>CM053791.1:428228035-429490535 GCA_028749045.1 Cupressus sempervirens | reverse complement strand
TTCATTTTAGCCAACCCCACTCTTCTTAGAATTGTCCTCACTTTCATAGCTCATTACTTTATATTTATTGCTTGATAAATATCATCTTTAAATTCTAGCACTTATCTTTGAAGGGCTCTAAAACACTCTTCTATCACATTGTTAACTCTTCCACCATGGTTCCTTTGTAGAGGAGTTTTTTTGTGCTTATCTTTCAAACTCACAACTATAGTATTAGTGTAAATTGTCTCATGTTAAGAAATCTATCTACATGCTTAAGAAATTCTACTCTTAGACCACTTGATGAAGAGTACTCCCTTATTAATAGAAACATATACAATTGAATAGATAAATAACAAAAAAATATAGGAAAGAGAAATTGGCTTCTTATTATCTACACAAAAATAGAATTATAATATTCAAAAATATGAAATGTAAAGCTTCATAGAAATTTTCCTTACAATATTTTGCAAGCTAAAACCACCACCTACATCCCTAGGACTATCGTAGACAATCCTACAGGCTTTCTTTATATAGGCAATTTTTAATCACCCAAGCAGGTTCTACAAATTTTGGTCCCAAAAATTGAGGCCAACTAAACCTAAGATATTATTTCTTATATTTTATTTTCTTAGAGTAGGCCCCAAATAACTTTTTAACTCAAAAGAAATGTTGAACAGATTTTATTATCTTCAATTTCAAGTAGCACAATTTCTATATACCATTCTTCATCATGCATTGCTTTGATTGGCTATTATGACCCCATTTTGGAAATTCCATGAAGTTATATACCCTACTAGACTTTTGAAAACTCTAGTTAGCCAAGGTTTGATGCCTTTTTAGAGCCTTTAAAGATTTCAAAGCTAAGTTTAAAGTTTTTATACCCTATTGCCAATACCAAAAAATTTCAATACCTTAAAAAATAGACTTGATCTTCTAATGGAACTTTACTAGAAAAGTAATATATCCAAATTATATACCTTTAGGGAAGAAATTAGAACATTTTGATTTCTAGTGACTAACTTAATAAAAATAGTAAGATTCCATAAATAGAAACTATTCATTAGGATTGCCCTCATTGAAAAGACAAACCAAAAATATTTTTAGGTGAAATACCAATTTCATCAATTCCTTGTGGCATTCTAGAAAAGTATGAAATACCAAAGCCATTCTCAATATCACTAGTCAAGAAACTAGATAAGCTATTAAAAAATGGGTATGTGTAGGATCATGGTGAGCCAAACAATGGCCTTAAATGGAAATGAAAAATTATGACATCAATGTTAGTCAACTTCATGTGAAATCTTGAACTAGTTATGAACCTTATGTCAAAAAAATTTAAGAATAGAATCTATAGTAACTTGAATGTAGTTTCTAAAATATTAGCCCTTTCCTGATTAAAAAAATGTAATTGATCCAAATTTAGAATTTCAATGCAAAAGTATTAAAAAAAATCAGGAAAATATAAGAAGTAAGTGTATGTCTAACCACCTTAATCATAATCAAATGATAAATTTTTTTTTTTTTGAGATTCTAGATATAAGAAGTAGACTCATATCGGGATGTGATGCATTTTTTATTTTTTTTATTCCAAGGAAATAATTAATTTTTAATTTTATGCTACAATATTTTTTGGAATAATAAACTCTCATGTCTGACGACCTTAACTCATTCAAAACTATACAAAAAATAAATAATTGTTTTCCTTGTAGTAGGATAAGAATAGAATGTGACACATCTTTCATATTTTGAGAAGGATATATGATTTTAAAGACATTACTTTTTTTTCAATCAATATGTAAATCAACATTTTACAAGTAATTCCACTAGAAAATAAGTAATAACTACGTACTAAACTCATAATTTGACAACAATTATATTGATGGAAAGTTGGTCGTTTTCTTAAGAAATAGTTTTCATTTCATCAAATTCAGATGAAAATTGATTTTTTTTATTGCCAATTTTTAGCCCATCATGATCTTGCACATACCCAAATACATCATTGTAGCTACTTTGACATGCATTAATGCAAAATGTGACAACATAGACAAACAAAATGAACTAATTATAAAATGGCATGTTAAAAAATAGATGCATAGTATACCTATGCAATCTACATTAGTCTTGACAAACACCTTAATTTCTCACCTCATTTGATTTTTCATTTTATAACTATCTTTCTTTAAATTATAAAAAATAATAAAATTATCAGGTAAAATATGAGTAATTGATTATTAAAACTAGAAAATTAGCAAAAAAAATCATGAAAAAATATATCTCCACAAACCGTATAAAAAATAGTAAATTATCTTCTTTTGTGCATTCTAAAAAGAGATTAATAGGTAATCATCAAAGTGAGAACATTAGTATCCTACTTATAAGGTAGGGACTAGCAATGTCAAGATATGTCATTATAAGAATTTTCACATTTACACTATGTTTCAGACATGTTATCAATATTAAAGATGTTCTATGATACATCATAAGTGGGTCAATATTTTTAGTTCACTTTACTATCAAACTTGCATTGTTATAAGCTTATAAGAATAACTTATAAACTTGCAATGTCATAAATACTTTTGCACATCATACATAACACTATGAGCCTATGTATTCTCACATGACTAAGCCAATGATATGTCCTTTCCTATAAGGGATCATAAATTATTATGAAATAATAAATAGTTAAATAATTTAAAGACTACATCTTCATTTTTTCGGTACACACTTAATTCCAACCAAAAAAGAATAAAATTGTGAGAGGGGATTAGCATTAGACAATTCAATGATTATAAATGTTAATGTACTTGAATTGAATCAAATTAAGTAGTAATAATTATCTCTTAATATGTAGTAGAAAATTTTGAAAATTGTCACTAAATGATTTGCAATTATATTATAACTTTGTATTTGTTAAATGCAGACCTTGAGGAAATAGTTGTTTTGTGTTGAATTTTTTCTCAACATGAGAAAAATTGATCTCCATGTGTGAACTTAATGTCTAGATCATAACTACCTATGTAGAGACGAACCAATAAAATTTTGATGATTGAAAATAGTTCTCCTTATTCTACTAAAATCTAGACATGCTTGGCAAACGATGTTTATATATGTCGTTAGGGAACTTGCTAAACCAAATTCACACTCTCTTTATTCAATCCCTATAATTGTTGCACTTAAAATGTTGATGTACTTCGATGTGATATTTGTCATATTTTTAAGTTATATTCTAAATGTATTAAATAAATTCCTCACTTCTCTTAAGTGATTCAAACGAATTAGGAATAAGCTTAAATATGCCACCTATGTATATAATTCAAATCATCCATGTTTTACTTAAGGCACAATGACTAACAGTAAAAAGGTGGCAATTCTTTTTTAAAATAGATTTAAAAGTTGTGTATTCATTCTCATACACTTGTAGATTAAAATAAAGATATCGAATATTAAAATTAACAAAAGAATCGAGAAACATAAAATATAGAAATATAGAAATAACTTTTTTTATTATTATTATAATATTACGTAAAAATATATCATCGAACATGTTTGAATCAATACATTTAAAGACAATCTAATTATAGATTTAGAAAATAAAGATTTGAATTTCTTACAATTCTCCATTTAAAGTAGATAAATCAATATAATCACCGAATAAAATTGAGATATTGTTCTTGCTATCAGTGAGGCTTACAATCAAAGTTATGATTTGAATGATAGTTGAATATGTAATGATTTGTTTTGTGCTAGTAAATGTATGCTTATAGTATTCAATGAAACAAACAAGGCAGTCACTTCATACTTTATCTACACCCTTGGAATATAATTGACAACAAAAGGACAAAACATCAGATATGAAAAATGCCCGTCTCTTGGCAAGGAAATGAATGGGACGCTTGTTCTTACCTTTTTGGTAAGAATAATTTAATTCAAAGGTAAGCTTACTTTATAAGGCTTTTGTCATTAATGACGTAATGGCTTGATGAGGTGATATGGAACCCACACTATTTTGCTTAAAAGAGAAATCGTTATAGATTTTTCCTTGGGTTGAGTTTTTAAATAATAATAATGATAATTAATAGATTTTTTCTTGGGTTGAGTTTTAAAATAATAAAAATAATAATAATAATAATAATACCATATTTTTAGTTGGAAGAATGCATTGTTTACAACAATCATATGATGAGGATCATAAAGTGAATGCTTCACCACTTATCATCTCCTCCACCACTCATCTTGTGATGGGTCCAAGCCCACAATGTGTAACTCCATTCACACTCATGAAACGTGAAGCTTACATTTGAGATGCTAGTGCATTTCATGATTGCTCTTCTTTAGAGAAGATTATACAAATGAATCATTATGTGTCCTTTTTCACTCACTTCTTTTTCCTTTGCATCTCAAAAGATTGTTATTGTTTTATGAATAAGAAAAGGATTAAGTTTAACTTTAAAATGTCATGAGAATAAATTCTAAGTGTCTAATATTCGAATAAGCATTGGAAGAATTGTAATATTAAAGAATTGTGTAATAAGTTTTGGACATATTCTATTAGTCCATTGTTTTTTATATTTAAAATAATTATGTACTAGACTATTGATCTTTTAACACTAATAACAATATACTTTTATTTTTTATTTTTTAAGTATATATATTTTACATTTTTAAAAAAAATTGAAATTCAAGTTTTTTATTATAAATATTTATGCTTTATTGTCATTATACGTATAGTATCTATTTCAATGGCATTGTCAGTTTTATTGAAAAAAATAAATCAATACATACATTTTATATCTAGGATACATATTTTAAGTATTTTAAACATTTTTTTATTAAATTAATGCTGAAATTTTATGTGAATAGATTTTTTTTGTTATAAGGATAAATTATGCATATCTAGCTACACATTTAAAGAAGGAATGGGTGCAAAATTTCTACTCGGAGATTGAGAGTATGTCATTGTGACTATAAAGGATGCCTTCATACTAATGGAAAACAATGCATCAACATGACACCAACAAGTTCATACAATATATTAGCATATCATGTATACATTAACACAATTATATGAAAAAGTTAGTGTTTAACTAGGCATCATCATATATTTGTTAGATAACTGAGAGAGGGGCGTGAATCATTTCAATACCAAACAAACTTCATAAACATCATCAGTAATCACTAGAATTCATCATCACAATTAACATATTCAATCACTTTACTTCAAACTTGTCATTCATTGTTCTATTATAATCAAATGACATTAATATCACTTAGTTGTTACCAACCATTCACTTAGTTGTTATCGAGTTGCAATAAAATGAAAATAACATGAAAAATAACTTGCAACATAACAACATCAACACATTTGACACCAATATTTTAACATGGAAACCCAGTGAAGGGAAAAGACACCTGGGACCAACAACCCAAAAAATTCCACTCTTCTGAAGGGAGCTCAGTTAGGAGTTGACCTTGCTAAAGGTTACAACACATTGTTAATGTGACCTTGTTAGAGGACTTAACCAAAAGATCATCTAGACCATATCACTCATTGATCTTGTCTAAGAGTGGCCTACTCTAATGGACTTACAAACACCACTAATCGATGTTACCATATAGGATTTCACAAACTTGTTAGATGCAATTAGTCTATGAGATTTTTTGCTACAATGATTAGAAAGTAACAATGTAAAATGATCTATTTAGGTATAGCACTACCTTACTTATTCAAATCTCCTTTATGTTCTTGTCTCTATCTAGTCTTTGTCTTCTAATCTTCTTTCTTTGTTCACTCAACTGGATGATTTACTCATTCTCTTTCTCCTTCCTTAACTCTGCTTGGTTCTCTCAGTTCAACTATCTACTTTCTCCTTCTTCAATAGTTCACATTCATAGCAACATGATCAACAACATCAACTTCCAACCAATGAACTAAAATTGTCTTGAACATCTCCTTAATAGTTATTTATGTGCTTCCAGATTCTTTCTTTTATCGCCACTTAATTAGTATCATTGATTTCATATTCAATATGCTTAACCTCATAAAAAATAGAACTATTCATAGAACTTTGTGTACTTCCTTATATTTCTTTAATCTCCATCATCAGATCCTTATTGAATTTTCTCAGTCCATGATCTTGTAACAAAATTTGACTCATGCCTTTGAACATCTCAAACATTCTATATTTCCATCAAAATTTGGCCTTAGGTTCCATTTCTTTCAACATGTCCTTCTAGCTATTACTTAGTGAACATAACATTTTACAAAATTAATATAGTACTCGGTTAATATTAAATTTTCTTGAGCAACACTATAGTCACTTGGCCAATATAGCCTTCCTTCTTTAACCTTGTCACTCGGTTAATCTTTTGTAACTCACTATATTACAATATTACATGAGTGTAAACTAATCAAACCAACATTATATTATCACTATCTAACTCCTTCAAGTGCTCATTGAATACCATACTTATCAACTTTCTCTTCAACATACTTTCTTCAAATCCTCTTCATCAATCATAATGATATAGCACTCTACTGAGTTATCATAATGTCTAGACAACTAGGACTTTGTATTCAATGACACCATAACAACTGGTATGCCTCTTTTACATACATTCACAAAATTACCAATTAAATTATTAGTTGGGGCTAACAATAATATACAACCCTTGATAGTGTAAAAATTAAAAAAATATTTACTGAACACGTGACAAGAGTGTCTAATATCCAAATAAGCATTACAGTACAATATTAACTAATTATGTAATAATTTTAGGGGATACATAAGGCATATCTATTAGTTCATTGGTGTATATATTAAATGTAATTAAACTAGGGGTAAATACCCTTTAACACTAACAACAATATTTTATTTTTTATTTTTATTTTTTTAGTACATATTTCTCACATTTTTTTGAACTTGAAACCTTAGCCTTTTTACAAGTAATTTGATTTCATTGTCATGTCATTTGAATTATAAATTGCAAGCAAAAATTGTTTTTTTCTATCAATAATGGGTCGAAGCCTAGATTAGTTATTATTATTTATTATAATTAATTATTTGTATGTGTTGGGCTCGAGTTGACTCAAACCCAAGACTTCCAACATGAGAGGCTCACAAGTTATTGTTGCATTGTAGGCTCTTGCCCATTGCAAGTAGATTTGTTTCTTTTATACATATTCAATGTATTTTCAATATGTTTTATTAAATTAATATCAACTTTACAAAAAAGATTTTTTGTGTGTTATAAGGATTGATTTTTTCATACATAATTTTTAATTTAGTGATAGGATGTGTAAAAAAAATCTATTAAGAATTTCAAAGGATGGCATTGTAGTTGTAAATGATATCTTCATACCAATCAAAGGACAATACATCAACATGACACTAACATGTTCATACAATATATCAACATATTATGTATATATTAGCATAATTATATGAAAAAGAAATAGCCTAGCTAGACATCATAAAACATATTAAAAAAAAACTAAATCTAGATGTAAAATTCTCATTCTATTTGTCTTCGTTCAGAGAAGAGTCATTACCAATAGTCAAAAGCATATACACATTCTCTTCTCCCTTCTCTTAGCTGACATGTCCACCCTAATTAAATAAGATTGCAATCTTAACTTTATACTTTATTAGTTTGATGAAAATATTAAATGATTATTTAGAATAGTTATGTATTTCTTTATATTCATATTAGAGGGGCAATGTAATAGTATGCCCCACAACATTAACTGCATAAGGTTAGGCTTAAATTGACATTATTCAATATTCATTAATTTATTAAGATTTTTATAACACATGTAAACTAATAATTTATGATAACTTGAATATAGATTTTATTTGTTTGTTTGTTTAAATTTATAAAGTTTTTTTTTAAAATTAAGTTTTAATCAAGTATTCCTTACATTTATAGTATTCATATTTAGTAATATTAAATCATAATATATAAATTGAACTATAAATAAAATATTTTAATTTTTTAAAATATAGATCATTAACTCTATTGTCTTCTCCATAGAATTTTTTAGAGTTATTCATTGAATAATTTTATTTTTAAATATTAAATTGACAATTATTGATACAACATTGTTACAATACTCTAGAATAAGATTGAAAATAGAAAATGAATACTAGTAATAAATAATTTTTAAAGATTACTTAAGGTGCCCATCATATAAACACATTCCATGTAGGGTGGAGAAAGGTAAACAAAGGTATATAGCTTTGACAATTAAGCTTCTTACATACTAGATTCATAGACACCTACTTTATTGCAATCTTTGGTTAGAGACATTAGATCCAATTACATTTATTATATAATCTCGGTTGCTATTAACAAATACATCAAGAGATACATTGTGTTACAATACATAGGTATAATGACACACAAGTAGAAGCAAGATCCATAACATTTCCTAAGAACACAAAATATATTACAACAAATAGATTTGGTCCTAAATCATAAGGAACAAAAGACATAAAATGCTTCATAGCTTGTGATCCCATATTCATTTCCTCACATGATTTAATAAGATTTCCAAATGCACCACCAAATATCTATGATCATATATTTCTATCACAAGATTAAAATCCACCAGCAAGCATTAAAACTGGTAAGAATGTGCTACATGAGATTAGATGAATCTTAACTCAAGAGATAATGAACCAAAAGTGATGTGAACCTAGGAATAGGAATTAAAAATGTGTCTAAATTGCACTCTAAACATCACAAGTGCTAACTCAAAGAAACAAAGGATCACATAAATTATCAACAAACTATAAAAAATAGAAAAATAAGAAAATTGAATGCAAAATATTTTTGGTTTATGCAAGATTTCTTTGAACCCAAAATGCTTCTTCATCAGACACATGGGTTTGATAAGGAAGTATGTCCCTCACTTTGATGCCTAGGTAATCTAAAATATCCAACTCAATTTTATAAATCCATGAAGAATCTAACATTGATTATTAGTTACTCATTGTATTTTTAACAATCCCACATTTTGACTACTACCTTTAGTAAATTGACAAATCCCACAACTCTAAACAAATTTCTTGAAACTCCTATGAATTTGTGGCTAATAATATGTTTCATGTATCAAACTCATTGCCGTATCAATAACAAAGTGTCTAGAAATTCTCCCACTATGATTTTCCTTAAGTATATTATCCCTCATTGATCCTCTAGTTATAGATAAGCAAAATCCTTTGAACAACATGTCATCTTGAATAAAATAATCCAATTATTTCCTTTAGTCAAATGTTATCAATTCTTTACAAGATTTCCATAAATTTACTAAATTGGGATCAATCTCATATGAAATCTTTAATTAATCAAATCTAATAACTTCTACCCTCATTTTAGTTAACAAATTTGATTAGATAATTGAGAGGGGGGGGGGGGTGAATTAGTTATAACCACTTATCCTATAGGCCTTCAAACAATTATGTACCAACTTCAACTTTATAAACTTTCATAGAAATAACTTAGTAAATACATCAAACATCTTAATTCCAACTTATAGTAGCTTTACTTCAAACTACTATATCACTATTTTTTAAAATATAGCATTAGAGCAATCATGTAGCTATTACAAAGTTGTTGCATTAAAAATTTAACATAAGATAAATTTTGTAATACAATAGGAAATCACACATTTGACATACTTGTATTTAATGTGGAAAACTTGTAGATGGAAAACCCACCTAGGAACCAACAAATCAAATAATTTCACTCTTTTGAACCTTGTTAAAGGTTACATGTACATTTTTAGTGTGACCTTGTTAGGTTTTCCACTAAAGATATTCTAGACCTTATTGTTGTGGTTTCACAATGCACACCCCATTTTTATTATAAATAGAGACCCCCTACTTTAATTATTTGGTCTCTCAAAACCCTAGTCCACGGTTCGAGTCTTTTCTAGGGTTTTTCCTAGTGTCTTCAGTCATATCTGGGTCTTAGTTTGAAAACCTAGTCTCCAAAAGTCAAGTTTCTGAGGAAAGAAGTCATTTTGCAAAAGAAAAAAAGGTGCACTAGTGCACCTCTCCTAGTGTGCTAGTGCACCAAAACATGAAGAAAGAACTTATAAAAGGTAAGTGTGTAGCAGCTCACCTACATAGTTGCGCAACCCCTCTAACTCTTCACTTGCCTTCCTCCAGTTCCTGAATCATAGTGTCACACCAATTGAGGTGTGCCTCCTTTACTTCCCCCACCTACAAAAAACATAAAACAAAGTTAAACTCGCAAAAATAAGGTGCATAGTAGTGCACCTAATCAGGTGCGCTACTACGCACCCTTAAGAATCATAACTTAAAAAATGCCTAAGTGAATGGAAGGGTGTGCATGAGCACACCCCATGAGGTGTGCTGTTGTGCACCCTATCTTTTGAAATTTTACTAAGGAAATGAAACACCAAGCACACCTATCAGGTGTGGCTGGTGTGCCCTTTTTTGCATTCTAGGGTTAAATTAAGGGTTTTCTAGTGCTCTCATACAACTAGGTTCTTTGGGATTTTGTTCCAATGTCATTAGGGTTTGTCTTAATTAAGTATTTTCAACTCTACAGACTAATGTTTGCTTCTTTGTGCAGGTAAAAAGGCATCCTTAACTTGTCAGGATCGTAACTTTTGACTTAGAGCTCAAAATTCAAAACCGTTTACACCATTGGAAAGAAGAACTGAAGATCTAATTTCAATCCCTAAAATGGCAAGCCTTTAGTTACCTAGTTTTAGGGACCAATGAAAGTTTCATCCTAATATTTTGAGTAGAAGACCTCCAAAAAAGCCAGTTAAAAGGACATAGAAAAACTTGTAAAAAGGTAAGAAAAAGTTTCAAACATTTGATTGTTTTGGATAATCTCGATCACTTGGTCTCTGATTGGAAAGGATCAGGCAATTAGAGAGAAAAAAGAATCAAGAAATTTACACCGAAGATCAAAGATATAGAGGTTAGATACATGAACTAGAACAAGTTCCTCATCTTATGGAATTATTAATGATAAGATTCAACATGGGTGCCTTGGAATTTCAGGATAGAAGAAGCTTTGCTAGAACTGGATACCAAGCTCGAGGATTTTGTTGAAACCCATATAGAAGTGGCCAACTATAGGCAGAAAGTGAATGAAAAATATAATGCCTTAGATTTATCGAATGCGACAAAGGTCACTAAAATAATAGAGAAATTCAAGGGAAAACATCCAAGATATAGCTCTAGTATGAAGGGGAACAAAACCTAGAAGTCAGAATTTCAATTTTGGCACTAAGTAAAATTTTTCATTTTTGGACTTTCGAGGTGCGCAAGTGCGCAAGTCCACAAGTGTGCATTTTCATGTAGGTGCATAGGTGCACATTTTCAGTAGGTGCACATTTTTATCACATGTGCATTTTCAGAAGGTCCGCATTTTTAGAAGGTGCGCATTTTCAATAGGTGCCCATTTTCAATAGGTGCACATTTTCAATAGTTGCACATTTTTATCAGGTGCACATTTTCATGTAGGTACGCAAGTGCACTTTTCCAGAGGTGCACCAATAGTTAACTACTAGTTTTAAAAATAGAGCTTTCCATGCATCAGAAACGCATTCTGACAGTAGTTTAACTCTGACTGATGCCCAGTGAAGGATTAGCTTCTATGTTTGACACTTCTAGACACTTCTACTTCTACTAAAGACTTTCTTATTCTTATTCTCTCATAAATTCTTTGTTCTTTGACATGTAAAGGCGCATGCATCTAATTAATGAATAAAATATGGATGGAATCCTACTAAGCACCAGTTAGATTATTAGTTTGTATATAATTAGTTTGTTTTATTTATTTTTTAGCATTTTATTGCACGAAGAATATCTCTCATTCTCAACACAAATTGAGGAGATGATTTCTTATAAATACCCCATTGTAATATGTAATGAGGGTCACCATTATTTTGCAATAAAATTATGCTTTTGGTGCTTGCATTTGAAGTGTAGTGATTCTTTCCTGAATGTGTCATATTTTTGTGAATTTATGTTCATGGAATTGTGATTGAGCCAAAGATTTATTGCTTTGTTTCTAGTTGTGAGATCTTTTAATTTCGGTGTTTGCTACAATTTTATGAATTTTACTGACATATCTAGCTTGAGAAGAAATCACAAAATTGTACTTGCATAACTCTTTGTCTCGCATGAGCACACTTTTCATGGCCTTGTGATTTGATGAAGAGTGAAACATCATACAGTTACCAAGTTTCTCACCAACAATTGCATCAGTGAAATTAAGGAAGTGCTACTCCTACTTTCATTGGTTACCTACCAATTTATTTGAAAGCTTAACTTGTAGACGTGTTGTTTTATGTAGCTTATGTCCATTAGGATTTCAATTTCATGTTATTTTCTTTGAATTTCATGTTATTTACTTTTAAGTTCTTGTTATTTTCTTTATTAACCCCCTTGTTAGAATAGGATTTCATACTAGTTGCATTATTAGATTGCATTCATCATTTTTTTTTTAAATTACCAAAAACATATCTTTTTTCTTTGTGGTTAATTTTGAAACAGCAAGCAAATTGATCATTTGATCGAAAATTGGTTTGAGCCAGCAAAGGCCTCCTCGTGAACATTCACATTTATCTTCAACTAAGTGAATTCTAGTAGGTCACAAGATCACCCAAAACCTTGGAGTTGATCTTCGGATTAGCTTTACAAGAGAGGAGTTTGAAAGGATTTCTACTGTTAAGCATCGTGCAAAATGACAGCTTAACACTTATCACTCCTTGACATTTCTAAACAATGGTGTGCTCTAAAGGACATACAAACATTACTATTGAATGTTACCATTTAGAATTATAAAGAATTTTTATGTCCACTCGATTAAAAGATTTTTCTACTACAATAGTAAGAAAGTAACAATCAATGATCTATTTGGTTTTAGCACTACCTTGCTTGTTTAGATCTCTTCTTTTCTATGTCTCTTCATTTTGATCTCTTTCAAGCTAATTCATATACTCACACTTTCACTTAGTACTTCCTCTGCTTGATCTTCTCAATTTTGTTCTACTTGGTTCACCTTTTGTCTTCTTTTTCTACTCTAGTTCACATTAGAAACAATCACCAATGATCAGCAAAAAGAAACATCTTGTTCATCCCTTTAAATATAAAAAATTTTCCTTTCCAAAATCTTCTAGATTTTTTTCCTTAATTACAATCATAGATTTCAAATTCATTGAATTTAGTCACTCAAAAAATAGACTTCATTCTTGAACTTTGTGCTCTATTTCAGATTGTTAAATATTCTCCATTAGATCTCCTTTGAATTATTCCAACTATTGATCTCTTAATTGACTTCATCCTTATCTTTTATACTTCTCAAACATTCTTAATTTTCACCAAATGTTAGCCTTAGATTAATCTTTTACAAACTTGTTCTTCATATTTATGCTCAGTGAACACTATAACTTGCTTAGTAGATACATTACTCGGTTAACACCAAAAGTGCTCAATTTACACTAGACTTAAACACTTCTTCCTTAGCTGCTTCGTGACAGTTGTAGTAGCTCAGTTAACATATTAGAATTAGTTTCATCTTGGCCTTTCTAATGGGTGATGGGGCCTAATATTAGTATATGGTTTTTATGGTTATTTGGAGGGTTTTATCTTTTAAACTCAAAGAATTTTATTCATATTTCTATACAAACCTATAAACTATTATGCACTATTATGGTCTCTTTAAGCATATTATGGTTTCATAATTATAATTCTCTAGTTAGAACTTATGGTTGATAAATGAAATCATGTGTGTGCATATTAATGAATATGATGTTTACTTACAATCTTTATGGGGTAGGTTCTAGTAGCTATGTGTCGTAAGCAAGAATTTGTTTGTTTGTACATTTAATGCTTTCTATGGATTATTGAAATGGATATATGTTTTGAAATTAGGTATGTATACTAACCATTTTTATGAACAAATCGAAAGGGATTAAAGAAACACTATCAAATGACAAATTCATGTAGTAACCACATCTAAGAGGTTAAGTAGTAGATCAAGACAAGACAACCATAAACTTCTCATGCACAAATCCACAGTCATGGTGTGCTACATTTGTGGTAGACTTGTTCAATAGGATGAATGTGTCCTATATTGATGTACTTCATTTAAGTTTCTACTAAATCCTTGTTGTTGAAGGATCTTATATTTAGGGAGTTTTTTTCCTTGGTTGTTATAAATAAGTTATTGATCTTACTTCTCTAGTTAGTCAAGAAGTCAATTATAATTTAACAGCAATGTTCAATATATAGTTCTTTTATTATAGTTGTACATATGATGATTTCAATATCAATAAAATGACATTGTCAACTTTCAGTAGTTTACTCGGAACATTTGTTTCTTCACCCATCCAAGAGGCCCCACTTGGTGAGTGAATTTAGCTAGTAGAATCAGTTTCATATTTCTTTTAGAATAGTTAGTATAGTGTTTGTCTTGCAACTACATAGTAGCAAAACTGTTGGTTGTTCCTACATCATAGGCAAATAGAGTAGTATTCTCATTGTGTTTCAATTCCATCACAATAAAATAATTGTACTTCATACTTAGTTTCAGCATTCCAATTTCATAGTTCAATAATGGACATTGGGTTGGATTAAAGCATATACTTTGCATATACCATTTCAAGTATATGTCCCTAGTTGATACATTAAATGAGTTCTATAGGTCATTTGGTCACTACTTAAGGATGTCCAGTCCATAAGTAATAGGTATAAAGCTCTAGTTTCCAAACTGATTAATTGACAAAAAAATGGGAGTTTTATTTGGAGGAAGTATCATTTTTTTAATATTTTTTATTTATTTATTACATATCAAATTTGAAGGTTAATTTTTAGGGTTTTCAAAGTTGGATAAAGAAGGATATAAAGGTGGATATCAAAGATTAGACAAGGTAATGATTGACAAATGTTGTATTTATTTTTATGGAGATAGTAATTTTTATGCTCCGTATATCACAACAAAGAGTCAAAGATGTTACACAAGGAGTCGATGTATATTATAGTATTTCTATAAATGCATAGCATATGTTATCATCTATGTCATTATTCAAGTAAGCACACTCTATTTTTGTGTCTCCAATAATTATTTTTGGTTGTTGTGTATCTTGTGTATTTGTTCACTAGTTGTTGATTATTGCTATTATAGGTACAGAATTAGATGCAAACTCAAATTAGGCCATTAATATATTTAGTAAAATAAAATTAGATTTAGAAAAGTTGTGTAGAAAGATATTTACCACAAGAATGAAGTATTAAGGAATGTAAGAAAGTTATATTCAATAAATTTAAAGGGAGGATAAATATTTCATCACATAAATGTCCTACATAATTAATTAATATGTAATAATTAGCAAAAAATCCTAGAACGGAGAGGTGATAATATATGAAATTTAAAATGATAATAATAATAATGTAATTAGCTCCAAGTAAAAAATTATTTTGTTGAATCAAATGTTATCAAATGATTTATTATTGTGTTATAAAAATACAACCCATTAAATGATTTTATCATTATGCTATAAAAAAGACTTATCAATATACTACATCAAGACTAAGAACTTTATATTTTCTAATATTATTTCCTTTTTGTAACTATAAAAATAGCATCTATTACTGTGAAATTAAATCTTTGTGTAAATTTATATCTAACTTAAAGATTCAACCTTCATTGATTGTATATTTCAATAAATTCCTCACATTTTATGTAACTTATGTTTAAAAGGATTAATTTATTTGAAATATTGCTTATGCTTTTTTTTAAACTAGGATCTTTCTACTTTGGTTGAACTCATAATTGCAACATAATGAACTATATGAATTGAGTTCTACCCTATATTACATGAATGTGAATTAGGTTCTACCCATAAATAGAAATATTTAATACAAAATTTGACAAACTTTTCACTCAAGTAGGCTCATAATGGTTATATAGAAGAATTTAGTGAAAAATAAAATTTGGACTTTGAACTTTGAAAATTTAGGAATCAACTCAATATCCATAAAGCTATTCAATTTAATGTCCACAAATTTAACCTAGAAATACCAATGATTAAATTTAAAAATATATTAGTTCTCAATAGTGTTTGTAGAAAAATAATTACGTAAAGATCAAAATCATTATCATTTTTTAACATTTATATTTTCCATTCCATGAGAAAGTGTCTTTTAAAACAAGCCAATAATGAAGGTGAAAAGTATATAATATGTAAATTGTCATCATTAGAATTTTGTCCTTCTATACATACATACATATATATATATATATATATGTGCAATAGAAGCTACCATTGTATATGATTTTTAATTTTATTGTATTCTTTGGTTGGTTTGGTCATTCTTGGCAACTTGTGCATGATACTATCTAAATTACAATCATATTTTATTTTAAAATGTTATATTGATAGCCATGCATACTACGGTATATTGTTTTGCCTACACAATAAACAAGCTTTAATGGAAGTCATATTGAAATGAGTTTTTTTTTCACGCATGTTATCACTATTAGCAAGAAAATAATGAAAATCCTTCTTTGTTACTAAGGAGATATTGTATTTCATTTATTATTTTAACTAGAAGTGTCAATTTTTTTTACTAAATGTTGTTAGAAGGAAAACATATTTTATTTGAATTAGTCAATGAATCATCTTTGTAATCATACAACTATATAAACTTATAACATTCTAAATAATATTGTCCAAGCTCAAAATAAAAACAGTATTAGCTTTGCTTGTTATGAGTATATAGATAAATATTTGTAATTTCAACTTGCAAGAAACAAATCCATGTTTAATATTGTTAAAGCTCAAAATAAAAATAGTATTAGCTTTGCTTGTTATGAGTATATAGATAAATATTTGTAATTTTAACTTGCAAGAAACAAATCCATGTTTAATATTGTCCAAGCTCAAAATAAAAATAGTATTAGCTTTGCTTGTTATGAGTATATAGATAAATATTTGTAATTTCAACTTGCGAGAAATAAATCCATGTTCAAGTATGTCAATGGTTTTTGATGAATAGTCCTTTTCTATTAATAAATAATATACTAAGAATAAAATTCACAAAAAAGGGCCAGGGGATACAAGATCACCCCATGAGAGTTCATATGGTTGAAGCTAGAATCATAAACTATTCATCAAAAAAACATTTAAAGCAACATCAGGTGGCTAAAGCAGTGCCCGTTGAGGGAGGTGGCTCGTCATGATCATGAAAACCCAAAACATCCATGGGATTGGGGGACAGGCTGGGAACAGTCTAGTAGTCATCAGCAGTAGCAGTAGTAGGATCAGTGGTCTAGTCAACATCCTTAATATTTGGCCGCAAAGGCAAAATTGCTAGATCCAGGTGAGGCCATTTCCTAGAGACTACACACTGAGCACCAAGAGGAGGAACTAGGGACCAACCAATGCCACCATAGGGTGGGGAAGCTGAGCGGCACCTCCAACCACCATTGCCACCACTGGGAGAGCAATGGTGGGAAGCTTAGGAGTGCAAAGTGTGCATACGGCAGCCTGAGGAGTGGCACCACTAGAGGCGGCCTCTAAGCATCGACGTATCAACTGAGGCATCTAGAGGTACTCTAGAAATAGTACAAGGGGCATTGCCCCATTGATTAAGAAACTCTTGTAGGTGAGCCACTTCCAAAGCCAACTTGTTTGCTTGAACTTGTATTTGCATAGTAACATTATTACAAATGAATGCCTTAGTGTATATAGCAATATTAATATCAAGAAAGCTATAAGTGAAAAGAATAGCATTTCTATCTTTCCATAGAGTGAACAAAATCTCCATTCTAAAGGTATGCCATATCTAGGTAAATTTTTGAGGGATTTTGGGGGAATCACCCAAAATAGCCATGGGCCAAGAAAAGGGTCAGGCCTGAATGGCTTAAAGAATTCATGAATCTAGTGCCAATAATTTTACGCATGTCTACAAAACCAAAAAATATGCAAGAAAGACTCTGGTTGTCCACAGAAAGGGCATCTAGGATTCGGAACCCCAATATGCTTGAGCCAAGGCCCAAGGGGAGGACCTTGAAAAGCCAATCACCAAGCAAAATGGGCAATCTTGGGTTCTATAATAGCACTCTAAATAGTGTCAAAGCACTTTCTCCATTAAGAAAGAGAAGATTGAAAATGTCATCTCTGATTGAGTGTATCCACCATTGGCAAATGGGGAGAAAGCCATCTATAACCTAGACTTGGTTTGTAACTAGTGAAAGGAGTGGAAAGATACCATTTCCAATCATGCCACCAAGGTCTAATAGAATGAATAGCCACTTTATGAACTAAGTGCATTGGAATTGAAAAGAGAAATAATTCAAAAGTTTGCAAATCTAAATAGGCAAGACGGTACTGGACTTGCATATCTTCCCAAGATCTGAAACTCATGGAAACCCTAGAGAAAAGATCTTTAGAAGTCTTGATGCCTTGTTTGAAAAAATGGAGAGCACTAGCACCTTGAGTCTTGGCAAGGGGAGTACCCTGGATAGCAAATAGGGGAGACCACCAAATGTTCTGCTAATTCAAGGAGAGTCCATTATAGAACTCATCACTAGACTAATGAAGCCAAGGATTGATAGCTTCCCAAGCTTTCCAAATTCTCTTGATAACAAAAGAGCCCTGTATGAGCATGGGCTCTCACATGATGAGGAGGGTGTGAAAACCAATCCCTTTCCATGCAGGCTTGTTGATAGGAAAGTTGGAAGAAATGCAATGCCAAACCAAAATCTTCTAGGCTTCATCTCTAGTGATTGCATGAATAATCCATTTGGCACATAAAAAAAGGCCTTGCTTCTATGTGGAAAGTAGGCCAAGGCCTCTAGATTCTTTTGGGAGATAGCAAAAATTGCATGCAACTCTATGAAAGCCATGATGATCGAAACCAGAAGCCCAAAGAAAATCATGAAGAAATCTTTCTAATTTTTGATAGGAGGCTTTAGAAGGAGCCTAAAAACAAGAAGAATAGATATGTGTAACCACAAGAACTTTTGAGCAAATCTAGAATAGATAAACAAGCAAAGCCTAAAAAGCAAATGGAATGCCAAGAAAGCGAAAGATCTCCCTATGAGCAACCCATTTCCATTCAAACTAGCTGAGCCAACGTGGCACTAGCAAGAAAGACTGGTGGTAGCAAAGTGTTTTATGCCATTGATATATATATATATATATATATATATATAATTCATTAATTTTCTATAAAAACAAATAATATAACATATAGATCATGAAAATTATTTTTATATTTAGTAGTGGTTATTTTATTAATTTAATTTAATCTTCTTAATTAAAATAAATACTTCAACTTCAATGTGAAAATTTAATTGATTTTAATTAAAGTTTATTTAGATAAACAAATTCATGAAATTTATCATTAACAATTATAAAATAAAATTTGTTTAATCATCAAAACTCTTGTAAAACATCAAAAGAATCAAATTGTTGACAATAAATTTTTTTTTTTCCAACTTAAAATCATAAGTAGTCTTTTTCTTATTGCAAAAAATATTTTATTGTCAAATGAATGGACCCAAAAATTTATTTGATGTCTTCTTGAGATAACTTTATATTACATAAGAAAGACTCGAGATAAGACTGGGAGTCGTGACTCTGAATTGGTCTCTAATTTGTTTAAATAGTTCAATAATTATCAGTCCCTGCCTTTATAAGATAGGGTACTAATGTTTTCAGTTAGCTCTTGTCTTTTAATTTGTGTTCACAGAAAATTCAAAACTTATAAAGTTTAAGAACTTTTATTTTTAAATGAATTTTTTTATATAAATTCTAATTATTTGATTGGTTGACTACCATTTTTGTATGAGTTTTAATTAATTTTTCAATTGAAAAAATAAAAATAAATACTATGCATGACAAATGTCAATTACATACATTTATCGCATTGTAGCTCATATTTGAATGTTCATCATTGGGATTGGACAATGTGTCTAGCTAAATATTTATTCCTTTATCGACTATCTATGCTACTTTAATAAAGTGTGTTTTTATTTGTTTTCCATTTTGGATTTAGACGCTTCTTCTTTTCAAATAGGGAGCTAAGGTGCAACACTAGAAAATCATTGGTTCTTATATTTTTATGAATTAAAATAGAATAAATTTTTGAACTTGAAAATTGAAAGGCAACAATGAAGAATCATTGATAATGTTATTATGTATTACAATAATATAGTAAAGATGAATAGATAATATTTAAAATGTAATTATTTAAGATAAAAAGTTAATCACTTTAAAGTTATTATATTTGTAATATTAATATTAAATTTTAGATTTTTTTTAATTATATTTTGATGGAATGATTAATATAATTACATGTAAAAAGTAATATTTAATGCACTAAAATTTTATTTAAATGAAAAAATAAAAAATAAAATCTATTATTTCAAGCCACATAATATATAAATTACTTTATTAAGATATGATATTTTTTATTTCTTCTTGCTTGAGTTATGATATTAATGCATTAAAAAATAAGTTTATTGAAATAAAAAATATGATCTCCAATCTAATTAAGACAATAAATGCTAAAAGAAATTGTATGTATTAGCAAAAAAAAGTCACTTCCAACAAATATTATAGAATAATATATATGTATATATTTGTGTTAGTTATTATTCCAAATAAAGTATTCTTGTTCTAAGTTCCCTTGTCGTGTAAATTGTAATTGCCTTCTTATCTTGATAAGTACTAATAGGGTTTTGAAGAAAGTATAAGTACACTTGGACTAGGTTGGGATATAAGGATTACTTTTGGTAATCCTTATGACAATTTCATGCATAAGTAAAACTATAAGATAACATCCAATATTCTTAACACAAAATAATGGTACCTTTCTACTCAAAAATTGGTAATCAACTAGGTACTTGTGTTAAACTATATGTTTAAAAACCTTTCTATACTTATCATATGTAATGCCCCGCTCAGAGATCCACGGAACACAAGGATAAAACATGTACTGAATAATTTTTTTCTTAAGATAAGTTACTTAACAACAACATAAAGAAACCAAGTGCAAGAATGAAACATCTAAACAAGGTAATAAGAATAGGGAACATGGCTAAACTCACATGTTCACCTACACCAGCAAAAGTCTTACAAACACTTCCAAAGATCCCCAAGAACAAAACCAAGAGGATGTTCTTTTTAAAACCTAAAGTAAAAGTTCCTATCATGGTTAGGCATACAAGTCCATTTCTATTAATCATATCATAATCAAGAACTACAAGCAGAGACCATCAAACGATCATGCACAAGATGAGGGCTCAAAGTTACAATCCCTCATCTACTAGACACCATGTTGAAAGACAAATGTTAGATCTTGATATTGGCTAAGTCTGAAATCCTAAAGCCCTGAAATCTAACTAAGTCTGAATTCCTCAAGCCCTAAGATTTTTTAAAATCTTTAGCTTAACTCGGAGAGGTCTGAAACCTATCTCAAATGAATCTTTGCATCTATTAAAATATATATTAAGTATAAGGAATTACATATATGCCAACTTATACTTCATATATTAAATATATCTTAAGTATAAGGAATTAAATATTAGCCAACTTATACTTAAATGATGTATTAAATTCACCTCATACCTAATATGTTTTAGTATGAGAAGATGTAGGACACAAAAGGGTAATAAAAATGCCATTTCACATCTTCTCAAAATGTGTACAAATACTCACTATTTGCCATGTGAGAAATCAGCCAAGATGCTCGCACGAGTTAGGCTTTTCTCTCACGCAAGTTTTCCTAGTGAGTCACACGAGTTGTGCTTTCATATGCGTGTGAGACTTTATTTTGTCATGCGACAAAGTACACACTCGCGAGAGACAATGCATGCTCACACAAGAGAACACATGCTCGTAGGAGAGATTTCTCTTCCCATGAAACAAAAGCTAACAACACATCAACAAAGCAAGAAGATAATGTGTAACAACATGAAAACTCCACACCAGGGAGTACCGAATCCACTCAAGAGCATGAAAGTAATTTTAAGAACTTGAGTAGATCTAAAATACACATTTTAATCACATGCATCCATCTAATCAACAACATATATATAGAAAATGATCATAAAAAAATTGCAGTAAACAAGTTCAAGTAGACACATGCAATATAACATAATAAAATTAATCGTGCTCATTTCCTCCCTACCATAATGGCATCATGAGACCTCAAGGGCCCTAACCATACACCTAAGTATGAATCACAAATTTCCAATAAGATAGTTGGAGTTGTCTTATGAGATTGTTTTTACCAATAACCATTAATCAACATCATAAGAACAAGTACACCCAACATACTAATCCACCAATAGCATCACTAATCCAAAGCATTAGTAAGAAGTTTCAACTAAGAAATATAATACAATATCATGATAAAGGAATGCATCAAGTAACATACTAAAAATCATCTAAACATGATATAAAATGCATCTAAAGTAAAGAATAAATCACAAGAGAACATACTTCAAATACACCAAAGTACCAATTGAATATCTAGCACCAGCCTCAAACTAGAAGTAGATCATCTCTCTACACTAGTTCCTAGTAGTGGTATAGGTAGCTACGCCTCCCAACTACTTGGTACTTGTAGGTCCACACTGGTCATGCTCATGGAGATAATGACTAGACCACAATCACATAATACCATCACCCATGGCTAATACACATGCCAATCAAGAACATGATACCAGCATCTATATCATCATGAAGACAATACAACACATCATGTCACTAATCAAAATCTCTATAGGATAACTATGTAGGGACTCTAGTGGAGTGCAAGTCTCTTAGCATCAGAAACCCCAAGCTAAACATTGTGCAAAAACTCTCCCTTGGGAGGCCATCACACCATGTCCTCGATAAATTCATACAGGAACCCACCCTCAAAAAACCTGTACAGGCATATACCCTTAGATCAACTTGCTCAGGTATTCTCTTATCTTATCTTAGTTTTTTTACCCATTAATTCATTTAGTTATCAATTATTAGAAACTCTCTCACGTTTACCTTGTCAGAGATGTTACCTAGGGTAATGAGAGAAGCCACTCGACATGTCTACCCTATATACCCATGCTCATCACATGATGAGTGTTGAAAGGCAGTGCAAGTTCCCAACCCAATCCCTGAATGAACAATCCCTCAATCAACCTATACCTAAGAGTTTGGGTCTCGCAAGAAATTGTCAAATGCATGCACACATGCTCATTTGTGGGCACAACCAACTACACCAAATAATCAATAGAACCAATGCAAGGATTGGATATGAGAATTGCAACAAAAGAAACAACTATAGTAATCTCACTCAATCAACCTATACTCAAGAATATGGATTCTACATGAATCCCAATGCAAGTAAAATACATCTATGGCTGGATTAGAATCCTGACAAATAATCTATATCCATGACCAACATCAATGCCAAGAAATACTCATGAAAATTAGGCAGCACACAAAACAAGGCAAAGTGAAAAAAACCTAAAGTTCAACATTCACAAAAATCAATGAAATCAAAACCCTTTTTACAATTGGGTATAAAAACCCCAATTATCAAATAAAATTTGGGTTTGGAGTCCGTATGCAAAAATGACCAAAATAAAGGTCTAAAAATGCAAAACCCTAAGTTAAGAGGTGATGAAATTCTTGTACCCACCCAACCGAGTAGAGCTAGCATACATGAATGGAGGGGAACACTAGTTCTCAACCTCCTAGTAAACTACTATACAAAACAAACTTTGAAATGGAGTTGAAATGTAAAAATTGGAGAGCCCTACCCTGTAGCCAAAAGGGAAAATATGGGAATGCTTGCAATAAAATAATCACTTCGCTAAAGTTGCCAAAAGTCTTGGCAAATCAAGGTCTCCCCAACCTAGATCCAACGAGATGAACCTCGCACCAATCCCATGCTCGTAGCTCCCATAATGAGAAAATTAGTAATTCCTCCTTAAGATGATTTTAGAATTTTTCTCTCAAAATCAACTTTTAAAAGTGAGAAGTGAGAAAGAACTCAATTTTTGGGATATATATTCACTTAAAAAGTGAAATAGGAAAATAGGAAAATAACTGGCTCACTTAACTAAATCCCTTTTTAACCCAGAAAAAATTGGGCAATTCTAATTAAATGGAATTCAACTACGAAAAAATTGACAGTAAATAAAACAATTAAATCAAACAATAAAATTCTCGTAAGACATTAAATCACAATATTCCTTAGTAATTTACCTGACAAATGTGGACATCTAGATGCACATATAGAATACTAGTCTAGTCACAAATGCAAATGAGTCTGGAATTATTAAATCACCAAAGGGTTTAATTAAATAAGATACATCATCCATTCAGGGATGATATTTGCTAGGTATGAACAACCGAATCACTAACTCCATGTGTCACTGCCAAGGATATGAATCCTGCACATTAAAAATCACAATCAAGTACAATTGCATATAATAATATAGCCAAAGTGATAAATGCATTAAAAATTAATCATTTAAATAGCCCATTTTCCATAAATTACTAAAAAGACAAGGTAGTTATCCCTAGCACAATAAACCAATGAATCCAACATGGATAATTCATTTCTAATTATTTAAGAATTTAATAATGGAATTAATAAGAGTTGTTAAACAACATAAAAAGGCACTAAAATACATAAGTCAACATGGTCAAACACATGAGTATATACTGCTATAGAAACTTGGTCAAGTGTAGTAGGATGGATAATACATAATGTAACCACTATTCACATCTCAAGGTAATCACATAATAACATCATGATACCACATCACTCTTGGTAATCACTGGCACAAACCTCAATGAAACCACCCAACACATCATAATCTCAAAAATCAGGCAAGCATAAACTAATCCAGCTAGTACAATAACACAACCAAATCACCCCAAGGGCATAGACCATTCACAAGGTAAGATCATCAAAGTTGAATCCATCAAGATGACTTACATAAATCAAATGGGAGAGGCACTACATCATATAAATCCCTTCTTTCTTATAATGTTAGATATTACTTTGCATGCTCTATGTAATGTCTTTATAGGATTATGAGAATGGTGGATTTGAATAATGATTATTTGTATACTATTCAAAATTCATTATTATTCTTTTACTACCTTGTTTATAATAGTCTAATTTTTTGGTTTCATGCTAACCCAACTAACCTATTGTACCTTATATATGTTTGTGTGTGTGTGTGTGTTAGGGATAACTTGAAGAATCCCCTCTTGAGAAAAATATGTAAAATTTTGGTGAATTCAATATTTAATGTGAAGGAAAAAATTATAATCAAGGATGAATTTCTTGTTTGAGGCAAGGCAGAAAATTATTTTCTATTGGCAAAATTTTCCTTTCTGTATCAAAATTTCATAATAATTGTAGCGAATTAATTTTGTATTTTTGGCATGCAAATAAATGTAGGCGATTTTTTTTGTTCATCATAAACATTTTTGTAATGTAAGCAGAATTTTTTTTTTATATATATAATGCAAAGTATTAATATAGTTGGCTAATTTGTCAGTTGCTACAGAGAGATTATTTGATTTTTTAATGAATTTATAGAGTCACGGGTGGACCATGGCCCATATGCCAAGTGTATAGTGTACAGTGTATGTGTAGTCTGCCAATCCATTAAGATTCAAATAATAATGTGTCTTTTGAACTTTCTTGTTGACAACTTGGTCATCGTCACTTTGCATGTTATCATTGTTATTGTAAAAGGAAATGATGTAGATCATCAATGTAAGATAGATCAATGGCCTTAACTCTATTCTGGCCTAATTTTAAACATTATAATATAAATTCTAATTCTTCCCAAAATCAAGAAACATGTCCCAAAGTCCAAAATATAAAATAGTTGGCTAAATGGGGCTAGTTGGATACATGCATCGGAAAAATGGTAAGCGATGCTCAACCACAAGGAAAATATTATTTTATTCTAAGGGCGAAATGACATCACCCAATAAGATGACATTAAGTAAAGGCTAGTGAATATTTTAAAATAATTGTTTCCTAAATGTTGATTACATTGGTGTTTTGGATTGGGATTTTGGACCAATTATGCATAAACTAATGGGCAATTAGCCAAGGATATGGACCCAAATTATTTAATATCTTGGCAACTTATTTGACCTAATATGTAGGTTTTATTCACCAAATTATGATTTCCCAAAGAGACAGTATTGCCACTAAAAAATCACTGGTGTGTGTGTGTGTGTGTGTGTGTGTGTGTGTGTGTGTGTGTGTGTGTGTGTGTGTGTGTGTGTGTGTGTGTGTGTGTGTGTTTATTTTACCTAGAATGTCTTTAGGATGAGGGGAGGCAGTCCTAGTCACTTGTTTAGGAGATCTACATGATGGTGGACTCTCCTTCCTTATTTGTAATTATTTGTGTGTGTGTGTGTGTGTTGTATCTTTTTGGTTGGTGATGTAGGTGTGTGTAGGTACTAGGCATCAACTCCACCTAGCTACATAGGTCTGAGTGTGCCTCCAAATCCTGAAACCAACTGTTGTTGAAAAGGGGGATGAAATTATGATTCATATAGGTATCCTTATATCCTTAGAAATATAATAGGAAGCAAGTCACTTAGTTTGGGGTTTATGTTTTTTATGATTTTTTATGATGGTTGATTGGTGGATTCTAGTGTTTAGAATTATGTATTCATGATTTGGATATTTGTATTTTTTGTAAATTATTTATGATATTTGTTAGGTATATTTATATAAGCATCTATGAGTGCACACATATATAATTATATAAATATACATTATAATTACATAGTTAATGTATTTGAGTAATTGTATATGTTATAAATTTAATGTGATGGATTTATTTTTACATTATATTCATGGATATGCAATAGAATATAAAAATAAAGAAATTAGATAGGGCTAAAATAAAAAGAATAAGTATTTAGAAGATGAGTAATAACACACATTCAAGAGAAAAAGGTAATATGTGTTACCCATGCAGAAGAATATGAGATGAGAACATAAATTCAATGACAGACATAGAAATTTGGGTTGTAAAGCACTAGAGAGGGTATTTATATTATTTTTGGACCATTTATGGCACCACGTGGTTGAGTGCAAATTATTTTGAGGTATTGTTTGAGTGTTCATGGATGACTTTACATAGATCCTTGTTGATTAGTCATTGAAGATTGATTTGTTGTATTTCCTTGATTAAAATCTATGTAATATTGTAATGTAAAATCTTGAAGAAAGTACAAGCCATGTGTGTGTGTGTGTGTGTGTGTGTGTGTGTGTGTGTGTGTGTGTGTGTGTGTGTGTGTGTGTGTGTGTGTGTGCGCATGTGTGTGTGCGTGCGTGCATGCATGTGTGTGTGTCATGAAAGGACAAGCTATGTGATAAGGGTAAAGGTTATATCTAGGAGAAATAATGAGCTATCTAAACATATTATATTATTTCAAAGGATGAGTGAAGTTATGATGATACCGTGATATTTTATATTTCTTTGTATCTAGATGAATGTATGATGAATCAAAGAACTGTGTACTTTTTGTAATGTTATAAAAAAACCTATGAATTGGTTTACATGTGTAGTTGACGGTTTAAATATTATTCATGTATCTTTATTGTATGTTAAGTAGATATATTGGATTTTAAGGATTAAGACATTAGTTCCTTATTTGTAAATGGATATTATGATAAATAATGTATCAAATCATAAGTACATGTGAAATTAATAGATGGATTAATTTAAGTAGTAATGATAAAATGTTAGAAATAAAATTAAGTAATGTTATTTAAAGATGACATTAGGGAACATGTTAGGAAAATTTCATATAGGACATAGTAAGTGAAAGCAATTCAAAAAAGAAAAATTATGCACCAAGATTTGTATCATTTTTTCTTATCCTTTTGGGTTCCCTAGCGAGGCATTACATTTGGTATTAGAGCCCTGGGTTGCTACATTGGGAGCTCCAGGGCCTATTATGCTTAAGGAAAAGAAAGAAAAATGAAAACATGAAACTTTCTAAAGCTTATTGCCTTGTAATCTTTAGGATTCCTCCTTAGGCATGAAGATTAGAAAAGTGTAGAGCTCTTCATAAGTTTCCAACAAGGGAGTTTTCTAGGAGAGTATATTAGAATCACAAAATCCTAACCTTGAGAAATTGATACAACACTAAGGATAGGTGTGTCATTAAATACTTCATCTCGTTAGCGTCAGGAGAGGAGAATTTTCTTGGAATTTTAGAAAAGCTATATTTGTCTAGTGTGTAGCTCTAGTATTAGGCAAGACCCATTAAACTAATATAAGAACTATATATAATACATTATTCAAGATAATCCTATATTTTCCAAAATTTATTTTTTGCATCCTAGGAATTACAAACCTAGTTAAGATCAATTCTAGCATGTTCTGTGATAAGAAAAAGTCGACCCCTTCCAATTGCTTGCCACAACTTGCAAAGCATTTTTTGTTGCAAATTTTGTGTGGAGAAAACTAAAAACAATACTCCATGCCTCTACACTACTTCTCTCCACACAATCAAATAATTCAAAAAACATAGGGAAATAAGATAAATTGAATAGCATGCATGCACGCAAAATGTGGAAGCACATTGAGCCACATGAATTTATTTTGAAGCTTCCACCTATCATGATCCTTGCCAGGTGGATAGTTAAAGTTTTTTTCAATTTTGTTATATTAAAAATAGAAAAGACTAATAGTAAAAATAGCCACAACCAATCATAAAGTAGGAATAAACACAGAAAAAACTATGTTAATAGAATTGTTTTAGAAGACCATAGGTTAAATGATTTCAACAGAGTTTACAAAACACATACTAACTGTAAGAAGCATGTGAAAATTTTAGTCTCCACCTATAATAGGTGGAACTAATAATAAGTAGGACTAACAATATAGAGACGACTGGAAGGGACTAACAATGCAACATGGACTAGAGCTCCAATAATGAATGCCCCAATACCTCTATTTTTGTCATAGTGCCTTGTTCTCTTCCATCGTAAATGTATAAACCTTTCTTTACATTCTATAATCATACAAATAATCATTTATAAGAGTACCAAAAACTTTTTGATTTGTTTATGTTTAAAAATGTGCAACTTTACTCATCCAAACAACAAAAAGGAAAAACCACTTTAAAAAATGTTCAAAACTAGTGGAAAATCATATAGTGAGTAATTCGTCAACATAATGATGGTGGCTACTACATTATCTATACATTTTTGTCTTTGTATTCTTCATCACTTGGGTTGGCTATTCTTGGCAACTTTCATATAATATACTATATTTAAATTCGAACCAAAAATAAGAAATGTTATAAAATCCAAGATTGGTCACATCCTTGGGACTCCCTATCTTTGAATAAGCTCGTGGGTCCTCATTGCTTACCCATGATTTAACATATGGTGGACCCTTACATGTGCACTTGTTAGAAAATTGGAACCTCTTCACATTTCTCCATACAAGACTTTTATTTTCAACTGTAGTATATTGGCCATTGGAATAAACTATAGGTCACTAACATGTGGGCACCAAAATAATTAATTATTCCATTTTTTAAATTGCATAAACTTTATGGGTTAATGGACTTCATTGGGTAAGGCTCCATATTTGAGATTTTATCAAATATTATAATGTTATATAATATGGAAGATAATTATGATTGAAATGTTATGTCATCGAGATTGAAGGCCAACAAGTTGGGAGGGCACAAACTCTTATATGAATGTAAGCATATTCTATAAATTTATGAACACCATGAACAACACTTTATTTATTTATTCATTTATTTGCACTTACGAAACCATCCCCGACCACTTGTGGCCACCAAATTGATTCTCTGATTTTTTTGGTATTCTATATTAAAAGTACAAAAAGATATTTATTATTTTTGTTGTTTAACTTAAAGAGTGTCATCATAAGCATTGCTTCATTTATAAGCATAAGAGGGGCTCTCCTACTTCATCCATAATGGAGACTTCGAAAAAATGGCATGCAAATTTGGATTTTATATCTGGGTATATTACTCATGATTGATATTATCTTTAGTTCAAATTGAAATAGTAAAATTTTATGCATCTTTTAAAATTATTAATAATTTGTTGTAGTCTGTGATATTATATAGTTTAATGTTTCTAAATTTGATTATGTAAAATTTTTATCAAAATATTTTAATTTTATGTATATTAATTTTAATTTGATGAAAAAAATCCTTTTGACCTTTGAAAAATGTGCAATGGATGACTCTAAGAAGGGATCATCTGGGATAGAGAAGTTGTGCCTCAATCATATTTTCTACAATAAGTGTATGGGAGGTGTTGTGGTGCACCTAAGTAGGGGCTAGGGGCATGGCTTTTATTTCTTTCTACTACTGTGCTCATTTTATGAGCATTTCAATGTTAGGATTTGGCTCTTATCTAGAATGACTTTGGGATTTGGTACTTGAATGGTTCAGAGGTTTGCAAATTTTTTGGGGCTCATGTGTTGGGTGTACAAGAAGGTTGTATTTGGTGTGTGAAGCTTGTAAAATAGTAGTTTTGTTGCATGATTTTTTTTTATAGAAGATTTGGGTAGAAGCTAGAGTTTTTGTGGAAAGTGGAGATTGAGATTTTTATGGCTCCTATTGGACTGTCCTCAAATCAAATGGTAATTGAATCTATGTCCATACCTTTGATCCATCTTTGCCATTACATTCAAATGTGAAGGATTTGAACAAAATTTATGGAGAGGGTGGTGTCTGTCAGAAGGGAGTTTCAAAAGCTAAGAAAGTGAATGAGTGCTTGAAAAGATACCAAGAATGTTGTGTCTTGGTTATTCGCTAGGGAATAGTTTCATAGGACACTGTATATTGTACTAATTGTGCTCTTAATTGTAAACTCTAAGGGCTTCTACTTTCATAACCAGCCCTAGAATCTTGGGAAGGAAAATTTTAGAATCTTGAAAGGAGCATGGAAATCAATTTGGCATCTGGAAATGAGTTTTTGGTTATCTTCTTTTGCATTATGGATAGACATAATCTTTAAAACCTGTATTACATATTCCTTAACCTAGGTTGAGTTATTTGTCAAACCTTGGCATGTGGACACCAACTTAGTTGAAGAGATGTCCACATGAGTTCCTATTTGGAATCATCTCACAAGGATCCCTAAAAAATAATGAAAATATGATACTCTTCACTCCAATGATCTTTTTCTAGGTAATCTAATTGGTCTCAATTCTCAAACATGGAAAAGAAAGATATTTTCTTATGCTCAAATCCATGTTGAATTTATTTAAATATTCCACTACTAGATTCTATAGAAATATGACTTGAATCCTCTTCTTGGATGCAATAACTTTGGTTTATAAGACATTTTCATTTAGATGTAGAATATATGATGAGTATGGGCATCTACCAAAGAGGTATCTTAGATTCAATTCATTTGTAGTTGTTAATTCTCCTTCTAGTTCAAATCCTAGAATGGATAAGGGGAAGATCCCATGTTTGATGACATTGCTGATAAAAATGGACTCATTCTTGTCAAATATTATAATAATGGAAGAGGCTAGGAAGGATCTTGGATTGATAAATAGAATTATGGGATCTCTAACTAGTTTAAGGATTTAACAACTTGTTTCAAGAGGAGGAAATCCCAGTAGAATTATCTCTAGGTGTTAATCTTTTGAAAGTGACATCAGAGGAGGATAATGGAATATTTTGTTAGAACGTATTTGCAGTGTACTAGATGGATGGGCATATATATACAAACTATCATTTGTAGATTCAAGTTGTGGTAGATTCTAGAGATACTTTAGTCCCAAAAGTGGTGGTAATTGTGGTCACTTCAACTTCTCCTTAAATGAAGAAATCCTTGGAATTTGGGAAGAACAAGGTTTGCTCGGCCTTGGCCCTACAACAAAAAAAATCTTAAAATAGGGACTATGAGGAAACAAAGAGTGGTTGGACAAAAAATGCAGAGAAGCTGAATATTATTAGGGATACACTGGTTAAGTTTAGGCATCCTAAACCCATTGATTCCCATTTTCTCATCCCCCTAAATGATTTTCATATTATGTAAGTGAGAGCTTTGAACAACATCCCTAGATAAAAGGTTGTTTGATATTCAATTATTTCTTATTCTCATCATACTCCTTTATTCAAGAAAATAAATTGTTACTGGAAGATATACAAAGTAGATTTTCTAGAAATTATCTATATGGATCATGTTAGTTTGTTAGGGGTCATGGTAGTTCATGCATATTGGTTTTATTCTACAATCCAAGAAATATTGTCCCGTTGACATTAATTATAGGTCAATCTTCTATTTATATGGTTTACTATTATTTTGGTTCAAGTGAGATATATATTTTCCACTATTTATGCTAGCACTACTCTTTTGAGATTTTCCCACTCTCTAGAACCCTTTCCCCCTTGGATTTTGGTTGGCAACTTCAATCCAATAATACATCTAGAGGAATAAAGAGGGGGTGTACCCAGACTAGATACTTCTACCATCCTCCCCAAACATAATACTAATCTTTTGGATGTTATTAATGTGAAGACAAATAATCTCATGTTCGCTAAAAATAATATGGGAAGTGGAGTTGATGTTATTTCAAAGAAGTTAGATATATTCCTCATTTCTAGAAATTGGATAGGAGACAAATGGAATACTAGTTCAAACATGTTTTATTGGAGATGCTCTAATCGCTAGCTAATTAAAATATCTATGGTATCTTTTTGAGATTCTATAAAGACCTATTTTAAGTTTCAACTTTTGTAGTTGTAGGATCCCTCCCTTTAGGACTTGGTCCCTAATTGATTATTTGAAGGACAATCATCTCAAAGCGGAATTATTAGTTCTTTTTTTTTTAATATTTGAATTTAAGAAATTTAAACTCAAAAGTTACGATAGAAAATGTTTTAGGGACCTAAACTTTAGAAAATAGGCTACCCAAACTTGGTTGGATTCTGTTAATTTCTTGATCTAGGGTCAAGGAATTACTTTGGAATTGGGTCGAAAAAAAGCTATGGTTTTCTAACAACATGGAGGAATAGGAGATTCATGAAGAAATATTATTTAAACAAAATCTAGAACTAATTGGCCTAAAAAGAAGATAATAACACTTATTTTTTCACAATTTTTTTTAATGAAAGGACTTGAGATCTCATTACTTCCTTAGTATCTTTCAATGGATCCCAACTCTCCTTAGCCAGTGACATATCATGAGAATCAAATGATTATTTTTCTTGTTTTTCTTGATTAATTTTATCTTCTTTTTGGGCATGAAGAGATCTCTATTTGAGAGTGCATTCCTCTTTTTTCTAGATAATGGACGAGGCTCTTATTCACCTTATCTTGCTACATGAACTGGATTTAACATTGTTTTTCACATGAAAAAAGAAAGTCCCCATTCCATAATGGTTTTCAAATAGAGCTTAACTAAGGACTTTGGAATATTATCATATGATACCTTCTAGATGTGGTTCAAGAATCACATAACAACAAATAGAAGTGAAAAGATAAATTGAAAGATCATGTGAATAGTCTTGATTGGTTCAAACCAATCACCCTTTGTAATACAATTTACATATTTATGACTAAATTGATAGTATAAAAGCTTAACCTATGTATCAAGGTTCTTATTTATAATAACAAGGGGGATTTTTTGTTGTTGGATAGATTCTTCATGGTATTATGATTTCTATAGTTAAATGTGTTTTTTTATAGAAGGTTCTCTGATATTTTGGGTGTAATGGTGGATGGGTAAACTATTTTATGAGTTTTTTTTCTTATGTGGTCTTGGTTAATGAACAAATTCTAAGCTCTTGGGTGCTTCTAGAGGTTTTCAATAAGGAGACCCTTTATACCCTTATTTTTTTATCTATAAGTATTATAAGGTCCAATATTGCTAAGAGGGGAGGTTGGTGAATAAGTAATCTTCCAAAATCAAGATTTTATCAACTAAAAAACAACCAAATCAAATATATTCATTAACCATTCATCCACATACATTAACTTATAGCTTGTGAAGAAACAAATGATGAAACAAAAGAAATCATCCACAAATGCAAGACAAGAACACTAAGATTTTTCTCAAGGAAACCCTTGGTTAGAGGGAAAAACCATGGTGGGAATTAATACCCAAAAATAGTTGCATCCTTTTGAATTACACCCAATTAAAGTCCTAACCCTAATAGGATCTTATAATAATGCCTTTTTAGAGGAAAAACTATCAAGAACCACTCAACCTTCTGAATTGATTTAAAACTCAAATTAGTGAGCCACCAATTAAGGGATTTATATTCAAACCTATTAGGGTCCTAATCACCTTGTTAATACTAGCCATGTTAAGTGATTTATCTTGGAGAACCTATTAGGATTAAAAAAGTGAAATGTGTTAGAAATTGAGGTCTTTTAAGGAACATGGATGAGTTGTTGAGATGTTGTATTGATGACTAGTTTTGTCATTGATGACAACATATGTTTGTATGTCCATGAGAGACACAAATTAGGTATGTTATGCATTAATTATCAATTTAGTGAGGTTATTTGATGAAAATATTGTTTATGAATTCTTACATGTATGTAGTAGAATGAGTATAGATAGCATTTCTATGTTTTCTATGCTTTATGTGAATATTTGGTGAAGTTACAAATTGTTGATTAAAGATTGGTAATAGACTAGTGCACAAGAAATTATGGCAAAGATAGTTATTAGAATTTTGGTTATATCTTGTCGGAAAGTAGGAATTTAACCATGGAGAGATTAGAAGATTACATAAGACTTTTTTGTGTTTGAATGTTTGTGATTGGGAGCATTTGGATTATTCTCCAAAGGTCACTAATGATTAGCGTGTAGTACATTTTACTAGCAACCAACTGTATGGAGGAGACATATATTTAATTATTGTAAAATGTAATATATTTATTGTAACATGTGGAAACCTTATTTTAATAGTGCGAACCTTAAAATAATAGCTTAGATTCTTACTGTAACAAATCTAAATTTCCTAAAGAATATCTCTATGTTCGTGACCATGAGATTGAAATTAAAGATATCAATTTTATGGATAGTTATGATGAAGATAAAATAGGATTTCTTGTTATTAAAGAAGAAAATCATGTTAAAGAATAAAAGATACTTGTTTCACATGTTAAGAAGAAGATAACATATAGGATTATAGATAGCAAATGTTCACATCATAAGACAAGTGAAAAAGAAAAATTTTTGAACTGAAGAGATATGATGGAGATGTCACTAAAGTTGGTAACAATGAACCTTGATTAATAAAGGGAAAAGGTTCTATAATTCTTGATGGTAAGAATAATGCCAATGATATATTATTTTTTGATGGATTGAAACATAACTTGTTGACAAGGGTTATCATTTGTAATTAATTGATAAGAAATGTTCAATTAAGGATGATCATGGATATGAGGTTGGGTACAAGGACCAAAGGTAATGTATTTTAACTGAACCCCAATGAGATAAAAAAAAATTCGCGAGAGTTGATGATAGTTGGTAAATGGCATATATGAGATTTTTTCATATAAACTTTGATGATGTAGCAAAGGTGAGTAACTTTAATGTGGTAATAAATCTTCCTAATATTGTGAAACCTTCTAACATGATGTGTAAGGAATATGTATTCAAAAAATAGAAAAGGAATGCATTTTAGAGAGCGAGAAATTTACTACTTCAGAGAATTTGGGGGTTATACACACACATTTATGTAGACCTACAAAGAAAAAAATATTCTATGGGGAGAGATACTCTATTCTTTTCATTGATTATTTCACTAGCATGACTCGGGTTGCTTTCTTGAGAAATAAGTAAGAAGCATTTAATAAATTTAAGATCGTTACAAAAAAAAACTTGACAATAAATTTGGAATAAGGATAAAATGTTTAAGATCTAAAAGAGGAGGATAATTTTCATCTAATTAGTTCAATGCATATTGTGAGGATTATGGAATTTGTATACAAACTTCAACACCTAAGACACCACAATAGAATGGTATAGAAGGGAGAAGGAACATAACAATTAGTGAGGTAGAAAGAGAAATATTACTTGAGGGTAAGGTAACACATGTACATTGGAGAGAAGCAGTATGCAACACTATATATCGTGAACTAAGTTTAGATTAGATGGAGAACAAGTAAAGCACCTTATGAACTTTGGTTTGATCAAACACCTATAGTTACATATTTCATAATTTTTTGGAGTAATTTTAATATCAAAAGGGGTGGTGAAATGGGAAAGTTTCATCCTACACATGATGAAGGTATACTTCTTGGGTATTCAACTAAGAGTAATGTTTAGCGATATTATAACTTGAGAATAAAGAGAGTTGTTAAAAGTGTGAATGTCAGTTCATTGATGAAAGATTTTAGGTACAAGAGAGAACTTTTGAGTATGATCTAGAAGATGATACAAATTAGGCAAGTATAATTTAGAGAACAATTCAAAATTAAAATGCAAAGTAGGAACTATTCTTTGAACTTGATGGTATAATTCAAGTTTAGGTTAAGAAAACTAGAGAAGGATAGATAAAGATAAGGTATGTATCTACAAACCATCCTAAAAATCATATTATTGGTGATAAGAGTAGTGAAGTATTAACAAGTGGAAAGATGAGAAATGAAATTTGTTTGATTTCACAAATTGAACCTAAGAATACTGATGAAGCATGCAAATATGAGTCTTGGATTAATCCTATGAAAGAAGAACTTAAAAAGAACAACATATAAGAATTGTTCACTAGGCCTAAAGATAAGAATATTCTAGGAACAAAATGTGTATTTATGGAAAAAATGAATGAGCAAGGAAAACTACTAAGGAAAAAGGAAAGAATGGTATGTAAAGGTTTTTCTCAATAGGAAGGTATAGATTTTGGAGAAACATTTTCTCTAGTAGCAAGATTAGAAGCAGTAAGATTTTTTTTAGCTTATGCATCTAACAATAATTTCAAAGTGTTCAGATGGATGTAAAATCAGATTTCTTGAATGGATAACTTGAAGAAGAAGTCTATATTGAGTAGCCTTATGGATTTCCATTAACAAAAAAAAAGAGCATTGTATGTAAGTTCAAGAAATAACTTTATGGATCAAAGAAAGAACCTAGAGCTTGGTATGTGAGATTGGATAAGCACTAAACTTGGAATTCAAGAAAGGTAATACAGATAATAATATGTACTTAAGAGTTAATTCATATGGTTTACTGATTATTCAGGTATTTGTGGATGACATCATTTTTGGAGGAAATGATGAGGTCAGCAATACATTTTCTGATGAAATAAAAGGTGAATTTGAATCGTTTATGATTGGTGCGATGAATTAATTTTTGGAATTGCAAATAACTAAAACAAAATATGGTATCTTTATATCTCAAACTAATTACCTTAAGGATTTTTCAGTAATATTTGGAATGAAATGTGCAAATCAATTAGAATACCTATGGTAACAAGATGTATGTTCACCAAAAATGATGATTCCCCTCACATACTTGAGACAAATTATAGATCAATTATTAGTGGATTAAAATATTTGATTCACACTAGACCTAATATTCTAATGCAATTGGTATTGTGGCAAGGTATCAAGAAGATTATAAGGAGTCGCATCTTACAATAGTAAAAAGAATAATTAGATATTAGAAGGGAACTTTGGAATATGGCTTATGGCATGGAAGATATAATGATTTTACATTATATGCATATATCAATGTTGATTGGATGTGAAACATAGATAACATAAAAAGTACAAGTGCTCAAGCATTTTTTCTTGGAAGAAGATTGGTATCATGCTTGAGAAAGAAATGAGATTGTATTTTTCGATCTACAAGAGAAGCATAATATGTAGCAGTAGAAAAATATTGTAATCAGATAATGTAGAGGAAATAATGTTAAAGGATATTGGTATTACATTTTCTAAAAATAATATATGTACAATTAGCATGTCTATGAATATAGTTTTACATTCTAAGAGTAAGCATATTGAAATCAAGTATCACTTTTTGAGACAGAAAGTCACTAAGAAAGAAATCAAATTGGAATATGTGAGTACGAAAGAGAAAGTAGATGATTTGTTCACTAATACATTTGATAAAGACACTTTTGAGAACCTTAGAGATATGCTTGGTAGAGTAATTGGCATAGATTTGCATCAATCTAGTGTATTCAAAGCATATTTATAAGATTTGGACATGATGCTTAGTACTCCTCCTTAGGGGGAGTGGTTGCATTATGTAGAGATAAAATTAGATCTATTATGTAATAATTTTTGGCATAATGTTGTTTATTGGAACTTGGCCATTTTTTTAAATTTTAAATTGGCTTAATCCAATGCATGTAGTTTGATTGTTATGTCATTAATATTGGCATATATAGGGTTATGAATAATCAACTTGTGGTTATCTTAATCCTTAAATAATTCATGTTATCATTATTATATTGTTATTTAGGTAGGTAGGTCAGCCTAGATGTTATGTAGGGTTGTGTCTATTCAAGCTAAGCATAATTAGGTATATATAGGAGGTTGTGAGTCTTATTTCAACATCATATTGTGAAGTGTGTTCTCATTGGAGAAATTTGGAGGTTGCCCCCTCGAAGTGGCCTATTACTCTTAGTTATTATCAAGTATTTTTATAATATTTTATATTATTTCTTCTATTGTGCAATTATTTTCATTACAAGTGGTATCAGAGCATGATCTTGACACCATAGAGGCAAGATTTTTTCTCAATATTGGATCAATTTTGGGAAGAGCATAAGTTTCAAATCTTAGCGAATTTTTCAAACATTTTTAAAGGGTTTTTGAAGACCATATTAAAGAATATATAGTCCAAAATTCATTGGATTTGGAGAAAATTTGATAAAATTATTGTAGAATTATTATTTCTACCCAATTTTTTGAGATCTACATATCTATTATCTTCAGTAATACATAGTAGAGGAGCCTACATTTCAAAGCTTGGAGAAATTGAATAAAAATTAAGAAAGTTATTACAAAATTATGAGAATTCTCTCTCAAGGCAGCAAATTTGCTAATTTTTTGGATTTTTTTTGAGTAAGGGAATCTTGGCCCTAGTAAGTTACAACAAAAAATAAATTAAAATATCAGAGAATTTACATTTCATTTATGTGATTTATGTAAAAAATATTGGTTTCCATCATGATGGGGCCTCCAACAAGAGGCAAAAAGAATGCTACCGCACTGGGAAATCTTCTAATTAGGATTGGGAAACAATTGAGATGAACTTCCAAGAACTATTCATGAGATTTCAATCAAGAGGAAAGGTAGTGGAGCTAAGGGGGTTGAAGGAAAAATCCCCATAGATGGTAAGCTCTCATCAAATGAAAAAGTTTCTTAAGAAAGGAGCAGATGGATTTGTGGCCTGGCTATGTTCATTAGAAGTTTCTCATTCTAATGCTCTTACTCATTCAGATTTACAAGCAATAATTGATCATCACTCAATAATTCTTGGTGATATGCTTAAAGGAATTCCTCCTAAGAGGGATCATGACCATGCCATACAACTAGTTCTAGGGAGCCAGCCACCAAACATCAGGCCTTATAGGTACTCACACATACAAAAAAGTGAGATAGAAAAAATTGTTGAGGAAATGCTAGAAGTAGGAAAAGTGCTTACTCCTCACCTATGGTGATAGTTTTTAAGAAGGATGCAACTTGGCGCATGTGTCCAGATTATGGAGTGCTCAACAAGTACACCATTAAAGATAAGTTTCATATTATGATCATTGATGATTTTCTAGATGAATTAAATGGGGCTATGTGTTATAATTCTTTAGAATAACTGAGAGGGGGGGTGAATCAATTATTCAAGGTCCAATGCCACTTTTTCTCTCAATTCTCAATAGCACATAACTAAAACTATCATGCATGTAATTTGAACATTTAAACAACTATGAAAAGTAGACATGCATCACACCATAACACTAAGAATTTGATAACCCAGAAACCCTTCGAGAATAAGAAGGTAAAACTGGGGTGGGCATGATACCCACAAAATAACTACACAATTGATTTCAACCACTTTTGATGGTCTTCCCTGTTAAAGGCTACAACACATTGTTAAATGTGACCTTGTTAGAGGATTTCACCATACTGTTAGGAATGGGCTTGGTTAAAGGATTTTGGAACATTCACTTGGAATGTCACCCTATTAAAGGATTTACAACATGGCTATTAAACCAACCTAAGTCCATAGGGTTTATCTTAACCGTTACAATTGCTAGAGAGTAACAATAATGACTCTTGATCTGATACAACTTACAACATATCTTGCAGATTACAGATCACACTTCAGTTCAATCATTTGCTTGGCTTTAATCACTGCAACTCTAAAAGCTTGTCATCTCAAGCTTCATCATCTTGAGTCTTCTTACTCATTACACCAATGCAATCATATCTATGGTCACCTATCGAAGCAGAGTATATGTGCTCTCTTCCACCTTAGCACTTTATTTAGCATTTCATAATTTCATGTTTGACCACCACACCACTATTTGCTTCGTGACCATATGACTCCTTAAATAGAAATATGGAATACCTTTCCCGCTCGATTCTCCCTTTTGAACTTTAGGGTTCCAACAGATTAGGTAAGATACAATGTATCTATCCCATATTTTGCTCTTATCTAGAAACTTCGTCTAGAATCTAATTGTATTTGCCAAAAAATGGTTTACATAGTGTTTTGTGCCACCATCTCATCATTCTTATCTTCTATTTGGTTCACAAAATTTTAGATAACTACCATGTCGGCTCAAATTTGGCGAATCTTCAATTTTCAAAATAATGCAGCACCTCGGCACTATTGGTTTACTGATGCTTGACACCCTCTGTATCACATGGCTCCTATATTCTGCTCGGCATCTAATCTTTGCTCAGCACTTGATATTTACTCAACACTTGAAGATCACTCGGCACTTTATATTTACTCGGCACTTGAAGATCACTTGGCACACTCTAAAGGTGAACTTTCCCGGCTTCAACTAAGAATTTGTTCAGCACTAACTAGCTTGCTCAACACTTTCTTATGAACTTAGTTAGGCTATACAAATGACTTAGCTAAACCTTACATCTTTGATAGGTCTTGGTGTGTCTATCCTCTATGTCTTAGAGTATGTCATTAATACACTATTTCATCAATGGCTTAGCTAATCCTTATACTTCATTACAACATCATAACTTCAACCTTTGTCTAGGTACTCTAGTTACATCTTATTGATTGCCACCTCCTTGTCAATCAACCAACTTATAGTATTTGGATCACTAAAGCAATTGTCATTCCTACAAGTAGCAAGTTTGAAATCAATGACAAAACAATGATTGAGAACATTCTCTACCAATTCCATTACTCTTCATTCATGAGCTTTTCAATCATTTCCAACAATCTCCCTCTTTGGCATTGATGGCAAACTAAACTGATCAATCGATCAACTTAGTTACCACCAAAATTTCATACATTTTCCGCTACTTTCTGCTTCTCCCTCTTTACTGTTGCATCCTTACTACTTTCTGCTTCTCCCTCTTTACTGTTGCATCCTTACTACTGATCTTATATATCTCTCTCTTTCATATATATCTCCCTCTTACTTTGTAGATGATCATTTTTTTACATATATCTCCCTCTTTGACATAAATGCCAAAGATTTAACTTCTTAATCATGTGAAATATAAGCTTTGCATCTCATATTGTCTCCCTCTATCACCATGCTTGTGATTGATTTGGATTTTCTTCTTCTATTGTTATCCTCTGCATCATTCTTTTGATATTTAAATGATTTGTTTCTATTGATGTAGGGCAACTTCTTTTCTTTAAACTACTTGAGTTAGGGGCATTACCCCCAACTTGCCTCTAAGATATTCATAAGCATCCTTGGGCAATAGTTTGGTAAAGATATCTACAGTTTCTTCCTTTGTGTGAATGTACTCCATCTTCACTTGTTTGTCTTCTACCAATTCTCTGACATAGTGATACTTGATTGCAATATGCTTAGTTTTTGCATGCATTACTGGATTCTTGGATATTTTTATAGCACTTGTATTATCACAATACAATATCACAGGTTTGGTTATCTCTTATTTCATTCCTTGTAATAAATGTGTGAGCCACACAATATTTGTGCAATTGACTACTGCTGCCACATATTTTGATTCTGCAGTGGACTGAGATGTGCATGTTTGCTTCTTGCTAGTCCAAGTAACTAGTCTTTTACCTAAAAATAATGCTCCTCCACTTGTGCTCTTTCTGTCATCAATGTTGCCTCCCCAATCTACATTTGTGTATGCATTGAGCTCAAACTTTTCATGCTTTTTATAATATAGGCCAAAATCATCAGTTCCTTTGAGATACCTCATTATTCTTTTTACTGCTATGAGATGATTCTCTTTAGGATTAGCAGAGAATCTAGCCACTATTCCAACTGCTAATGCTATGTCTAGTCTGCTATGTACAATTTATTGTAGTTTTCCAATCATGGATTTGTACATTTTTTGATTAACTTCAGCTGATACATCATTTTTGGATAGCTTATGTCCTGTTGCCATTGGTGTGCTGACTGGTTTGGAGTCTTCCAATCCAAACATTTTAAGTATCTCTTTGATGCACTTTGATTGTGCCATAAATATACCATGTTTTAGATGATGTACTTGAAACCAACAAAAAATTTGATCTCTCCAAACATAGACATCTCAAACTCATGTTTCATTTTGTCTGCAAAAATTTTGCAAAGCACTTCCTTTCCTCCAAACACTATGTCATCCACAAAGATTTCAGATATAATAATATCCTTACCTTCTTATGATTTGATGTACATGTTGATGTTATCATCAGTTCTTTCAAATCCTATTTGCACTAGATACTTGTGAAGTCTCTCATACCATGCTCTAGGTGCTTGTTTCAGACCATAGAGTGCTTTATGTAGTTTTCAAACCATATCCCTGTTATTTTCATCAACAAATCCCTTTGGTTGTTCAATATAGACTTCATCTTCCAATATACCATTCAGAAAAGCAGACTTTACATCCATCTAATAGACTTTAAAACCTTTATATGCAACGTATGCAAGTAAAGTTCTTACTCCTTCCATTCTCGCAACAGGGGCAAATGTTTCCCCATAGTCTAATCCTTCTTCTTGAGCATAACCCTTATACACTAGTCTGGCTTTGTTTCTAGTAATCTCACCATTCTCATCTAGCTTGTTTTTGAATACCCACTTGGTGCCAATCACATTCTTGTCAACTGGTCTGGGAACCAAACTCCAAGTTTTGTTCTTCTTTATTTGATCAATCTCTTCTTCCATAGCTTTATACCAATCACCATCTTGTAATGCATCATACATTGTTTTAGGTTCAAATTTTCTTAACAAACATGATTCATTTCTTAGTCTATTCCTTGTCATTGGTCTTGCATCTTTGTCACCCATTATCTATTCAGCAGGGTGATGCCTCTTCACATATTTGGACAACCTTGGTTTTGTCCTTGTTTCCATATTTGATCTTTCAGATTCAAGATCACTATGCACTTCATTGTCAGGTAGTTCTACATCTCTATCATGTGTACTGACTTCAGAGTCAAAATGAGCATTTTCTTCATTCTACAACTCGGCTTCTAAATGCAGCTTTTCATTCACTGGTTGTGACTCGGCTGAGACTGAAACTTGCTGTTGAATTCCAATTTGATTGATAGTATCCTCGTCAATAGGCATTCCTTCATAAGAATATAAAAAGGTTATGTAGTCATCTATTTTCTTTGGTTTTTCAACTTGGACATCTGCATGCTCATCAAAGTTTACATTTGCACTTTTCACAATTTTGTCAATGTTAGTATCTAAACACTTGTATGCTTTACTTCTAGTGGAGTAACCAAGGAATATGCCTTCATCACTTTTTGCATCAGATTTTCCATTTCTAGCATCTTTAAGGATAAAGCATTTGCAACCAAATACTTTGAAATGTTTTACATTGGGTGAGTGACCATACCATAATTCAAAAGGTGTTGCATTAGTACCTTTCTTGACTTGTACTCGGTTCAGTGTATGAATAGCCACCCTTATAGCTTCTCTCCAATATTTTAGAGCAATATTCTTTTCTATCATTAATGTTCTAGTACAATCAATCACAGATCTATTTCTTCTCTCAGCAATTCCATTTTGTGGGGGAGTTCTAGGAGCTGATGTTTGTCTCTTGATTCTTTTGTCTTTGCAAAATATCTCAAATTCGTTTGATGTGAATTCACCACCTCTGTCTGATCTTAGGCATTTCAAACTCTTTCCTATTTCTTTTTCAACTCTAGCCACATACCACTTAAACATTTGAAAAGCATCAGATTTTTGTTTTAAGAACATAATAGTCATCATCCTAGAATAATCATCAACAAACAACATTATATATTTATCTCCTTTGTAGCTTTGTACTTCTATTGGACCACATAAGTCAGTATGGACTAACTCAAGTACTTCTTTAGAAGTATAGTTTCTACTCCTTAAACTTGACTTGGTCATCTTTCCTAGCTAACATTGTTTGCACATGATATTTTCAAGCTTTTTCAATTTAGGTAAACCTCTGACTTGCTTCATTTTACTAATATTGACCAGATTATCAAAGTTGACATGAGATAGCCTTCTATGCCATAACCACACATCATCAAATTTTGCAACAAGACAAGAAGTATTTTCCAGATCAAGATAAAATAGATTACTTCTTGTTTGATCTCCTTTTCCTATTAATCTACCATCAGTATCATAGATTTTTGTAGTTTTATTTCCAAATTCTACTTTACACCCTACATTACCTAACTGAGAGACACTTAGCAAATTATAGTTTAGTCCTTCAACATAGTATGCATTAGTACATGAAATTTTCTCTGTAAGCTTAATGGAACCTTTTCCTTTGATTTGACATGGAGCATCATTACCAAATCTAACACTATTTCCATCATACTGAGTAAAGTTAACAAACTTACTTTTGTCTCCTGTCATGTGATGTGAGCATTCGCTGTCTATAATCCATCTGTCATTCTTGTTCATACATGTTACTAGTTTTGTAGGCTCTTCTTCATTGGATTGGTCCTTCATGGCCATGTAGACAACTTCATCATCATTAACATTAGAATCTTCTTCAACAATATAGCACTTCTTGCCTTTGTCTTTGTAATCTCTCTTATCATCTTCTTTTCTATTTTTGTACTTGTTATCTTCCTTGTATTCCTTTTTCTATGTACACCTTGCAGAAATATGTCCTACTTCATTGCAATTGAAACAAATGATAGGCAGCTTACCTTTGAATTTTCCTTTGCCTCTGTGGAATCTTCTAGCTAGCAATGCTTCCAATTGTTCCACATCTTCCTCATCAGTGCTACTATCACTGGATACATATTTCATCTTTCTTCCCTTCTTTGATTTCATCTGTTCAACATCTTTTAGTGATAGCTTGGCCTTGAAAGTAGATTCAACATTCTTAGGTCTATAGTTGTCAAAGTTAGATAACTCAAATGCAGTGAATCTACCCACTATACCTTCAAAACTTAGATTGTTTCCTGGCACACATCTTAGCTCTTGTATAGCTGATACTCTAATAGCATAGATAGGAAGTAAGGTTCTCAAAAACTTACTATTAACAGTATCATCATCTAATTGACCACTTAAACATCTTATTGCACTTACCACTTCCTTTATTCTAGCGGCATACTGAACAACATTCTCACCTTCTTCCATTTTCATATCATCAAACTTTCCTCCGAGGCTTTCTCTTTTTTCTCTTTGGACATTCTGATCTCCTCCATAAATGTATGATAGGGCTTTCCACATCTTGAATGTTGTGTCACATCCTTTGGTATCATCAAATTTAGCATAGTTGAGTGCAGAAGCAATTTCCAACATTGTCTAATTGTGTTCATGTTTGTTTTTCAAATCTTCTGCAGTAAGAGTACCAGTTGGATCAACATGTTTAGTAACAATTGAATTTTGGGCATAATCTCCTATGGATCCAAGATGTAGCTTCATCAAGCTTTGCCATGCAACAAAGTTGTCTTTGTTGAGCTTGGGAACTTCTCTCTTAGGCACTTTGATCTTTTCTACTTCTAGTCCCTTTAAACTAAGTTAGCAGCAATGCTCTAATACCAATTATTATAATTCTTTAGAATAACTAAGAGGGGGGGTGAATCAGTTATTCAAGGTCTAATGCCACTTTTTCACTCAATTCTCAATAGCACATAACTGAAACTATCATGCATATAATTTGAACATTTAAACAACTATGAAAAGTAGACATGCATCACACCATAACACTAAGAATTTGATAACCCAGAAACCCTCTAGGAATAAGAAGGTAAAACTGGGGTGGGGATGATACCCACAAAATAACTGTGCAATTGATTTCAACCACTTCTGATGGTCTGCCCTGTTAAAGGCTACAACACATTGTTAAATGTGACCTTGTTAGAGGATTTCACTATACTGTTAGGAATGGGCCTGGTTAAAGAACTTTGGAACATTCACTTGGAATGTCACCCTGTTAAAGGATTTACAACATGGCTATTAAACCAACCTAAGTCCATAGGGTTTATCTTAACTGTTACAATTGCTAGAGAGTAACAATAATGACTCTTGATCTTATACAACTTACAACATATCTTTCAGATTATAGATCACATTTCAATTCAATCCTTTGCTTGGCTTTAATCATTGCAGCTTTGAAAGCTTGTCATCTCAAGCTTTGTCATCTTGAGTCTTCTTACTCATTACACCAATGCAATCATATCTATGGTCACCTATCGAAGTAGAGTATATGTGCTCTCTTCCACCTTAGCACTTTCTTCAGCATTTCATAATTTCATGCTTGACCACCACACCACTATTTTCTTCGTGACCTTATGACTCCTTAAATAGAAATATGGAATACCTTTCCTGCTTGATTCTCCCTTTCCAACTTTAGGGTTCCAATAGATTAGGTAAGATACAATGTATCTATCCCATATTTTGCTCTTATCTAGAAACTTCGTCTAGAATCTAAAATGTATTTGCCAAAAATGGTTTTCATAGTGTTTTATGCCACCAGCTCATCATTCTTATCTTCTATCTGGTTCACAGAATTCTAGATAACTACCATGTTGGCTCAGATCTGGCGAATCTTCAATTTTCAAAATAATGCAGCACCTCAGCACTATTGGTTTACTGATTCTTGGCACCCTCTGTATTATTCGGCTCTTATATTCTGCTTGACATCTGATCTTCACTTGACACTTGATATTTACTTGGCACTTGAAGATCACTCGGCACTTGATATTTACTTGGCACTTTAAGATCACTCGGCACTTGATATTTACTTGGCACTTGAAGATCACTCGGCACTTGATATTTACTCGATACTTGAAGATCACTCGGCACACTCTAAAGGTGAACTTGCTCAGCTTCAACTAAGAATCTGTTCAGCACTAACTAGCTTGCTCAGTACTTTCTTATGAACTTAGTTAGGCTATACAAATGACTTAGCTAAACCTTACATCTTTGATATGTCTTGGTGCGTCTATCCTCTGTGTCTTAGAGTATGTCATCAATACACTATTTCATCAATGGCTTAGCTGATCCTTATACTTCATTACAACATCATAACTTCAACCTTTGTCTAGGTACTCTAGTTACATCTTATTGATTGTCACCTCCTTGTCAATCAATCAACTTATAGTATTTGGATCACTAAAGCAATTTTCATTCTTGCAAGTAGTAAGCTTGACATCAATGACAAAACAATGAATGAGAACATTCTCTACCAATTCCATTACTCTTTATTCATGAGCTCTTCAATCATTTCCCAACACTATGTATTTTACCAAGTTAGATCTTAGATCAGGTTATCACCAAATTTGGATTAAGGAGGAAGATATTTGTAAGATGAAATTTTGAACTCATGAGGGTCATTATGAATTTTTGGTGATGCCATTTGGTCTTACCAATGCACCATCCACATTCCAAAGTTTGATGAATTCCATTTTTAAGAAGTTCTTGAGAAAGTTTGCATTAGTGTTTTTTTGCTGATATATTGATTTATAGAAAGACTTGGGAAGAAAATTTGCACCATGTAGATCAAGCATTACATTTACTTGAAGATCATCAACTCTATGCTAAGCCATCCAAGTGTGCTTTTGGTCTTAAGGAGGTGGAATATTTGGGACACATAGTTTCACATGAAGGAGTAAATATGTACCCTAACAAAATTAAGGCTATCATGCAATGGCCTATTCCAAAAACTATTAAGAAGCTAAGGGTTTTCTTGGGATTAACAGGGTACTATAGAAGATTTGTGAAGAATTATGGTTGTATAGCAGCACCCCTCACCACTCTTTTGAAGAAGGATTCTTTTTATTGGAATGGACATGCTAATGTAACATTTGAGAAATTCAAGGAGGCTATGTGTACAACTTTAGTGCTTTCCACTCCAGACTTCACCAAGGACTTAATTGTGGAATGTGATGCTTCTAGAAATGGGATAGGAGCAGTTCTCATGCAAGAAGATCGACCAATTTCTTTTGAGAATCATCAATTAATAAAAATCAACTCAAACCTATTTATGAGAAGGAAATTCTAGCAATCCTTCACACAATTAAACAATGGAGGCCTTATTTAATGGGTCAACACTTCAAGGTTAAGAGAGATCATGATAGCCTAAAATATTTTTTTGAACAAAGACTATCTTTGGAAGAGCAACAAAAATGGGTCACTAAGATGTTGAGACATGACTTTGAAACTGTATATAAGAAAAGGAAGGAAAATATTGTGGTCGATGCACTTTCTAGGAAGGATGAAAAAGATGAAGCCTTATTGTGTGCCATTTCAATATTGAAAACAAATCATGTGATAGAAGCCAAAGGAGAGTGGCAAAATGATGTTGCAACAAGTAATCTCATCTAGCAATTGAAAAGTGATCCTAGTAGTTCTAATAAGTTTTTTCTCAAGGGAGATATTCTTTGGTATAAAGAATGATTGTATCTTTGCAAGAATTCCATTCTTAAACACAAAATTCTCACAGAGCTACATGAGTCCCCAATTAGTGGTCATTTAGGATTTTTGAAGACATATCATCTGGTCAAGCAAGATTTTTTTTGGAAAGGGCTAAAAGGTGATGTTCAAAAATTTGTTGCTGAATGTTTGGTTTGTCAAAGAAATAGGGAGGAAACAATTAAGACACCAAGTCTCTTGTTGCCTTTTTCTATTCCTAGCAAGCATTGGGAAGAGGTATCCATGGATTTCATCATAGGGCTTCCCAAATATAAAGGTCATAATGGCATCATGGAAGTAGTTGATCGCCTCACTAAATATGCACATTTCATTGCATTATCACATCCTTTTACAACAAGTATAGTGGCAAAGATTGAAGGCCAACAAGTTGGGAGGGCACAAACTTTTATATGAATGTAAGTATGTTCTATAAATTCATGAACAATATGAACAACACTTTATTTACTTATTCATTTATTTGCACTTACGAAACCATCCTCGACCACTTGTGGCCACCAAATTGATTCTCTGATTTTTTTTGGTATTCTATATTAAAAGCACGAACAGATATTTATTATTTTTTTTGTTTCAACTTAAAAGAGTGTAATCATAAGCATTGCTTCATTTATAAACATAAGAGGGGCTCTCCTACTCCGTCCATAATGGAGACTTTGAAAAAATGGCATAGCAAATTTGAATTTTATATCTGGATATTTTACTAATGATTGATATTATCTTTAGTTCAAATTGAAATAGTAAAATTTTATGTATCTATTAAAATTATTAATAATTTGTTGTAGTCAATGATATTATATATTTTAATGTCTCTAAATTTGATTATGTAAAAAAATTATCAAAATATTTTATTTTATGTATATTAATTTTAATTTGATGAAAAAAAAATCCTTTTGACCTTTGAAAAATGTGCAATGGATGACTCTAAGAAGGGATCATCTAGGATAGAGAAGTTGTGCCTCAATCATATTTTCTACAATAAGTGTATGGGAGGTGTTGTGGTGCACCTAAGCAGGGGATAGGGGCATGGCTTTTATTTCTTTCTACTACTATGCTCATTTTATGAGCATTTCAATGTTAGGATTTGGCTCTTATCTAGAATGAATTTGGGATTTGGTACTTGAATGGTTCAGAGGTTTGCAAATTTTTTGGGGCTCATGTGTTGGGCATACAAGAAGGTTGTATTTGGTGTGTGAAGCTTGTAAATTATTAGTTTTGTTGCATGATTTTTTTTTATAGAAGATTTGGGCAGAAGCTAGAGTTTTTGTGGAAAGTGGAGATTGAGATTTTTATGGCTCCTATTGGACTGTCCTCAAATCAAATGGTAATTGAATCTATGTCCATACCTTTGATCCATCTTTTCCATTACATTCAAATGTGAAGGATTTGAACAAAATTTATGGAGAGGGTGGTGTCTGTCAGAAGGGAGTTTCAAAAGCTAAGAAAGTGAATGAGTGCTTGAAAAGATACCAAGAATGTTGTGTCTTGGTTATTCGCTAGGGAATAGTTTCATAGGACACTGTATATTGTACTAATTGTGCTCTTAATTGTAAACTCTAAGGGCTTCTACTTTCATAACCAGCCCTAGAATCTTGGGAAGGAAAATTTTAGAATCCTAAAAGGAGCATGGAAATCAATTTGGCATCTGGAAATGAGTTTTTGGTTATCTTCTTTTGCATAATGGATAGACATAATCTTTAAAACCTGTATTACATATTCCTTAACCTAGGTTGAGTTATTTGTCAAACCTTGGCATGTGGATACCAACTTAGTTGAAGAGATGTCCACATGCGTTCCTATTTGGAATCATCTCACAAGGATCCCTAAAAAATAATGAAAATATGATACTCTTCACTCCAATGATATTTTTCTAGGTAATCTAATTGGTCTCAATTCTCAGACATGGAAAAGAAAGATATTTTCTTATGCTCAAATCCATGTTAAATTTATTTAAATATTCCACTACTAGATTCTATAGAAATATGACTTGAATCCTGTTCTTGGATGCAATAACTTTGGTTTATAAGACATTTTCATTTAGATGTAGAATATATGATGAGTATGGGCATCTACCAAAGAGGTATCTTAGATTCAATTCATTTGTAGTTGTTAATTCTCCTTCCAGTTCAAATCCTAGAATGGATAAGGGGAAGATCCCATGTTTGATGACATTGCTGATAAAAATGGACTCATTCTTGTCAAATATTATAATAATGGAAGAGGCTAGGAAGGAACTTGGATTGATAAATAGAATTATGGGATCTCTAACTAGTTTGAGGATATAAATAACTTGTTTCAAGAGAAGGGAATCCCAGTAGAATTATCTCTAGGTGTTAAACTTGTGTAAGTGCAATCAGAGGAGGATAATGGAATATTTTGTTAGAATGTATTTGTAGTGTATTAGATGGATGGGCATATATATGGACTATTATTTTTGGATTCAAGTTGTGGTAGATTTTAGAGATACTTTAGTCCCAAAAGAGGTGGTAATTGTGGTCACTTCAACTTCGCCTTAGATGAAGAAATCCTTGGAATATGGAAGAACAACGAGGTTGGTTCGGCCTTGGCCCTACAACAAAAAAAACTCTTAAAATAGGGACTATGAGGAAACAAAGAGTGGTTGGACAAAATATTTAGAGAAGGTAAAGATTATTAGGGATACATTAGTTAAGTTTAGGTATCTTAAACCCATTGATTCTCATTCTCCCATCCCCCTAAATGATTTCCATATCATGTAATATGAGGGGTTTGAAGAACATTCCTAGATAAAAGGTTGTTTAATATTCAATTGTTTCTTATTCTCATCATACTCCTTTATTCAAGAAACTAAATTGTTAGTGGAAGATATAGAAAGTAGAATTTTTAGAAATTATCCATGTGGATCTTGTTAGTTTATTATGAGTCATGGTAGTTCATGCATATTGGTTTTATTTTGTGATCCAAGAAATATTGTCTTGCTAACGTGACTTATAGGTCACTATTCTATTTCTATGGTTTCCTATTATTTTGGTTCAAGTGAGATATATCTTTTCCACTATTTATGCTATCAGTATTCTTTTGAGATTTACCCACTCTCTAGATCCCCTTTCCCCCTTGGATTTTGGTTGGCAAATTCAATCCAGTATTAGATCTGGAGGAATAAACAGGGGGTGTACCTAGACTAGATACTTCTACCATCCTCCCCAAATAGAATATTGAACTTTTGGATGTTATTGATCTGAATACAAATAATCTCATGTTCGCTAAAAATAATATGGGAAGTGAATTTGATGTTATTTTAAAGAAGTTATATGTATTCCTTATTTCTAGATATTGGATAGGAGACAATGGAATACTAGTTCAAACATGTTTTATTTTAGATGCTCTAATCACTAGCTAATTAAAATATCTATGGTATCTTTTTTAGATTCTATAAAGACCTCTTTTAAGTTTCAACTTTAGGATTCCTCTCTTTAGGACTTCCTCCCTAATTGATTATTTGAAGGAAAATCATCTTAAAGTGGAATTATTTGTTCTTTTTTTTAAAATATTTGAATTTATGAAATTTAAACTCAAAAGTTAAGATAGAAAATATTTTAGGGACCTACACTTTAGAAAATAGGCTACCCAAACTTGGTCAGATTCTATTAATTTCTTGAACTACGGTCAAGGAATTACTTTGGAATTCAGTTAAAAGGAAGATATGGTTTTTTAACGACTTGGAGGAATAGGAGATTCATGAAGAAATCTTATTTAAACAAAGTCTAGAACTAATTGGCTTTAAAAGAAGATAATAACACTTATTTTTTCAAAATTATTTTTCAGGAAATGACTTAAAATCTCATTACTTCCTTAGTATCTTTCAATGGATCCCAAGTTTCCTTATCCAGTGACATATCATGAGAATCAAATGATTATTTTCTTGTTTTGCTTGATTAATTTTATCTTCTTTTTGCAAATGAAGATATCTCTATTTGAGAGTGTGTCACTCTTTTTTCTAGATAATGAATGAGGATCTTATTCACTTTATCTCATTGCAAGAGTTGGATTTAACATTGTCTTTCACATAAAAAAAGGAAAGTCCCTATTCCATAATGGTTTTCCAATAAAGCTTAACCAAAGACTTCAGAATATTATCATATGGTACCTTTTATAGGTGGTTCAAGAATCACATAATAAAAAATAGATGTGAAAAGATAAATTTAACTTATTTGGCCCTTAATCCTAAGAAAGATCATGTGAATAGTCTTGATTGGTTCAAACCAATCACCCTTTGTAATATAGTTTACATATTTATGACTAAATTGATAGTATACAAGCTTAACTTACATATCAATGTTATTATTTATAATAACAAGGGAGGTTTTTTGTTGATAGATAGATTATTCATGGTATTATGATTTCTACAGTTAAATGTGATTTTTTATAGAAGTTTCTTTGATATTTTGGACGTAATGGTGGATGAGTAAACTATGTTATGAATTTTATTTCTTATGTGGTCTTGGTGAATGAATAAATTCTAAGCTCTTGGATGCTTCTAGAGGTATTCAATAGGGAGACCCTTTATCCCCTTTGTTTAATCTATAAGTATTATAAGGTCCAATATTACTAAGAGGGGAGGTTAGTGAATAAGTAATCTTCCAAAATCAATATTTTATCAATTAAAACAACCAAATCAAATATATTCATTAACCATTCATCCACATGCATTAACTTATAACTTGTGAAGCAAAAAATGATGAAACAAGAGAAACTGTCCACAAATGCAAGAAAAGAACACCAAGATTTTTCTCAAGGAAACCCTTCATTAGAGGGGAAACCCATGGTGGGAATTACTACCCAAAAATTGTTTCATCTTTTTGAATTATACCCAATTAAAGTCCTAACCCTATTAGGAGCTTACAATAATTCCTTTGAAAGAGAAAAAGCTATCAAGATTCACTCAACCTTGTGAATTGATTTAAAACTAAAATTAGTGAGCCACCCAATTAAGGGATTTATATTCAAACCTGTTAGGATCCCAATCACCTTGTTAATACTAACCACATTAAGTAATATATCTTGGAGAACCTATTAGGATTAAAAAAGTGAAATTTTATATAAATTGAGGTCTTTTACGGAACATGGATGAGTTGTTGAGATGTTGTATTGATGACTAGTTTTATCATTGATGACAACATATGCTTGCATGTCCATGAATGACACAGATTAGGTATATCATACATTGATTATCAATTTAGTGAAGTTATTTGATGATAATATTGTTTGTGAAGTATTACATTTATGTAGTAGAATGAGTATATATATTATTTCTATGTTTTCTATGATTTATGTGCATATTTGGTGAAGTTACAGATTGCTAGCTGAAGATTGGTAATAGACTAGTGCACAAGAAATTATGGCAAAGATAGTTATTGGAATTTTGGTTATATCTTGTTGGAAAACAAGAGTTTGACCATGGAGAGATTAGAATATTATATAATACTTGGTTTTGTGTCTATGTTTGTGATTGGGAAGCATTTGGGTTATTCTCCAAAGGTCACTAATGATTAGCATGTGGTACATTTTAATGGCAACCAACTGTATGGAGGAGACATTTATTTAATTACTATAAAATGTAATATAGTTATTGTAACATGTGGGAACCTTATTTTAATAGTGTGAACCTTATAATAATAGTTTAGATTCTTATTGTAACAAATCTAAATTTCCTAAAGAATATCTCTATGTTAGTGACTGTGAGATTGAAATTAAAGATATCAATTTTATGGATAGTTATGATGAAGATAAAATAGGATTTCTTGCTATTAAAGAAGAAAATCATGTTAAAGAATAAAATACCCTTGTTTCACATGTTAGGAAAAAGATAACATATAGGATTATAGATAGTGGACATTCACATCATAAGACAAGTGAAAAAAGACAAGTTTTTTGAATTGAAGAGATATGATGGAGGTGTTGTTAAAGTTGATAACAATGAACATTGATTAATAAAGGGAAAGGTTCTATAACTCTTGATGGTAAGACTAATGTCAATGATATATTATTTTTTGATGGATTGAAACATAACTTGTTGACAAGGGTTATCATTTGTAATTCGTTGATAAGAGATGTTCAATTAAGGATGATCATGGGAATGAGGTTGGGTACAAGGACTAGAGATAATGTATTTTAACTGAACCCCACTAAGATAAAATAAAATTCTGCAAGAGTTGATGGTATTTGGTATATGGCATATATGATTTTTTTTCATATAAACTTTAATGATGTAGCAAAGGTGAGTAACTTTAATGTGGTAAAAAAATCTTCCTAATATTGTGAAACATTCTAACATGTTGTGTAAGGAATGTGTAATAAAAAACTAGAAAAGGAGTTCATTTTAGGGAAAAAAGAATTACTACTTCAGAGAATTTTGGGATTGTACACAAATTTATGTAGACCTACAAAGAAAAAAACATTTTATGGGGAGAGATACTCTATTCTTTTCATTGATTATTTGACTAGCATGACATGGGTTTCTTTCTTGAGATAAAAGTATAAAGTATTTAATAAATTTAAGATCATTACAACAAAATTTTGACAATAAATTTAGAATAAGAATAAAATATTTAAGATCTAAAAGAGGAGGATAATTTACATCTAATTAGTTCAATGCATATTATGAGGATCATGGAATTTGTAGACAAACTTCAACACCTAAGACACCACAATAGAATGGTATAGAAGGGAGAAGGAACATAGCAATTAGTGAAGTAGAAAGAGGAATATTACTTGAGGGTAAGGTATCACATGTACATTGGAGAGAAGTAGTTAATGCAACACTAGATATTACGAACTAAGTTAGATGGGAAACAAGTAAAAAACCTTATGAACTTTGGTTTGGTCATATACCTATAGTTACATATTTCATAATTTTTGGGAGTAATTTTAATATCAAAAGGGGTGGTGAAATGGGAAATTTTGATCATAGGCATGATGAAGGTATACTTCTTGGGTATTCAACTGAGAGTAATGCTTAGCGATATTATAACTTGAGATTAAAGAGAGTTGTTGAAAGTGTGAATGTTAGTCTATTGATGAAAGATTTTACGTACAAGAGAGAACTTTTGAGTATGATCAAAAGATGATACAAATTAGGTAAGTATAATTTAGAGAAAATTTCAAAATTAAAATGCAAAATAGGAACTATTCTTTGAACTTGATGGTTTAATTTAAGTTTAGATTAAGAAACCTAGAGAAGGATAGATAAAGATAAGATATGTATCTACAAACCATCCTAAAAATCATATTATTGGTGATAATAGTAGTGAAGTATTAACAAGTGTAAAGATGAGAAATGAAATTTGTTTGATTTCACAAATTGAACCTAAGAATACTGATGAAGCATGCAAATATGAGTCTTGGGTTAATCCTATGAAAGAAGAACTTAAAAAGAACAATATATGAGAATTGTTCATTAGGCCTAAAGATAAGAATATTCTTATTTATGAAAAAAATGAACGAGCAAGGAGAACTGCTAAGGTACATGGAAAGAATGGTATGTAAAGGTTTTTCTCAATAGGAAGGTATAGATTTTGGAGAAACATTTTCCCTAGTAGCAAGATCAGAAGTAGTAAGATTGTTTTTAGCTTATGCATCCAACAATAATTTCAAAGTATATTAGATGGATGTTAAATCAGGTTTCTTGAATGGATAACATGAAGAATAAGTCTATATTGAGTAGCCTTATGGATTTCCATTAACAAGAGAAAAGGGCATTGTATGTAAGTTCAAGAAAAAACTTTATGGATCAAGGAAAGAACCTAGAGCTTGGCATGTGAGATTGGATAAGCCTGCTCCGACTCCCTTCCTTAGGGGGAGTGATTGCATCATGTAGAGATAAAATTAGAGCTATTATGTAATGATTTCTAGCATAATAGTGTTTATTGGAACTTGAAATTTTTATTTTTTTTAATTGGCTTAATCCAATGTAGGTACTTTGATGAAGATCATCATCAAAGGGGGAGAATTTTAGAATAAGAAAAGATCAATGAGTTATATTGCAATTTGGAATAATGGTACCTTTTTGCATTGATGTCAATGGAGAGAAGTTTAGTGAAAAACCTTTCAGTGTGAAGGTATACATGCAACAATGTATTAGAGTTGATCAATGAAGTTATACGCACTGGTAAATAATGTGTATGTTAAGGGTATTTAGACAGTTGTATTCTAAATATTTTCTTTTAGATCATGGTTTCACACCATATGTTTCTAGAAATTACAAAGGGGGATATTTTTAGGAATTGAGATCTTTTATGAAACTTGGATAAGTTTTTGATATGTTTTATTGATGACTATTTTTGTTATTGATGATAACATATGTTTGTACGTCATGACAGACATAGATTTTGTATATCATAGGTTTATTATTAGTTTAGAGAGGTTAGTGGGTAACGATATACTACATATGAAAGCTTATAGATATGTATTAGAATGAGTTTAGATATCATTTCTATGTTTTCTATGTTGTATCTAAAGATCTAGTAAAGTTACAAATTATTTGGTAAAGATTGGTAGCATAACAATGTACAAGAAATAGTGATAAAGATACTTTCTTGGAATTTTGGTTATATATTTTTAGCGAGTGGTAATTAACCATGGAAATATTAGAAGATAATATATTACTTATTCATGTACATATGTTCATGACTGAGAAATATTTCAAATATTCTAGAAAGGTTGTTAATTATCAGCGTGTGGTATATTTTACTAGTAGCCAACTGTGTTGAGAAAGTAGATATTTCATTATTGTAAAATGTAATATTTTTATCATAGTGTCTGGGAAACATATTGTGATAGTTTTAATGATTCTTATGAAGGAATTTATGCTTTATCATGGACCTATGTAATTAAATGTACATTGGGAAAGCTCTAATTATCTAACCTAATTAATTATTTGTGAGGGGTATAAACAAGAGATGTTTTCCTTTGTTGGGTATGCATGTGTGAGAGATCAATTAATTTTTATTTGATATTTTATGTTATATGATCATATACAAGCAATTATGATATCAGTTGACTGAGGTGAGCTTCAAAGAAACTATTTTGGCATGTAAGTATTAGATCAGTCAATTCATGATTTTGGCTTTGTTATCCTACAAGATTATCTTTCACACTTGCTAGAGAATTTATGTAGTGAATCCATTTAGTTTCCTTTCAATCTATAATAGGGTTGGAACCTTCTAACAAGGATTCAAAGGTCACCTAATAAGGATATGTTTTCTAACAAGGATTTTAGTATTAAATGCATTGTATTTGACTCCTAACATGGTCATATCCTTTCACATGGATCTTATATATTAGTACATTATCTTGTGGATGTCATCCCCATCAATCCTTTCCCTCTAATCAAGAGTTTCTTAAGTCAAAAATCATTTTATTATGGTTTATAGTTTCTTGTTTTTGTGCATCATTATTTTAATTGTTGGATATTAGATTTATAAGTTTGGTTTTAATTATATTTTGTCACAACTAACTCACTCCCTTAGTTATGTGTGGACTTTATTTCTTAAAAAAATGATCTAAGATTAGAAATTCTTCTTTGGTTGTATAGACCTATTTAAGAATAAGTCCCTCTTCTTCTTCTTCTAAACATCCAACACACTTCTCAATCACACACACACACACACACACACATTTATAATGTATAACCTTGAAAATACATCAAAGTAAGCATAAATATTTTCTTCACTTGCTAAGGAAGCCACTAGATTAAACAAAACATATTTCATTTGAGTTTCACCTATGGCCTACCAAAATGTATTATCAAACCATAATCCATGTTTTTCCAATCCTTGTCATCTCCCAAGTTCAACCATTACTTGATTTGACCAAGAATAGAAAGACCATTTCACTTTTCCAGCATGCTTACTGATGCCAAGAAATTCAACCACCATAACTGATGTGAGTTCATCTCACCATTACACATCATTTTTTCATGTTTACACAACATCTTTCCCATGAAATATTTCATTGATTAGGATCTAACTATTATTATAACAATTACCAACCTTATTAATCCTTAACCATATGAGAAATATAATTAGAAACTATAACAAGATACTCATGCACAATAACACCAAATATGTTTACTAGGGAAACCCTTGGTTAGAGGTAAAACCCCGATGGGGATGGTACCCACAAACTAATGTACTAATATAAATATTCCTTGTTAGAGGATGGACCCTATTAGGAGCCAATAAAATACTCAGTACATATCGGTCCTTGTTAGGATACTTTGAATCCCTATTAGGAGATTCCAACCTTGTTAGGAGTTGTCCCAACCATGTTAGGAGTTGTAGAAGGTAGATGGACTTGCTATCCAAATAGCTTAAGGGGCAAGGCCACTGAGCTCACTGTCTAATTGGTCTCTATATTATTCCTTGTAGAATAATAGAAATGAACTATACTTGTACTTCTTCTTCCATTGTTCTATTAACCAAACTTCTTCTCCTTCTAATCTCAATGCATGATCACAAACTTCACGTCCAATAGTCCCTTGGATTGCTTACTTGCATTTACCAAATACTCTGCTCCTTTTCACACAATCCACTTTCTTAATACACTTCTAAACATGGAAAATATCCTTCCTTTATACCATGTCCTTAAAAAAATTCCTTGAGTTATCCTTGAGGCTTTCCCAATTAATTATAATAGGACCACATTAAGATAATTAATTATTTTACAATTGCACAACACTATTAGTTCACAGTCTTTACAACTTTTCACATGTGCAATTCTAGACCTTGCACACTCGGTGACATCATATTAGGTTGTCTACTATTACTATACAACTTTTCACGTCAAGATTTTATCTCTATTAGAAGATATAATCCAACCATCAAAAATTGTTTCTAAAGAACTCTATCTATGTATTGTTCTTTGTAAATCAAGCATATCTCCTGCATATCTTCAAAAATCTACATGCATTTTCATACATGTCATCAAGACACATTGTACAATAATTTCACAATCACACTTGACTTGATCTTCAATACATTATTGGTATGACCTGGTTCTCTATTTGCTACTCTGTCGGTCTTCACAGAAACATTGCTATGTTGACATCAATGACAAAGATATTCGTGAATGCAACATGTCAATCATACTAATCAGTCTCTCCAATGATTATAAAACTCTCCAAATGAATACCATCAACATTCATGCTAATAGTCTACCCCTTTGGTATTGATGGAAATGTAGATGAAAATTTTCTAAGTTCTAGGAATACCAAAACAACACTCTACTATTGTTTCTCTCATCTTTTCATATCTGCTTCATCAATCAAATTTGTACCTTACTTGAACACTTCTATTTTGCATTTCATTTTTTAGGATTAGCATCAATTGTTCATACTAGAAAACTCTCAACTTCTCCCTCATTCAATGTATCTCCCTATTGAAACCTTATACATAGGATATCTCAATCTCTCCCCCATTAATCAATCTCTCCCCATTAGAGGATCTTCTTTCCCATACATGATACTTTCTATTCATACTTTCTCCCATAATAATAAGGAGATTTATTCATGCATACTCTCCCACATTGACATCAATGAAAAAGGCTTCATTATGTCAATCATCTGCTTCAAGTCTTCAATCAGCTCAAGTGTCCAAAGACACTATTCAAACCAACTACTAAGAGTCATTGATGACTCTACTCATCTTAGATACTCCCCCATATAGGAAGATTTGGCATTCAGTCTAGTCAAATAATATTGCTATGTACCACTACACTGATGAAATCTCTACATCATCTACTCAGAAGTAGGTAGGGGCATAATATTAAGCATGCCTCACAAGTACTCAAAAGTATCTTTAGGTAAAGGCTTAGTGAAAATATTTATAGCTTTCTCCTTTTTACTAACCTATTCCAAAATTTTTATAGCTTTCTCCTTTTTACTAACCTATTCCAATTTTATCTCTTTTTCTACAACCTTCTCTCTCAAAACATGATACTTAATGGATATATGCTTAGTCTAAGAATGCAATATAGGATTCTTATACATGCTTATTGTACTTGTGTTGTCACAATGTATGACAACAGGCTATGATAATTCTATTCCAATGTTCTTTCGCATCTACTTCATCCACATGATATGATTGCAATTATTTCTTGCTACCACATACTTTACTTTTGCTATTCTTTGTGAAATGCAATCTTGTTTCTTTCTCAGCCAAGAAACTGATCTTCCTCCAAGGAAAAATGCTCCACCATTGGTGCTTTTTCTATCATTGATACTACCTGCCCAATCCCCATTAGTATAAGCACATAAAATGAAATCACTTGATCTATCATACCATAACCCATAATCAGGTGTACCCTTCAAATATTTGAATATCCTCTTTATTTTTGCGTAATGAAATTCGTTAGGATCATCTTGAAATCTTGCTACTATTCCAACTGCATTTTCTATATCTAGTTTGGTGTGAGTTAGATATTGTAAACCTCCAATCATTGATCTGTACTTCTTTTTCTCAACTGTAGGTGTCTCATCTTGGCTAGATAACTTGTGACTAGATACTATTGGTGTACCAATAGGCTTCTAATTTTCCAAGCCAAATATTTTCAACAAGTCTTTCAAGTAATTAGCTTGTGAAATGAAAATACTATCACTATTTTCCACAATCTGTAAACCTAGGAAAAAAAGCATCTCACCAATCATACTCATCTCAAATTAATTCATCATCTCCTTAACAAACTTATCACTTGCTTCATCATTACCTCCAAATATTATGTCATCAAAAAATATCACAATAATTGGCAAACCATTTTATATTTCTTTCAAATATGGGTTACTATCTTTCGTACCTTTAGCAAATCCAAGTTTTTCCAAATACTTATCCAGTCTTGCATACTAGTATCTAGGTCCTTGCTTCAACCCATATAGTGGTTTCTTCAATCTGCATACCATATCCTTTTCTCTTGTTAAAGGAAATCCTTCAAGCTGCTCAATGTAAACTTTTTCTTCAAATTCTCCATTCAAAAAGGTTGAATTGACATCCATCAAATGTACTTTGAACTTCCTATTTGCATCATAAGCCAAAATAATTATTACTACTTCCAATTTGACTATAGAGTCATATGCTTCTTCATAATTTCCTCCTTCTTGCTATGAATATCCTTTATATACCAATCTAGCCTTGTTCCTTATAATTTCACCTTGTTTATTCATCTTGTTTCAGAATACCCATTTAGTTCCTATAATGTTCTTGTCTTTAGTCCTTGAAACCAACTCCCATATATCATAAATTACAATCTAATCTAGTTCTTCCTTCATTACTTGAATCCAATGATCATCCTTACATGCCTCATCTGTGCTCTTAGGTTCAACTCTAGAAATCAAACATAATTTTTCATGTGCTTTATTTCTTTTCATTACTCCTTTGTCTTTGCTTCTAATTATATGTTCAGTAGGGTGATTCTTTACCAAATTCCTATTTTGTATAGGATTTTTTATCTCAATGTTTACCTCTTCTCTTGGTTTGGCTCTCTATTCTCCTCTTTGCTCAACAATTTGTACATCATTCTACAAGTCATTGTTAGTCTCAAAGAGAACTTCTACATTCTCTCTAAAATATCTAAGATTGTCTTCTTCCTCATCAAAATTATAATCCATCATCCTTTCTTTAACTCCAAACATTTCATCCACTTTCACATTTGCACACTCAATAATTGTCTTAGTTCTATGATTAAAACATCTATATGATTTTCTTTTTAGTGAATAACCAAGGAACATACCTTTATCTCTTCTTGGATAAAAATTACCAATATCATCATCTCTCTTTATGTAAAACTTACTTCCAAAATTTTTGAAATACTTCAATGAGGGTGTACGACAAAACCATAATTCATAAGGAGTCTCATTTGTACCTTTTCTATTATGTACTTTGTTTATGGTGTATACTATTGTATTAATTGCTTCTCTCAAAAATGTCTTGGATACTTCATTCTCAAACACCATTACTCTTTCTTCCTTTGATACTGTCTATTTCTCATTTCTACTATCCCATTTTACTCAAGGGTCTTGAGTGATGATAATTGCCTCTTAGTTCCATTTTCTTCACAAATGATGTTAAACTCTCTAGAAGTAAATTCTCCACCTCTATCTAATTTCAAACATTTAATCTTTACGCTAGATTCATTCTTAACACTATTCTTAAATATCTTGAACTTCTCAAATGCCTCAGATTTTTCTTTAATAAATGCTACCCACATCATTCTGGTAAAATCATCAATAAAAATCATAAAATACCTTTCTCCATAAAATCCTCTTGTTTTGATAGGGTCACTCTGGTCTATATGAACAATCTCCAACTTCTTTGTAGTAGTGAACTTCTTGCTAGGAAGTGATACCTTATTTTGTTTAGCCATGATGCGTTCTTTGCAAATAACATTGTAGGCTTCATGATTCTAGGAAAATCTCTAACTATAAATGTACTACTTTCCTTCACAATGTTATCAAATTTTATATGATATAACCTTCTATTCCATAACCAACTGTTATCTACCTTTGCAACCAAACATGCCATCTCAGTATGATTCAATTGAAATACATGACCTCTGGATCTTGTACATGTTCCAATCAGCTCACCATCCTTATCTTTGATAATACAAGTCTTCTCTATAAACTACAACTGATAACCTTTATCCACTAGTTGTCCAACACTTAACAAATTATGCTTTAAACCATCAATAAAGTAAACATCACTAGTCTTAGTCTTTCTATCAAGATTAATAGATCCTATCCCTATGATATGATAGGTCATATTGTTTCCAAATCTAACAATACCTCCATCCTAATTTCTAAATTTAAAAAATTTGTTCATATCACCAGTCATATGATGTGAAGAACCATTATCTATAAACTAACTAGATTTCTTTTCAACTTGAGAAACTAGAGCATGTTCTTCTCTAATTTCAACTTTATAAAATTTCAACTTTATAACTTTAGTCTTTTATAGCCACAAATCCTAACTCATCATCACTTTCACTCTAGGCTCTTTCCTCATATTCATCATCTTCATTTGCATACAAACAATCTCTAGGTTTTCTAGGTTTTAAATTTCTCTTATACGTTTTCTCTCTTTTAGAATACTTAGAAGCATAATGACCAAATTCATTGCAAGTCCAACATTTAAAGATTTTCTTACCATCTAGTTCTCTTCTCACAAATAAGGTTATACCTTCTTTAATATTTCTATCTTCTTCAAATCTAGATCTGTTGTTGTTGGCATAACCTCCATGGGTGATTTCACTTCTAGATAGACAAGGACAAATATTCAAGACACTAAAAGCTATTTCCACTCTTTTCCATTCTCTAGACTACCTTAGACTTGACTCTATCTATTTTAATCTTCCAAGTAAAGTCTCCTTGGTGAACTTTTCAATACAATGTATCAAAATCTCAATCATTTGTGCTACTTGCTTCAATGGTGGCATCAAAGTTTTTAAAATCTTCCATACAATATCATCCTCTTCCTTGGATTCACTACAGGATTTGATTTCCACAACAATCAAAGATATCCTACCAATATATATTCTCATGTATTCATCTTCTATCATTTTAGCATCTTGAAACAAACATACCCAATTCTGAAATTTTACTCTTTTTGAATGTTTATCTCCTTCAAAAGTAGATTCTAAAGCTTTCCAAATGTTATGAGATGTTTCTAGTGATTTTTTTTATCTCTAAAAGTTGTGCCTATGATTGGGTTCTAACTCAATCAACTTTGAGTAACATGGAAACACTCCTAGATAGTGGGAAGTACCTAAGTTAGGAGTGAATCTCTAGGTTATAAGCTAACTCCTCTTGATGTTTCAATGATTTATTTCTTCAAAGAGGAAAATAAACTTGAAGGGGAAAGGGATAGAAGGATTTTTTCGAAATAAATATTGAAAAACTAAAAGGAGGTGATACACCAAAGGGTAGGATGAAGATATTGCTAGCTTGACTTGATGGAACACTTCTAGATAGCTAACAAGAACTCAATATTGCAAAAAAAAATTTGCATATAAATATTTCACAAGAAGGATACGATTCAAACAAGATGTTAAAGGGAATGCTAACATTCACAATGTCATGACTTGAAAGAAAGCAGAGTATCTTGACTTGCAACCTACATAAACAACCAAATCTCACTTATAGTTAGAACTGAGATAGAATCTAAGGATTCAAAGAGAAAATCTCAAGAAATTCTATCAAATTAGAAACTTAAGACATAAGTAGACACAATAAGGGTTCTAAGACTGCTCCTTCATTTAGATATCAAAGGTCATTAAACAACATTCATCAAAATTGACTGTAAAAATAAAGTGATGTGCTGAGAAAAGCATGAAGGAATCCTACGAGATCTCAATAATTTTATTTTCCATAAGACTTTAAAAATGTCAACCCTTTCTCCACATCTTGGGAATCCTTAAATAGACTAGGATTACAACAAGCTTCAAATGGAAGTGACACCTATTAGAAAAACAATGGGAGAGTAGAGACATTTTAGAGAATTACTTTCACATCTCCCCATTATGGATAACACTAGGGGAATAATCATGGAAAATTTAGGTGCTACATGTTGTAGGAGTACCTTAACTTCCCTTTGCTTCTTGTGGCATTCAAAGATCAAATCCACAACCACCCCCACTGACAACATTAATATTCACAGTTGTATTTAAGAAAAGATCATATATTTCTTGGTGATCATCCCACATAAGTGATTTGATCCGATCTCCACCATCCCCATACTCAAATTTAAATTAAATATTCATTAAAACTAGGCCATTTGAACCACCAACCCATCCTATCAATTGATGCCAACCCACACCACTTCATTTTTGTTTGATATTGCACCACCCTAGGGAAAAAATTTAACTAACTACCAAGACATATCCATGTGTTATAACATGATAGACCAGGAATGCCACCCTTTCATTGATTTCACAAATGGCTATCCAACAAGGTCATATACATAATAGTTGAAAAGTAAACTTTGAACTTTGACTCATGATCTCTTGATACTAAAACCTTATGACATACTAGGGAGGAAAAACCCTTTGTAATATCTTACTATGAGGATGCCATCCCTCATGATCTTATAATTGTTAGAAATCTCCTTTATAGCGCAGCATCAAGAGCCCATAAAAATGGATCTAGAACCATACAACAACCTTGTACTGTATCATTAGAACATGATTTTTGGCCTCTTATGACCTCACAATCCCATTTATCCTTTCTTTTGCATAGCATCAGCGGTCTAATATTTGACCTTTATGATCTCATGACAACATCAATCATAAGATCATAACTCGCATTAATAACCCCTGAGACCTCTCAACATACTACCTATCATAGTATTGGAGCCTCAAAAATAGCATGTGAATATTTTATTTAACTTATGCTCCTGGGCCCACCTTGTCTTGTCACTTTAAGACTTATGATCTTATGATCATGCTTGTCGTGTCATCAGGCCTCTTGTAATCTAGTTTTGTGATCTCTCAATCAATTGTATTTCATAACATTGGAACTTGAAGACTTTGTCATCACATCTCAACCTTCCTTTTTATTGTACCCAATCTTATGACTATCACAAGATAGTAACACATTCCCCTTTGGCTAAAAGACATCAAACGGATCATCTTATCTTTATCAATGACCTTATGAAACTTGTTCAAAAGATGACCCTACCATTTTCTTTTTTGACCCTTCATTTCCTTTAAAAATCATTTTACCTGACTATACTCATTTAAAAGAAGGGTTGTCAAGAAGGCTTCTCTAGCTCTCATATTACACATAAATAGATCTCTTTTTGCTTTGTTGAATTCCTCAAGCTTGACTTCTACAATTTCTTTATTATTCCTTGTCAAAAATCAATATCCTGGACCCATATGTAGTAGATAAGTATTCATCTTTTCCTTCCAACTATCATTGTTAACTCCATCAAACTTAGGACTTTCTTTTCTAAAGTGACTCAACATTGATCTCCCAAAATCCAAAAATTGTTAAGGTTTTTCTTCAAGGACCTAGGGCTCTTATACCAATTGTTAGAATGTAAAGTCTACTAATATAATTGAGAGGAGGTGGGGTGTGAATCAATCATCCAACTATTATAACAATTATCAACCTTATTAATCCTTAAACATATGAGTAATATAATTAGCAACCATAAAAAGATACCCATGCACAATAACACCAGGTATGTGAACTAGGGAAACCCTTGATCAAAGGGAAAACATTAGTGGGAATGGTACCCACAAAATGATGTACTAATATAAATATTCCTTGTTAGAGTATGGACCCTATTAGGAGTCAATAAAAACATTAAGTACATATCAATCCCTATTAGGAGACTTTTAATCCCTGTTAGGAAATTCCAACCCTGTTAGGAGTTGTGCCAACCCTATTAGGAGTTGTAGAAGGTAGATGGACCCGCTATCCAAACAACTTTAGGGAAAATAACCAAACTCACTATCTAACTATTCGCCATATTATTTTGTAGAATAATAGAAATGAATTGTACTTGTACTTGCTCTTCCTCTATCCTATCAACTAGACTTCTACTCCTTCTAATTTCAATAATAGATCACAAACTTTACATCCAATAATCCCTTGGATTGATTACTCACATTTACCAAATACTTTACTCTTGTTCACACAATCGACTTGCTTGATAAACTTCCAAATAAGGAAAATATCCTTCCTTTATACCATGTCCTCAAAACCATTCCTTGAGTTGGCCTTGAGGCTTTCCCAATCAATTATAATAGGACCACATTAAGATAATTAATTATTTTATATTCACACAACATTGTCAGCTCACAGTCTTTACAAGTTTTCACACGTGGAACTTTAGACCTTGCACATTCACTGACATCATCATCACGCCATCTACTATCACTGTACAACTTTGAACATCAAAATTCTATCTCTATTAGAAGATATAATCCAACCATCAAAAATTGCTCTAAACAACTTTGTATATATATTGCTCTTTGTAAATCACGCATATTTTCTTGCGTGTATTCAACCCTTTGCTTGCTCTTTTGTACATGTCATCAAGATAGACTATACAATACTTCCTCAACCGTTCTTGACCTGATCTTTTGTATATTGTTCATACAACTTGGTTCTCTTTCTGGTAGTCTTCATAGAAATATTGCTATGTTGACATCAATGATAAACATAGTCATGAATGCAACATGGCAATCATACTAATCAGTCTCTCTAATGCTTAGGATAATCCCCAAAGGAATACCATCGGTATTCATTCTAACACTAACATCAACTATTCTAAATAATCTATTAGTTCTTCACAAAACTATCTTAAATCTATTAAAACTATGTCATTTGGTATACCCATCATTGCATGATTGCAATAGAAATCACATAGCTTAGTCTAGACACTATAGACTATACTTCAAAACTTGAATCCACATAGATTTGATAAACTAATCAAATCATTTATCACTTGTCACTTTCTTTTGGATGTACTGATATCCTTTAATCAATCATAACATTATATAGACTTGGTTCTAGCCTGTGTAATCCAACAAATAAAATCTATTAACATCTCTAAGTTTCCCATTTGAGTTTAACACTCTAATTCAATCTTCAAAAAATTTGCAAAATTAGATTCACCTATTCCTTCACTTTATTAATTAACCGAATAGACTATCAACCAGAACAAACTAAGTTGACATCAATGACAACAAAACAATTAATAGCTTAGGCACAAAACTTGTGCTACAACACTCCTAAATACAATCTGCATCAGTTATGCCTATGATCACCCCCTTTGGAATTGACAAAAATTCCATAATATAAATGAAAACAAGACAAGATATCTAAGAATAAGTTTTCCCTCTAGTTGATTCATCTTTAGCTATTTGACTTCTTATCTACATTGACTTTATTTTTGGTATCCTCAATAGTCTTCTCCCTAACTAGTAATATTCTTTTTCTTTGACAAAAAATCCAAAGGCACCATACAACACAAGTCACTTTATTCTTAACCAACATCTTCACCTCTAACTAATTCTTCAAAGGAATATTCCCCTTAACCTTAATCCAATCTTCCTTCTTAACAATCAACCCATTCTACCTTTTCAAGAAGATTTTGAGGCTCCTATGTATCCCCTTATTTGACAACTTACAAGATCGAAGTCATCAAGCCAATCAAAAATTTGAAGGAAAATTAGTGTGATAATATTATTTAGGGGTTTGAAAGGACCACTTTACTAATCCAATTCTTATATTGTTGAAGATATTTTTTCACCATTACTCAACTCAAATGACACAAGTTTTTGACATCCAATTACACTTTACCATATGTTTTGGTATACAAGCCCTTAATTAGGCCTAATTGTAATTAGGTCTTCAAATATAAAAATTGGCCAACATTGTTTCACCCTAATGATCCAGACAAAGTAAATTTGTTTTGGAACACCCTTCTTGAAGTTTCTTACTATATCTCAAAATTGGGTTCTTAAACAAAATGTAGACATCGCAACCAATTATGTACCTAAAGGATAATTAGGTCTCTCCTCACATGACCATTTTCCAAACTTTGTTTCAAAACCCAAAAAAAAAAAAATCTCTAATATTATAATTTTCTAAAATGCTCCAAGAAATATTCTCCCAAAATTCAAACCCCTTCTTACTCCTTCCTATTCAACCCATATAAACTATTTGCATTAAAATAGTTTGTCATGTGAAGATGCTAGGCCAAGGGATCGCCTTCAAAATTCATCATTTTTTTGGACCAACCTAAGATTTTTAAAATTTATCTATCATATAGAGGCTGGCCAAGATACATACTTTTATAATTCTGGTCTAGGAATTGATAGGCCAAAACTCATCACATCTACCAATTCCTAGGTGATTAAGGGTTTGGGGCAACTTGATAGAGATGTGGATGAAAAATGAGTTAGAAATTACCTCAAAATCTCACACCAATTTAAATAGGAAGATAAAAAAATTTAAAATAAGGATCTTCAAAGAAAACATGTTTACCAATCCAAGAAATAATAGAAAAGTGTAGAAATTGGACATAATTCTCAAAATGTCCAACAATATTAATGCTACTTGATCTTCCTCCAAACTTCAACAACCTTAAATATTTATATATTTGAGGCCTTATAGAATTATTATTATTTTTAATTACAACCATACTTAACTTCTTCTTCTTTTAAGATGTAATGGTTGGGACTCAAAATGCAACTTTTCACCAAAAAGTTGTTAAGTTGTCATGATAAACTTTTGAAAACTTTTACAATTTTTGGTAACTTACACTTAGAAGCATAATATGACCTCAAATTGGTTACATTTGGTTTATTTACATTAAAATTATGTAATTGGACCATTTACCACTTGGTCACATACATTTTGACCATTTGACCCTATTGACCAAAATATCCCTAAATGCCCCTAAAGGATAAGCTGGCCTAAACTTGGCCCAATCTTTTTGCATTCTTATTACATTGACTACATAAATAAACCATAGGGTCTTGTTAAATTCATCATGGTCTATTAGATGGCCAAATAGTCCTTGGCATAAGTAAAAGTAGTTGGTTCTCTTATACCATACTTCTTGGGATTAAAAAGTTCGCTTAGAGACCAAGTAATGCAAATCTCCTCCTTCCTTCTTTATATCATACTAGAGCATCCAAGCAGCATATACTTTACAAAGTCCCCAGTACTTGACTGATTATTCATAATAGGTCGTGTGCCTTGTCTCATTGGCTTTTATACTATCCAAAATGAATTCCATATTTGGAACCTCAATGGAAGGACTCATGTAGAGAGTTATATTTGACACATTAATTATTGGAGATATGAAAATATCATAAGGTAATTCTACTTTGTATAAATTTGAACCATATTTTCTCAATATCCTATAGGGACCAATATTTCTCATGATAATCTTGGTGTAGCTAAATATAGGTAAATTGTACTTTCTGAGATGGACCATATTAAAGTCACAAACCTAGAATTGGATATCTATTCTCCTATGATCCATGCTTGCCTTAGTCTTTTGTATATTTTTCTATAGTGTATCATCTCCTACTAATGAACTTCCCTCATAACCTATGCAAAATCTTCTACATGCCCACACATTTTTTCCAATCCTTGTACATACCTTAAGTCAAACACTCCTCTAGAAAGGATTCCATAGATGATCTCAAATGGAATCTTACCAATACTCTTATTTGTGGATTTCTTATAGGAATACTCTACTTGAGGAATCACTATGTCTCATCCTCATCCATGCTTCTTTATCAAGCATATGAGAAGGCTACCCAATGATCTATTTACCATCTCAAATTTTCTATATGTTTTGTTTGGCAATTTGGCTAAGGTAGATATTGAATTTTTTCATTTATGGAAACATATCTTTAGTATCAAGAAGGTAGACCTTGAAGATCAAGTTATGGAATTCATACTTTGAAATTTGTCTAAGTATCATTTAGTTTATCTAGCAGAACAAATATAATTTTTATATGTATAGTTGACTAAGGAACATTGGACACATGTGGAGTTAGGCATGGCTACCTAAAATCATGGTGATGGTGTATCCAAGTCCACAGGTCAGTATAGATAGTACATAATACATTATGGATAAATTACTAGTCATAGTAGAGAGTAGGTAGAACATAGAATAATAGAGAAATGGTTGTTTTGGATTAAGCAATTATTTTGTTCATAAAATATTTACTTAATTAATTTTGGATGAAATCCTAGATGTTAACCCTAACTTAGAAAGTTGTAATATTATATTTTGTAAAGTGTATGAAAGCTTGAAGGATTGGGCAGTATTATGTAAAGGAATGGGCAGTATTTTGTAATTTGTAAAGGTATAATAGAAGATTACAATATGTGAAGTTAAGTGTGCTTCTAAGGAAGACTATATGAATTTTATGTGATGTGAATTCAAATGTATGATCAAAGGAATGGGAATTTTATAATGAGATGCAAAGGAAATATCAGATATTGAAGATATCAATAGTAGGGAAAGAGACTTTTATATCTATCTCTTTGTATTAAGGAATTACATTGTATATTGCATGTTTGGGAAGTTGGCTCATCTTGTATACATTTTGTGTTTGTATATAGTAACTCCTAACAAGGTTGAGGCTTCTAACAAAGCCTAAGTCCTCTAATAAGGACCAAGACACTATACGTATGTAATAGACTCCTAACATGGTCAATATCTTTAACTAGATACTTTTGATAAGTGGATCATTTTGTGGGTACCATCACCACAAGAGTTTTCCCTTGGCTAGGGTTTTCCTAGTTAACAAAATATGGTGTTCTAGGTTTTCTTATTGCAAAGTTATGTTTAGTTTTGAACATAATTAGTTTTCTTTCATATGCAAGTAATTAGGTAATTAATAATATCCAATTTTGGTCTAAATGTTTTAGAATATTGATTCAACCCCACTGTTAGTATTCCTTATTTCTAAAAATTGGTATTAGAATATAGTTAATTAGAAGAGGCCTAACAGCTTGGATAAGATCCCTATGGATATGGAACACTTAGAAAAGAACCTAGAAGAATATTTTGAACAGATTGACATTCTCACTGAAGAAGGAGATGACTTGAAAGAAAGATATGAAGATGCAAAAGACTACATTAGAAAGCTAAAAGAATAAATTGATCTTCTCAAATCTAGAACAGAGCCTAAAGACCAAATTAAGGATAGTGATTAAGTTTCAAGATTGAAGAAAGAAAATGAGATATTGGAACATGAATTAAACATCACTGATTTGAAATTGAGTCTAAAGAAAGAAGATAGAAAAAGCGTGTCAAATGTGAAAGTAGATAATGTAGATCTAAGATCCCATCTTATAAAAGTTACATTTGAACTTGATGTACAACACTATTGTGAAAGGAGAGATAACCCAGACTAAATAATAATTATAAAAGTTATATTCTAGCAGTGAGTAAATTGATTAGCAAATATATTTTCAGACATCTTCTTATGATAATACTAGTCTTGGCTACTTTATTAGAGAAAAATCAGCCAGAGAAATTTGAAGCTAGAAAGGAACCTAATCCTAAAAGCCATTAGCCTATATAAGAGAAAGAAGAACTAAAAAAAGTTGAGCCAAATCAATCCAATAATGCACCCAAGGAGATTAAACAAGTTGATCAACCTAAATAAATTGATGAACCTAAGAAATTTGAGAAAATTGAATCACCCAAGGAAACATGATATGAATTCAAAGATAGTTGTTTTTCATGTCGTGAAATTGGTCATATAAAAAGGGAATGTATAGTTAAGCCATTCAAACATGTTACTAGTTTTTAGTAAATATAACTGTCATGGTTTTGTTCATAGAGCAATTAATTGTAAGAAACCTAAATTTGATAATAATAGTGTCAGTACTAATTATGGGCCTCTAAATCCACACACACTTCAACATGATCATTACACGTCAAAAACATCCCAAAATAAACATGGGATTGTCCATTTGGTATATCTGCACAAGGCAATATGTTGCCTTCTAACTAGATGGGGTTTTACTATTCACTCTCAGGATTGAGTGATCAGTAACAAGATCATACTAGTATGAAGGATTCAGAAGAATGCAAATGCAACCTAATCTATATTTTTGATGTTTTTCGAAAGAAAAGATATTAGATTAATCTAAATGAAAATGAAATTAATCTAAGAATAATGGAAAGTAATAACCAAATGAATGCATTTTAGTCTAAATGATGAGCATATGAAAGAAAGAGAATTTTGAATGCAAGGCACTTGAGTAATAAAATTAGCATCGATTTGATACTTTTCATGTGCATCCATCAAAATCAGAGATTTAAGGTTTCTTTTATAGAACCTTGGACCTAATCAATGGTCAAGATCGAATAGCATGGATGGTCCTGATTGAAGGTGAGATTGAGTCCTCAACTTTTAATGGGGTTGAATGAGATGAAATAGGAGATAAGCTTGATCCATTCAAATATGTGGTCATAACTATTTCTCTAATTAATTAAATAATCAATTTCAACAATTATGAGTACATATTTGATTTAATCAATATTTTTAATTCCTTTTTCATATGGGATGAATTAGGAAACAATATTGATCCATTCAAACATGACATCATAATTAGATTTTCTAATCGATTAAATATTTAGTTTCAACAATCATGATATATATTTAATTAAACCAAGGTATTTTGATTCTTTTTTATGTGTATCAGCTAAAGGGGTAGATTTAATTTAACTAAAGTACTTATGACTTATAAGTAAATTAATTCAATTACGAGATTAATTTAGCTAATTCAATTAATATTTAGTAATTAAATAAAGTAATTGAATAATGCAGATTAATGATTTTCTATATTTGACACTTAGGTCAAGTAGAGATGATCATAATCAAAAATGTATAATATAATAGGACTTAAGTAAGATTGATAAACTGAAATTAGTTCAGAATAGCAATGTGCCAATTTAGGGGTATTAAATTTTCCCCTCTTTGAATAAATGAATGTTGATTCAAAGAAATCATAAGTCTAAAAATATAGACCAAGAGCTTATATTGTTTTTAAGATTGATGACAAAAAGACCAATTGATGAGATTTTTAAGATTATCTCCAAAATTAAGCTTAGCCTTAGGAAATCTGAATAGAACACCTAGATACTGATATGAAAGAACAAAGATTGCCAAAATTCACAAAATTGTTCTTAGAACAAGATTCAATTCTCAAGAGTCAGAGTTAGAATTGCTTGATACCTGTCCATTAAAAGATGACAAGATTAATCATGATTCATAGGATTATCACCAAAACAGGACTTAATCCTTAGGAGTCAAGTTTAGATTGCCCCAATACCTGTCCATTAAATAGTGATTGAAAGAAAGAGTTTAGAACTATCTCCAAAATGGAGCTTAATCCTCTACAATCTAGATAGAACACCTAGATACTGGTCCATAAAAAAGCTAACAAGACCTAATCATGAGTTACAGAATTATCCCTTGAACAATGCTTAATCCTCAGGAGTCTAAGTAGAACACTTGGATACCTATCCATCAAACTATTAGAAGGATTTCTATAAGATTGATTAGTTGGATAGCATATGATGCCAAATAAGGGAAACAAATATACCTTGAGTGATGAGATGCTCCTAGCAAATAGGACATTATGCTCTAATTTGAAGACATTTGAAAGATTCAAAGATATGCAATAATGTAATCATCATCATGCCCCCTCAAAGAAAAGTCAAAAGATTACACATTGGAAGTAAGGTGATACAAAGTAATTAGAAGATCTAGTTAACTAGAATTTACCAGAGTTGGCTTTTTCTATAAAAAAAAAAAAGTTGAAGTAATATATGAATTGAAGATACTCTCATATTTGCAAAGTATTAGTAAGAGGAATTGCTTCAATCACATCGATCCCAAAGTTTTAAAATGTAATTTTGAGTTACTTGAGTGTGTTAGATTTTGAATTTGATCTTGATAATGGGTTCAGAGTAGCCAAATTAGCTAAGGGAGTAATTATCACATTAATTGGAGCACTTTGGAAAATTAGGTCAAAACCTATATAAGGGCCCAAAAGGTCATTTTCAAATCATTTTTGCATTTTTCTATTATGAAAAAAGAGCTCTAATGTAAAAATGTTGGTCCTAGTGCAGTCATTGATTTGAGCTTTCAAGGTGACATAGTCAGTTGACAAACTATGGACCTCCGATGAGTAGTCAATCAACCTAATTTAAATTTTAAGTTTTATGCATTTTGATGATTTTTTTCAAGTTTTTTTATGAGTTTTGAATTTACTATAGAACTCATTTTTTTGCATGATCCTATATGAGTTCTCATGCAAGGAAATGCTAGTAGGGAATTTCTTGGTGTGAGACAATTTTCTCCTGCGGGTCGAGGAGTTCCCTCACATGAGGAAGGCATTTCTTCACATGTGAATGTACATTCTCATGTGATATTGTGAAATCTCACATAAGATTTTGAGTTTTTCTTCATGTCAAGTTTGTTGAAAATGTGATATTTTTACAGTTGTTTCACATCGTTGTCAGTCATTGTAGCATGTATTTAGTATGTTTTTCACATAGTAGGAGTAATATATTTATTTGAATATCAGATATTGATCGTGTTATGTTGTATGCAAGTTGTTTTTCCATATACCTCATTCAAATCACATTATCCTATCATTGAGGCATTAATCAAGTAGTTAGATGCAGTAAAGCAAACTCTTAGTGATATACTTGGCTTATCGTGTCTATTGGATATCACTGATTTGTGGGTGAATCATGGTTTGTTGATAGCACTAGTAGAGAATTTCTACTTAGAGATTAACACATTTCATTTTCCTTTAGGAGAGATGACCATCACATCATAGGACATATACATGAAACTCTGGATTCCATTCCATAGACCCTAGATAGAGTATGACACTTAGCTGAGACTTGGTACATTGGCACTAAGGGCCATCTTATAGGATAATATCATTATTGGTAGAGCCATCCCTTGGAAGGAGTTGGTATAGTTATATGGTGATACACACAAATTGGTAGTGGTACTTGGAGCCTTCCTTGGTTGTTATCTAATGCTTGATAGAGGCCATCATGGATTGGAGTGTTGTTGGGATTAGATGCTTTAGAGGATGTTGGAGTAGCTAGAACACTTTGGGTGGGGTAATTGAATGTTTACCCATACATATCAAGAGATGCATGATTTTGTGTATAGAGGGAAGAAGAATATGGCATTGGACATTTATGTTTGCAGGTATGGACATGGGAGCACTTTCTTGTGACACGACCTATATATGATGATATGAGGTAGCCCCATGTGTTGTATATTTGTAAGTACCAAGGATAGATGACCTAGACTACTCTGGGTAAGACTAAACAGTGGAGAGCTCAGTTGGATGATTTGGTGGCAATGATATGTTAGCCATGGAGATAGATGGAGGCTTGGGATGAAGCCCAAGCACAGCTTAGGTATATATTTGTCTCTCGGCCACTAATTGGATGCTCAATCCAAGTGATTGAGAGATTTCCTTTGATAGGTGTGTGGCAAAAGTATGGCCAACCATAGGATATTGTGTAGGAGTATTGCACCTATGCCCACTTCACTAAGGAGGTGAAGAAGGGGTGGTCAGTTAGACTAGACCTTGGGAGATCTATGATAGATGCACGAGCCATCATGATGATGTGGTGGGATTATATGGCCATAGTTATAGACAGAGGGATGACTCTAGAGTATAGAGAGCATTATGTGAGTCATCTATTTTTGTGGTTTATAGATCCAATAGGGGTGGTAGTGCTAGTGCTCCCAGTGAATGCATCATAGCAGCCATAGTAGAAGCCACAAAAATAATGAATATTACAAGTTTTGATAGCTCCTCATTAGATGAGAGTGGCTCTAGGTGCTGGTGGGAGTAGGATTGCACATAAGAGATAACAAGGATATATGGGGACCTTGGGTGCCATCAGAGGTGATGTGTAGAGGTAGCATGTAAAGGGTCAGCCTTCACTTAGGTGAGGCAGGATGTAGGTGATGAGGAGATGCAGGACCAGCCTACTCCAAAGCCACATAGCAAAGAGGCTCATACACTGACCTAGGATGCTCTGAGGAGATCCAAGGATTGATTGAGGATGGCACAATTATGGCTAGGTGAGATATAGATTTAGCTTGCAGTTTGAGACATGTGGTTAGCAGAGTGAGACCAAGAGATTCGTAAGCTTTGCGAGAAGTTAGAGTGGTAGTGAGATGAGGCTTAGTTACATCCTACTAGGGCAGCATACTATTATTTTGCATAGATTAGAGCAGTGCCTGATGGGGCAGAGTAGTTGAGTAGATTTTCTAAGTACGCCAGGGCATCAAAGGGTGTACTTTGCCTAGCTAGAGCAGATGCTCCTCCTCCTCCACCCAAGGATGAAGGGGAAGGATGTAGCTAGCTTATCCTCTTCTATCTAATATTTCTGAGCATGTATATTGTATGCATCAACATTACTTTGTATTATTTTGAGATTGACAATACTTGAGTAGCACACATTTTGTTGTATCATTGTACATTTGACTCCTTTGGATGTGTGTGTGTGTGTGTGTGTGTGTAATCATTTTCATGTGTCACTCTTTTTCTTATAGTTGTTCAAACATGAGATGTTAGTTATATGATTGTGATGAATGCAAATTGATATGATGTATGAATGTAGTGTAGATGAGATTATGGATTTATGATTAATGAGATATGACAAAATGTATATGAAATGAAAAATATAAATGAACTAAGATTGCAAGTAGGTTTTAAATTTGTTGTTAATGACAGGTGTTCTGTAAATTTCAAAAAGACTAACCAAGGATCAAAATGCTTGTGCAGTCAAGAAGAAACATGATACTTTGAAGCAACCAACAACCTCTCATGTCAAAAGATGCAAGGAGTAACTGAAATGTATTCTTATGAAAGTGAAGTATGAAATGCAACCCTATGTTATATGTATCCCTAGGTATGGTTACTAAACTCATAAAATTATCATCACATTGACTATTTAGTTAGACCCACAAATGGCATACAATTCATGTTGACATTACAATCATGAAAAATATAAATATGACATTGTCTTAGTTTTTTTGGGAGTAAATGTAAGCATTAAGGCACCAAAAGCTAGAATGACTAGAACATTTGTCCCTTTTGATGTAGCAAGCAAACATAAGCATCAAAGCATAAATTCTAGGATGACTAGAATGTTTCTTGCATGAAAACACACCAAACACACAAGAGATCCTTTATATGTTAAGTATTCAGGAAATATTATATCTACAATGACCCTTGAGTTTGCAACCTGAGACAAAAATGTGTTAAGTATACTCACAGTGACCCATATGTTCAATTAGCAAGATGAGTATTAGTATTATACTATAGCATAGAGAGTTTACTTAAACAGTCAAGGAGAAGAACAAACCTTATTAAATTATCCATATAAAATGAATTGAGGTGCACATTGCCATCCAATATGAGATAGAGGCTCTTGTAGTGGACACCCCTTTTATATGTATGCTCCACATCATTGGAACTAGACCACCAAGAAGAAAGCAAAGAAAAGATCATGCCCCCAGTCCTCGCTTCTCTAGTCAAAATAGACATCCTTGAGTTGTTCAAAGGGAAATGATAAAGTGAAAGAAAAAAAACAAAGAAAAGCTCAACATAACTGAAACAGTGAAAATGTTTCTATTTCAATGTCAGTGTTATAGGACTAATGTTATGGGAAATCTCTCTAGTAGGAGGATGATAGTAGACAGACTCAATTAGGACAACTAGTAACAGCCATTAGAGATAAATTATCATTGAGAAGAATCTTAGTGGGAAACTAAGTGACAATAGACAAACACAATTAGGACAACTAGTGACTAATGTGAGAGAGATCTTTTGCAAGACCATAAGGTTTTGCCCCTGAGAATATGACTAGATTCAATCTGTGGATGCATAAGTGAAAGCAACAAACTAAAGTAGGAAAGCAATTGTACAAGAGCCAAAATATGCACTACAAGATGTAGCATTTTAAAAAAGAGGTGCATGTTTACTAGGTTTTCACCTTCTTGGTAGAGATTCTATTTTTGCTACCGTGATGCCTGTTCAATTTTTTTCAATTTTTCAATTATTTTTTGGTATTACCAAGGCACCTGTTGCTAGGTTTTCACCAAGATAATAATTTTTTTTAGGACATTTAAGTATGTACAAAGAGCTTTGAAAGCATGTAAGCTATAGAATCTCTTCAAATGAAGGTTGTTGATCGGCTCTTTAAGGGTCCATTTGGTTCATGGAATTTTAAAAATTGGGATTTCTACAAACCTTGGTTTAGCCAAATCAAGGTTTTACAAATCTTCATTTTGATTTTTGGGATTTTACTTAAACCATTTGTTTCAATCGAAAGATGTGTGTGAAGGCACATTTTTATGCGTAAGCTTGGAGTTGAAGGAAATTTTCAAAAAGTAGTCGAATCTATTATTTTTACACTCCTTAGAAAACATAACCAAGTTTTGATTTTCAATTCCTACTTGCTAGTAGGAAGCTGGAAAACCTAGTTTTGAGGGAAAATTGGAAGTCTGATAGGCTAATCCCATTTTGCCAAATTTGAAACAAACACAAAAAATTTCAAATCTAGATTTTGAAAAGGCCAATTCTTTTCATCTTCCAGGGACCAAACGGACCCTAATTGATTCTCCCTCAGTTGTTGAAATTTGATAGACACCGGATCTAAACACTATTGTAACTATGTATAGACCAAGATAGTTATGTACAAACTTCCCTTTTTTTATATGTTGTTGTTGATTCTTAAGGTTTTCCCTTAGGATGAGATCACCCACTTGGAAGTCACGTGGTTTGACTTTCTTCTTGTATCTTTTAGATATTCTCTTTTGATCAGCTCAGAGATGATCATACACCACTTGTCGACATTCATCTAGCAATTCTAGGTCTTGAAGTTGAGATGTTTTGTAATCATCATCATTAATGAGGCCTTTCAGAGGGATTCTCAAATTAGGAATCTTAACCTTAGTAGGAAGCACAACATCCACTCCATACACCATAGCAAAGGGTGTTGTTCCCATTGGAGTTTTGATGCTTCTTCTATAAGCCCATAAAGTTGGATTGATTTGAAGGTGTCAGCCCCTTCCATATTGTTTGACTGTGCGATGTAAGATCTTAAGGATAGCCTTGTTGGATGATTTTTCTTGTCCATTATCTTGGGGGTAATAAATAGAAGACCAATGTTGCTTTATTTTAAACTTTGAGCACAACTCTTTAAGATCCTTATTTTTAAACTATCCCACATTGTTAGTAATGGTGGAGGATGGTACACCATACCTACATATGATATAGTTAAGAATGATTAGATCTACAATTTTTCCATTAGCCTCAGAAATAGGAAATACTTTTGCCCATTGTGTGAAGTAGTCAATAGTTGTGATAATGAACTTGTGTCCATTTGAAGAAGACAGATGAATCTGAACTGCTAGATCGAAGGCCCATTGTTGAAATGGCCAAAGCATGATAAATGGAATTATCTCCCTAGCTAGAGTATGAATCATATTTCCATGGAGTTGGCACTATTTGTAGGACTTGGCATATTTAATTTCCTCTTGCTCCATATCTAGCCAATAGTAACTAGCTTTAATAAGTTTATGAGCGACTTTCAAGCCATTAGAGTGAGATTTGTTAATGCCTTTGTGCACATCAATTAATATGTGTTTCAACTCATTGGGTTCTAAATACCTAAGGAGTGTACCATCAAGACCTCTCCTAAATAAGTCATCAGCAATAATGGCATACCATGATGCATTGCAGATTAGGTGACATTTTTCACTCCAAGTTAGATTGTTTGGAACTATTTGGTCATGTAGGTAAGAATAGATATGATGGTAGCGAGATGAATCATGTCCTATGATAGAACCGATCATCCAGGATTCAAGTGAATCATAAGCATGGTAGGGTAACATCTCCACCAAGAATTCATGTAGAAAATAATTTTTAGGCATATGTAGCATGGAAGCGAGAGTAGTCATTTCATCAACCACCTTGTTATCTACTTTAGGAACTTGTTGAAAAATGACATGTGCAAAGTAATGTTTAAAATCATCAACCATTCTTTTGTAAGGTGTCAACTTATCATCCTTTATCTAATAAACATCATTGACCTAATTGATTACTAGCTATGAATCACCAAAAATATTCAATTCATCTACTCTCCATTCAATTAAAATCTTCATGCCATTGATTAAGGCTTCATATTCTACAATATTATTTGTACAAGGAAATAGAGTCTTGTATGCCTTAGGCAATTAATATTTCTATGGTGTTATGATTAAGAGCCCAGCACTAGATCCTTGCTATGGAAAGGAACCATCAAAGAACATCACCCATGTTTGATGGGTTAGCATTAAAATAGATTCATTAGGAAATTCAATATTTAGCAGTAGAAGACTTTGCACTGGTGCTTCTACTAATTGATCAGTAATTGCATGTCCTTTGATAGCCTTTCTTTTGCAATATGCAATATCAAACTCACTTAGCATCATGACCCATTTAGCTAACCTTCATGTCAAAGTTGCTTTGCTAAGTAAAAACTTCAATGTATCAATTTTTGCAAGCAATCATGTAGTGTGAGCAAGCATGTAGTCTCCCAACTTTTGGGAAGCAAAAATGACTGCCTAGCAAGATTTTTCAATAATGCTATAGTTCATTTCATAAGAAATCAACATGCAACTGAGATAGCAGATAGCTTGTTCCTTGTTGTTATTATCTTCTAGAGCTAGCAATATGTCGAGATACGACTCTATTGTAGAAATATAAAAAATGAGAGGCTTCCCATAAATAGGAGGCATCAGGATCAGTGGATTGGTAAGATACTATTTTATCTACATTAAGCTCTGACCACAATCTTTGTTCCAATCATATTTTACACCTTTATGCAAAGTCTTAGTAAAAGGTTGTGACCTATCTGCCAATTGTAAGATGAATTTAACCTATCTACAAATTGTGAGATGAATTTATGAATGGATTGAAGTCTTCATTGAAACCCCCTCATTTGACTAATGTTACAAGGTGGAGGCATTTCTATTATTGCTTGAACCTTTTTTGGGTTCACCTTGAATCCTTTTGCAAATACAATATAGCCAAGTAACTTCCACAATGTGACTCCAAATGCACATTTCTTAGGATTTAACCTGAGACTAAATTTCACTATACAATCTAGGATTGGTCCAAAATCTTGAACATGAGTATTGTGTTGTGTACTCTTGACCAAGGTGTCATCCACATAGTCCTTTATTTTATGCATCATGTCATGGAAGATTTTTGTAACTTCTCTTTGGTATGTGGCACCAGCATTTTTTAGACCAAATGGCATCAGATTCCAACAAAAGGTACCCCATACACAAGTGAAAGTAGTTTTCTCTTGATCTTTTGATGCAATTTTAATTTGATTGTAACTAGAAGCATTGTCCATTAGTGAGTACATTTCATATCATGATGTCATATCTACTATCATATCAATATTGGGTAATGAAAGACATTCTATGTTTAGATCTCAAAACTTTGTACAAACTCGGATAGAATTATCATGTTTTGAGACTAGAAAAATGTTTGAGATCCATTCAACACAATCAATAGCATGGATGAAACCAATGTTTAAGTGTTTTTCTAGTTCAGCTTTAACAAGTAGTGTCACATTAGGATGCATCTTCTTGAGGTTTTTTTTGACAGATTTTACTCCCAGTGCAATAGATAAATGATGCATTATGAGGTTAGGATCTAACCATGGAATATCTAAGTAAGTCCATGCAAAATTAATATTTTTTGTCTTGGAAGAAGGCAACAAATCCCTCTTTTTCTTCTACAGATAAAGATTGTGCAAGGAGTATTATATGGATGTTCCACAATTCCCAAGTTGATTGGCTATGTTGGCTCTTTCAACACTAATGATCTCTCCTAAAAATAACTTGCAAGCACATAAAATATCTCATCCTTAGGTGCCTCAAAGAGGCTTTCACCTTTGGATACATCTTTTGGTTTTACTATTTTAGGTTCAGATATTGCCACAATGTAGTTTTCACCATCAGAACATCTTTTTCTTTTTCTTTTAATTGTGTGACTGAGATATTGATATTATCTTCAGTCATATTGATACTCTGTATACTAGTGGAGGATGTTACCAGTTCAATAGTGTGTTGATAGCAGACAAGAGCATAGTCACTCTAGAATATAGGGACTTCACTAAATGTAGTATTGGAATTCTAGTCTATTAACTTAGGATAAGTGAGTGAGAGAGAAGTGGTGGGTTCGACAGCATTCATGGTATAGTCATCAAATGCTTGGACAAGTAATTTGAGACCTAAAGCAATTTTTTCCAAAGGTATATTCGAATGCCTTTGAGTTCTAATGACATGAATCAAAGACTCATCGATACTAGTAGGATGAGACTCATTTGACCAAACCCTAGATTGTTCACCTATTTCAAGCTGATTTTTATATTTATGAACTTGATCTACATCCTTGCCTAAAGTTGCCTCCAAGAGAGAATCAAAATCATACTCTCAAAAATTTGTGTTGCATGGAGTCATATTGTAGAATTCCCCAATAGTTATGGGGACCCATTCTCCATGTTCATTATTATCTTGATTTTTAGAAAATCATTCGAGAACTATAGTATGACTAGACTCACCTTGTTCATATTAAATATGGGGAGAATCAATAGTTTTTTAGAAGAATCACTATCAGCACCAACAGTACTAACATGTGGTACAAAGTCATCTGGTTCTAAGAAGTACTTTACAAGATCTAAAGGAATTGGATAAGGAAAAGTATCCTTATCATTAGATTTGTCTACTTGATTATCTGACTCATTTTGTGACTCATGTTTTGATGAAATTTTAGATTCGTGTATGAATTTATTGATCCCTAGATGAAAGGGAACCTTCTTGAAGCATAGGCCTGTTGTGTTACGAGGCCTCCTAGATATTGCTTCGATTGAATCAATTAGACCATTGTTGTTACATCTGATAGAACCATTTCCTTTGTAGCCAAGGCATTTGATTAGTTTGAGGCCTAGTCCATACTTTTCTAGAGTTATCTCATGAGACTGGTCTATGAGATCAGTTGGGACTTCTTCTTTGTGTAACTACACAGCTATAGCTATGTTTTCATCTTTATTCTCTAGAGGTACAATGACCTTCATAAAGGCACCATTGAATTTGGTTTGAGCTGATATCACAAAAGGTCTCTTTGCCTCATATGGTCTCCCATGATGATGGGTAGATTCAAGAAGAGGTTTCAAAGACAAAATTGGTTCAATGTGATATTCACCCATTCCAATTTCTATTAGCTTGAGTGTCTTCTCCATTTAATTTATCTTGTTGACATGATTATCTATGGACTCTCTATTAGGAGGGAAAAATGTATCAGTGGATTTGAGCATGTTACAGGTTTATCTAGTATTAGCAGGTATAGTAACTTCAGATCCTTGGAAATGAAACTTGACACATTGATGGTATGTTGAAGGCATTGCTTACATTTCATGAATCCATGGTCTACCTAACAAGATGTTGTATGCTAATGGAATTGACAAGTAACATCCCTTTCTACTAGACCAACTTGAAGAAGCAACACAACAAGACCTAGGGATTTACATTCTACTTCATCATATGCCTTGATGGTTATTTTGTGGCAAGGATCAATAGACTCTTTAGAATAACCCAATTATTTGAGAAAAGTATCGGAATAGATATTTAGATGAGCTTCATTGTCTATGAGCATGTGACAAACATGTTTTTGATGTATCATGACTTCAATATGCAATGGCTAATTATGAGGATGACTCAATGAATTATCATCCTCTTTAGATTAGGAAAAATAATGAGGTGAGGTCAAGTGACCTACCATAAATTGAAACCTGTCAAGGTCAAGATCTTGAGGTATGCTTGCCTCATTGAGGGCTTTGTCAAGAATCTGCCTATGAGCAGGCAATATTTTAAGTAATTCAAAAAAAATTATTTGATCATTCATTCATTGCAATTGGTCAAGGATACTATAATTGGTAATTGTGGAGGATGTTGCAATTTTCATATTTTTTCCAGATGGACTAGAAATAGGTTTGTCTTTATGTTGATCTACCTCAGGGGTAGATTGCACAAGGCCTTTGAGTACTATTTTGGCATGAGAATGTGTAATAGCATTGGCACAAGATTGTGACTATTCTTGATTAGATGTAAGAGATGTATCACCTCTTAAGATAAATGGAGTCTTAGGTTTTGTATTGTCATATTTTCCTTTAATTGTGATGACATCACAATGTTCAAATTCCAAAGGTTCAACCATGTTAATCATGTTATCATCATCGGTGTATGTATAGTTGACCTTGTTATTGGTTTTCTATTTAGAGATTTCTCTCTTGTCATAATGTGGAAATGGTTCCTTAAAAGCTTTATGGTATGAATTCTTGTTATGTCCATCTACAACTATTTCACTATCATCAATTAGGTCTTGAATTTATACGTAGATTGATATAATTATTTGTTTTGTGATCCTTCCTTTGGTGGTATTCTCAAATGCATTATAATTCCACCATGTGGGTCATGATTGTGGATCATAAGGATGAGAATTATCCAAGGGAGTAATAATCTAATTTTGAAGGTTTTATAGACCACATCTAGAGCTTCACTAAGAGTTTTATATTCATGTTTGGGTCGAGTAACCAAAGATGATTTCTTTGTTTTGTTTCCAAATGTCTTGTTATCTAAAGTAGATTTGTTAGTAGTTTTAGACACATTGATATTGTCTGTGAGATTGAAATCCATCTAAGAGGTCTTGAGAGTGATATTGTTTACCACTACATCATGTACTACCTCTTAATTCTTGTTAACATACTTGGATTTATCATTGCTAAATGTAGACCCTTGCTTGATGTCTTTTTGAAGGGTTATTTCTCCCTTTTTGACCATGAACTCCTCTATTCAGATAGCCTATGTAATCATATCTTCAAAGGTGTATGGACCTTGAAGTTGTATTCTATACTGAAAATCAGGTAAAATATTACCAATGAGATATCAATTTTTTTTGTTTTAGGGATATTTCATTAGTATTTGGTATGAAATTGTCACCATCTTTGAAGGAACATTAGGAAAGATTCTCCAACCTTTTGTTTAAGATTATACAAATCTCATATGTTGATTGGATGTTATATATTGTGTGAGTATTGTTGACTAAACATATTAGCAATATCATCAAATGTTTAATACCAACATGTAATCTTGAAAATCATTCCATGGCTTGACCACCTAGACTAGGTGGGTACAAATGCATAAGATACATTTTATTGTGCATAAATTCCATAGACAAAGCATCGAACTCCCTGAAGTGATCTTGGGGATTAGATGTTCCTAAGTATTTTTCGTACTTGGGTAACTCAACTCCTCTACAAAAAGGAGGCATATACAAATCCTTGTCAAAAGGAAATGGACAAATGGTGTCTAGCATGTATTATTTAGCTAGTTTATATTTGCCTCTCATCATTTGGGCTAGTTTCTCTTGCATGGCTTGAAGTTGTTTTTGTAACTTGGAGATTTCAATTTCCTCTTTTTGTGTGACAATTGTTTCAACATTGAAATATTGAGGTAGTTTTGCTCCTTCTTGAGCGAGTTTGAGGGAAAAAAAAAATTCTCATCATGGAGCAAGATTTTCATCATTTTTTGAATTTGTTTATCCTTGTGAAATCTCTCTATGTCTTCTAGGGGTGTCTGTTCAGCATCCCCATACTCATTCATGCAGGTGTAAGGTTATTTCCTCCTTTCATTTCTTTGGGAGTCTTGTTGGTATTTTCTCCTATTGTTTTCTCATGTTTCTTGATTTTGATCAGCCATTCTAGGAGTGTAAAAGGTTTCAGTATGTTTCAGTTGTATAGATGCTTGGAACAAAAGTTTAGCTATTCTGTTTAAAGACATAGGTGTCTTGTCAATTTATGGATGTTCTTGATATAATGGATTCCTAGTGTGTTGCAAATTTATGGAAAAGATTCTTCAAGCACTAGGTGGACCAATAGGTGAAAGAGATTGTGAGGACCCTTCACTAAACTCATATTGTATGTAAAGCTAGGAGCGACCTCTGCTATGATTTTTGCCTCTATCTCTACTTCATCTTGGTCTATGGGGAGGAAACATATTTCCACTTCTATTTGTAACAATCATAGAAAATGACTTAAATTTTGAATAAGAATCACACTAGAATATTGTCTCAAAGTAAGTAGGTGTGGTGTATATCTAGGTACGAATACTCAAAGAAATGGCTAGAATAGATGAGAAATTTGACTATCGTGACACAAGATAGGATAAACATAAGAAATAAAATAGGACAAACAATTAAGGAGAAAAGTTTGTGTACAGATCAAGTGATCAACTAACTAAGATATTTGAGGTTTTTAACTATTGCAAATAGAGAAATGACTAAATATTTCAGATAAAGACTAGATTTGGATCAATTTTTGATGGGGGAGCTTCGAATAGCTCACTATTTTTGGACAATTCCATACAAACTAGTACAAGGAAATGACTTCAAGGTGAGTAACTGCAAATAACCAAGAGACAAAACACCTCTAATAGACCAAACTAGATAGTTTAATGAAAAAATATTGCATGAATATTCAAATAGACCCATGTGAGGAAGTACAATAAGCTATGAGAGGAATTAGAACATCAATTTGCAAGGTGTTTTCCCATGCGAAGATTTAGACAGAACAATGTGAGGAAGTGAGAGACTGACAACTATGACAAGTTTTGACAAGTTTTGAACCAAGTTGCAGTGTATGGGTAAATGTTCACATGAGGATTCTTAGCTTCGTGTGCAAGGAAGTATAGAGGGTCACACGAGGAAATGCTAACTGATAGTCCTAAAGGTGTTTTCTCACAAAAAATTTAGCAGAACTGTAGCCAAGAAAAGGACCAAAAAAAGCCAAGTTTGGACTATACTTGAACAGATTTTGATGATTTTGGTAGTTTTTAAACAAAGCACTAATAGAATTTGTAATTTTTTCTCAAATGTGGACATCATGTTGGTATGTAAGTAGATAGTTGTTTTTTAGACAAGGGATGCAAATAATAGTCATAAATAATCAACTGAGGACAAAGCAACTTGTAGGGATGGGGGATTCTTAACCATTTTGTTGTTTGAACAATTTGGAAAATTTGTAAACTTAAAAAGAAACTCTTTTATCTATATAACTAGAATGGTAGAGGCAAAAAAATCTTTGTCTCACAATTTATAAGCATGCATTCACCTTACACAACCGTATCACCCCACTAGAGGGTGCCTATATTTTTGGTGTATTCCAAGGAATTAATAACATATAGGCTCAATGATCACCCTTGTGGTAGGGGTCAAGTGAATATACTACCTTCCAGCATCTAGGTACATGCCTATGATGAGGATCTATAGGAAAGATTCTTTCCCCTCCTTGCAAAGAGAGTATTCCCCCTTTTAGAGGTGAACCAAGTAGAAATTGACTATAAAGTTTTTAATAGGCTTCCATTCATATTAATCCTTAGTGGCTTCATGAATGAAGTTAAGGTTAGCAACCCACACCAACATCTAAAAGTGTGCACACTTGACTAGCAAGACTGGGGGCGACACTACCTAGTGCAACAGACAAAGCCTCTTCTTGATATGCAATATCAAAATCAAGAAGAAGATATTAACATGGCTTTGGAGTCTTTCTCTCTACAAAGCTTCTTTATTAGAGTGATTTGGAATCAATGGTGTTAGGTGTGTTCTCACTTGGGTCATTTGTAGAGGTTGGATCACTTTGGCAGATCCTCTAAAGGTTCACTCAAACTATAGTTAGGATTCAAGGGTCCAAGTTTCTAATTTTCCCAAACAGAAAAGAGCATACTCCTCTAACCTCCTCACCTTACCCAAACACACAGAACATGTTCATAACTGAGCTAGCTTATTAATCTCAACTTGTCTTTTTCCAGATTTTGATCTTCCTAAAGGAAAAGAGCATCATCTCTTCATAAAAAGCTTTTCTTGGGAGAACCACTACCTTTCTTGCCTCCCTTAGGTACCATCTTCCAAAGGTGTCTAGGTTTCTGATTTACTCTTGGGCATCACTTCCAAGTACCAAAGAGCATACTCCCCTATTCCTTTTTCTAGAGCCCTAGGAAGTCCACAAGCCCTATTAAGCTATGTGTGTAGGAAAGCATTAAAACAATGAGTTGAATTTGTTCTTTGACAAGTGTATCTTTGACAAAATGTCCTACAATTAAACTATAACCATTGTTTGTATGTTCATGAAAAGGAATCTTTGACATCAATCTACAAACCACTGTTAAGATGCTTCAAAAATCAAAAATTAAAAAATAGATGCTTCAGAAACAAGTGTTAGATCAACGACATTATGAAAAATAGAGTTCAAAAATGCAATTTTTCCTTTAATAGTGTCAAGTCTCACGCGAGAGTTTGCAGCTCACTGCACGATGATTCTCTTTCTGTTATGCAAGAAAGTACTTTCTTCGTGTGATTATATTTTTTTATGCATGTGACAGTGTAGAATATAATGCAGAAGTATAGTTTTCTTGCATGAGAAAGCATCTTGCCGCATAAGAATTTGTTGTTTCGTATGAACATAAAACACAAAATGTCAAAAATGAGGCTAGAAAATGGATTTTTCTGCCCCATAGTGGGCGCCATAAATGTGAGTGCTAATTATGGGCCTTTAAATCTACACACACTTCAACATGGTCATTACATGTTAGAAACATCTTGAAATGAATATGGGATTGTCCATTTGGTATGTCTGCACAAGGCAATCCATTGCCTTCTAACTAGATAGGGTTTTACTAGTCACTCTTAGGATTGAGAGATTAGTAACCAAACCAAACTAGTATGAAGGATTTGGAAGAATGAAAATGCAATCTAATCTATATTTTTGATGTTTTTCAAATTCCAAGATATTAGATTAATCTAAATGAAATTGAAATTAATCTAAGAACAATAGAACATAATAACTAAATGAATGCATTTTAGTCTAAATGATGAGCATATGAAAACAAGAGAAATTTGAATGCAAGGCAGTTGAGTAATAAAATTAGCATAAATTTGACACTTTTCATGTGCATCCATAAAAATGAGAGATTGAAGGTTTCTTTTATAGAACCTTGGACCTGATCAACTATCAAGATCAAAGTGCATGGACAGTCTTGATTGAAGGTGAGATTGAGTCCTTCATTTTTAATGGGGTTGAATGAGATGAAATAGGACATAATCTTGATCCATTCAAATATGTGGTCATAAATATTTTTCTAATTAATTAAAAAATCAATTTCAACAATTATGAGCACATATTTGATTTAATCACTATTTTTTTTCCTTTTTCATACAAGATGAATTAGGAAACAATATTGATCCATTCAAAAATGACATCATAATCATATTTTCTAATCAATTAAATAATTAACTTCAATAAACATGATATATATTTAATTAAACCAAGGTATTTAAATTCCTTTTATGTGTATTAGCTAAAGGGGTAGATTTAATTCAATTAAAGTACTTAGGACTTATAATTAAATTAATTTAGTTACAAGATTAATTTAGATAATTTTTAGGAATTAAATAAAGTGATTAATATAGACTAATGACTTTCTATATTTGACACTTAGGCCAAGTAGAGATGATCAAAATTAGAAATGCCTAGTACAATAGGACTTAAGTAAGATCGATAAACCGAAATTGGTTCAAAATACCAATGTGCCAATTTAGGGGTATTACAAATAGTAGAAATAGTAGAATGTTTAGAGGTACTAACCCTCAAGGAGAAAGGATATCAAATGAAGGAACAAATGGATCTAGGAACAACATTGTGTGTTGCAAATATAATAACTTTGGACACATGGCTAGAAATTATATAGCACTTGTAAACTAGCTTCGACACAAATTTTGAAACAATGCACCAATATGTCAGTTAAGAAATAATTTCATGCATATAGAAAGATTTCATAAAATGGACATGAGGAACACTAACAAGAATTCAAATTCCAAAAGAAACACACATACGAATGTCACAATAATAGATAGCAACAATGATAGTCAAAAGGAAATCTTAAAGGAACATGTAGAAGAATTCAAAGAAGTATTTTTCAAAGCTAAAGATTTATCCATCTTACATATAGTATTATAAGAATAGACATTTGATGCACCTAAATGATTATTGAAGTCCAAAATTGTGTTTGATTCATCTGAGTTGAATTAAGTACTTTAGATAAGAGATCAAGCATCAAAAAGGTAAAAGTAATGACAAAGATTGAGTTAAGGTTTGTGTAGTTAGTATGAAGTACAACTTGGTGGCGTGAAGTTGTGGTTAACAATGCAAATAATTTGGAGATTGTATGTGAGTGCAAAAAATAAATTGATTTGCCTGCTAACCAAAAATAACTTTTTAGAGATGGTGTACTTACATTATTAATGCAATTGGTAAATGAAAAGGATTAAAGGGTTAGAATTGATATTTTGAGTATTATTCAAATGTGTGATGAGCTAAGGAGAAAATTGAGTGTGAATCCAAGGCAATCTAAGTACCATTGAAGTGAATTCATCATAAAACCCTACATTCTAGGAAATTAAGGTATTTATCAAATTTTGAGAGCTCATCTAAGAATTTGAAATCATAATTTTTGATAATCATGGATAGGAGTTTGATTTATAATGTTGAGGATGAGGATAAATTGAAAATAAAGATAAATCCCATTCAACCTTTAGAGGAAGACCCTGCGATAGCATTTTTTGTTATTCCAAACAGAGTCCTTTACCTAGATGACATTGGAAACCATCTTAGGACCAAGTTTGAGACAATAGGAGAAGCAAGGATAACAAAGGAATTTGATCACATATGTAATGAATAGATGATTTTCAAAATTGGTTATGAACATCTTGAACAATATGAAATAATAAAGTTTCTATTTTTACATGAGTTTGAGAATGAAGATTGGGTAAATATAGTATTAAGCAGGATTCATGATGGAGAATACTTGTTAAGAGACAATGTAGTAGATATCTCAACTAATCTAATCCATGAGGTAACATGATTATGTAGTAAAGGATCTATTCCAGTAAATGAGAAAAATGTGAAGAAACTCGTGTTAGAAAATACAAAGTATGAATACAATGGAAGAGGTATTGTGATTAGGAAGATAACACAACTTGATGTGAGATTTATAAGTAGAATTATGGCATCTAAGATCTCTACCATCTCTAGAGATGATGATATGAAAATAGGTTTTATCCATGCAACTTATATGATGTGTGTTGAGGGAGAAAAGGTAAGCATGTATGAAATCTTGAGAGTGTAGTTGATAGAGAACTTGAAGAAGATCAAGAAAGTGAAAAAAAAAGTTTAGATTTAAATCATTTATTGTTTACATGTTTTTAATCTAATTAAGAGATTTCCATTTCTCTTAGTTACTAATTTTCTTAATAATGACAAACACACTATTGGAATGATTATTGATTTGTATACCAAATATCTAGTTGACAATATTGACAACAGTACAAGTCTTATTAAAAAAACCTTTCAAGCTAAGATGAAACAAAGGTATAGAATCCCACCTTTTGTTGTAAGGACATTCAAAGATGATATTTTTTTATGATTGACATAGAATTTAACTACATAGAGCTAGTTGAACCAAGAATGACTTAGGTTGAACCACTAGGTTATGAGGTCACTAAGGAGAAAGTTGAGTGATATGTGGAAGTAATTTTAAAATTAGATAGAGCTAAAGAATTCAATAGGTTTGGAACCTATGAAGAGATAATGCAAGTGGCATCTCAAGCTCAACTTGAGAAATCTTCAAAGAAAAAGGTTGACGCTACAATGAGGAAAATCATACAAGAAGAAAATATGACACTAGTAGAAGTAGAAGAAGTAAGATAAATTTTTACTAGAGTGAGGTAGATTGGTCAGGAAGGAATCATGTATGCACAACCATTAGTAGTTGGAGGAACATCTGAAGGCATAATAATTGCATAACCACAAGTAGCAACATTTTCTATACCATATGTCGTAGTTTCTAAGGTACAACCTATAGTTGTATTACCAATACAAAAGGAGAAATGTGAAGAGGAAGTATAACAAAAATATAGTCATTAAACCCTACAAGCAATAGGAATTTAGCAAGGTTGACAAAGGTAAAGTGAGAACAAGTTTAGTCTCAACCAAAGAAGAGAACAAAGAAGATGGCTAGTGAACTGAGCAAGAGAAGAAAACTTTATAGATGGTTGAATCAGATGAATCAAATGAAGACAAATTAGAAGAAACAAAGGATAACATAGTTGAAAAAGTAGAGACATTTGTGAAGAAACCTTCTTGAAGAAAAACTTGGAAGACAAAGGTTGATAATTTGAATGTTCAAATTATCAACAACAATAATTTTGTACAATTGAATAATTTTTATGATCATTATTATAACATGGACATACTACGATTGGAGAATACCATAGTTAGGCATATGATTCTAACAAATAAGAGATTTGAAGACATTAAAAAGGACATACAAAAATAAATGTCTGATAGATTGATTAACATAAGAAGAAGAGTAGTGGATAAGGATAGAAGAATAAGAGAGAATCAAATTAGAAAATTGTGTAAGTTGAAAAGTGATGATGATGTGGAAAGAATAATAAAGGGAATTGAACCCTTGCTAATAAATACAAGAAGAATAATTTCATTAATTGGTAGTAATTATGAGGAGGTGAACAAAGAAATAGAATAAGCTATTGTAAATTTTATGACCTTCACATCAAGCCTAGAATAGGTAAGTGACAACAACAACAACAATTTCGTAATCAACTCCACAAGTCTCTATTGGTATTGATACCATACAAGTGGACAATACAAGGATCACTCTAGACACTTCAAAAGATCCATTCAAAGACTATGACACCAATGTTGGAAATTTGGTGAGTTACACCAGCTCCAAGAATAAAGAAGAAGAAGAAGAAAAAAATTAAAAGAAAATTAAAAGAAAAAGAAAAATAATAAGAAAAAGAAAAAGAAAAAGGAAGAAGAAAATGAGTAAAAGAAGGAAGGAAAATATAAGAAGAAGAAAGAATAGAAGATAAGAAGAGGAAGATACATGAAGAAAGATTAGAAGCAGAAAAGAAAAAAAAATGAAGAATATGAGAAGAAGAAAAATATTGAAGAGGACTTAAAGAAAAAGGAGAAAGAACATAAGAGAATGGAGGAAGAGAAGAAGAAAATTAAGGAGGAAAGAAAGAAATTAGAAGAGAAAAAAAGAAAAAGAAAGATGAAAGAGGAAGAAGAGAAGAAGAAAAATGAGAAAGAAGAGAAGAAGAAAAAGGAAGAAGAAGAGAATAAGAAAAACAAAGAAGAAGAGAAGAAGGAAAAGGAGGAAGAAGAAAATAAGAAGGAAGAAGATGAGAAGATGAAGGAAAGTGCACCTCGTTCTACTAGGACACCTGTTACACTAGCAGGCCTAACGAGATCATATGATGATGATCAAACTAAGTTGATATCATCACTCAGTAAAATAATAGAAAAGAATAGAAATGTTAAGAGTTTACAGAGCTCACTAATGGAAGTAACTGATAGTCTATAGAATACCATTTCAGTTAAGATGACTGAACCAAACCCCCAAGACAAAGCAAAAACTGTAACCCAAGTTTTTGATACAGAATTCACAAATTTGTCAAAATTGTAGTAGTTAAGGCACAAACTTTCCATGATGTAGAGATATTCAGAAAAAATTGTGAAAACATCAAGTGAGATCTAATGAACCTTGATGAGAAGATTAAGAATTTAAGATATTGTCTAAATGAGGGAAAGATAGTTTAAGGGAAGTGTGTTGAAGTGCACACACTAATTAGGGCTATATAATAGATGAATTGAATAGCTAGCTCAGAGAGCTTGAAATAATAATGAAATAAGTTCAAGACCACTCATTCAAGATTACAGATCTTGAAAATAGAATGAGAAAAAATAATGATGACATTAGGCTTTTAGAGCTACAAAAGGAGATGAAGCTGAAAATATTTTCATTGCTAAGGGAACACCATCCATTGAAAATTAATCTAGTATAGAGGTAGCTAGAAGAATGCCCGCTAGTAAGGGTATCTTATGATAAATTTTCTAGCATAGACTTAGATGCAATGGAGATAGCATCATATGCTTTATGTGCAGTCTTGAGTGTAGCAAATGCAGTGAAAGACAAATGGGACATGGAGATCACCATGTTAAAATAGAACTTTGGTGACTAAATTGTACAAATCTTCAACCAAAAGAAGCCATGAAGGTAAAATAAAAAAAAATGATTTGTACATATGTTTTTGACACCTTTTTCATTAATGTTAAAGTGGGAGAGATAAGGAAAATTATATATAAGTAAAATTATATATAATTAAGGTATATATTAGGGGGAGTAATGTAATAGCTAGAACAATACTCAAAGGGGAGGTTATAATGTAAGTAGGAGATATAAGGAAAGATGGTAAAAATATAATGATCCACAAGTTTTAAAATTTTGTAAGTTTGTTAAAGCCAAATTTTGTAAAGTTTTGATGCCATAAGTTTTTGAGACTTAACCAAATTTCCCATATGTTACCATCAATGCCAAGTGGGAGATTGTTAGAAATTTGACTAAGGTAGATATTTAATTTTGTCATTTATGGAAATATATCTTTAGTATGAAGAAGGTAGACCTTGAAGATCAAGTTATGGCATTCATACTTAGAAAATTGCCTAAGTATCAGTTAGTTTATCTGGCATAACAAATACAATTTGAATATATACAATTGACTAAGGCACATTGGACATGTGTTGAGTTAGGTATGACTACCTTGCATCATGTTGCTGATGTATGTGAGTATGTAGGTTAGTACAAACAATACAAAATATTTTATAGATAAATTATCAATCACAACAAAGAACAAGCATAACTAAGCATACTAGAGAAATGGGTATTTCAAATTAAAGAATTAGTTTTTTTGCAAAATATTTACTTCCTAGATGTTAATCCTAAGTTAGTGAGTCATAATAATCTATTTTGTAAAGCATGTGAAAGCTTGAAGCCTAAGTGGGCAATATTATGTAATTTGTAAAGGTATATTAGAAGATTCCAATATACGAAGTTAAGTGTGCTTCTAAAGAAGACTATGCAAATTGTACGTGATGGGAATTATGATGTATGATCAGTAGAATGTGAATTTTGTGATGAGTTGAAAAGAAAATATCAGATATTGAAGATATTAGTAGTAGGGAAAGAGGTTTTTGTATCTATCTCTTTGTATCAAGGAATCACATTGTATATTGCATGTTTGGGTAGTGGACTCTTCTTCAAAAAAAAATTGTTTTTATATAACAACTCCTAATAGGCTTGAAGATTTTAACAAGGCTTAAGTCCTCTAACAAGGACTAAGACACTATACAAATGTAATAGACTCCTAATAGGGTCAATATCTTTAACCAGATACTTTTGATTAGTAGATCATTTTGTGGGTACCGTCCCCACCAGTGTTTCTCCTTGGCCAAGGCTTCCCTAGTTAAAAAAAATGGTGTTACGAGTTCTCTTATTGCATGGTTATGTTTACTATTCATCTTAATTAGTTTACTTTCATGTGCATGGTATAAGGTAATTAATAATATCCAATTTTAGGCCTAAGTTTGCAAAATACTTTTCACATGCCACCCACCACCACACCCCCCCCCCCCCTTCAATATTTCCTATTTCTAAAAGTTTCATGCTGGTAAGATGAACCAAATGCTAAATTTGTGCCCAATAACTTACATAAGGTCCTCCAAAAATAACCTACAAACTTAGCTTCTATGTCTAATACTATGTCCAATAATATACCATGTGTCCTAACCACATCCTTGAAGAATAGACCTGCTATATAACTAGCATTATTTGTGGTTTTACAAGGAATACAATGAGTCATTTTATTGAATCTATCTACTACAACACATACACTATCAAAACTTGCCTTTTTCCTTGGAAAAGCCATAAAAAATCCATATAGACTCTCACATATCCTATTTGGTATAGATAATGATTGGTATAATCTTACATTAGTTGAAACACCCTTGGATATTTTACAGAAAACACAAGACTCCATCAACTTTTTGATATCATTTTTTATTTTAGTCCAATAATTATACCTCCTAATTGAATCCAAGGTTATTTGCAACCCAAAGTGACCACCTAATCTGCAACAATTATTGTTTATCACATTGTCCCTCATGGAAAATTTAGGAATACAAAGTTAAAAACCCTTAAACAATAGTCCATCTTGCAAGTTGTATTTAGAAAAATTAGAATTACATGAATTCTCAAAGTTAGTAAAAACATCATATATCTCATTGAAGTTTTTGTCTTCATCATACATCTCTTTGTGTGCCTCTATAGCTATAATCTATAATTGTACTTCCCAAATAGTAAAAACCCTTCTACTTAAGGCATTTGAAACCTTTCTTTTATTTCCCTTTCTTTGTTTAATTTTGAAGCTATAAGCCTATAGAATCTCTACCATTTCATATGCTTGTGGCTTAGCTTGTAACAACTTGCAATATACACATACATAGCAATTACACATAAGCAATTACAAATACAGTTTCCACTTCTCAAGGGTTCCTTTACATTGAATCATGTTTAAGAAATCTTTATTAATTAGTTTTAATCTTAAGTATATTTTCCATAATCACAAACGAATAATAGATACATAGTCTCATAGGAAAATACATAAGAATATTGCTTCTACATTATTTTAGTTTACGGTAAAAATAGGTTTTGAAGGGACCCCAAAACCCTTTTACATCCTCAAAAAAGGAAAAAACAAGCCATCCAACAGGATAAACCTACTAAAAAGTAGAACCAAAATCAGGTTTTACAGGGACCTGAAACCACTAACAAAGTCCAAATAAAGTACCCAAGTTTTATAAGGACCTGGAACCATCAGTATAGATTAAAAAATAAAAAGCCAGAAAATAGGACCAAACACAGGAACCAGAAGTAACAACCAACTAACAGGACCTAAACAGGAACCCGACCAGAAAAGAAGACCTAGGAAGCTATTGCAATTTCGTAATCATCTTAACTACCTCCTTACCAATCTTACCCATGTCCAGGATGGAGTTAGCAATCGAAGATGTAGCAGCAATCAAAGCTTTCTTCTTCGAACTCTATCTAGTCCTCTTGCTTGGGTCCTCTGAAGATATTGTTCCTTCATTAACTCTTTTTCCCAATGTCACCACCGCTACACAGATGCTTCAGGTAACTTGCTCCATTTTTGTTCCACTTTCCTTGATGAGCATCCTAAGATTCTGCTCATAATCCTTCAATTTTTTTGGGATATCTCCAATTTGCACCTCCATGTGTTGAATAATAACCCGATTAGCCTCCTGGTTATGTTGCAAGATATCCACTTTCTTCTTCAGCCCCATAATTTCATTGTATAACTAGGAGTCGACCTGAAGGAAAGAATGACATTATATGAACATTTAAGAAAAAAATAGTTAAGTAAATATTGTGGCATATTAGGTTAATCTCTCTTGAGTTCTTGAGCAAAGTATTACATATCTTATCCTTCCCATTTAAAAACTTAAAGCATGATTGCTATTTCAGATAATCAATTCCTTGGGAAGTAAATAATGCCTCCATTTTTTTAAGAGCTTGAACCATTGCATACAATTCAAGATCATAGGAGGAATACTTCCTTTTATCTTCGTTAAGCTTCTCACTAAAGAATGCTAATGGTCTCCCTTTTGGCTCAATACTACACCTCAGGTCATATTTTCTATATTAGATTCTATGGTGAAGACTAGTGAATGCGTTGCTAGAATATTTAGAATAACTGAGGGGGGCGAATCAATTATCCAAGGTCTAGATGTACCAATTGAACAAGAAAATGCTTAACAATTTTAGATCTTATCATTCCATTACTCGAACTCTACTGTAAACTATTTATAACATTAGTTGGTTGTCCACTATTCTTAAAATAACAGATAATTTGCAGAATGTAAACTTAAATCAACAAAGCATCATAATAATATCCACACAAGTTTGACACTAGGATTAAATGTGGAAACCAAATTTGGGAAAAACCACCAACAACATGTCACCAATTTTCACTCTTCTGAAGTAAGCCCTATTAGGAGCCAACCCTATTAGAGGTTACAATACACAATGTTAAATGTGACCTTGTGACCTTATTAAAGGATTTAATCACCCTATTATGAGTGGCCTTGCTAGAGGACATTAAAACATTCAATTAGAATGTCACCTGATTAAAGGATTTACATAGACTATTAAGTCCTTATGAATGTTAGGTAAGCCTTGATTAAAGGATTTCAAATATTATTAACAATGGTTAAAAAGTAACTATAGACTAGAATTGTGCACCTCCCTAAACCCTTCTATCTAGGGTTTTCCTTGAGTTGGAAATATTGAATGGTGGCTTAGAGCTCCCTAGTCATGGAATGAAAAGGTGTGCATAAGCAAGGAAAGATCTCTCATCTGAGCCTTAGAGATGCAACCCTTGCTAGTAAACTATGAAATGTGAGATTTCTTTAGACAAGATCAAGAGTTCTAGTGCCAAAGAAAACTCTTGATTATGCAATGCAAGAATGCAACTAAACTAAACATATGAAAGTATTACAAATATGTTTAATTAAGCTATGTGATCTATGTTATTACAAAAGAAAACTAAGCTACTTGCAAATGAATCCAAACTAGAATGAGAATGAGACAAGAAGATAGAAGTTTTCCACAAAGGCTCTAAGAAACCTATAAGTAAGCCTACAACATAACATTAGCTCAAAAACTGGATCCTTAGAAAGGGAGAGAGAGTTGACTTTCCATGTGGAAGATCATGTCAACCAATGAGAGATAGTTGACTTTTCATGTGAGACAAAGTATTTTATTTTAATTTGTAAATAGGAAAAAGACTTTGTGTGTGCAAATTGAGTGGATTAGAAGAATGGGTTTTTTTATTTAATCAAAAGGGGACATGTTCTTTTAATCAAATATGGACTTAAGATATTATAATCAAACTATAGATTAAAATCAAATAAATAGATTTTTAGAAATTTGGTCTAGGTAAATGGTTAAATAATTTAGCCAAAATGCTAACAGGAGGGCTAATTGTCTAGATGACCATTTTTAGTTGATTACATTTTCCCCTCTTTGACGAATGTGTGATCAATCTGGGAACACATTATGTCAAGAATAGAGAAGCCAAGTAGGTAGTAGCAAATAGAGAAATATGATTTCAAAGAATGAAAATGCAAAATGAGATAGCAAGTCCTGAATGTACATCCTTGTAGTGAAAATATTGAACACTAGGAGAGAGAAGTGATATCAAAACTCAAGAAGAATACTAGCATCAAGAAAAGAAGATAGATTGAGAGAAAATGGAAAGGTCAAGCATATGCTCCTAAGAAATAGATAGCTATAACAAGCAATCATAAAATATTTATGCCCCCTCATAACCAAAATTGAAATGAGGTAAAGGGAATGTAAAAATGAGAAAGATATGATCAAATAGAGATAGAGTAAGGTCCATCATGATAGATATGTGATTAAAACCTAAGAGTGACCACAAGGAAATGATAGAGTGCCCTAGTTTGACTAGAGTTGTCCAAGAAGGATAAAGTATGAAAATTAGGTCAAGTCAAGTAGAAAGATGGTCTAGAAGTGAATGAAGTGATTTGAGGTGTAGAAATAATAAAGACATGAAGAAATGGAGATGCCCCAGAAAAGATTCAAAAATTAGACCTCAAGAGGTCAGTAACTACATAGAAGGAGGCAGAAATTTGAAATGTAATTTTGACCATCAAGATGAACTCATATTTCAACTTTGATCCAAAAATGGATCCAGGATATCTAAATTAGATAGGGGTGCAATTTTCATGGAATTCCAAGGAGTTTGAAAAATGGGTCAAAATTAGGTCAAAGGACTGTATCAAGGGTCCAAGGGTCATTTTCAATTCATTTTGTCTTTTGCGAATTTGAGAACTTTTGAGTGGTCTGAGAGAGAGAAATGGCTTTGGAAGGAGTTTTGATTCACCGACACCATTTTGAACGTAGCTCGTTGCACAACCACACTACAGACTATAAGGGCCCAATATGTATTAAAAAAGTTTACACTTTTCTAGTCATTTAATGATCTTTTTAGCACATTGTATATGTTTTCAATGTTTTTGGGTGAAATCTCATGTGATACTTAAAAATTATTGCATGCCTACTTTGAGAATTATCAAGCAATACTTTTGATGACCAAAAAGTATCACATGGCTCTTATAAAATATATCACATCAAAAGCACCCAAATCTTGCATGATGATGTGAAATCTATCACACAGCCAAAAAGTATTGCATGAGTATTAGAAAAAGTATCGCATGATACTTTATCGGCAAAATTTATCACAAAGATATTAAATGAAGTATTGCACAACTATTTCTTGAGTATTTTTTCATGTTTAGAAGTAGATTTTGAGCATCTGATTGTTGTATTCTATCATGTTCATCTATTCCTAATGTCATTTGATCTATTATGGTTGATATTGATACTTCATTGTTGCTAGATTGGCTTATGCAGATAGTTTTCCCGTCATTTTTTATCAGAGCCCCTAAGGTGGTGGGGTTGTGTGCCATCTGCCATCTAGATGATGATGAGAAGGTTGCAATAGAGAGCATGGGTTTTGGTTGGTTGTTATGCATGCCCCATATTTAGGCAAACCATGGGTTGTTGAAAAAATTGGCCAAGAGGTGGCATAGTAAGCATAACACTTTCTATTTGCCCATTGGTGAGGCCATGATCACCCTCGAGGATGTATATCAAATTCTACATGTGCCATGTCATGGAGATCTTGTGAGTATGATAGATATGTCTTTAGATTTTTCCTTTTAGGTTTATGATTTCCATATGAGATGTGTTGATATGAGCTTTTTCATGTCACTAGTTTACTATGATCAAACCCTGATAGAAGAGAGGCTAGTGGTTGAACAACTCTTTGAGGATGTGACCATTTTAAACAATCATCTCAATAGGGAGAGGCTGGTAGACAAGTATGGGGATTAGTATCCCTTTCCCTACCTCATTTTTTCATCAGTTGCCCAAGTCCTTGTCACAAACATGAACTAAAAGGGCTTCCCTTTAGGTTGGGGTAGTTTGGTTGCAGATTTAGTGGGTCGCTTGAGATGGGTGGCATGGGGATCAACTATCCTTATAGATTTATACCATAAGGTACATGGGATAGCATACTGAGAGGGTAGGACCTAGGCATGTGGTTCAATTTTAGCACAGATTTGGGCCTCGAAGTACATTGTGGTGATACAGCCCCGAGTGTAGCCACAAGAGTGAAGTCACTTGTTCATATACAAGCATATAGGGGTCATCCCTTAAATGCATAATGGTGATGTAGAATATTTTAGGAGGCTCTTTGATGAGTTTACATCATTTGTATGGAGACCTTATAGGTAGTGTGTGAGATGGAAAGATGTATGGGAGTTAAAGTACATGTGCTACTACAGACCACTCATGGGGAGGCATTCTGAGATTGTAGAGTGCTTCATGATTAGTTGGGTCTGGAGACACTTCAGATAGAGGCAAGTGATATCCACTATGACCACACCATATGCCTACTTCCATGGAGAGGAGGATTAGGGTTGGCTTCTAATGTTAGATTATTAGATAGCACTAAGAGATATAGTGGCATTAATGCGAGTCTTGGGACTATTTTCCTAATTTGGTAGATGCAGGAGTTAATCCAACTTATATGTATGAGATTTAGAGGAATCCAATTCCCCAATTTATGAGACCAAATGCACTTCTTAAGGTAGCAGGTTAGGGAGGTGATGGCAAAGATGGTGGAGGAGGCAGAGAAAGAGGGGTGAGGAGGACAGAGGTAGGGAGTAGTTCCTAAGGGCCTATGGGGAGACAGATGTAGACTTGAGCTATGAGGGTGGATGAGGAGGAGGAGGAGCATCGACCACTAAGGCATAGGAGGGTGGAGAGGGTGGAACTACATTAAAAGAAGCTAGTAGGAGGAGATGGGGAGGACACTAGAGATACTCATATCTAAGCACTATAGGAAAAGGTGCATCGAACATAGATCACCATTGCTGTGTGAGATCAATAGCTCATTAAGGAGTGAGCGTAAAGTGAGGATCTCCATAGGAAGTGGGATGCAATGAGGTGAGATTCAAACCACCATGGAGCACAAGAATATTATTGCTATGTTGCATATAGGGGTGTGGTACTATCAGGGTAGGGAGACCCTAATTACTCAAAGTGAGTAAGGTGATTAGAGGGTGTGGTACAACCACCAAATAGGAGACAAGCTCCTCCACCATGACCACCACCAACCCAGGAGGGAGGGAGTTAGTCTTAAGTCTAGGAGTAGGTCTAAGGTTATGTCCTTGTGACACTTTTGATGTGTCATATGTATTTTGATATAGTTATCCAGGTTTTGGATCTCATATGTACATGTACTCCTAATTCAGTTTTATATATATATATATGAGATACAAGATTTGATCGATCTTCATTGTGTACTTGCCTCATTTTATGCCCATGTGATGGATGTTTCAACACTTGTGTTTATATTTCCATGTGATGTTTTGCGCATGCTCATTGATCATGTATGCTCAATTTTAGATGTTTCCATTTATAAGCAAATGGATCTCTCTCATAGATGTTTTTAGCTCTCATGTTTATGGTTTAGACTCGTATTTTGAAAATGTGTTACTTAGATAGATTAGATGTGATGATCATATTAACCCCTTGTGATTATAGGTATAGAAGAAGCAAGAAAGTGGACATGATTGACAAGGGACAAAAGACATGATTGAGAGGAAGATTGAGAAGAGATAAATGTAGTTAACTAATGTGTCTATGAAAGATGAAGAGAGATCTCTCTCCAAAGATCCTATGATGTAAACTAGGATGCAAAATGGTTTACTTGCAAGGGACAAAAAACAATTAGACTATAATTTCATCATTGAGCATTATTAGGGACATCAAAAGATCATGCAATGCTCATTAGTATAACTATGATGATATGAATATGATTTATATTGGGTAGATATGTGGGAATCCAACCTAAGAAACAAAGACATTTGTAAGTCAAGATAGATAATGGATTCAAATTTCCTAAGTTTTGTATAGCAAGATTACACCTGTATCAAGGCATAAGTGCTAGGATAATCCTTGAGTGTCGTCTTGTAAAAATAGACAAGGGTGATACATTATAAATCAAAGTGTTAAGTAGGAAAAGCACAAAGGCTCTCAACACCTTAAACTAAAAAAGTACACCCACATGCAGAAAACAAGTAAAACATGCCCCATGCCCCCAGTCTTCTAGTCTATGACATCCTCAAAAAACTATTAGGGAAGGAACACTCAACAAAGAAGTCATCATAAACAACACACAAAGAAGATAAAGTACATCATATCTTAACAAGTTTAATGTTTATGTGAGTGTGTGTATGTCTGTTGGTACCCAATATAGACCTAGTGATTAAAATTTTTAGTATGGAATCTTGAACCTCTTTGAACTAAGGCTCAAAGCAGTTTGAAGTGAATTAGGAGGTTCAAAGCAATTTGAAATGGTTCATCTTGTAGGTTCAGTACTGAAGTCTAGTGATTTAAAGATCAAAGGTTCAAAGTTTAAATCTTGTGTTGCATATTCAAAGTGTTAGGGTTCAGATTAAGGTTCAAACTCCCAACATACAAATTCAAGTGTCACTGTTAGATCCATTAGCATGAGGCTCAAAGCTCCATCTCTACCCATTAGCAAGGATGAAGATATAAAAATGAAAACTATTACAATGGTGCTTGCTTCATGAACAGTCTCTTTTCAACATTAAAATGTGAAAATAAAGGAAATTTCATAAAAAGATCATTTCAAATCTTAAATATGTAAACTAGTGCTTTAATGAGTAGATAAAGATAGTCTATAACAAGTGTCACTAAGTTTTGAAATGATTTGTAGGATGTCATATTGAATGGTCTTCCCCCTCATATCACACTAACCAAGTATGTAAAAAGATAATCAAGTGAACTTTTACTATTGAAAGTTGTCAATGTGGGAAGCCCTACAAACCCTCGCCAAAATTCCTCACCTATTGTGTGTATAAGAAATACTCATTAGAGCTCTGAATTTGTGACTGATGTAGATGTAGGCATGAATTAGTTGGCTAAATCTTCAACCTATATCCAAGACAAATAAAAATATCAAGGAGCTACCATGATGATGTTCATCCCAATTGTTTGAATGGTGATGAATGCAAGGTACTTGGAGGTATCATTATCTATCAATGATAATGAGTCTCATGGAAAGCATGACAACTATTTGCCAAAATGTCCATATAGTTACTGTAGCATTCAAAACATTCCCTTATCTTGACACTCATGTATATGATAACTTTATTGACATCACAATACAAGGATGGAGACACTCAACTTAGTGCATAGTGTCTTTTCCATCATCGATCATAATGCGTAAAACCCAAAAATCCAAAGTGTTTCCATACATAAATCCATGCTCGAGTATGATAGGCTATCTCTAATACAAGCTTAGTAATGGAGGTGACATGTGTTGAGGTTGTTTTCAAATCAAGTTCCAATTTGAAATAGGTGGAGAGCAAAGAGATAATTGGTGGCTGACCAAGGAACCCGATTAGCATATATAAAAAGGGCATAGGCATTCAAACAACCAAAGTCACACCCATATCTCCATTCAATAATTCATAAGACATCACAACTCAAGTGCCACCTATTTAAATGTGCCCTCACTCTTAATTCCATAGGAATCCTTTCTCATTTCATTTATAAATATGGAACTCATAATGTAATGTAAAAGGTTAGTCATCCAAAAGATGGTGATCTAGATAGCACAAGGATAAAAGAGATTCATGAGGAAGAATCTCTAAGATATGGTTATCATAATTGATTAACTACATCAAGATTGAAGGAAATTATATAAACCATTGAGAACAAAGAGGTAGGGGTTCCAGTCTTTTGGCTTTCAAAGGCAGACTCAGTGCTATGAATAGAGAGCCAGAAATAGTAGAAAGAGATCAAGGGAAAATGTATTTATCTATGGACTTTTTACTACAGGAGGATATATAATTCTCTGAATAAATAATCAGTGTGTATCAAGGGGTAGATTTTTTCTTTTTTTTGTTATTTTTAGAGGATGATTTTTAGTATACCAAAACTTTAGGTTTGTGTATTAGCTTTCTAGTTAATGTTTTGATTAAGTAAAAATAGGTTTTGATGGACTCAAAACCTTTTACAAAATAACAAAAAGTCTTGAGTAAAAAGCATAAAAGCTAACATCTAATTCTAATAGTAGAGTTCACCATATAACAAGCCTCTAGAAAGAGCAAAGAAAAATAGATAAATAGGAGGCCAACCAAAAACAGAGCTAAAAAGACAGCAAAAGGAGAGCAAAAAACCAGCTCCTAAACAGCTACATAGTCTTCAACAGGTCAGCAACCTAGTCTACCAAGATGTGCATATTCTTCGTAGTGGCCTTCACCTCTTCCATCTTGTTCATCTCCTCATTCTTCTTAGAATGAGCCCGAGTGCATTTGCTAGGTCCCTAGTTCTCAATCATAGTAGGGGAATCCTATCCTTTATCTTGCTCATGTTTTGTCAGGAGACTGCTCGCATTATCTGCCATAGTCTTTAATGAATTACTATTATTATCAACCATTTTCTTGATCATCTTTTCAATATTATTCACCTTGGCCTCTAGGCTTGTCACCTTCTTCTGATTATCACTATTAACCTTCTCCAACACCATATTTTTGGCTTCAATCTATGGAATATTTTTCATAAGGTTTTTAACCTCTTCAACATTTCCAATCATCTCTGAAAGCTAGTCAATATGTTGACCCAAAGTGCACTCCCCTCTGGCCAATTTTCTTACTTACTCAACTTCCTTAACAATAAAATGCATTTTTTGTTTCAAATTTCCAACTTCCTTCATAATGGTCCCAGGGCTTCTTAAAGGTCCTTTAGTGATGCCAACCTCACCCTCATCCTTGTCAAAATCTAAAATTTGCTCCTGATCCCCATATTCCTGTCTTTCTAGTGCCACATTCTTCATATAATTCTCAACCCCTCCTCTTAAAACCTCATCGATTTTATCTTCCTCTCCATTCTATGAGCAAGAAGTTCATCATTTGATGGGGTCAAAACCCTATCATCATTGTGACCCTTGATGCATAGTCCCTTTTCATTGCTCCCCTTCTTTTGGGAACCTCTCATCATTTCCTCAACAAAGTCACTACCACAGTCAAAGTTTCTCCCCTTTGCTTTCTTCCTCTTCTTCTAAGAGTTGCACCTAATACCCTCTTTCAAACTCATTTTTCTCCCCTTTGCTTCATCCTCAATGTCCTTATCATAGCATTTCTCTGAGAGGCTACCCTCTATATCATACTCCATTGCCTTCAAATTGCCCCTAGGTTTTCTAACCTTTTTAGATTTTGAAACATTCAAAATAGGAACCATAAGTCCCTCATGACATGCATGTTCCCCATTTAGATCATTTTGAATTTCCTAAATAGAGTAACCCAATGACTGCCTCAACTAAAAAGGAAAATTGATCCTTATACCATGCCTAAAGTGGTTGGCTAACATAAACTGATAACCTTAAAGCTTTGTAAACCAACCATCTAGAGTAAGGTATTCCATAATAACAAACAACATGAATCTCCAAGGTCAAGAAACAGAGGCAGGGTTCAAATAAGAGTTACTGATTTTCACCAGTTGATTTTGCTCTTTTGTTGAATCCACAAATTCATCAATAGCCCTATCCAACAACTTTCTATCCTGATAGAAGTTGATGCCTTCCATATCCAACCCAGTAGCCTCTTCAATCACCTCATAAATCACATCCATTCTCTAATTTTTGACAAGGATAGAATCGTCCCTCTAGGTTTTGATAAATTGTTGTGTTATGGCAGGATTATTTCCTTTGAACCTTTCCATATAGCCAATAAAATTCACACACCTCAAGATATCCCATACCTCCTTTTTCTTCTTCCACTCCTTGCAGCTTGCAGGTTCCACTCTCTTCCTTTTCCCTCTCATATTCTTCCCTTCAATATCACTGGAGAGCTTTCTCTAGAAAACCATATGTAAACTATAACCAAAATCAATACCGTAGTCAAAGGCCAAAATGGTATCAATAGCCCACAATCTATGTGTAATAAAGCTCAACGTTCTAAAAATCATCACCCACTGTATCCCAAGTGTGATCAAATCATAATTACAAATCTCTGAAATCATGATTATTAAAACATTCTTGCCTACACCTCATTTTATCATAATTGATCATTTGGCAACCATAAGTAGGTAAAAGATCATTATTATTCCAAATAACTTTTTGCTCACTTAAATAGGCCACATTAGCTACCCAAGTAGTAGCTCAATTTGCTTCCCTAAAGTTATGGGTAATAACACATATATCAAAAGAATTGATAATATTAATAGCCTGAAGAATAATATTGCTAATAGTCCATGAAGGCTTAGTTATTTTATTAAGACAATTGATGATATTAAGAGAGTCTCCTTCCACCCAGACCTTCCTCAAGTTCAAAATCCTAGCATAAATGAGACTATGAAGGGTGGCACAAGGTTCAACCACATGATTAGTTTGACTACCAATAGGGATAGCCATACATCCCACTTTCTTACCATAAGAATTCCTAATAACTATACCATAGTCAATAATGCTTAGGTTCCCTTTAGAGGCCCCATCAAAATTTATCTTGAACCAATTAACTGGTGGGCTATCCCATCTAGAATTATCCCTCAGATTAGGGCCCTACTAGTCCTTACAAAATCTCCTAAGGTTCTAATTTTGTATCACCCTATCTTCCCAATCATTATAAGGTTGCTGGCTAGAACCATTGGCCTTGATATTCTCTATAATTAGAGCCTTAACTTTACAAAAGACTTGATCAAAACTAGACTCCACATCTCTAAAGACCTTATCATTGTGCTCCTTCCATATACCCCAACAAAGATAAGGGAGAATAAAATTCCATAGTCGTAAGACCAAAACAATCTTGGAAGGAGGTTTCCAACTAGTGAAAAATATTTGGATAGTGGCTAGAAAGACCCAAACCATATTCAATAGGTCACACACCTTGTCCCAGAGCTTTTTGGTAAAAGAGCAATGCAAAGTAATATGGTTGACCGATTCACAATCATTCTTGCAGAGAACACACCTATTAATAATGATGAATCCTTTCTTCATTAAATTTTCCAAAGTCAAGATCTTATCCTACAAAAGAATCCAAAAGAATTTTTAGGTGTCATACCTTTCACCCAAGCCTTAGCCCAACAAGGTTCATGGTGCATATCAAAAGAATTAGCATAGGCTGAGGAAACCGAGAACATTTCAGTGGGATCAAACTTCCATATCATATCATCCTCCTTTTGATTAAAAAAGACAACATTTAGACACTTGTTAAGGTCAACCAAGTTTTCATTCACCCTTTTGAGGTACAACCATGTATCATTCTTCTAGTAATCCATAAGAAAAGTACCAATAAGATTCTTACATTGCTACATATAGCTATTCCATCTTGGATCAACACAAAGTGGGTGATCCAAGATCCAAGTGTCTTCCCAAAAAAGAACTATCCTTCCATTGCCCACCTTCCATCTGACCCCTTTCTTTATTACGTATTTATATTTTTGAACATTTTTCCAAATCATGGATCCCCCTTACACCAAATCATTATGAAGGAATTGATTAAAATTACAGTTATCCCTATTGTATTTGTCAACCCAAATATTCCTCCATAATAATTTGGCCAATAAAAACTCATTCATAGTTGTAACTCTTCTCAATACAAGTCCACCCTTAAGGGGCAAGTAGACTTTCTCCCAAGCAATCAATGTAACCTTTTTTTTGTCTTTGTTCCTATCCATAAGAAGAACTTCTGAATGTTTTCAATAGCATGAGAAAAATTTATAGGGATTTTGAAAACACTCAAAGCATAAAGTGGAATAGTCTAAATGATAGATTTCAAAACAATAATCTTTCCAACCTGGCTAAGGAGGGAAACTTTCGATTCAACAAGTTTCATGTGAATTTTTTCAATCAGCGAACTCCAAAAACTTTCAAGAGGGTCCAGACACAGAGGTAGCCCCAAATAAGAGTAGGGAAGAGAGCCAATCTCATAGCCAATAATCTTTTTGATTTTATTTTACCTTGACTCATTAACATTAATGAAGTAAATCACACTTTTGTTCCAATTAATTACTTGTCCTAAGGCTTGCCCATAATTCTCCAAGGTGTTTTTAATATTCCTTACATTTCTAACCAAGGCCTCTGCCAAAACAATAGAGTCGTCAACAAATTGTTGATCAAAGCATATCAAAGTAGTAGAGGATGGATTTAGGCCCACAAAGTCTCCCAACATCACCAGTTTTTCCACAAATCTTCCCAAGCATTCAACTAAAAGTATAAAGAGAATAGGAGAGATCGGGTCCCCCTATCTGAGACCTTTAGAAGCCTTAAAGAAAGGGGTAGGAGAGCCATTAACAAGCACCAAAAAAATGGCAAAAGAAACCATCATAAAGATTAGATCCCTATATATGGTTAATGTTAATATGTGAGTTAACTTAATTGTCTCTAAATGTAGTCTTGATGCATACATTTATTTCCACAATTATTATTCAAAACTTGAGTTGTGTTATTCATGTGTTTAGAGAGGATAATTCATCTTTCTTATTGCATTTCTTCTTTAATGTAAGGATCAGGTAAGTGAGCTTTGTATCATTTACTTTTTTTTTTTATAGTTAATCAATTTCTTCACATCTACATCATGTTTACAAGTGGACGTTTGTATACCTTTAATGCTTTGTAGTTAAAAGAATTTGTATTTGTATTTCTGTGAATTCATTGCAAATTATGCATGGGGAGTTGTACCTAGACAAATTAGAGGGCGCTTATGCTTTTCAATAGCAAAGTGACCCAACTGTTAGTACATATTCAATCTTCCTATCTAGGCTCTTAGGGTTAATCTGTATGTATTTCTTTGGAGGACAATTTGTTCACTAACAATGTCATATGGCCATTTCTTTAGTACTTGTATCTGAGAGTGAGAAATATCATAACATCCTAGACTATAGGTAAGGCATCTGAGAAGTGTTGAGAAACACTTGATGTCAAGGGGGAAAGTGTTGAGAAATATTATTTTAGATGAGTCGCCAAAGGAACCCTAACACACAAGAAGACCCTAATAAGCTAAAAAGTCATGCCCCCAAGATGAGGAAAGGAGTAGATTCCAAGCTAGGAAATGTATGGTGGAATGAATGAGCATAAAGTGAGACTGATAAGCACATGTGTGAGGATCTCAAATAGCACATGTTTCTAGGTTTTCACCACTTGGCATATTTTTTCAGGACTTTTTGCAACTTTTTGTATTTTTTTTTTTTTGGTGGTACATCAAATCGCTTGTTGCTAGGTTTTCCCTAAGATGGTCAATTTTTTAGGACATTTTATATTTTTCATGATTTTGTTAGGATCATAGGATATGTACAATTAGTTGAAACATAAGAGGCTTAGACATAGAAGTTCAGGAGTAGAAAGGTGATAAGCACCAAATCCAAATGTTGTTGTGACTATGTAAGGACCCAACCAATTAGGCTAAAATTTTCCCTTTTGTTCCTTATTTTTCTTATTCTTAGGGTTCTCTCAAAGAATGAGCTCACCCACTTGGAACTCATGAGGATGGACCTTTTTTTTTTATAGCTAGTAGACATCCTTTTCTGATAAGCCCTCATGTGGTAAAAAATGGCCTTGCAACATTCATCGAGGTTTTCTAGCTTATGTATCCTCATGTCTGTATGGTCCTCGTCAATGATTAATCCATGTAGAGAGACTCACAAGGAGTGAATCTCAACTTCTAAAAGTAGAACAACTTCAGAACCATAGACTAGTGAGAAAGGTGTAGCCCTTGTCGGAGTGTGTATAGTGGTTCAGTAAGCCCATAGTACTCGATTGATTTGTAGATGCCAATCCCTACTTGATTTGTGGATTGTTCTATGCAGGATCTTTAGTAGTGCCTTGATTGAAGATTCATCTTGGTCATTCCCTTGAGGGTAGTATATAGAGGACCAATATTATTTTATCTTGAATTTCTTGTAGAGTTGTTTGAGGTCCTTATCTTTGAACTGTCCTCCATTATCAATGGGATACCATAGAGAAAAATGATATGGTTGAGAATGAACAAGGAAACATGCTTCCTTGTGGAAGTATATAAAGGCATAGCTTCAACTCATTTTGTGAAGTACTCAGTCATTGTAATGATGAACTTGTCTCCATTGGATGAGCTTGGATGCATTTTTCCTACCAAATCAAAGGCCCATTACTATAAATTCCAATATGTTATAGAGGGGATAAGCTCATGTCCAAGAGCATGAATGAAGTTACCATTTAACTAACACTTCTTGCAAGATTTAGCATATCTAATAGCATCAATCTGCATAGTTGGCCAATAGTTACATGCCCTATGTAATTTTTGAGCAAGTGCAAGGCCATTAGAGTGTACCCCAAAAATGCCATCATGAACTTTGGCTAATGCCTTTTCAGAATCTTCTATCTCTAGACACCTAAGAAGTGTTCCATCTAGACCCTATACAAATCATCAAAGACAAGGGTATAGTGGGAGGTATTGCAAAGAAGTTGGTGTTTTTGGCTACACATGAGATTTTTAGAAATTATTTGATCGCACAGGTAGGAGAAGATGGTGGAGTAGCGAGAGGAGTCATGGCTAATAATAGTAAAAATTACATGGTTTTCGAGGGAGTCATATGCATGGTGTCATAATTCTTCCACTAGGAACTCAAAGTGAGATTCATACTCTTGTAATTGTAGGATAGATGTTAAAATGGTCATAACATGTGTAGCCTTATTTTCTACCCTACGAATTTGTTGCAATGTTACAAATGTGAAATAGTTTTGTAGAGAATCAATCAATTTCTTATATGGTAAAAGCTTGTCATCTTTAGTTTTATAGTCATGATTAACTTGATTACTGACAACTAAGAATCCCCATAGATGTGTAGTTCTGTGATCCTTCATTCTAGAGCCATTTTAATCCCATTGGTTAAAGCCTCATTCTTTACTATATTATTGGTGCATGGAAACAAGAGTTTGTAGTAATTTGGGATTGTATACCTATGAGGTGTCACAAACACCAACTCCATTCTAGGTGTGTAAGCCATCAAAGAATATTATCTATGTCCTCTCAATGATATACATGATAGAGGCATCAAGAAAATCAATCTATATTGGAGTATCATCTTGTAATAGAAACATAGCAAGTTGACTAGCTATGGCTCATCCCTTAATAGCTTTATGTTTGACGTACTAAGTGTCAAATTCTAGGAGAATCATCATCCATTTAGCAAGTCATCTAGGTAAGTGCAACTTCACTTAGTCGATATTTGAGAGGATCAATTTTTGCAATAAGATGCACCATGTGAGCAAGCATGCAGTGTCTAAGTTTCTGGGAGGAAAATACCATGACAAGAAAATAATTTTCAATGTTTTTGTAGTTTACTTCATAAGCTGGAAAGTGTGACTAATGTAATATATAGAAAATTCCTTTCTATTCTCATCACTTTGTGCTAGTAATGCTCCTAAGGAAGAATCTATAGCTGATATGTATGAAATCAAAGGTTTCCTTGGTATAGGTGGCATCAATATTCGAGGTTTAATCAACTATCCTTTGATTTGGTCTAAGATATTCTGACATTCTTCATTCCAAATGCATGTGGAGCCTTTGTGTGAATTTTTGTTGAATGATTGTGCTCTATCAACTAACTGAGATATAAACCTCCTAATAGATTTTAGACAACCTTGAAGACTCCTTAATTGACTGATGTTCTTAGGAGGAGGCATCTCCATAATGTCTTGCACCTTTTCTAGATCAACTTCTATGCCTTTTGCGGATATGATGTTGATTATCAACTTTCTTGATGTGAGACCAAAGGCACACTTTTTTGGATTTAACTTAAGTTGAAATTGTTTCATGCGATCCAATATCGAACTCAAGTCATCAACATGCATATATATTTTCTTGGATTTAGCTAATGTGTCATCAACATAATCTTCCATATTCTTATGCATCATGTTGTGGAAGATAGTAGTCATAGCTCTTTGGTAAGTAGCTTATTCATTCTTTAACCCAAATGGCATGACATTCCAACAGAAAGTACCCCATGTACATGTAAAATCCATTTTTTCTTGATCCATAGGGGCAATTTAAATTTGATTGTATCTAGAGAAGCCATCCATTAAGGAGTATATTTCATATGTCATAGTCATATCCACTATCATGTCTATGTTAGGAAGTGGAAATTCATCCTTAGGGCATGCTTTGTTCAAGTATCTTAAATCTGTTCACACACGAATGGACTTATTGTGTTTGGACATAGGCACAATGTTGGAGATCCACTCTACATACTCAATAGCTCAAATAAACTTTGCACTTAACAGTTTTTCAAGCTCAGCTTTTACTAGCAATGCCACATGAAGGTGCATTTTTTCAATTTTTGCTTGATAGATTTAACACCAAGAAAAATAGATAGGTGATGCATGATAAGATCAATGTCAAGGCCGGGCATATCTAAATAGGTCCATGCAAAGTGTATCTTATTTTCTTAGAAGAAATTAGTGAACTATTTTTCCTCAGTTAGTAGTGATTGAGTGACATGTATGATCTTAGGAGACTCTTATGTACCAAGATCGATAGGTTATGTAGGTTCAACGAGAACCAAAGATCTATCTTAGAAATAACTTGGCATACTACAAAGCACCTCATCTATGGGTGCCTCAAAGAGGTTTTCACCCTTGGATACATCTTTATTTTTGCTTGAGGTTCAAACACCACCACAAAGTAGTTTTCACCATCTAAGCACTTGTCTTTCATTTTTCTCTTTATTTTGTGGGCTTTAAAGGAATCCAAACAGGAGTAGACCTAGAGGGATCAACATGATCCACTAAAGAAAATTATGAGCCAAACCCATTAGACCCTAGAGGAGACTCGTCAACTACATTTGGTTGGTTGACATAGGTGTGTATGACATCGACTCCTAAATCACAAGGTGCATCTAAGAGAGATTCCCATTCATATTCACCATATCCAGTGCTTTGATTCTGGGTTAGCAACAAGCAATGTTTTCTCTTATTCTTCATCAGTTATGATCTTCATTATCAATTTCATCAGATCATGTTGTCTTGACATAGAAGATTCAACATCATTACTAGTGATGATTGGTTCTTCTCCTCAATGGAGGGAATTAGGAGGCATGAAGTCTTCCTCTAGTGGAGCAAAAGTAGTAAGAGGTGGATCATCATCCTCTGATTCAGTAATCATATGAACCCTTCTATCAAACATAGTTAATTCATCCTCTAACCCAAAGCCTAGTCCAACAATATCTCTAGTTTTTTGTCCCTTGGTATGACTTAATAGTTCTACAAGAGCTTTCTTATCACCATTTAGGGACCCTTGGACATGATAGCCCATGTTTTTCAATAATTTTTAGCCTTTTCCATAGCGCTTGGGAGAAATAGGAGTAGTGACTGTAACCTCCTTAACATCATCTTCCATATAGATCTAGGCTCTTATGGATTGATCTTCCTTTTTTGCTTCTAGAAGAATGGAGGATTGAATAAAGGTCCCAAAGACGATCATAGCAGAAGCCAAGGGCTTCAATTTCTCAATAGGTTTCCCATAAGATCTTGGAGAAACTAGTAAAGAAGAAATGGAATCTAGAGTGTATTCTACCATACCAAGGCTCAACATTTTCAATTTTTTATCACACACCTTGAGGAATGGTTTGAGCTCATAATAACAGTGATTATGGGAAACCAACATTTCAACAATAGTAAGTATATTAATGGACATCGAATTGTCCCCTGGAATAACGTTCTTGGTACCATTGAATGGAAACTTTATACACTAATGGTACGTTCATGGCACAACATTCATGTTGTAGATCCATGGTCTTCCTAGCAATTAATTATATGCCAACGAGATGTCTAAAAATTGAAAGACCATATCTTTTTCCATAGGACCCACAAGGATAGGAAACACAATTAATCCTTTCAAAGGTCATTCAACTTCATCATATGCCTTGATGATGATCTTTCATCTAGGATCAATGGAGAATTTTGACATGCCAAGATGTTGGATAACATTGAAGGAGATAATATTTAACCCAACACCATTGTCTATCAAGACTCGACAAATGCAAGTATGAAACATTAGGACTTCAATGTGGAGAGCTAGGTTGTGGGAAGGACTAAGGGACTTGTCATCTTCTTTAAATAATGTGAGACAGTGAGGTGAGGAAATATGATTGACCATAGCTTAGAATTGCTCATCATAAATATTTGTAGGAACATTGGTAGTGTGTAAAGTTTTTTCAAGAATCTCGTTGTGCAAAGTAGATAATTCTAGCAACTCAAAGATGGAAATATGTATAGGGGTTTGTTGTAATTGACTAATAAGATCATAACTAGATATAACTGAAATAGTTGCTTTTTTGGATGATGAGGCGGTCTTAGGATCATTTGCAACTTTTAGGAGAACCTTAGATTGCCCCATAGTGATAGCATTGAGTGTCTCACCATGTGAAGAGGATGGTTCTGCCACCCTAAGAGCTACCTTAGGCCTAGTGTCTCTATAGTTTTGTTGAGCATTTTCAGTCTTCAAGACTACCTTAGGCTTCTCATCATCCATATCATAGTTGGGTTCCTTGTCAAATTTAGGACCCACCATGCAAATATGTTCAATACGCTCCAACATGTTTATGACACTACCTTTATCAATATAAGTGTAGTTGATCTTGACATCATGGTTTTTCTTTTTAGCATGGGACAATTCCCCTTTTTTTGTATTTAGGTAACAATTACTTAAAGACTTTATGATCATAATTTTTAAGTAGGCAATCTATAACAACCTTGCCTCCAGCAATGAGGTCTTGAATAACATCCTTAAGCTTGAAACAATTTTTGGTGTTATGTCCCTCACTCCTATGATAGTTACAAAAATGATCATCTCCCCACCAAGTAGGCTTGATGGTTGGATCATAAGGTTGGGAGTTTTTTGGAAGTGTGACAAGCTTGTTTGTGAGAAAAGTCTTTAGGACCACCTCATAGGATTTCACCATTGGTGTATAGACACGCTTTGGTTTAGAAGACTTCTTGGTTTTGTCAAAGGTTTGAGACTTTGAAGTCTCTTGTTGTTTGGCAACATAGACAACATTAGAAAGGTTGAAGGATGATTCCTTTGTCTTAGGAGCATCCACTACTCCAGATTCATTGATGATGTACTTATTTTTGTTCCAAGGTTTTTTTATCCTTGCCATTCTTATCTTTGTTTAGCACAATGTCACCCTTCTCGGCAACAACATCCTCAACATGCTAAGCACTTTTAATCATGTCATTGAAGGATGTGAATTAATCATTTTCTAAGGTCATAATATAGTTCAGGTACAAGTGTGTTGACAAAAATGCCAATTTTCTTGGTCTCAAGAATCTGCTGAGGGTATCTAGAGTGTAAAGATCTCCAATGTTGGAGGTACATAGCAAAAGGTTCACCTTATTTTTGTTTGATATTGCACAAGTCCAACATAGTGATAGGATGTCGAATGTTGCAAGAATTTTGTTGAATGAACTGTTGTGCAAGTTCATCAAATGATTTGAGGGGAGGTGAAAACTTTGTGAACCATTCCATAGCTTGGCCCCTCAAGCTCCTAGGAAACAACCTCATAAGATAAGTGTCTTCATGCATAAAACCCATACTAAGAGCACAAAAGTGTTAAACATGATCATGAGCATTGCCATTTCCATCATATTTTTCATATTTAGGAATCTTTATATCCCTAGAAAATGGGACCATGCAAAGACTTCTATCGAATGGAAAAGCACATATTAATTCTACAAAATAAGTCTTAAGTTGTTCTTTGGAAACTTGTAATTGAGCATGTTGGTGTTTTAACACTACCAAGCTATAAGAAACCTAACACTAGGGTTGAAAAGAAAAAAATAAGCCTAAGGGTTAGCTACTTCCTATATTTAGCATGAATTTCTTTAGATCTGGGCCAACTTCAACAACATCTTAGGGATTCTCTACTCCTTTGGCTCTGCAGGACTAGGGCGGGTGCACCTCAGGGATAAAATAACTAGATACTTGATATTTTCTTCACGCTTCACTCATTCATTGATATTATTTCATCGTAATGATCCCCTATAGCAGATATTGGTTACAATTCTTCTTGGTTTTATAGATAATTCTTGGTTAGAGCAGCTAACTATAACATAGAGACTTATTGCAAATAAGTGTTGACCAACAATTAAATTCTTCATACAACAAAGTAAAGATTGATTTGATTTTAAATTTACGCTTTATGCAACCATATGAGTTCTTCAATATGCATATGAACTGATGATTGATATCTTATCTTTTGATACACAGAATTTACCCAATAAAACTTTGACCTAATTAATTACCTTATGATTAATTTTTATCAGTAGTTAACCCTAAATCCCATTCTTATGAGTATCCTTCTTATATGACTGGAAATCCTATCAATTTATTGAAGCACTTACTTAATTCCTTGAATTAAAAGCAACAACAAATTAATATACAACCTATCCTAGTTGCATTAGATCATATGAACCTTGCTCATTCAATCTCAACATAATCAAAACACAAGAAGGGAGACACAATTTAGAGACACAGATATGATAGAACTTTCCTTGTATTAACTTTTCTTGAAAAATGATGCATATACTAGTATAACTCACAATAACTCAAAACTCGACAATTGAATCCTTCAATGCTCAATGTATTATCAGATTTGCAAGAATGGATACATCGCCAAAAATTTACACAAAGACTACTGGATCGAATACAACAATAGCATATAATTAGAAATTACATGAAGTTTAGACCTTTCCTCTAGCCTTGGGATATCACTTGTATAGTATGAGATGCAACAAATTATGAGAGTAGATGAAAAGGATAGTTGTCCTTATAAAAAGATCTGCGAAAGGGCCAAAACTATCACTATCATAAAAGACAAAATAAAGTGCTTTCTTGCAATTCTTAACAAAATGTCTTTCTCATTGATCCTTTTGTGGTGGGACCACTTCTATTGTAACAATTTGTTATTGAGCTGCTTCACTTGATGATTGGCTAGGTTACATTTATTGTCCTTCTAACTATGGGACCATCTGATCTGCACTTGATGTATCATGTTTTGATATTTGAAAATTTATTACAACTCATTGCTCTCCCTCCAGCTCATCAGACTAAATTTCCATATCCGCAGTTATAATTGTTTTTTCTCTTGTCAGGTCACTAGTTTGAGTAACTATGTTGATGCAGTTAGTTGCTCCTCTTTTCTTTCCTTTATTTGAACAAGTGCATCAGTTATTTGTACTTCATCCTAGTCTACATCACTTTCTTCAACTTCTTCTAGTAGCGACTGATTCATTTTGAGCATACTGTGCCATCCACTTGTTGAAAAGTGTATCATCTGGCCAGTTGAAATTCAAAATTTCCTATTGCTTTTGCAAGATACCTTCTCCTACTTTATCTATCTAAAAAAAATCCTTTTTAAAAGAATCAAAGAATATTTGCACCTGCACAACTTCCTCAACTATTTTGGTTGCACAACTTCCTCAACTATTCTACATTAAATCAAACGATCAAGCTTGAAAAATTATAGGCTTCATTACCCTTTTTTTGAAACACAATACATGTTGAAATCTCACTTCCTTTCTTTTCTTAAAGTTCAATCAATTTCATAATGTAGGGAAGCGATGATCATCGATCTCCAAATGATCAATGATCATGAAATATTCTCTTTATTACTAAATTTGCCTTAAGATTTCGGGCGCACTGAGCCAACTCAACATCCACCCTTGCATACACATAATACTCTTGGAAAATTAGGATAAGATATTTGGTACATAATCCATCTTAGCATTACCTGGCAACCTTTGAAACAACTGACCCCATATGTCCACGTCTCGCACTATCACTTCCCCACTTTCTTTAAAACTCGATCATCTTTATAATGTGGGGAAGAAACAATTACTAATCTCCAAATGATCAATGGTTTCACATGATCTACTTTATTTTGATCCAGTCATCAACTGTACCCAATGAGGTAACACCAATCTACCAACTTGTTCTGACAACTTTCCAACTGTTCTAACATGATTCCATTTTGTGGCCCACAAAAGAAATGAACTCACCAACTCCATGTGGCATCACCATTCTTCCTTGATTTCATTAATGTTCTACCATCTCCATAATCTGGGGAAGCGCCAATTGTCAATCTTCTCAAGATCTGATGGCTAGGAAATTTTCTTGGTATATAGTGTTTCAAAATAGTGAATAGGACCTGCAAGGACAAGTGTCACAACTGTGCTTCCCAACTTTGCTTAAAGTTTAGACAATTTCATAATGCAGGGATATGCCCATTGTTGATCTTCTTTGGATCAATAGCTAGGAACTAAACTTCATAAAGGTTTAAGCATTTTCAAAATAACATTGTGCTAATTAACTCAAAGTACAACCCATGGTTAAAAGGAAATATGTGCTAAGGTAAAAGGATTTTTAGGGAAAAATAAAAGACTTGCACAAAAATTAAGAAAAAAGGGTTTTTTCAAGGGCATTTAGGGCTCACAAAAGTTTACCACACACTTTTTTGAAAATTCAAACCAATGCAACACTATTTTCAAAACTTAAGGCACAAACAACATTAGGCTAACACAAAATTAGAGGTTTTATCTAGGGAAAACAAAATTTAAAACACATAGCCCCTGATTTCAAAAAGTCAACTAGATTTTTCACTATAAATTGTAGAATTTGTTTTAAGGTGAAAAACCAAGCGAACAAAGTGAGTTATTTTTAAGTTCTCAAATTTCTTCTCTAAAGATTTCAGCCTCAATAGGTTCTCATTTTTGAATGATTCTTTGCATATCAAATTCATGGGGGAGTTCCCATCCCCTAGATGTCATATATTGAAAATATTGGTAACCATTTCATTCCAAAGCTTTTAGTATTATCCTTTGGGCAACCTCATCTTATTGAAAATCTCACATGAGATCTTTGCTAGTGACCTCATCATTGACTTCAGTTTCATGATGTGACTATGAGTGTCTACGTGGTGATGGACATGCCTCTGTGTGTATTCTAGGATATCTAGGTGGTGTGTTATTTCCATCATTTCCACCACCAAGATTACTATCAAAAGGATTACTATAGTAACCATGTCTTCTTTCAGCGTTATGTGCATGAACATTAGTTTCAACTTGATGATAAAATCTTTCTCGAGTGGCCATGTGTATGGCCTCTTGTAGTCTTTCTTTTTTTAGATGTGCTTGTTATTCTAGGTGGTGTTTCCTCTCTTCAAGATGCATGGTGAGTGACATGTTGTTTTCATCTCGAGGAGTATCAAAGAGCATATCGAAAGGGTTCTCAAAGCTATAGAGCATATTATGCCAAGTGTTAGCCTCTTCTAGCTTATCAGAGATAGGTTCCTCCCCACAAGGTTGTCCATAAGGACGTCTAGTTAGAGTTAGGAAATTTTCAAAGGTGAATGAAAGACAACTTCCTTGACCGACTTGGAACCTAGTTGCAACTAACATGTAAGGATATGTGTTCACCTAATGGGACAAGATAAATCTTTTCAGATTTGGAGCTTGTATGGTCAAGAATGATCACTTGTCAAAGATAAAATAAGTAAGTGACTTGTCAAGAGTGCTCAAGAACTTACAACATTAATGACTCAAGCCAAGAACATGAGCAAGAAGCTTGATAGAAAGTAGCTAGAATAGCGAGCTAACTGTATTTTGATAAGTGACCATTAGCGACATTTTTAGCTTATATATGATAAACTAGACCCAGCTTTTCAACTTAGAACAACACCCGACATGAAGATTTTAGAGTAGAGTTAGGTAGGACAAAGTGACAACACCCCTAAATCAGCTATGATGTAATTTTGACTCAATTTTGTAAGCAACAAAGGTTGCACAATACTTCTCAAAAGACCAAGTGATACAAGATCAACAATAATTACCATACGATAGAACTTTCTATAGTTGGGTGATACTTTTCATTCATGCGATAGTTTTCTTTAAGCTATGTGACAAACTTGACAAGGAGCATGTGATAGAGTTTACAACAAGCATGTGATACTTTAGCAAGTACAAAATATTGCACAATATTTCTTAGAAGGTTGTGTGATAAAGGGCCAATAAATTGTAAAAAATGCAACTTGAAGCTTGAAAAACCTATGTTTCAGTTTGATTTTTTAAAACTTTTCAGACCATAATGTAGCATTGATAGTATATGACTTTAGTTTGTAGCAGAAAACATCATGGTTTGAAAATAGTTGGAAAAGGGAAAAAGAAACCTTGCCACAACAAGAAATTGGGATATCTAAAAGAAAAAAAATCTCCAAATGTTAATAAGATGTTTAATATTCAAGAATATTTACACAAGTCTTTTCACATTCGAAGACATATTCCAAGCAATACTAGCTAAGGTCATGGTTCATTACTTAACACCTTGGCCCACACTTGATGCCCCTTCACCTCGCACCAAGTGGTTTCCCACAAGAGATATTGGCTTTATCATGGAGGTGTCATTGGCACAACCAAGGGGACACAAATGGTGAGTGTAAAAGCTTGGGGTGATCTAGGTAGTCCACTAGGATCAATCCTTGCACCAAGATGTTGAGTGGCAAAATAAGGTAGCTTCTATCCTATGGTATTTAGAAAGGGTTTCCATTTACAGTGTTCCCCTTTCTCCCAATATGGGACAACTTACCTTGCGACAAGTAATGGACCTCATAGCCACAAGAGTACCTTAAGTATTCTTGCCTAACATTTTCCTCATGGTCTTAATCTCACAAGTACTCACACTAAGGAAAGACAAGCACTATGTCTACCAAGGTTTTATGTCCTTGATAGCCTTGAGTTTATAGTGGGTCAAAATAGTTAGGTTTTCTTGTCCCCAATTGGGTGTTTCCTCTTGATCTCTCAAGAAAAGGCCCACTAAAGGATTGTAGACTACACAAAATGAATCCACTTTTGGAGGTCAAGATTTCTAATCCACTGCAAGGGTGAAGATCATACTCTCCTATTCTAGTTGTTTTTCCCAAACACACCAAGAATCTCAAAAATGCCACTTACTTTTGAAATCTAAGGTTGGGTCAAGATTTGTGATTCACCCCAAGGGTGAAAAACATACTTTCTTTTCACCAAAAGACCCTACTTGCAAGTTTTATGTGCCTACAAAAATTGAACAACTAGTATATTGTTGCATATGAAATGAAAGAAATACAAACATGCTTGTTTTTTTGTTTCTTGTTCTTTTAGGCATCCCCACAAACAAAAGTTAGTAGCCTCTTAGCATTGAGTCTTTGACATGCACTCTTTTATAGAAATTTTACAAGCATTTTTTAGAGAAACCCTACTAACAAAAAACGTTAGTCCAACAAAGGGTTAATTCAAAATAAGATAAAATCCAATAATAAGCCTCTATTAAACAGTGAATAAACCTGAGAAACCCCAAAAATAGAATGTCAAAGACTCAAAATTGATCAAATAACTCAAACAGTAGTCATTTTTAGGTAGGGAAATATTTTTTTGCTGATGGAGTATCATAAGATACTTTTCAATAGACAAAGATGATACTTCTCTATGCAATATTTCTTAACATACTCGTATGATAGAACTTACTACACTGGCATGAAAAACTCTTGTATAAGCATGTGATACTTTAACTAGTAAAGTATCACACTACAATACTAATAAATATTATATGATACTAATTATGACTACAGAGAAAAAATATACAAAAACAAGAGAAAATGCAAGATAAAAATGTAGATAGAGAGGAAAAACCAAGACGTCCTGCCCCATGATGGGTGCCAAAAATGTACATTAGAATTGTGCACCTCCCTAAACCCTTCTATCCAAGGTTTTCCATAAGTTGGAGAACTTGAATGGTGGCTTAAAGCTCCCTAGTCATGGAGTGCAAAGGTGTGTGTATAAGCATGGAAATAGCTCTCAGCTGAGCCTTAGAGATGCAACCCTTTCTAGTAAACAATGGCATGGGAGATTTCTTTAGACAAGAGTAAGATTGCTAGTGCCAAAGAAAACTCTTGAGTATGCAATGCAAGAATGAACTATGCTAGAATGGAATGCAAGAATGCAACTAAGCTAAACATATGAAAGCATTACAAACTATTTTAATTAATCTATGTAATCTATGCAATTACAAAAGAAAACTAAGCTACTTGCAAATGAATCTAAACTAGAATGAGAATGCAAGAATGAGACAAGAAGATAGAAGTTCTCCACAAAGGCTCTAAGAAACCTGTAAATAAAGTTGTAGCATAACATTAGCTCAAAAATTGGATCCTTAGAGAGGGAGAGAGCTTTCTCTTTTAAAGGTGTACAAATGGTTGAGATCAAGATTAAGAAATGAAGGATCAAGGGTGGGGGTTGACTTTTAGCATCAGCCATGTGCAAGATCATGTCAGCCAATGAGAGAGAGTTGACTTGTGGAATAGTTTAGAATAACTTGGGGGGGTGTGAATTAGTTATCCAAGGTCCAAATGTATAGATAAAACTTTTTAGTACTTCAAGCTATACTTATGCATGCATTGATCATTCAATATCAAACTTTTGCATGTTGTTGTCTTAGGTCAAAATAACTTTGCAGAAATGTAAACATGAAATACCACAAAATCAATCACACATGGTGACACAAGGATTTTACGTGGAAACCCAATTAGGGAAAAACCTCCGGCAACATGCTACCAATTTTCACTCTTTTGAAGTGAGCCCTGTGAGGAGCTAACCCTGTTAAAGGTTACAATGCACACTGTTAAATGTGACCTAGTTAAAGGATTTCAATCACCCTGTTAGGAGTGAGCCATGTTAGAGGAATTTAAAACATTCCATTAGAATGTCACCTTCTTAAAGGATTTACTCATGACTATTAGGTCAACCTTAGACCAAAGGATTTATCTAGATTGATACAGTTGTTAGAAAGTAATAGCAGGACTTGATCTGATAACAAAACAACTCACTTGCAGATTATAGTTCACTTGTTCATCCTCTATTCTACTTGCCGTTCATCCTCTTCATCTCTAATAGCTTGTTCACCCTTCAAGCCTTCATCTCCTTAAGCCTTCTTGCTTAATATGCCAACTGCAGACTCTTTCATTCGGCCCCCATATGAAGCAACACCCTAGACTTATTGTCTTTCTCAAGTTTACGCACTTGACAAGTTGCTTCTGGCCTACTATCTCTTTATATAGAAAATTTAGATCTTTTACTGCTTAACCACAATCAACCATTTTAGAGTTAGGTCAAATTCATTGAATCTTCCCATCTTTCCATTTTATTCCCTCTAGAAACTTTGTTTACAATCCTCTTTGAATTTGTCTCAAAATAGTTTATCTTGAATTTTGTGCCACCAGCTCATTACCGAGTGGATCTAACAAGTTTGTCAACTCCTATATGGTAACATCGATTATTAATGCTTGTAAGTCATTTAGAGAAGATCACTCTTTAGAAAGGATCAAGGAGTGATAAGGTCTAGAGGGTGGTCTTTTGGTGTAAATCCTCTAACTAGGTCACATTAACAATGTGTATATAAACCTTTAACAAGGTTGGCTCCTAGTAGAGCTCACTTTAGAAGAGTGACATTATTTGGGTTTTCAGTCCTAGGTGGTTTTTCCCTTTATAGGGTTTCCACATTAAAAATATTAGTTTCAAAAGGTGTAACGCCCCGCTCGGGAACCCAAGAGAAATAAACCTAACATGTTACAATGTTTACTGAACTATTTTTTTTTTTTTGAAGTTTAAACAACATCAAGATAACATTAATGCGGAAGCAATATGAACATACACAACAAAAATACTCACGAGTTTTAAAAAGGGTAGACAGTCTGTTACGAGTCCTCCTTGCAGGACAAGTATTATAGGCTTATGGCTAGGATTGGACCTGATCATTATCTTTCCATTCTCACCATTTGAGTATTTGTAATAGGGCACGCTCATCCTGGCAATTCAGGGAAGTCGATGCCCGGTACCTGCATCCTGCATAAAAGACGAGCATGTACATGTATATAATATATCTAAACTAAACAGACAATGGCGGGGAGTGGTTCATCCTGTAGATCCCGACTAGCAGGTGACTACAACTCCCTCCCTTAACCACATCAAACACGTCAGACAGAAAGATAAAATAAACACACACACCATACACATGCAAGTATGGGGTAAGTATAATAATCACAAATCTAAGATCAAATGCGTACATATAATAATGCATCTCTATCAATACAACATAATCATCATTAAAGACATCATGTTAACATTTTTATGAAAGAAACCACATTTACTAACTAGGATCATCAAAATACCATTAACAACACATGAATGAAATCAACTAAGCAATAATAACCGATGCATTTGTAATTCAAGACATGAAATAATATCATAATATTGTAAATCCAATATCTCTAAACTAATCAATGCATAAAATCAACCTAAAAGAATTTGACAATGATAACAGAAATGCGAACTAGGGGCAGGCACTACATCCACCCCCCCTAGAATTAGGCTTACTCCTGAAAGCCCATTACAAAGAAACGTGAATCAACTCAAAACTAAGGTCCACGATCGGGGCAATTGATCGCTCTATGACCATATTGTCCACAAAAGTAGCAATCTCCACTAAAGCCTCCCTCAGCCTTAGGTGCACACGACTGATCACAACTACCAACACTAGCATCCTCACTGAGAGCTCGAGGAACTCGATCCAACCTATTGCGCATACTACGCTTCCAGTTGCGATAGTTCCCTGACTGTGAACCACCATTGTTACCATGGAAGAACTTTCTTCCTGGCTTCTCCTGATTACCTTTAGAGAAGTTAGGAGAATTTCTAGAACTTCCAGCCCCTTGAGACTGGTTATCCCTCAATGCTCCTGAATAAAGTGCCCCACTAGCCTGAACACCTGGTAGGCCACCTTGACCCGCAGTCACACTCCTCTCAACCAAAGTAGCTCGCAATATTGCATCCTTAAGGGTTTTAGGTTGGAAAACCTTAACACCCCCAATGATGTTAGCATTAAGTCCTCTAATGAAATGTTGGACCATCAATGGTGAACTATCACTAACTCCAGCATAAGACATAAGCTCGAAGAACTTACGCTCATACTCCACCACAGTCTTGGTACCCTGTCTCAAGTCATGAAACTCATCTGCCCTCTGAAGTTGCCACTGCTCTGATAGAAATCGCTCATGGAAGTGTTCAAGGAACAACTCCCATGTAATAGTCTGCATATTTATCCCAAGTTTCTTCTCCTCCATATTCCACCAAATCGCTGCAAAGAGCTCTAAGTGGGTGATGGCATATCTTGCTTTGACGTTGGAGTCAAAGTCTTGCATGGAAAAACATCTATCTAGTGCAATCAACCAATTCTCAGCATCATATTCGGTACCTTCTCCACTGAAAGGTTTGATCTTGACCCGTAATAGGTCCTTCATCTGGATGGACTGGCTAGACCGCCTTATGCGCTCTAGGCTCCTCCCTCTAGGACTCATGGACCTATCTCTATCTCCATGCTCTAAATTATGAGCTCTATCCTTCAATGGTAGGCACGCTAGGATCTCCTTGACCAAGTCTCTGGTGACCAGTCCTTCTGTCTCAGCATCTTGCTTAACACTAGCATCCTCTCTAGCTTCTTCCTGAATAGGGTCCCCTGAATGGACCAAGGAAGGAATACGGTAACTAACTCTCCCATGACTTCTACCACGTCCTGAGCTATGACCCCTAGCAATGGATCTAGAACCAGAAGTCATCTCTCCTACAACACCCAAACACAACAACGACATCTAAGAATCCATCATAACCATAGGGTCATAACTAACTGACATAAAGCAATAATCCGAAAAGTTTTATAAGTTTTATAGTTCCATGTTTAGAATCTATATCATTTCAAAGTTTGTTGTTCAACAGTTTGGTTTCAAGTTTGATGTCAATATAAGTTTGTCATTTAAATACGTTGTAAGTTTACTAATTTCTCAAGTGATGGCGCACATAATGCCCAGAGTTCCCAATGTTGAAACTCAGGCTCTGATACCAGATGTAACGCCCCGCTCGGGAACCCAAGAGAAATAAACCTAACATGTTACAATGTTTACTGAACTTTTTTTTTTTTTTTTGAAGTTTAAACAACATCAAGATAACATTAATGCGGAAGCAATATGAACATACACAACAAAAATACTCACGGGTTTTAAAAAGGGTAGACAGTCTGTTACGAGTCCTCCTTGCAGGACAAGTATTATAGGCTTATGGCTAGGATTGGACCTGATCATTATCTTCCCATTCTCACCATTTGAGTATTTGTAATAGGGCACGCTCATCCTGGCAATTCAGGGAAGTCGATGCCCGGTACTTGCATCCTGCATAAAAGACGAGCATGTACATGTATATAATATATCTAAACTAAACAGACAATGGCGGGGAGTGGTTCATCGTGTAGATCCCGACTAGTAGGTGACTACGACTCCCTCCCTTAACCACATCAAACACGTCAGACAGAAAGATAAAATAAACACACACACCATACACATGCAAGTATGGGGTAAGTATAATAATCACAAATCTAAGATCAAATGCGTACATATAATAATGCATCTCTATCAATACAACATAATCATCATTAAAGACATCATGTTAACATTTTTATGAAAGAAACCACATTTACTAACTAGGATCATCAAAATACCATTAACAACACATGAATGAAATCAACTAAGCAATAATAACCGATGCATTTGTAATTCAAGACATGAAATAATATCATAATATTGTAAATCCAATATCTCTAAACTAATTAATGCATAAAATCAACCTAAAAGAATTTGACAATGATAACAGAAATGCGAACTAGGGGCAGGCACTACAAAAGGATGAATGTTGTTATGTTGCAAGTTGATTTTTTATGATATTTACTTATTATTGCAACTAGGTAACATTAAAGTTATATTTCTAACATTCAGTAGTAATAGAGACAATGAGTTAACAATTTGGTTATAAGAGTTAAATATGAAGTTGAATAAGATCACCAAGTGATTGCTTTTGATGTTTATGATGTTTTTTGTTGGTACTAAAATATTTGAAGGGATTGTAGAATAATTGGATATAATTGATTCACCCCCCAATTATCTAACACTATCTTGTAAGGCATTGTTTGAATTAAATGCCATGAAGAAATAAATTTTCTAACCAACAATTTCTTCTTGTGAGTATCTTTCAACTAAATACGTGTGCTTTTAATCTCCTCTAAATAAGATGGTAGACCCAAAGAAATAATTTGTTCTATTTTGATTAGTAAATTCTTTTTACATGGATGTCCTTTGATCAAAAAAGTAATTTGTTTTGGTGATCTTCGATTAATACATCAAAAGAAAATAAACATCTTAATTTTCATTAATAAATTCTCCTAAGGAAGCATCCTTAACTAAAAAGACTTTTTTTGGTGTCAACTTATACACTATTACAAATTTTTTTATTTTTTTTATTTTACAATTTCTTCTTACAAGAGGTCCTTTAATTTAGAAATCGTGACCAAAAGCTAATGTAACACTTTAATGTTCAAAATTCAATATCTTTTCTAAATGGGGATGATTATGCACCATTTCTTTGAGCATATGTGGGTTTTTCATTATTGTGGAAGATAACTATCCATGTTGGGATTCCTTAAATTTCCATGTCTATTATTTTAGTGTTCTTCTTCTTTAAAGGGATAAATGCTTTTCATTCAAAACTATAAACTAATAAAGTCACGTTTGGAGGACCTCATCCCCATCCCAATATAGTTTGAACTTTGGTGACAACTACTACAACACCACAACCATTACACTATACCAATATCACATATTTTACGACATTTTCTTATCACCTTATATAACAATGTATATTTTAATCTTCTTCTTATCTTATCAAATGACATTGTATATTATAAATCATGAATTAAAACCTTGCTTATACCTTTGACATATATAACTTATAACTTTTACTAAATAAAGAGTTTTATTGATATTATATAATCACAATATTATCTTACCAATAAATTTTATTCCTTTTTCTTTTAATAAAATGTATACCTTTAAAAATCCCAATTTTTTACCACTCAAATTCATCCTCCCAAAATATAAATATAAATGTAATTTAGGAAAGGGAAAGGAAAATAACACATGTTTCCCACCTTATCATGAGTTGGCCCTTCCTAACCACAATGAGAGATGATGAGAATGACAAGCACCACTCAAAAGGGGAATTGGATGCATCGGATGGACCTTCATGTGTGGCCTTCAAGGCCCCATCGTCAGACTTCACCAATTTTATAATGCTTAATTTATCATAAGGTAGTTGTTCTTTTCCTTAATCTACAAAATTGGGAAGTTATTTTATGTAATTGGCCCGATCTGTAAGGGGGGCAAAATAGCCGATTCGTAGGCCTCTTGTCGGTGCGCTCGCCCTTGTAGTACTCGCTCTTATTTCCCCTCCAATGCAAATCTTCCTCGCCTTCGTCCTATTTTTGTAAAAATTCTGGTTTGGTAGGGTTTCCTATAATTTTTCCTTCCTTGCAAACTCAGCCCATTTTTTCTCATCGGCGTCGTTCACATGCACGGCACAATTTGTGCAGATTCTTGAGGTAAGCCTCTTGCCATCGTTTCTCAACTGGTTTCTTTTGTTTTGGGATTCTATACGCGGCCAGGAATTTTTTTGTGTGTGTTTTATTGCAGTCTAAAAGATTTCTCTTATTATCTGTTAAATGAATGGATCGGATCTGTGGTTTTGTCTGTGGCTGTTTGAACATATGATTTATCGTACCATCTATTGTCAGATCTTTCCTCTTCGTGTAGAGATCTTTTGAACCGTTGGGTGAATTTTACGTTTGTTTGGTGGTTTTAAATTTCTATTCTTTTTTTTTCCTGTGAAAATTATCCTGATTCCCGTTTGATTTGGGGGGTTCGAGGCTTTTTTGGCTTGATTTGTAGTAGAGGAGTTCTGACGCTTTTTCATTCCGCTCTCAAAATATTGATTATGGATTTTCATCTTTTTGCTTTGGATAAATTGTGCTTGATATTTTCTGCAACCGGTTCTGATCCGTGGTTGTGGTGTAAAACAGAGGATAATAAATTTGGATTTTTCGTTTGGAGTGTATTTTGTAGTTATAGTCTATTGTATTTTATTTGTTTGTGGTGACGAGTATATCTTTGAGTTTCTTTGAAGATTGGGTTTAGAAAAGGGGATTTAAGGTGGGATTCTAAGTAATTATTTTTTTCCCTTTTTTTGGAAAGAGGAGCTGGTGCATACTGGTCTGTTTTTGCCGTTCTAGTGTTAATTTGCAGGTACCTGCGTTTTGATGTTATGGATGGTTGTTGAATGCGTTTTTAAATTTTCTTTATCATGATCTTATTTTTATTTTGTAGTGTATAGTTTGAAACTTAAATTTTACTCAGATACGAAGGATCCAAATTTTCCTTGATTTTTAGGGTTAAAAGATTAGCTTTTGTTTTTGGTGGGTGAATTTCCCTTAGAGAGGAGGCAATTTTGGATCAAAATTTCGACCAAATTTTGGTCCTTGCTCTCACTGACTATTATTATAGTTTAAGGCTCTGCTATGAAGTTATCAACGATTTATGACTTAGTTGAGGGTCCCACGGAGAAGGGCATTTCAACTCACTAGTGTTGCCTGTGGTATTATGCAACCTATTTGCATTAGAGAACTCAGAAATAATAAAATTTTATATAAACAAAAATTGAATAGTGGTTGTGTAGGAAGAATAACCTTGGGCATTGTTAGTGGTGGGATTGTGGGAGTTTATATCAACTTCAGATAAGTTATTTTTGTTTATAACTTTATTCGGCTTCAGTTCACAAGATGTGTGGGTATTGATGTGCTCATAAAATTGCTACACTTCATAGCCTTATTTCACATTTTTTCAACAGACCTAACTAGGTTAGGTGGGTAGACCATTTTCGTAGATTTTAATTTCTTTATTCTTTTACAATTTGTTAAGTATTGTTATTTAAAATTTTCTAAGTCTTGTTCTCAATACATTTGCTATCCAAGTCACAGGTTCTTTAAATTTAAGAAAATTTACATTTTCTTGTCCAATGTTCAAGCCTGATAAGAAAAAGGAACCGTAATAGACTACTCTTGAAGTTTAGAAAAAAATTGAAGTTTTCAATCTTGATTTGAAGTTGCTGTTATTATAAAGCTCTTTTTCCTTCCACCATTTGTCAAAATTAGGACAGTTCCTACGACATGGTTGAATGAGATTTAGTTTATAGCACATCGGTGCCCTATAAGTTGTTAAGATTGTAATGTTTCGTTCTGTGACATTTAGGAACTTTCAGTCTGGGTTTTAAGTTAAACGAAGATTTCAAGGCATGTATACAACTTTATGATTGTGTGGTGACTTGGTTAAATGCCAAACCAGTTTGAGATGCTTTATGAAAAACCTGAGCTTCTCTACCTGTTTTTCTGGTTAGTCTGTTGGATTTGTTGTCATGTTATTACTTATTATTCAAGAGTGTGACTTAAAAAAATTTAAACAGTAATGGCTTGGGGTGATTTGTCAACGCACTAATGAATAATTCTTTGGATTAATGTTTTTGTACGTTGATATGATCTGGTTACATTACGAAGTGACATTTAATGGTATTTTGTTGTAAATTTACAATGCTCTGTTTTATAGGGTTCTGATTATTCTGTATCTGCCTGTGTTTGTTTTTCAGGTGTAAAAAAATACTTAGGCCTATTTGAGTGGAGAAGTAAAGCAGCAACGCCTGTTTATTTTTCCAATATTACATTAGTCATCCTAGTTATCTTTTATTACACTCAGAAGAGAATATAGGATTCATGCAGCACCTTGCTGCTAACCATAACTTGGTGAGCCCAGGGGAAATGAAGGAACTAGGGAGATTGAGGGCTGCATTTATGAGAGAGAAATGTGAGGAGGTAGTTTTTTGCCCAAAACCACGGAGAAGTGGGTTGGTAATGCATCAAATTCCAGAGTTCTCAAAGCAGACAAGACGACATCGCAAGTGAGTTATATCCTATGGACATCAATTAAATTTTGCCCATAAGTCACTCATTTCCTTTGATTTGTTTTTATAACGTAATGATTTGGAAACATATGGTTTCATCTACAGTTGGAGTCTTTGAGAGACCATCAATTTCGTGCATTTTGTGAATGTTTTTGTACAGTGATTTCATATATCACACTAACACTAGCTGATGCTTCTGCCCTTGTAATCTACAGTCATCCTCCAGAGTATAATAATTCTGAAGCTGGAGTAGAGATTCTTGACATTTTTCTTAGTAAGGTATGTGTCGCCTTTTTATCATGTATCTAAATACTCATAGTATCTTTGAGCAAAACTGATAACTTAACTTCTTTTGCAGAGTGGTTGTACCGATGCATTAAGTTTTGGATGTTCACCACCTTATTTTAATGGATCTCCACCCAGTCGTGCAGACAATCCTCTCATTCATGATGTTAAGTTCAATCATCAGAGTGATGTTAAGTTCCTTCATCAGAGAGTGCAATCTTCACCCTCCACTCTCTCGAAACCTAAGTCATTTGGAAGGTCTTCCTTTGGTTCTAATGCTACTGTTCGGGTCGAGGGTTTTGATTGTTCAGGCAGGGACACAAGATGTAGCATCCCGGCATTGGCATGACCCAAGCACTAACATTTCACCAATTTGCTCAGCAATATATGCAAAGAGGGATTAGTGTACAAAAATTATCATTCTAAAGTCACATACTGTAAATTCAATGTAATCATATGAGTGGGCCTTTTCGGTGCGGAAGTGAGTGGTATAGGAAATGAAAAGTTGTTTTTAATAATTTTCATATTTTGTTGCCGGAGTGACACTGTAGTTTCTGGAAAACCCAACGAGTGCTCGATGAGGATTGTTTCCCTGAGGCTGTTGTATCCAGAGCTGAAGTCTTCCCTTAGTTTTTGAGTTCTAGATTTTGTTAAGAGCATGAATGGTATTCTCGGTGTTCATGCTTCCCCATCACCTGTACAGATATGAGTCGTACTTAGATGTATTTTTGAACATCATTTAAAGTACATGTAATTTAGGTTCAGACTTCTAAGGCATGTTGAAGAAGTCTGAAAAATGAAGATTTACATTTGGGACTTGTATATTTCTCTTTTTAATGTTTGAAAGGCAAACTGGAGAGATAATATGTACATTCTATTCTTGTAATTGACAGTGAGCCTCACCTGAAAGTTTACTCATTACGAGTTCATATGCATGCCTTCTATGTCTATAAAAAATTGTCTCCATTCCTTGTTCATAAGATTTGACTGTAATCTTGAATGTGTTCTTTTAGCATATCGAGGTTTGCAACAATGGATTAAGGATTTTGTTCAAATAGACTTTTCTGGCAGGTTTCAAGAACTGTTAATTGGTTTGTTGTCTGTGGAGGAAGTTAAGTGTGGCATCTTGTATGCATGAGACGAAGCCATAAATTGAGGTGCAAGTTATATAGCTGCGATATATCAAATTCAGAATCCAGATGTTATGCAGTTCTATGACAAGATTCAACTGAAGCTGCAATTCACCAAACATTTAGGGTTCTACTAGGCACTATAAGGGCAATTTGATGATGGTGAGTTGGGAATAATGCATAGATAATATCTTCACAAGTGCGTAATCCAATTACCAAAGCAAGTCTGAAAACAGGTCAAGGAACGGGCACAAAAATAACTTTTAATGAGAACCCATAATTTGAAGATTTTTTCAATCCACAATCAAAATCACCAAACCTAGCCTGATAACAAGTCAATAATCCAAGAAATTGCATAACAATTCAACCCAAGAAATTGCACTAATTTTTCTCTCTTTTTGAGTGTGGGTAGTTCAACTCAAGTGTGGAATTTCTTGAGAATCATGTATGGTTTGATTTGTTCGACTGACTTAGATGCTTTATACGGTACAACTCATCTAGGTGGGGTCTAAACACCGAGTCAAGATTAGGTGGGAAGTTGAAACCCATTGGAGACTCTGGAGCTTGTACAGAAAATTGTTTCTGAACTGCTCGAGGGAATTTCTAGGCTAATGTCAGGAGTACAAACTATTACATGACAAAGAAAGTGAAGGAAATACAAAGAAATGAAAACACAACTCAAAAATTAGTCGTGGATTCAAGAGCTGAGATGAACTGATGTACAAACATGTCTTTTGGAATGGTAAGAGGGATTAGAACCTAGCTTGAGCGTGGTTTGAAAATTAATGTGACAAACTCTGGTCTGTGGTCTAAAACCTGAGCCTAACTTTTGAAACTGATAAGACGCTTGATAAATAGCTGATTAATTGTTCTGTAGCCAGGCCTAATTTCACACGTGCATAGCCGATCTCTGTGCTTAATGGGAATGAATCTTATCCATGATATTGAATTGGGTGTACATAAATGAGCCGGGCACTCTTAGATCTTTGAATCTGTTTGTCTTGTTTGGAAAATAGGCAGCATTGACAAATATGTTTTGAAAGTTTGTTAGCCAGGAATAATTTTTCGGTGAAACCCTTGTGACTCTGATTTAACAATTTAGGAACAAAAACCGAAGACCAGCCATCAAGCAAGATGGTCAAACATGTTACTGTGTAGATGTTGATTTTAGTCAATGTTTTTGATGCTTTGACGACACGGTTATGTATTATAATTTGGAGGACAATTTTTTTTTTTTTTTTTTTGATGACAAGTTTATGTTCTATTATTTAAAATCTGATTAGGATTTGTTCTTTGATACAATACAGTAGACAAATTTACACGTTTAATATTTAAATTGGAAGAAAATGGTTTTATAAAAAGGTGAAGTGAAAGATTAGACTGAATTTTTGAAGATTTGTAAAATCAAAATTAGATTATCAACTTAAATATAGAAAAGGGGAAAGTGCAAGGAATGTGATTATTACCCTCACTGAAAATATCAAATAAAAAGATACGACTATGGGAGGAGAGGAAGGTATAGATAAAATTCCCTGTTCAGAGTGGGATCCATTATAGAGATATTTAAGGGCATGTTTGGTTGACAGATCCAAGTGGACCATTTGTTGGGGGATTTTTTTTTTGTAAGTATCCTATGCTTATAACTTTGTTAGACAAGAAACAAATGAAAAGACATTAGATATATTAGATATACAAGATGGCTTTGAGGGTGTGTATGTAAGGAGGTTATTGGTGGTAGATGTTTTTAGAAGGGGTTTAGTAGGCATCTTTTTCATAGGGAATAGAAAGTTATCTTAAAGTATTGGAAGACTGGGCGTGATTGGCTTTATTAACTTGTCATTTTCAGCCCGACAGATGTAATCGTATAGGTGGTCCGCGCTGCCAAACTCCATTCAAAATTCGCCAGCGAGGAGAAAATGAAAGTATATGTCGTGGAATTACAATATGAAAATATAAAAGGTAGTTGAAGGTTATCCCAATAAAGTAGCTGCAGCTGTCGAGTAGTCAGATATATTTTGGGCGCACATCCTTGAATTCCAGTTGCTGTGTTCGGTTAGGATTGGTCTGACTAGTAGATTATTTGGACACATTACTTACATTAAGACAGATATATAAATGAATAAATAATAATAGGGCAATAGCATCAGCTTACGTTCATTCATCACTCATCTAACTTTTTAATTATTAATTTTGAAGAAACTGATCAATTCGCTTGTATTTCTAGTAGTTCGAATCTTTGTAGATTTTAATTAGAGGAATTTTACAACTTTTTTTTGATATTTATGATTATTTGACATATGTGCATAGGTATTGACAATGTTTTAGGTGGGTAATTTGGTGTTAAGTGACACTTTGAAATTACTACTTTTTTACTCTTGCTCTCATAATGTATCTCACAATATTCTATCATTACCAATTAGGATCTATGGATGTGCGAAGTTAGCTATAGTGACTATTGTTACTCTTTAGGGTGTTGAAATAAATAATTTGAGTGTATGATATAAATAGAATAATATATCTTACTTTCCTTTTCATAAAGATATTGTATAGATATAACAAATATTTGTTCAATACATGCCAGGGTGATGAAGAAAACAATGAGGAATGGGAGGAAACGAAATTTGATGATGATGAGGAGACAAAAATTAAGAGGGAGGAACCAGTTGCTAAGAAAAGGAAGAGGGAAAAACAATTGGATGTTGAGGGGGTTTTGGGGTCACGGCCAGATATCTTAGCTATTCCTCTTTCCCCTATTCATTCCTAGGAGCAGGAGTAGGAGAAAATTGGAGGAGAGGGTGGAGAAGTGATTATTAAGGATAGGCGAAATGCATGGAGAAATTTCAATGTTAGAATATCCAAGATGGGGATTGTTAGAGAGACAATGAATCCCCAAATTCTGGAAGAAAAAGAGGGCCAACTCCAATTCAAAGAACTCATCGATCTTGCTATGGTGGCAATAACGGATAATGCTAGGGAAACGGGCATGAATCTATTGAATAATGCTCACAATAGCATGATTGACAATTTCAGGTCAATCAAATGGCTTTACCACAAATTGAAAGAGGTCAGGGAAAAAATTAGCCATATGGAAAACAATAGGAAGGAGCCAAATCCGGGAAATTAGAAGAATAAGGAGGATAAAATCGGTGTAGCTGAGAAGAGAATCTTGAACTTGGAAAACTATAATCACAATCTGGCGAATCATATGTTCTCCATCCTCAATTCTATCAATGATAACATTCTGTCCCTTACTGGAATGTTAAAAGCCAGAGGCCTGCTGGACGAGAGTGAGGATAAGGACAGACAAAGAGCTAGGGTGGAAGAGGATGCGGTGACAAAAAATACTTTCAACAGCCTGGACTTGGAAGCCCAGAAGAGTCAGGAGTAGATGGGAGAGGAGACTCACAAAGTTTATGAAGTAGCACAGACGATGTAGGAGCTCGAGCGAAAGACAGAAGAGTAATCATGGTTTTTTTTCGTCTTTTGCTGTTAGTTTATTGCTATTTTTTGTTAAGTTGGCCTTTTCTTGTTCTGGCTTTTTGGATGCAAGTTGAACTGGCCTTTTCATTGGCCTTTGTTTTTGGCTAGGCTTTCATGCTTATTATCATCCTTATGACTTGTCTATGTTTGGCTGGGCTTGATATGCTTATTATCAACCTTGGTTTTTGTATTAACTATTGGGTTTCAAGGTCCCTGTAAAACCTATTTTTCTTATCAAAAACAAATATTTATTCGAGGCTACATTTTAATATTTTTTTAATAATGACTTAATATATATAGCTAATTATGTATTTTAAAAGTTCACTTTTTCTTTCTTGGTAGTTAGAAATGTCATTGCAAAATCTATTGAATTATAACAGTCATTTTATGCTTAGTCAAATCTCCAATTTAGTGATAATGAACCAAGGTTGAGAGGAAATTGCAAGTATTATATGCTTTTGGGATGATGATGTAGTGTTGATGTAAGAATACCTTATCCTTTTCAATTGAATTCTAGATTTTTACAATGGATATGTGTTGAATGATTCTTTGAATTAATATTAGTCCTTGAATACACTAAGCTAGCATGCAACTTAAAATAAGTTATGCTTTAGTTGGCTTACAACTACTAGAGAAAATGGAGGGAAGGGTATATGATTTTAAAATTTTAATTTGGCAGTTAAAGGTTTAGATTTGCAAGCATAAAATGATTGTGGACCTAAACAAGGAAAACAAACAAAATGTATTTGGATCAAGATCAAAATTTATGGATAAGTGACGATGGCATGAAAGAATAAGTGATGTTGGGAAAATTAAATGGTTGATCAAACCATTTCCTACAAATCTAATGAGAGAAAAGCATGCATATAGTCTTATAGAATAACCACAATGCAAATATCAAAGGCATGCCACAAGATTACACAACATATACCTTGGAAAAACCTTGAAATGGAAGAAAACCAACCTCCAAAAGAATTCACACTTAATGTGTAATTAAACAATGAAAACATTGAAATGTATCTATAATATCTATGAATGTTTTTGAAGCATCAAACTCATCCAATGCATCTTTCATGTCACTAAGCATATAACACCTTGCTATGATGTGGAGCCTAATCAGACTTTGAGGTTATTTTTTTCCCACTTTAGTCGACGCGATTTTTCCCCAAATTTTACTAGAAGGGTTTGGGGGCAACGCCCCTTGCGAGGTCCTGGTGCAGAGTCCCATGTGTGCTCCTTATCACAATATAGGGTGGGGTCGAGCTATGAAGGTTTTCAAGGGCAACGCTCCCAAAAGCTTGACTGACCTTATTATTGTAAAAGGCATCGACTGGTATTTGTTCTATTGGATGAGTTATTCTAGCCCTAATTTTGTAAGCGACAAAAATCCTATATAAAATGGCTTAGGGTTAGGGATTTCATAATGTATGATGAGATTGCAGCTTCTTGTGGCGGTATTCAGATGTAAGGGATTATAGATTGTAATTAGGTTGTAGCCACTGGGTAATAAGAATATTGGACTCGTTGTTTGTTGGATGTAGCCTAGGGATTGGGTGAACCATGTTAAATCTGTGACTTGTGTTCTCTTCTATGCGATTTATTATTTTATGATATTGGTTATATTTGCATGTAATTGTTATTTCTATCTCATGAATCCTAATAGACCTCCCATATCGTGCTTTACATATGCACTCAACAAGATGATGCAAGAGCATCCCTGGGTTGCTAGCAATCTTGCATCACCCAAAAATGTTTTCCTTCTATTTATCTGCTTCATTGTTTACTAGGATAATTTTATGTTGTTTTAGCTTGAGATTGATCCAGTAGCCTCATATTCTTATGCAAACCTTATGACAAGATCAAGGCATTGTGGATTCTTATGTATAGGTTCACATCATTATCTGATGTTTCAAGATGAAGTTATCTTAAGATTGGCCTGATCCTATTATGGCTTTCCTATTCTAAGAGCCACTTTGGAGAGATGCGGCTTGTGATGAAGATTCACTACTCGTGATGCAAATTCATACATTTTTCTATGTTGTAACACATTTCATTGATCCTCTTATATATTACCAATGTGCAATGTATTCAAATAGGGGTTTCCCTTATGATTTGGGTCCTAACCTATCTATGTTCGTAATATATTTCCTTTCTCTTGGAGATTGTTGATTGGATAATAATGAAGGGTGCTCCCCTTAAAAACATAAACTCATAACAAAAACAAAGAAACAACAACAAATGCGAGAATAAAATATGGACTTCTTATTTGCACCACAAATGCGGAATTATAGAATTCACAAGTACAATATGCTAATCCACATGGGCACCTTCATTATAGTACACTACAAAACTAAGCTGCGAACTACCACCCAAAGTTGTCTTAGACAATGTTCGGGTCTTTCTTAAATAGGCAATTTTATGCAGTCCGGAAAGATTTTAGATGCTCAAACTTAATACCTAAGGCCACCAAACCTTAACAATACATATAGAGTTGGCCAAATACATCTTTGACAATTATTTTAGATATTTTGGGTAGCCCAACTTTAAAAGGCCATAACTCAAGAATCATTGCTCCCATTGCCTATTATAACCACTTTTTAGAAACACCAGCTCTTGAACTATAGGCTCGAAACTATGTAAGCGCCCTTTCATCAAGTTTTCAAACCTCATCTAGGCACTCTAAGGCCTCCAACGGTGAGCCTATAGATTTTTCCACCTAAAATTCACAATAACTTCTCTAATACTTAAGCTGGAGAAATGTGAATTTTATGGTAGGATTATAAGTCTAAAATGAACCTTCATGTAGAAAATGAAAACATTTCGAGCTCGTATGAAAAACTTACTAAAAATAGTAAGTTCCCTTAAATAATAACCACCTTGTCTACTAGTCCTTATTAAAATAGAAAAGACTGAAAATAAAATATTTTTGGGTGATGTAAGATTTCTCTTACACCCAGGATGCTCCTGCATCAAACACTCAGGGTAATTTAAGAAGTGACTCTATCACGTCTTAGGTGTTCAGAAATATTAAATACTGGTGAAATATTCAATTTAGTAGGCAACTCCACTACATAAGCATTTCCAGAATTATGCATTTTCACTATCGTGCACGATCCAAGGTTCTTCATCTTCAACTTATTATATGTACCCACTGGAAAACACTCCTTCTCAAATGAACCATGACTTCATCTCCAATATGAAATTCCTTATACCTACTTTTCACATCTGCCTTAGCCTTGTACTATGTATTCATTTTTATGATGTGCTTCCTCACCTCTTCATGGATGTTCTTCAAATGTTCAGCAAATTCTTTTGCTTCAACACTACTTATCTCTCCTTTATCCAAATGCCTCAATTCAAAAGTATTTCTAGGACTACTTCCATATACAATCTAGAAGGGTGATTTGCTAGTACTCCTATTGACAGAATTATTATATGCAAATTCTACCTATGAAAAAATCATATATCCCATCATTTTAGCTTGTCTCCAACCAAACATCTCAGTAAATTTCCCAAACTCCTATTCACCACTTCTGTTTGTCCATCAATCTGTGGATGATGCGATGAGCTGAACTTCAAATCTGTCTTCAACTTCTTCTATAATGTATGCCAGAAATACCCAACAAATTTGGTATCTCGATATGAAACTATACTCTTTGGCGAACCATGTAGTCTTACCACTTCTCTAAAAAATAGCTCTGCCACATCAACAATATCACTAGTCTTCTTGCAAGAATAAAATGTGTCATCTTTGAAAACTTGTCAACCACCACGAAAATAGAATAATTCCCTTGATGCATCCTCAGTAATCCAAGAACAAAATCCATGCTGACATCCTCCCACGGATTCTCTGGTACAAGTAGTGGATGATACAACCCTGCATTTTGCTTCACTCTTTTCGCCATCTGACATACTCTACAACTTTGTACAAACTTCACATCTTGCTAGAAATGTGGCCAGTAATAATCTTTAGCAACCAAAGTTATGGTTTTATCTCTACCAAAATGTCCAGCCAATCCTCCACTATGCTTCTCCTTGATGAGATTCTTTCTCACTGAATTTCTTTAGAATGCACAACTGGCTTCCTTTGAACAACATACTATCCTGGATCATGAAATCTAACCACCTTGTCTTGTCAAGTGTAATAGGTTTTGTACAAGCCTTCCATGCTTCACCAAAATCAGGATCATCTAGATACAAAATACTAAGTTCCTTGAACCCAACCACCTCTATTTGCATTTCTATCAAGAAAAGTTGTCTTCTACTAAGAAAATCTACGACTTTGTTAGACTTCTCACTCCTGTGTTTCAAAAATAAATGTATAAATCTGCAAAAACTTAACCCACTTCAAATGCCTTTGGTTTAATTTTCCTTGACTATTCAAATATTGCAAAGCTTGATGATTAGTATATAAAACAAACTCCTTAGGAAGAAGATAGTGTCTCCACTTCTTCAATGCTTGAACTATAGCATAAAATTTTTTATCATAAACATAATATTTACTTTTTGCATCATTCAATTTCTCACTGAAATAAGTAATAGGTCTTCCTTCTTGGCTCATAACAGCTCCTGTTGCAGTACCACTAGCATCACAATCTACTTGAAATACCTTGTTAAACTTAGGAAGTCCTAAAACAGGCTGCTCGGTAACTTTTTGTTTCAACAGATTAAAATTCTTATATGCTCCTATAGTCCACTTAAATTCTTTCCTATCCCCTCTCATTTTTTTAGTCAAGGGTCCACAAATACTGCAAAAACCTCTTATGAACTTTCTGTAAAAACTAGTCAGTCCATAAAAGGATCTTACCTCTGTTGCACTCTTTGGAGCAGGCCATTCAAAGATAGCCTTCACTTTCTTTGGGTCCATTTTCAGACCCTCTACTAAGACTACAAATCCCAGGTACACCAACTCCTTCTTTACAAAACTACACTTCTTCAAGTTTATCAGCAACTTTTCTTCCCTCAACTTATAAAAAAACCTTGCGAATATAGATCAAATGCCCCTCCAATGTCTTACTAAAGATCAAAATATCATTTAGGTAAACAATGACAAACTTATCTAGAAACTCCTTAAGTACCTCATTCATGAGCCTCATGAAAGTGCTCAATGCATTGGTTAGCCCAAAAGGCATGACTAGCCACTCATACAATCCTTCTTTTGTCTTGAAAGCAGTCTTCCACTTATCACCTTCTCTAAAACGAATCTAATGGTATCCTCTCTTTAGATCTATCTTTGTGAAATATTCAGCTCCACTCAAACAATCCATGATATCATCCATCCTTGGCAATGGAAATCTGTACTTGATTGTGATCTTGTTGATTGCACGGGAATTCATGCACATCCTCCATTCTTCATTCTTCTTTGGTGCTAATACAGTTGGTACAAAACATGGACTCAAACTCTCTTAAATCACCCCCTTCTGCAACAACTCATGAACTTGTATGTTCAACTCTTTACTTTCTACTAGTGTCATTCTATCTACTACCTTGTTTGGAAAATTGGCTCCTAGAACCAAATCCATATGGTGACTGATCTTCCCCATTGGGGGTAATCCATTAGGTACATTACCTGATACAATATCAGAAAACTCTCCCAACATATCTGCAACTTTTGCAGGTACCTCCTCTACTTCTTCTTTACTATCTTTTGGAATTATAGTAAAACACATATGCTCATGCTTCATACCTTTGAAAAACTCTTTTACATCAACAAAATATATTCTAGCGACACTACATACCTTTTCTTCTTTATCCTTCAACAACTTCAACTTATGCTTCACTCCATCCTTGGTTGGAGTGTAGGTATTTGCTCGCCCATTATGTACAACATGCTTGTCAAACTGCCATGGCCTACCCAACAACATATGACATATGTCCATAGGTATGATATCACAAAGTACCTCATCCTAATAGCTTCCAATCTTGAACTTCATTGAGCACTACTCATTGACCATGACCTTGTGGTCATCTTGCACCCAAGCAATACAGTATGGAAGTGGGTTTTTCTATCTCTTCAACATCAAATTTGTGACCATCATTTCTGACACCAGATTGTTAGTACTTCCACCATCAATGATTACATCACAACACTTATCTTCACATCTACATCTTGTGTGAAATAAGATCCTTCTTTGATCAAGTTCATTCTCACCACTCAATAGGACTCTTCTATTAACTAGGATTTCTCCTCTTTCGACATCTTTAGAATGTGATGATCTGGCATCTTCATCAACATGTGCAACTCTAGCTTGGCCTTTTTTTCTTCGATCTATCCTTTCTTGGTTTTGGGAACATTAAAATGCTCTATGACCTTCTTCTCCACAGTGAAAATATTTCCCATGGAAGCCTCCTCTTCTAGATCCTTGTCCTCTACCTCTCCCCCTCTGATCTCTATTGTTTTAATCATGAAAACGATAGGAATTATTTCCCCTTGGGTTCTGACTACTACTTTTAGCCTCATCCTTGTTAAGTAGGAGATAATTTCCACATCATGTCAAATTATGATACTGTTATCAAGATTTAACTGTGTGATTTTGAGTCAAACTCATTGACCCATGTTTCATGAGTAGTGATTTGACATGAATCCATCTCTCATGAGAATAAATGGAACACTTAGCACTCATTGGATCTAGGTGATGCTCACAAGGGTGAAGCACCGAGACTTCCTGGGAGGTCACCCATCCCAGTACTACTCCAGCCTGAGTGCGCTTAGCTACGGAGTTTCCTCCATGGTTAAACCCAAAGCTTGCAACCCGATTTGCAAAACCTTCAGCAAGTGTTGTGCCTTATGAAACATTTATTAGAAAGCCCCTTAAGCTCATCAATTGATAAGTAGGAGATAATTTTCACAGCATGTCAAATTATGATATTGCTATGATGATTTAACTGTGTGATTTTGAGTCAAACTCATTGACCCATGTTTCATGAGTAGTGAGTCGACATGAATCCATCTCTCATGAGAATAAATGGAACACTTAGCACTCATTGGATCTAGGTGATGCTCACAAGGGTGAAGCACTGAGACTTCCCGGGAGGTCACCCATCCCAATACTACTCCAGCCTGAGTGCGCTTAGCTATGAAGTTTCCTCCATGGTTAAACCTTGTTCTTCTGATCATCATGATGACCTCGATAAGATTGTCCGCCAAATCTTCCACCATGACCTCTTCCACTAATCTTGTTGTCAAACTTCTTGCTCAATTTTTTCTCAACTCTTTGGAAAAGTGATATGCCTCCTCAATATTGTTCATTCAAATCAAACTCAGCTCGTCCTGAATACTTGGCCTTAACCTATTAAGATAATGGACCACTTTCTCCTTATTAGCTTTTGCATGGTTAGTTCTAATGAGAACTTAGTAGAACTCTTCGTTATACTCTTGAATAGATTTTCCCGATTGCTTTGAAACCATTACATTTTCTTCAACAGATCAAACTCATAATCCATGTGAATGAATTGTCACTTTCGTTTAGCTATCATCTGATCCCATCTGGTGATTTTGTCCTTTCCCTTTCTATTTCACTCCAACTGATCCTCCTGCCACTAGATCTTTGCATGTCCCTTTAGTTTTGCCTTGGCAAACTTGATCCTATCAGGATCCTCAATATCTTCATAATCAAACTATTCCTCCAATTCATTGGTCCAATCGAGCAACTCTTGTACATTAAGATTTTTGAAAAATGTGGGAACCTCAAACTTAGGTCTTTTTCCAATCTTGGAGATGGCCCTAAAAAGCCTCTCTTCCTCTGAGTTAAGAACTGCCTCTACTTCGACATTTTCTTCTACTTTGACCTCATCCTCGCTTTCATCTCTTATGGGAAGATTTATTCCTCTATGCATTTGTTCTTCTAATATTTTTCTTTTTCTTTGGAGGGCTCTAAAACTCTCAGGTGTAACACCTACAACTCTTCTGCCATGCTCTCTTCATGGAGATATTTTCATGCTTCCACTAAAACCCTAGTGCAAACTGCCTCACAATCAGTGATATGTCTACACACTCAGCCCAAACCACGGTCTTGGTGTGAACTACCTCACAGTTGGCAATCTATCTACACACTCTAGAATTCTAGCTTTGATACCACTTGATGAAGGGTGCTCCCCTTAAAACCATAAACTCATAACAAAAACAAAGAAACAACAGCAAATGTGAGAACAAAATATGGACTTCTTATTTGCACTGCAAATGCGGAATTAAAAAAAAATTCATAAGTACAATATGCTAACCCAAATGGGCACCTTCATTATAGTAATCTGCAAGACTAAGCTTTGAACTACCACCCAAAGTTGTCCTGGACAATGTTGGGGCCTTTCTTAAATAGGCAATTTTATGCTGCCCGAAAAGGTTCTAGATGCTTAAACTTAATACCTAGGGCTGACGGACCCTAACAATACATATAGAGTCAGCAAAATACATCTTTGACAATTATTTCAGATATTTTAGGTAGCCCAACTTTGAAAGGTACTCTAAAACCTCCAACGGTGAGCCTAAAGATTTTTCTGCAATTTTTTCCACCAAAAATCCACAATAACATCTTCAATACTTAAGCTAGAGCAATGAGATTTTTATGGTAGGATTATAAGTATAAAATGAACCTTCATATAGAAAATGAGAACATTTTGAGCTCGTATAACAAACTTGCTAAAACTAGCAAGTTCCCATAAATAGTAACCACCTCGTCTACTTCTCCTTATTAAAATAGAAAAGACTAAGAATAAAATATTTTTGGGTGATGCAAGATTTCTCTTACACCTTGGATGCTCCTTCATCAGATAAGTTGACTTGTGATTGGTGATCTTGTATATAGGTAGGGTAAGGGTTCTAGATTAAGTAGTGCAAGGTAGATCTTGGAATGTGTATGTAGCATTCAATAACATGAAAAAAGTGATAGATTTACAAAGATAGGCTAGAAGAAATTGGAAGATTAGGTTCTGTAGAAGGTCTAATAATTAAGGTATCATCAACGATGAATTTTCTAGTAGTTGTATATTGACAATGGTGATGTAATGAACTATATTTGTATGCTAACTTGATAATAATCTAGTGATATCTTCCTTATAGTGTACATGGTCTTTAAGTTTGTGCATTTCCATTGTTTCTTACTCTTACTACAAGGTTAAACATCTCCCTCAGGGATTCTTTATTTTTGTCTCCATTAAGTGGTATCAGAGCTAGTACTGATTGTTGGTTGTGAATTGTGTAACCTCTTAGAATTACATGTCTTGACTTGCATGTCTTGTTGTTGTGAATCAGAAAGCACAATTATACTGTTTAAAAAAATAACCTCAAGCTACCAATTCTTTAACAACTAAAATAATTATGAAAGCACTACAATAGTAAACCATCTTAAACTGAACACACTTTGATTTAAGACCTTTTAGCTCCTCTTTAGTGTGTTTGCATTTCATATTCGCACCTTAAGAACACACTTCACTTCTTTTCTCCTCTTTCTCTTAAGTGAAACTAAGGTAGGACCGAACACATCCTCCCTGGTTTCCCTCCTTCACATATTCGCTACATTATGACCTAATCTGTGAGTATCCTCTCTTCCTAGGACCTAAAAATCCTAGATTGGATCTCTAGATGATAGCCGGGCATACTTATTCCATCCTTGACCCTTACTAATCTAGAACATAGATAGGAAGACCCTGAAGGTCAACCTTCTTGACTAGGTTGACCCAGCTCAACCCAGTCCAGATGAGGTTGATCCAGGTCAACCTAGTCTTGGGATTTCTATGGATTAAGGGCTCAGAAGCATTAAACTCCTCTAATAAAACCCCACTTTTCCAATCAACCCTTATAGAGTAATTTCATGAAATCTCCTATAAAAAGACATTTAATCCCTCCTTTGTACATGAGAGGAGCAAGGAAAAAGCACTTGTGAACATCCCAATCTAACTTAGAGCAATTGCAAGTTGAAAGCAAGGGTTGGTTCCTTATTCTTCATTACAAGTGAGGCTATTATTCTTCATCAAGCATTTCAAAGGCAAATATATCAAACATGGAGTTGCAAAGGGATCTCGAAGATGGTTAGAGTTCTTTAGCCTTTGGGGTTTGGTATGATTTCTACATCATGCTTCAAATATGATTCTTTGCACCTTCATACATTTTACATACATGCACACTTACATGCTAGGGTTTCACTCATGAAGTAGATTCTTAGAATTTTAGCATATTTACATTCTAGATCTACAAATCTAGAATTTACACGTACACACATACACACAACATTTTTCCTAACGGCTATTCATGGAGGTAGAAATTAGTAAAATGAGGGGTTAACTAACGAAAACCCCTTTATAGCCACCAACACATAGAAAACTTGTTACAAATTTGTAGGTAGGAGCAAAAAAGATTACAAATCTAAAACCTACTTTTCAGGAGCTTTCTGGATAAGTCAGTTTGATGTCACTAGACTACGTCAACTTGGTCGTGAGACATCTTCCCAAGTCATATATGATATGAAATCTTTTTTATTTTAGTCTACTTGAACTTATCACAATGCTCCCAATCATAGGCTGGCATGAGAAAAATATGCAGACTCTCTCAAAGTAGATAGCTTGTAATATATAAAAGGGTGGGATGAAGCTCAATATATCCATGAAATTTGCTTCATGTTTTCCTACCTGCTAAAAAATGCTCCTATTTACAGTTTCAAACTCATCTTGAATGTAGAAGTTAGTACCAAATATTACTCCAACATGCAACTACCTAATATGCATTTTTAAATTTCTAATCTTGCCTAACATCTATGTTATTTTTCTCCTAATTTTCTAACAAAGAAAAGGAAAAGACTACATGCAAAAATTATCACAACCAGATTCTCAAGATGTGAATTGATGTAAAAAAATGTAAGTGAAAACTACAGTCTCCTACCTTTACAACAACAAAGACTAATAAACAAACTTATTTTTTAATGAAACACCATTTTGAAAGAATTTATTTTAGGAGGGAACCATAATTTTAGCTAGCATTTTTTATCTCACACTAGGTCTGACATAGTATTTTTAAAAGATAAACTATTTGTTAATGTTTAATAAAAATTAATTAAGCTGAGATGCTTCTACAATGGAAGCATCCATTTTTGTAAACTTTTCAGCAATTTTGAAAAATTTGATAGCTAGATGGAATAAATTTGCATCTCTCGTGACTGGAAGGAGATACTGATTAAAAGGAAACTATTTACATTTATCACCTGTTACAATTGAAACAAATAGTCATGTGGATTAGTGCGTGATAATAATAACAATTACATCTGTGTTGAATTACAATTCTGTTAAATTAAAATGCTTGAAGAATATGAAGCACATAGAAATGGAGATGAAGAGGAAGATGTCTCACGTACTCATATTCCCATTCCCTAAATAGGTTGATATGATTCATATCTTGGATCTCTCTTTCTCTCACCTCCAGAAGAAAGTACCTACATGGCCTCCACTGCAATATCCCAAATATCTATGGAGCATGTTGCTCCTCATGTATTATTTTTAAGCCCTTAGAGCAAAGCAAAGAAGATAGATTTTGATGATTAATTCCTAGAATAGAATAAATCTCCAAACAGGGTCTACAGTGTACAATTTCTACAGTGTGTGGCAATAAATCTACACTGAAATGCTCAAACTTGTGGTGAAACCAAATAACAACATTCGACAATGTTGCTCCAATGTCTGGACCATGGTTTCATGTGCTATCACTACTCTAATTTCATTTCAACAATTTATACCAATGGAACTTATATCTTTAGTAATGATGGTGAACTAAGTAGGGTTACTTTCATATCCATAAGCAATAGCCCTCTATCCAATCTATCAAATGAAGCTTACATCCCCACAAACAAGGGTTTCGCGGTTGGGTCATTCAATTATAATGCTATCGATGTATTATATTGTTTAGTCCATTCAACAATATCTAGAGGGTGATGAGGATGAGGATGAGGATCAAGGACCCATGCCTTTAATGGATGGAACACACTTGCCAAATACCAACTATCTAGCTGTGTACAACCCTACACAAGCTTAGATCCGATGAATAATTCCATTAAAGCACAACTTGAATCTGAAGAGCCTGTCATCAACACCTATTCATTAGTGCTTCTGTATGTTGACCATCTCTCAACTATTTTAGAGCACTTGATTCAGTCGGTAGGTCCCCTGTCTTCCTCTTGGTATGAGGAGGAGCCCTAATAACACCAAGGAAGTCGAGTGGTTAGAATGGTTGTATAGGTACAAAGATGGATCGGTGGTGTATGTCTGCTTCAACAACTAGACAAGTTCGTCAAAGAGGCAAAATGAAGCAATTGTAGGGGATAAAAGGCAATTGAGGATTCAATTCATTTGAGTGATGAAAATCTATATTTGCAATAATTTGTTCAATTTTTAGAAGAGACATTTTGCATTGAATATTATTGGTAATTGGTTTCAATTTAACCATTATGAACATGTTGAAATGTTGTCATTACCTCTTTAGGCAGTGTTTGGACATGTACAAGATGGTTTTTTTGTGTGTTTTTAGAGGTCCTACATTAACTTTTTAAAGGCCAATGGATCATTTACTATGTCCTATGATTTTTGATAGGGGCCTATGATTTCTGACAAGGCTTGCCATTTATTCGGGAGAAATATTTAGATTAAGTACTTTCATGTAATTATTAGATTTAGTACTTTCATTTAATAATTATATTTAGTTTGTGTGACAAAACATTATATTTTCATGATGAACGATACTTTGAATTCTTCATCCTTTGCATGTTGTTACTTCCATTCTAGACAAAAGCAAAAACTAATGGGTAATTTATATATCTACAAGAGTGTATGAGGAATATTTTAAAGTAGGGAAGAACACATATAATATTCAAATGTAATGATTTGTATTTTTTGTTTTATGGTCATTTCTTCTATTTGTCAAATGAGTAGAAGAATCATTTGATCAAGAAATTATGTTCACAAAAGGTAAAAGATATATGTTACTCTCTTGAAAAAGATTTGGCCACATGAATATTAGATACTATGACAGTAATTTATAATTTGTACATTTTATAAATGCTTAGTTATAATATACAAATTCTAATATTTACAAATAAGTTAGTCAAAGTCAATATTTACTACACCCTTATTAAAGGAAATTAGATTCGATGCTTATATGACCTAATTAACCAACTGTTAAATGAATCTTGAATTTTTAATCTAAAAACATATTAAATTTAAATAAATATAATAAAAATAGAAATGTCAAATTATTATTTTTATAATACTTTAGTTCTTTGTTTAGAAAATATATAGTCTTCAAAAAAATTAATAAACCTAAATTTACCATAAATTTACATTTTGATAAGTAAAAATGTTAAAGATTTGTTTAACACATAATTGTAAATTATAGTACTAATGAGTTTCAATATTTTTAAATTAAAACAATAATATGTGCATTCAACGAGTTTTATTACAAAAATTAAATTTATTATATCATATTTAAACTAAATATAAAATTAAGAAGGCATGGTTAGAGGTGGAGGGAGATGGAAAAAGGAGAAGGGAGAGAGATGGGGTAAAGAGAGAAAGAGGATAATTGGGGCCCAAAATAGATAGAGATGGGGGAGGGGGGGTGAAACAAGGGGGATGAGGGTGGGACATGAAGTAGACATCAAGAGATAGGTTACACGAGACAAAGAGAGTAGGTGGTAATAATAGGAGGGGACATGATAGATAGAGAGTGATACAAGTGGAAAATATATGAGGTATACATAGAGAGAGAATGTGAGAGATACAAAGACATGAGGGGTGGGACGTGTGAGAGAGTAAGACAAGGGGACATAGGGCTAGAGACATGAGATTGACATAGAGATAGATTATAACACACACACACACACAGAGGATGGATATGGGGGGCCATGAGAGATATCAAGGAGGTGGGAGACATATGATGTGAAAAAAAAGGATAAATACGAGGAAGAGATGGTAAGTTAACTTTGATGTAGAGAAAGAGGATAAATAAAGGGAAGAGATGGTGAGTTTACTTAGGGGGGGGGGGGAGAGAGAGAGAGAGAGAGAGAGAGAGAGAGAGAGAGAGAGAGAGAGAGATTATGGGCCAACATGAGAGATACCATGGAGATGAGAGACATATGAGGCAAAGAAAGAGGATAAATAAGGGGAAGACACGACGAGTTTACTTAGGGGAGAGAGAGAGATTATGGGTTGACATGAGATATATCATGGAGATGGGAGACATGAGGTAGAGAAAGATGATAAATAAGGGGAAGACATGATGAGTTTACCTAGAGGAGAGAGTGTAAGAGGGTAATTATGGGGAAGACATTTCGAAAGGTAAAGAGCCATGTGAGTGAGAGAGAGGGTGAGAGGCATGTGGTAGATATAGAGGGTGAATAGGCTAGGGGGATGATATTGTGAGAGAAGCAAGGGGAGAGAGTTAAAGAGTGCAATTAGGGAGAAAGAGAGAGGGAGAGGGTGAAAGACATGATGTAGAGATAAATAGTAATTGGGGGATGCAATGGTAAGAGGGTGTGGGAAAAAAAAGAAAGACAAAAGAGGGGGAAGAGATACTTGATAGGGAATCAAATGTATGGATTTGATGATAGGGGAAGGGGAGAGAGAGAGAGAGAGAGAGAGAGAGAGAGAGAGAGAGAGAGAGAGAGAGAGAGAGAGAGGGTAACACTTAGTGAGAGGAGAGAGACAATAGAGTGGAAGAGAGTAAGTAGTGATTAGGGGGAAGAGATAAAGAGAGAGAAGAGGTAGAGGGTTTGAGACACGGGCAAAATATGTGTGTGTGTGTGTGTGGTAATTAGCGAGAGGATATAGTGAGAGGGGGATTGATATGAGAGAAAGGGTAAAAGGGAGATATGAGTAGAGAGAAAGAAAGTGAGATATAAAGATACATGAGATAGAGAGAGTAGGCAATAACAACACAAGAGGACATGAGAGAGAGAGAGAGAGAGAGAGAGAGAGAGAGAGAGAGAGAGATGGCAAGATGTGGTGGGAAATAGGAGAAAGGGAATAGTGGGGAAAGAGAAAGAGATACATGGAGGGGGAGAGATATGAAGTAGAGAAAAAAAGACCTGATAATTTGAGAATCAATAAGAGAAAGAGGGAATATAAGAGAAAGAGGGATATAAGAGAAAGAGGGAATGGGAGAGGGAATAGGAGAGAGATGGGGTAAATAGAATAATTAGGGCATATGATAGATGGACATGGTAATGAAGGAAGGAAGATAGCATAATAGTGATAAGTGTGGGGAAGACAGGGAAGGGGGGTTAAAATAGGAGAAGATATGTTGAGAGAAGGGTGGGGAGAGAGGGAAAGAGAGTAATTATGGGGGGAGATATATGTATGTATATGTTTGGAAAAGAGAGATGTTTAAGAGAGAGTAATAGACATGATGTAAAGATATATTAGGTATTTAGGGGGAAGCAATGGCTAGAGGGGAAGGGAGATGGATAATTTAGGCCCAAAAGAGAGAGAGAGAGAGAGAGGTGTGAGCTAGACATAGTGTGAAGGATGGAAGATAAAGAAACATGAGAGAGTTGTTGAGACTTTAATTTAATGATTAATAAGTTACAAACTATGTATTATAAAAGTTGAAGCCTTAAAAACTCTTTAACTCTTGATTTCCTTAAAGAAGTTCCACTACGACCTTTACTCTATCGCAAATAATAATCTAGCTTTAAGGATAAAACTTATGCTAACACTAATGCAAATGAAAACTCTAATTTCAATCCAAAGTTTAATTCTAATGACTTGAATAAAAAATATACATTTTGATTTTATTAATTATTATGTAGGTGGTAATTTTTATTATTTTTTATTTTCAAAGGGAATCTATTGTATTATATTAAGTATATTTTTGAAGTGAACATATAAAATCTATAATGTATAATAAAATATAATATATTTAATAATTATTATTTATTGATGTAGATTAATGACAATAATATATTTCATGATGAGTGCTACTAGCATATATATATATAGTATTTTGAAATATTAAATAAATATACAAAATTAAAATGTTTTCGAATGTAGGGGATGTGAGCATTTTTCGAAGGACAAGAATATAACATGACATCCCAAGTAACTCCGGTAAACAAAATAAAAAAACGGAAATTGAGAACTGGGAGAAAAGGGAGAAAAAAAGAAAAAACCTTTTCGTGTTCACACTGGGCTTCAGAAAATTCTGAGAAGTTTTTCATGCTTTTAATCTTTCAGTTGAAAAAAAAAGAGATAGAATGGAGCGCGGCAAAGTTTCCAGGTCAATCGTCATGTCTAGTACACCATCTTTGTCTCATAAGCTCAGAGAGAAACTGATATTTACCTTACACCGCCTTCATCAAACCAAGAAAACTTATGCACAGCTGAAATCCGAAGTTGTTAAAGGCCTGGGAGAGGTAATAACCTTGTTATTACTCCATATTGTTTTTGAAATTTGATCTGCTAAACTCCTGCTAGCAGATCGGATAATTCTTTAATTTCTGTTTTGTGCTTGAAAATATTTAACAAAATTAGTAAATGTGTAATATTTTTTCTTTGTTGCACTGAGTAGAAACTTTTGTTCTTGTTTTGTAATGCACTGAAAGTTCAAGCGGTATTTACCTTTTTCGTTAGTTAAATTTAATTTGATTTAGAAATTTAAAAATGTATCTTAGATTTAGTTTATATGAATTTCTGAAACTGTTTTTTTATTGTTCTTATTTTCAATTTTCTATTCTGCAAATTGCAGGCAAAAGATGTTTTCACAAATATTTCGATTCCTCTGCTGCGCCTGGTTGATCTTAAGGTGGAGGAAATGGAAAAGGATGGCCGGAAAACAGTTGTGTTCACAAATAATTTCGAAATGGTAATGTCCACCTGACAAAGTAAAATTATAGAATTTGTACACTTCCTTGGAATCGTATTCAAATATGAGATTAAATAACATATTTATTGGAAACGTAATCGAATTTGGATTGCAGCTCGGAGATTTTGGTGTTGAGAGCGAAACGTTTCAATCTGTTCTGACCAGCACACATAAGTTGCTTCAGCGCTCCGAGGTACGAAACGCCTTGAAAGCTATAGTTCTCATAAATATTTCAATATTTTTGAAAAATTGTCGTTCTGCAAATCTTGTTAATATGAGCTGTAAAATTTATAGTCTGTGCGTTGGAACCCGGATAGAACAGTTTGCTCTCCTTTCACACAAAATCATTCCATAGATTTCATATTCACCTTAAAAAATCAAAGTCTTATGCCCTCCCTATAAGTAGAAACGAGAATATTTCAAAAGGTTTTAGATGATCATCCGTAAAATTGAAAACAGTGAAATAAGGTTTATAAAGTTACCGTACAAATCTAAACAGATCGAAATTGTGTCAGGATTTTCTTTCATTCTCTGCACATGTGTTTTCAAAATCCAAATTTGGATGCTCTGATCTGAACTATTGAATGGCAAAATGTGCTTTTAAGGGGGAAAGTTTCAAGGACAAAGCAGCTTACCACACGGACCAGATCTTGTATACACTAAAATTTCAAGTGAAACAGCTAATACTCTTGCTTAAGACGATTGAATCCCTGGTGAGGTCACAAGAACAAGATCTTACACAGAGATTTGAGGATCATCAGGGTTTGGTAAAGCGAATGCAGGATAAATTTGTGTCAGAGACCATGCGCCTTCATCAACGAATACAGAATATGAAGGAGAATACATTTCCTAGTGCAGATGAAGATAGTTTAAACTCTTCAATCTTAGAACAAGGTTACAAGGTAGGAATAATTTTAGCATCTTAAGTTTTTTTTTTTTTTAAATTATATGTTTTTCTAAAAGAACAATCTATTTGAAAATGAAGATCCCCTTTCATTTTTATAGTACAATCTTTCTTTTGACTACTTTTTTCCTTAGGGCCCGTTTGGTTGCTGGAATAGAGTGGAATAAGAAGAGACAATTAGAATATGTTCTATATTCGCTGTTTGGTACGCTCAATCAGAATTGGAATAGGAAGACATATTCCAATTTTGCCCTCAAAATGAGCATATGTCTATGCCAAAAAATAGATGGAATTAAAATAGCCATTCATATTCCCAATCTATTTTTTTATTAAAAAAAATAGAATTTAATTCCAGTCTTATTCCATTTTTTTCTTCTAATTTTCAATTCCTATGTCAGCAACCAAATGGACCCTTAGTGTGTGATGCGGTGGCTCATTCTACGGGATCTTAACAGCATAGTTTGTACGGATAGTGTGAGAGGTTAAAAGATATTTTTTCTTCCGCTATTAATGCGTTCGTTGAATTCCTTACATGTAAATCTTTGAGCTTTCTGGTCACTTCGAAGCTTAATCTAATCTTTTCTAAATAAAATTTTCAAAAATCACATAAAACTATATAATTTTGTATGAATAAAGCAGGCGAAAGTGTCGGACACAGTTTCCGCTGGTCAAGAGATGTCAATTTTGACGGATAGTTTATGTTTTCAGAAAATTTCAAAGCTAGATGATTGATAAGCAGAAATGCAAGAAACTTTCATCATTCCGCTTGAACGATTCAAAAGGAAACGGGGATATCGTTTTAACAAGTTTGTTCTAGAAGACTTTGGAACTGACAAGTAACTTTTGTCTGAATCTCTAATACATGTATGATCTGATCTACTGCCAGGCTCTTCTGTCCATCGTCTTGAAACTACAGAAAGCAGTATTTGACGGCTTTAGAAAAGGGCTAGGTGAGCTAAAAGAAGAAATGGAAGGAATGATTGATGATCTCGCAAGTCACATGTGCCAACCTTTGCTTTCCTACATGAAACGCCTGAGCTCCGAAGGCATAATGTCTCTGGTCCGTCAATTACAGTCCCTTGTAGAACAGATGGAAACAAATTTTGTTCAACATATGCCAGCCTTAATGGCAGCAAATAACAGGCTTTTGCTACAGCTAAGGGATTCTGAATTACAGTTAAAGGAACGGGAAAAAGTAGTGCAAAATATGGGAGTGTCTCTCAAGGATTCACTGTTAAAGAGAAGTGAAGAAACAGAAGAATTTCGCAAGCGTATGAGGACTCAGTTTAAACGCATTCAAGATCTAGAACAGGATGTTAAGGAAATGAAGGCTGAAAGACTTGAAGATAAGCAGGCTTTGTGTGCCAAAGATAGACAAATTAAGTTGCAAAGAGACGAAACATTGCGCAAAGCAGAGAGTTTCGATCGTCAACTCTCAATGCTCAGGGAAGAAAATCAGCTACTAAAAAAGCTGTCTCAAAATAGAAAGATGAGTTCTTCGGAGATTTTCACAACTGATAAGGTATTTTGGAATATCTTAACACAAATTTGCTGCTTGTCACCGTAATTTTTTTCATATATTATGCATTTTTACAAATCGTTCCAATATAAGTCAAAAATTACAAGAGGAAAGATCCGCTCGACACAGAAATAGCTATAGGCATATAATAGAAGAGAAACTAATCTTATGTTTCCATGCGGCTACTTAAGTGTGCTTTGTGGCGGAGTGTATAATTTGATATCTACCGCTTAGAGCAGTGACTGCTAGCCAAAATAAGCCTAGCAGTCGCATGGAGACATGCCCTAAGTATGGGCATTTTATCTCCTCTATTAGAACGGGAAGTAACACAAAGTAAAACTATATGTGTATCTCAACAAAGACCTGCCAAAGTCTATTGGCAATTTGCGATTTGCATCAGGGAATGCTTACTATGAAATTTATTATTATGTATTAATAAAATTATATATAGAAAGAGTGGGAGGGGAGGCGAAAGAGGAGTGTTTACAGATTTAAAAATGTATTCTTATGTGGAAACTTATACGATTTATTTTTATAATAAGATTTTTTTATAATATAAATTGATATTAAATAATTTATAAAATTGAAAGTTTTTTTCCAAGTTCTGTCTTTATATGAAATAAAAAATAAAATATTATTAATTATTTCATAGATGAATCTCAAAATTTTAGCTTAAATTTTTTCTAGAAATCTAAAGAATTTATGACATAATAATATTGAACTTACAATTTTTTAATTACCACAACTTCATAAAAAAATCTATACCAATTTTTTTTAACATTGTCTGCTATGAAACTATAATAAAAATTAATTAATTCCAACAATTTCTAAATCTCGTCTAATAACCGTCTCCATTAATTCACAGCCTAATTGAAACAACTCCTGGTCTCGAATCAATATTATTTCATAACATTTTTCGAAAATCAGGGAACTCACTTTAAAAGATTCTAAAGTCGCACAAGGGAGAATATTAGTGTAGCTAATTTAAATCTTCACAACAAAATTTCTCATTGACAAATCCTAGCCCAAAAGTCGCCCTTCTTACAATTGGCACTTATTCTGTCCTCGCAGAGAACAACGAATTCTGTGAACGAAATGTGGCGAAACAGGGGTGCACAAAACTTTTCAAAGCCGAAAACCGCCACGGACATTCTGATGAGTCCAAATGACAACAGAAACGATTCATTTCTGCGGGCGAAATCGGATCGATACTCATTACACAACATGGTAATCACCAAACCCCACTTAATAATTTGTTTTGCTTTTGAGATGGCTCGCTTGTAGTTATCTATTCTGTTTTACAGGCGAGCTGCGAAAAGGAAGAGAAATTCGGAGACGGTTTCCTGTGGGATATTTTGGAGAAGAGACAAAAGGCAGGAATCGGGTGTTCGAATCCCCTCAATAACAACTCAAGAAAAGCAGAAAGCGGTACAAGTGCAAAGGCCAGTCTTCCCTCTCATCTCGCTCAGTATTCATTTCAAAATTCATCACTAAATCTGGGCGAAGAAGATGGAGCTTGTCTGAGAGGAAACAGTCCTAGACTTCAGGGGCCTATCACAAGGAATTTTGCACGTCGCATGCTCGAAACTCCTCCCTCTCAAAAACCTTCGCCATCAAGAAATTCGCCGTATAATCTGAGAAGGAATAATGGCGTACTGGGCAAGCGCGACTCTCCTAACAGCCCGACTCTGTTTTCGCCGTGGCGTAAGTAGTTTCTAGCTTTGAGGCATAAACAATTTCGATTTCTTACGCTATTTCCAATAGCGTTTACTCAATCTCTTTGTAAAAGGATGACCGATCAAATTATTAGATTTTCCCTTCAAGTGCATAGTAAATTATATGAAGATTGTAAAGATTGGGAAGACCACTACTGGAAACACACATGAAACAATTTTGTCCGTAGGGAACTCTATAAAAATCAACATATTCAAACATTTCAGAAAGCTTATTCACAACAGGGCAGTTATGTGCTTTCTTTATTTGCAGAATACAAAACATATCAGACAACCTATTTTGATTTGAAATAACCTGCACATTCTCAAAATTTGCATACGTTAATATGTAATAATTTCTTTGTTCTTCAACTTACAGAACATTGTCTCAAGATACTGTAGTTGTTAATTGACTCAATGTAATGTCTCCTGCTTGGCTGAGACCAGTTAATCGTAGATTGTTCAAGTTTCAATACAATGTATTTAGTTTATGCTGGTAAGAAAACTATTTATATGTTTATTGATAGAGTGGAGCTCTTAAAATTCATAGTTTTTAAATTTATCTTAATTCTTATTGTAATTTTAATTTTATCAAGTAATTTTAATTTAAGAAGAATGCTGTGGATGTAGTCAGGTTATTTAGACATCATTTTTGAATGCCTGTCCCTTTTTCAATAGTCTCCCCATCAAGGTCAAAGTTTGCAGATCTGAGTCTTGAAATTTTTTTTTGGTACAATCTCGTCAAGGTGCTGGAGCTTGCTGATCAGCATTGTATTTTGGAAATAATTAATTGCCCAGAATTTACTGTAGCCTCTCTGTGAGAACATCTTTAAGTTCCCTTCTTAAATACTAGAATGATAATAGATAATAAGTCTTAAGCATTCATGTGAAAATATCTTAAAGTTTCCTCCTTAAATACTACAATGATAATAAGTTTTAAACATTTATGTTTTAATGTACTTATCAATTAATACTAATCATTAAATAATAGTTTTCCAATCTATGTATGTACTGAACAAAACTATGATTTTTATGGATATGGTTGCTTGTGTAGATTGTCTAAGTTTCAAGAGAATCTAATTAATTTATGCCGGTAAGAAAACTATTTATATATGTTTATTGATAGAGTAGAGATTTTAAAACTTATAATTAATTTTTTTATTATCTTTATCTCTATTATAATTATAATTTAAGAAGAATGCTTTGGACGTAATTAGGTTATTTAGACATCATTTCTCAATAGGCTCCCCCTCAAGGTTTATGGATCCAAGTTTTTAAGAATTTCTTGGCATAATCCCCTCAAGGTGCTTGAGCTCCCTAATCCCCATCCTATTTTGGAAATAATTAATTGCCTAGAATTTACTCAAGCCTCTCCTTAAAAGCATCTTTAAGTTCCCTCCTTATATACTAAAATGATAATAAGTCTTAAGCATTCATGTTCTAATGTATTTATCTAATAATGCTAACCATTAAATTATAGTTTTCCAATATATGTACATACTTGGAATAAAACTATGATTCTTATGGATATAGTTTCTTGTGTATGGTACTTATATTCAATTAATACTTGTTGAATATATATGTTTATCAATAGACTAATCGACTTCTTTGAGTCTTTGTCTCTATTACTATTGATGAGGTCAAGATTAAAACTGAACTTCACGATTTAATGAATATCATTCACTATGAACATAAACTTACAAATGAAAGCATCAACAAGAAACCAACTTGAATAACCATTCACGCAAATGTAAAAATGTCACCAGTATTTTTCCTTGTGGAAACCCAAGGATTAAGGGAAAAACCATTGTGGGAGTTGCTACCCACAAATATGCACTCTTTTGAAATGTGTCATGTTAAAGACTTGGCCCTTTTAGGAGCTTACAACAATGTTTAGATAAGAATTGAACCTATTAGTAGTCACTTAATTAAGGGATTTACTTCAACCTTACTAGGAGCTTTAATTTGTTAGGATCAACCCTATAAAGATATTTAAACCCAAGTGAATGAGTCACTATGTTAAAGAATTTATAAGAAATATCTATTAGGATCTACCCATCTATGGGAGTTTTTTGTAAAAATTGTTAGGAATCAACAAGTTCAATGATTTGTGAATAGAAATGCTTCATTTCTTGATTAAATCCAATTTAGTTCAACAATACACAAGTGCATAGTCACTTCTACAACTACACTTGATCGCAATACTATCACCCACAATCCACTCTTAGCATTTCAACCTACATTCCTATATATTCATTCTAGCAGATAATAAGACAAAACTACCTTATTTCACAATTTACAATCATTCTTGCTCAAAAAAAAAATCCTAAATTTATTACACTTCTAGTGAACAATCAATTTCATACATAAGCTAGTCAATTTCATACATAAGTTAGTCATAGATTCCAACACACATCAAACAAATACATAAATAGTTACTGATTTGATGAATTTTCTAATACACAGCAAAAACCTTCAAAATTTTATTCACCTTGATCATCGTAGTAATCAAGAATAGCCAAGATCATCTAGTTAAGTCATCTTGACAAGTATTACAAAATACTGGCGGAATAAGAGTTTTTTATCTATATTAAGATATGCCATTTCATGAAGAAATTGTTAGAGTGGGGTTTTTGTTGCACCAAAAGACCAATCTATCAATGCTCAATACAACCACTCAACTTATAGTACACAGGAGGAGGTTAAGCCCTTGTCACAAATCCTAAAGGGAGCACAAAGCAAATTTCCAACAATCTTCCCCTCAATGTTACTTGAGGGTCACAAGATTTGAACCTGTGACCAAGCTCTTATACCAATTGTTGAAAATATAAGGTAGGCTAGGTTATTGAGAGGGGAGGGGTAAATCAGGAACCAATAAAACTTTAATCACAATTCACCAATTGATCCTTCATATATTATACTGATATAATTGCATGCATGAAAGAATGAAAGCAATAAAAGGGTATGTGCAGGATCATGGTCAACCAAACTATGACCTTAAGTGGCAGTGAAAAACCAACAAATCAAGGTTATGTTAACATGACACATACTTTTAAAGTAGTTATGGGATTTATATCAAAAAGTTATAATAGAAAAATATGTTAGAAATTGAATGTAGGTTCTAAAATACTAGGCCTTGTCTAGAGAAAAAAATTATTTGATTTGTCAGAATTTTGGATTTTAATGCAATACTACAAAATTTTCAGAACTAAAATAATAGTTAGGTGTATGTCTAACCACCTTAATCAAAATCAAATGATAATATTTTTTAATATAATTATAGATATAGAAAGTAGACTCATGCCTTAATGTCAGACATATTTTTTGATATTTTTATTCTAAATAAATAATTAAATATGAATTTTCTACTATAAATTTTTAAAAATAAAATAACTCCCATGTATGACCACCTTAACTAATTGAAAACTTTACAAAATTAATTTTTAATTTTTTTCTTATCCTAGGTGAAGCATAGAATGTGACGCAACTTTTGGATTTCAAAAATGTTATACCATTTGAAAGTCATGGTTATTTTTTAATTAGCGTGTCAATCAGTAGTTTATAGACATCTTCTTTAAAAATTAACTAATAAATACTTATCAAACTCATAATTTGTGAGCAATTATATTGATGGAATCTTGAGCGTGTAATCAAAAAACCCTTTTTGTTTCATTGAATTTTGATGAAAAAAATATTGTCAGATGGGTACTCAAAGTCTGAATGTTAGTGAAACATGTCTCAAACACATTTTTTGAGTTGACCAAAGAGGTTTGGTAAATAAAAAGCCTAATCAGGTACCCAAAATTTGGCAGCAAAAAATAAATTTCAAAAATTAATTGCCCAAATTTTGGAGGAAAATCAATTTGGCAAGTGTACAATAATATTGTTTATTATTATATATTATTATATATTAGTGTTGAAATTCTTTAGAATAACTGGGGGGGGGGGGGTTGAATTAGTTATCCAAGGTCTAGATGTACAAATAAAACTTTTCACAGCATAGTGAACCCATATCCATAAAACATTTTCATCATGCATGCATCCATTAGATTATGCAATCGCTCAAACTTGTAGGTTATTGTCAAATCAATTTGCAGAAAATGTAAACATGAAACACAATAGATTCAATAACACATTTGACATAATGATTTAACATGGAAGCCCAATTTGGGAAAAACCACCAGTAACATGCTATTCATTCTCACTCTTTTGAAGTAACACCCTGTGAGAGACCAACCTTGTTAAAGGTTACAATACACACTATTAAATGTGACATGGTTAAAGAATTTCAATCACCCTGTTAGGAGTGAACCTTGTTAGAGGATTTTAGATCATTCACTTAGAATGTCACCTAGTTAAAGGATTTACAAATGATTATTAGGTCAACCTTAATTCAAAGGATTTACCTTAGACTGATACAATGATTAGAGTATAATAGTAAGGCTTGATCTGATAACAAATTACAACACACTTACAGATTACAAATCTCTATTTTAGTCCTCCATTCTGCTTGGCTTTCATACACTTTAGCTCCGATAGCTTGTTCACCCTTCAAGCATTTATACCCTTAAGCCTTCTTTCTTTTCTTGCCAATGTAGTCTCTTCTCTTAGGTCGCTGAATGAAGCAATACCCTAGACTCCTTGTCTTCCTTAGGCTCTCACACATGACAACCCTTTCTTCTGACCAACCATCTCTATAAATAGAGAATTAAGATCTTTTGTCATTCATCCTCCATCATCCATTTTAGGGTTAGGTGAAATTAGGTAGGATTCGATGAATCTACCCCTTATTTCATTTCATTCCCTTCTAGAAACTTCTACTAAGTCAATTCTCTTTCTATTCACCTTTAAAATGGTTCACCATGAATTCTGTGCCACCAGCTCATCAACCTTTTCTTCCAAACAATCCAAGAAATCAAACTTGTCAGCTCAAATTCATCAAATTCTTGATCTTTCTCATAATGCTGACACTCGGCATTAACTGGCTTTTGATGCTTGATACATACTGCATTGCTTGACATCCTTTGTTAAAACACTCAGCACAAACTAAAGTTTACTAGTGCTCGACATCAACACTGTTTCACTTGGTTAAACTGAAAGACTTTGCTCGGCTCCAACTAATTTTCTACTTAGCTTGCACTTTGTTCGGCACCTACTATCCACTTAGTCAATCTTGGCAGACAAACTTCATTTAACTTGTTCTTCCAAACTTACTCAGTGTAATCCAACCTTTGCAACCTTAAGTAGATTATCAATGCACTATAATATCATTGTCTTAACTGATTCTTGTACTCCTTTTCATATCATAACTCAACCTTTCCTCTAGGTGCTCTTATTACCTCATTTGATCACATCCTCTTCATCAATCAAATAAATGATATTACTCAAATCATATAAGCAATTGTCTTACCAGCAAGTAGCAAGTTTGACATCAGTGACAAAACAATGATTGAAACACATTTATCATACTTATATCAATATATTTTCAACAATTAGTATATTATAATTATAATTATTAAATATAATATAGTAATATATATGATTATTGTTACTATTATTATTATATAATCTAGTAAGATATTATTTTTATATTTAATATATAGTCATATATTATTATATAATATAGTAATGTATTATTATTATTATATAGTAAAATATGATTATTATTATTAAATATAATATAGTAATATATATGATTATTTGTAAGGGTCATAGATGCTCTCTTGTCAAGTTCTTCCCTTTACGAGCCATTGAACCAGCTTTTATGTTTATATATATAATTTCAGTGTCATGTCTCTTTTCGCCATATATATATATATATATATATATATATATATGATTATTATTATTATTATATAATCTAGTAATATATTATTATTAATATATAGTCATATATTATTATTATTGTATAGTAGGGATCATAGGCTAGGGTAATCAATGCAATGGGTCAAATGGGGTTGTGGGCTAGCGTATGACCCCATTTGACCCATAGCATTGATTACCTTATGTCCTTAGGGGTCTTAGGACCCCTATGGACACGTGTCGTGATGCAATGGATCCAATGGGGTTGTGCATTATCCTATGATCCCTTTCAACCCATTTGAATGAATGAAATAGGTCCCTAAGGGTCCACATGTCATGAAATGCATCAAAAGGGGTCACCTATGATCCCTTTTGACCCATTCAAATGAATGAAATAGGTCCTTAACATGCTGTCATGAAATGCATCAAAAGGGATCATAGGTTATCCTATGACCCCTTTCGACCCATTTGAACGAATGAAATAGGTCCTTAGGGGTCTTAGGACTCCTAGGGACACATGTTGTCATGAAATGCATCGAAAGGGGTCATAGGTATTTCATCGAAAGGGGTCATAGGTTAACCTAACCTATGACCCCTTTCGATGCATTTCATGACAACATGTGTCCCTAGGAGTCCTAAGACCTTATCCTATGACCCCTTTCAACCCATTCCAACTAAATAGGGTAAAAATAGGTCCTATCCTCAACTCAAATTTTCAATGGGAATGATCCAAATTTATTAACCACAAGGAAGTAATCAACGCACAAATGGATCATGTAATGGAGAATAAGGAGAAAGGAGGTCCTATGGTCTTCCTATTTGAGAAGTATGTGCTTAAATCTTGAAACAAATAAAAGACAAATAATAACCTTGAAGTAGAATAAATCTAGAAAATTTTGATTTTTGGTGTTTGTGTACAGTTTTGGGGATCTTTGTAACCTATTCCGAATTAAAAATGTCGAGATGGAGAAAACCCAAAAGAAATTCGTCCTTTTGAGGGGAGGTTGACCTTGACCCTGATAATAGGGCACAATTATATGTCAAAAAGTTGACTTTGACCTGCACTGCTCTGACAAAATTTCTATTCATGGATTCTACAAGTTTGACGAAAAGGGTATCCAAATTTGTTATTTAATTCATTGTTCCACACTTGTATCTACAAGAAAAAAGGGGTTTTTGTTTGGATGGAGGGTTTGACCAAGTCAAACCCCAGTTTGGAATTAACCTTGAAATGTAATTGAAATTGCAATATGTATAAACAAAGTAAATGGAACTATTCACCTTGCTTATATTGAAATCATTGTGGAGGATTTGAATCCTTGAATCCACAATTACGAATGCTACAAATGAATATAGAAATGTATGTAGGATGTCTCAAATCAATGGCATTAGATCTTCAACACCAATCTTGAATGTATCTTTGCATAGAAAAAGGCTTGGATGAATGTGGATGGAGAAATCTTCAACAAGAGGGCTCTAGAGAGATTGAACCTTCAATAGCTAACAATGGTCCTCCTTGATGAATTGGATGCTTGAACACTTGAATGCTAGTAGATCTTCACTTCATAAAATGCCTAATATCACCATGTCTCTTATGGAAAAGTAGATGTCAAAATGAGGGAAGAAGGCTTCCTTATATAGAGATCTAGGGCATAAACTCCTAGAGAAGGCCGACATGGGAGTATTAAATCCCAATCAACCTTAACCCCTATAAATGGACCTAGATTAAATGTAATTCAAGAGTTTACCATTTTGAAACCCAAAATAGCTGACCCAGAAGTGGAAAAAAGAAACTTCTCAAAGCCTAATGTCTCAAAACTCCTAGAAATTGAAAAATGGACTTGGGGTCAGGGATGAGGTCAACCCTGCCTTAGGTCAAGATCGAGGTCATCCTTGACCTAGGTTAGGGTCGAGGTCGACCTTGACCTAAAAGGTCATCCTTGACCTAGAAAGTCAAAGTCCTTAGTTTCACAGAGAAAGTGATGCAGGAGCATCTTGCATGGAAAATTATTGGAAAAAAAAAAAAATCTAGAGGAGAGAGAAAGTGACAAAAATTAGAGGAGAAATAATAAAAAAAATAAAAAAGGAGAAAAGAGAGAAAAAGAGGAATTTCTATTTTCAAGGTGCGTAGGTGGCATAAATAGAAAAATTGTTGTCATTCCATTAATCGAGGTGTGTAGGTGAAAATTCTAGAAGGTTTTGGATAAATCATGTATTTAATATTTGTTGGGTGCTTAGTTGTATTTGGGTGGGAATTTAATATTTATTTAAAGGTAGTTGTATTTACCTTTTATCCCACATTGGTTGTGTTTGTAATGTCTTGGGTTAGAAGTGCCTATTTAAGCAAGGCTTATTATCATTTGTAATCAAGTTCAAGAAATAGAAGCTTAAGGGGGAAGCTCGAGGAGTAGAAACTTGAGAAGTAGAAGTTGTGGAAGGAGAAGCTCAAGGAGAAGCTTGATATCATCTTGTGGGTGTTGTAAGGATCTTCAAGTATAATAAAATTTCTTGTGAAGCATTTTTTTGGTCTCCATATTGTTGCTTTCTTGATTGTGAGTGAGTAAGGGTGGTGTGGCCCTCTATCAGAAAGTTGTAAGAAATAGGCTTGAAATGGAGAGAGAGAGAGAGAGAGAGAGAGAGAGAGAGAGAGAGAGAGAGAGAGAGAGAGAGAGAGAGAGAGAGAGAGAGAGAGAGAGAGAGAGAGAGAGAGAGAGGCAGAACAGGGGGAAAACAACTAGATCCTTGCAAAGACTGATTCAAGGCACTTGACATGACCCCAAACTACTTACTTGGAGGGCTAAATACTCTTGACATGGAAGTGCTTCCATTTTAAGATGATACATTTAGCCCCCACTTTAGCAGGAATATGAACTCGATACAAACTCTTCATAAAGTAGATTGTAATAAAGTAGATTGTAATGAAAAGATAATCTTATTAAAATCGAAGGGACAAAGAGATCTTCAACCAAGATCACAATAAGAGAGACATCTCTAAAAAAGAGAGAAAAAGAAAAAGAGTGTGATTATCTCACCAAATGAGAACTTATGTCTCATTGTGAACCACACAAGGAAATTGTACAACTAGAAAGATGGAATTGAACTACCTAGTGAATGTGGCTATTCACTAGTCAACCCATCAAGGATTTTCCCTCATGAATATTATATTCTATAAGAGTAAATCCAAAAAGAAAAAAGAGATCTAATCTTAAGGACACCTTTGACATTAAGGGATCAAAATTTATTAAAACTGGAGGGATCCAAAGATCCTAAAAAAATCCATGCTTTAAGGATTAGTCATTAACCCAAAAAGGGAGAAAAAGTATCTTGAAAAATAATACATATCTTTTTTTAAAAAAGTGTGTGTTTGCAATAAGTGAGCAGGGTGTATGCCCCCACATTAAATTCATTGCTAACACTTTAATAGGAGCAATGACTTTAATGGAAACATAAACAACTCCACTGATTACGTTTCCACTACAAGACGCCCCAGACAAAGGCAAATCAAGGGAAATAATACAAAAACATATAGAGAACATAGAAGGGAACTACCTACTATGGGGTCAATATGATCATAAAATTATATATATATATATATATATATATATATATATATATATATATGATATTATTTCAAATTAATTGACATCATTCCCCAAAGAAAGTAGAACTACAATCACAAAGGAAGAAAGATCACATAAAAGATACAAAGAAGAATCTTTTTGGACCATGACCTAGAGACCAAAAAGAACTAGTGCTACCAAGTCCCGAATCCAAGAAGAAAACATGTATGAACAATAGTATAGGTACAACATAACATGAAACAACATATGGAAGAATAGAGATATAGATAGAGGAATAATACAATAGGTTTGATTCTTTTATCACCTTGTACTAACAGAGAAACAAAGATCATATAAAAGAATCTAACAACATTTAGAAAACACATTACAAGAGAAATACGATACAATAGACACACACACACAAAAAAGGCTACCATGAAAGACTAGCCAATCAAACTTGTCACCTACTCTCCCTATCTCATTGTATATTATTTAAGGAAGGTGGGTAACTCACAAGAGGGACTATATCCAACACAGTAGGAATTCATACTTCTAGGCCCAACTTAAGACATTCATAAATAAACTTAAGACATTCATGAATAGGTGAAGCAACAACATGCATGGAATTTAACCGTGGTAAACCAAGCTCAACTTCAAACTAATCAGATGGTAGCAACAACAAAAAAGGTGGTGTTCACCAATTTTCCACAAAGTTCAACTGGTAAATCAATAGAACCAAATGACGGAAAAAGAAAACCATTACAAATTTGTATCCACACTTCTGATGTATCATAAAAATCACGTTGCAAACCTTTCATAAAAAGATTTTCTTCTGTAATCACATTAACTAAGGAGGTAGAATCAACAAGACAACCATGAGTGGGTATCTCAACAATCTTAGCATAAATATAAAGGGGACCATCAGGAGCTTTAATAGTCTCAGAATCATCAAAGGTAATCAAAATTTCTCAAGGTTATTTTTTCTTAAGTTGTTGTCAAAGTTTAGGTTGAGGCTTCAATTTAGGCTTAAGTTTTAGTTGAGGTAAAACTGAAACTTAAGATTGAATTGGAGGTTGAGACTGAGGTGGAGATATAGATTGAACCAAATGCTCCACTTGATTAACAACATGATTAAGATCATCCATCTTTGAATCATACACAATATCCATACAAGATGGATGAGCAATAGTATTAGTATCATGTGTAGGTAAAGGATTCGTATAGATTTGAAGATTTTGATCAGGAGGAGAAACATATTTATTTCCACTACCATAATAATTATCAACAGATAAAGCATTAGAATCAATTAGGTCTTGAACCTTATGTTTTAAAGAATAACATTTCTCAGTATCATGACCAATCTAATGATGATATTGACAAAAAGCTTACGGATCAAAAGATTTATATGCCATTGTAGCAGGTAAAAGAGGTCGAATAGGAGGTAAAGTAGTCATATTAGTAGTTAACAACCTATTCATAATAGAATGTAAAGATTTAGAAAGAGAAGTAAACATGTGATGTAATCAAAAAGTAGTGGATGCAAAAGTGACATTATGAGATGCAACAACAACTTGAAACAATTGCATTTATTTGTTTATTTATCTTGACATAGTTGTTGAATTTTTAAACTTTATTTGGATTAGGACTACCATAACTTTTATCAACAAGAACATGAGCCATTAGAGTAGTGCTCTCAAATTGACTCACTTGTAATTGATAATGATGAAGTGTTGCAGAAAGTTGTTGAAAAGAAGTAAATTTAGTAAGAAAAAGCTTATTTTTACTATCCTTTTGCAAATTTGAAATAAAAATATGTTGAAAATAAATATTAGGAATATGATAGGAAATATGAGCATACAAATGCTTAAATCTATCAATAAATTCAGTCATTTTTTCTTTAGAATTTTGTTTACAATGCATCAAATCAGTCAAAGACACTTGCAGGCCAATGTTGTTTTGAAATTATTGAATAAGGACACTAGAAAGTTCAGGAAATGAAGTAATAGAATAAGGAGTCAAGAAACAAAACCATTTTAATGCCTTGTCACAAAAAGTTCAAGAAAACAACTTAACTAAAATCCTATGATCATGAGCATAATCATTGCAAAGGATTTGAAATGTTTTAACATGATGAACATGGTCTCCCTTACCATTATAATTCTCAAGACAAGGCATATCAACTTGTTGAGGAATGGGAGTATGAATAATATCCTGAGACAAAGGACTTCCTATGTCACAAGTAGGCATACTAAACTTATTTTGAGTTAAAGATGCAAGTTGTTGTTGTAAAGATGACATAGTTTGATCCAAAATAATAATTTTAGAATCATGAGAAGAAATATGAGAACTAGCAACATTAGAAATACTAGGTAAAGTGTACGAAGCTACAGGAATAGAAGACACAACTAGAGTAACACTAGGAACAAAATTTGGCACAAGAGTAGAATAAGTAAAAGGAAATTTATGATAAGAAGGTTGTGATATAGAAAGGGACACATGAGGAACACTCATAGGTATAGAGGAAACTGTCATAGTCATCAAAGAAGGAGTATAAATAGGAACATTAGGAAGAGGAATAGAAGAAGGTTCTACACTAGTGATAGGGGGAATCAACCCTAAATCTTGAGCTTCTTGAGCTAAAGGTTTAACATTGGAATGCACAAGGTGAGTAATGCCACGCAAGAGATTAACACCTTGGTCACTATCACGAAGAACTATCTTAAGAGCCTCAATAGCTTGAATAGAATCTTGATTATGGTTTTCTTGAAGAAGCCAATCACCCATTTTATCAAGTTCATTTGAAAATTTTGGACTTATTTAGGAGGAACTCTTAAAGAATTATCCTCATCATTAGATGAGTGAGAAATTTTTTCTCCATAAGAGGATTCGAATAAGGAAGAATCAAAGTCTCATCCAAAATCCTAAGGAAATGAGAAGAAGACTTAGGCTCAAAGGTACCCATAAGTCCACTACTGCATCTAACCCTAATATTAGAAGTAGGACTTGAACTAATAAAGCTCATAAACCAATGTAATGTAAATCAAATAAACTAAAAAAACATAAAGCATAAATATTTTTGTATTTTGAAAGAAACTTTATAATTTTTTTGTATTTTTGAATTAAAATGCAAGAGCATAAATGAAATTTAATCTTAATGTAAGAAAAGACCTAACAAATATAAAATGAAATATAACACTACAAAACACAATAGGGCATCTAATTCCACAAAATAAAAGAGGGTAATTGTGTCGGGTTCACCAAAATGAATAGGGTGAAAATAGATCCTATCCTCAACCCAAATTTCCTGTATGAATGATCTAAATTGATTAACCACAAGAAAGTGATCAATGCACAAGTGGATCATGTAATGGAGAATAAGGAGAAAGGAGGCCCTATGGTCTTCCTATTTGAGAAGTATGTGCTTAAATCTTGAAACAAATAAAAGACAAATACTAACTTTGAAGTAGGATAAATCTGGAAAATGTTGATTTCTGGTGTCTATGTACAATTTTGGGGATCTCTTAAATTTGTTCCAAACTAGAAATGTTGAGATGAAAAAAACCCATAAACTTTTATTCTCTTGAGAGGAGGTCAACTTTGACCCTAGTAGCAAGGCATAATCTTACCCAAGGGCACAATTGTACCCTAAAAAGTTGACCTTGACCTGCACTACTCTAACATAATTTCTTTTCATAAATCTCACAAGTTTCACAAAAAGGGTATCCAAATATATTCTTTAATTCATTGTTCCACGCTTGTATCTATAAGAAAAAGAGGTTTTGTTGTTTAAATGGGGGGTTGCCTTGGTCAAAACCTATTTTGGAATTAACCTTGAAATGTAATTGAAATTGCAAAATGTATATACAAAGTAAATGGAACTATTCACCTTGCTTATGTTGAAATACTTGTGGAGAATTTGAATCCTTGAATCCATAATTACGAATGCTCCAAATGAATATAGAAATGTATGTAGGATATCTCAAATCAATGACATTAGATGTTCAACACCAATCTTGAATGAATGTGGATGGAGAAATCTTCAACAAGAGAGCACCATAGAGATTGAATCCTTCAATAGCTAATAATGGTCCTCATTGATGAATTGGATGATTGAACACTTAAATGCTAGTATATCTTCACTTCATAAAACATCTGATATCACCATGCCTCTTATGAAAAAGTAGATGTCAAAATGAGGGAAGAAGGCTTCCTTATATAGAGATCAAGAGCACAAACTCCTAGAGAAGGTCAACATGAGAAAATTAAATCCCAATTAACCTTAACCCTAATAAATGGACCTAGATTAAATGTAATTAAGATTCTACCATTTTGAAACCCAAAACAACCAACTCAGAAGTAGGAAAAAGAAACTTTTTGAAGCTTGATGTCCTGAAACTCCTAGAAATTAAAAAATGGACCCAGGGTCAGGGATGAGTTCAACCCTACCATAGGTCAAGGTTGAGGTCGTCCTTGACCTAGGTCAAGTTTGAGGTTTCCCTTGACCTAAAAGGTCATCCTTGACCCAAAAATTCAAAGTCCTCAGTTTCAAAAAGAAAGTTGTTAAAAATAGGTTGGAAATGGAGAGAGAGAAGCAAAACAAGGGGAAAATAGCTAGATCCACGCAAAGACCCATTCAAGGTGCTTGAAATGATCTAGAACACTTAATCAGAGGGCTAAACACTCTTAACATGGAAGTGCTTCCATCTTAAGATGATACACTGATGAATGAAGTACGTCCCTAGGGGTCCTAGGATCCCTAAGGACAAATGTTAAAATGAAATGTGTCAAAAGGGGTCATAGGTTATCCTATGACCCCATTCAAACGAATGAAATAGGTACCTAGGGGTCCTAGGGCTAGGACCCCTAGGGACACATGTTGTAATGAAATGCATGGAAAGGGGTCATAGGTTGCCCTATGACCCCTTTTGACCCATTCCAACAAATGAAATAGATCCCTAGGGGTCCTAGGGACACATGTTGTCATGAAATACATCAAAAGGGGCCATAGGATAACCTATGACCCCTTTTGATCCATTTGAATGAATGAAATAGGTCCACAGACTCATTTAGTAGAGCCTTAATGATATCCTTGGTGTCATCTATGTTAACCTCATATTCTTGAGGTTTAACCCATGCCACTCTAGGCTTGACTGCTTGAATGTAGACCTTGTCATAGTCAACCAAAAAATAGATATCTTGCTCATAATCCTCTACTAGTTTCCTTGATATCCTATATCTACTTTGCATTTTCTCCTTGAATGTCTCAAAACAATTATCCATAATACTATCAAAGTTTTATTCTATCTTTGCTATAAATTCATTAATTTGATACAATACTGGAGTAACTTTCTTCCATACTATAGTTCCTTTTGAAGGATAAAACTTTTGAACATAGAAGAATAAACATGTCAAGAGAGAACCAAACTTACACCTATTGTTCTTTGATACTTGGATGATGTCAATTTTCTTACTCAATTGATTTAGCAGCAGTTCAGGAGGGTCAAAGGATAAATTATTCTTTACCACTTTGTACGCCAGGTCAACTACTTCATATGATATGTTGTTCAACCGACTTGAGCTGTAGATTTTGTGTGCTATCACATGGATGCCAAATTTCAATTCCATGTTAGTTACTCCACTTAGTTTCATGTCTCTTCCATCTCATTCAAAAAGAGTCCTCTTTGCCAATTCAACCCAACATAGGGTTTTTGTGGTCTTTTCTTTGTTCAACATAGGCAATCTAGTAATCCTATGTATAATCTTCTTGGTTATCAAATTAGGGTTATCCAGCCATAACTACATGCTATAAACACAACTCATGATGAATTTGATCCACTTCACTTGGAAGTCCCTTGGGATATGTAAAATATGCATCAAACCCTTTATCTCCAAATGTTTGTGCTTGGATTTTAAAGAACCCTCCACACAAAGTTCATTGAATCCCTCATTCATCTCTAGGGTTTCCAAATCTTGAATAGAATGGTGATAAAAAGATCAAATGTCATGAAAAAGGAGTATCTTAGGTGGAATCTAGGATTGTGGCACAGAGGCACCACCACTTTCGTAAATCATATTATTCTTGGTTTATTCATTAAAGTGATTCTAAAAGTTCATGGAATGGTAATTTATTTGATAAAAAGATATTATGACATTTGTAATGAAATGACTAAATGAGAATACAAAGTCACATGAGGAAGTTGAATAGTTTGAGGAAATTATAAAAGGGCCCAATGTAATGGCAAGAAGATATAGTTTAGATATATATAGTTTAGAGTGGAATAGGAAGAGGTCGGATTGGCTCTCTAGCAATTGGCAGCCAGAGAGCCCACAATGTGATCATATTTTGGATTAATGAAGCATGACAATATGTTATGATAATTGATTTGTTTGATTCATCATAACCAAAACATATATGTATGGGAGTCATCCTTTGTATTAGGTTACAGTTGGTTATAGTTAGGTTTTATAACTATTGTTCCCCATTTGTATTTGCTTGGGTTCTTGGTTTATTGACAAACTATATTATTAGTTTTTGTATTATCGACTCAATTTGATTTGTGAGGGAAATAAATGTTTATTGGGTAGTTGATTCAGAATGTTATGGTATTAATGGAAATTGATTTAAATGTTGATGAATTCTTCAGGAACCATCCCGTAAGTGATCATCCTTGAATATATTGGAAATGGGTTTTAAAGAATCGTAACATAATCTAAACATGATACTGAATCACACCATTGCTACTAGGAAGGTGGTGAAAGTATACTCAAATAAGCATGCCCATGTTGACATCAAGGCTCGAGATGATTAGAATGGGTAATGGAGAGGGTTGGGTTTGAAGAGGAACTCAATATGAAACAAGACAAGAATCTAGTGTTGAAGAGAGAGGGAACCCTATTGTGTTCAAAACAAAGGTGGTAGTTATGACTCAATTTTTTGAAACCTGATATGCAACACAAAGGGATTGAGTCATGAGAGGGAAAAAAAGATTGTCTTCCATGGTTCTTGGTTTTTGATGTAGGAACATCTTGAGTGTAAGAGTAATCTTGCATCAACCAAAAATGTTTTATTTTTAGTCTTTTCTATTTTAATAAGGACTAGTAGACAGGGTGGTTACTATTTATGGGAACTTGCTATTTTTAGTAATTTTTTTCATATTAGCTCAAAATGTTCTCATTTTCTACAGGAAGGTTCATTTTAGAGTTGCGAACCTACCATAAAAAGTCTCATTGCTCAAGCATAAGTATCAAAAAAATTATTGTGGATTTTGGTGGAAAAATTTGCAGAAAAATATTTAGGCTCACCGTTGGAGACCTTAGAGTGCCCAGATGAGGTCCAAAAACTCAATGGAAGGGCACTTAAATTGTTTTGAGACTATAGACTAGGAGTCTGGCATTTCCAAAAAGTGGTTATAATAGCCAATCAGAGCAATGGTTTGTGAGTTATGGTCTTTCAAAGTTGGGCTACTCAAAATATCTAAAATAATTGTCAAAGATGTATTTGGCTGACTCTATATGTATTGTTAGGGTTTGTTGACCCGAGGTATTAAGTTTCAATTTCTAGAACCTTCCTAGGTGGCATAAAATTTCCTATTTAAGAAAGGCCTAAACATTGTCTAGAACAACTCTAGGTGATAGTTCACAGCTTGTCTTGCAAATTATTGTAATGAAGATGCCCATGTGGGTTAATATATTGTACTTGTGAATTCTGTTATACTGCATTTGTGGTGCAAATAAGAAGTCCATATTTTATTCTCGCAATTGTTGTTGTTTTTTTGTTTTATGTTATGAGTTTATGGTATTAAGGGGAGTACCCTTCATCAAGTGATATTAGAGCTAGAGTTCTTGAGTGTGTGGATAGATCGCCAACTGTGAGGCAGTCTACCATGGTTTGGGCTGACCATGTAGAAAGATTGTCAATTGTGAGATAGTTTGCACTAGGGTTTCAATGGAGGCACAAAAATGGCTCCACAAAGAGAGTGTAGTAGAAGAGCTGTAGGTGTTACACCTGAGGGTTTTAGAGCCCTCCAAAGGAAAATGCAAGCATTGGAAGAACAAATGTGTAGAGGAATAAATCTTCCTATAAGAGATTAAAGTGAGGATGAGGACAAAGTAGGAGAAAATGTCAAAGTAGAAGTAGTTCTAAACCTAGAGGAAGAAAGACTTTTTAGGGCCATCTCCAAGATTGGAAAAAGACCTAAGTTTGAAGTTCCCACATTTTCGAGAAATTTTAACCCAAAGGAGTTGATTGATTAGATCAATGAACTAGAGGAATACTTTGAGTATGAAGATATTGATGATCCTGATAGGGTCAAGTTTAGGAAGGTGAAACTAAAGGGACATGTGAAGATTGGGTGGCAGGAGGTTCAGTTGGAGTGAAATAGAAAGGGAAAGGACAAAATCACCACATGGGAGTAGATGATAGGTAAACTGAAGTGAGAAATCATTCTCATGGATTATGAGCTTGATTTATTGAAGAAGATGCAAGAGTTGAAGCAAGCGAGAAAATTTGTTCAATGGTATACCAAAGAGTTCTACCAAGTTCTCATTAGAACTGGCCATGTAGAAGCTAATAAGGAGAAAGTCACCCATTATCTTAATGGGTTAAGGCCAAGTATTCAAGATAAACTGAGTCTGGTTTGAATGAATAGTAATGAGGAGTCATACCATTTTTCCCTAAGAGTTGAGGAGAAATTGAACAAGAAGTTTGACAACAAGAATAGTGGAAGAGGTTATAGCAGAAGATTTGGTAGATGATCTTATGGTGCTCGTAATGATGGCCACAAGAACAAGAATGAGACTAGAAGTAGTAGTTAGAACCAAAGGGGAAACAATTCCAATCATTTCCATGATTGAGACAATAGAGATTAGAGAGGAAGAGGTAGAGGATCAGGATTTGGAAGAAGAGACTTCCCTAGGAAATGTTTTCACTACAGAGAAGAAGGGCATAGAGCATTTGAATGTACCCAGTGCCAAGGAAGGATATAATGAAGAATAGAAGGCTAGACTAGAGTTGCACATGTTGATGAATATGCCAGATCCTCACATTCTGAAGATGTTGAAAGAGGAGAAGTCCTAGTTAACATAAGAGTCCTACTGAGTGGTGAGAATGAACCTGACCAAAGAAGGATCTTGTTCAACACAAGGTGTCAATGTGAAGATAAGTGTTATGATGTGATCATTGATGGTGAAAGTACTAACAATCTAGTATCATATGATGGTCACCAAGTTTAAGCTGAAGAGATAAAAACATTTGCATCCATATCATATTGCTTGGGTGCAAGATGACCACAAGGTCATGGTCAATGAGCAATGCCTAGTGAAGTTTAAGATTGAAAGCTACCAAGATGAGCTACTATGTGATATCATACCTATGAACATATGTCATATGTCATTGGGTAGGTCATGGCAGTTTGGTAGGCATGCCATACATCATGGGCGAGCAAATACCTATACTCTATCCAAGGATGGAGTGAAACATAAGTTGAATTCATTGAAGGATAAAGAAGAAAAGGTATGTAGTGCTATCAGAATATGTTTTGTTGATGGAAAAGAGTTTTTCAAAGGTATGAAATATGAGCATGTGTGTTTTTCTATAATTCCAAAAGATAGTAAAGAAGAAATAGAGGAGGTACCTACAAAAGTTGTAGATATGTTGGGGAAGTTTTCTGATAATGTATCAAATAATGTACATGATGGATTACCCCCAATAAGGAAGATCAGTCACCAAATAGATTTGGTTCTAGGAGCCAATTTTCTAAACAAGGTAGCACACAAAATGACACCAACAGAAAGTGAACAGTTGAATAGGCATGTTCATGAGTTGTTGCAGAAGGGGTTGATTTGAGAGAGTCTGAGTCCATGTGTTGTACCAACATTATTAGCACCAAAGAAGAATGGAGAATGGAGGATGTGCATAGATTCTTGCACGATCAACAAGATCACAATCAAGTACATATTTTCTTTGCTAAGGATGGATGATATTATGGACTATTTGAGTGGAGTTGAATATTTTACAAAGATAGATCTAAAGAGTGGGTATCGATAGATTCATATGAGAGAAGGTGATGAGTGGAAGACTAATTTCAAGACCATAGAAGGAATGTATGAGTGGTTAGCCATGCCTTTTGGGCTAACCAATGCACCAAGCACTTTCATGCATCTCATGAATGAGGTACTGAGGGTGTTTCTAGGTAAGTTTGTCATTGTTTACCTAGATGATATATTGATGTATAGTAAAACATTGGAGGAGCATTTGATTCATATTCACAAGGTGTTTGATAAGTTGAGGGATGAAATTTTTTTGATAAACTTGAAGAAGTGTAGTTTTATAAAGGAGTTAGTCTTAGTAGAAGGTCTAAAAATTGACTCAGAGAAAGTGAAGGCTATCCTTGAATGACCTACTCCAAGGAGTGCGATAGAGGTAACATATTTTCATGGACTAGATAGTTTTTATATAAAGTTCTTAAGAGGTTTTAGCAATATTTGTGGACCCTTTATTGAAACAATGAGAGGGGATAGGAAAGAATTGTTAGGATTAAACCATAGACAGAAATAACAATTACATGCAAATATAACCAATAACAGAAAATAATAGATCACACAGAAAAGAACACAAGACACCAAGATTTAACATGGTTCGCCCAATCCCTGGGCTACACCCACCAAACAACAAGTTCGATATTATTACGTTCCAGTGATTATAACCTGATTACAATCTGTAATCCTTGACAGCTCAATATTGTCACAAGAACCAATTTTTCATCACAAATATGAAACAATCCCCAACCCTAAGCTCTTTTATACAAGTTCTTTTACCGCTTTAGGGTTATAATTAATAATTACATGTTGGCCCAAAATCCCAAGCCCCAAAGAATTTATGAAGTATGTATAGTACTTTCCTGATTAGTCACCACAATCTAACAATCTCCCACTTGGGGACTGATCGAGCTCCACACTAAACAACAATCTCCCACTTGGAGACTAATCCTATAGCTATGCTGCCACTCCATAAGGCTCCCACTGGATCAAACCACCCTGGACTCTGATGTTCTTTTATTCATGTTCAATCTAAAAGACCAACCAAATCTAAAGAGGAGTTCAATTTCTCCCTTGTTACTATCTTTGTCAACATATCTTCTAGATTTTCATTTGTATGTATCTTCTCCAACTTTAACTATCCATCCTCCAAAATTGACTGAATGAAATGGTACCACAACTGTATGTGTTTGGTCTTTGAATGCAGAGCTAAATTCTTTGTAAGATGAATGACACTCTGACTATTTGTGAACAAATAATTATCCTTCTAAGGATGTCCCAATTCTTCCAAGAAGAACTAAAGCCATATCATCTCTTTGGCTACCTCCATAGCAGCTACATACTCTACCTCTATAGTGGATAAAGAATTAACCTTTTGTAATCTAGAAACCAAGCTCACGACTTCGCCACCAATAGTAAAGACATGACCTATAGTACTACACCTAGTATCAATATCCCTTGCCAAATCTGAGTCAACATAGCCCTATAAATCAGTAGTAGAGCCCCCAAAGTGTAGACACTTATTGGATGTTCCTCTCAGATATTTGACAATCTATTTAATTGCATTCCAATGCTCAATTCTTGGATGACTCATATACCTGCTAACAACTCCCACTACATGTGTAGTATCTGGCCTAGTGCATACCATGGCATACATCAAGCTTCCTACAGCTGAAGCATAGATTCCCTTGGACATCTTATCCTCCTCTTCTTGTGTCTTAGGACACATCTCCTTAGTCAACTTCAAATGACTAGGTAAAGGTGTGCTAACAGCTTTAGCATTCTCCATAGAGAAACGTTGCAACACCTTCTCCACATAATTAGCCTGAGATAGCATCAATGTTCTATTCTTCCTATCTCTGCAAATCTTCATACCAATGATTTGTTTTGCTACCCCCAAATCTTTCATAGCAAATGCATTTGCTAACTAGCATTTTAGCCCCTTAATATGATCCATATTAGACCTAGCTACAAGAATATCATCAACATATAAACATAAAATAATGTAGCTATCATCATCTAACCTCTTAAAATAAACACAATGATCTAAATGACACTTGCTTTAGCCATGCTCATGCATAAAACTATCAAATTTCATATATCATTGCCGAAGTGCTTGCTTCAAGCCATATAAACTTTTCTTCAATTTGCACACTAAGTTCTCCTTAACTTTGACTTCAAATCCTTGTGGCTAAGCCATATATATCTCTTCATCCAAATCACCATGAAGGAAGCTATTTTAACATCAAGCTACTCTAAATGCAAATCTTTAGTAGTCACAAGACTTAAAACAGTTCAGATAGAAGTCATCTTAACAACTAACCTAGCATTAAATCTTTTCTTACTGCCTTCCTCTTATTTCAACCTATAAAACCACTTATTCTATAAAGTACTTTTATGTGCATGCAACTTGCATAAATTCCATGTCTGATTCTTCAGCAAAGAGTCTATTTCATCTTTCATTGCAGACTCTTGTTGAATCTTAGTATCCACCTGCACAGCTTCACCATAACTTTCAGGTTCACTAGCATCTATTAATAAAATAGAATACAAAGAGGGAGAAAATCTTTCTGGAGGTCAAATTTGTCTGGTTGACAATCTAACATTCATTGGTGTGTGTGGTATTTATTGTTGTGACTGTTGAACATCATGAGAAATGGCTAGAACATCAGCTTTTGGAGTATCATCCAACACTACATAATCATCTTCTTTCTTCTCATGTTGTTGCAATAGATCTTTGTACAACAGTTTCTCATTGAATATGACATCCTTGCTTCTTACAATTTTCTAATTTTCAAAATCCCAAAGCCTATAACCAAATTCATTAATTTCATATCCAACAAATACACATTTCTTTGACTTAGCTTCAAGCTTGGTTCTATTTTCAAAATCTATGTGAGCAAATGCTTCATAGCTGAAGGTTTTGAGAAAAGAATAACTCACCTTCTTACCAATTCATTCTTCCTCTAGAATACCACAGCCCAAAGGAGTAGAGGGACCTCTATTAATCAAATATATAGCAGTATTGATAGCCTCCTCCCACATGTGTAAGGGCAACCCAACATGTAACTTCATGCTCGTTGCACGTTCCATTATAGTCATGTTCATGTGTTCAGCCACTCCATTTTCCTGTGGAGTCCTTGGAAAAAATTTCTATCTACAAATACCATTAGTGGAGCAATAATCTTCAAATTCATGACTGCAATACTCACCACCATTATTGGATCTGAGACATTTTAATTTCTTACCAGTCTCATTTTCAACCAAGCATTTCTATTTCTTAAAAGCTTGAAATACATCAAATTTCTGTCTAAAGAAATAAACTCATACTTTTCTAGTTGTGTCATCAATAAATTTAACATAATAATGAGAGCCACCATGGGAAGATACCTGAGCCAGTCTCCATACATCTATATGCACAAGCTCTAATTTCTCCTTTTTGTTTTCCTTCCCAATCTTTACAAAATTCACTCTCTTTAGTTTTCCATACATGCAACTTTCATAGAAATCCATATTAACACATTTTAGACTTGGTAAAACTTTTTTTGAATGAAGTACTTTCATACCTTTCTCACTCATGTGCCCAAGTCTGTTGTGCCACAACACTATATTAGAATCTACAGTAGCTATTTGTTCTCCCTGCTCAATTGCAACAATTATTCCTAAACATTAATTTTTCTCTGAAACAATTAAAGTAGAAGGAACAATATGACTTTTACAAAGATATAAGGTGCCTAGTTTCACACCTTTTTCTACTACAAGGGAACCTTTTGAAACCTTCCAAATTTTACCATTAAAAGTAACTACACAACCCTCATCACCGAGTTGCCCTACTGAAATTAAATTCCTACTCAGCCTTGGAACATGTCTTACCTCATGTAGTAGCCAATGATTCCCATTCTGCAACTTAATCTTAATTTTTCCCTTTCCAACATTCTGATAAGGTTCATTATCCCCCAAATAAACAAGCCCAAAATCCCTTTGGACATAATCAATGAAATAACCTCTATGAGGTGTAGCATGAAATGAAGCACCAGAATATAAAACCCATGAATCATCAACACTTTCTAAAGATAGAAGCAAAGCATCCTCTTTAGATTTATTACTTGCCACATTTGCCTCCTTGTCTCCATCTATTTTATCTCCTTCATTTTTCTTTTGATTCCAGCAATCTTTCTTTTTATGACTTTGTTCCCCACGGTACCAGTAGTTCAGTCCTCTCAATTGAGACCTCCTCCCTTTTGACTTTCTTCTTGATTTCCCATGATTTCTAGAATTACTTCCTCTCTTAATCATTCTACCCCTACTTTGTGCATTAAAGCACTTCCTGATACAGATCCACCTGAGGATTTCCTACAAGTTTCCTTACTCAAAACAACACTGATCATATCTTCACATTTTAGGGTACTAGATCTAGGAACATAATTACTCATAGCCATTACCAAACCATTCTAGCTTTTAGGCAAAGAATAAAAAATCAAGAGAGCCCTAATTTCTTCATCAAAATTGATACTCACAGAAGATAAATAACTACTAATAGTATTAAACTCATTTAAATGATCTACAACAAATCCACCTTCTACCATTTTCATATTAAAAAAATGCTTCATGAGAAATACCTTGTTTAAAGCAGAGGGCTTTTCATACAGTGTCACTAGGGTTTTCATCAATTCTTCTGTCATCTTTGCTTTTGCAATATTAAATGCCACTGATGTTGCCAAGCATAATCGAATGCTTGTAAGTGCATTTCTGTCCAACAGATCCCATTCATCATTTGACATAGATCCTTGATTCTTGGCTTTGCCTTCCAATGGCTTCGATAAATCCTTCTAATAAAGATAGTCTTCCATTTTCATCTTCCATAACTAGAAGTTCTGCCCATTGAACCTTAAAAAAATCTCAACTTACCCTCATCTACCATTTCTCCCACTCAACCATGAGACTTTCCTATAGAGGATAACTAAAAAACAACCTCACTCTGATACCACTTGTTAGGATTAAACCATAGATAGAAATAAAAATTACATGCAAATATAACCAATAATAGAAAATGATAGATCACCTAGAAAAGAACACAAGACACCAAGATTTAACATGGTTCACCCAATCCCTAGACTACGTCCACCAAATAGCAAGTCCACTATTATTATGATCCAATGATTATAACCTGATTACAATCTGTAATCCCTTACAACTCAATACTGATGTAAGAACCAATTTCACATCACAAATATGAAACAATCCCTAATCCTAAGCTCTTTTATTCAAGTATTTTTATCACTTTAGGGTTTTAATTAATAATTACATGTCAGTCCAAAATCCTGAGGCCCAAAGAATTTATGAAGTATGTATAGTACTGTCACCACAATCTAACAAGGATTTAAGTGGACTATAGGAGTCGACAAGAGTTTTAATCTATTGAAACATAAAGTTATTGAGCAACCTATTTTAGCACTTCTAGATTTTAACAAGGTGTTTCAAGTAGACTATGATGCTAGTGGTACTGCAATAGGAGTTGTTTTGAGCCAAGAAGGTAGAGCTGTTTCTTATTTCAGTGAGAAATTGAATGATGCAAAAATAAAATATTATATTTATGATCATGAATTTTATGTTATATTTAAAGCATTGAAGAAGTGGAGACGCTATCTTCTTCCTAAGGAGTTTGTTTTATATATTGATCATCAAGCTTTGCAATATTTGAAGTCAAGAAAAATTGAACCAAAGGCATTTGAAGTGGGTTGAGTTTTTCTAGAGTTATACATTTTTTTTGAAACACAAGAGTGGGAAGTCTAACACAGTTTTAGATGCTCTTAGTAGAAGACAACTTTTGTTGATAGAAATGCAGATAGAGGTGGTTGGGTTCAAGGAACTCAATACTTTGTATCAAGATGATCCTAATTTTGGTGAAGCATAGAAGGCTTGTATAGAACCTATTACACTTGTCATGACAAAGTGGTTGGATTTCATGATCTAGGATAGTATATTGTTTAAAGGAAGCCAGTTGTGCATTCCTAGAAGTTCAATGAGAGAGAATCTCATCAAGGAGAAGCATAGTGGAGGGTTTGTTGGACATTATAGAAGAGATAAAACCATAGCTTTGGCTACTAAGAATTACTATTAGCCACAATTATAGCAAGATGTGAAGAATTTTGTGTAGAGTCATAGAGTATATCAGATGGTGAAAGGAGTGAAGCAGAATACAGGATTGTATTGGTCATTACCTATACCAGAGAAGTTGTGGGAGGATGCTAGCATGGATTTTGTTTTGGATTACTGAGGACACAATGCAGACATGATTCTATTTTTGTGGTAGTTGATAGGTTTTGAAAGATGACACCTTTTATTCCTTGCAAGAAGACTAGTGATGTTGCTCATGTGGCAGCATTATTTTTTAGAGAAGTGGTGAGACTACATGGTCTACCAAAGAGTATAGTTTTAGTTTGAGATACCAAATTTGTTGGGTATTTATAGCATACATTGTGGAAGAAGTTAAAGATAAACTTGAAGTTTAGTTCATCACATCATCCACAAACTGATGGATAGATAGAAGTTGTGAATCACAACTTAGGAAACTTGCTTATATGCTTGGTTGGAGATAAACCAAAAGGATGGGATATGATTTTACCATAGGTGGAATTTGCATATAATAATTCTATCAATAGGAGTACTAGTAAATCACCATTCCAAATTGTATATGGGATTAGTTCTAGAAAATCTTTTGAATTGAGGAAATTGGATAAAGGTGAGATAAGTTGTGCTGAAGCAAAAGATTTTGTTGAACATTTGAAGAACATCCATGAGGAGGTGAGGAAGCACATCATAAAGATGAATACATAGTATAAGGTTACGGAAAATGTGAAAAGGAGGTATAAGGAATTTTAGATTGGAGATGAAGTCATGGTTCATTTGAGAAAAGAGCAATTTCTAGTGGGTACGTATAATAAGTTGAAGATGAAGAAATTTGGACCGTGCAAGATAGTGGAAAGGCATGATTCTGGAAATGTGTATGAAGTGGAGTTGCCTACTAAATTGAATATTTCACCAGCATTTAACATTTTAGATTTGACAAAATGTTATGAAGAAGGTGATGAAGATGAAGTTGCTAAAGCGCAGTGGAGTATTCTAGTAGCTAGTTCAGCTACAAAGGAGATTAAGAAGATTCTGGACAGTTGTATTGGAAAAAGTACCAAGAACATAACTTATGAGGAATATATGGTCAAATGGAAAGGAAGGCTAGTAGAAGATTAATCATGGCTAGCAAAGGAGGAGGTTAACCATCTTGGTTTTCCTCTGATCACCTGAGATATGATAAGGTCACTTATCAAATTACCCCAGGTGTCTAATGTAGGAGCATCTTGGGTGTAAGAGAAATCTTACATCACCGAAAATATTTTATTTTCAATATTTTCCTTTTTTAACAGGACTAGTAGATAGGGCGGTTACTAATTATGGAAAATTTCTATATTTAGTAAGTTTTTTCATATGAGCTCAAAATGTTCTTATTTTCTATAGGAAGGTTCATTTTAGAGTTGTAAGCCTACTATAAAAATCTCATTGCTCAAGCATAAGTATCAGAGAAGTTATTGCAGATTTTTGGTGAAAAAATTTGTAGAAAAATCTTTCGGCTCATCGTTGGAGGCCTTAGACTACCTGAATGAGGTTTGAAAACTCGACAGAAGGGCACTTGTGTGATTTTAAGAGTGTAGATTAGGAGCTAGTGTTTTTGGAAAGTGGTTATAATAGCCAATCACAGAAATAGTTTATGAGTTATGGCCTTTCAAAGTTGGGCTACTCAAAATATTTAAAATAATTGTCAAAGATATATTTGGCTAACTCTATATGTATTGTTAGGGTTCATCAGCCACAGGTATTAAGTTTCAATGTCTAGAACCTTCTTAGACAGCATAAAATTCCCTATTTAAGAAAGCCCCAAACATTGTCTAGAACAACTCTTGGTGATAGTTCGCAGCTTGTCTTATATATTATTGTAATGAAGGTGCCCATGTGGGTTAGCATATTGTACTTGTGAATTCTTTAATACCGCATTTGTAGCACAAATAAAAAGTCCATATTTTATTCTCACAATTGTTGTTGTTTCTATTTTTTTGTTATGAGTTTATGGTATTAAGGGGAGAACCCTTCATTAGTTTTCATGGGTAAGTAACCCAAATATGGTAAAGAGGGGCTCGAGACCTAAAAGAGAGAAGTTGTTGTTGCCAAGTGGTTGTAGTTGGTGAATTTGATATCAAAATTGGTATTGGTATGATCGAGTGGTAAGTATGTCTCTAATTTGTAGAAAAGGTGGTGAACATTTGTTCGAATGCTAGCAAGATGAAACAAGATTAAGATTTACATTATAATGGTCAGTGTTACAATGTTAAGGTGTTCATTATTTTTATTGGAGTATTGGGAAAATATGAACCTCTAATCTATGTTAGCAAGAATAGTAACGTAGATATGCAGATTATGGATGTCATTGATGCTTCCCTTGCATCAAAGTGGTATTAGAGCTGAAAAGATTATAAGGGTGTATATGGGAGGAAATTAACACTAGGAAATGTTGGGTTTATTTTGGATTCTTTTTTTGAAGTTTATGGTTGTGGATTTGTTGCCAGTTCATTGAGCTGCAAGTGGGTGGATAGGAAGGTCTACCAAAGGCCATGGGATGGTATTGTGTGTTGCCAAATAGATAGGGGAGAGAGGCATGAGGGACTCCTAGTTGAGGGACATTAGTTGTAATGCAACACAAAGGAGTGGAATGTGGAAAGGGAAAGCACCATTGGAGGTAGCAACATAACTCCATTTATAGGAGTCACGGTTGAAAAAAAGAATGGATGTAGTGGAGGCATCGATCGACTGAAGATATAGAGGTAGAAGATTGTTGCAGAAATCTCACCATAGCATTTCCATGGGACATGGAAATTTTGAAGCTTGAGAATATGGTGCAGAGGCACCACCAACTTTATATTTCATATTATTTTTGGTTTATAAAGTCATTTAAAAAGTTCATGGCATGGTAATGTATTTGATAAAAAGTTATTATGATATTTGTAATGAAATGACTGAATGAGAATACAAAGGGACATGGGGAAATTGAATAGTTTGAGAAATTATAAAAGGGCCCAATGTAATGGCAAGAAGATATAGTTCAAATATATATAGTTTAGAATGGAATAGGAAGAGGTCAAATTGGCTCTTTGGCGGTTGATAGCCAGAGAGCCCACAATGTAATTGTATTTTGGATTTTAATGAAGCATTATAGTTCTATTATGATAATCAATTTGTTTGATTCATCATAACCAAAACATATTTGTATAGGAGTCATCCTTTGTATTAGGTTATACTTGGTTATAGTTAGGTTTTATAACTATTATTTCCCCATTTGTATTCGCTCGGGTTCTTGGTTTATTGACAGACTATATTAGTAGTTTTTTTATTATCGAATCTCAATTTGATTTATGTGGGAAATAAATTTTTATTGGGTAGTTGATTGAGAATGTTATGATATTAATGGAAATTGATTTAAAGGTTGAAGAATGTTTAAGGAACCATCCCATGAGTGATCATCCTTGAATGTATTGGAAATGGGTTTAGAAGAATTGTTACATAATCTGAACATGGTGTTGAATCACACCATTACTACTAGGAAGGTGGTGAAAGTATAATTCAACAAGAATGCTCGTGTTGACATCTAGGATCAAGGTGATTAGAATGGGTAATGGAGAGGGCTCAATTTAAAGAGGAACTTGATATGTAGCAAGACAAGAATCAAGTGTCGAAGAGAGAGGGAACCCAATTCTGTTCAAAGTAAAGGTGGCAGTCATAACTCAGTTTTTTGAAACCCAATATGCAACACAAAGGGATCGAGTCACAAGAGGGAAGAAAGATCGACTTCCATGGTTCTCAATTTTCATGGGTAACTAACCAAAATATGGTAAGGAGGGGGTTGAGATTCAAAAGAGAGAAGTTGTTTTGCCAAGTGCTTGTAGTTCGTGAATTTGATGTCAAAATTTGTATTGGCATGATCGCGTGGTGAGTTTGTCTCTAAGTTATAGAAAAGGTGGTGAACATCTATCTGAATGCTAGCAAGATGAAACAAGATTTAGATGTACATTATAATGGTCGATGTTACAATGTTAAGGTGTTCACTATTCTTATTGGAATATTGGGAAAATGTGAAGCTCTAATCTATGTTAGCAAGAATAGTAACATGGATATCATATTGTTGATGTCATCAATGCTTCCCTTGCATCAGATTATGCTCCAAAAGGATTGAGTGCCTCTACAACTGTTGGACTCAATTTGAGCATGGGAGCCTTACAATTGACTCCACGAACCAACATCTCATAACCTTACTTAATATTGCTGCTAGAAGATGCCATTGCTCAATAGGATTTTAAACACGACAAAAATCTTCAAAAACAACTACTTAAATTGCTTAAGGGCTCTGAGTTCTCTCATTGTTATATTCTCTAAAAATTCATTGTCAAAAAATACATTTAATTTCCTCCTTTTAAATAATTTTAGTCTTTACTATCACCATTAATGCTTCATATGCATATTCATTTAGTCACTGGCTATCATCCACTCAATTTGGCATGTAACACTTGGAAGACACCTTCAACTCAGTAAAGTCTCCTGACTTAGTAGGAACCACCAATTCAAAGAAAACTTTGAACTCGTTAAGGTTTTCCACTAGTCAATCTAAACTTGGTGCTCAGTAGAGTTACCAACTTGGCATCTTCATCTAGAAATAGATATGCAACTTGACCTTGCTCAATAAGGTCTTGAACTTCCATCATCACTTGGTGATCCTCATGCATCTTAAATGTTGATATAGATCTTTCTGCTTGCTAGCTAGAACTTATGTTAGATGAATTCTTTTGAATTGTAGTTCCAATGATCTCCATAGTGAACTAAGTTGAAATGGTTGAGTCACCCAACTCATTGACTTGGGTGTCAACAACTTTATGTATTTGGCTTGCATTCTCTATATGTTTCTACACCCATTTCTGCCTCATTTGTTTTCTAATGTTGTTAGCTTTAGCTTTCTTTTCATCTTCAACTCTTCCTCTATTCATACACTTCTTGGCAAGATGTCCAATTTTTGTGCAAACAAAACATTTCTTTGTAGTGTCTCTTTTCCTCATGTGATGTTTTACACAATTTTCTCCAGTGCATCCAAACTCATCACATTAGTGACATCTACACCATGTGTTTTAATCCTAACCAAATATTGCTTTCACAACTTGTTCTGCTAGGTTCCACTTCTTGATTTTGCACTTTGAAGATTTGTTTCCTTGTTTGTTGCAATTGTGACACTTTCCTTCAAACTTAAGTTTCTCTTTGCATTCACTTGCTCTATGACCATGCTTATTGCAATTGTAACACTTTCCATTGAATTTTTCTTTACCATTAATCCAACACTTATTTGATGTGTGACCAATCTTACCAAAATGATTACAAGTAGGTCTTTTGTTTTTTTGAGCTCCTTGCTAAGATGATTCACCTTCATCTATATATCCTAATCTAGATTTGTCTTTGTATGTATATTGAGTTTTCTCATTCAACTAATTCACTTTTTCTTGAGATTTTGTCATCCTTTCATTGGTTTTCTTTTCCATATTGAGATCATTTTGCAGTCTTCCATTCTCTAGTCTTAAGGTCATAATTTCTTGATTTGCATCATTGAGTTGATCAATAAAGTATGTTTGCTAAAGGGATATTTGTTGAATTTCATTTTCCTTTTCTTCTATCTCTTCTTTGGCTTTGTCCTTTTGTTCCATGACTTCACACATTTTGACTGATTGGATTTCTTGCTCTCTTTTCAGCTTTCTAACTTCTTCTTGAAAAATGAGATTCTTTTCAAGTAGGCCTTTGATAGCTGCATCATCTTCATTTGAATTTCTTTTTGGGCATAAGTCTTCAATTATTTATTCAATGTAGAGATTGTCATCCATTTTTGCTACAAGATCTTTCCTTCTTTGCAATGATTAAGAGAGTTGATCCTTTGCTTTATTGATTTGTTCAATGGCTAATTCTAAATCTAACTTTTTATTCTCAATAGTCTTATCTAGCAAGTATACCTCCATTGCCTCTAATCTTATCTCAAGTTGTTAAACTTTTGATATGAGAACCAAAAGCTCTAATACCACTCATTAGAGTGGGATTGTTGTTGTACCAAAAGACCAATCTATCAATGCTTGATACAACCACTCCACTTATAGTACTCGGGAGGCAGTTAAGCCCTTCTCGTGAATCTCGAGGGGAGAACTTTCTTGGATTTTTTATTTAAGGTGAAGATTTGAAGATGGATCCTAAAATGGTTAAAGTGATTTTGGAATGGCCTACACCTAATAATGTTGGAGAAGTTAGATCATTGTATAGTTTGGGTCCTAGTTTTTACCAAAAAATAATCAGGAATTTTAGTTTAGTTTGTAATCCTATGAAAAATACTATGATAGGTGGTAGGTGAAAGGAAAAATTTTCATTAGACACATGGAGCTAACTAGAGTTTTGGATTAATAAAGAAGAAACTTTTTGAACTATCAATTTTGGCTTTACTAGACTTCAATAAGGCATTTCAACTAGATTTTGATCCAAGTGGGAATGCACTCAAGGTTGTGTTGAGTTGAAAGCATAGATTAATTGTATTTTGCAGTGAGAAGTTGAATGATACCAAGAAATATATTTGATATATGATGAATAATTCTATGAGGGTAGAAATGCTCGGAGTTGATGAATAGAAGGTTGTATATAAGACAAATCCTGATTTTGAATATGCATAGAAATTGTACCATCATTGGATGCACTCAAATTTAATGAAGGTTTAAAACCTATTTAATGTAAGGCCATTAAGCTTCTAGTACTTTTCATTCCTTCTTCCCTTTTATATCTTTTCTCCTAGGTGGAATTGGATTTAAACCTAGTAGATCCTCTTTAAATCTCCTATTTTCATAGTGTTAAGCTCAACGTAGGATCTATTCTCCTTGGTCCTCTCTTCCCTTTATCTATCCACTTGGAATATCCTTCTTGCACCATAATGGCTATATCTCAAGCTATGTACTTGATTTTAGAGATTTAGGATCTATTTTGGAATCTCAGAATTTCCAAGACCTTGTTGTCAGGGGCAGAGTGTCCCCCTAATTGGGATCTATTTTGGGGCTCCTCTTTAGGTCCCATGTCTAGATGTATACAAGGTGTTAATTCCTATGTAGGTAAACCTACATGAGTTAGTCAATTCTGATCCATATATAAACCCTTCCATTTGCTCCATTTTTCATATCCATTCAAAAGAAATCATTTCATCTAAAAGTTTGAGCACTCAAGCTCTCAAGTTCTAAAAAATTCTTCAAGAATTCAAGACATTCAAGCTATTCTTCTATTTAAGATCAAGGATTTATGCATTCAATACATTGAAGGATTTTATGCTAGATCTTTCATTGCATTTTCAACATTCAAGATCTCCCTTCGTACATTCAAGGTCCTTTGTTACGTCTTAACTTTCAAGATCTATATCCATCTAGAAGGTGAATTCCAAGTACATAAATTCATGAAGGTTTTGATTCCACTTCAATGTCCTTTTTAGAGTTTTGAAGTTGAGTCAAAGCTACTACACCTACATACTTGATTATATTCCAAATTCAAGAGCATATTCATAGATTTACATTACTTCATGTTAGATATATCATTACTACTTGTTATCTTTCCATTTTAATTATTTGTTAGGAATAAGGTGTCTCAACCTTGAATAATTCCTATTCTTGTTATTTCTTTTGTAAATTTATTTTTTGCAAATAATGTAATTAAGTGTGAGTGCACATGTCTAGTTGGCATGTTAATGTGTCACTCCACTTGCATGTGTTGGCATCTTGAATTATGTGTAAGGAGATCATGAATGAAACAGTTATGATGGATTCCTATGATGCTTAAGAGCTATCTTTGGAAGATATGATGATGGGTGAAGATGTGAAGATATGTTCCAATTGATCATTAAGTACTGTACACTCGAGTCTCCATCTAGCGCGTAGGATTTGGGGCATCACCCTAAAAAAAATTTGGGTTCCTACTATTCCAGAGAATGGTAAAACCCTAATACAATTCTTGTTTGGAAGTTTCCCTAAAATGGAAATCACATGATATAAGTGACTTTAGGGTTGCAAATAGGAGTGAGTGAAAGTGTATTTTTGGTAGTGTTTTGTTGTGACTGGATTTGTCTTCCGTGTCCTAAATGAACTTGCATTGCAAGTGTGTTGTAAGCTTTGTGTAGGTTTTGGAGGGGTGGGGTTGTTTTACCGAAAGGTTTTTCTCTACTAGCATATCTTTGTGTTTGTGTTTTCTTTCTCTATCTATTTTTTGTATTCATGGTTGACTTTCAAATAAGAAATTGTAAGGATTTAAATATAATTTTCATAATACTTTCCTTAAGGGATTAGCATAGGAATTTTTTTCTGCATCTAAGTTTCCTTACATTATTTCAATTCAAGATTAATTCTTAAACTAGGGTTTGACTAAGGCAACCCCCCAACAAAATAAATTTCTTAGTTTTGTAGCCTTCAGATCTCGGATAAACAAGTCATGGATCTAGATACACTTTCTAGCTCTCTTCCTGACTACAAAATCAAAATTAGCGTCATACATAGTCAATCAAGGGAACATTGTGCCCCTAATGATCAATTTCACCCCTAAAGATCTAGTTCACCCATGAAAAATCTCTAAACAATTAACGTGTTTTTTCACTTCATAGATTTTAGCCTAGATCTTTGGTTATAGTAGCTTTTGACATCATTTGACAATCCCTTTTAAGGTTTGTATCTTAAAAGGTATCGACTTATCCTTTCTATTTCCATACTTTCTATTACAGCAACACTTTATTTATCTTTTTACTCAAATCCTCTTAAGGTGGGGGTAATAGAGAAATAAAATTGATTTATTCATTCTTTGTTCACCTACTATATTTGGATTGATACTTCCCTTGGTATTGATCCAAATCTAATCAAAAGGGGTAGATCTCAATCTTCCCCCTTCTCATTTACATATGGTTGGCTTGTTTCCATTTTTTGACCATACAAAGAGCTTGTAAGGAATTTATAGTAGTTGACCGTAGAAAATGGTTGAATTATTTGCTATAGGATGATACATTGTTTAAAGGAGTTAAGTTGTATATACCTGGAGGATCAATTAGGGATAATATGATTAATAAGAAACATAGCAAAGGGCTTGTTGGACACTTTGGTATTAATAAAATAGTAAGCTTGGTGAATAAAAGATATTATTGGTAATAGATTTGTGCAGATATCAGGAAGTTTTTTCACAATCGTATAATTTGTCAAGTTCTTAAGGTTAGTAGTAAGAGTGTCAAATCTATACACCATTTCCCATACCTAGTATATGTTGGGAAGAAATTAGCATGGATTTTACTCAAGGATTACTGAAGACACAAAGGGGTAATGATTATTTATTTGTGATAGTGGATAGATTTTCCAACACATCACACTTCATTCCTTGTAAGAGGACATCAAATGTAGCACATGTAGAAAATGTATTATTTAAGGAGGTTGTGAAGTTACATGGGTTACCAAGGAGTATAGTTTCAGGCAGAGATAGTAAGGTTGTTGGTTACTATTTTAGGACACTTTGGAAGAAGTTGGATATTGATTTGAAGTTCACCTCTACTTTTCATCTACAAACTAATGGAAAAATAGAGGTAGTAAACAAGAGTTTGGGTAATCCATTGAGAATTATTTATGAAAATAAACCTATTAATTAGGATTTTCTTTTATCACATGAATAATTTTCATATAATACTTCAATTAGTGGGAGTACAGGGAAGACACCTTTTGAGATATTAACTAGTATGAGTCCTGAGGGAATTCCAAAGTTTATAGATCATAAGCTAAAGGATAAAACAAGTGTTCAATAAGAGAAATTTGTAAATCATATGAAGACTTTGCATTAGGAATTTATGCATCATTTGGAGATCACAAACAAGAAGTATAAAGAGAATGCTAATAGAACTAGAGACATAAGGATTTCATAATAGGATATGAATTTAGGGTTCACTTGAAGAAAGGGGTATTTAATAATAAACTTGTAACAAATTGAAGTTGAGGAAGTTTGGACCTTGTAATGTTATAAGGAAGAATCTAGGATGAATATTTCACCTATATCCAACATTTGTATATTTATATGACTATCATGAGGTTATGGATGTGTGCACCAAGTTGGTGTAGAAATTAGTGGAAACCCCTTACAAAAAATTAAATCTTCAATAACTTGATTAGGTTATTTCAAATTCAAAAAAGTGGCCATGCTTGGTATCTAAGACTAGCCTTTTGTAATCTAATAATAACTCAATCGAGTTATTGAAAACATAAAGTTTTTAAAAAATCAATCAGGTTTTTAAAAACTTTTTTTTTAACCTATAGGAAGGGGCATTTTTATGCCCACAAAAATGTGAACAACAATGACTAGAGGAAAATTCAAACCTAATCAAGCTTTGAAGTCTTCATTTAGATTTTTTAGCATTTACAAGAATGCCCCCCATAAATAAGGTATTTGTTTGAGTTTTTTAAGTTCTATTTGTTATAAATTTAAGGTTTTAAATTTATTTTATTTTTTATTATTTGAATATCATATGTATCAAAGAATCCAAGAAAATATTCTAAAGTTAAAAAACTACCTCCTACACAAACAATGCAATTGACCCCTGAAGCACAAAACTCTCCACCTGCTACAACTCAACCACAAAACCCTCCACTCAATGTTTCCCCTCAATTACCACAACCACCTATAAACCCTCTATGCATACCATTAAATCATGCGAATTCTACCAAGGAGGACCTCATCAACCTCCTTACTCAAAACACCTCAAAAATTTCCCAAATGGTTAATAAGTTGAGGTCATCTAGTCTTGATCACCACTCAACCGTAGTGGGTACACTAGAAAAAATGGCCAAAAGCACAAATAAGATGCCTAGGGAGGTTACAAAATTGGTTTCATGGAGGGATAGGTTTCACATATTTTATGTCAATGGGTTATCATATCAAAAAGTAAAAGATAAGGGTAGAAAGAAAGGTGATATATGTGCTCTTTTCACTAATCATGTTAGTAGTGACTCCCTAGAAAGAACTACTAAAACTTTTCTTATCCACTGATGCATTTATGCTAGGATGGGATCATCTTTTTGAGATACATGGTATATGGTATTTGACCTACCATTGTATAATAATTATGAGGTGCCTTTAAATTGTTTTGAGAAAACTATACTATGAGTTCATCCTTAGCAAGAAGCCAAATTACTTTGACATCCGCAAGTTCCAAAGTAGAGGGAAAGGCCCTACACTAGATAGACCTAGAAATCATAGTGTGGTATCAGTACATGAAGGGAGACGTACAACACAAAAAATCATATCTCATGTTGCGGTCCCAGAGGTCATAAAGGATTCTATTAATTTACATACTCTTCATGTAGTTGCATCATTGACTTATTTCATCTTTTAGCATGGCACATAGTTAGCTAGTATAGTGGATGGATTATTACCTAAGGAACCTCCACCATCATCAAATATACCATTATGGTCATCACATCCTATGACAACTCCATCATCATCAACACCTGCACCACTAGTGTCATCCTCAATTATGCCACCTACATCATCATCACGTGCATCATTAGAGAAATTGGGACCTAATCAAGATACATGTTTTAGGTGCCAACATATGTGATGGGATAGATAAAAAGGTCTGTGAGGATGGATTGACATCCCATCCATGTATACATTATTGGAAGAGCTATTATGCATCCAAAATTGAGGATTTGATGCTCACAAATAATTTGATGATGATGTTCTTTGGTAGAGAGGAGGCATGGATTTATTTATTTGAGCTTTCACATGTTATTGATCAATCATCTAAATATTGTAAAATTCAATACCTGTTTATTTTATAGAACACTCTAGATTGATATGTGAATAATATGTAATGAAAGGTGTAGCAAATAGTACACAAATACCACATAGTACCTGTTCATCTAGATGTGTGAGGCCAGGAGCAGAAACACTTGAGATAAAGCTTTTTTAAATATTCTTAAAAATACAATAATACATTGGTTTCAAAATATTTTTTCTTAATTTCTATGACACTAACAATACAAAGTTCCCTCAACCAACCTACTAACTTCTCACTAACATACAAAGTTCCCTCAACCACACCAAATAATTTCATTTTAATCTCTTTTCACTCTCATACTCAGGGGAACTTCTTTGAAAAATATTGAACTTGTTGATGGGTAGAAATTTGGAATTCTAATTTTATAAATAAAAAATGCCTCAAAGTTAGGACTTTCCCACAATGCTCAACTAACACCTAAAGGATTGAATGTTCAAGAATGTGAATCTAAATTCTCCAAGGTTCAATAAGTTTCTACTTATTCAAAGCATCCCCAATAACCAACTTGTAAAGTTTCAAGCACTTGCCTTATAAGAAAACCTAATATTGTTGTCCTCTAGGCTAATATTGTTATTAGACCTCTAGTGAGTTAAATTTAATGTATTCTCTCAAATTTTACAAAATACTCAAGAAATGAATTCCAATTTTAGATACCCTTTTTAGAGATATATAACATACCCAAACCTTGCCCCTTTTTATTTGGACCATTACCTCTCGAATGGAAATGTTGACAGTTTTAAGGTTACAATTAGGCCACTTTTCCAAAGAAAGTGTATTGAAAACTTATCTTCTAATCCTCTATTCTGAATAGTATCTTGAAATGTATCAAATCAAAGGATTCTTGAATTTTTGTGGACCCAAGCTACCATTCTATAGCCAAAATTCAAAACCCTCACCAAACCCTAGTTTAAACTAGGGCTTTCTAGTTTTTTGTTCTCACATCACTATTTCTTCAAACTGGTGGTTTATTCACCTTTAGATAAACATATCTAGACAAGTGAAATTATTAGAACATATTTTGATTCACCTAGATCCTCTACTTTTGTGGGTTAGCCACTATATTACTCTCCTTTTCTTTACCAATTCCCATGGGTATAGGATATAAACACCCTAGTTCACTACACATTCCTAATAGGGTACTAAACTTGTCAACTAAGTCTTTTTGTATTCTATTCCCCTCAAGGCTCTCTTTATCAAGATTAAGAAGATCATTTCACAATCTTCACCTTAAGGATGTTCTACCAAGTTCCCAATGCAACTTCTTTCTCCCTTGTCCTCCCTTATAGATTTCAAACAACTCAACCTCCATATCACCTAGGATGTCTTGTAGGAGTTTGGAGGTCATGAATCTACACTTTTATTTCTTGACAAGGTGCACAAATTCATTCGTGTCTCTCTTTTCCTTATCAATCTCTTTGTTTTTCACAAACCATTACTTATGATGAAGAATGATCAATAAAACATTCAATGACTTACAATATCATTAGTATGGTATGATCAATGTACCCAAACTCTAAGACCAATTGAAAGAAACAAGAGTTTACAAGAAAATCTTGAACCTTATATTGAATTTGTTCTTCAACTATGCATAAATTTGTATAGTGCATTACTTACTTCTACAAATGTCTCATATAGGCTTTATAACCCTCTTGACTAACTCCTTCAACCAATAATAATCATCAAGGACTCATTATTGTTGTCAAACTAACTAAAAACTATTTTCTCACCTAAATGCAAATAACTATTGTAATTTAAAATTTTGAATTTAAATACTTCACTTAGCCACCTTTTTGAATGCTTTAACTTGTCAATTTTGTAGATTTGATTCCCCTATGACCTAATTAACAATCCTACAACCATTTTGACCAACTTTGGCCTATTGGGCACCAGTAGCCCTTATTACAAAGCATTATGTCCTAAGGTCCTTATCGGGACCATTAGGACCCTAATCAATTACATCACATTCAATATTCCCAAATACCATTATAGAACCTACAATGTCCCAAATAACTTTAACAGATATCTTTGTGTCCTTCTTGTGTCTTCTTCCACTCATATGTCCTTCATGTCATTTGTGTGTCTTCTTGCACTCATATGTCCTTCATGTCCAAGGTTATTGTGTCTTCTTGTCATTTACAACAATCTCTCTTATTTCTAGCCATGCTCTTTACTATTTTATAGAGCTTGCAAGAGGCTCAAATTTCTCAAGTTGATGATGTCACACTTTCTACCATTAACTTTGGCCTAGAGGGCTATGTGTTATCCTGTTTTCACACTTATAAAATTTATAATTTTCATTTAACTCGTATTGTATCATATTCATTCCTTTTATATTATTTTGTGTTTTTGCATTAGGGTACCCCACATAGCTTGAGGTCAGGAGAAAAGAGAAAGAAATTAGTGAGCACACCAAAATGAAATAAGGTTTTATACACAAGTTAAGTTTATAGTTTGAAATTTATTATGAATTAATGTATATACATGTGCTCAATATCAATGAATATGTGTTGACTTGCTTTTTATATATATGTAGAAATTTTTTGTGTTTTGTAGAGTTGATGAATGCACTTAACACTGTTGATGTTCAAGACAAGGAAGAAGTAACATTTTCATATTTTATTTCATTTAAATTTCATCATTATGTCATAGCATGTTATGTTTTTTTCATCCAAGAAATTGTCAAAGTTGCCTCATTAGTCATTTTTCCTCCTAGGAGTAAAGGACAAGCATATGACATTATAGTATGCATTTTTTCTATATACATATTAAATAGTTGCATTTGCAAAATTTAAGTACATGTATTTTTCAGTTTTATAGTAATTGTGAATAATTTTGGGTTATTAACTTGTGTTAACTATCTTTTACCTATTATAGTGCCCTTCAAGAACTCCTACAAATCCTTTATCATTTCATTTTGTTAGGAGTCTTGATCATCAAATATGGTGTTAAACATGACAAGGCCAGAGGTAGGCATGTAGATTCTTAATTGATGCCCTTTTTTATCTCATCTTGGATTTCTTTTGTGCTTGATAGAAAACACCTATGTCTACAATGCTTATCACTTACCATACAAGTTGTACCTCATACCAACATTGATTAATTAGTGGTTGTGCCTCCTATCAACACAAGAGATTCAACCCAAGCTCCACTACATATTTTTTTTGTTTAGTATTATGTTACTATTACATTTTTAAATTTTATCATGAAAAATATATACTAATTGATAGATATCACAGGTTGTGGCTTCTACCACTAGAACTGGACATATTGATTCATCTGTAGTTGTGTCTTCTATTAGCACAAGGCATCCATCTAAGGCTTTGGTATGCATTCCATTATTAGTGCATACATTTTTTGTTTATTAGTATATATTTACTTCTAGAGTTTTTGTATTTGTTTTGTATTTCCTCTTACAGACACTTTTAGGACTACCCATCATCTATCTACTCGTCATTTTGTTAGGAGTCCCTCTTGTCCATGAAGAAGCCCATTACTGTTATCATTCAGTCAAAGTGTAGAACAACAAGATTAGGTAATAAAAAATTTAACTACCAACAAATTGCAACCAAATTTTTAGTTATTTTCATATTAATTTTAGATAAGATATTTGATATAGCATTTTAATTCTTCTTGTGAAGATACCAGGTGATCCACATACGGGTTCAAAGAGGCTTAGTTGCAATGATCTAGTACAGTCATAGATATTAACATATATATATATATATATATATATATATATATATATATATATATATATATATATATATATATATATATATATATATATATATATATATATATATATATAACTTTTGTATTGTATACATTTGATAGATGTATTTGTATTCTATATATCAACATTGACCTATGAGATGACATCATTTTGCAACTATATTATTGATATAGAATGATATTGTTTATTTTGAAATATATTAAACCTAAATTTCCATCCTAATTTTTTATTGTGTGCATACAAAGTTGTACTTTATCTTAATTTATTTCAATTAATTAAATATGTGAATGTTCATTATTTAATATATAAAAATGTAACTTGTTTATCAAAATAATTATGACACATAATGTAAAAATATATGGAAAGTAAAATTATGTAACATTTTTGTGTAGTTGTGTCAAATTATAAAGTTTATAGAAATACACCCTTAGTGAACCTTAAGGCTTTTGTCCAGTGTGCTCAAGAAGATTTGAGAAATTTGTGGTCAAAATAAGCATGGCACTAGAAATTAACTGACCACCAAGAGCTAATGGAGAAGAGAATTTGATCCCAAGATGAACAGTTTGAAATAAATCCAACCTTGCTCATTTAGATTGAGAAACACTTCAAAGTTTTTCATTAAACGAAATAGGGATTCCAAATCAAAATGAATCAAGATCTCCCAAAATTGAGATAGTTTATTCTAGGCCTCAACAAGGAAATCATGCAACACCTTGCCTTTTTTTAATACCTTGTACAAGCTCTAAGATATGCCTTCTCGAAGATCAATTTTGAATGCTTCATAGTGACCCTTGGGGATACTTCCATCTAGTGTGCTCGAGAATGTTTGAGCGACTTCATGGAAAAAATGAGCTTGGCACTAGTGTTTAGTCAAACACCTAGATCTAGTAGAAAAGATGATTTAATCCCAAGGAAGATTATTTGAAAGATATCCAACCTTGCACATCTAAATTGAGTAACATTGCAACTTTGTGCATTAATTGATAAAGGGATTCCAAATTAAAACAAGTTCAGATCTCCCAAAACTAAGATAGGTTATTGTAGACCTTGACAACAGAATCTTATACCACCTAAACATTTTTCGATACCTATTAGCATGAATGTTGATGATATTCCTATGGGGGAGTATGCTAGCAATCTTGGAGGCTTTATTTGGAGCTTATGTGTTCCATTCATGATAGAATTTGTCATTGATGTCAACATAAAGTTAATTCTATGAAGAGTTCTAGAGCTATAGAGGAAGAATTGTTTGGCATGGTCAACAGTCTATGACTTATGTTATGTGCACTTGAAGATAGATTTAGGAGACTATCCTAATGCAATGCCTATGTTCATGAAAAGAGATTTTTAATTTTTATGTATTTATGTGAAGTTTTTTGGACCTGTTTCTTTCAAAGAGATTTTTTGGAAAGAAGTTACTGGTAAAATGATTATATCTTTTGACAAAGAGGTAATATGGTTAAGTGGTCTTGAAGGATGGTTAGAGATAGACTATGTTGGAAATATAAGAAGAGTAACTGAGAGGGGAGGGGTAAATCAGTTACCACAAAAATAAATCTTAGATCCCTTTAGATGTCAGTATAAAACTAACTCTAAAAATTGAATACTACTGATGCTCGACAAACACACATAAAATGTTGTAACTCGGTAAAAACTAAATATGATCAGTAAGTACTTAACATGCAAATCTTACATGTTATCTATGATTACAATTATTTTGAATTAGATGTAAACACATAAAAGAAAATGGCATGAACATAATTGACACCAAGATTTAACATGGAAACCCAATTTTGAAAAACCACCAATTGCAATTAGTTACTATTTTTACTCTTCTAAAGTGAGCCCTGTTAGGAGCCAACCCTGTTAAAGGTTACAAAAAATACTATTAGGTATGACCTTATTAAAGGATTTAATCACCCTATTAGGAGTGGCCTTGTTAGAGGTATTTAGACAATTCAATAGAACTGGCACCTTGTTAGAGGTTTTACAAATAGCTATTAAGCCAACTCTATTAAGAGATTTAGATCACTGCTACAATGGTTATAAAGTAACAATGAGATGACCTAATTTTTTATGCAACTTAATTGCTGATTATAGATCTCTATTTTGGCTTGTACTTGATCCTTCTTGATCAAATATATTTCTTTTCAGCTTCGCAAGGATATTCTACTTATCCTTCTAATTTGCTTCCTTGCTGCACCATTAGATCTTCAAAATCTTCCATGTATTCACACTCTTACACACTTTCAAATTATCAATTTGACCTTATACTTATATCATTCATATTCTCAAGTTGGCTCATATAAAACATAGAATAAATAATATTCATCACCTCAATCGGGTAGAACAAATAGATAAATTAATTAAACTCAATATGCCAAAATAAGAAAATCCTTCATTAGCTGACCCGTCTCGATAGGCACTAACTCAGAAATGATTTTCTTGTGTTAATGAAGTGAACTTGGTTAACACTACATATTCATAAAGATCCTTTGGTAACCAAGTGAGCTTGGTTAACACTGGTTCTATCCAACATTTCCTTCAATAACTAAGTGAGCTTGGTTAACACTCATCTTTTGTAAACTTTCCTTTGACACCCAAGTTAACTCGGTAGACACTACCTTCTAAACTAGGCAAACATAGGAACACTTGGTAGACACAGAAAACTATCTTCACTGCCTGAGTGAGCTTGGTATGCACTAACTAATAATGATATGATATTTGTGTAACATCAAAAATAATACACAATTAATCAATTGTATCAAAAAATCTCCCTCTTTGGCATTAATGGCAACAAATGTCATAACACAATGAAAATTTTATCTATGAGAACTTTCTCTATCAGTATGAACTCTTTCTATCTTCAGTTCTCCCTCTATTAGAAAACTTATGTCAACAACTATTACCAAGTTCATTCTCCCTCATAGACATCTCTATGATAGCATACTTCTCCCTCTTACAACAAACTTCTCCTTCTAATTAAAAATTTCTTATGAGATATGACAGTAAACTTCTCCCTCTTTGACAACACATGCCAAAGACAACAACCCTGTTAATATCAATGTACCTTAAATACTGATTCATTGGTAATATGCCCTTGTCAATACTACACCAACTAATTGATCTTCAATAGGTTCTGGTTGATGCATCACTAAACTTCATTTAGTGAGCTTCAAATAGAGGAAAGACCCCTAGCTTACCTCTTAGATACAAAAATGCATCCTTAGGCAATGGCTTGATGAATATGTCTGCAATCTATTCTTTTGTGTTCACATATTCCAATTTGACTTCCTTATCTTGCACTAATTCTCTTAAGAAGTGATATTTTATTACAAAGTGCTTTGTTTTGGTATGCATCACTAGATTCTTTGATATATTTATTGTACTAGTCTTATCACAATATATGACTACTAGATTTTTTATTTCTATCTTCATTCCTTCCAACAGTTGTTTGAACCAAACAAGAATAATTAATTGTTGCTACCACATATTCTGCCTCTGCTATGGATTAAGAGGTGCAATTTTGTTTCTTTCTTGTCCAAGACACTAATATTTTACCAAGAAATAATGCTCCACCACTAGTTCTCTTCCTATCATCAATACTTCCTTCCCAATCAGCATCAGTGAACACCTTTAAATTTAAACTGCCTCCAATTTTTTTGAGAATCTTGCCACCATACCAATTGCTAATGCAATGTCGAGCGTTGTATGCACTACATACTGCAATTTTCCAATCATTGGTTTGTATGTGGTTTGATCTACTTCCTTTAAATCATCATTTTTGGAAATCTTATGTCCAGTAGACATAGGGGTTCCAACTGGTCTTCAATCTTCCATTCCAAATTTCTTTAGTATCTCCTTGATATATTTCAATTGAGTAATGTATATACCATTTTGGTTCTATTGAATCTGCAATCTAACAAAGAATTTTATCTCTCCAAACATAGACATATCAAATTCTTTACTCATTTCTTCTGAAAATACTTTGCATAAGTCATCATTTCCTATAAATAAGATATCATCAACAAATATTTCTACCAACACAATCTTCTTGTCTTATCCTTCTTTGATATATTGAAAACTAGTATCATTTGTTCTTTGAAAGCCAATCCGTATCAATTAATTATGAAGTTTTTCATACCAAGCTCTAGGAGCTTTCTTGAAACCATATAATACTTTATGTAATTTGTAGACCATGTCTCCTTTGTTAGGATCTAAAAAACCTTCCGGTTGTTCAATGTAGACTTCCTCATCAAGAATTCCATTCAAGAATGCATATTTAACATCCATTTGATACACATCAAATCATGTGTGTGTTGCATATCATAGTAGAGTTCTAACACCTTCTAATCTTGAAACAGGAGCAAAAGTTTCACCATAATCAATACCTTCTTCTTAAGAATAGCCTTTGCACACCAATCCTCTTTGTTTCTGGAAACTTTTCCATCTTTATTCAACTTGTTTCTAAACACCCATTTTGTGCTGATTACATTTTTATCCTTGGGTCTAGGAATGATGGTCCAGGTTTTGTTCTTCTCTATTTGTTCTATTTCTTTATTTATTGCTTCAACCCAAATTTCATTATCCAAAGCATCTTTAATATTTTTAGGTTCAAATTCAGCAAGTAAACATGTACCTTTTAATATTCTTCTTGTCATTGTTCCATCAAATTTGTCTCCAATGATCTGATCAAGTGCATGATGTCTTTTGACATATCTTGCTAACATAGGTTCTTTGGATTTGGAATGAGTTCCACTATTTTTTATCATGAACTTCAGTATCTAGCTTGGGTTCCACTTTTTGTGACTCAAGTCCATCAAACTTGGTTTGAACTAGCTTAGTATCTTCTGACTGTGACTCAAGTCCTTCAGACTATGGCTCAGGTTGCACTATCTACAACTGGGTAACTATTGGAGATTTTGGGGACTCGGGGAGGTGAAGCTTCCTTTCTCTCAGATAGATTTGGTAGGGTATCTAGTTCATAGTAAACAAATCTTCTATAATCCTCTAGCTCTTTGTTGCTTTCTTCTTCACTCTTTTCTGCAAACTCATCAATTCTCACATGTGCACTTTCTATGATTTTATGAGTAGACAAATTCAAACATTTGTATGTTTTACTTTGGAGGAGTATTCTAAAAATATGCCTTCATCACCCTTGACATCAAATTTTCCTTTTCTACATTCTTTCAAGATATAACATTTGCTACCAAATACTTTCAAGTAACTTATATTTGGTTTGTAGCCATCTCATAGTTGATAAGGAGTTTGATTTATATCTTTCTTCAAGTATACTCTATTCAAGTTATGAACTAAAATTTTGATAGCTTCCTTCCAACATTTGATTGCAACATTCTTTTAAGTCATCGGTGTTCTTGCATAGTCCATGATGGATCTATTTCTTCTTTTAGCTATACCATTCTGATGTGGAGTACCAAGGGTTGATACTTATCTTTTGATCCCTCTTTCAATGCAAAAATTATTGAATTCATTGGAGATGAATTCAGCACCTTTGTCTAATCTTAAACATTTCAATCTCTTTCTAGTTTCTTTTTCTACTCTTGCTAGATATGACTTGAATTTTTGAAAAGCTTCAGATTTTTCTTTTAGATACATTATAGTCATCATTCTAGAATAATCATCAACAAAATGAATGAGAAACTTTTGTCCCCTATAACTCTCTATTCTAATAGGTCCACATAATTCTATATGCACAAGTTCTAAGACTTCTTCCGACTGATTGTTATTTCTTTTAAAACTAGTCTTTCCCATCTTACCAATTTAGCAATTTTTGCATAGACCCATATCAGGCTTCTTCAAACTAGGAGTACTTCTTACTCTTTAATGTTTTCTTATCTTAACTAGATTATCAAAGTTTACATGACATAATCATTTTTTCCATAACCAAATTTCTTCTACTTGAGCAATAAAACATAAACTTTCATTGAGATCAAGATAAAATAGATTACCTTTTGTTTGCTTGCCATATCTAACTAGATTTCCTTTTCCATCCAGTAGTTTGGCTTGTCCATCCATGAATTCTACCTTGAATCCAATGGTATTCAACTGTGCCACACTCAGTAGATTATGCTTTAGTCCTTCAACCCAATAAGCATTTTCACATACAAGTTCTTTTGTCAAAGAAATACATCCTTTTCCTTTTATGTTATGAGGTTAATTATCTCCAAATCTCACACTACCTCCATCAAAATATTCCATGTGCTCAAATTTTGTTTTGTCTCCAGTCATATGGTGTGAACAACCACTATCAATAATACATGTATCATTTTTGCTAACATGAGAGATAAGTGTCATTTTATCTCATTCATCATTAGATTCATATTTTACTATAATATATACCATTTCATCTTCACTGTTATTCGAATCTTTAGCCATAAAACAAGATTTTTTACCTTTGTCCTTGTAGCTCTTGGAATCCTTCTTGCCTTTGTGCTTATTGCTTTTCTTTTCATCTTTATTTTCTCTGTTTGGACACCTTGCAACAATGTGACCAACTTCTTCACAAGAAAAGTAGATCAGAGGAACTTTACCTTTGTACTTTTTGTTGGTGTAAATAAGTATTTACTTATTACACTTTACTTAAGTATACTTAGGTTAATGCATTATTTTATTATTTATTAGTTTGATTCCTAGGAGTTTGTGTACTCTTATGAGTTTTCATGTTGACAACATAGAAGTAAGCAACTCTAATTTAGCATATGGTGTCTACAACACTGGAGTTTGCATAATTAACTAAGTTGTAATGTTGAAAACACAGTTATTCGCACTCTTAATTAAGCACATGGTGTCTACAACATAATTTTACATGACACACCTATGTAGTCTTATCCTCTCATCATCACACTAACTCATGTTCTTAATGGAGGATAATTCACACTTGGTGGACATGGACTTAGTTGTGAGGCTTATCATATTGCTAACTCCTAGACATTCTAGAAGCATTCTAGAGACCTTTATATACAAGCACTCCTAGTGTGTATGTACATGACATTACATCAATTGAATATCATATTGTTATTCTGATCATAGTTTGTTGGTCCATTCTATGCTAGTGCTTGAGTTCCTTGATCTTGGGTGATTTTTCCCTAAGGCAAATTCTTACACGGTATCAGAGCTGAGGGAATTTCTCTTCACATAGCCATTGGAGACCATTTTTCTTGCTTCACCTCTCGGAGGACCTCAACTTAGATCCAAAGTATCACAGTCATTGAGAGCATCTAGAGCCAAAGAAAACCTCACCATTGCATCTGAAACATCAATTCAATGAAATTTGACTATAAATTTGCCTACCCTAGGCCATAGTCAAATTTGAATTAAAAGTTTTTTGTAAATCGACACCCAAAGGCCCAATTTAAAAATTTAGTATGATCATTTTTAGATCTATTTAATTTTATTTTTAGATCTATAATTTCTCTACATTATTTTCGCTTCAATTTTTGGACTATATTTTTCAAAAAAAAATAAGGCCTACTAGGCCTGCAGAGAAATTTTTTTTGTAGGAATTGGGTGGTGAAATCCTAGTCCCCGCAAGTGGAATATTTCTAAGAATTTGACATATTCTATTATAAGCCAAATTACATAACCTAACATTTCACATCATATTTGGGCAAGAATATTCCACATTTAAATCACAGTCGACAACAACTCATTTCTGGCAGATCCATCTACATTTTGACCAACACACTACTCATTGGTTGAACACTCCACTCGGCAATTCAAAGTGCCATGGCTTCCAAGCCATTTCAAGCATCTGTAGCTTCCTTCCTTTATAAACTAAAACATCCCCTTTTGTGCCCCATGTGGGATTAAACCCATTACCAAAGAATCTTCGAACACCAGTCGTTTAACTCTTTTCTAGCAGCATTATACTCTTCTAACACCGCCAAATGGGACCTCCCACAAAGAAACTCTAACACTGGCAGCAACTATTTTCTAGCACCGCTATGCCTTCACCTTGATCCATCACACACCAGTAGCTAGCTCTGCATTCATGATAAACACATAGACTTTTGTAGTGACTTGCCACGTGAAGACAACTCAACCCGCTGATGACTACCAATTTAGACTCCTGTCCATGTGTACCTGTACATCAATTTTGACGACAACTTAGTAGGACACATGTCATTGAAACATAAGCCACCAACTCACCATGACACATCTACCACATGGCACTAACACACAAGTTTTTGTATGTGACTATATGATCCATACATTATGCTGGCATCACCTACCACATCACTAGGGGACCCATTTTTTGCTGATGTCAATAACCTCATCACTAAATTTGATAGTTTTCTGAGCATCATTCATAGGAAAAATTGCACTACTGTGAAAACCATTTAGACGTCAAATTTAACCTCATAATTTGCTACCTAGACCCCTCTCTAGATTTAGTTTTGACTTGACACTCCGAGTTTGGGAGGCCATAACTAAGTCATCTGGACTCCGAATTAGGTGCAATTTTTTTTTGGGTAAAACTTCTTGAACTTTTTAGTGGTACTGTTCTTTTCTAATTTTGGTGTACAAATTAGTCAGAAATTGCATTTTTCGACAATTGTACTTGTCCAATCCTACATTTTGCAAGTTCAAAAACTTTGTACAAACTCATCTGGACACATTTTTTAGGTTTTTTTTTCTTTTTTTAAAGTGCTTCATTTTTTATCTACTTTCCATATCTATAATTAGATTATAGGCTTGTGTGGACAACAAAATCATTTTTAGAATTAGGATTTTTTCTACATTGCATTGCTTTGATTACTTTTCAAAATTGTTGTACATCTAAGCTATAATTCTTTGTACTAGATTTGAACCTCAAAAGGTAGTTGTAAAAAAAAAAAATAGAAGCCCACTTTTTTCCATTTTGACAAGTGGCCTATTGTACATACACTACATATAAAGTGCCAAAAGCATCATTTTTGGTAGGGTTCTTTGATTGAGTGAATAGGGGGGTGTCTCTTGTGTTTTTGTGTCTCTCTTTGTCACTTGTGCTCTTTTAATTTTCTGCATCATGGGTTCACCTAAAACTCCACTTCTAACTTCATAGAATTATACTACATGGAAAGATATTGTATGGAGTAGATTAATGGAAAAAGGTTTAAATCTATATGTTGATGGTACAATTACCAAAGCCACTGATGCTACATCACTAGTTGATTGGAAAATTAAAGACAATTAGGCTTTAGAAATTATTTAGAGTTGTGCTCATAGAGATCTCTTCTTCCACTTTTTTAGCTTTAAGGAAGCCAAGGGTGCTTGGGACAAACTTGAAGGGTTGTATGGTAAGGTGAATGAAGAAAAGGGATTCCAAATTGAGGATGATCTACTTCTATTGGATCCTAAGAATTTTGACATAATTCAAGACTATATCAACAAAGCCAATGAATTGATAGCACTACTTAAGGATTGTGGTAATCCCATGAAGGATGATAGATTGATTCATCACATCTTGAAGAGGCTACCTTCAGAGTATGCATCTTTTGTTTCAAGTTACAACACTCATAGGTTGACCATGGGAAGTGCCTTCACTAAGCCTTAATTGGATTGTTCCAACACTCAAGAGTACCCAAGGATTCATAAAATTTTGATGTTGGAACAATTCAAGTAGAGAGATATGGGAATTCTCAAGTCATCAAAGAAAAAGGCATTTGTGGCTAGTAATGAGAACCAATCAAATCAATGTGGAAAAAATTCTACCAATAGTAGGAAAAAGTAGTGGAAGCAAAAATCACAATTAGAGACACAATAATCTACCTCCTCCAGCAAGGCAATTCTTCTTTCAATAAGAAGGGAAACAATGACAAGAAGGATAAACTATTCTATGTATATTGCAAGAAATTTAATAATGATGAGCATCATTGCAAGACTAAGAGAATTGATGAGTTGGAAAACCTACTTAGGAAGAACAAAATCAATGTGCCAAATTCTTCCAAAGATTCAAATCCATCCACTTCAAAGGGAAATGGGAAAGCACTTATGGCTGGTTCAAGTTGTTCAGGGGAATAAAGTCTTGACTCAGGTGCCTCATATCATATGGGTTCTTCAAATGGAGACTTTTCTTCATTAAAATAGTCTAAGGTACCACACATCTTTGTAGGAGATGATAAAAAAATGGAAGTTGAAGGGAAACGACACGTTGAGATGGAAAATGGAGAGTTCAAAGATGTTCTCTATGTTCCTAACCTTATCTCTAATCTTCTTTCAATCTACCAAATCACTTACTATGGAGATGGCAATAAAGTTGTGTTCCTTCCTAATTTAGTAATGGTGTGCAATCTTAAAGATGATTCATTGGTTTTAGTGGGTAAAGTCAATCATAACACAAGGCTTTATTCCTTTTACCACTTTGTGCCTAAGTTTCCTTGACATGCATGAGTAGTATGACCATCTTGCCTTCACTATCTTCATCAACTTAGCTCAAACAATATGGTCAAAGGTCTGCCTATAATCAACTTTTCTAAGGGTAAATGTTCAACTTGTTCAATGGATATGCATCTAGAAGAAAAGTATGACAAAGGAAAGTCTTGGAGAGAATCAATTGTTTTTGAGTTGGTTCACATGGTTCTAGTAGGTCCTTTTGCAATGACATTAGTTAGCAAGAGTTTCTATATCCTCACTTTCATTGATGAATTTTCACACTACACATGGGTCTACTTTCTTGATCACAAGAATTAAGTGTTTGATAAGTTTTTAGCCTTCAGGAGTCATGTTGAAAAGCAATCAAGGAAAGCCATCAAGGTTCTTGGCATGGACAATGAAAGTAGATATATGAAATCAAGACTTAGAGACTTTTGTGAACTTGAGGGTATTCATCTTTAAAATCTAGTAGCATTTGGTCCACAAAAGATAAATGTTGTAGCAATGAGGATTAGAACTCTTAAGTCTATGGCAAGTTGCATGATTCAAGCCAAGTCTCTTGATCCATCACTTGAAGTTGAAGCTATAAGTAGTGCCAATCACATACTTAATAGGTCTCCTCATTATGTTTACTTAGGTCAATGCATTATTTTATTATTTATTAGTTTGACACCTAGGAGTTTTTGTACTCTTATGAGTTTTTATGTTGACAACATAGAAGTAAGAAACTCTAATTTAGCACATGGTGTCTACAACATTGGAGTTTGCATAATTAACTAAGTTGTCAAGTTGACAACACAGTTATTTGCACTCTTAATTAAGTACATGGTGTCTACAACATTATTTTACATGACACACCTGTGTAGGCTTATTCTCTCAGCATCACACTAACTCCTATGCTTAATGGAGGATAATCCACACTTGTTGGACATGTGCTTAGTTGTAAGGCTTATCATATTGCTAACTCCTAGACATTCTAGAAGCATTCTAGAGGCCTTTATATATAGGCACTCCTAGTGTGCATGTACATGACATTACATCAATTGAATATCATATTGTTATTCTAATCATACTTTTTTGGTCCATTGTGCTAGTGCTTGAGTTCCTTGATCTTGGGTGATTTTTCCCTAAGAAAAATTCTTACACTTTCCTCTACCTTTGGAATACTTTCTTGCAAGGAGGGCTTCAACAACTTCAAGATCACTTTTTGAACTTTCTTTGGTTTCTTCTTCTTCACTTCCTAATTGATTGGACTTTTATTTCTTAGTCTTTTTCTTGAGTGAGAGGTTAGCTTCAAATGCAAACTCAATACCTTTTGAGATAGGAACATAATTATCAAATTTATCTAACTCAAAAGTTGTCAATCTTCCAATTAGAGTATCCAAAGATATTTTATTATTTGGATCTCATCTCATCTCTTGAATAGTAGGCACTCTAATTTCATAAATAGGAATAAGAGTCCTAAGTGCCTTGCTTACAACTATTTTTTCTTGAATGTCTCCTCCAGATGCTTTGATTGCACTCACACTTGCTTTGATTCTTTCCACATATTTGTAATTGTTCTCATTTTCTCTCATTTTCATCTAATCAAAATGACCTCTTAGACTTTCAACCTTAGCTCTTCTTACATTTTCATCTCACCATAAATGTCTTTTAGTTTGGTCCACATTTCATGAGTTGTTCTACAATCATTTACTTCATCAAATTCAGCATAACTGAGAGTAGATGAAATATCAATCATCATGATGTTATGATTCTTCTTTTCAGTAGTATCTTCAACTGATAATATTCTAGTGGGAGTCTTGTATTCAACATCTAGATATTTACAACCTGAATCACTAATGGTAACCAAATGTAACCTCATAAGTTATTGTCATGCTGCAAAATTGTCTCAGTTCAACTTTGGAATTTCTCTTCTATAAGACATCCTGATCTTTAGCTTAGGTCCTTGAAACCTTCTCTGCAAGCACCAAAATCTCTGATATCAATTGTTGGAAATATAAGAGGAGTAACTAAGAGGGGAGGGGTGAATTAGTTACCACAAAAATAAATCTAGATTCTTTTAGATCTCAGTACAAAATAAACTTTGAAAAATGAATACTACTGATGCTCAACAAACACACATAAAATGTTGTAACTCAGTAAATACTAAATATGCTTAGTAAGTACTTAACATGCAGATCTTAGATGTTATCTATGATTACCATTATTTTGACTTAGATGCAAACACATAAAAGAAAATACCATGAACATAATTGACACGAGGATTTAACATGGAAACCCAATTTGGAAAAACCACTAATTGCAACTAGTTATTGTTTTCACTCTTTTGAAGTGAGCCCTGTTAGGAGCCAACCCTATTAAAGGTTACAAAACACACTGTTAGGTGTGACCCTATTAAAGGATTTGATTACCCTATTAGGAGTGGCCTTGTTAGAGGTCTTTAGACAATTCAATAGAACTGCCACCTTGTTAGAGGTTTCACAAATAGTTGTTAAGCCAACTTTGTTAAGAGATTTAGATCACTGCTACAATGGTTAGAGAGTAATAATGAGATGACCTAATTTCTGATGCAACCAAATTGTTGATTACAAATCTCTATTATGGCTTGTACTTGATCCTTCTTGATCAAATATATTTATTTTTAGTTTTACAAGGATATTCTACTTATCCTTCTAATTCACTTCCTTGTTGCACCATTAGATCTTCAAAATCTTCCATTCATTCACACTCTTACACACTTTCAAATTCTCAACTTGACCTTATAATTATATCATTTATATTGTCAAATTGACTCATATACAACTTAGAATAACTAATATTGATCACCTCGGTCTGCTAGAACCAATAGATAAATTAATTAAACTCAATATGCCAAAATAAGAAAATCCGTCGTTAGTCTATTTGGCTCAGTAGACACTAACTCAGAAATGATTTTCCTATGTTAACCTAGTGAACTCGGTTAATACTGCATATTCATGAAGATCCTTTGGTAATCAAGTGAGCTCAGTTAACATTGGTTCCATCCAAAATTTCTTTCATTAGCTGAGTGAGCTTGATTAACACTCATCTTCTATAAACTTTCTTTTGACACCCAAGTTAACTCGGTAGACACTGCCTTTTGAAAGAGGCAAACACAAGAATGCTCAGTAGACACAAAAAATTGTCTTCACTACCCAAGTGAGGTCAACATGCACTAACTAATAAGGATATGACATTTGTGTAACATCAAAGACAATACACAATTAATCAATTATATCCAAAAAAAACTAAAGATTCTATGATTGAGATAGAAAAATCAAATATGCAATTTTAGCAACTTATTGAAGATGATTCAAAGTATTATTTCTTGTGAGTTGACTATTGTAAAAATCATTGTAGAAAGTGTATAATTTTAATGTAACATGTATTGTAATATCTTAAGGATTTCCTATATTATTAGTGTAAATTGGGAAAGCCTCAAGGCCGACTCAATAATTTTTTTATTACTTGGTATAAAGGAAAGGTTGTTTCCTTGGTTGTAATTATTAGTGAGATCATTTTGTTATGCAAACTTGAAAGTGTGCTCATGTGCTGATGGTTATTATGTATGTGAGCTTGAATGTGAATGTCTATTTGATCATAGCAGAGATTTATGGTGTGGATGTATTGTGAGCTTCAAAGGAACTGTATTAGCAAAGGATTTGTTATTTAATCAATTCATAGATCTTGGATATGCTTATGCATAAGATTGTCTTGTAAAGATTGTTTCTAAGGCTATTTGTACAGTGGGTTGAGTTGTCCTTCTTTCAACTCCTAACAAGGTTGACACAAATAATATGGTTGGAATTTCCTAATAAGGATTCAAAGTCTCATAACAAGGACTCTTTGTACTAATTGTATTTCATTGACTCCTAATAGGGTATATCCTTTCACAATGAACTTTTATATTAGTACATTATCTCGTGGGATTCATTCCCACTAAGGTTTATCCTTTGATCAAGGGCTTCCCCAATTAACATATCTAGTATTATTGTGAAAGCTTATCTTTCTATGGCTGTTCCATCTACTATTTACCTATTTCATAATTGATAAAGATAGTGAGATTTGTTTTAAGCACATAACTAATTTCCACCCCCCTCCCCCCCCAGTTATCTTGGTGGACTTTACTTTCTAACAATCGGTATCAAATTTCAAGTCCTTGAAAGAGAAGTTTAATAGCTTGAGGATATACATGGCTTTTTATTTTAGAAAAGAAAGTCTGAATTTTGATGGAATATATTATGAAATATAGAAGGAAAAGATGAAGACTCACCTTTTATGGATGGGTCCAAAATATTAGCTAGTTACATCAAATGCAAAGGATGTGATAAAAGAAGACAATCTTATTGACTTTGAAGAAGATAAAAAAGACATATTCATGCAGAATATGCTTGCTAGAAAAGCACTACTATTATCTCTTCCTAAAATAGAATATGGAGAAGTAAATCTTTAAGACTTGCTAATGATATTTTGGATGCTTTACAGAAAATATTTGAAGGTGATGAACATGCTAAGAAGGCTAGATTAAAAAGTTGGATATGTATGATTCAAGATGGAAAGATGCATGAAGATCAAACTATAAGATGCTATTTTTCTAGAATATCATAAATTGTTGTTGGAATCAAAAGTTGTGGTGGATATAAAATAGAAGATGAGATTGTGTGGAAAATTTTGTAAGACCATGACACTTGCTTATCACCAGTTTGCAAAAATTATTGAACAAGTTATTCCTTGTACAACTAACTTTACAAAGGAAATGAACTAACTTTACAACTAACTAAGATTAAAGTCATCTAAATTATGGATGAAACAAAATGAACAATTTCCTAGAGTAGAGACAAATTTTAGCCTATATAAGGACAAACCTATAGTCACAAGGAATACGAGCACAACTAGAGATTATAACAGTAGTAATTAAAAAAAAAGAGGTTGAAGACAAGAAGATTGAAGGACTTTCATTGGTTATGAGGAGATTTTCTAAAGGTTAAAAAAAATCTTTTTTGTTGGACATGTAAAGAACTTGATCACTATTCTTCTAAATGTCCTAAAAGAGAAAAGAAGTTTAAGCCTAGAAAGCCCTAGAAGTCAAGAGTACCCAAGGATTATTTCTATGTTAATGGGGATGGTGAATTTTATTTCAAAATGGTAAATTTCTTGGATGATAGTAATAAGGGTGATAAAATAGGACTTGTTTCTATTAAGGAAGAAAACCTCAAAAAAGAAGAAATAAGAGAAGAAAAAGTACTAGTATCACAAATTAAAAAGAAAAAGGTTGATTGGATTATAGATAGTGGTTGTTCCTATAATGTTACTGGAGATATGAATATTTTTTTAAAATTAAATAGTTATGATGGAGGAGTAGTTAGAGTTGGAAATAATACAACATGTCACATAAAAGTAAAAGGAACTTTTACATTTGATGGAAAGGCTAACACTGAGGATGTCTCTTTTGTAGATGGTTTGAAACATAATCTTTTGAGTGTTGGACATCTTGTTCAAAAAGGATAGTATTTGTACTTTATTGAGAAGACTTACATTATCAAGGATAAAGATGGTAAATTGATTGGTAATGACACAAGGATAAGGGGTAATTGTTAGCCCCAATTAATTATGTAACTAATAATATGGTTATTGTGTCTAAAAGAGTTATATCAATTATTAAGATGGCATTGATGTCAGCCTTAGTTGGTTAGATATTATGCTAATTCAGTAGACTACCATATCATTTGATTGATGAAGAGGATTTTAAGAAATTATAATGATGACAGAGTTGATAAGTATTGGTATTCAATGGGTACTTGAATGAATTGGACTATGATAGTATAATTTTGGTTTGATTATTTTGCAATCATGTTATGTTGTGATTAAGTTCATAATTGGTGAGTTAGTGAAAAAAGGATTATAGTATTAATCAAGTAATTATAGTGTTAACCAAGATATGTATTTCTTGAGTAAAGTTGAAATGTTCACCAAGTGAAGATTAAAAAAAATATTAATTTGAAGTAATAAAATGATGAAAAATGAGAATGTTCAAGAAGAATAAAGGATAAGGATAAAGTTTTTTATGATTCCAATGGCTGGAATAATTCAAGGATGATTGTATGGAGACAATTTTTCATTTTTAGAATGAGCAAAAAATTTGACGAGAACTTGTATTGACCAGATGGCTAGATGCAATGAATCTAAGATCTACTATTATAATTAAGTGGAAAAATCTAGAAGGATATGGAGCCTAATCAGACATGGAGGTTAAATTTTTCCTAGTTTTTCTAACATGTTTTCTCTCCCATATTATTACTATAGGGGTTTGGGGGCAGTGTCCCCAAGATGGGTTCAAGGGGAAGCACCCCTTGTAGGGTCATGCGGTAGTACCTCCGAAGCCAAAAATGAATTACTATTGTAAAAGACATCAACTATTATTTTTCTATTGGATGACTTACTCTAGCCCTAATTTTGTAAGCAGCAAAAAATCTTGTATAAAATGGGTAAGGGTTAGAGATTTCATAATGTATGATGAGATTGTAGCTTCTTATAACAATATATAGATGTAAGGGATTGTGAATTGTAATCAATGAATAATAATAATATTGGACTTTTTGTTGGTGGACGTAGCGTAGGGATTGGATGAACCATGTTAAATCTTTGTGTCTTGTGTTCTCTTCTATGTGATTTATTATTTTATGATATTGGTTATATTTTCATGTGATTATTATTTCTATCTATATTTAATCCTAATAAGTGGTATCAGAGCAAGGTGTCATCATTTTTTCTTTGTTTTTTTTAGCTATCCCCTACTAAAGGTCTCATGGTTTAGTGGGAGTCTCACAGTTGAGTGGGAGTGATGGAAAATGAAGGTAAGCTAAAGGTTGATAATTTTAATGGGCAGAACTTTTAGTTATGGAAGATACAAATGGAAGAATATCTTTATTACAAGGATTTATGGAGGCCATTACAAGGAAAAACTAAGGAATTGACCGCTATGATAGATGAGGACAGGGAAATTCTAGATCAAAAGGAACTTGGAATTTTTTTTTATACCTTTCACAATTAGTGGTTGTTTATATTACAAAAGCTAAGATGAAAAAAGATTTGATGCAAACCCTAGTGAAACTGTTTGAAAAGTCCTCCACTTCAAACAAGGTATTTTTCATGAAGTGCTTATTTAATATGAAGATGGTGGAAGGTGGATCTATTGTAGTTCATTTAAATGAGTTTAATATAGTTATCAAATAGATACTTTCTATAAATGTCAATTTTGATGAAGAAATTAGGCCTCTCTTGATTTTGTGTTCTTTGCCTAAAAGCTAGAATGGCTTGGTAATGGTTGTGAGTAATTTTGTTTATGGATCTAATACCTTAAAATTTGATGATGTGATTGTTGTTATTCTAAGAGAGAAAACTCATAGGAAAAGCTCAGGTGGATCTATATCAAGGAGTGTTTTGAATACACAAAGCAGAGGCAGATCAACTAAAAGGAGAAATAATTCTGAAAGCTATGGGAAATCAAGAGAAAAGTCAAAGGGAAAGAGGTCTCAATCTAGAGGACCAAGAGATTGTTGGTACTGTAGAAAACCATGACATAAGAATAAATAGTTTTGGACTCAAAAGAACAATGAAGGAGAAAAAAAAAGATAGAAACAAGAAGGAAAATGTGGTAAGTAATAAATATGAAGAGGATGCTTTGCTACTTTCTTTAGAAAGTGTTGATGATTCATGGGTTCTAGATTCAGGGGCTTCATTTCATGCTACTACCCATAGAGGTTATTTTCTTAATTATGTCCAAGGGGATTTTGGGCTAATATATTTTGGGGAAAATAAACCCTTTCAAATTGTTGGAAAGGGAAAAATTATGATTAAGTTGTAGAATGGGAATCATTGGCTACTACAACAGGTAAGACATGTTCATAGGCTGAGTAGAAATTTAATTTCATTGGGGCAACTAGGTGATGAGGGTTGCACAGTTACTTTTAACAATAAAAAATGGAAGCTTTTAAAAGGTTTCCTTTTAGTAACAAAAGGTGTGAAAGTAGGAACCTTATAACTTTGTAGATGTCATATTGTTCCTTCTACTTTAATTGTTTTAGAGAAAACATAATGTTCAAGAATAATTGTTGTCATTGAGCAAGAAGAATAAATAGTTGTTGTAGATTTCGATACAGTGCTATGGTACAATAGGCTTGGGCACATGAGTGACAAAAGTATGAAATTAATTCATTCAAAGAAATTTTTTCTAGGTCTGAAATATTTCAATATGGATTTTTGTGAAAGTTGTGTGTATGCAAAACAAAAGAGAGTGAGTTTTGTGAAGAGTGGGAAGGAAAAGAAAATTGAGAAATTAGACCTTGTGCATACAGATGTATGGGGACTAGCTCAGGTATCTTTCCTTGTTGGATCTCATTATTATATTACATTCATTAAAGATACAACTAGAAAATTATGGGTTTATTTCCTGAGATAGAAATTTGAAGCATTTATAACTTTTAAGAAGTTGGAAATGTTTGGTTGAAAATGAGACTGGTAAAAGATTAAAATGCCTTAGATCTAGTAATGGTGGTGATTATTGCATAAATGAATTTGAAGATTGTCTCTTCTCTAATGGTATTCGTAGAAAGAAAAATATTTCAAAGATTTTATAAGAAAATGGAGTAGTTGAACGCTTGAATAGGACAATAATAGAGTGTGCAAGGAGCATGAGCTTGCATGTTGGGCTGCACTTAAACATGTGGGGTGAGGTTGTCAATACTATTGTACAATTGATCAATAGAGGTCCCTCTACTCCTTTGGGTTGTGGTATTCCAAAGGAATCATCGACCAGTAAGAAGGTGAGTTATTATTTTTCTCAACACCTTTAGTTGTGAAGCATTTGCACATATAGATTCTAAAAATAGAACCAAGCTAGAAACTAAGTTAAAGAAATGTGTATTTGTTGAATAAGTCACTGATTAATTTGGTTATAGGATTAGGAATTTTGAAAATTTTAAAATTGTAAGAAGAAGAGATGACATATGCAGTGAGAAAGTGTTGTACAAAGATCTATTGCAGCAACATTAGAAGAAAGAAAATGATTATGTAGTGTTGGATGACACTCCAAAAGATGATATTCCAATAGTTTCTCAAGCTCTACAACAATAGGAATAATAAATACCACACACCCTAGTGAATGTTAGACAATCAACAAGGCTAAGTAGACCTCCAAAAATATTTTCTCCATCTTTGTATTATATTTTATTAGCAGATGTTGGTGAACCTAAATGTTATGATGAAGTTGTGTAGGTGGATACAAAGATTCAATGGGAGTCTACAATGAAAGAAGAAATGGACTCCTTGCTAAAAAATTGGACATGGGATTTATGCAAGTTTCCTACAAGTAAAAGGGATTTATAGAATAAATGGGTATATAGGTGGAAAGAAGAGGACAAAGATAAGAAAATATTTAAATCTAGGTTATTTGTAAAAAGATTTGCATAGAAAAAGGGCATTGATTTTGATGAGATATTTTCTCCTATTGTTAAAATGAATTGTATTCACACTATTTTAAGTATTATGGCTACTAAATATTTTCATTTGGAACATCTTGACATTAAAATAGATTTTCTTCATGATGATTTGGATGAAGAAATATATATGGTACAACCATAGGGATTTTAGGTCAAAGGTAAACAGAATCTAGTGTGTAGATTGAAGAAATGTTTATATGGCTTAAAGAAAGCATCTCAACAATGGCATCTTAAATTTGACAATGTTATGACTAAGCATGGTTATACTCAATGTCATTCTATCCATTATATTTATTTAAAGAGGTTAGATGATCATATCTATATTATTTTATGTTTATATGTTGATGATATGATTGTAGCTAGGTCTAACATGGATCATATTAAGGGGTTAAAAGAAAATTTAGCATATTCATTTGCTATGAAGGATTTGGGGGAAGCCAAGAAAATCCTTGGTATGAAAATTCATAAAAATAGAAAGAGTAGACAATTGACATTATCTTAGGCTAGTTATATTAAGAAGGTGTTAAAACATTTCTCTATGGATAATGCTAAAAATGTCAACATACATTTACTTGGTCATTTATAATTGACTAAGGAGATGTGTCAAAGAATAGAAGAAGAGGATGTTAAAATGTCCAAGGTACCTTGTGTAGAACAAGAATCTTAGTGTGCAAAGAACATTAACATTAAAGCAAACATTCACAAACTAAAATTATATTCACATATGAGATTAGACAAAAGAAACAATTAGAGAATGCAAACCCAAAAAAGGAAATAACTTCATGCTTCCTTGATTTTGTAGATGTGTCCTTTGATGTAGATGTATGCTCAAATGCTCAAAGTTGCTTCAATGGTGGAGATGGATAATAGAAAATTGGTAGCTTTGTGAGCTCTCAATTTGGCATTATAAGGGTATGGGTATGGCTTTTGGCTCTCAAAAGGGCATGGCAACTTTAGCTCAAAGATTGTTGATGAAATGGCTTGGGATGGGATTCAATTTGTAGGCTAAGGGGTAGAGGGATGGAGGGCTTAGATGCAAGGATGGATGAAGGCTTAAGGAGGGCTAGGATGCACTCAAAGAAGAGCACATGGATTGTGCTTGTTTAGCACCAATGGGAAGGTGACACTTGTCACAAGGAGGATGAGTGTGAGAGGGTAGGGTAAAGGGTTGGTTAAAGGCATGATGAGTGGGGTTGAGTATGTAAGAGGGATGTAAGAGGAATGAGTGTGGAAGAGGGAAGAGTGTGGAAGATGGGTGTAAGAGTCATGAGTGGGCTTGTAAGAGTCTTTTATGTTTTGTAAGAGCACTCATGACTTAGTGGTTGGGTTTTTTGAGGGGAGACTTTGGTTTGGATTAGGAAAGTCTTAAACTTGTTTAAGGAATGTGACAACATTAGGGGGTGGATTAAGCTTGGGTTTAGGATTAGATTAGGGATGTTAGAGATGTACAAGTGGATGGCATTAATGAGGGTGGGTGAGTTAGTGGCTAAGCTTGGTTAGTATGGGTGGATGGGGTGGATTAGGCTAAATGGAGGATTAGAGATAGGTTAGGAGTTTTTGAATTTGAGGATTTCATTTATCAAATAGATTTATTTAATAAATGGAGATTTTTGGAATTAGATAGGAGAAAAGGATTTAATTGATAAATAATAGATTATTTGATTTATCAATTAGGACTATAGATGATTAATTAAATTAATCAACTAGGGGATGAAAAAGGATTAATTAAATAGAAATTTAATTAATAATGCCTTTTTAGATAACTAAATAGGATTACTAAAATAGTGTAATCAAATTTAGGTGTCTACATTTTGCCCCTCTTTGACATAGTGTTGAGACAACACTATTTCAAAGAAGTTTGAATGAAGACGACACGAGGAAGATGTTTTAGCAACAAGGTTGCCCCAGTCTCGGATAAGAAGAGAGACTAGACTTAGATGATGCCCCCTCAAGAAGGCGACGGGGAGAGAAATGAGGCTCGATGACTTCTTGAAAAGTACAAGAAATTGAGATGAGCTAAGACACAGGTTGGCAAAGAGAAGGGGCTGAATTAGCTCAAACTCTCACTACAGGAGAATGATAAAGGGAAATTAGAGGCACAAAAGTAAAGCAAGCTTAAGACTTTCCAGGATTGGGGGGGGGAGATGGAGGAGCGGAGCGCTATAAAAGGAATCCATGGTAGGGAGATGGATGATAGAATGATATAGCTGATGCAACAGGATTTCAAAGATTCAGATTGGTAGAAGATGGGTTTCGGAGATCCCTAGGACTAGGATTGTGGATCTCAAAAGATGAGGCTTGGTGGATTGATTTGATTGGTGGATCCCTAAAGCTAAGCGTGAGGAGTGATTCAAAGAGATACTGATGCATAAGCTGGGGTAGGAGTGAGAGATGTAGAATATAGATGGGGGATAATGGAGATGAAGGGAATCCATTGAAGCTTTTTGAGCAGGGGGATACTTCAAAGAGAAGTACCACCATTTAGTTGAGCACTAGATTTGCTATAGGACTGTTGGTTAATTGCCAAGGTTACCAAGAACATCAAGGCCTTTTCACCAACCATCCAGAGGACTTACGAACTGACTCAAAACAAACACGCAAGGGTTGCCCCAGTATCACACATGAATCCCAGAGGAAGCAGCGTGGAAACGACACTAGGTAACCCACAAGCAGAAAAAGAAAATGAGAAAAAGACCTGATCAAGACCTTACGCTCTGATTGCCCCATTCGTAGCATACCATGATATGGAAGATCGTGGCAACCTTGAGGAGGGAACAAGGAGATTGCTTGGAAAAGATATTTCAAGACCCAAAAGGGAAGATCCCAAATCAAAAGAAAGTGAAAATCCAAAAGAGAACTGTTTGCCAACGAGATGGGTAGGACAAGGTACTAACGGACCAAGATTAGACATGAGGAAAGCTATATCCTGCAAGGATCTATCAAAGAGCACCTAAGCTGATGGATCTGGATGAGTGATGTGTCTGGCAAGCTGAACTAAGAAGGATAACACTTTGGTGACATGAGATCTAGCTAAAGGATGCATTGGAATAGCTAACCAAGGTGTGCGATGTGTGCAAGATGTTGATCAAGGACAAATTGACACGAACGCTAGATAGATACAATGGTACTAAGCTAAAGAGGATGTACAAGCTGACAGACCAAGATATGTTATAAATGTACAAGTTTGTTCATGTTTTGGTTTTTTGTGAGATGGAAATGTTTGTGAAGGATGGGGTGTCTATAATAGTTGATAGGTGGATAGGTAGATGGTTTGTGAAAAGCTTAAGGAAAATGGGATTCTGTGTGTGCATGTGATAGGATACAAGCTAGGATACAAGATTATTTACAAGCTAGAATATGGTACAAGCTTTGGACAAGATTCAGATATATACAAGGTATGGTACAAGATTTACAAGGTATAATACAAGCTTTGGTACAAGATTTACAAGCTGTACAGGAGGTATTGACAAGCTCCATCAAATTTTGGATATTTGATTGGAACACCAAGGGAACAAGCAGGTGTTTTATGAGATGGTGGGTGGATGGATGAGGGATAGGATAGTGATAGATAATGGATTAGTCTTTAGTGCACAAGGCGCCTGAGTTACTAGGTTTTCACCAAGGTACCTGACCAAGGCACTTGAATTGCCAAGTTTTCACCATTGGACGCTTATTTCTCTTTACTATTTTTTTTTTTGTATTTTTCAAAAGCTGGGTATACCAAGGATCTTCAAGCATAGAACTTCTTGAGATGAATGATGTTAGTGGGATCATTCAAGAGTTCTCCTTCTAGTGTAGATAATTGATAGGCTCCGGAGCCAAAGGAGGCAGTAACCACATAAGGACCAAGCCATGTAGGTTCAAACTTGCCTTTCTTTTCTCGATCTGCTTGGACTTTCATATTTTCTTTGAGGACCATGTCACCTGGCTGAAAGTGTCGTGGGAGCACCTTCTTGTTGAAATTCCTTTTGAGATGAGTTTGATAGACTGTGAGATGGTCATAGGCTTGTTGTCTCTTCTCGTCTAAGAGATCTAGCTAGGTGAGTCGAGCTACTCTGTATTCTTCATCTGAGATTTGCCCTCGCAAAAATATGCGTAGTGAGGGAAGTTCAACTTTTATAGGTAATACCGCTTCGGCACCATAGACTAGAGAGTATGGAGTTGTGCCTGTGGATGTACGGAAGGAAGTTTGATAGGCCCATAGAGCCAGATTTATTTGAAGGTGCCAATCACGGCTGAAATCATTGACAACTTTCTTTAGGATTTTGAGGAGGGTTTTATTAGTTGCCTCTGCCTGGCCATTACCTTCTGGGAAATATGGGCTAGAAAAGCGGTGATGGATGCAGAGGGAAGTGCATAATTCTTCCATGTTGAGATTTTCAAAGTTACCTCCGTGGTCAGTGAAGATGGTGGATGGGATGCCGAAGCGGCAAACAATGTGGTACAAGATGAACTTAGAGACTTGAACTCATGTAGCTGAGACTAGGGGGATTGCTTCCACCCACTTAGTGAAATAGTCTGTAGCTATTATTATCCATTTATGTCCATCAGATGAGAGAGGTGTGATAGTTCCAACTAGATCAAGGCCCCAACAAGCAAAAGGCCAAGGTGGTGCAATAGGCTGTAGATCCTGTGCTGGAGCGTGCACAAGATTTGCATGCTGCTGACATGGGAGACACTTTCTGAAAAAGTCACAAGAGTCTTCTTCAATGGTAGGCCAATAGTAGCCTGCTCTAAGGATTTGTCATACTAGGACAATACCACTCCTGTGGGCACCGCAAAGTCTGAAATGTACTTCTTTTAATGCCATCACGGCCTCATTTTCATCTAAACATCGAGAGAGAGTATCATGATAACCTCGATGATATAGGGTATTGGCTATGATAACATAGCAGGATGATTTTCAAATAAGGTTCTGGCGTTGGGTGCGTGTGAGGTGAGGTGATATGATACCATCGTTAAGGTAAGCATGAATTTCATGGTACCAAGGGGATTGGGGACCAACCAAGATACAAACACGGTTTGAATCCTCATTCGCATAAGCGGGTGTGAGGAGCTGCTCAACTAAAAATTCATACTGCGTAGCTTCTTGGGGAATTTCCAAGAGCAAGCCGATAGTAGCCATGGCATCTGCTGCCTTATTCTTCATTCGAGGCACTTGTGTAAACTGAAGCTTTGTAAAATGCTGGGTTAGCTGATCAACTAGCTCTTTGTAGGGTAATAGCTTTTCATCTTTGGTTTGATATTCATTTAAGACTTGTTTGATGATGAGCTAGGAATCGCCAAAGATTTCTAACTCAGTGATATTCCATTCTGCAACTATCTTTAATCCTGCTACAAGAGCTTCATATTCTGCTATATTGTTGGTGCTAGGGAATTGTAGCTTGAAGGCTTTTGGAATGTAATCTCCTTGAGGTGTAACTAATAATATTCCTGCCCCTGATCCATGAGAGGTGTATGAGCCATAAAAATAAAGCTTCCATGGGGGTTGTTCTTCAATTAGGCAAATATGCTCATCTAAAAATTTTGTGAGCAAAGGATATGCATCTACTAGAGGTGCATCAGCTAGGTGATCTGCTATAGCTTGCCCTTTGATTTCCTTTCTGTCCACATACTGGATGTCAAACTCACTTAGTAGCATAACCCACTTTGCTAGCCGACCTGTGAGTGTTGTTTTAGAGAGCATATACTTGAGAGGATCAATCTTAGAGACTAGTTGGATGGTATGACTTAGCATGTAGTGGCGGAGCTTTTGAGTTGAGAAAACAACTGCCAAACAAGATTTTTCCATAGGAGTGTAATTGAGTTCATAACCAACTAGGGTTCTACTGATATAGTAGATGGCTCTCTCCCTACTATAATCATCATGTTGTGCTAGAAGTGCCCCTAGAGCAGTAGGTGTTGCTAATATATACAAGATCAAGGGGCGACCAGGAACTGGTGGAACCAAGATAGGGGGATTGGTGAGATACTGCTTGAGCTGATCGAAGCTGTGTTGACATAAAAGATCCCACTTGAAGTTCTCATTCTTCTTTAGCAAGTGTGAAAATGGTGTACACTTATCTGCAAGTTGGGAGATGAAGCACCGGACAGATTGAAGTTTTCCCTGAAGAGAGTGAAGCTGTCGCAGTGTCTGGGGACGAGGCATGTCTAAGATAGCCTTGACCTTTTTGGGGTCGATCTCTATACCTCGTTTAGAAACTATGAAGCCTAGAAGCTTTCCATATGTGACCCCAAAGACACACTTCTTGGGATTTAGCATGAGATGATATTGGGCCAACCTATCAAAGACTTTTTCCAGGTCAGGAAGATGATCCATGAAGGTGTGAGATTTGACTAGGATATCGTCCACATAATCTTCCAAAATGCTATGGATAAGATCATGGAAAATGGCTATCATAGCTCTTTGATAGGTAGCCCCAGCATTCTTTAGGCCAAAAGGCATCATGGTGTAGCAAAAGGTTCCCCAAGGGGTAGTGAATGTTGTCTTATGCTAGTCCTCTTCTGCAATCTTGATCTGATTATACCCAAAAAATCCATCCATAAGGGACAAAATTTCATGTCCAGCTGTAAGATCTACAATCATATCTATGTTGGGCAAGGGAAAATCATCCTTTGGACAAGCTTTGTTAAGATCTCTAAAATCAGTGCAGATTCTGATGTCACCGGAAGGCTTAGTGATAGGGACCATGTTGGAGATCCATTCGAAGTAGTCGATAGGTCGGATAACCTTAGCAGCTAACATTCTTTCTAGTTCAGCTTTGACTAGTAAGGCCACCTTGGGGTGCATTTTTCTAAGCTTTTGTCTTACGGGCTTGATCTTTGGATCGACTGCAAGATGATGAACTACAAGCTTTGGATCAAGTCCTGGCATGTCCTGATATGACCATGCAAATCGATCAATGTTCTCTCATAAAACCTCAAAGAGGAGGTCAGCTTGGTCTTGTGATAGGGATGCAGCAATGTGAACAATTCTAGGGATCTCTGAAGAACCAATGTTGACTTCTCTAGTATCCTTTATTAGAATAGAAGACACCTCTAGTCAATTATCTTGAGGAGGCAATACTAAATCCTCATGTTCTGCTCGTGGCTCTGGATTTTCTTGCTGAGGGGTTCTCTTCGCTGCCTTAGCTAGTCCCAGATTTACCTTAGTTCCAGTTTTGGGTGTATCGAAAATAGGTTGGGGATTTTCTCCAAAATACCCCTTGGGATCTAGCTTGTAGATGTAGGCAGAATCTGGCTTTGTCTTCTTATGAGGAGTTTTGGCTCCCATGAATCTTAGAAGTGCTTCCTCTGATGCAAACTCATCAATATGTATGACACTTGGTTGGTCCCAATCTATGAGTTGTGGATGAGCAAGTGGTAGGTCAATGAGATGGATGGATAGTTCTTGGAGAACAGAGTCTCCTAGGAAGATTTGGTCTGGGATATCGCCGTAGGCTCTCTTTTCAACTTCCTTAGGAATGTCTTCAATTTTGACAAGGTCGCGGTGGATGTTCGAAAAAGCGTGACCATTCTCATTGGTGCCCCCAGTTGTGGGTATGCCAAAGCCAAGTCCTGACTTCGTTTCCCAATTATGTGCTTCGATGGGACATTGCATGCCCCTTTCTTCTGTTCCTAGTCCACCTCCTTGATAGTTCCATTTTTCAGTGATGAGCTTATGTTGTTGGGGATACTTTTGGCTGAAGTGATCAAGGCGTGCTTGATTTTTTGGAGGTGCATCCTTATGTAACCAATTGTTGATATCTGGAGTGAGCTCTTCATGAAGAGGGGTTTTTGAGGACACAAAGGTGGTTGGGCCAAACTGTTTGTATCGAGGAGGTGGAATCTCCCTAGCTTTGTGATATGTCGGCCGTCCATGGGTATGTGGATCAAGTGGGATTGCTCCGACAGCAAATGCATCTGACAGACTATATTCTCCACAACCTTTGTTGTTGATCTTTACGGTAGATAGGGTGGAGGCGAGGATGGTTTCTGCGTCATTACAAGTGTGGGATGAGCTGGCGATGGATGTGCTGATGTCTATTCCAGGGCAATGGTTTGTATATGAAGCTTCAACCACATTGTAGTAAGCAAAGGGTTCTGGATCGGCATGGATGGTTACCTCAGTGCCCTGATGCGAAAATTTGATGCACTGATGGTAGGTGGATGGAACGACCTTCATAGCATGAATCCATGGGCGACTGAGGAGGATGTTAAATGGTAGGTTTAGATCAACAACATGGAAAACTGTCTCTTGGATGACTGGCCCAACCTTGATTGGTAGAAAAATAGTCCCTTCTGTGGTTCTTTCCAAGTTGTCATAAGCTTTGATGGTGATAACTTCACTGATCATATATGCCTCAGTATACCCAGCTTGTTTTATGAATTTTAGGGTGCAAATGTTCAAGGCTGATCCATTATCTATCATTACTCTTTTCACGGTGAAATTGGATACCATGATGGCTATTCAAAGTGGAAGGGTGTGATCTGGCTCAACCACGGGTATGTTGGTGGGTTTGAAAGATAGGGCACATGAGGATGAAAGGTGTCCAACAAGATTACGAAAATTAGTAGTATTGATATCAGAAGGGACACAAAATTCTATGAGAGCACTGTCAAGGATGTCTTTTTACACAGGACTAGTGTGGAGAAGGTCTAAAATGGATATTTGGGCTAGCATGTTCCCAAGGTGTTCCAAGATATTGTACCGGCTTTTTGATGGAGTTGATGGTGCTGATGAAACTGGTGGGCCTACGATGTTAAATCGCGCTCTTCAAGTGGTGACCGCACACTCATTGTATGGTCCTCGGATATTGATAACATTGACAGAAGGCTCTTTCTTAGATATACAACCTATAAGGCTACCATAGTCTATATAGGATGAAGTGTGGTCATTGTTCTTCCCATGCTGTTGGTTTGGCTGGCGGTTGTTGGTGTTGTTTTGGGTAGGTGCTTTTCCAGGATTTTGGTTGTTGTGTGGAGGAAAAGCATTTTGATAAATCTGTAAGCTTGCATTGGGAGAGGTTTGGGCACCAACAGTGATTTCCTTCCGATCAATGAGGTCCTGCACATAGTCTTTCAGTTTCATGCATCTAAGGGTGGTGTGACCGTTTACCCTATGGAACTTGCAATACTCATTGTCCTTGTACCATGCAGCTTTGGATTGGCTTGGATCAATTTGTTGGGTAGGAGGAAATTTGATAAGGTTTTCCTTAGCCAATTTCTCAAAAATAACATCCAATGGCTCACCAAGGGGTGTATAGTTTCTAGGTGCAGGTTGGAATCTGGGCTTTTGTCCTGCAGCTACATTGATGGCATTAGCTTGATTGTTAGACCCTTGAAAGTTGGGTCTTGTATTGTTGTTTTGATAGCTTTGGTTATTTCGTTGTTGGTAATTAATAGCTTTTTGGTTGTTTGTTTGATATGGTGGGTTAGACTAGTTTTGAGAAGGACCAATGATATTCACATGTCTGGTGTCAGTAACCCCATCTGTTGCAACATGCTTGTTTGTGTTCAAATACCTAGACTTGTCATTGGAATGTGATTGATTTTGGTTGGCCTCTTTGTAAATCTTTACCACACCATCTTTGATGAGTCCTTGCTCAAGAATCATTCCTTTCTCTTTGATATCCTTATAGGTCTGCAAACAGTTCATGGTCATGTGGTGAGCCAAGCTGGGATGTGCATTATGAATAAACATTTTCACCACATGGCGTTCTGGCAAGGTGCAGGATATGCAGGTGGTAAGGGTTTGCCATCTTTGCAGGTATTTGGCAAGGCTTTCTCCACCTTTTTTCTTGGTGTGGACAAGATCAACTATTGATAGCTCTGTTTCAACAAGATGGGCATATTGGGCTACAAATGCCTCAGATAATTCAGCAAAGTTTTTAATTGTGCCATAGGGGATTCTATAAAACCATTCAAGAGCTGGTCTAGCCAAGCTTTTGGGAAAAAGGCGTAAGAGGAAGACATCATTGTATGCCACATCCTGGCAATGCATGTAAAATTCTTTGATATGTGTGACAGGGTCTCCTTTTCCTCTGAATTTGTCAAATTTAGGTACCTCAAAGTGTTTGGGAAATGGTGTTGTGGTAATGGCTCTGTCAAATGGGTAAGGACACACATTCTCAAACTTGAATGTCTTTGGATCATTCCCTTCTTGGATGGCTTTCAGAGCTGTCTTCATTTGCTCCCACTCTGAATTGATAGGTGATGGTTGTTGTGCCCCCAATGTAGGAGTGCCTTGAGGTAGGTATGTGCTGGATGGGGCCACTGAATATGGATGGCTGTGAGGGATTTGCTGATAGGGATTGTACATTGTTTGGGTAGCTGCATGGTGGATGATGGGTTGTTGAGGGGGAGGTGGTGCATATTGTTGCATGTGCTGTGAGGCTTGCTGTTGATATGGGCTTTGAGGTTGGGATTGAGGAACATAAGCTGGTTGTGGGATAAATGGATTGCTTTGTGGAGGTAAGGTATAAGATGGTTGTGAGGCTTGGGGAAAGGATCAGAGGGCTTGTGAGGTTTGACCAATATATGTGGGTTGTGCCCCCATTTGGGATGGTATCTGCAAATAATTGGTGGTTGGCTGGGGTGGTGGATTACCTCCTAGAAGTGGCATTGAAAAGTAGTTGGTAATTGGAGGTAATGGATTAGTTGGTGGTGGAGGTGGTGGGAATTGAAAGATTTGGAATGGAACTGATGGGGTTTGATAGCTTTGTGGCTGGATTTGGAAGCTTGGTAGAGTGGTGGTGGGAGCTGGGGTCACTTGGGAGCTTGGTAGAAGATTGGCAGTAGCTTGTGGGTTTTGATAGTTTGTGGAGTGAAGGTAGTAGCTTGTGTATTTGTGGCTGGTGGTATTGAGCTCCCAAGACTTAATGGAAATGATGGGATTGTACTTTGGGCTGTGGTGAACAAGTTGGGGGCGATGAAAGGTTGATTACTTGGCCCCATGGGTGGCATCCCTGTTGTATATTGCTGAGGTTGGCCAAAGATGCTAGCACTGATTTGGGAGATGGGTGGATTTGGAAGGCTAGGTTGGGGAGCAACAGTAATAGTGAAGGGGGAGAACGGTGAGGTTTTTTGAGTAAAGGGGGTTTGGAGCAGAGAGGTATGAACCAAGGATGGAGTGGTGGTGGCTGGGTTGGCTTGCGGCATGGAGATTTCAACTTGGGTGGATGATGGTATGTTTGGGTCTGTTGGGTCATATGGATTGGCTGGAGGCTCTTCTTTTGGAATATATTGAGGATGATTTGGATCATAAGAGCTTATGGGTGGTGGCAGCTGCCCAAACAATGGGTGAGATGGATCTGATAATGGAGGGGGTCTTCCAAACTTAAAGGTTCCTACATTGTCCCTTCAAAAATTAGCCATGATTATCTCTTTGTTTTTGTCTATAATGGCGTTTACCAATACTGCATTTCCTGGTTGGTTCATGAAAGCTTCAATGTCAATAGGTGATGGCATAGCTTGCTCTGGGCTGAAGGATGGCTGAGTGCTCAAAGGGGGTGAGGCTGTTCGATCCAAATGAGAGGGCTCCATTGTTTCTTTCTTCTTGGCTAATCGAGTGACGGGTGGCATGAAAAATGCTCCTAGGGATGAGATGCAATAATGCTGATGGATGCAAAACGGGGAAGGCTTTTCTATGCAAATGATTTCCTAGGTTGAGGCAAAGCTATATGACAAAACCTAAGGAGGATTGGGTTGGGGATTCTAACTTCAAAGATATGTTGTCAAAGCACAAAAGGTCTACTTTCCGATGTGCAAGCTTGGTGGTGATTGTGTCAACTTAAGGATAGACTGATGATCCTTTAGGAAGAACACGAGATTGACCACTTGTGGATCCCAACCTTTAGCTCAAGGTGTGAGGGATAACAAGTGACAAAGCTAGATTACCCTAGACAAAGCTCTGTCAAAGGGATAACCTTGGTGAGATTGGTGGATTTGGAAGATTTTAGGAATAGCAAACTTTTAGCAAGGTGACAACAATTTTGAAAGCTTAGATGTGCAGATTTTCGATTACTGGCTAGATGGTATGATTCTAAATGAGATGGATGAGCTAATAATTCTTAAGGGGATAACCTAAGATGGTTGGCTTTTCTACAAAGATGACTCTGAAGTGAAGCTTATCCAAGAAGATGTGGAGAAACAAGGGTGTCTAATCATAGAAATCATGCCTAGTTGGTAAGGCATAAGCAGGGTTAACTCCTGGATGTTGGCTAAATTTGATGGTGTGCTCTAACCAAGCCTCTTGAAGTGCTTCGTTGGTAGCTTTGTCCTCTGCTTTGTGGAGTTTGGCAATTCATGGGCTTGGTGTTATTTCTTTTCTCTTGGCTGAAAGTTCTTGGTATGCTAGAGATGGCTTGAGTTTGACCTTGTGAAACTTTTGTTTGGGTTTGGGTTGGGGTTGTTCTGACATAAATTCCTGAATTTGCTTGGCTTTGGGAAAAATCTCAGTTGTTTTGCTTCAACTTGTTCAACTTTCAAAATAGGCAGTGACTACGCTAAGTGTGCCCTAAGCTAGGATTGACCAAGTTTGGCAAACATTCATTCAACAAGTAAAATAAAAATAAGCAATAGATAGGAACACCCAGATAGAAGTTTGTGGTTCTCAGAATGTGATACTTGCGCCGAGGAGTGTGTATATTCTACAAATGTTTCGATCAGTCACTCCAAACACATTAACATCCTAGATGGTTTTTTGCAAGGTTGACAATTGGTTTAGCTAGGGAGTCCTCGATATACGCAAGGTACGTGAGGCCCAAATTCGTAGATGAGACCAAAAGGATGTCACATAGCCAAGAGGAGCGGTAACCCACTTCTCCTCTTTCACTTCTCAAGGGTATAAAGTTCCTTGAGGCTTAGCCCGAATGACAAAATCTTGATCCCAAGAGAGGTGTCTTTCGATTCACCTCCTGATTCTTATACTCCGCCAGAACGCTGGAGTTGAGGTCATCCAAGGGGTGATGAAATCCCCAAGCAGGCCTCCTAAAAAGAAACAAGGTTTTGGATCCTAATCTTATGCACCCAAGATGGCCTCGAAAGACGACAAGGGGAGAGAAGACTTGGATGACCTTGGGCTAAAAAACATGCTTGTTCTTTTACCAACTGACTCTTATGTGTGCTAATCTAGACTTTGCAAGCACTCATGTTTAAGAGACAATGTTCAATTCCAACTTGAAGCGCCAACAAAATTAAATCGATCAAAGAATGCAAACAATAAGAAGAGTTAGGGTCAACAAAAGAAAACTCGCGCGCCCGGAGGCCCTCCACATCAAGTATCGATTAATTTTCTTTAAGGCATTCAAGATTGAGTGTGAGTTTGTTTTAAGCCCAAAACAAAAGTGTGTGAGATTCAATTTCAAGCGCGTGCCCGGAGGCTCTCCACGTCAGTTGTTGTTCAATTTTAGTGCCCAAACTTGAAGTGTGATCGATTTAATCTAGAGTTTTGGCCATTTAAGAATTTTGATAAAGTTAAAGCAAACGTTCAAAGACCAAGTGAGTGAGTTAGATTGTGGAACATTTAACACCTTTTTCAAGTAGACCCATCCCCATAAATGGCACTGAGATTGCAACCAATGGTTAATATTTGATGGGTGATTAGAAAAGAGGTGAGTCCAAGGAACTACTCAAATTGATTTTTGTAAATTTGTATTTTAACTTAACAAAGTTTCTTAAATGTCCAAAAATCAAACTTTACCTAGATTGCATGTGGAAAAGAGATTTGTTTTGTTCAATTTTAGAAGCTCCAAATGAAGTGTTTGATATTGCAATGGTTAATTGATCCTTGGCATTCAAGATTGGATTTGTTGTTTTAAGCATGCATTCCAAGGAAAGTTGATTTTAATCCATGACATTCAAGAGTGTGTTTTGAACAACATTCATTCAATAGAAAATGTGTTTAACCCTTCAAGTTCATTTTTTTTTTTAGCAACATGCATTCAAAGACAAATGGTTAAACATTCAAGTTCATTTTTTAGCAACATGAAAACCTGCAAGAAATATGGTTAGTGGTTCCATATGTGCTCCAACCTGCAATGAGACAAAAAAAAAAAGCAATTTAGTTAGTTAGCCAAAATCTTCAAAAATGAGAGCTTAACTATGGGAAAAAATTTTTTAACTATGAGAGCTACAAAGTGCAGAAATAAAGATTTTAAAATAGAAATGCAACATAAGCAGGCAGAGACGACAGTCTATCAAGCGGAGACGCAAAAATACGAAGACACTGAAATACAAAGACGTTAGTATTCGAAGACGATAGAATAGATTTGCGGCGCAGAAAATAGGTGACAAGCAGAGACGCCGATTTGCGCAGATGCGGATTTTCGCAGACGACGATTTGGAGACGCAGATCTACGAAGATGACGATTGAGGATGCGCAGACAACAGTCTGGTGGCAGCGCTGACAACAGAAAACCAGGCGGAGACGCCAAAATGTAGAGACGTCGATTTGGTTGTGTAGACGACAAAGTAGCCAGCGGAGACGACAGTTTGCAGGCGCAGATGCCAAAACTACAGAGACGACACTGCGCGAAAAAAGTTGAAAAACGCGAATTTTTTTCAAAATTTTTTAAATTTTTTGCTATTTTTGGATTTTTAGATGGTATTTCTTCTTCCTAAGTTCGTTCTTTAACCTACAAAAAGTAGCAAAACACCCTACAACACACTCAAACAACAACAAACATTAGATGGTTAGAAAAAATGACATATAGATGAAAATAGATGATTAAATGACCCACAGTGGGGTCCCACCGGGCATGCCAAAATGTAGAACAAGAATCTTAGTGTGCAAAGAACATTAACATTAAAGCAAACATTTACAAACTAAAACTATATTCACATATGAGATTAGACAAAAGAAACAATTAGAGAATGCAAACCCAAAAAAGGAAAAAACTCCATGCTTCCTTGATTTTGTAGATGTGTCCTTTGATGTGGATGTATGCTCAAATGCTCAAAGTTGCTTCAATGGTGGAGATGGATAATAGCAAATTGGTAGCTTTGTGAGCTCTCAATTTGGCATTATAAGGGTATAGGTATGGCTTTTGGCTCTCAAAAGGGCATGGTAACTTTAGCTCAAAGATTGTTGATGAAATGGCTTGGGATGGGATTCAATTTATAGGCTAAGGGGTAGAGGGATGGAGGGCTTAGATGCAAGGATGGATGAAGGCTTAAGGAGGGCTAGGATGCACTCAAAGGAGAGCACATGGATTGTGCTTGTTTAGCACCAATGGGAAGGTGACACTTGTCACAAGGAGGATGAGTGTGAGAAGGTAGGGTAAAGGGTTGGTTAAAGGCATGATGAGTGGGGTTGAGTATGTAAGAGGGATGTAAGAGGAATGAGTGTGGAAGAGGGAAGAGTGTGGAAGATGGGTGTAAGAGTCATTGGTGGGCTTGTAAGAGTCTTTTATGTTTTGTAAGAGCACTCATGACTTAGTGGTTGAGTTTTTTGAGGGGAGAATTTGGTTTGGATTAGGAAAGTCTTAAACTTGTTTAAGGAATGTGACAACATTAGGGGGTGGATTAAGCTTGGGTTTAGGATTAGATTAGGGATGTTAGAGATGTACAAGTGGATGGCATTAATGAGGGTGGGTGAGTTAGTGACTAAGCTTGGTTAGTATGGGTGGATGGGGTGGATTAGGCTAAATGGAGGATTAGAGATAGGTTAGGGGTTTTTGAATTTGAGAATTTCATTTATCAAATAGATTTATTTAATAAATGGGAATTTTTGGAATTAGATAGGAGAAAAAGATTTAATTGATAAATAATAGATTATTTGATTTATCAATTAGGACTATAGATGATTAATTAAATTAATCAACTAGGGGATGACAAAGGATTAATTAAATAGAAATTTAATTAATAATGCCTTTTTAGATAACTAAATAGGATTACTAAAATAGTGTAATCAAATTTAGGTGTCTACACCTTGTAGTTTAGTTGTAGGAATTTTAATGTATGTTATAGTATGTACTAGGCCAAATATTGCACTTGTAGTGGGAGTTGTTACCATGTATATGAGTCATCTAGGGATTGAAAATTGGAATGCAATCAAATGGATTCTCAAATATTTGAGAGGAACATCTAGTAAGTGTTTACATTTTGGGGTTCTACTACTGATTTAATGAGCTATTTGACTCAAATTTGCAAAGGGAACTTGATACCAAAAAGAGTACTACAAGTTATGTATTTACTATTGGTGGGACAATAGTGAGTTGGACTTCTTGGTTTTAGAAGATTAATGCTTTATACTCTACAAAGGAAAGTATGCTGCTACTACAAAGGCAATTACAGAGATGATATGGCTTCAATTCTTCATGGGAGAGTTGTGGCACCCATAGATGGACAATTATTTGTTTAAAGATAGTCAGAGTTTCATTCATCTTGCTAAGAATTATGCTCTTCATTCAAAGGAAAAACACATACAGTTGTGGTACCATTTCATTTAGTCATTTTTGGATGATGGACAATTAAAGTTGGAGAAGATACATACAGATAATAATCCGACAGATACTTTTACCAAGGAAGTGACAAGGGAGAAGTTGAAATCCTCTTCATCTTCAGTTAGTCTTCTAGACTAAACAAGATAAGAGAATAGAATATTCTAGGGTGGTTTTATATTCTAGAGGGAGTTACAAGTTTAGCAGTGCTATGATCAGTCTCCAAGTGGGACATTATTGCTGTGGAGTCTAATTAGTCTCCAAGTGGGAGATTTTTTTGACGTGGAGCTTGATCAAACTCAAAGGTTAACTTTTCCCAAGTTTTTTAGATTTGATTTCCCCCCTAGATTATTACTACAGGAATTTTAGGGTAGTGTCTCCAAGATGGGATCAAGGGGCAACACCCCTTGTGGGGTCCTAGGGTAGCACTCCCTATTGCAGTACAGGGTGGATATAGGTGAAATGCCCCCATATGGGTTTTTGGGAGTAAAACCCCTAAAGCCAAAAATGAATTACTATTCCAAAAGGGATCAAATATTATTTTTCTATTGGATGACTTATTCTAGCCCTAATTGTGTAAGCAAAAAAAAACTTGTATAAAATGGCTTAGGGTTAGGGATTTCATAATGTATGATGAGATTGTAGCTTCTTGTGGTGGTATTGAACTGTAAGGGATTTCAAATTGTAATCACTAGATGATAATAATATTTGAGTAGTTTTTGGTGGATGTAGCCCAGGGATTAGGTGAACCATGTTAAATATTTGTGTCTTGTGTTCTCTTCTATGTGATTTGTTATTTTCTGATATTGGTTATATTTGTATGGAATTGTTATTTATGTTTGTGGTTCCTAATATCTAGAAGGAAAAAGAACTATTTAAGGAGATAAATGAAACCATTTTTGGTTTTTGATTGGTTTTGATAGATGTCGAAAAAGTGAAAACTATTCAAGGTGAAAAAGAAGAAAGAAGATCAAGGTGAATTGGGTAGAGAAAAAGAAGAAAGATCAAGAATGGGAAGTGTAAGGTGAAAGAGAAAGAGTGTGAATGAGATAGCCAAATATAATAAGGAAGAAGACAGAAGAAAACATAGACCCAAACTAGCAATGTAGTGCTAAACCTAGCAGATCATTTGACTATTACTTTATTATTATTGTAGCAGATAAAATCTCTTAACCTTGTGGACCTAACAAGTATATGAAATCTTAAATGGTAACATTGATTAGTGATGATTGTAAATCCTTTAGAGTATGCCACTCTTTAGTAATGATAAGGATTGATAAGGTCTAGATGGTCTTTTGTTACAATTCTTTAACAAGAAATACTAAAAAGGCTCATATAAACCTTTAGTAAGGTTTGCTCCTAGCAGAGATCACTTTAGAAGAGTGAAATTTTTGGGTTGCTTGTTCCCATGTGGTTTTTCGCTTTGTAGGGTTTCCAAGTTAAAATATTTGTGTTGAGGTGTGTGATTTATTATGTATTTCAAGTTTATTTTCATTTTAATGACTTAATGTTGCAACTCAAGATAAGCTAAATTATTACTCTGATATTCGATAAAGTAAAGAACGATGAGATAATAGTTTGAATTAAAGTTGAAGGTGGTTACTTAGAAATTATTGTGAAAGGTTATGAATTTTCAACTAAATCTAAATTGTTTGAAAGGCTTGTAGGATAACTGGATATAACTAATTCATACCCTTCCCCCTCTCAATTATCTAACAATTGGTATTAGAGTTGAGTGCTTGAAGGAAAGAGTTTGAAGGAACTTGAACTAAAGATCCAAAGATGTATAAGAGAGAGGTACCAAAAATGAACAAGGAGAACTTATCTTCATGGAAAAACATAATGAGGCTATATGTATATAGTATTGGAGACAATACTCTACACTAGCTAATAAATACTTATGTTGCTCCCACTCCTTCACGATTGTGGAAGAGATGACACAAAAGAAAGAGTATAGTAGTTTGATGATTGAGATTGCATCTTCCCTGAATGATGTTGAGTTTGATGATGTCAAGAACTATAATAATAAAAAGAGATGTGGAATAACTTGGAACTTATACATGGTAGAGATGAGAATGTGCTAAGAGAAAGAGTAGAAATTTTGAGAGACAAATATGATGACATGAGAATGAAGGTAAAAATGTTGTGAACCAAATCAAGGAAGTTGTAAGTGTAATTAAAGTTGTTGGAGGAGTTATCAATGATATTGAAATTGTAAGTAAGGTCCTCATAACTCTCTTACTTATCTATGTGATAAATAAATTTTTTAATTTAGGAAGTTAGAGCTATGCCTACTAATGTTCTTGCACTTGGTGGTTTACTTGGTCAATTGACCACTTTTGAGTTGATTAATTTTGATAACAATGTGGTTACAATTGGGAATGCTTTCAAGACTTCACTATCTATTTGTAGTTCAAAGAAAGAGAAGATAAATAAGGATAAAAGTGGGTTTGAATCAGAAGATGACATGGGTGACATTGAAGCATTTCTTGCAAGGAGGTTACCAAGAGGTAAAGGTAAATTACCTCTTATATGTTTCAAATATGATGAAGTTGGTCACATTGTTTCTAAATGTCCTAACAAGTATAGGGATGACAAGAAAGATAGAAATGATAAGAAGGATCATAAGTACAGAAAGAACAAAGAATACAAGAACAAAGGGAAGAAATTGTGCTACATTTTTTAGGAAGATCACACAAAGTTAGCTACTGAAGATGAGAAAGATGGAGTGGGAGTGGTGTATGTTGTTTTTAAAGAAGATCCTAATGAGGAAAGGTATGAGGATGATAAAGCTCTTATTTCACATATTAGTAAGAATGATAAATGGGTCATTGATAGTGGATGCTCACATCTTATGATTGGCAATCTTAGTAAGTTTGACCAAGTTGAGGAATATGATCATCAAACTGTTAAGATAGGGAATGACATTACATGTCTAGTAAAAGGTAAAGGTTCATTGATGTTGAATGACAAGATCAGATGTAATGATGCATATTGGGTGCAAGGACTAAGATATAATTTGTTGAGTTTTCCTCAGTTGAATAATACATGTCACAAATTGGAATTTTAGAATAGGAAGGTCAAGATATATGATGACAATAGAAATCTAATTGGTATTGGTGAACAAACTAAGGGTAATCTATTTCAACTTGATCCTACAGGTGATGCATGCTTGTTTGAAAAAGTTGAAGATGTATGGTTGTGGTAAAAAAGGTTATGTCATGTAAACTTTGAGAATATGGTGAAGGTCGATAGAAAGAAAAGAGTTAGAGGTTTTGTAAGAAATCGAGCAAAATGAAAACCAATAGAACAATCCAAGGGAGTTTAATGTGAAAAATATTACCATAAACCAAATGAGTTCCCCAATGGATCAACAAGAATGGAGACAAGAGATTTTAAGAGGGGAAAGAAAAGAAAACCCCTTGTGTACTAATAAGAATGTGGCAAAGAAGCCTAAGAAAGGAGAGAGGAGGAAGAAGGATTGTGGAGCAAATTAGCTCATTACAATAACATCAAGAAGATGTAAAGAAGAAGTAGTTGAAGAATGAGAGAGGCATCTCTTTTATAGAGATGAGAAAGGAGTTGCATGTGTAACTCCCATTTATATGAATGCCACCATTCATAATAAGTGTGTGAAAAGTGTCAATATCCTCTTAAGGAGGAATAACTATTTTCCTTAATAAAGGAATTACAAAAAATGAGTTGTCCTTACACATGGACAATAGGACAAGAAAATGACATGTCCTCCACATGTGGATTAGAGGAAAAACAATATAAGGATACCTTGGTTTATCCCATATAATAAATAAATACAACCAAGGAAAGATTACTACTTATAACATCCACCTTAAATCTTTACTTGGGGAGATTTTATCAAAAGGTGTCAAACCCAATTTACAATATTACAACTTGATTTTTTTTGAAATATCTTCATTGTGTAAGGGGTCTCTTATTATAGTGGGTACATCGTTGGAGAGCCAAGAGAAGTGGATAGTCCTTCAAGTGTGTTACATCTTCAAGTGGATTTATGTGGCATAGGATATGTACAACAAATAATTATGTCTTTTATGTGCCTTGATGGATTACTTGAAACATAGAAACAAGAAAAAAGGCAACTATCCACAAGGATAATTTCATCTTATATTCAAGTTAGAAACTTTTATGTATAAGTAAACTCTCATAGAGTAAATATGAGTGTAACTTGGTATCGCAAAGAAATCAAGATAAATCATATCCTGCAAAGCACAAATATGTTATCAAAACTTTCAAGAAAGGACCATAGAAAAGGCTAGCTAATGAATCCAATATCAACAATGCTTCAATCATGTGGATATAGACAGTCCACTAATAAGTCATTTTACTGCAAGTTAATGGGTGATCAATCCATAACCTGCATGACTTATGATTTAAGCAATAAAGTATACATAACATTATATGGCATGTTTTCAAAGATATCAAAGGGGAGAAGTATGAGTATTAACAATAGATTTCCTTCAAATAAGAGTAAAATGCTTTCAAGATGGGTCAAATTAACTAAAATTGGAAGGAAACTCCAAGAATAAATGGTATAAATCATAAAGCACCAATATGGCAATAGAATGATGCTAGAAAAGCATAAACTACACTTATGTGCCAATCAATAGAACAAGATAAATGTTGAAGGAAATAGTTTATAATAGCTCATAATCCCAAGGGAAAAAAAATTGCATATGTGAAATATATAAAAATGCACTCATAATTTTCAAGTCACAAAATACACAAAAATTTGTATATTTATCGGGATATATATGTGGGCCCCCATATATATACGAATAAATATACCTAAAATATCATGGTATGAAATCATGCAAAGACAATTAAAGATCATATAGAGAACATAATTTTTAGGCAACATACTAAAGAGAAATGCCAAAGGTGATGAAAGAGAATCATTAACATCAATCAATATTTGCAGTAATTAATCCTCCTAGGTTGAAGTCCACCCATTCTAGAAATTGATCTCGTTTACTAAATAATATTTGAAACCATTTAATTTTCCTCTTAATAAATTTATCAATGGAGGAAGAGTCATGATGTATGAATGTACCATTTGTTTCAACATTAGCTTGATTACCATTATCAACATTAGCATTATTACCATGATCTATAAATGCATCATTACCATTACCACTATAAGAAAGAATAGGAGTAATAAGGTTAAATATATGAGAAGTAAGGTTTAGAGAGGGAGTTTGATCCTCCACTGACACAATTCTGCTTCTACAAAATTGTTCATTTTGAGAATTAGAAGAATCATGCACATCATTTTCTGCAATACAAACATTTTGTGCTATGTGCACTTTGTTAGTAATAGGATTATAAGCTTGATAACCTTTGATATTTTGCATTTTTCACTCATGCACCCTGTACATGCAATCTTAGATGAAGCAATAGGATGTAAATTTTCAACAGTATTAGATGAGATATGCTCATTTTTCAAATAAGCAAGCCTTTCATGCTCCATATTAAAAGCAATATCTTTGTGCAAAGAGTGTCTGTTAGAGGTGAACCCAAAAAATTTAAATAAGTTATCATGGCCTAACTTAGCATTAGCAACAACTTCATTAGTGTTAGGATCAATAACAGAGCACATGTCCCTATGAAACTCAACTTTGTAATTTTGACATAATTTTACAACAGAAAGAAGATTGTATTTCAACTCAGGAACATAAAGGACATCATGTAATTTTTCATTTGAAATACTAACATTACCAAATCCTTCAACTTTGCAACTATGATTATCAGCTAATTGAATTGGAATATTAGAAGGATCGAGTTTTAAAGAATCAAACACTTCTTTATGAAAAGTAACATGTTGAGATGCACCAGTTTCAATAATCCATTCTAAATTTTTAGGAACATTGTAACTAACAGTAAAAACATGATGGGGACATGACCCAAGAATAGAATGGAACCAACAGAAAGGGAAATTATATTAACTGAGAAAATAAGCTAGTACAAATAGTACAGAGAAAATAATCTTCAGAACATGCCCTAAGGGCTTACAATAGCATAAATCTGGAGAATATTTCTCCTTTTAGCACCTCCTCTCAAACTCCACTCCGAACTGCCTTTTACAATGCCAGAAATCCCCTTAAATAGACCCCGGAGGGTTAAGGACTAGGAGTACATTCTAGAAAGTGCTATTAGGCATCCACTGACAAAATAGAAGGTTCTAGAAGCTGCGTTAGAAGTCGGTGCAAATCTAGAAGAATCCAGAAACGGTAGCCGAACTTCCGGGAGGCATAACTTTTGAACCGTAGCTCCGATTGACGAACCGTTTACATTTTCAGAAAGCTCTCAAAGCGCTCTATAGCCCTATGGACAAGCTTCACTCATCCTCCATTTTTTGACCCTTTTCAAGGTCATTTAATGCCCCAAACCTGACTTTGAAGCATTCTTAGGTCTCTAAAACTCGAAAAACTGCAATAACTTTCAAACAATGGGGCCTTTTGACCTGATTCTTTTTTTGGAATGCTCTAAATCACAATTACATTCATCTGGCCAATTCACACCTTCTAGGTCACCAAAATGATGGCCAAATTGCATGCTCCTATTTTTTCAAGATTTTCAAACATGCTGATAGTGGAACTGTGAGAGTTGGAACCTTTATTTGACCCAAATGGGTATCCAAAAATGTAAAGACATGAAACAGAAACTAAGTCTAAGTACATTTTTTTGGGTGACATAGGATTGCCCTTATACCTTTGGATGCTCCTGCATCAGACACCCAGGGTAGATTGAAAAGTGACCCTTTCACTTGATGGATGGTAGAGGAAATCCCAAATGGGAAATCTCAGCTGCTGAAATCCAAGTTGAGTCCTCGATTGGCCGTCCTTTCCATTTGACCAAATACTCTTCATACTGCCTGTTTCTAGTACTCCTACCCACACGATGATCTAGAATGTCTTCTATCTCCTCCTTCTTAGAAGCAAGAATTGGCCATGGCTCTAAAACCAGCTCCTCATCTGCACCATCATCATGATATTCTGTTAAATCTGCAATGTTGAAGATGGGAGAAATGTGAATACCATCTGGCAGCTCCACTTCATATGCATTTTCTGAGTCATGTTTCTTCAGAATTTTGTAGGGGCCAAATTTCTTCATTTTCAGCTTGTTGTAAGTACCAAATGGAAATCTTTCTTTTTGTAAGTGCACCATGACTAGATCTCCTACTTGGAATTCCTTATGTCTTCTCCTTTGATCAGCCCTAGCTTTATACTCTTGATTCATCTTGGTAATGTGTGCTTGAACCTCCTCATGTAGACGCTTGATATGTTCAACAAATTCCTCAGCTTCAGCACTTGTCCTCTCCCCTTGTTCTATTTTCCTCAATTCTAGTGCAGTCCTTGGGCTATTCCCATATACAATTTGGAATGGTGATTTTTCAGTACTCCTATTTATAGAGTTATTATAAGAAAACTCTTCCTGTGGTAGAATCAAATCCCATCCCTTAGGCTTATCCCCAACTAAACATCTCAGCAAATTGCCCAAACTTCTATTTACCACTTCTGTTTGACCATCAGTTTGTGGGTGATGCGTGGAACTGAATTTTAGGTCTGTTCTCAACTTCTTCCACAATGTCCTCCAGAAATAACAGACAAATTTAGTATCTCTGTCAGAAACTATACTCCTTGGAAGACCATGTAGTCTCACTACCTCTTTGAAAAACAAGTCTACAATATGGATAGCATCATGAGTTTTGTGGCATGGAATGAAATGTGCCATTTTGGAGAACCTATCAACCACCACAAATACTGAGTCATTACCCCTTTGTGTCCTTGGCAATCCAAGAACAAAATCCATACTTATGTCCTCCCATGGCCTTAATGGAACAGGAAATGGCTGATATAGACCAATATTGTGACTAAACCCCTTGGCAACTTGACAAACTTGGCAACTTTGTACGAACTTCTTCACATCCTGTGAAATTTGAGGCCAAAAATAATGTTCTCTAAGAATGGAAATGGTCTTATCTCGACCAAAATGCCCTGCCATCCCTCCACTGTGTTTCTCCTTAATCAGATTTTCCCTCATGGAACTCCTTGGAATGCACAATTGACTACCTTTGAACAACATGCCATCTTGAATCAAATAATCTAACCACTTTGTTCTATCTACAGCAACAGGCTCTTTACAAGCTTTCCATGCTTCAGCAAAATCAGGATCCTCAGGGTACAATTTCTTGAGTTCATCAAACCCAACTACTTCAACTTGCATTACTATAAGCAGTGACTGTCTCCTACTTAGTGCATCTACAACCCTGTTAGATTTTCCACTTCTATGCTTCAACACAAATGTATAACTCTGCAAGAATTCTACCCACTTCATATGCCTCTGATTCAATTTACCTTGGCTATTTAGGTACTGTAATGCCTGATGATCAGTATACAAAACAAATTCCTTTGGCAATAAATAATGCCTCCATTTCTTTAAGGCCTGAACTATTGCATAGAATTCTTGATCATAAACATAATACTTCTTCTTTGCATCATTCAATTTTTCACTAAAATATGCAATAGGCTTACCTTCTTGGCTTAATACAGCCCCAATAGCACTGCCACTAGCATCACAATCCATCTGGAACACTTTTCTAAAATCTGGAAGTGCCAACACAGGCTGTTCTGTCACCTTCTTCTTCAGCAATTCAAAACTTCTCGTAGCTGTTGGAGTCCATTTGAACTCTTTTCTATCCCCTCTTATTGTATCAGTTAGGGGTGCACATATGCCACTGAAATTCTTAATAAACTTTCTGTAAAAACTAACCAGACCATGAAATGATCTTACCTCAGTAGCAGTCCTTGGAGTAGGCCATTCCAAGATGGCTTTTACCTTCTTTGGATCCATTTTGAGACCTTCAGGTGATATAACAAATCCCAAATAGACTAACTCCCTTTTTGCAAAGACACACTTCTTTAGATTAATTAACAGTTTCTCTTCCCTTAGCCTTTCAAGGACACTACAAATATGCAGTAAATGTTCTTCCAGAGTCTTGCTGAAAATTAAAATATCATCCAAATAGACAATAACAAATTTTCCCAAGAACTTCTTAAGTACCTCATTCATGAGCCGCATGAAGGTTCTTGGGGAGTTCCTCAATCCAAAGGGCATGACTAACCACTCATAAAGACCCTCCTTGGTCTTGAAGGCTATTTTCCGCTCATCTCCTTCTCGAATCCATATATGATGATAGCCACTCTTCAGATCTATGTTTGTGAAGTACTGAGCTCCACTCAAGCAGTCCATAAGATCATCCATCCTTGGTAAAGGAAACTGATACTTGATGGTTATCCTATTTATAGCTCGAGAATCTATACACATCCTCCACTCTCCATCCTTCTTTGGTGCAAGTACTGCAGGTACTGCACATGGACTCAGGCTCTCTCGAATCAAGCCCTTCCTCAACAACTCCTGAACCTGTCTATTTAGCTCCTCTATTTCAGTAGGAGTCATCCTGTGAGCAGCCTTGTTAGGAAAACTAGCTCCTGGAATCAGATCTATCTGATGACTGATTTGCCTTACTAGTGGCAATCCATCTAGAACATTATCAGAGATAATATCTCCAAACTCCCCTAGTAAATCTGAAACTTCAAATGGTATTTCACTACTACCTTCTTTATCTTTCCTAGGAATCAAAGCATAGCACATATGCTAATGTTTCATGCCATCTAAAAACTTCCTTCCATCAACAAGACAAATCCTAGCACTGCTACATACATTTTCACCTTCCTTTTTCATGGGCTTCAATTTGTGGCGAATTCCATCCTTTGTCAGAGAGTATGTGTTTGCATGTCCATCATGTATTGCATGTCTATCAAACTGCCATGGTCTACCCAACAATAGATGGCAAACATCCATCGAAATAACATCACAGAGAACTTCATCATGGTAACTCCCAATTTTGAATTTTACTAAACATTGTTCACTTACCAAGACCTTATGATCATCTTTTACCCAAGAAATTCGATAGGGCTGGGGATGTTTCTCCCTCTTGAGCTTCAACTTAGAGACCATCTCTTCTGATACCAGGTTATCAGTGCTACCACCATCAATGATCACATCACAACATTTATCCTCACACTTGCATCTGGTACGAAACAAACTCCTTCATTGTCCTAGTTCATTCTCACCACTTAGTAGGACTCTTTAATTTACCAAGGTCTCTCCTCTTTTTGCATCCTCTGAATGTGATGATTGTGCATCCTCATCCACATGAGCAACCCTAGCTTGGCCCTCAGCTCTCCTATCTATCCTTCCTTGTCGTTGAGGGCATTCAAAGGCACGATGACCTTCTTCATTGCAATGGAAACAGGTTCCATGGAAGCCTCCTCTTCCTTGTCCATGTCCTCTACCTCTTCCTCTTTGATTTCCAAAGTCTTGATCATGGGAGTGGTTGAAACCCTCATTCCTCTGGTTTCTGCTAGTACCCACATCTTCATTTTTCTTTTGGGTTTCATTGCGGCCTCCAGATAATCTACCACTTCCCCTTCCTCCTTGACCGCGCCCTCTTTGTCTTTCTTCAAACCTTTTACTCAGCTTCTCTTCAACTCGTAGGGAAAACTGGTATGCTTCTTCAACACTGGTCATTCTTACTAGACTTAATTCCTCCTGGATGCTAGGTCGCAACCCACTGATATAACGAGCAACCTTCTCCTTATTTGCTTCTGCATGCCCCGCTCTAATCAAGAGTCAATAAAACTCCTCTGTATATTCTTGGACTGACCTTCCTACTTGCTTTAACCCATGCATCTTCTTAAACAGATCAAGCTCATAGTCCACAAGAATGAACTGCTTCTTCAATTTGTCCACCATGCGATCCCATCTTGTGATCTTCTCCTTTCCTCTTCTAAGTCTTTCCAGTTGAACCTCTTTCCACCAGATTTTGGTATGGCCTTTCAGTTTAGCCTTTGCAAACTTAACCCTATCTGGGTCCCTTATATCCTCATACTCAAAGTATTCTTCCAGTTCATTGATCCAATCGATCAACTCATCTGGTTTCAGATTTCCTGAAAATATACCCACTTCAATTGTAGGTCTTTTCCCAAACTTAGTAATGGCCCTAAAAAGCCTTTCCTCTATAGGATTCAGAACTTCCCCATCAACTTCCTCTTCTAGTCCCATTACTTCCTCTTCATTGTCATCCTCACTATTGTCACCTGCGGCAACATTTGCTCCTCTACGAAGCTCCTCTTGCAATGCTTGTACCTACCTCTGGAGGGCTCTAACCTCCTCAGGATCAATAGCTCTAGCCCTTCCGCCACACTCTCTTCATGGAGGCATCTTCTAACTCGAACCCACAACCACATAGTCTTGGTGCAAACTGCCTCACAGTCAGCGCTCTATCTACACACTCAAGAAAACCCACTCTGATACCACTTGATGGGGACATGACCCAAGAACAGAATGGAACCAATAGAAAGGGAAATTATATTAACTGAGAAAATAAGCTAGTACAAATAGTACAGAGAAAATAATCTTCAAAACATGCCCTAAGGGCTTACAATAGCATAAATCTGGAGAATATTTCTCCTTTTAGCACCTCCTCTCAAACTCCACTCCGAACTGCCTTTTACAATGCCAAAAATCTCCTTAAATAGACCTCAGAGGGTTAAGGACTAGGAGTACATTCTAGAAAATGCTAGTAGGCATCCACCGACAAAATAGAAGGTTCCAGAAGCTGCGTTAGAAGTCGGTGCAAATCTAGAAGAATCCAGAAACGGTAGTCAAACTTCCAGGAGGCATAACTTTTGAACCGTAGCTTTGATTGACGAACCGTTTACATTTTTGGAAAGCTCTCGAAGTTCTCTATAGATCTATGGACAAGAATCGCTCGTCCCCCCATTTTTTGACCCTTTTCAAGGTCATTTAATGCCCCAAACCTGACTTTGAAGCATTCTTAGGAGGTCTCCAAAACTTGAAAAACTGCAATAACTTTCAAACTGTGGGGCCTTTTGACCTGATTCTTTTTTTGGAATGCTCTAAATCACAATTACATTCATCTGGCCAATTCAGACCTTTTAGGTCACCAAAATAATGGCCAATTTGCATGCTCCTATTTTTTCAAGATTTTCAAACACACTGATAGTGGAACTATGAGAGTTGGAACCTTTATTTGACCCAAATGGGTATCCAAAAATGTAAAGACATGAAACAGAAACTAAGTCTAAGTACATTTTTTTGGGTGACACAAGATTGCCCTTATACCTCTGGATGCTCCTGCATCAAAGCATGACGAGATGGATGAGAGTATTGATTATTGTTATTGATAGGTTGCTTATCTTTTTGTTTTTTAAAACAATTATTAGTTACATGACCATCTTTCCCACAATAAGTACAGTGGGGTTTTTTATTAGATTGATTAGGATGAGTATTATTACAATGTGTGTTTGGATTATTATTATTAAAATTATGATTATTGTGATTATTATTATTATGAGTATTGGGAGAATTATTATTAGAAGATTTGAATTTTTAATTTTGACTTTTAGACACAAAGGCATGTTCATTAGATCTAAGAGTACCAAATTGTAACAACTTAGCTTCCTCTTGACATAACAAATTTTGAAAAATACTATAAGTTAATTGAGTAGACAAAGTAGGAATAGCAAGTTGAGAATGAACATTAGTGATAAATTGTTGAAATTGTCTAGGAAGACATTTCTTTAAAATAATGGTAATTAATCTAATATCAGTGAGAGTAACACCTAATCCAATTAGTTGACTTTTAATATAATCAAATTTAAGTGAAAATTCATCCATGGATTTAAAATCAATATACCTCAAGTCTTCCAAATTGTCTTGCAATTGAATCTTGCATGATTCAGATGGTCTGTCATACATTTGCTTCAAAATATCCCAAGCTTCGTGGGCATTAGTGCAATGAGAAATTAGAACATATAAATCAAGGTTAAGAGATATACCAATGAGGCCAAGGGCTTCCTCATTTTTAGTATTCCATGCATTTTTTTCATCTTGTGTAGCCGAGGTACTGGGAACTACAAAAGGGTCAGTAGCAACATCTAAAATATGCTTAAATCAAAAAATAAAAGAAAGATGTTTCTTCCAAGCATGATAGTTTGAATTATTTAACTTGATTTCTAGAATTAAAGTCGACATTATTATTTATTAAAAAAAACTTCTTAATAATTTTTTTTTTTTTAAATGAACTCCCTTTTTAGTAATATGTATAAAAACTTTAAAAAACTTTATTGCTACTAACAAGTTTTTTGAAAAAAACTTTTTTTTTTTAAATGTAGAGAAAAGTGAAAGATTAATATCGTGCAAACCTTGTTATAAATAAAGAATGGATTTAATCTTTACTTTTCTAATTTAAAAAGATAATGATAAATGAAGTTACTAAAAAAAGAATATTACCTGCTTCCAAATTAATGATTAGTAATTCTCCTGCAACTAAGGAATAATAATGATAATCTATTTGAAAAAAAATGTTACTAAAATAATAGTTCTCAGGAATAATAATGATGTGAATAAGTTATGCTAGACTTACGTATTGAATGAAAGATTGTGTACCTTTGTCCAAAAAGAAGGTGCAATTAAGGCTCAAACTTCCTGTGAGCACCAATAATTTCTCTTATTTCCCACAAATTCTATCAAAAAACAAAGTGAATGCAAATTAAATGCAGCTTCCTTGTAAACGGGTTGTACAGATGCAAAGGGAGATAGATTTGCTTGTTGCAAGCCCAATCAAAGCCCTAAGTAAATCAAACTGATCGAAAGTTCTTACTTGAACTCCTTTAGTAGAGAAGATTTTTATTGAAAACAAAGCTTTAACTGGTTTAGTGTTTTTGGAAAGAGTGAAATTCAGTTTGAGTGATAAAGTCGAGGGGCCACTCGACTGTAGGAATTGCGTGGAGCTTCAAAGTATCATCCTCGACCAATGCTACCAGATGAGCGCCTTACCACTTGTTGCAGGATGCAACAAATTGTCCAAAATTGTATTAAGGGCATGCACTGTGAAATCAAGTCCAGATATAGATTTCCCAAGTGCTTTGAAGAGGCTTGATTTTATTTCATCAAAAGCTACTTTGACACCGGGAAGTTTAGAGTCTTTTAACCAACTAGAAAATCTCAATCTATTAAATATTGCCAAACTAGAGAAGCTTTCAATTTTTAGATGCTTATCGAGTTTGACTAAGCTCACAGGAGGAGAATAGGAGAGACGAGATGCAAGGAGATAGAAGGAGGAGGCCACAACAGGCAGATCACAGTCAGGAGGGACATCAATACTGCAGAAAGGGAGAGCTAAAAAGAAAAAAATAGGTTACATGGTCCACGTAATGAAACCTCATGCAAGCAAGGTAGGGAGGCAAGAAGCATCTACGAGGAGGCACGCAGAAGGGAGGAAGGCTGACGCAATGAGCAAAAAAGAATGAAGATCTATTAAAAAATATATATGGAGAGCAGATTGAAAGAATAGAAAGGCACGCTATTTTATTTTTATTTTTTTTAAATAATAATATTAAAGATTAAATATTTAAGGTCATAGATGAGAGAAATTGGATTCAAATTTTATTTTATTTTTTTAAAAGAGAAAAGAAGTAGATTTGACTAATAAGTATATGTAGAATAAGAAAATATAATCAAACTTAGTATTATTGAAGTGTTCCCTTTAATAAAATATTAGGGAAAAAAAAATTTAATTTGAATATTATGAGAAAGAACTATTAAAAAGATTAATCTAAAAAAATTATTTTAAAGAGAACTATTAATCTAATAATTTATTTAATGCTACTTGTTAAAAAAAAGATTTAAAAAACAAATAAATATCCTTTAGCAGAAAGCCTTCCAAAGAGGGTTAGAAAAAAAACTTCAGATTGAATAAAAAACTTAACAAAGGAAATAGGAATGAACTTTTTCCTTCACTTCTCTTCTCAACAAGATTCTCCAGTATGGTAACCTTCACAAAAGATCAAAACAAGGACTAGAAAGCTCTGATACCATGTAAGAAATTGAGCAAAATGAAAACCAATAGAACAATCCAAGAGAGCTTAATGTGAAAAATATTACCATAAACCAAATGAGTTTCCCAGTGGATCAACAAGAATGGAGACAAGAGATTTTGAGAGGGGAAAGCAAAGAAAACCCCTTGTGTAATATTAAGAATGTGGCAAAGAAGCCTAAGAAAGGAGAGAGGAGGAAGAAGGATTGTGGAGCAAATTAGCTCATTACAATAACATCAAGAAGATGTAAAGGAGAAGTAGTTGAAGAATGAGAGAGGCATCTCTTTTATAGAGATGAGAAAGGAGTTGCATGTGTAACTCGCATTTCTATGAATACCACCATTCATAATAAGTGTGTGCAAAGTGTCAATATCCTCTTAAGAAGGAATAACTATTTTTCTTAATAAAGGAATTACAAAAAATGAGTTGTCCTTACACATGGACAACAGGACAAAAAAATGACATGTCCTCCACATGTGGATTAGAGGACAAACAATATAAGGATACCTTGGTTTATCCCATTTAATAAATAAATACAACCAAGGAAAGATTACTACTTCTAACAGGTTTACTAAATTTGCATTAACCTGAGAAAGATATGTCCAAATAAAGTCAGCTTGGTATTTTAATCACCTAAAAATTGTCATCTAGACTATTATCCCCCTTCCCAATATTTTGGCTAAATTAATTAATCATTTGTCTAGGCCAAATTGTTAAAAATTAATTAATTTGATTATAACCTATAGTTTGACTATACTATCCTAAGTTCATTATTTGATTAAAATAACATGTCCCCTTTTAATTAAATAAAATCCCCCATTCTTCTAACCCACTCAATGTGTACATATAAAATATTGTTTCTATTTTGCAAATTAAAGAAAAAGACTCTTTTTGTCTCACATGCAAAGTCAACTCTTTGTTTCTTGGTTGACTTGTGTGTGCACATGGATCAATCCTATTTTCAAACTCCACCCTTGATCATCCATCATTTGATCTTGATCTCCACCATTTGTACATCTTTAAAAGAAAGAGCCATCTCCTTCTCAAAAGATCCACACTCTTGAGTATTGTTAAGCTACAGGTTTACCATTGCAATCCTTGAGATCTTTTCTGGAGAATTTATACTTCTTCTCTACTTTCTATCATCCATGACATTTTAGTGTAATTACATGTAGCTTAGTTCTCTTTTGCTATAATCTAACTCACGTAGAATAACTAGGTTGGTTTTGTAACATGTCTCATTTGATTAATCTAGCTGCATTTTGCATTTCATATTAGTTTAGTTCATGCTTGCATTGTATATTTGAGAAATCTTTTTGTGGAAACTTGCATTCTTGAATATTGTCTCAAAGAAACCTCTTGTTGCATGGTTTACTAGCAACAAAAGTATCTCTAAGGCTCAGCTGAGAGCCCTCATATACTTGAAACGTACTTTCTTGCACTCCATGGATAGAGAGCTCTATGTTGGAATATAAGCATTCCAAACTCATGGAATCACTTGGATAGAAGGGTTTAGAGTGTGACACCTTTTGAGTGTGCATTTTTGGTGCCTAACAACATTGTGGAATATGAGGCTTTAACAAATGGGACTAAAATGGCTCTTGAATGGAGAATCATTGAATTACACATCTATGGAGATTACCTACTTTTCATAAATCAAGTAAAAAATGAATATCAAACAAAAGATGACCAGTTGATACCTTATAAGAAGTTTATTGATTCTCTAAGGAACTATTTCACTTTTGTGACATTCTAGCAAATTCCTAGAGTAGAAAACAAGGTTGTCAATGCTTGGCTACTCTAGCATCTATCCTCAAATTATAAGAACATGAATCATGATTTGAGTTCCTGGTAGAAGAACTACAGAATCCTTCCTATGATTCCTCAAATAACCATGTGATCTTCACCATTGTAGGTCACGATTCCTCCCGCTATGCTACCATCTTCTCTTACCTGTGTAATCAAGTTATTCCTAAAACCCTCATGCACAACCAAAAATGCCAACTCCTTCATAATGCTTCACATTGTACACTCTGGTCTCTAGTGACTTGTATAGGAAGAGTCTAGATGGAATATTTTTTAGGTGTTTAGAGCTAGAAGAGTCTAAAAAGGAACTAGTCAAAGTCCACAATGGCATCTATGGGGCATATTCCAATGGCCTTGCACTTGCTTAGAAATTTCTTAGGGTGGGTTGTTACTATCCAACCATGCAAGCTAATTATGTTTGATATGCTAACTCCTATAAGAAATTATGTCAACTTCACAAAAACTTGATTCATGCTCTTGTACATGAGCTTATTCCCTCCATGACATACTAGCCATTTCGGCAATGGGCCTTTGACTTGGTAGGAAAAAATCATCCAAATTCATCTAGTGGCCACAAGTTCATTATCATAGCGACAAAATATTTCACCAAATAGGTTGAGGTTGTGCCACTATCTACTGCTATAGGCAAACATTTTGCCCTATTTATACATAGCCAAATCATTTTTTGCTATGGCATTCCTTCCTTAATCATTACTATTAATGGAGGAAAATTCAAGAATAAGTACCTTAAACAACTATGCAAGAAATTTAGAATCAAATAAGATTGGTCCTCAATGTACTACCCTCAAGGGAACAGACCAACTGAAGCCTCTAATAAAACATTTCTAAAAATCCTACATAGAACAGTTCACAAATCAAGGAAGGACTAGCACCTATAGATCAATCCAATAATCTGGCACTATGGGCCTAAAGAACTACCATATGTATTCCTATAGGGGCCACACCTTTTTCTTTATTTTATGGCTCTAAGGCTTCCATCCTCTTGGAAGTTGAGATCCCCTCATTATGAGTCTCCTTAAATGGATTGATAATCAATGAAGACCATAGGGTTATGAGAGTATAAGAACTAGAAACTCTTAAGGAACACCACAAGGCTTCTTTTGATCATATGAGGGCTTATTAGAAGTAGATTTCTACTCAATATAACAATAAGGTTCATCCCCATGAGTTCCAAGTGGGTGAGCTTGTGCTTAGAGAAAACCCTAAAAATCAACAGCATAGAGAACATAAAGGGGAGTTTGAACCTAACTAGTTGGGCCCTTACATTATCATAGTAGCATTTGGGTTTGGTGCTTATTAGCTTTCTACTCCAAAAGGGGAACAACTGGCAGAGCCTATCAATTTCTTACATCTAAATAAGTTCTATGCTTAGAGGCTTACTGCTCAACTATTTGTACATATATATTGATCCTGAAAAAATCCTAAAAATTGGAAAATATCCTTAAAAAATGATCATCTTAGTGAAAACCTAGCAATAGGCTCTTTTATGTATCACCAAAAAAATGAAAAAAATACAAAAAAATACAAATTTTTTTTGAAAAAAATCCTTTAAAAAATGCCAAGTGGTGAAAACTTGGAAACAGGTGCTACTTGAGACCCTTGCACATATGTCTATCAGTCTCAATCACCCACTCTGCAACACATCTCCTAGCTTAGAATTGTTCCTTGTCCTCATCTCAGGGGAACAACTTCTTAGCCTATTAAGGTCTCCTTGTGCATTAGGGTCTCTTTTTCAACTTACAAAATAGTGTTTCTCAACACTACCCCCCTTGACATCAAGTTTTTTGGAACAATTTTTAGGTAGTTTACCTATAGTCTTAGATGTCGTGGTATTTCTCAATATTAGAATCAAGTCTTGAAAAAACCACCAAGTTACTTATACACATGCACTTAAACATTTAAATGATTGAGCTATCATGAACTTTGTCTTTTTTGTGCATTTTCTATGTGTTCCCTTCCTAATAGTCTTTCAAGGATGTCATGGACTAGAAGGTTGGGGGCATGGGGCATGTTTACTTGCTTTCTTCTTGTGGGTATACTTTGTTATTCTATAGTGTTTAGAGCATTCATGCTTTTCCTACTTGACACTTTAACTTACAATGTATCATACTTGACTAGGGGGTTATCCTAGCACTTATGCCTTGATACAAGTGTAATCTTGCTATATTAGACTTAGAGAATATAATCGCATAGCCATCTTGACTTACATGTCTTTGATGCTTAGTTTGGATTTCCACATTCCTATCTGATATCAATCATATTCATATCCTCATAGTTACACTAGTGATGGTTGTATGATCTTATGATGTCCCTAATAAATTCTCAATGATGAAATTAGAGTCTAAATGGTATGCATTCCTTTCTAGTAAACCTCTTTGCATATTAGTTTGCATTATAGGTTCATTTTCTAGCTTATTCTTGCATTCTTGCATATGGAGAGACCTCTCTCTTCATCTTTTCCTGACATGTTGGCTAACTACTTTCATACCTTCATTGCTTTCTTCTTAATCATTTCTTTTCATCTTCTTGTTCTTTCACTTCGCCTCTTTGTTATCCTGTCATCACAAGGGGTTAGTCTAAAAATCATATCTAATATATCCAAGTGTTACATTTTTCAAAACATAAGTCTATATCATACACATGAGAGCTAAACATGAGAGAAATCCATGAGCACATCAACATGAGCATAAAAAAAACACACATGAGCAAGAAATTGAAACATCACATGAAAACATAAAATGCTAAAACATCCATAAATATCCATAAAATGAGACAAGTACACAAGACTATCAATCCAATCTAGTATCTCATATATATCAAAATGTGTCACAAATACATATACAATGTGAGGTCCAAAATTTGGATATCTATCTCAAAATACATGAGGTACAATCAAAAACTTTCATGAAACATCAACCTAGACCTAAGACTATGATGCAAGCAAGAGGGGGAATAACTAGGGCCAAAGGCTCACCCAACTATCCAAACCACCCTACAAGAGTTAACACAACGGAAGCAAACACAAGTGGACAGAAACCAAAGGAGGAAGAAGAGTGAATTACTTTTATTGATTCATCAAGATATCTTCACACATGTCCAGCTGTAAGGCCTTCTGGGTTATGGCCAATTACAAATACATTGATATTCAAAGATCCAACTACAAATTCGCACTTCCAATTCTACTCTCTGATCTTCTTTTCCTAAAACTTTCCTAATTCTAAGCCTAAACATTCTATTTATACTTTCCAAAATGGCTTACAGATCATTCTAGAATCATTACATAAGAGGAAGGCCGACCCAACAATGGTCTAAACTCATCCCAAGAAAAGATCTTAACATAAATGTCATGAATGAAATAAATCTCACAAGTCGGCTTACAAAATCACGTCCAAATACTGACACTCGGCATACACTAGGTAACTCGACACATGAAGAAACACTTAGCATGCATTGAGTAACTTGGCACATGAAGAAACACTCAACATACACTGGGTAACTCAGCACATGAAGAAACACTCGGCATACACTGAGTAACTCGACACATGAAGAAACACTCGGCATACACTGAGTAACTCGGCACATGAAGAATCACTCAGCATACACTGGGTAACTCAGCACATGAAGGAATGCTATAGTAACTAGGCACATGAAGGAAAATAGGGTTACTAGGCACATCAAGAAAATAGGGTTACTAGGCACATGAAGAAAATACGGTTATTAGGCACATGAAGAAAATAGGGTTACTAGGCACATGAAGAAAATAGGGTTACTAGGAACATGAAGAAAATAGGATTGCTAGGCATAGGAAGGAACTGCTAGGCACATGAAGGACTGCTAGGCACATGAAGGAACTACTAGGTGAACAAAATGAGTAGAATAACAAGGCAACCCAGGATGCTACTGCATCAGACAATCGAGGTTGAAAGAAACAATTCTCTTGAATCATTGAGATGTCCCAACTTGAGCTGAATCCAACTCAAATTGAGAAATCCATGAAGCATCTTCAATAGGTCTATTCTTCCACTTCACCAAATATTCATAGTAATCTTTTCCTCTTGTACTCTTGCCAACTCTCTGATCCAATTTTTATTCAACTTTCTCAATCTATTTCTTAGGATAATCATCTAGTATAACAACTTCATCCTCTAACTCTTGATACTTATATGAATCAGCAATATTAAATATAGGAGATATATCCATGTCATCAGGTAACTCAACTTCATAAGCATTACCACTGTCAAATTTCTTCAGGATCTTACAAGGTCCAAATTTCTTCATCTTTAGCTTGCTATATGTTCAAACTGGGAATCTTCCTTTCTTTAGATGAACCATCACCTCATCACCAACTTGAAAATCATGGTGTCTTCTAGACCAATCAGCATTCTCCTTATACTTCGGATTTCTTTGTTCCAACCTCAACTTCACTTCCTTATGCAAGAACTCCATAAAATCAGCAAATTCTTCTCCTACAGTGCTTTTCTTTTCTTCACCAACAACATCTCTCAAATCTGATATACCTCTAGGATGCATTCCAATAACAATCTCAAAAGGTGTCTTCCCTATACTCCTATTCATAGAATTATTATATGCAAATTTAGCTTGTGCCAATACCATCTCCCAATTACTTGGCTTATTCCCAACTAAACATCTCAGAAAATTTCTCAAGCTTCTATTCAGAACCTCTGTCTGTCCATCTATTTGTGGATGGAATGTAGAATTAAACTTCAATTCAGTACCCATCTTCTTCCACAAAGTCTTCCAAAAAAAACCAAAAAACTTACTGTCTATATCTGAAATAATGCTTCTTGGTAATCCATGCAATCTCACAATCTCTTTAAAGAAAAGTTTAGCAACATGCTTAGCATCTGATGTCTTCTTACATGGTATAAAATGAGTCATCTTAGAAAATCTATCCACTACAACAAATATGGAATCATACCCTTTCACTATTTTAGGAAATTCAAGAACAAAATCCATACTGATATCAGTCCAAGGTTTCTCAGGAATAGTAATAGGTGTATACAAAATAGTATTTTGACTCACTCCTTTTGCAACTTGACAAAATTCACAACTCTTTAAAAAAATTTGAACATCCTTATACATTTGTGGCTAATAATATTTCTCTTTCAACAAACTCAAGTCTTATCAATTCCAAAATGTCCAGCTAATCCACCACTATGCTTTTCCTTAATCAAATTCAACCTCATATAACTTTTAGGAATACACAACTGAATGCCTTTGAACAACATACCTTCTTGAATGAAATACTCATCATACCTACTTATGTGATCTATCAAATTTGGTGCTCTGCACTCTCTCCATGCCTCAAAAAAATTAGGATCAGCATCATACAATTCTTTCATCTCGTCAAAACCAAAAACTTCAACCTTCATTTCAGTCAACAAAGAATGTCTTCTACTCAATGCATCAGTAACTCCACTCTTGTGCTTAATCACAAATGTAAAAATATACAAATACTCAACCCACTTCATATGTCTTTGGTTCAATTTATGTTGACTTCCCAAGTATTCTTAGCTGTGTTTTCTGGGTAGATTGTGTTACAATTTTTTGCATCAACGTTTCGGATCACACTCTGTGATCCATTATCAGGATGAGAGAGCTGAAGGAAAAAAGTAGAAAGATTGCAGACCCAATAAGGATAAAAAGGTTGGGTCTGCAATCTTTATTGGGTCTGCATCATTTTTATCCTTATTGGGTCTGCAATCTTTCTACTTTTTTCCTTCAGCTCTCTCATCCTGATAATGGATCACAGAGTGTGATCCGAAACGTTGATACAAAAAATTGTAACACAATCTACCCAGAAAACACAGCTAAAAATTCTAATGGATTGTGGAAAACTACTATCTACAATTCCCAAGTATTGTAAAGCTTTATGATCAGTATACAACACAAACTCCTTAGGCATCAAATAATGCCTCCATTTCTTCAATGCTTGAACAATGGCATAAAATTCTTCATCATACATAGAATATTTCCTTTTAGCATCATTCAACTTTTCACTAAAGAAAGTAACAAGCTTACCTTCTTGACTTAGTATAGCTCCTATTGCATTACCACTTGCATCACATTCAACTTGAAATACTTTGTTGAAATTAGGTAAAGCCAATACAGGTAATTCAGAAACCTTTTGTTTTAAAGTCTCAAAACTCTTATCAATTCCCTGTGTCCACTTGAATTCATTTTTATCTCCCCTCATTGTTTCAGTCATAGCATTACAAACAACACTAAAATTCTTTATAAACTTTCTGTAAAAACTAGCCAAACCATGAAATGATCTTACCTCACCCACATTCTTAGGTGTAGGCCATTCCAAAATTTCTTTAACCTTCTCGGGATCCATCTTCAAACCATCAGCTGAAATCACAAATCTCAAATACACAATCTCCTCTTGCATAAAAGAACACTTTTTCAGATTAATCAGCAACTTTTCCTCTTTCAACCTCTGCAATACTTGTCTAATATGCTCAAGATGTTCTTCCTTAGTCTTGCTGAATATTAGAATATCATCCAAATAAACAATCACAAATTTATATAAGAATCTTTTCAGAACTTCATTCATCAACCTCATGAAAGTACTAGGTGCATTAGTCAAACCAAAAGGCATAACCAACCATTCATACAAACCATCTTTTGTCTTGAAATCAGTCTTCCATTCATCACCTTCTCTAATTCTGATCTAATGATAGCCACTCTTCAAATCAATCTTGGTAAAATACTTTGCTCCACTCAAACAATCCATTATGTCATCCATCCTTGGCATAGGAAACCTATATTTCACTGTTATCTTGTTAATGGCTCTAGAATCAATACACATTTTCCATTCTCCATTCTTTTTAGGTGCTAATACAATAGGTACAGCACATGGACTCAAGCTTTCTCTAATCAAACCTTTCTACAACAACTCATGCACTTGTCTATTAAGTTCTTCATTCTCTACAGGTGTCAATCTATATGGTGCTTTGTTTGGAAAACTAGCTCCAAGGATCAGATCCATACAATGACTTATACTTCTTACTAGAGGTAAACCATTAGGAATATCATCAGCAATAATTTCTTTATACACATTCAACAACTCTACAATTTCTTCTGGCACTCAGTCAATACTACCATTTGTCATTTGGTCACCACTAACTAGCACTCGGTTAACACTATTTTCTTGCCCTCGGTCTCCATTGAAAAAACTCATTTTTCTTGGAATTATAGCAAAATAGACTTGATTCTTTTTCATTTCCTTTTCAAATTGTTTCCCATTAACAATGAAAATTTTTATAGCAGTACAATTAACCTCATCTGGACTTTCGATCAAAGGCAACAATGTTTGTTTCTTCCCATTTACCCAAAGAGTATATTGATTCAATCTTCCATCATGTACAACATATCTATCATATTGCCAAGGTCTACCCAACAAAATATGACAACAATCCATGGGCATAATATCACACAAAACTTCATCAAAGTAATGTCCAATTTTGAACTTCACAAGGCATTGCTCACTTACCAATATCTTATGCTCATCTTTAATCCATGAAACATGATAAGGTTTGGGATGTTTCAACCTCTACAACTACAACTTTGTAACTAGCTCTTTTGATGCCAGATTTGTAGAACTTCCACTTTCAATGATCACTTTACAACATTTTCGAGCCATCTTACATCTTGTCTTGAAAAGACTTCTTAAAATAGGTTCCTCATCACCTCCCTTATTACATAAGGTTCTTCTCACCATCAAAATTTTTCCAACCTCAGGTCCACTTGTTGAACTCTCAATGTCTTCTTGAATCATAGCATTTCTATTATTCTAACCACCTTCAGAAGATCTACATTCAAAGGATCTATGCCCTTCTTTGCCACATCTGAAACAATTACCATGAAATCCACCTCTAGAATAAGAATTACCTCTTCCTCAATAAGAATTAGTGCCTCCTCGATAAGAATTACCATTTTTCCATTCAATCTTGCCTTTTTCATCATTCTTCCATTTAGATTTGTCTTTATCCTTCATAGAACTGTCAAATCTACCACTTTCTCTATAAGATCTACCTCTGCCTCTCTAGAATCTACCACCTCTACCTCTCTGTCTTTGTTCATGCTTCTTTGTCAAGATCTCCTCAGCTTTCAAGGCATATTGATATGCTTCTTCTACACTTTCCAGCTTCACAAAACTTATTTCATCTTGTATTCCAGATCTCAATCCATTAATGTACCTTGCAGTTTTCTCAACATCATCATCCACATGTCCAGATCTGATGTCCAGTCTATAGAATTCCTCAGTATATTCTTTTACAATCATGTCTTTTGCTTCAAATTTTGCATCTTTCTCAACAAGCTAAGTTGGTAATCAACAAGAAGGAATTTTTTCTTTACCTTGTTCACCATCTTTAGCCAAGTTTTGATCTTCTCCTTTCCTCTCCTTTGTTTATTAATTTGCAAGTGCTCCCACTATAGTGATGCATGACCTTTCAGCCTAGTGACTGCAATCTTCACCTTTCTATTTTTAGGAGTGTTTTCATACTCAAATAACTTCTCCATAGTAGAGATCCAATCCAACACAACATTGGTGTCCAATTTTCCATCATAAGGAACAAGTTCTATAGCAGGCTTTGAATTCACTCTAGCCAATACTCTCAACAATCTTTCTTCATCTTGATCTTTTTCAAGTTCTAGATTACGGTTTGGTACTGTTGCTTCATCATCACTTACATCATCAAGATGTACTCCTCTCCTCTAGGTTGTCTCCACAACATCTAATCTAGCTACAATTTGTCTCAATTGATGCAATATAGCATTATCAACATTATTTCCTCTACCACGAACCATCTTTACAAATTAGGTTCCTGCAAGATCGTAACCCTCTGCAAGTTATAGGTCAAATCCGTAGATCTGTCACCCTAACACCAAATCCAAATTAGGGTTCTAAATGATCCAATCTCCACAAGGATGAACCTCAAGCTTTGATACCAACTCACGCAAGCAAAAGGGGGAATAACTAGGGCCAAAGGCTCACCCAGCTATGCAAACCACCCTGCAAGAGTTAACACAACGGAAGCAAACACAAGTAGACAACAACCAAAGGAGGAAGAAGAGTGAATTACTTTTATTGATTCGTCAAGATATCTTCATAGATTCCTAGCTGTAAGGCCTTCTAGGTTACGGCCAATTACAAATACATTCACATTCAAAGATCCAACTGCAAATTTGCTCTTTCAGTTCTTCTCTCTAATCTTCTTTTCCTAAAAATTTCCTAATTCTAAGCCTGAACATTCGATTTATACTTGCCAAAATAGCTTACAAATCATTCTAGAATCATTACATAAGACAAAGGCCGACCCAACAATGGTCTAGACTCATCCCAAGAAAAGATCTTAACATAAATTTTGTGAATGAAATAAATCTTGCAAGTCAGCTCGCAAAATCACGTCCAAATACTAACACACAGCATACACTAGGTAACTTAGCACATGAAGAAACACTTGGCATGCACTGAGAAACTTGGCACATGAAGAAACACTCAACATACACTGGGTAACTCGGCACATGAAGAAACACTCAGCATACACTGAGTAACTTGGCACATGAAGAAACACTCGACATACACTGAGTAACTCAGCACATGAAGAATCACTCGACATACACTGGGTAACTCGGCACATGAAGGAATGCTACAGTAACTTGGCACATGAAGAAAAAAAGGGTTACTAGGCACATGAAGAAAATAGGGTTACTAGGCACATGAAGAAAATAGGCTTACTAGGCACATGAAAAAAACAAGGTTACTAGGCACATGAAGAAAATAGGGTTACTAGGCACATGAAAAAAATAGGATTGCTAGGCACATGAAGGAACTGCAAGGTACATGAAGGACTGCTAGGCACATGAAGGAACTACTAGGCACATGAAGGAATTGCTAGGCACATGAAGGACTGCTAGGCACATGAAGGAAGTGATAGGCACATGAAGGACTACTAGGCACATGAAGGAATTGTTAGGCACATGAAGGACTACTAGGGACATGAAGGAACTACTAGGTGAACAAAATGAGCAGGATAACAAGGCAACCCAAGATGCTCCTGCATCATACTAACTTCCCCCCTCATGAGTCAGTTGTGCTAAGGGAGGAGCCACTAGTGCTCTTAATGGTGGCTGATCTAATCTACCAGCCCTCTCCGAGTACATAGGTACCCATCAATTTGTAGGAACTGCAACAATACATACCCAATGGTAGTAGGTTTACCTAGCCATCTATCTCTCTACCTCTTGTCAAGCCTCTACCAAATCATCTCTCAGATCCCACTCTCACCTATCTACCTCTACTCATGCATCCACTAGCTACTGGTCTCGCATAGTGATAGTCACTCGAGCTACTTGCAACTTTTCCTCCATAGCCCATAGTCTAGCATCTTGATCATCATCCATAGCTGGCTTCTCCACATGGACCTCCACTCACTCAGCTCTCCTACATCTCAGTGGAAACTCCTCCTCCTCCTTCTCCCTCATGGCCTAGGCCTACATCCACCTTGTCCTAGCTTGGGAACTACTCTCGACCTTCATTCATCTACCTTTGCCTTTGCCTCTACCACCATCTCTTCCATCCCCCTATCCTACATCTATGAGTGGGGTATCCAATCGTATAAACCTTAGAAATGGATGTCTTTGAATCTCATATAGGTATGTTGGGTCTACACCTGCATCTACTACCTCTAGCTTATAATCCCAAGGCTCATGCACCAAGGTTGTTGTCTCCCGATGGGCTATCTGATAATCTATCATAGGCAGTCATCCATCTACCTCCTCCCCATGGTTCCACACATAGGTAGTAGTCTCTATTGATACCACCTACCACTCCAAAAATTGGCACCATACCTAGCTAATCACAAACCTCTTAACTATGTTAGCATATCTCCCAACCAATAGTCAACTATAATGCATATATTCAAACTCCCAAGAGTCAAACCATTGGTTGCACTATCGGTATGGCCACCGCATGAAAGAGGTAAGCTCATCCAAAACTTTCCAATGATAAGTGACATCTCCACTATAGCTCTACAATACAAACCATGTATATCTAAAGATAAAGAGCTAGCTATGCTCTCATGGCTGAATTTGTGGTTGAATGATGGCAATATGATCCCACGCCCATATCTATGCTAGCACTGCCCGAAATGCCCAAGAATGTCCATCATGGTATACCACCTCATGCAGCTCATGATACATATTTGCAAGGATATCTAATCCACATGCTATCCTCTAGGGGTGCTCAATTAGATCTGCTACCAATTTGCCCCATCCTAGTAGGAAACCCTTCTAGCCCTTGTCGGTAACTAGAGCATGGGCAACCAATGAACATAATAAGCACTGTAGCAAGTACTCATCACAGTACTAGTCAATGAATCACTCCCAACTCAAATGTCAATCCAAGATGGTGACATCCTGGAACATCTCCTGCGTAGCTACTCTACCCTCTATTAGGGTCTGATCATAGTACACCTGTGACATATAAACAATCTCACATTAGTATGCCTCGCATGGATACTAGAAACTTACAACATGAATAAGAGATAAAACATAAAAACTTATCAAATCACCATAACATGGTACTGGAAGGATGTTGTACACATCCTCTAGGGTGATGATTCCCTCTCCAGTAGGTAGGTAAAAGGTGTTATGCTTGTTATGCCATCACTCAGTTAGTGCAGTTAACATGGTTCACCCATATATGGGGCATCCAAGTGACCCACTTCAACCCCATACTCACTATGATGGCTTTCTCATCCTTAGTAAGGCATCCTAAAACATGCAACCCCACCACTTTGGGGGCCCTAATAATCAATGCAAGGAACACAATCTGCCAAATAAGGTCAAGAAAACATCAATAAGATTGAAAATTTGATCAAAAATGCAAAATACAACTCAAAATACTGAACAAACAGGTTGTGCAATACTTCTTGTTCTATGTAGGTGATACTTTTTGCTAATAAAGTATCACATGACACTTTTTATTATACCTAGGTGATACTTTTTGTCTAGGTAATATTTCACACCATCTCGTGCGAGATTCGGGTATAGTCCATACGATAGAACTTTTCAAACTATGTGATACATTTTTTGTGTGAAATATTGTGTGATGTTTTTTGAAGTACCCATATGATACTTTTAAAAATATCGCATGATATTTTTTTCATAACCCTAAAACATTCAAAAAAAGGCAATAAATGAACCAAAAAGCGTCAAAATATTGATAACTTATCAATGCCTCATAGTCGAGGGGTCAGTTGCGGAGTTGGTTGTGCTCGAAATGGTGTGTGTGGATTAGAATGTTTACTAACCCCATATTTCTCTCCCCAGACCACTCAAAAGTTTTCAAAATTACAAAAGACAAATGAATTGAAAATGACACTTGGACCCCTTATATAGCCTTCCAACCTCATTTTGTCTCATTTTTCAAAACTCCTCAGAATTCTGCAAAAATTACACCCCTAGCTAATTTCAATGTCTTGGATCTATTATCAAGATTAAAATTGAAATATGAGTTCATCTTGATAGTTAAAATCACATTTCAAAATTCTACCTTCTTCTATATAGTTAGTTGACCTTTTAAGGTCTAATATTTAAATCTTCACTGGGGCATCTTCATTTCTTCATGTCTTCATCATTTCTACACTTCATATCTACTTCAATTCATAGTTTTCAAATCTAAATCATCATTTTTCTCAATTTGACCTAATTTTCATACTTTATCATTCATGGTTAACTCTAGTCAAACTTGGGCATTGTATCACTACTATATGATCACTCTTTGTTTCTAATCACATATGTGTCATCATTGACTTTGCTATATCTCAATTTTCTCATATTTAGCTCATTTTTGTATTCCCCCTTACCACATTTTAATTTTGATCCTGAGGGGGTAGAAATACTATATCATCACTTGATGCAATTATCTATTTCTTAGGAGCATATGTTTGATCTTTTCATTTTCTCTCAATCTATCTTCTTTTCTTGGTGTTAGCATTCTTCTTGAGTTCTGACATCATCTCTTTGCTAGTGTTCAGTACTACCGCTATTAGGTTATTCATTCACAATTTGTTATCTCTTTCTATGTTTTGTTCTTCGAAATCAAATATCTCTATCTATTGCTACCTACTTGGCTTATGTTTTCTTTAATGTAATGTGTTCCCAAATATATCACACATTAATCAAAGAGGGGAAAATTTAATCACCTAAAAATGGTCGTCTAGACTATTAGCTCCCTTCTCAGCATTTTGGCTAAATTAATTAATCATTTGTCTAGGCCAAATTGCTAAAAAACAATTAATTTGATTATAACCTACAATTTGACTATATTGTCCTAAGTTCATTATTTTATTAAAATACCAAGTCCCCTTTTAATTAAATAAAATCCCTCATTCTTCTAACCCACACAATGTGCACACATTAAGTCTTATTTCTATTTTGAAAATTAAAGGAAAAGACTATTTTCATCTCACATGCAAAGTTAGCTCTTTGTTTATTGGTTGACTTGTGTGTGCACACGGATCAATCCCATTTTCAAACTCCACTCTTGATCATCCATCATTTTATCTTGATGTCCACCATCTGTACATCTTTAAAAGAAAGAGATCTCCCCTTCTTAAAGGATCCACACTCTTGAGTATTATTATGTTGCAGGTTTACCATTTGAATCCGTGAGAGCTTTTGTGGAGAATTTCTACTTCTTGTCTAATTTCTATCATCCATGTCATTTTAGTGTAATTTCGTGTAGCTTAGTTCTCTTTTTCTATAATCTAACTCACATAGGATAACTAGGCTAGTTTTGTAACATGTCTCATTTGATTAATCTATTTTCATTTTGCATTTCATATTAGTTTAGTTCATTCTTGCATTACATATTTGAGGAATTCCTTTGTGGACACTTGCATTCTTGCATCTCGTATCAAAGAAACCTCTCCTTGCATGGTTTACTAGCAAGAAAATTATCTCTAAGGCTTAGCTAAGAGCCCTCATATACTTGAAACATCCTTTCTTTCATTTCATGGATAGGGTACCCTAAGCTAGCATCCAAGCATTTCGAACTATGGAATCACTTAGATAGAAGGGTTTAGAGTGTGACACATTTTGAGTGTACAAGGAGAATAATTTGTTGGAGTTATGAAATATTTTCATGAGGAAGTTAAACATAAGTTAGAATAGAGCAATCATAAATATAAGGAGAATGCATATTAGTCAAGAAGACATGTGATTTTTGAATTTAGTGATGAGGTGATGCTTCATTTGTAGAAAGTTAGATTTCCTATTGACACATGTAGTAATTTGAAAATGATGAAGTTTGGCCCTTGCAGAACATTAAGAAAATTTAACATTGGTAATACTTATGAACTTGAGTTACTTGATGGCATGGATATATCGCATATATTCAATGGTGTTGATTTATACAAGTATCATGAACTTGATAATGAATTGACAATACCAAGTGATTATCCTAAGAAGTGCAGTGAAGAGATAGAGAAAATTTTGGATCAGAGAGTTGGTAAGAGTATAAGTGGAAAGCACTACTTTGAGTATTTGGTAGGTGGAAAAATAGGCTATTTGAATATGTTGAATGGATTTTTCAATCTAAGTTGGATTCAACTTAATTTGTGACACACCAATGATTTAGGAGAATCATTTCTTTTCAACCCCTCGTGTTTGATGCAGGAACATTTTGGGTTGCATTTTTACCCTTATCAGTAGATATGTTCTCAATTATCATTGTGAACCTATTCGTTAACTTCTTGGTTTTTGGCTTAGTGAATGTGTTCCTATCTTTGTTCACTGAGTGGCTTGGGTTCTTTTTATACAAAGTAATTTTTGTTCTGTGTTCACCAAGTGCCTAAGTGACTCTTTGTATCTATTTTCCTTTGATGTCTTATTCTTCTTTCACTGAGTCATCTATTTGGTTCTTATTTGAGATCCAACCTTTGTCTTTAATAATGGAGTGTGATTTAATGTATGGGACTGATCATTTGGATGGATGTGTATAGACTTTTATTTGGTTGTCCCTCTTTAATTTGGTGATAGAGAAATTTCAATAAGTTATTTCGGCAATTATAAATAGAGGGTCTTGATCTAAGATTAAAAAGGTATCTTTTGGAAGATCCTTGGGGGATGAGAATATGGAAAAGTGGAAATGTAGATCTTGCATGATAGCAGATACTTTTTTATTTGAATCTTGGTATTGTTCCTAACCTAGAGTCCCTCACAATCGGGCATGTATGATGAAATTTTGATGAATAAATGAAATATTTCTTGTCATCTCTCCTTTTTGGTGTTTTCTATTGTTAATTTATTCCATTGTGTAACTTAGCAAGGGTTGGTTAGTTGATAGGCATGCCTTTGCCCCTACCTTTCATTCATCTCCTTGCATCAAAAACTAGGAACCCTTGTCCTACACAAAATAAGTAAAATGCTAGGATTTTCCTTTACCTTACTTACTTTGAGAGCATAGTGTCATCTCAAAATGAGGAGAGGAATTCTTATGGTTTTTTCCAATAATGGGAATCCACCCCTCCTCGACCATATAAGCCTTCTCCTATTAATCCTAAGAGACCCCAAGATAGAAGCATGAGAATAGTCAGTCACCATAGAACTAGTAGGAGGGTTCTAGAAAAACCTAGTTATATTAGAACTAGAAAAAAAGAAATAAAAACATTAACATAGCCAATAATAGTAGCTATCTTGATAGATCCTAAGATATCCAGCAAAGGGAAGACATTAAACCAAACATTACTAATTGCAGCTAAAAAAATTGCAAGAGAAACAGAAAAATCATAAGTTTTGTCTAAAGACTGTAAGCTAGTAGTAGTTTCAGAGCCACTAGAAGATTTACTATAAACCCCAATAGGAGAAGAATCAACACCAGAGCCAATAACACTTGCAAAATTTTCAGCATCAACACTACCAAAAGAAGCACTTGTAGCCTCAATCATAATAGAAAAAAACAAGACAAAATTCCATAGGACCAACGTGCCTAATATCAATAGAAGGGGAATCATGTGCAAAAATATAAGAGGAGATCTTCTTATAAATAGTATAATATTAAGAAGAGGCACCCTACCCCCAATAAGTTGACTTTTTTGTCTCAATCATCTAAACTCCACATTGGGCCACCAAATGTCCCATTTTAAAGAACTTCCTACATTTGAAGTTGGATCCCTTCATGGTCCAAAGTTTGAATCCAAAATCTTTTAGGATACTCTAACTTAATCATTTCAGGCAACCCCCTAGAGGTAGCCATCTCCACCAAAATCCTCACATAAGTAGAATGCATAAAAACTAATGACTCATCATCTATCATCAAGGAATCCCTAATAACATCTCCCATAGTTTCCAACAAGAAAGAAACCCAAAGATAAAGAGGAAGGTAGGGTAGCCTCACCCATATTGAAAATTTGGAGAAGGATTTAGAAGCAAGGGAAATATTGGAGTGTCATGGTTCACCATTGGTGGTTGATCATGACTCAACCAAGTGAAAATGTTAGCACCTAGGATCAACTTTCTATCCACAAAATTTTCAAACTCAACAATAAATAAACCCTTAGCCATAGGTAAAATGAAAATAGTACCCAAAAGAATAGGTTCCCAACTAGACGAGATCTAGTCATGCAAATCAAGAAGATTTAGCCATAGACCCTAAAACTGACATATCATGACATAATCAAAAAATAAGAGGAAGAAGCCCGAATATCATTCACCACATCCCCATCCAAAGTGATTTGGGTTGGGTTAGAAATAGAGAAAGGATAACTTTCTTTTGAACCTAAGCCATCATTGTTCTTACCCCCACAAGAAACTTAAGGTTCATCCTCGATCTTTCCAGAAGATGACAAGGCCCTAAATACTAAGAGACCCCAAGAGTTGACAAGGACCTTGTAGACTAAAAAGCCCCAACTGAATCCTAACTAGCAAAAGGTAAAACCCTAGCAAACAACAAAACCCCAATCTGATCTCCAACAAATGACAACCCTCTATTTGTAGATAGCATATCCTTAACCTAAGAATCAACAAATAAAAAAACCCCATACAAGGACAAATAAACCCCAACCAAATCCATTTGAGCCCTACAAGATGGAAAAGCTCCAAAAGACAATGAGACCCTAGCTAGAGATCCAATAGATGAAGAACCTCCATCAATAGGCTATAGAACCCTATTTGAAACTAGCAAAGTCCTTGTAGACAACAAAGCTCCAGCAAAAGGCAAAATTGTAGCAGAAGTGTCCGTACCAGAACTAGTACTAGTGTGAGTAAAAGAAAAGACCCTAGTAAAAACAATAGAACTAACACCCGCTCTAGTGCAAGGTGAACCCAAGAAGATATGCTATAATATGAATTGTTAACATGAAATTGAGATTTACTATTAAAAAAATAATGTAACCCTAATCTCAAATCAATGAATTTCAGTGTTCTGAATCATCAAGACTATATTAGTTACTATATTAGTTTTGTTTAAGTGTTTTACAATCTATAATCAGGCTATCTTTCTTATAAATTTTCTTGAAACTTTGTATTATTATCTTTCATTTCTATGCATGTATAGTTACTCTTATTGAAGGGTAAAGGTAATTAATAATAATGTTAACACTATTTTTGTCTTTGAGTTAAGAGTTTTTGTTTCTTCTTTCTCTCATTATTTGCCAATTCATTCTTTGTAAATGGTTTAAAATTAAATTGTAAAAAGGAAGTTATCATGGAGAAGTTACTCATATGATCAATTCCATGAGAATTTTATTTAAGTTCCTTTGTAAGGAATATTATATATGCATCTTGAAACAGTTATCATTGTGCATAGAAAGAAATTATGGGTCCATTTGATTTAGAAAGAATCATTATTCTAGTGTATTGTGTACATTATGTTAGGATTCAACCCTAACTACAATAAACTTTTCATTGACTCACAAAAACAAAGATATTTTAAAAACATTTATTAAACTATATTTAAAGTAGGAAAAGTAAAATCTAAATTTTAATATATTAATAAATTATTAATTTATATTTCATATAAATATGGAATACTGATTATTACTAAAATAATTAGATCTTGAATGGATATTGATGTACGTTGGAAAAGAAAAGATCAATGGTTCAAAGTGTATTATGGGATGAATGTGGGAATGATAGGCATTTTTGTAAACTTCCTTTATAAATGGGACAAGTGTCAAACTATCATTTTCATTAAACAATGAATGTCCATCTATTAGACTATCATATTTATTATTTAACTAAGTTAAGTTTAATCATAATTTTATAATGAAATCTATTGTATTAGTAAATTATATGTCATATAAATGTGGAATATTGATTATAAATTGATAACATAATGCAATTTCCTTGTTATTAGTGTCATCTTGGGAAAATTAATACCTATAAAATAAATGTTAGAATTAAAAAAATTGTGAGTCTAAATATACTATTATACCCTCTATCTTAACGCCGACCTTAAAGATGTTTTCATATCAATTTTCTTAACCCTAATTTATTTCATTATCTTCTCTAAAGTGCAAACTTTAAGGTTCTTCTTGGATTTGATATCCTATATCTAAGGCCAATCAAATATTCATATGTTGATATCATCAAAATATCATAGCCATTATCTAATTCTCATCTAACCATTTGTATAGGGTTGTACTAATCTCTTGCACTGGCACGATAGCCATTCATACCAGGATCTAATTTTTTGCACTAGCACTATGAGATTCCAGTTATTACTCATCTACTCATTCATACAAGGTTTTAATAATATCTCACATTTTCATGATAGTCATTCATACGAGGATGATGCAAAAGCATCTGACATCTTTGAGCAATCTTGCATCAACCAAAAATATTTCTTGTTTTTTGTACCAATTTATTGTTCGCAAACTATTCATTGATGCTTTTGGTTTTAGGTTATGTGCAATAAATATTATGTTGAGGACCTATCCTACATCCTTTTACTAAGTGCACAAACTCTAAGGCTTCATATTCTTCTATTTATATGTCATTCTTTGTAGTCTCTTGTTCCTACAATTTTCATCTAGTGAGGTGTATTTTTTCCTTTGGTGAATTTATGTATGATGACATGGAGTCTTACACAATTAGGAGCCAACATCTAACTCATGTGTGGATCTATTCTTAAGTGTGTGATATTTTTTTCCTTTTCTTGAGTTCTTTTAACTCTTCCAAGATTGGACCTATAATGTAATTAAATGCTTCACTAGCTAACTTGTGGCTGAGTTGCCTATATAAGAAGCCTTGTTAAATGTGGGAAAGGAAGTATTTAGAGATTATCTTAGAGAGTATAACATAGAAGATGCAAGCTTAGACTTTGGTTTCATAATTTTCTTTGCATATGACTACAACCCAAAATGCCTCACAGTCGGGTATGTCACTTTCTTATATGTGGAGTGGAATAATTACACCTATTGAATATTACATAAGGCCTCATGTTTCTTGTTGTTTATCTAAGTAAATATTATGTGTGTAACTCTAAGAAAGGATATTTTTTGTAGGTTTAAGTTGGTTTTACTCCACCTTACATTTCCCTACAATCTCCTTTGCATTAAGTGGAATTAGAGAAGATTTCTTTCTTGTGGCTTGGATCATGGAGAACATTATTGGATTGGTTGTAAAGTGACAGATCTGAGATCTAACCTATAACTTGCAGAAGGTTACAATATTGTAGGAACTAATATCAAGATGTTTTATGGTAGAGGAAATGTAGATAATGTTATTATGGATATGTTGAGGCAGATTTTGGCAAGCCCTAAAGTTTTTGAGATAGCCCAAAGAAGATTTGTACATCTTGAAGATGTTAGTGATGATGAAGAAGTGGCACCCAATCCTAATCTTGAACCTAAGGTTGAACAAGATGAAGAAAGGATTTTGAGAGTTTTCTCTAGGTCTAATGTTAGACTTGTTATTGAAGTTGCTTATTATGATATAATACTTTAGACTAATGAAGTATTTGATTGGATCTCTGAGATGGAAAAACACTTTGAGTATGAAGGAACTCCTGATAATAAGAAGGTGAGGATAGTAGTCATAAATTTGAAGGGTCATGCTTCACTTCGGTGGGATTATTTAAAAAATAAAAGACAAAAGAGAGGAAAGGGAAAGATCAAGACATGGGCATATATGATTGGAAATATGAAGAAGAAGTTTCTTGCTATGGATTACCAAGTCAATCTATTGAGAAAAATGTAGAATTTGATGCAAAAAGACACGAGTGTGAAAGAATATATTGAGTAATTCTACAACTTGGATGTCAGATTTGGACATACTAATGATGAAGTTGAGAAAGTGGATAGATATCTAAATGGTTTGAGGACATCAATTCAACATGAGATCATCTATGTTAAGATGGATAGTGTGGAAGAATCACATTAGTATGCTCTTAAGGCTGAAGAAAGATTGGTGAAGAAACATGACCAAAGACAAAGAGGTAGAGGTGAAAGATTTCAAAGAAGAAGAGGTAGAACCTATGGGAAAGTAGAAGATATGAAAATTCAATGCAAGATAAAGGAAAGATAGAATGGAAAGAATAAATTGCAAGAAAAATATGTAACTACACTAGAGATAGCTATACTAGTTACTCTAGGAATAATAATGGTTGAAAAAAGAGAGGAAAGATCTTGGTTTAAAAAAACTTATTTCAAATTTGGAGAAGAATGACATTGAATTTTTGAATGTACTAACTCTAGAAAAAAGTTTGGAGTTATTAGAAAAACACTTTTTTCTTGTGAAGGAGTTGTTGAAATACCTAATGAACTTGAAAATGGTGAGAACCTAATGCTAAGAAGGATCTTTTGGAATGAAGAAGTTATTGAAGAACCTATTTTGAGAAGAAGTTTGTTGAGGACCAAATGTAAGATCACTGGAAAATATTGTATGGTAATCATTGATAGTGGAAGTTCTAATAATTTGACATCTGAGGAACTAGTTAACAAGTTACAATTACAAATATTGAGACATCCTAAACCTTGCCATATTTCTTGGATCAAGAAGGAGCATAATTTACTTGTAAGTAAACAATGCTTGTTAAATTCAAAATTGGGAATTATCATGATGGATTCTTGTGTGATATTATGCCTATGGGTTGTTTTCATATTATTATTGGTAGATCTTGGGTGTATGATTGAAAATATTTTCATGATGGTAGATTGAATCAATATACTATTTGGGTTGATGAAAAGAAACAAGTATTGTTACCTTTGGTTGAACATCTTAAGGAGAATCATTGTACCATAGTTGGAGTATGTTTGGTTGATGGAAAAAAAATTGCTGAGGATATGAAGAATTAGAATATTTATTTTTCTTTGATTCCTAGAAAGACTAAGAAACTAGATGAATTAGAACATGCACCTAAGATTGAATCTTTGTTGGTGAAGTTTTCAGACATCATTTCTAATAATGTTCTTGATGATTTACTTCCTGTGAGAAATATTAGTCACTATATGGATTTGATACTTGGAGCTATTTTTCCTAATAAAATAGGTCTCATAGGTTTACACCTATTGATAATGTTGAGTTGAATAGACAAGTACAAGAATTTCTTGAGAAAGATCTTATTAGAGAAATTTTGAGTCCTTGTGCAGTACTTGTTGTATTAGCACTTGAGAAGAATAGAGAATGGAGAATGTGCACTAAATCTAGAGCTATAAAAAAAGATAACAATGATGTATAGATTTTGTTTGCCTAGGATGGATGAAATAATGGATTGTTTGAGTGGAGTGAAGTATTTTACCCAGATTGATTTGAAGAGTGGTTATCATCATATTAGAATTAGAGAAGGAGATGAATGGAAAACTCATTTTAAGACTAATGAGGGTTTGTATGAGTGGTTGGTTATGCCTTTTGATTTGACTAATGCACCTAGTAGGTTGATGAATGAAGTTTTGAGGAAATTCTTGAGTAACTTTTTTATTGTATATCTTGATGACATTTTGATATTGATTAAAACTAAAGAGGAACACCTTAAGCATATCAAACAATTATTATAGAGATTGAAGGAGGATAAATTGTTGATTAACTTGAAGAAATTATCATTCATGAAGGAAGAGATTGTGTACCTTGGTTTTTTTATTTCAATTGATGGATTAAAGATGGGGCTAAAAAACATATTAAAATATATTCTTGATTGGCCTACACTTGAGAATGTTAGAGAAGTTCATTTCATGGATTGGCAAGTTTTTAAAAGTTTCTCAAAAATTTTAGGTGTTTTTGTAATGTTATGACTCAGACTATGAGAGGGGATAAAAAGAATTTCAAATGGACACATGGAGCACAAATGAGCTTTGAAACATTGAAACAAAATATTGTAGTATTTACTACACTTGATTTTCTTGATTTCAATAAAGTTTTTCAAGTTTAATGTGATGCTAGTGGAAGTTTTATAGGAGTTGTTGTGAGTCCAAAAGAAAGATTTGTAGCTTTCTTTAGCAAAAATTTGAATGATGCTAAGAGATAATATTGAGTTTATGATAAGGAATTTTATGATATTGTTCAAGATTTGAAGAAATGGAGACATTATTTGATGCCTAAATATTTTGTGTTGTCCACTAACTATAAAGCTTTGCAATATTTGGGAAGTCAAAATAAGTTCAATTAGAGATACATGAAGTGAGTTGAGTATTCATAGAAATTTTCCTTTTCATTGAAGAATAAGAGTGGATAGTCAAATAAAGTTGATGATTCTTTAAGCCAAACAAGGATATTTTTGACAGAAATGAGAAGTGAGGTAGTGGGTTTTGATGATTTGAAGTACCTCTATGAAATTGATCTTGTTTTTGTAGAACCTTGGAGATCTTATAAAGATCAATTGGTAAGAGATAAGTTGATTGATTATTTCATTTAGGAAGACATGTTGTTTAATGGAGTTCATTTGTGCATACCCAGAGGATCTATGAGAGATAACATCATGAAGGAGAAGCATAGTAGAGGACTTTTAGGACACTTTGGGATTGATAAAATAGTAAAGTTGATTTTTGTTAGGTACTTTTGGCAACTGATTTATAGGATGTGCAAAGATTGGTTAGAATTTGTAGAATTTGTTTTTTTTTTAAAGGAACTAGTCATAATATTGGATTGTATTTGTCATTGCATGTACCTGGTAAACCTTGCGAAGATATCAGTATGGACTTTTTTCTTCGTTTTCCTAGAATTCGGAGAGCTGATAATTCTATTTTTATAGTGGTTGAAATATTTTCAAAGATGTCACATTTCATACCTTGTAAGAAGACATCTAATGTAGTGCATGTGGTTGAATTATTCTTTAAAGAAGTGGTAAGATTGCATGATTTTCCCAAGACTATTATTTCAAATAGAGATACTAAGTTTACTGGTTATTTTTGGAGGAAACTTTGGAAGAAGTTAAATATAGAGTTGAAGTTCAGTTCCACATTTCATCGGAAAAAAAATGGAAAATTTGAGGTTTTGAATAGAAATATGGATAATTTGTTGAGATGTTTTGTTGGAGATAAGCATGTTGATTGGGATTTGGGTTTGGCACCAGTAAAGTTCACATATAATGATTCTGTAAATAATAGCACTAAGAAGACACCCTTTGAGATTTTCAGTAGAATGAATCCTAAGGGAACCATTCAATCAATGGATTTGGCTACTAATGTTATAAAAAGTGCTCAGGGTGAGGAATTTGTAGATTTCATGAATACTTTGCTTGAGGAAGTGAAAGAGAATTTGAAAAATAATAATTTGAACTACAAATAGAGAGCAGATAAGAGGAAGAGAAATAAATATTTTGAGGTTGGATATGAGGTCATGATTTATTTGAAGAATATATTTCCATTTGGTACTTACAGTAAGCTTAAAAAAATGAAGAAATTTGGTCCTTGTAAAATTCTAAGAAAGTTTGACAGTGGAAATGCTTTTGAAGTTGAGTAACCAAAAGATATGAATATTTCACAAATATTCAATGTTGTAGATATCTTTGATTATTTTGAATCAAATGATGAATCGAAAGACAATGTTGATTACCCTAGGAAGAAGACAGACAACATTGAAAGAATCTTGAGTAATAGACTAAGCAAGAGCATTAGAGGACAGGACTACATGGAATCCTATTTCAATGGACAAAAAAAATAGTGGAAAACAAATCATGGATCACACAAGTTAAGTTGGATCTTTATGATTCAAGTCACAATATCAGTAATACCTAATGTGGACATAAGTTCTTTATTAACCCCAAGTGTCTAATGCAAGAGCATCTTAGGTCTTCGAGAAATTTTGCATCAACCAAAATATTTATTATTTTCTATACCGGTCTATTTCACAAAGTAGGGTATCTGTAGGATCATGGTCAACCAAACTATGGTCTTAAGTGGTAGTACTACAAAAATTTTAGGGCAAAAATAAAAAGTAGGCATATGTCTAACTACCTTAATCAAAATCAAATGATAATATTTTTAGTATAATTATAGATTAAAAAAAAGTAAAGTCATGGTCGAATGTGATGCACATTTTTGGGTATTTTTATTCCAAATAAATAATTAAATATGAATTTTTTACTATAAATTTTTGAGAATTAAAAAACTACCATGTCTGACCACCTTAACTAATTGAAAACTTTACCAAATTAAATTATTTTTTTCCTTATACTAGGCGGAGCATAGAATGTGGCGTAACTTTTGGATTTCAAATTTATTATATCATTTGAAAGTTATAGTTATTTTTCCATCTGTATGTCAATCAACACTTTATAGACATCTTCATTAAAAATTAACTAATAAATACTTATCAAACTCAAAATTTGACAACAATTATATTGATGGAATCTTGAGAGTGTTATAAAAAAAACCCTTTTCATTTCATTGAATTTCAATAAAAATAATACTATTAGATGGCTACTCGAAGTCTAAATGTCAGTTCAACCTCTCTCAAACACATTTTTTGAGTTAACCAAATAGGTTTGGTAAATACCAAGCCTAATTAGGTACCCACTAAAGTGGTGGCCAAAATTGTTTCAAACATTCATAGCCCAAATCTTGGAGGGAAACCAAAATTTGGGAAGTGTGGGCATTATCATTATTAACTATTATTATTATATATGATTATGATTATGATTATTATTATTACATGATTATTATTCTTATTCTTATTATATATAGTAATATTATATTACTACTATTATTATATATAGTAATATATATAATTATTATTATTAAATATAATATAGTAATATATATGATAACTATTATTATTATTAAATATATAGTAATATTATATTTTTTTTGGTAAATAATTTTATTATTATTATTAAATATAGTATAGTAATATATATGATTATTATTGTTATATAATCTAGTAATATATTATTATTATATTAAAATATAGAGTATTATATTATTACTATTAAATATAATATTATCATTAGATATGTTGAAAGGGGTCATAGGTTATCCTATGACCCCTTTCCCCTAGGGACATATGTTGTTATGAAATGCATTGAAAGGGGTTGTAGGTTATCCCATGACCTCTTTTGATGCATTCAAACCAACCAAATAGGTCCCTAGGGGTCTTAGAACCCCTAGGGACATATGTTATCATGAAATGCATCGAAAATGCTTGAAGGTTATCCTATGACCCCTTTTGACCCATTTGATCAAACCAGATAGGTCCTTAGGAGTCCTAGGACCCCTAGAGACATATGTTGTCCTAAAATATGTTGAAAGGGGTCATAGGTTATCCTATGACCCCTTTTGATGCATTCAATCAAACCAAATAGGTCATTAGGGGTCCTAGGACCCCTAAGGACATATAGTGTCATGAAATGCGTCGAAAGGGGTCATAGGTTATTTTAGACCCCTTTTGACCCATTCGATCAAACTAAATAGGTAGGACCCTTAGGGACAGGTCATGAAATGCATTCAAAGGGGTCATAGGTTATCCTATGACCCCTTTCGACACATTCAAACAAACCAAATAGGACCCCTAGGGACATATGTTGCCATAAAATGCATCGAAAGGGGTCTTAGGTTATAATATAACCCCTTTCAATGAAGGCAATTATTTGGGAGAGTTGGGCCCCTACTATTCTATGGGAGCCTATAGAATTATAGGGCAATAGATTCATTAAGTTGGGTGGGAGGCCCACCCCAACTATTATTAACCTCAACGCAGGGGTGCCTACCTATGTATGGATTTGCTAGACCCTACCGATCGATAGAAATAACATGCACATTTGATCGAACCAAATAGGTCCCAAGGGGTCCTAGGACCCTTAGGTACATATGTTCTCATGAAATGCATCAAAAGAGGTCATAGGTTATCCTATGACCACTTTCAACAAGGTCCCTAGGGGTCCTAGAACCCTTAGGGACATATGGTGTTATGAAATATGTCAAAAGGGGTCATAGGTTATCTTATGACCCCTTTTGATGCATTCAAATGAACCAAATAGGTCCCTAGGGGTCCTAGGACCCCTAGCAACATATGTTGTCATGAAATGCATCGAAAGGGGTCATAAGTTATCCTATGACCCCTTTCGATGCATTCCATCGAACCACGTAAGTCCTTAGGAGCCCTAGGGACATATGTTGTCATGAAATGCATCAAAAAGGTTTGTAGTTTATATTATGACCCCTTTTAATGCATTTGAATGAACCAAATAGGTCCCTAGGGATCTTAGGACCCCAAGGGACATATGTTGTCATGAAATGCATCGAAAGCAGTCATAGGTTATCCTATGACCCCTTTCGACCCATTTGATCAAACCAGATAGGTCCCTAGGTGTCTTAGGACCCCTAGGACCTATGTTGTCATTAAATACATTGAAAGGGATCATAGGTTATCCTATGACCCCTTTTAATGCATTCGATTAAACTAGATAGGTGCCTAGGGGTCCTATCTAGTTTGATCAAATGGGTCAAAAGGGTTCATAGGATAATCTTTTACCCCTTTTGACCCATTTGATCAAACCAAATAGGTCCCTACATGTCCTAGGACCCCTAGGGACCTATGTTACCATTAAATGCATTCAAATGGGTCATAGCTTATCCTATGACCCCTTTCAACCCATTCGATCGAACCAAATAGGTCCCTAGGGGTCCTAGGACCCCTAAGGACATATGTTGTCATGAAATGCATCAAAAGGGGTCATAGGTTATCCTATGACCCCTTTCAATGCATTTGAACGAACCAAATAGGTCCCTAGGACCCCTAGGGACATGTGTTGTCATGAAATACATCGAAAGGGATCATAGGTTATCTTATGACCCCTTTCGATGCATTCAATTGTACCAAATAGGTCCCTAGGGGTGGACATATGTTGTCATAAAATGTGTCAAAAGGGGTCATAGGTTATCCTATGACCCTTTTGATGAATTTAAACAAACCAAATAGGTCCTTAGGGGTCCTAGGGACATATGTTATCATGAAATACGTCGAAAGGGGTCTAGGTTATCCTAAGACCCCTTTTGACCCATTCGATCAAACCAAATAAGTCCCTAGGGGTCTTAGGACCCCTAGGGATATGTTGTCCTATGACCCCTTTCAACACATTTGAACCAACCAAATAGGTCCCTAGGGGCCCTAGAACCCCTAAGGACATATATTGTCATGAAATGCGTCGAAAGGGGTCATAGTTATCCTATGACCCCTTTCGATGCATTCAAACCAACCAAATAGGTCCCTAAGGGTCCTAAGACCCCTAGGGACATATGTTATTATAAAATATATTGAAAGGGGTCATAGGTTACCCTATAACCCCTTTCATTGCATTTGATCAAACCAAATAGATCCCTAGGGGTCCTAGGACCCCTAGGGACATATTTTATCATGAAATGCATCTGAAGGGGTCAAAGGGGTCATAGGTTATCCTATGACCCCTTTCAATGCATTTGATCAAACCAAATAGGTCCTAGGGGTCCTAAGACCCCTAGGAACATATGTTGTCATGAAATGCATCGAAAGGGGTCATAGGTTATCCTATGACCCCTTTCGACCCATTTGATCGAACCAAATAGGTCCCTAGGGGTCCTAAGGACATATGTTGTCATAAAATTATCCTATAACCCCTTTTGACACTTTCGATCAAACTAGATAGGTCCCTAGGACTCTTAGGAATATATATGTTGTCATGAAATGCATCAAAAGGGATCGTAGGTTATCCTATAACCCTTTTCGATGCATTCGAAAGAACCAAATAGACCCCTAGGGACATATGTTGTCATGAAATGTGTTGAAAGGGATCATAGGTTATCCTATGACCCCTTTTGACCCATTTTATCAAACAAAATAGGTCCCTAGGGGTCATAGGACCCCTAGGGACATATGTTGTTATGAAATATGTCAACAGGGGTCATAGGTTATCCTATGACCCCTTTTGACACATTCGAACCAACCAAATAGGTCCCTAGGGGTCCTAGGACCCCTACGGACATATGTTATCATGAAATGGGTTGAAACCCCTTTCGATGCATTCAATCTAACCAGATAGGTCCATTGGGGTCCTAGGACCCCTAGAGACATTTGTTGCCATTAAATATGTCGAAAGGGATCATAGGTAGGTTATCTTATGACCCCTTTCAATGCATTCGAACAAACCAAATAGGTTCCTAGGGGTATATGTTGTCATGAGATGCGTCAAAAGGGGTCCTAGGTTATCATATGACCCCTTTTGACTCATTTGATTGAACCAAATAGGTCATAGGTTATCATATATTATATAATAAAAATATATAGTATCCTATTAAATATAATAATAATAATCATATATATTAATATATTATATTTATAGGTCATAAAAATAATAATATTACTATATTATATTTAATAAAAATAGTAAAATTATAATAATGTAATATAATAATCATATATAATATCCTATTAAATATAATAATAATAATCATATATTAATATATTATATTTATAGGTCATAATAATAATAATATATTACTATATTAGATTGAACAATAAAAATAATATCAATTATAATAATAATAGTAAAAAACATAATAATAATTACAATAGTCACAATAATCATAATAATCATATATTACTATATTATATTTAATAATAATATTCATAATAATTATTATATTACTATATTATATTGAATAAAATACTAATATATAATAATATCTAAATTTGTTCACATTACCCACACTTGTCAAATTTTGATTTCCCTCCAAAATTTGGGCATCCATTTCGAGTACCCGATATTGGATCTTGTACCCGAAATACTAGCATAATTTTTCCAAAATATTCTCCATCACTACAGACCCAACAATCACATTTTTTGGAGGCCATTGTAATGGGTTTGGAGAAAAATGATTTCTTGGGGCCCATATGATTGAAAAATTTTCTATAATCTATGATTAGGTGTCTGATATTATTTTCTGAATAGGGACCAGTAGTCATCGAAAGGCTAAACGCAAAAGGAAGGTATCGAATGAAGATATTGTAGCATATAAGGAAAGGGACAAGGTAAATCACCAAAGGAAGAGAGGAGGTATGCTAAATGTGAGTCAAGTTGATGATGTATTGATCGAAGGTGAAATCATAGAGTCAAATAATGAATATGTATAGTTGGGGAATGAAAATGTACCAATTGATAACGATAATGTTGGAATTGAAAATTTAGAGAATGAAAATTTGGAGAATGAAAATTTACTAGTTCATAATGTAAATTGCATGATTGAACATTTCAAAAATGAAAATGCATAGGAATGTTACATATCTCCTAATTATAATTGACATGAAGGTCCTAGAACACCAAAATGGATAATTGAAATTGATGAAATGATTATTACCAATTTGGAAGGGAAAAAATCACAAAGAACCATTCGGTTATGGGCTTCAAAACTATATAAGATGATTTTCAACAACAAGATTGTGGTGGAGCAATGTCAACTTTTTATGCACTTAATAAAGATGCAAAAGATGAGACCTATTCTTTCCACATTGAAGATTCATGTCAATAAAAAGTTGGAAAGAAATGCCATTGTTGTGAAGAATCTTTTTAGTGCTCTCAATAGCATTGGGAAAAATAATAGGGACAAGGATAAGAGAGCTACTCAAAGGGTTATTACAACCTCTTTGGTAAGTCATCATTTGAGAAAGGGTAGATATATGAGACAAACTTGTATTGACTTGAACCTAAACCATACTACTTTGAGAAGCGCACTTAGTAGACGAGAGAGAATTGATGATCCTCTTCAAAATGAAACATGGGCTTTTGGTGGAGACTTCCACATTTTGATAAGAAGTTATCAGATGATGTGAAGGAAGAAACTACACAATTTTGGCACTCTAGCTCAAGAGTATCACCCAATGTTAAAGACGTGTTAAAGTTGAGAATTGGCATCAGAGACCACACATCACATCCTAAACATTATTTGGAGGTAATTCAAACTATGTTGTTCAAATAATTTAAAAAGAGACATCCAAGATTGCATATATCACAAAGGAATTTTGAATCTTTGAAGCCATTTTATTGTGTGCCACTTAAAATTTGAAATACATTTTGAAAATATCATGTTGATATTTTTATGCACCATGAACTATTGCACTCCATCAATTCTACTTTGCATAGTAAAGAAATGTTGGATAATTGTGGTTCTAGTGGGCTTCCAAAATCATCAAGAGACTTGCTAGATCAATTTTTATGTCATAGAGTTGATGGTTGTTATTTTTATAGAAATGCTTGCTTAAATGAGAAGTGTTTAGAATGTGGTGGCTTATCCAAGTTTGACACATGTTTCCATAAAGGGAGCAAACAAGATCTTAGGAAGATAATAGTAAAAAAATGGTATATGAAATGGTGAATTACACATTGAAGAGTGGGGGTGAGCACTCTAGATTTGAATTGGTTACAAAAGAAATCAATGTGGCTAGTTTTATTTCAAATTTTAAAATAAATCTTTTCTACAAGTATGCAAGGCATAGTCATAGGTCTTAGTGGTTGGATCAACAATTTAGAATGTGTAAGGAGACTTTTCCCATTGGCACTAATATATCAGTTGTTGACTTTGTTGAGAACTACACATTTTAACCTCAAAATGAGACACAATCTCAGTATTACAACTCCATTCATATTGCTATTTTTGTCCACATAACATATAACTAGACATTCCCCTAATAATGTGGAAGATAATCAAAAGATTATTAGAGAGTATTATTTTTATGAGTGATCATAGATCTCACTTACAAGAGTTTGTGCAACATTGTTTTGAGAATTATTTTGATTTCTTATAAGAGCATGACATTTCTATGGATAGACATATCATTTGGTCAGATAATTGCATAGGTCAATTCAATAATACTCAAATATTTTATTGGTTGTGTAGGATGCACATAGAGAGGGGGGTACCCCATATTTGATGTTTTCTTGAGTCTGGCCATGGGAAAAGGGAACATGATGGAGTAGGGGAATGCGTGAAGAGAGCTCTAGTTAAGGAGCAATTAAAGTTTTTAGGAGCAGGGCTTCTTGATGCTCATAGCATTATTGATTGGTGTAGTTCAACATTATCACAAGAGGGGACTCTTGATTCAGTAGTACATAGGTTCTTTTGGTTGGTTGAGGAAGGGTCCATAGGTGATAGATTAGATTGTGCTATAGTTCTAGAGACTCATAAAAAATGCATTCATTCTAGAGCTCTAATTCTAGTACACAGACCATTTGGACACGACTGTTAGATTTCTTTTGACCTAGTTGTTTTCAATTTGATTGGGATCACTATGAGTCAAGTGAGTGGGTGGACACACAGGCTCCACATTATCTTACTTGATTTTCTATCATACCCTCTATTAGAAATGATGACATAAAAATTTCACTTGAGAATAACCATCTATCAGATCTTCTTGAGCTAGGACATGTATTTGCATTGATCACACTATAGGGGAATTATGAGAAATTAGATTATTGGTTAGTATGTTGTATAAGAGGTAAAAAAAAGCTTGCACAACTAATCATAGATGATGATGGATTCACATATCCTACTGGTTCTATTTATATTGTTGGAACATGGATGTGGACATACATGCTTAGAAGGAATGGAATTCCTACATTCAAAGACTGTCAAAAGCACAAAACAATTCTCATATATTAAAATTTTATTATAGCAACAAATGTGAAGTTGTTGAAGCATCAAGGAAGACCAAAAGTAAAAGAACTTTTTACTATTACTAATTTTGATCATGAAGCCCTATTGGATACCCTAAAACATAGAGAGAACCCTACAAGAACACTTGACTAGGTATATTTACTTCTTATGTTCTTTGTTCATAATGATTTGGTGAGCTGATGATTATCTTGTTTAATACAATAAGTTACTAATTTTTTTATGATATTGGAATGTGGGTACATCATAAATATTAGCCATGCATGAAGATTAAAAAATTAAATAAGAAGCAGAATGAAGAAAATCTATTCTATTTTTGACACAACAATTTTTTACAGTACTGTTTTTGACACTAGGATTTTTGATAGTTGTGTATTGATGTAATAATGATGAAACACTTGAGATATTGTAAATGTAAATTTTTTGATTTAATGTAAGAAACAAAGATGATTTTTCTCAATGCAATTTATGTGGAGGGAAATAAAAATAATGATTTTAATACATATTAACACCAAACTTGCACTATGCCCAATGCCAAAAACTTGAGAGAGGTAAAAATAATATTTTTACTTAATACTAACCCAAGTGACACCCTTGTTCTGGCCACGCAAAGCCTCTGTTGTTCGCAGCCACCTCGTATCGAAGAGTCTCCAAGGTCCTCTAAGTGTGTTTTGAGGTCTATCTTCTGAGGGTCATAACTCAGAGCTCGTGGGGGCTATCAATGAAATGTCAATTTCTATAGGATTTTCATGTTGATGCCTACAATAACCTTTCTCATTTTTGAGAGATCACATTCCTTTTGTATTTGGCACAATGATCTCACTCAATGTCAAAACTCACAATGCACCTCAGTGAATAGGTGCATCATAGCGTAACTTTGAAACTACTAATCTTGGCATTAAATCATCAGCAACATTATCTCTATATGGGTGGGTGAACCCTAATGACACCCTTGTTCCATCCACAGAGAGCCTCCATCATTTGCAGCCACCCTGTACTGAAGAGTCTCAAAGGTGCTCTAAGTGTGATTCAAGGTCGATCTTCTGAGGGTTGTAACTTGAAGCTCATGGACGTTATCAATGAAACATTGAATGCTATAGGATATTCATGAAAATGCATATGATAACCTATCTCATTTCTAAGAGATCACATTTTGTTTGGATTCGGCACATTGATCTCGCTCAATGTCGAAACTCGTAGTGTGCCTCAGTTCATAGGTGCATCACTATGTAACTTTGGAACTACTGATAATGGCATCAAATCATCATTTCCATGATCTTTGGATAGGTGGGTGAACCCTAGTGATACACTTTTTCTGGCCATAGAGATCTTCCATTGTTTGCAGCCACCCTGTACCAAAGAGTCTCCAAGGTGTTCTAAGTGTGTTTCAAGGTCGATGTTTCAAGGGTCATAACTTGGAGCTCATGGGGACTATCAATAAAATGTTTAATGCTACAAAATTTTCATTCCAAGGCCTACAATAACCTATCTCATTTATGAGAGATCACATTTTATTTGGATTTGGCATAGTGATCGTGCTCGATGCCAAAACTTGTAGTGTACCTTAGTTCATAGGTGTATCATTGTGTAACTTTGAAACTGCTGATCTTGGAAATGAATCATCATTTCTATTAGCTCCAAATGGATGAGTTAACCCTAGTGACACTCTTTTTCTAGCTATAGAGAGCCTCCATTATTCATGGCCAACCCATACCGAAGAGTCTCCAAGGTGCTCTAAGTGCATTTCGAGGTCAAACTTCTGAGGGTCGTAACTCAAAGCTCATGGGGGCTATCGATAAAATTTTGAATGTTATAGGATGATCATGCCAAGGCCTACAATAATTTATCTCATTTCTAAGAGATCACATTTTGTTTGGATTCAAGACAGCGATCTTGCTCGATAAAAAAATACACAATGTGCCTCAATTCATATGTGCGTCACTATATAACTTTGAAACTGCTAATCTTGGCATCAAATCATCAATTCTATTAGCTCTAGATGGGCAATAAACCCTAGTGACACTCTTTTTCTAGCTGCAGAGAACCTTCATAATCATTTACAGCCACCACGTACGAAAGAGTCTCCAAGCTGCTCTAAGTGTGTTTTGAGGTCAATCTTCTAAGGGTCATAACTCAGAGCTCATGAGGGGCCATCAATGAAATGTTAAATGCTACAAGATGGTAATATTGAGGCCTAAAATAACCTATCTCATTTTTGATAGATCCCATCCTATTTGGATTTGGCACAGTAATCTCACTTGATGCCAAAACTCGTAGTGTACATCAGCTCATAGGAACATCACTGCATAACTTTAAAACTAGTGATCTTGGCATCAAATCATCAGTGTCATTAGCTCCAAATGGGTGGGTGAACCCTAGTGACACTCTTTTTTTGACTGTGGAGAGCCTCCATTGTTTATGGCCACCCCGTACTAAAGAGTCTCCAAGGTGCTCTAAGTGTGTTTCAAGGTTGATCTTTTGAGGGTCGTAACTCAGAGCTCATGGGGGATATCAATGAAATGTTGAATTCTATAGGATGGTCATGTCAAGGCCTATAGTAACCTATCTCATTTCCAAGGTGCTCTAAGTCCATTTGGATGAGTGAACCATAGTGACATCTTAAGGGATTGTAGAGATCATTTCAAATTAAACATATATGATAGAATTTCAAATTAAATATTGCATGAAATTTTGATAATAAATGTTGTTAAAATGTTATTCAAAAATTATTGCATTTGAATCGAATATAAAAAACATGATCAAAATGAATGATATTCCATAAAAATGAACAATACACATGATCCATGATAAATTGAACAATACTAAACTAAATTAATATGTATATTATTGTTCACATAAATGACAAAAATATATATCAAACTACACGTATCCATAGATAAATTACATAAATATATATATCAAAGTTCATGTATCCATAGAAAAATTACACAAATATATATCAAAATACATAGATCCATATACAAAATGTGGTTGATCATGCCATCGAAATGTGTATAATATTAATGTTTTTGTATACAATGTGGCATATGCCATCTCAAAATGTTTCATGATGCATGCTATGACAATTATACTATCCTATGTTGCTAGTGGATGATCAAAATGCAGTCTCTTTGCTGCACTAGGTGGATCGAATGCCTCCTACATAAACAAAAAAGGAAAACCCAAAGTTAGACTACTAAATTTATATGATTCTATGTATCTAACATTGAATTACTCAAATGCATAATGATCATTTTTTAATGAAGATTTATAGTATTAAACTTTCATCATAAATAGCTCTCCTGTTGACCTCCTCTGTCAGTCAGGAGTCCTCTCATACGTCCTCAACAATACTTGAACCTCATTTATTGTGGCTTGTTTATGTTCCAGTATGTTTTTCAGATGAATCTACAACTTAAACTATAACATTATAATTCATAGCATGCTAAATTTATAACATATAATCAATAATTCAAACTACAACTTACCTCTTTCAACTCCTCCTCTAGATATAATGGATGCATTAGCAAAGATACAAAACTCTGGCGTCTAGCTTCTTGTGCACTAGGTGTTTCCTATGAGATACAAAATACTAGCTATTAATATCATGAAAATCAGTTTTGAATTTATATACGAAAATAAGGAAAATGAAAAATAAATGATACTTATATATACGATGGGGCTCTCACTACGAATGGAAAGGCCAAAGGGTCTGCGACATGGAATCTACCTAGACTCATCACCAATAGCCATGCCTTGTACAATAAAGAATGTAATTAAATTTCATTACCACAAAACTTTTACAAGAATTCATCAATATTTAATCACTTTAAAAGCACCTAATTATATTTCCCTTGTCAATGGGTTGTGCCTCACCCCCCACACTCTACCCCCCATTGACAAGTGATACCTACAAGACAAAAGAAAGATTAGAAACCATATATGCTCCAATATCAAATAGAAAAAACAATGAGAACACAACATAATGTATCATAGATGTCTCAAGGCCAAATGAAATAGTTGAGAGTGTGACATTATCAACCTGTTTGAGCTCCTCCTCAGTCATTAAGTAAACATGAATGAAGTTCACATACATGTATAAGTCAATATGGGTTAAAATTACTTTATTATAAAGATTAACTTTAAACCGCATATGTCTTAACAAAAAAGTGTATACATGTACTGACATAGAAGGATTCCATGCCTCTACATGCCCCTCCTCTCTCATGTTAGGGTGTGTATCCTCTGTACATGCATCTGGTGTATCCTCCTCAAATGCAAATTGATGCTTAGAATGATCACCTATGGGACCTAAACAAATATTCTTGCACATTATGCAAGTATGGGGTACACATGAACTCATGCCAGCATCATCAATATGAGGAGGAAACACTAACCTAGCCTGGTATATCAACAGGCTACTCAATCTATGATGTCTCTAATAGTCTGAGAGCTAGCCTGTACAATGATATTCAAATGTTTCACTAGAGAGGGGGGGGGGGGGGAGACATAAATAGGTGTGACAAAAGTGACAACTTTCTTCCACTGGGAAAAGGGTCTATTCTGAGGATCTCCTCCTACTACACCCTGGGCCTCTTACTCCAATAGTTCACCTTGAGGTGCAACATAAATTTGGCATACAATTTTTGAATGAAATAGAATGGCACCTCTAAATTTTTGTGTGGAGGGATGTAAAAAACCATCCACCAACAATCCAAAAATTTCACATGCATAGCCTCATTTCTGCACCATTTAATTGATAATTTGGCCTTTCTGTGTTCTACTTGTTTACTAGTTTTTGGGTCCACAAAAAGGTTAACTATATCATCTTTAGTTATATTTAGGGTCACAACCTCATCATAGTCCAACCCATCATCAAACATGGCAACATTTACTCATGCCAGAGCAACATTTTGTTCATTGGTAAGTGTTTCAATATTATTCACTATGGTGTTTAACATGGATAACATGGGTGCCAATGCGGATATATTGTTATATGTGGTTCGCAAAACCTTCAATTTGGAAAGATTTTCAACTATCAAATCTTCAATTCAAGGAGGGTTTTGGGGGTGTAGGGGATCATTTGGTGGATAGTTTTAAGGGGGTACTGGGTCATTTGGTGGAGGGTCATGAGGAACATTGTTTCCTTCCTCGGTATCATCATTTGGGTCAGCCATACCTCTTAATTTGCAGAGCATAATTTCTATTAAAAATAACCTAAATTTCAACAATTTCTATTAAAAAAAACTTATTTTTTAACAAATTCTATTTAAAATAAATAATTTATAATAATATTCATTCAAAAAATTAAAAAAAATATTACCTGTATCTGATACCTATTCAGAAATTCAATACCCAAATGGAGCTCAATAATCAAACAAAAAAAATGCAATGCAAAATAGCTTGATTTTTTTTTTAAATCTATGTCGCAAGTTTTGGGTATCTAATTTCATATCAGATACCCAATCACTGATCGGATACCAAAAAGGCTTGGCCCAAACTTTTTAGCTTTGGTGTCAAGATGGGTGGAAAAAATTCAAAGTGGATTTTGAAACATTTTCAGCCATTTTTGAAACTCCACTTTTTTCACATTGCTATTTTTTGGCACACCATGATCCTACACATACCCAGAAATTGTTCTTACTTTTGGTTTCAAGTTGTGTGTAGTTGATATCATGTTAAGGACCTATCCTAGATCCTTCACCTAAGTGTGCATACTCTAAGGTTTCATATTCTTCAAGTTCTTTGTTGTTCTTTGTGATCTTTGTTTCCTACAATTTTCATCTAGCATGGCACATTGTTTCTTTTAATGAAGTTTTGTATGATGATGTGGCATCTTACACATTTTTGAGTTAGCTTCTAACTCCCATGTGGATCTATCCTTAAGAGCATGTGATCTTTTGTTGTCCTTTACTTGATTTTTGGTTTACTCTTCCAAGAATGGACCTGTAATGTAATGAAATGCATGACTAGTTGACTTGTGGCTCAGTTGGCTATATAAGAAGCTTGGTTAGATGTAAGAAATGAAGTACTTAGAGATCAACTTAGAGAGTAGAAGATAGAAGATACAAGCTTGGACTCTAGTTTCATAATTTTTTTTGTATATGGTCGCAACCTGAAAAACCTCACAACTGTACATGTCACTTTCTTATATGTGGAGTGAAATAATTATACCTATTGAATGGTGCATAGAGTCTCTTGTTCCTTGTTGTTTATCTGAGTAAAGTTTCCATGTGTAATACTGAGTAAGGAGGTTATTTGTAGGTTTAAGTTGGGTTTACTCCACCTTAATTTTCCCTACAATCTCCCTTGCATCAAGGGATTGCACTAACCTCTTGCACCAGCACTATGAGATTTTATTTATCGCTCATATATCAATCCATTTATACCGGGTCATACTAATCTCTGACACTAGCATGATAGCACTCATACAAAGTTGTCCTAACCTCCTGCCCTAGCACTACGAGGTTTCAATTATCCCACCTTAGTAATTCATATAGACACAACTTTAAGCCCTACATAATCATTCATATAGAGATGAGTGTAGTCCCTACAATGGAACTATGGAAGTTGATCCATTATTTCTTTATATTTTTTTAATTAACACAATATATTTTAAATATTCATCCAATTATTATTCTTTTTGGATTGATAATAATCTACCCATATATACAAAAAGATTTAAATGTATAAAATACCTTATATACATACCTATATGATGTCTTTACCACATGTAGCTTCATTTCTTCTCATGTTAAATATATGTCAAGAGGCATGTAATTATATCTCTTTTGTTAGTTTGTTCAGTTTACTCCTTTTGATAAAATTATTCTTTTTTTTTCTTATTCAATAGTAATTTATGAATTTAATTTTATTCATCATCTATATCCTTCTAAAAAATCACTATCATTCATAATCACTATCCTTTTGAGAATTCACAACCCTTCATAATCACATTCCTTTCAAAAAGTCACAAATCTTTATAATTACAATCTCTTTGAAGAGTAACAACTATTCATAAATACAACCCTTTCAAAGAGTCACATCCTTTCATCATTACAATCATTTGAAAAATTCATTTCCTTATTTTCATCTTATTAATTTTCTCTTCCATTAATCCTTCTTTAACTCCTATATTCTCCTCTTCTTTCTTCTTCTTTAAAAGGAAATCCCCTCTTTTATATCTTAATTTCAAAAAGTCACATCTATTTATCACATATCTCTTCACTTTTCATTAGAGTTAGTTAATTTATATTATTCTATATTATATTATAATATTTATTTATTTTTGTTTATTAAATCATTTACTATTAAATCATATTTTGAAAGGTAACATACTTCCTACAATATTCTCTCTTGAACTTAATTGTATTTAACTAGTATAGATATCTTAAATAAATCTATCTAAAGAAATGTCGATAGATATCCACTACAAAATAATTTTGATTTAATCTACTACATCTAAAATTATTTATATTTCTTTTATCTCCATTTATTTAGTTTTTTACTAACTTAATCTTTTTATTTTTATTTCTTAAAATGGATGATTTATATCTCCAAATATTATAATTTAAACGAATATTTTATGTCATATTTATTAAATTATTTTTAAATTTATATTTTATTTATAATTAGATTTCAACTTTTGACATGTAGATGGTTGTCAAATTTAACCTAGAAGAATAAATGTTAACATTAACATGCTCACACCATCCCACTCCATTCTACCATTGTAGAATGCCTATCAGCATTAATTATTCATTTATTATAATATTTTTATTACTAAATATTATTTTAATGGTAGTATATTATATAAAATTAATTATTATTTCTTATTAACATATGACTTTATTACCATTATTTATTTAATAATATTATATTATATAATTGTTATTGAAGTTCTATTTGAAAATGGGGACATGACATAGAAATAATTAACATTGATTTAAATCTTAAACTCAAAGTTAAATATTATTTAATATAAAATTAATTATTAAATATTTATATATTTCTAGCTAATTAAATATGTAATTTGAGTTTATCCAATTGACAAAGAGAAAAGATATTGTCATTTGTTGATGAAAAAAGATCAACAATTCCAAGTTTATTTCATGTTGAATGTGGGAAAAATAATCATTTTTTCAAACTTCCTCTAGAAATGCGACACATGTAAGTGTCATTGAATTGAGTTTAGTTTAATTTTTTTTTGTAATCTATAATTAATTATTTACTATGAGATTCATTTGGCACTACCTAATCTACAGACAAAATGCATCAAAGACACACACACACACACACACACACACACACACTCACACACAAAAAAAAGGTAAAAAATTATTCTTTTTCAGATTCATGAAAACATAGCAAAATTTTCTCAAAATTTTTGTTGTTTTCAATCACAAAAAATTTAGATCTACTGAAAATTTCAAAAAAAAATCATTGTGTTTTCCTTTTTTAGAAATTTACTCAATGGTGCAATTTGTAGGGAGGATAGCTGTGTCAGATTCATTTGAGGTCATTGTCAATTGGATGATGATGTGACAGGTGGATAAGCTGCCAAAGGGGCAAAAATTAATGTGCCTTGTAGCAACTGATAATAGATGTAGAGGTAGCTAGAGTACTTTGTTGGAGTGAAGATGTTCCTCCAATTTCTAAGAGGTTAGAACCATTGGCCACACTAGAGGATGTGGAGGGGAATGGAAAACCCAAAGAAGGTAGACAAGAGTATCAAAGAAATCTGAGGTGGAGATAGAGTTAAGGATGGATGTGGGGAAATCTAGGAAATAGAGTAGAAGAATGAAGCAGATGGCAATAGAGGTGGCTAGTGGCAGGCAACCTACCTTGGAGTCCTTGAAAAAGGTAGAATATGAGGGTGTTGAATAGCCCTAAAAAATAGTTTTTCTTCAAGTAGCAGTTGTCTAATCTGAAAATTGATATCCTTCCAATCCAAGAAGCTAATTTTTGTTATAGTGAAGCAAATGGAGCATCAGGAGGTGTGGCCATTTTCTGGAGCCCAAGTGTTGGTAAAGGAAGTTTTATACATTGTTCTAAAAAATATCTTATTACTAAACATAGGAAAGATAACAAGATTTGGAATATTGTTAATGTGTATGCCCCAAACTCAAGACGAGGAAGAAGCTATCTATGGGAGGAGCTATCTACCTTTCTCTCTTGTAAAAAAAATACTTTATGTATGGGAGATTTTAACTCCCCTCTATACACCTAAGAGAAGGTTGGAGGAATGGTGGATTTTAATGATAATATGAAGGAGTTGGCTAAATTAATTAATAAAAATGACTTAATGGATATGGAGATGCATGGAGTGAAATTCACTTGGTCGAACAATAAGAAGGGAGTTGACCTTATCCAAGTCAAATTGGATAGACTTTTGGTACCGGCTAGCTGGGAGGGTCTAACTTCCTCCTCTCTCATGGGATTACCCAGGACAGTCTTAGATAATGCTCCCATCTTTTTTAATTGCAAAGAAGTGTCCCAGGGGGGCCCAAGACCCTTTAGATATGAAATAATGTGGCAATCTCATCCTGATTTTAGTACTTGGGTGGGGGAATGGTGGGGGATTAGTGTGGAAGGAATTGCTATGTATAGACTTTTTTCTAAACTAGAGAATGTTAGAAGGAATGTGCGACCTTGGAAGAAAATATTTTTTGGGAATATCTTTAAGACTAAGGTGGAGGTGGAAAAGAAGTTAGAGGAGCTCTAGAAAGCTATGGGGGGGGGCTTAGCCTCAAAGGATATGATTCTGGAAGCGAATAACTATAGGAAGGTTTGGAAAGATACAATGATTAGAGAGGAGACCTTCTGGAAGCAAAGATCAAGGGTGTTATGGCTCAAGTTGGGAGATAGGAATACTACTTTTTTCCATAGGTTGGCATCCATCCATAAAAGGAGAAATATGATTGATACTGTCAAAGATGTTATTAATGTGAAGCTCACTAAAACTAAAGAGATAGGTAATTGGGCTACTGCTTACTTCAAGAACTCTTATAAAGAGGAGCACAAAAATATCAAGGAGGAGGATAGATGATGGTTGATTAATTCCATGCTCATAGTGATCTCAGTCGAGGAGAATGAGGAACTAACATAGTTGGTTACTGAGGAGGAAGTTCGCAAAGTTGTCTTCTCTATGAAAGTACAAATCTCCAGGCCTTGATGGTTTCCCCCCAACTTTCTTCCAACACTTCTAGGAAGTGGTTAAATTGGATCTACTTTGGGCTGCCCATGACTTTTATAAAACTGGCAAGCTTCTCAAGAAACTCAATAAAACATTTATCTCCCTGATCCCTAAGGTCAAAGACTAGGGGCCCTCTCTAATTTTAGGTCGATTAGCCTCTGTAACACCACTGATAAGATCTTTTCTAAAATTATGGTGAACAGGTTACAATCGCTGCTGCATAAATTCATAGGAAAAACCCAGAATGGTTTTTTTTCAGGCTGTGAAATCTTTGATGTGGCCATAACCACTCATGAGATGCTTCACTCTATGGAGAAGAGAGATAATTTGGGTATGGTTGTGAAACTTGATATATCTAAAGCTTATGATAGGATCAACATGACCTTATTGTATGAAGTTATGGTTAAAATTGGTTTTAGTCAAAAGGTTATAAGGATGGTTAAATCAATGATTGAAACTATTAATTACTCGATGCTAGTGAATGGTTCACCTTGGGGGAACTTTGGAGGGGAGAGGAAACTAAGATAGGGTGACCCTATCTCTCCCTACTTGTTTGTTATGGTGGTAGAAGTGTTGGGAAGGGAATTCTTAAGAAAGATGGAAGGGGGGAGATCAAAGGTATTAAGCTTGCCTCCACACTTCGACCAGAGGTGATTCAACAATTTGTGGATGACACCTTCCTAAGCAGGGAATCCTCTATGGGTGAAGCTAGGGCTTGGAAATTTGTCCTAGAGGTTTATGCAATCAATGTGGGACAAAAAATTAATTTGGATAAAAGTAAGGTATTCCTCTTCAACACTCCTCCTGATATTTAGTGGAGGATCTTAAATATTTTGGGGTGTGATATTGTTGTGCTCCCTGATACGTATATGGGCCTTCCTTTGATGGTAAAAGATGTAAGTAATAACTTTTGGAATACCATCCTAGAAAAAATGGAAAAGAAGTTGATTGGGTGGAAAGGTAAAACCCTAAGTAGTGCAGGTAAGTTTTAGCTTCTGATTTCATCCCTTCAAGGCCTACCTGTGCATTTCCTATCATTTTTCAAAATTACTCAGTGTATGGTAGACAAATTGGAGAAAATTCAACAAAACTACCTTTGGTTGAGAGGAAATGAGAAGAATAGGTTAAACTTGGTAAGTTGGGACATGGTTTGTAAACCTAAGAGTAAAGGAGGCTTGGGAGTTAGAAGGATATTTAATTTGAATAATGTGCTTCTCACTAAGGTGGGGTGGAACTTGATGAAGGAGGAGGCTAATTGGTGTAAAATTTTGAAAGCCAATCATCTAAAAAAATTGAAATTCTTTCACTGCTTTTAGAGAAATGATCTTCCTATGGGATCTAAGATTTCGGGTAATATAGTGAGAAACAAAAGTCTTTTGAGAGAAGGTGTGAGGTGGCTAGTGGGTGATGGTAATCAGATTAGTTTCTGGGAGGATCTATGGCTTACTAAAAAACCTCTAACAAGAACAAAGCATGGGTCCCTTCAGGATCACCTTCAAGAGTAGATGGGGATTAAGGTTGTTGATTTTATTGGCCCAAGGAATAAGTGTAAAAAGGTTGAATTGCAAAAAAATGCTTTAGATGGTGGAGAGCTGATCGAAGAGCTAAATGGTCTTCTTGAAGGGTATAGAATCATGGGAGTAAACCAAAATGATACATTCATTTAGAAGGCTACCTCAACAAGGTAGTTCTCTATTAGATCTAATTAAAAATTAATTTTTGATAAATCCTTAGAGCCTAATCATTGGGGGAATATATGGTTTAACCATTTAATCCCAAAGATTAATATTTTCTGGTGGACCAACATTCATGGGAAATACTCACTATTGATAATCTCATGAAAAGGGGATTTCAATTATCAAATAGATGCTAGTTTTGCAAGAAAGCGGAGGAGAATATTACCCATATGTTCCTTGATTTTAATTATGCTTCTAATGTTTGGGGGAGGCTATTATAGAAACTAGATGTGACTTGGGTGTTTAATAAGGGAATTGAAAAATTTGTTGAGTGTTGGCATGGTTATTTTACCCACCCCCTCCTTGTGAGTATGTGGAAGGTAATCCCCCCATGTTTGTTGAGGTATTTGGAAGGAGAGAAATAATAGGGTGTTTAGGAATGAAGAGAGAAGTGAAGAGGTTGTTGTGGACAAGATTTGAAAACTTTTGGTGGAGAATATGAAGTGTAGTAGGTGGTGGAGGCCAATGATCCCCCCTAATCAGCTAGATATTAGGATTTTCAAGTGTTGGAATTTGGAGGAGGGGATAATGGAGACTAATAATTCTTATCTATTGGCAAGGAAAAGGACATGATGGAAACCCTCATGAGAGAACTAGGTTAAGCTCAACTTTGACGGTGCTACTAGAAAGGAGGGATTAGCGGGTGGAGGTATAATTAGAGACAACAAGGGTAGGACTCTCTTGGCCTATGCTAGATAGCTGGGGAAAGTGTCCCAACAATATTGTGAAAGCAATGGCTCTTTTTTGGGGTCTGAAATTGGTGATTAGTATTGGATGAGAAAATGTAGAGATTGAAAGTGACTCAAAAATGATTATAGAGACTGTAAAGGCATCATAAAGGAAGGGTGGGCAATCAAATGTATTGTAGAAGACATCATACACTTATTAATTATTTTTAAAAGATTTGAAATGCATCATATTTTTTGAGAGGGAAATGGGGTGGCTGATGAAATGGTGGCTTTAGGTCTAAATGTGAAGGGACTACAATGTTGGAGGGAATTTAATGCCTTGCCAAACTTGGTAAGAGATATAGTGAATAAAGAAATCAAGCATGATGAAATCTAGCAGCAGGATCCTTTTAAATTATAGTGACTTGTTGCTAAGTAGGCGGATGGGATAGAGTCATTATGAACAGATGGCAAGGAGTCATGCAAAAGGTACTTGTAATAATAAATTCGCATGGCCCGAAAAAGAAATAATTTTAAAGTTTGAGATGAATGATTTTTTAATGATTTTTTTGTGTGTGTCCTCATATGTTGTGATGAGTAAAAGTTGAAATTTTAAATGGTTTGGGAGTATTGGGTTTGATGGAAAAGATTGAAGAAGAGATAGAGGTGGTTGACACATGACATTTATGTCTAGATGGGATGTAGTTATTATTAACAATAAAGGCCTTCATGTTTGCTTAAGGGCTATTATTTTTGCACCTAAGTGTGACTACATTCTTAGTAATTGCCTCTAGGTTTGGGAGAAGGAGAGAGTTTTAGGGAAAATTGCAGAATTAGGGGGAGATCTTTTGTGAATTGATTCATTCATGATAGAGGAGAGTGCTAGGAAGCCGCTAGTGTGGTACATGCTAAAGGAGGGAGGATTCATCCCGTTTATGGAGGCATTGAATGGGTATGATGAGAATTATTTCGTACAGTTTTTCAATTCTTGAGAGAACCAAAGAGTCACAATTAATGGCATTTCATTTCATATCTTGGAGGCAGTCATCTCACTAGCAATGGGACTTTCTATGAGGGGAAGGAAATGGCAAAAAGTGACAAGGGTGGCTGACGAAGTGAGTCTGCATCACTTCTTCTTGGAAGGGGAGGAACCTATTCGACATAGAGGAGGGTTAATGCAAGAGAATCTTCCTGAGCCATGGAATGAAGTCTGTCTGATGTTGATGAATTTCCAAAGATAATATTATACCTAACCCCCCGATTGTGTAGGATGTCACTAAGGAGCAGGTGGATTGCTACCATTACGACAAGCAAGAGGTCACCAAGGAGGTCTGAAAGATGGTTGGAAATGAATTGTGGGAGAGAATCCATGCTTTGGAGGAAATAATGTGTCTCTTGACTAAATTTTATGTCAAGCTGACATGCATGCTACTACTACCACGTTGCATCTGCTAAAAGACCAGGAGGGTGATTTGACTAAGAAGAACTCCAGGATGATGTTTGACTTCTTTGCGAAAGATTGGGCCAAAATCCTCCTAGGGAGGAAGTATGCCAAGAAGCCTTAGGGATCTTTCCTCCTAATTTATTATGTTGTTTTTCTGCTGGTTGTTGAATTTTGTTGGGTTTAAGGTTGTAGTGCCTTTGTTTTTTTTGCTTTCTTAGTTTTATAAGTTCTAGTACAGGCAGTAGTTGTGTTATGCATGTTGATACTTTTTTAGTTGTGATTCTGAACAATGTTTTTTTCTTAAAAGTGGTAGGGGGTAATTTTGGTTGGTGGTAATATGTGGTGGTTCACCAATTTGACTATTTAATGGGCCAGCCCCCTTGTTTTGGCTACTTTTTAACTCAAAAACTTACAACAGATATTAATGATATATGGATGATGACAAATCAACAATGTAATATGTATTTCATTTTAAAGAGAAACGAAACCCATTTTTTGCAAATATCCTCCAAAAATGAGACACAATAGTAGGTACCATTAAATACTCATATAACAAAATTAATTTAGTTAAATTATAAATTTGTAAATATTCAATATAATTAATTAACAATAAATTTCATCTAATATGAAAATACATAATCAATATTAATAATTTAAAGTTGATTTGAATGGCTCACAAAGTAGAGGAGAATTTTTCAAAAAGAAGAAATGAGTGTATCCTACTGTAAAAGTTCTATGAAAAGACTAAATATGGGATTTGGAAATACAATAATTTTGATGCCCTAGCTACTAGATGCTCAACCATCGAGTTTATTATAGAGAATGAAGGATGATTTTAAGGAATTTGCATGATCAATACAGGAACTTCATAGCAAAGGAGCAAGGGTAGGAAATTTTCCCAAGTTGTAATTTGAACAAAACTAAAAGAAAGAATATACAACGCAATAAGAAAGGGATATGTGAATAGAATTTTTCCCTTTGATAAAGCAGATCGTCATACTATATTTTTAAATCATTTACATGTTTTCAATGTCTTCAAATCCTTACATGTTGGATCCATAGATTGACCTAAACACAAGAACAAGATGGACTATTGTTTGGAACAAAAAGAAGAAATTACAAAATAATAAGCAATGGCAAAACATAGATTAGGGTGTGGTGCACAGGCAATCTAGGAAACAAAAAATGTATGCACATTTGCACCCATGATCATATTTCTACAAGACCAAGTATTTCAAGGGCTTTATACCATGCAATAAAGATGGGGTTATCAATAAAATCCTAGCTAGGTCCTCAAAGATAATGTATTATTTGACTCACCCCAAGACTCGAGAATAGAATTATAGAAATTTTTATCAAGACACTATCAGGGTAGGACAAGATGAGAATGGTAAGTAATCAAATAAAATCACAAATATAAGATCAAAATAATAGTTTTGATCACCTCATAATCAGCAATACAACTTCAGATTAATTATGAAATAAATGGCACAAATCTAGCCTGATTTCTTTTTGGGGTTGTAGTCTCATTTTTTAAATTTTTTTGCCCTCTGACTCACTAGGTCATTCAAAGGTGAGGTTACAAGTACTACTAAACTTCAAAATGGTTTTGTATTTGCAGAATGTTTAAATCAAAGTGTAAAATATATTTTTTTAAATGGTCATACTATTTTTGTCAAAGGCTTAGTCATCTCCTTTTTTAAATGGAAAATAAACCTTGATATGTCAAAATTTTCCTTACCTTCCACCTTACGATGGAATGAATTTTCCAATTTTCTTGTAGTGCTTGTGAACATTTCCATCCTAGAAAAAGTAAGGGGCATGATGGGGGATTCAATGGTTTACCTAAAAATTTCTTAAATTCCAATTTGATTAAAATAATGGTGGATTTTCCTTCAAATAAAATCTTTAGGCCCACTAAAATTATCATGAATTATTCCATTTATGAATTGTATCCTAGCTTCTTCACAGGTGATATTCAGTCAAAATTTGCATTCATAAACTCTAATCTAACAAAATAATTCTATAGAAATATATCAACTAACAAAGTTTTAGAAATGGTAATGAAAGTTGGTTATGGATCTCTAGCTCGAAGGGGGTTCTTTAAATATTATTAATACTTTAAATAATAAAAATTGTTAGAATTCTTTAGAATAACTGAGAGTGGGGGGTGAATCAGTTATTCAAGGTCCAAATGCCCTAATAATACTTTTTCTCTACTTTTAATGAATCCATACACTTTTCATCCATCCAAACTTAAATCAACCATATTAACAAGTTACAGTAAATCAACATGCAGAGATAAAACATGAAAGATCAACACATGACACAATGATTTACGTGGAAACCCAATTTGAGAAAAACCACCAGTAACATGCTACTTGATTTTCACTCTTCTAAAGTGATGCCCTATTAAAGGCTTACAACACACTGTTAAATGTGACCTTGTTAGAGGATTTCACCAAACTATTAGAAATGGGCCTGGTTAAAGGACTTTTGAACATTCACCTGGAATGTCACCCTGTTAAAAGATTTACCTCATGGCTATTAAACCAACCTAAGTCCATAGGATTTAAACTATCTATTACAATTGCTAGAGAGTAACAATAATGGATTTTTGATCTGATACAACTTACAACATACTTTGCAGATTTTAGATCACACTTCAGTTCTATCCTTTTTCTTGGCTTTAATCACTTCAGTTCTATCCTTTTTCTTGGCTTTAATCACTTCAGCTCTAACTGTTTGTATTCTTCTCAAGCTTAGTCTCCTTGAGTCTTCCTACTTATCATACCAATGCATCCATATCTGGGGTCTTCTTATTGAAACAGAGTAACTATGCTCTCTTTCCTCCTTAGCATCTCCTTCAGCATTTTATGCTTTCATGCTTGACCGCCTCTCTCTCTATCTCTTCTTCATGAACTTATGTCTCCTTAAATAGAAATCTAATTTGCCTTTTTTTCTCAATTCTCCCTCTCCAATTTTAGGGTTTCAAATGGATTAGGTAGGATACAATGTATCTATCCCATATCTCGTTCTTATTAAAAACTTCGTTAGTTGTATCTTTTAAAAATGTTCTACATGGTGTTCTATGCCACTAGCTCATCATTCTTATCTTTCATTTAATTTACAAACTTCTAGATAACAACCTTGTCATCTCAGATCTGGAAAATCTTTGATTTTCAAAATAATGCAGCAACTTGGCATTATTGATTTACTGGTGCTCGACACCTCTGTGTTACTCAACACTATTGGTTTTTTGATGCTCGACATCTATTTCTTGGATAGCTCAGCACCTAAATAAAATTGTATCACTCGGCACCTGAAGTTCACTCGGCACTTGATAAATTTTTTATCACTCGGCATTTGAAGTTTACTCAGCACTTGATAAATTATGTATCACTCAACATCTGAAGTTTACTCAGCACTTGATAAATTTTGTATCACTCAGCATCTGAAGTTTACTCGGCACTTGATAAATTCTGTATCACTCGGCATCTGAAGTTTACTCGGCACTTGAAGTTGAACTTTCTTGGCTTCAACTAAGAATATGTTCGGCACCTACTAGCTTGCTCGGCTCCCTCTCTCTAATGAACTTTAGTTAGGCTTTACAGATGTCTTACCTAAAAACCTTACATCTTTGATATGTTTCAATGTGCCCATTCTTTGTGTCTTATAGTATGTTATCAACACACTTTTTCATCAATGGCTTAGCTGATCCTTGTACTTCATTACAACATCATAACTTCAACCTTTCTCTTGGTGTACTAGTTACATCTTATTGATTGCCTCCTTCTTGTCAATCAACTAACTGATAGTACTCGGATCACTAAAGCAATTGTCATTCCTTCAAGTAGCAAGTTTGACATCAATGACAAAACAACGATTGAGAACATTCTTTACTAGTTCCATATGATCATTCTAACAACTTTCCTCATGATCTTTTCAATCATTTCCAACAAAAATGTGGTCTCTTGGAATATAGAATCTATCATTTTGGAAATTAAGGAGCTCCTTCAAAATTTTAACGAAGTTTGTATATCTCATAGTTATAGAGAAACAAACAAGGTGGTAGACTGGATAGCCAACGTGGTGATCTATTTAGGTAAGAAGATGATGTTAGAGGATGACTTAAGCATCCAATCAAAGCTTAAGGAGATAATTAATTTTGGTATGACAAATATAGTCATGGGAAGGTGATGAAGGGTGCTCCCATTAATACCATACACTAGTAAATGTGGACCTATTTTTTGATGAGCATTGGTCGATATTTCGATAAACAATGGTCAAAAAATAGAATCGCTGTAATTTTTTCAAAATTACGTCATAATCTACGGTTGTCAATATATAGAAAAAAAACCTTTTCAAAAATTATCCCAATCTCTATCATGAGGCAGCGTCATAACACTACTAGAAAAGGTCAAAACTTTGATAATTACGACATTGTTATTGACAATAGTTCTTGTCTAAAATTCAACATTTAGGAAATTATATCAACAAGATTTCCATGCTCTCAATGATAGGCCTCATAAAAATATCGATGATTAGGAGATTATTATTGACGAGCTTTTCATGCCATCGACAATAGGCATCATTGAAATATTGACTAATAGTCATCAAAATTTTGACGACAACCATAGTTTTTTTTTTTAATCAATGATAAACATTCAAAGTAGGACCTCTAATTGTGCCTCTTTTTGAGGACATTCTTATCAAAGTCCACCACAACTCCTAATTTCTTGGACCTTTATGACAAAGTATTCTTTAGAAGCTTCTTCCAACTTGGCCCTTGTTAAAACCTGTGTGACCATTCCCACAAGGAGAAGACCCTGGAAACTATTGGAGCTTCCAACACACCCCCAATACCTTGAAGGATTCATTCCATGAAGAGAGAGAGAGAGAGAGAGAGAGAGAGAGAGATCTAATGGAATTCCTTAAGTGGGATACTAAGCTAGAAGTTAAGGGGCTAAATCAAGATACAACACATTTACTGCATAAGGCAACTTGGGTTGATTTTCATGGTCCATGTTAGTGCATTATTTTGGTTCTTGAATACAGCTAGATACCTAGTAGTTGATAACGGTTCAATATGTTATTTTTTATTAGTGCTTGATTCTACAATGGTGTGGAATTTGCTAATGCTTTGATATTTCATAATCCAAGCATACTTCACTTTTATGTTTCCTCACATTTTCAGTTCTTTGAACAGAGAATCCTTCATTTTCTTAGAAAAACTAAAATGATACACCCTTTAACTACACTTGATAAATTATACAAAATGGAACTTCATTGTTAATAAGCAAGTATCTATTCACCCTGTGATTTTTTTAAAATCCTACACATATTGCAAGCTAATTTCTTTTACCAAAGAAAATGAAGATTTCTATGAAAGAGTAAGTGAAACAAGCATTTTGAGAAGCAACACATGACTCACCACACATTCTTCGATATATCGATTAAAGATAGGATTATGTGTAATGATGGTGCTTTCAAAAAAATTATGGGGAGATTGATCAATCCCTATAATTTTATAAAAGTGATCCAACTGTGTTGGAGACTTTAGAGTTGGAGTATCCCCATCCACAATAATGACAATAATGCATGTGAGTGACAATAATGACATGATACAAAAATAAGTTATAACTAAAATGATTTTAACAAGGAAATTAAAACCACTAATATTTTAACCAAATCATAAATTAGAAAAAGGGATTATTAGTGCAATAACAAACCTCAAGTATCGATATTGTCAAACTCGGGCACTCTAGCTTAAGCTTATTAGTTCTACTACTTGGTACCCTACAACAAAATCATGATCAATTAGCATTATAACAACAATTTTAAGAAGGCTAAGATAAGCATGTTACTAATATGGTTTCAATTAGCAGAGATCAATTTTAGTGAATGAAGGCATGACACATTTCAACAAAGGAAACAAAACATTACTTATGATAACATCAAAATGTAGAATGTAGCAATAGTCAAAAAAAGAAACTCAGCAATAGAACTACAATGTATATAGTAAAGAATCATTGTTTTTAGCCACTTAAGCATCCATATGTCTTTGGTTTCTCTCCCTCCCATCCAAAATAAGATTCAACCACTCTAAATCAAGAATGTACATGCAGCAACGTTCCATATGCATGGAGAATAGGTGAAACTGAAATAAATCAACACATTTGCATTAATGACCTATGTCAAAAATGAAAACATGTTGCATTTTTCAGCTCCACCTTATGTCCTATGCATATCAATTGAGATTGCATATTGAACTACTATCTCCTTCTGCATTACCTGAAACCAAGATAGATGAAACAAATTAATCCAAAATACAAATTTATGAAACAAGTGATATGTAATAATGACCCAAATTGTAAAACCGTTGGTCTGAGTTGCATATATAAGCAATCATGGTCAAACTAGTCAAGGGGATAAGGGTAGAATTTGGTGTTCTTAGGTATTGGGAACATTTTTGAGTCATATTGCAACTATTGCATGAGGTTTGAAATGATTTGGGTGTAATTCATTGCAAAATTCAAAGAGTTTTCAATGTTGCTTGACAACATTGTCAACATCTAAATGCAATCTCCTTAAAAATCTCATCAAATACATTTCTCATTGGATAGATGGTTCAAATTTTGATTGATTGAGAGGGTAGTGATATATTTATGATCTAATGGGTCAAATTCAAGGAGATATATGTATTAAGGGTTGGTGTAGGGGGTTTAGAGGAACACTAGGGTCACAAAGTGATCCAAAAAGTAGTATGAAAACTAACAAGGACTTTAAGGTCATAAAACAAAATAACCATGACCACTAGAGCCATTTGAATGAAGTTTGAATTAGAAATGTGTCAAAATGTTAAAGGTTTCCAATATGGGCAAGTAGGCCTAACAAGGACTAATAGATGGGTTCAAGGATAGCTTTAGAGTTTAGTTGATGTTTGAGTCTAAAGGGGTAATAAGAGGCTATTTGATGTAATGGAATAAGAAATACATATTAAAGTTGCAAAAATGGTGCAAGTTATCAAATTCACAACATAAAGGATTAAGAAACAAAATTAGATTATTATGTTTAAAGGGTAATTACAAAGGTAGAGGTTGGTTTTAGTAGATTGTATTGGTCTATAAAAGATGTCAAAGCCTAATGATAAGTGTAATGGTTGAATGAGTTTTGATCATCAATTAAGGGCAAGTTTTTGCATATTTATATGCTTTGATTGATATAATATCACTTTAAAATGGTTCTTTCATGGTTGATCTGTCATTACCTAAATCATATTTTTTGTGGATGAAAGTATAGTGAATGCCCCTAAATGATATTTTTTTGTAGAGAAATAGTTATCAAGGGTTCTAAAGTCCTGGTTTGTGGAATTAGGACACTTAAAGGATGAAGTTGTGATAAGAAGAAAGGGGTGAGAAAATTTTATGTGACTGGTACTTAGGTGTGATCAAAGATTGATGGAAAACCAATATGTGGAGCATGGTGGTTGGATGGAGTTGTTTGTGATAGGCTCTAACCATTAATAGGTCTTAATAGAGTCATTAAGTGATTTGATGATTAGTTAAGGGACTTGGCGTTGGTTTAATCAGTTTAATGGTTTAAGAGGATATGTTTGATGTGATAAGTTGTATCTCACTTGAATAATTAAATAATATGTCCTTGTACATAGGAAAAATGTGTTGGACCACTATGATTTCATCATGGTGGTATCAGAGTAAGGGACTAGATCCTTGCAAGTTGGTAGAGTTTAAGAGGTAGTCTAGGAAAGACAAAGATGGGTTTGATAAAATCGGAAAGAAATATGCTTGAAGAATACAAAGCATAGAAGGGATCATTGAGTAATGGAAAGAAGAAAAGAAAGAAAGATGAGAAGAGGAAAAAATTGTGTCAGGAAAGGAGGAAGAGCTATACTACCAAGAAAGATATGGATAATGAGGTTTGATGCTATAGAGAGGAAGATGGGGTTGAAGCAAAAAAAGGAAAAAGAACCTTAAAATGAGTTGGTTCAAGATATTTAAGTAGTGACGGATGGTGAAGAAGATGAAGAACCTAATGCTGAAGAGGTTCATAGTTTTGAAGCAAATGTAGAAGAAAAAGGTGCCAATGGGGAGAAAAAGGAATCAAGTCCTACATGGTTTGAGTATGATGAGTTATTGGTGTTTCAGATAATGATGAGTCCTTTGAGTGAAGAGAAGGGTATGGAAGCTAATTATGTAACCTTCATGGTGAATGAAGACTTAGAATGGAAAAAGGAGTGGCATGAGGTAAGTGAAAATTTGGTAGAAAAAATTATCTTAGTGAAAAGGATGCAATGGTGTTGGTGATGGGTCATGAGAAGATCATGGAGTTTGTTTATGCTCCAAGAATGGAAATTGGTATTTTTTGTCACCAAGACAAAAGAGTGCCTTTGGTTGACATACTTGGTGAGTTTATAGATGTATGCAATTGGGATGATGAAAATGAAGATATCTAACTAGATGAAGAGCAGTGAGCAGGATGGATTGTTCGCAATGCCAAGGAAGAATCATCCCAAGCCATCTTCCCCCTAAAATGCCTTTGCATGTGTAAAATATCACAATAGAATATTATCTTTAAGTATTCAGATTGATTATTTTTATAAAGTTGAGAAAAGTGTGTTAGGTGGAGTTTGGTGATGACCAAAGGAGTCAATTAGACATGTCTACATCAGCATGGAAGAAATGGCAATCTCCTATTATTCTGTGAAGTTTAATGAGATGAGCTCGTACATTGGATGGAAATGGATTTTAAGTTGTTTTGAGTCCTTGTGTATAAAATACATTATCATACTATCGTGAGCATGACAATGATAGTCATAGTAATATATTGATTCATTAAAGGTCAAGTCCATATGGTTGGGAACAAAACTCTATGATTGACCTTGAAGTGCATTGAGGTTATTTATTTGGTTTGAAGTCTTCTTTGGAAAGGTTTGGATCCTTTCATGCGTCACTATTATGCCACAGTCACAATATGACACAAATCATATTGTGATGGAAGTGATGAAGCTTCCATTGGGATTTTGTTCATAAAGCCTTTGTAATCAACAATTGAGTTTGATCCATCTAATCCTATTTAGAAGGTATTATGATGATTAATGAAGGTTTATTTGAGTGTCAAGTTGGTAAAGTATTTGGGAAGAATTGTTGGGACCATCTATTGGTGTTTAGTTTTGATAGGTTTATTTTGAACTTTGCTTGGTTTCGAGAATCCTTTCATATTCTCTACTTAACAAGGCCAACCACGTGAAGTTCGAAGCTCATTTGACCTCTCCCCTACCCTATAATCACTCTAAATTCCCCATTAACAACAAAGTGAATATTCCATTCATTTATTTTAGAATCATATCATTGAATCATTATAATCACATAACATTCATTAATACGATATACAATTAATTAATATGTATAATCATTCATCAATAATTCATGAACATGTCAATCATTATATTCACATAACATTCATTAACACAACATATAATTCATTAATACGTATAAATATTAATTTGTGAACACGTCAATAATTATAATCACATAGAAATACTCAATAACATGACATAAAATTCATTAATAAGCAACATTCATAAGAAAATCATCAACACATTCATCATCAAACAAGGTTTTTAACATTAATTTATTCTTTTGTTTTTTTCTTTTGTTGAAGATAAAGGATAATAGGCACATTGTGACTATTTTCAGCATTCTTCTATGGCTCTTATGGTTCTGATCTTATGACATGAGGCTTCCTCTTCTTTTTTCGAAGACAAGGCTGATGCGCCCCTACAATAAGAAATAAATGGGTTTAATTCTAAATATATTTGTTAATGTTATAAGTATTTCATTAATCTAAAGAATGTAACAAGGATATTTTTTTACCTAATAGTGCCACATCATCTAGTATCACATTTTGTTCAACCCCAACCTCAACATGCTCAACATTAACATCACACTCTGCATACTCAAAAATTATCACATAAAGGTTACACCAATTGAAATTTAAGATGTTAAATTTTATTAATAATTACATAATTAATTGTTAATGGAAATTGTGTAATAATTTTCCTTAGGGGAAAATCACCCAAGATCAAGGAACTCAAGCACAAGCACAGAATAGACCAAAGTATGATTAGAATAACAATATCAAAATGAATTGATGATATTTCATGTACATACACACTAGAAGTGCTTGAATATAAAGGCCTTTGGAATGCTTCTAGAATGTCTAAGAGTCAGCACATTGATAAGTCTTACAGCCAAGCACATGTCCACCAGGAGTGGATTATCCTCCATTAAGTACAGGAGTTAGTGCAATGATGAGAGGATAAGCCTACAAAGGTGTAGTACATAAAATTATATTGTAGACACCATGTACTAAAATAAGAGTGTGAATAACTATGTTGTCTACATGACAACTCAGTTAATTATGCAAACTCCAGTGTTGTAGACACCATGTTTTAAATTAGAGTTGCTTACTTCTGTGTTGTCAACATGACAACTCATAAGAGTACGCAAACTCCTAGGTGTCAAACTAATAAATAATAAAATAATGCATTAACTTAAGTAAACTTAATTAAAGTGTAAATAGTGAATACTTATATTTACACTAACCCCCCCCCCCCCCCCCCACCTCAAGTGCAACTTAGGGGAATGCACTTAACCTTAGGAAAGCTATAATGAAAATGCATGATGGGTCTTGGCTACTAGGCCATGTTAGGCACCCCAGTACAAAATGCAATGCAATCTCTCATAAAGCGGAGAAAGAGGGAAAACCTCCTGGGAAAAACCCTCCCCCAAAAAGAGAGAGATGTAAAATCAAGATGCATGGATGGATGGAGTAATCAAGACCCCCTCCATTATGACATGCATCAAGTATATACAATAGAGAAGTATGAGAAGAACACTATCCCAATAGAGGAAAAGGTCCCCCCCACGAGAGAGAAGAAGAAAAGAGACAAGGTAGTCCCCCAACCCCAAATGTAGAATGTCAATCAGTGATAGCTACTCTAATGTAGCAGCTAATCCACGACTGTTGAATAATGTTCCTCCCCTTTGGAAGAAACAATGTCATAGTTACATATGAGATGCTTCCCCAATATGTAGAAAGAATCCCAATGATGAATGGTGTCTCTAAAACCTACTCAATTGTCCCTATGTCAATACTAATTGTTGCCCCTTCCACTATTCCTGAACAAAACAAAGTTGGATCTAACAAGGATGGATGTAGAACATATTCCAAAGAACCATGTGTCTCCTCAAATGATAAGAGACCTTCTACAACTATTGTACATAAGGATCCATAATCATATCAACTTGTGAAGACTGATCATGTAGAGAATGGATAGGAGGGTCAAAGTGGGCCCTCGCAACAACTACAGAAGGATCTTCTTCATCAAAGAGAAGATGTATATCATCAATGATGTCCCCCAAATCTGCTATGTACGACTCCACAAACAAGCCTAAAATATCTGCTATGTAGTTATCCCCTGATGCTAGAGTTGGAAGACAAGGTGCACCCAATTGTACTAAACTACATGGGCCTATCACTGTAGCAATGTATGCATGTGGAATGTGTTGATGATGTGACATTATTTTTTATTTGTCAATAGGATCCCACATATTTGAATCTATTGAATCACTATCACTTTTGTCACTATCAGTTTCCACAATGTATAAAGTACGAAGAGGATTAGAGGATAAGCTAGGTGAGCTTTGCTCAAAGTGAACATTCCTCTCTATGAAGATCTCATGAATCTCGGGATCCATAAGTCTATATGCCATAACACTATGTTCATATCTAATGAAAGTTCAAGGCCTTAGTGGTGGTGCCTTGCATTTCATTAAAGGTATGTATGCCCATGCTAAACAACCAAAGACTATGAAGTGTTTCACAACTAGTTTTATGCCACACCATGCCTCAAAAGGAGTTTTTTGATCTAAGACATTATGAGGAGACATATTTAGTATGTGATTGGCACTACTTATAGCTTTGACTTCAAGTGATGGATCAAGAGACTTGGCTTGAATCATACAACTTGCCATTGACTTTGAGTTATAATCCTTATTTCTACAACACTTGTCTTTTGCAAACTAAATGCTACTAGATTCTAAATATCAATACCCTCAAGTTTACAAATGTCTCTAAGTCTTGAGTTCACATATTTGCTTGACTTATCAAACACTTCATTCCTATGATCAAGAAAGTAGACCCATGTGTAGCATGAAAAGTCATCAATGAAAGTGAGGATGTAGCGACCCTTGCTAACTGATGTCATTGCAAAAGGACTTGCTAGAACTCTGTGAACCAATTGAAGAATAATTGATGCTCTTGAAGACTTCCCTTTATGAATCTTCTCTTCTAGATGCATATCCTTTGAACATGTTGAAAATTCACCCTTAGAAAAGTCAATTATAGGTAGACCTTTAACCATATTGTTTGAGCAAAGTTGATGAAGATAGTGGAAGGAAAGATGCCCATACCGCTCATGCCATAATTTTCTTTGTGAATGAGATTGAGTCAATAAGGCATGTGAAGGAGACTTAGGCACAAAGTGGGAGAAAGAATAAAGCCTTTTGTGATGATTGACTTTACCCACTACAACCAATGAATCATCTTTAAGATTTTGCACCATTAGTAAATCAAGAAGGAACTCAACTTTATTACCATCTCCATAGTGAGTGATTTGGTAGATTGAGAGGAGATTAGAGCTAAGGTTGGGAACATAGAGAACTTCTTTTAACTCCCCATTTTCCATCTCCACTTGTCTTTTCCCTTCAACTTCCATTTTTGTATCATCTCCTACAAAGATGTGTGATACCTTAGACTGCTTCAATGAAGAGAAGTCTCCTTTTGAAGAACCCATATGATAGAACGCACCTAAGTCAAGAATCCATTCCCCTAAAGAACTTGAACCAGCCATAAGTGCTTGCCCTTTTCCCTTTAAAGTGGTAGGAGTTGAACCCTTGGAAGCAATTGGCACATTGATTTTTTTCTTCCTACGAAGGTCTTCCAACTCATCAATTCTCTTAGTCTTGCAATGATGTTCATCATGATTCGGTTTTGTACAATATGCACAAAACAGTTTATCCTTCTTATCATTGTTTCCCTTATTGTTGGAAGAAGAATTGCCTTTCTATGAGGAGGAAGATTGTTGTGTCTCTGAGTGTGATTTTTGCTTCCACTACTTTTTCTTGTTGTTGGTAGAACTTTTGCCTTGTTGAATTGATTGGTTTTCATTAGTAGCCACCAATGCCTTTGTCTTTGATGACTTGAGAATTCCCATATCTATCAACTTGTATTGTGTCAAAATGTACAAAGTGGACTTCTAATTTTTTTGTTTAAAACTACCTTTTGAGGCTCAAATTTTTCACTAAGCACTATAGCTCAGATGAGAAACAATTTTGAAAAGTAATCAAAGCAATACAATGCATAAAAGGACATAATTTTGAAGGTGATATTTTTGTCCACACAACCCTATATATGATTGCAGATCTAGAAAGTAGACAAAAAATTCAACACTTTCAAAAAAAATAGAACCTAAAAATGTGTCCAGATGAGCCTGTACAAAATGTTTGAAGTTGCAAAATGTAGGATTAGATAGGTATAGTTGCCAAAAAATACAATTTCTGACAAATTGATTCACCAAAACCAAAAAAGAATAGCATCACTAAAAATTTCAAGAAATTATACCCAAAATCAAAAAAAATTGTACCTAATTTGGAGTCCAAATGATTGAATTATGGCCTCCCAAAGTTGAACTGTCAAATCAAAATTGCAACTGAAGAGGGGTCTAGGTAGCAAAACACTGGGTTAAATTTGACAATCAAATGGTCATTGTAGCAGTTCAATTTTGCCTAAAATGAGGGTCAGATGATGTCAAATTTAACATAGTAAAATGTTGATGTCAACAAAAACTCAAGCGTTAGGTGAAATGGTAGGTGACGTTAGGATGATGTCAACATTGTACAAATTATACAAACATGACACATGACTTGTACAGTGTTGTATAGCTTGGTGACATGTTCACGCTAAGTTGTCATATGGCTATCCTCGTGGCAGTTGAGTCACCTTGTGACGTGGTGAAGGGTGATGTGTCAGCATCTGCATGTCTGACTTTTGTATACTGAGCTAGCGTTAGACTGTGCTAGCATAGCCTCACTATTGAGCACCGCATGGCAATATTTGTTTGTCCACGTGACGAGGTCATGCTGACTCAGATGTCTTCACTGGCAGTGTCAGAATGGAACATGGCAGATGAGTTTTCTAGCCGACACTAATAAGTTTGCAGCAGCTCGAAAAGGCATGTTTGAAATACCGATGAGTTGGATAGATGATCGGTGCCAGACAAGGGAAGGCATGGTCGAGAAGTCTTCACGGGTGTCAAATTTTCAAAGCACGGGTTAGGTTTGTAAATTACGGTGCCGAGTTTGTAAATTAGCTCTCCATATTGATTTTCATTTTCAAATGAGATTGATCTCTCATGTCTCCTCATTTGATCTAGTAGAAAGGATGAGCTAATATCCCATCTTAGGAAAACAATCATTCTGCTCCTTATTATCAAATCTCTAGCCTCTTCAACAGTGAGGGTTTCACTCACAAGATCATATTCTTGTAATGTTTTCACAAGTCCAACAACTACTCCATCTAAATCATGTGGTTTCATTTGTAGAGAAAGTTCATTCTACTTTATCTTGAATAAAAAGCTCTTAAACTCCTCAGATTTTACAAAACTATCATCACTCATGAAATCATGAGCTTCAATAATATTTTCATCTATCATCTGAACCTCTAGTTGTAATTTATTTTCTCTATGCTCATCTTTTGATGCTTGAGATATCAAATACCTTCTTCTTATATCATCAAAATACTTATTGCCCCTTGGCAAAATTTGGAGGGCTTTTTGTCGGGCTTTCTCTAGAAATTCAACCATTTTTTGCCTTTTATTTCTTTGTTTTGCCTGCTCAAAACTTTTAGGAATATCTTCCTCAGCATGGTCTTCTTCAAGTGGGTCCTCTTTAGGTTGGTCCTCATCATCAGAGACATCAACCATAATATCATCATCTGAATAATTAGGTTGAATCTTTTTTATGATTTCCTCAAGGACCTGAGAGACCAACTCATCAAAATTCTCCACGCATTTGTCCACGTAGTTTGCACCAAGATAAAACCCTTTGAATGATGGATTTTTCTTTTTCATTTCATATGCAAAACTGATAATACCTCTATGCTTGATCATCCTTTCCTTGTAAATGTCCTCCTTAAACTTGTCAATAATAACATCTTCTTCCCACATAGGTTTTGTGGGAGGCAAATTGTATTCCCTCATGTTCTTTAGGGCATGTCTAACTACATTAAATGGATCATAAGTTCTGGCTAGCCCAGTTAGAAATTTATAATTTTTTAGGAATGCATTAGTTTCCTCAATGGCATTTTTGCCAATTTCAAAGTCTCCTACCTTAGTGCAACTACACAGAAAGGTTCCCTTCTTGACACCCTTGCCCAAGTATTTTCTATTTAAAGAAATCAATAGCCAAAATACTTCTACAAACCCTAATCTTTTAGGGACATACTTGGGCAGAATATGGGTTGGTTGAGGACATCCAAAGATTCTTATAATAGTATACTCAAAAAAGAAAACACTTCACCAATCATGTGCTAATTTCTTTCTAGGATCAAAGCACATTTTAGGTTTAACAACCTTTCTAACACTCCTAGGGATTCTTTTGATTAATAATCGTATCATTTTTAAAACTGGATAAACAAAATTATTATAAAAAGAAATGACATTAGAATATGGGTAAAACATTTTCCATACCCTTGTCCACCTTTGTACTAGAAACCTTTCTCCCCATTCTTGTGTAGACTAAGCTCTAATCAAATATATCAGTATTCTTGAATAGGATCAGGTGCATGATTAGGGAATAGTGATGAAATTTGAAATCCTTCAAGTCTCCTTGTTGGGTAGTAGTGATCTCCTTATGGATACTCTCAATGATATATTCCACAAAATCATATCCAACATTATGATTTGGGTCTTGAATATTCAAGGTTATGACATAATGTGCTCCTAAAGCATTCATGGTTCCATTTGAACCTAGGGCTTTGTTGATTCCAAACATAGTATTTTGAAAATATCTTTGGAAAAATTCCAAGGGCATAACATTTTTAGTGTCTTTCTTCTTTGGAATGTTTCCCACATTCTTCTTTACTAAAGGAATATGTCTGGTCATATTGCTACCCATGTAGAAACTTTTATGATTTTTAAGGTTTTCATTCAATTTCTCTATCTCAATTGGCAGTGACATAGGTCCACCCAAATCAAATTCCTTTATGAATTTTTCCTTATCCAAAGATAGCAAAATGATTCTATCTTTCCTATAGAATGACTTATTAACAAGTCTATAGCATTTGATTAATTCTTTCACCAAGTCCACATCTACAAACACTTCTGGCATAATTAATTTGCCCAGGTTCCTCACCAAAGGGTTACATACTAGAACCTATGTTGCTTTGTTCTTTTAGAAATACCATAAAAATTCATACCCATTTCTATCAGTAACCTCTACATCTCTACATGATGCATATGGGTCTTTGAAAAAGAGATCATTTGCATTTTGGGAGTTGGTGGAACTAGCAAAAATATGTATCCATTCTTCTACAAATGTGCTAACAAATTTTGGTGATGCAACTAGTTCTTCAATTATTGCCTATGCAATTAGTTCTCCTTCTCTCTGAACCATTTCTGCAAATAACTCTACCAACTCTATATATTGGATGTTGAAAGGTTACTAAAAATCACTTTGCAACTCAAAATTCACTCTAGAAACTTAAACAATTATGAAAATGGTAATGAAAATTTTGTTATCTTTCAGATTTTAATTATTTTTGTAAGGGGAATGTGGTATAATGGCATTTAAGATTAGGATACTTGAAAACCTATCAATTCTCAAAAAGCTATCAAAATCTATGCTTTTTCATATCTTCGTACATTCAGCTCAGACGTGGTCGTTAAAACTTCTTTCATGCCTTAAAACTATTAGTTGCAATGATGTGAAGATCAACTCATCACTCCGCCATGGCTTTTATATGCTTCTTGATTCTAGCTGCAATCATGTGACTAGGGTTATCTTTCTAGTGTTTTGCACCCTCGCATCTTATCTTTCTAACTATTGAATTTGGTTTGCGATACTATGAAAGCCCTTATTTGCTCCTTCAAAACTCAATTTTACTCTATCCTTTAGACTATTGAAATCCAGCAAAAAATGTTTTACATACCATTTCACACTTTCACTGTCATTTATACCCTAATGTCTTTTATCCTTGTGATGATGCACTACTTTATATTCTTACCTTATCACACTTTCATGGCCATCAGACAAGATGTGCACTCTAACTATGTGATGTTGCGCCAAGCATTTTCCTTTAACACTTTCCTTATCTCATAAAATTGCAACTTAATTCTCTAATCATCTATGGAACCATGGAGAATGTGACAAACATTCTTAACTATAACAACTCCTTTTTCATAGCTTTGCATCATTGTTTGTTTAACTTTACTCTTCACTATGAAGATGCACTTCATTATTTTAATTTAACATTATCTTCTTCTCGTAGCTTCATAGCTTGAATCTTAACTGGTATGTGAACCCTTACAAACTTGTGCTAGTCTTTAACCTTGGCTATTTTGAACTTATCATCGCATGTTCACAACATCAACTTGGAAACTATAGTTAAACCTTGAGAAGGTGTGATCCGTAGCATTTGTCACCTCACAACCTTTACTCTAAGATATTTAATGACTCCAATGATGTTGTGATAATATAACATCTTAATCATAGTGATCAATGAATTACTTCATTGCAACTTAACATATTACCTTGCATTAAACCTTTGTAATCTAGCGATAAGTACTTCTTCTAACTGTTGGGTACCCTTTGCAATTTCGCATCCTGGACATCATCTTAATATTTCAACCATGAAATCATTGTTGATCTTAGATTTTTTTTGACAAGTGAATGTCAACACACTTAAGTTATTTACTTAGTTCATGCCAAAAAAGTAGTACATATTGAGCACACCATGTATATTATAGATCATGTCAAGTCACTCAAGTATCGAATAGACAGTGTATGTCGAGTGACACAAGAGTTGAGTAAGTAGTGCATGTTGAGTAACACAGATGTCGAGTCACAGCATAGAGAATGGTATATGTCAAGCATTGGAGACTTCAGATGCTGAGTGACACAGTTTTGGCATATTTGTTTGTAAAGGCACAAACAACTATGTAAACCATTTTTGAGCTGACTTAAGATTATATTTTGATATTTTGGAGATAAGGATGAATCTCAAGTTGATTTCCCTATACAATTACATGTAGCCAATCAAAAAATGGGAAGGATTAAGCGGAAAAATGGATGAATCTTCGTCGTAGATTCATACCTAACCCTAAGTCATGTAAGTCTTCTTAAGGAGGATAAACCCTAAACTCTCTAGCAAGTAAGGTATTGAAGGAGCTAATAGAGAAATTTGCATGCACAAACAGTGCATTCATAGTGGCTAAGGAGTTATGAAGTGAGATTACATTGCAGAATCAGTCAGAGAAGAATGGAGGAAAGGAAAAGGATACAAAAAAGAGACATCTGATCAAGGAGGAGCAAGAAGACATTAGTTTAGAGGTGATTTTTTATCAAGCAATCAGACATTCTAACAGGTGATTTTAGTCAAAATCTCTTAACAAAATAGTCCTAACAAGCTGTATGAAATTCTCTAACATGTCCTTACTTAATTGTGAGTTAAAGTCCTTTAGCAAGGCACACTTCTAATAGGGTGTTGAAATCTTCTAACAAGATGAGACCTAATAGTCTTTGTAAGCCTTTAACAAGTGAAACTTTTCACAAGGTAGATCATGTTTTAACCTTCATTGGATACATTTTATTACTGCAATAGTGAAGATTTGTGGGTGTCATCCCCACCCCAGTTTTACCTTCTTATTAGAGGGTTTTTGGGTAATCATATTTGGTGTCATATGTGTGTAATTGCTTATATTCTTACATATTTTAGATGTACATGCTTTACATGCTATTCCAATTTATTCATTGAATGCATGAGATGAGGGTGTGGTGAAAGTTTTATGGGTGGGACTTGAACTACAACTCATTCTACATCAACTGGATGAAGCGAGAGAAGAAATAAAGAAATCTTTAAAGAGAAGGAAAGAAATTACTATTGTGGAGAATGAAACACAATACAACGAGATAGACACTACTAAGCTATTTGCTAATGGTGACTCTAATGAATTTGATGCAGCAGGGGTAGATCTAATGGAAAAGAATAGAGTCCAAGCTGAGGACATCAAAAATCTCAAGTTAGAGAAAGAATAACAAGCCATATTGCTATGTGAAGTGACTAAACAGAAGAAGAAAGCCATAGAAGACAAAGCCATGATTGAAGATGATAAAAGGATTTTGGCTAATACACTGGAACAGAAGTCAACAGAGCTAACCAAGATTTCCAACATGCAATTGTATACTCTAAGTCAAATGATGAATGCCAACTATGAATTGAATGTCAAGGACATTGAAATAACTATATTGAAATTGCAAAATGAAAAATTACAAAGAGGTCTAAAGAGGGAAAAGTAATTTTTTGAAAGTTTTAACTAGCTAAATGAATCCATCAAATACTTTGAGCAATTATTGAGATCCCCTAGATCCAATAATGATACATATGGATTGGAATATACAAGCATTGAAGGAGAGTCATCCAAAAGTGCTAAAGAAAGGAACAAAAAAGGTAAGAACTCCAAACCTACTTGTCATAATTGTGGTAAGAAAGGACATACTACTAATGTGTGCAAGAGCAAGACTACAAATTAGAATATCAAGCCTAAGCACATGGTTCATTTCCATAAGTGCAAAAAGCAAGGTCATCAGGCACATGAATGTAGAACCAAGACCATTAATACAAAAATATTTGAAGGATATTGCTACAACTATCATAAGTATGGACATAGAGCTTTTGAATGCAAATCCAAACCCATGTGGTCATCAAATAGGTAAACAAAGGTAAGGAACAATGGAAACTCTTATAATTGGGATTATAATACAAGATATAGCTATCATTATTGTCAAGAATATGGACATGCTCCTAAGAATTGTATTAGGACACACTTCAGAGGTAACTACCAAAGGTGGTTGAGTCAAACCACATGTTTTAGCTATTTGAAGAGGTCACATCAATATATATTGTCCAAAAAGGTCAAAGGCACCAAGTTGTGAATTTGATAAAGGCAAAGGCAAGGTAGATGTTCAACACGTCAAAGATGAAATGAATAAGACATGGAAGAAAAAGGATGATTGTAGCACATCAAATGGAAAAGGGATCACTTCACCCAATAGGTCAGGTGATCGCACCCCATCAAACTAGGCAATCAAGAGGTATGCGGGACTGATATTTAAAAGGGTTATATCATACATCAATTCCAAAAGGTTTTCATACTAAAAAAATTACATTAGCATGAACAAAGATGCAAGATGTTGTAATAAATCCAAGATAAATATTTTTTCATGTCACTACTGAGTATGAAAAGTTTCCTATATGTGCCAAGTGGAATGCTAGAAGATGTCAAGCTAACAGATTGGCTAGTTGATGTTGATCTCATAGCAGTTGTCGAGTGATGAAAATGTCAATGGATGCCAAGTGAGCCTGGAATTTTTTTATGTTGAGATTACATCTATGTAAGAACTTAGCATTAAATGTAGAGTTTCAAAGGGTATTTTATCAATTCTTGACTCATTTCTCATTATTTCAAATTCAAGAAAGAAGCGAGCAGATCAGAAGGTGATCTAGAAAACCATTCAAACTAATTACAGAAGGTTTTAGCAACAATTCTATAGTAGTTCATCAGATTTCATAAGGTATTTATCAAGAGCAGAGCTACGTAATTTACATTCTCATAAATGCTAGTTTCATAGAATGGCATCAAGTTTGAAGAATGTAGAGGGAAAAGTAGTTTTGAATGTTCAATTAGTGAGTGATGAAGTTAAGAAACCCATTTTCAAAACTATTCCTGATATTGCATACAAGCAAGACCCTTTTGGTGCATGATTGATGATTCCACCAAACATGTTAATGGTGCAAGATGTAAGGAAATGCTATAATTGTAAAATTGGTAGCATTGGGGATATGGAGATTAGAGAAGCATATGGTAGACTCTGTGATAATGGTGTATTGAAGGAAGAATTCAAAATTGTAGAGAAAAAGGGATTCACATGAGCCCTAGATTTTCCAAATGTGTTTAAAATTGAGTGGATCAGGATAGTGCTTAGTTGAATACATGATAGTTCATTGTGGCTAGATAATGGACCTATCAAGATAATTAAGAGGATAATCCATAGGGTTACTGGTTACCCAACCCTAGATCAACCTAAAACACTAAGAAGTGACTTAAAGGAGGTGATTGAAAAGAATACTGGAGCTATATGAAACAAGAGAGGTATGACTATTAATACAATCACTGATCCCTTGATTGAGTTTGTTGCCAAGGTTATTTCACACTAATTTTACCAATCTAGCAGATTAAATAGTGTGCACTGTATAGTTGTGGATGTGGGATACAAAATTGTCAAGAAAGATCATACATATGATCTAGTAGAACTCCAACTACAATAGCTAGTTGAGAACCTTGGAGCCATCAGAAAGACAAAGAGTGCACAATGTAAATTTGGTTCTATATTGATATGCATATTCTTTATGTGCAAAACACCTTTCCAACATTTGGAAGAGTATCTTGGAAAACCAACAAGTTAGTAGCAGTTTAGATTGGTGAATACATTGGACAGTTAGGAGAGAACTTTGAATCTGTGATGACTAGCTACTTTGAGGATTTCAAACAATCAATGAAGAAGAGGTTGAGAATACCAGTGTCACTAGTAGAGAAATACTATAATGATGTATATTTTCTAGTGGATGCTGACTACACTTTTGTACAAGTTGCTAAACCAAGGGTGAGATGGTTAAGACCTTTAGGATATGAAATCAATGTGGATGAAGCCTCTGCAACTATTATTGCATTACTTATAGAAGAGGTAGATAAAAGTGCAAAGGTATTTGGAAATTATAACATGGCTAAATCCAAAATCATAATAGAACTCAAGAATGCCTCTGCCATGAAGAAAAAGGAGAAGATAGTAAAGAAATTGAAGTAAAGGATGATGAAGAGGATGATGAAAAAGATAACATTATTGAGGAAGGAACAACAATGCAAATAGATGACAAGGCAACAGCTGAGCTAGAGTTGCATGAAGAATAGAGTGTGAAAGACACACAAATTTCAGGTGTCAGTCCTCAACATGTCACAAGTGAGACTACTAAAACAATAACTATTAAGGATGTTTCTAACCTATCAGCTCAAAACATCAATCCCCTTACATAGTGTTGGACATGTTTTTACCTCATGCTTTCCTAAATATGTTTTATTGTGAATGTTCCTAGTTTTTTATTTGCAAATTAGGGTTTGGTCTCTTTTAATTTAGTTAACCCTAAGAAAAACCCTAATTAGCATTCTGCAAAATTGTACTCTGAGAAAGCCATTTAGGTCATATGCCTTTACCTTATAGTCGAGCGTGAAAACCATTTTTGAAAAAGTATATTTTTTTTAGGAACCTTTAAAAGACTTCATTTTATTTCATAATCTCCCAAATTAATCTTTATCATCAAATCTTTTAAGATCTATGGTAGTCACCTTGTTGTTATAAGAATTTGCATTCATTTTATTGCATGCAAAATGGCAACCAAGAAAACACTACACATGGGACCTAGTTAATATGAGCATGGTTTCAAGGTAAATCGCCCACACCGTCTGATCTTTTTAGGATCAATGGCGCTCGCTATGTCACCATCAAAAAGTGCAAGATTTTTACTGGTCGCAACATGGCAACCTCATAAAAAGGAAACACGATGGGACCAAACTTAAAGATGGGCGCCATAATTTTGGTTTGTCATTAATGAGCTTTGTTAGCACAATGGAATGTCAGAAGTTTCAGGTACAGTAAAAGATGTACTATAATAAGAACGTATTGTTAATTCATGATGTTGGATTTCTTCAAAATCTATGGTGGTCGCTATGTCACCATTGGAAATTATAAGAACTTCATAGATCATCACATGGCAACCTCCCGTGAAAACAGAAAGCGGTGGGACCTAATTTCAAGAAGCGACACCATAGAGACATTCTAATAGAATATTCTAAAGTAGCAATTGTTAGAAAGTAGTAGTAGGACTTGATATGATAACAAAAAATATCACTTGCAGATTGCATATCTCTTGTTTAGTCCTTCATTCTACTTGATATTCATTCCCTTCATCTCTGATTTCTTCTTCATCCTTCAAGTCTTCACCTTCTTAAGCCTTTATGCTTAGTATACCAATTGCATATTCTTTCCTTCGGCTATCATATGAAGAAACACCTCTAGACTTCCTATCTATCTCCAACTCGCACTCTAACATTTTGCTTCTGGCCTTGTATCTCCTTATATAGAGAATTTTGATCTTTTTCCACTTAATCACAATCGTCCATCTTAGGGTTAGGTTAGATTCATCAAATCCTCCCTTCTTTCCATTTTGTTCCCTCTAGAAACTTCTCTTGTAATCCTCATCTAATTCGTCTCAAAATAGTTTGTCTTGAATTTTGTGCCACCAGCTCATCATACTTACCTTCAACATGCTTCACACAATTCAAGAAATCAACTTTGTTGGCTTAGATTGATCAAATATTTGGTCAAACTCTTTATGTTGTCACTCGTCAATAATACTCTTCTGATGCTCGGCCAACACTAGGTTGCTTGATATGAACTAAGTCTTTGCTCAGTCATTACTACCATCTCTGACGCTTGACACATACTAAGTTTTTGATGCTCGATACGTACTAGGTTTCTTCTTTTCTTGGCACATACTGAGTTCTACTTAACCTGAACTAAATACTTGGCTTGCAATGTTTTCTCGGTTAGGCTTGGTAGACACATTTTTATGTTAACACTTCTTCTTGACTTCACTTCAATATCCATTCATTGTAGCCTTAAGTAGATAAAAAATACACTATATCATCAAAGTCTTAATTGGTCTTAGTGCTCCTTTTATACACCATATAACTCAACCTTTATCTAGGTACTCTTGTTATCCTTTATTTTCAAAACATCTTCATTAATCAATCAAATGATAACATTTAGACCAAAAAACAATTGTCTTACCAGCAAGTAGCAGGTTTGACATCAATGACAAAATAATGATTTTTCCATGATAGGTTCCTATACTTCAACAATCTTCCTTTTCAACAACATACATTACTTTGATCGATTGTAATATTGATTCGATCTAATTTTGATCAATAATGTGTTGTTGATAATCCATTCGCATATCAAATTGCATGATGTCTAAATATCCATTACGTCTAATCATGTTGATTTTAAGACTACCATCACCATCAGCAATCAAATGTAAGTCAGGATCATTGATTGTAATCACTATTACATGTCTTGATATCATCGATTAGAGAAAATGAATATGTTAATATTGTATTGGCTAAAGATGTGATTAGTTAAGGGTCATTCATTGTATAGACATGACCCTATGAGCCCAAAGGACACATAGAGTCATGTCTATACAAGCAAACATAACTCCTCCCAATACTATATATGTTGAAATAGAATATCGATAGAAAAGTATCAATGCAACACATGTTATTACCTTCGGTCTAATATATCTGCATTCACCTATTACATATCATAAAGATTAGTATCATTTACTTGAAGTTTCAGAACAACACTATTTGATTAGAGACTCATAATCAAAGCCAACATTAAGATTAGAAAATTGTTATATATATATATATATATATATATATATATATATATATATATATATATATATATATATATATATATATATATATATATATATATATATATATATATATGTATGTATGTATGTATGTATGTATGTATGTATGTGTGTGTGTGTGTGTGTGTGTGTGTGTGTGTGTGTGTGTGTGTATGTGTATGTATGTATATATATGTATATATATATATATGTAGATGTATATATATATATGTATATGTATATATGTATATGTGTATGTATATATATGTATATATGTATATATGTGTATAAGTATGTGTGTGTGTGTGTGTGTGTGTGTGTGTGTGTGTGTGTGTGTGTGTGTGTGTGTATAAGAAGATTCCATAAGCATCAAAATTTATAGTAAATAAACTCTACCTCATATCCAAGTTTATTTAACAAGTATTAGGGTTTGATTGTTCATCTTGAGCGTTAGCATTTTAAGGCCTATAAATACTAGTTGTTTATCATTATTTTAAACCAATACCAATACAAGCAATGGGTAGATTGGGGGGAGAGAGAGAGAGAGAGAGAGAGAGAGAGAGAGAGAGAGAGAGAGAGAGAGAGAGAGAGAGAGAGGTTGAAATAGCAAGTTTCTCTTATGAATACCACAATATTTATGACCAAGTTATCCATGGAAGGAAGGGGATCAAAAAATAAGATATTCATTGTCTAACAAGTGGAGAGATCCATAGAAGGAGATAAAATATAGCATTTTTAATAAATTATTAAATATAAAAATAAATAAACTAGCACCATAGATTGTTGGATTGGCATGCATGGTGTTATCTTAAGTATTTTCTTGCTCAAAAATTGTCATGGTATGTGCACAAAATTATGATGAAGATATAGAAGCAATTGTGAATAAAAATACTCAAAAGGAATTATATCCATAACTAAGAGTAAATTTGCTCATTTGTTGGCCCTAGGGTTTGAAGGACATAACTCAAACATTTTTATTGACATTGAAAACATGGTAGATGATAATGAGAGAATCAAGGCAGTTATAGATATTCACATATCAAAGGTCTAACCCTTAAATGTACTAAATTGGGTTGGTTAATTAGCCTCCTTATTATTATGGCATTTTTTTATGGTTCAAGATACTATTGTTTTGCTAACATATTACTTGGGATTGGAATAATATCAAGGTTAGTGGAAACATTCTTAAAAGATTTTTCATCTCTATTGTGTAAGAGAACCAATAAGATATACTTTTATTGAGAACATTGTTCAATCCATGCAAGAGCAATTAGTAATTATTAAAAGAGGTTCCTACAAGACATTTAGATTCACAACCTTCTCGTGTTGTCTTCTAATAGCAAGGCATCTTGCAATATTTAAGGCCAACAAGCTTCACATTTAGCTCTATAAGATTGATGAGAAAACTCATAACAAAATAGAGTTTCCAATAAATGAATGGACACCTAAGATCGAGATGTTTGATAATAGAAACTGTAGAGCTATAATTCTATATGCTTAAGGAACACAATGTTAAAAATAAAGCATTCAAACACATAAAATTAAGCCACACTCATGATAAGACAAAGAAAACAATTAAGGAATGCAAACCAAAAGGAGGAAACACTCCATGCTTCCTTGATTTTGTAGATGTATCGTTTGATGTGGATGTATGCTCAATTTCTTGCTCAATTGCTTCAATGTTAGAGATGGATAATGGCAAATTGGTAGCCTTGTGAGCTCTCAATTTGGCATTATGAGGGTATTGTTGATGGTTTTGTTTCTCAAAATGGCATTATGGCTTTGCATGAAGGATTGTGTTTTTCAAACTAGCATGATAACTTTAATAAATGGTTTGTGTCTTAAAATGGCTTGGGAGGGGATTCCTTAAATAGGCAAAGGGCTTGAGGGATTGATGTCCAAGATGCAAGGAGAGATGAAATCTTAGGGAGGGCTCAGATTGAATGAGAAGGAAGCACATGGATTTTGCTTCCTTATAGCTAATCAGGGAGTGACACATGTCACAGGGTCATTGGTTAGAGCAAAAGGGGTTGAAGGGTCAACAAAGGAGGCTCAAAGCTCATAAAGACCCTCATAATGGCTTGTAAGAGTAATAAATGGGCTTGTAAGAGTCATTTATGGCTTGTAAGAGCATTTATGGCTTGGTGGTTGGGATATTTTGAGGGGATAGACTTTGGCTTGGCTTAGGAAAGTCTTAAGCTCATTTAGGATTGTGCAAATGATTAGGGGATGGGTTAGGCTTGAGTTAGGATTAGATTAGGGATGTTAGAGATGTGCAAGTGGATGGTATTGATGAGGGTGGGTGAGTTAGTGGTTAAGCTTAGTTAGTATGGGTGGATGGGGTGGATTAGGCTAAATGGAGGATTTAGGATAGTTTAGGGGCTATTAGATTTGAGGGTTTTATTTATTAAAGTGATTTAATAAATTTGGGATTTGGAATTAGATAGGAGAATAGGATTTAACTGATAAATGATGGGGATGGAAAAAGATTAATTAAATAAAAATTTAATTAATGATGCCTTTAGAGATTGCTAAATAGGATTACCGAAGTGGTGTAATCAGATTTAGGTGTCTACATTTTGCCCCTCTTTGACATTGTGTTGAGACAACACTATTTCAAAGAAGTTTGAATATAAATGACATGAGGAAGATGTTTTAGCAACAAAGTTGCCCCAGTCTCGGATAAGTAGAGGAGAGACTAGACTACAAGATGCCCCCTCAAGAAGGCGGCAGAGAGAGAAGACGAGGCTCAACAGCTTCTTGAAAAGCATAAGAATTCGAGACGAGCAGAGACACAGATGAGCAAAGAGAAGGGGTTGAATTAGCTCAAACTCTCATGATGGGAGAATGATAAAGGGAGGTCAGATTCACAAAAGGATGCAAGCTTAAGACAATCCAGGATTTGGGGGGGGGGGATGAAGGGGTGGAGCGCTATAAAAGGAAACCAGGAGGAGGGGATGGATGATGGGAAGATAAAGTGGTGTGGATGGGGGATAATGGAGATAAAGGGAATCCATTGAAGCATTTTGAGCTGGGGGATACTTCAAAGAGAAGTACCACCACGTAGTTGAGCACGAGATTTAATATAGGAATGTTGGTTAATTGCCAAGGTTACCAAGAACAGAAAGGCCTATTCACCAACGTGCCAGAGGACTGATGAACGGACCTAAAACTAACACGCAAGGATTTCCCTAGCATCACACATGAATCCCAGAGGAAGCAACACGAAATCAACACTGGGTAACCCACAAGCAGAAAAGAAAAACAAACAAAAGAGTTGATCAAGACCTTACACTCAGAGTGCCCCATTCGTAGCGTACCATGATATGGAAGATCGTGGCAACTGTGAGGAGGGAACAAAAAGATTACGTAGAAAAGATACGTCAAGATCCAAAGGGAAAAGTCCAAAGGAAAAGAAAGCAAAAATTCAAAAGAGAACTGTTCGCCAATGAGATGTGGAGGACGAGGTATTAACAGACCAAGATCAAACAGGAGGAAAGCTATATCCTACAAGGACCTATCGAAGAGCACCTAAGCTAAGGGATTGAGAGGAGTGATGCATCTAGCAAGCTAAAAAAAGAAGGATAACACTTTGGTGATAGGAGATCAAGCTAAAGGATGCATTGGAATAGCTAACCAAGAGTTGTTACAAGTGTGCAAAGTTGTTTTGTTTGGGTTTGGTGAGATGGGAATGTGTTTGAAGGGTGGGATGAATGAGAGGGGAAGTCAAGGTACCAGGATGGGCTATAAGGGTCGAAGAGGGGGCTAGAAGGGGTCATTTGCAGTCAGATTGAGGAGGAGATATTGTTGGAGAGGAGCTCTGCAATGGAGATTACGATGGCAGGTATTGGGCGACCAGAGCACTGAGCGGACATAGTGCGACGAGTACGAGTACAAGGGATGCCCAATCGATCAGTAGGGTCTAAAACCTCTTTGTGATTTTGTATATGCAATTTTTAGAGCATACTCGTAAAGGTGAAAACGCGATCCCATAGGCATGGGTCCAGCGAGAACATGAGCGAGATCTCGATCTCGCAAAAATAGCTTCATGTGGGAGTTGTGGGGGACGTGAAACAAGTTATGGCGAGAACGTGATCTTGAGGTGGGAAATCATGCGGGAACTAGGTAGAGTCAGTGGGATCGCGTCTTCAAAAATAGGAACATGAGTTAGGAAGCAGGAACACGTACCCATGGGTTAAGGTCTTGACACAGCAGGAAAGGGGGAAGAATGGGCACAGGGTAGAAACGTGATCCCGTGGGACCAAGGATCGGCGAGATCGACAGTTGGAGAGATTGCAGGAACGCGCTAGCAAGATCGAGGTAAAAGGTCAAGGGTAAGAGCAGAGTCAAAAGTGTGATCCTGCCAGAAGATAGTTTCACAGGAACACGGGAGGTTAGGCTTCGCGGGAACGTGATTTTCGCAAAATAAAGGCAGAAAAAGAGGGGGTTGAGGAAAGGGAGGGTGGGAGGATAAACAAGGAGATAGAAAACTGACATTTGGATACGTTTTGGTGGTGTGCAGTGGTCCTTGGATGCATTAGTATCACGAGAGCGACGAGCGACAGTGTTGCATGCGGGGGAGATGCTGACACCAGCTAACTGGGCATGGATCGAGGTGGTCGGGCTAGGCTACTTGGCAAGGTTGCCCCATACCCACACCTACATGATGATGGTCACAGTGCTATGTGAGAGATGACACAGTGAGACAGCGACGTTCCACCTACTGACGAGGAAGATGACGGTGACGCTGGAGGATGTGTATCATATATTCAAACTGCTAGTGCGGGGGACACCAATCATGGTGACCAAAGAGATGACAGTAGAGGTGGCCGTGCAGAGACTGGTGGGGCCTGGAGTGGAGTACAGGATCCGACGGGGACAGTTCGCGCTAGACAAGCATTTAGATCACGTGATGGTGGAGAGGCGAATCTACTTCTATGTTCTAGGGCTTGTTTTGAGGTACATTGCCCCAGATACAGGTGGTACAGGGGTTACACTAGCATTGATTCCAATAGTGATGCAGATTGTGGATGCGAGATGCCCAATGACATGGGGTTCGTTGATGTTGGTCGAGCTATACCAGGACCTACATCAGATAGTGTACCAGGGCATTGGCCGACAGGGGAGGAGTATTGGGTTCCCTACACTTTTACAGGTATGGGTGCGGGAGCATATTGTAGTGCTCAGGCCATTGGGGTGTAAAGATAGGCAGCCAGAGGAGCTAGTGGCATACAACTAGGCTAAGCCATTGACATACCACCACACAGATTCAGTGGATTACTGGAGAGTGCAGATTGATGAGATAGTGATAGTGGTATGGAGACCATACATGGGCCTGGGACCATGGGCAGAGGAGGGAGAGAAGCTCCCATACATCATTTCTCCATGTTTTGTGTTCAGGAGATGAGAGTATGTGGCAGAGCAGTATAGGTCAGGCAGGGCACTGTGACAGTTTGAGAGGCAGCAAGTGGCATTAGGAGATCTGCATTGTTATCAACGGGTCACACATGAGCCGATGTTGATGTACGAGCCAGCACTGCAGAGGGATGGATTGCTAAGGGCATGGCGAGAGCTGGAGCCGCAGCAGTGGGATTGGTTCAACGGGGTAGTAGATGCGAGCTCCACATAGGATTATCGAGATACTTTTTTGTAGCCGAGATCGATGGGGAGAGCATAGGGCACGAGGGCAACAGTGGTGGCAAGGGAGCTAGCCCGAGCAGCCTGACAAGGGTGGTATGTGGCGAGGGGGTTGCGGCAGCAGTTACACGGGAGGAGGAGCCAGCCCGACAAAGGAGGAGGGTGGGGGGGGAGGAGAGGAGATCTCAACCAAAGGGGAGAGCAGAGCAGAGGGGAGCCCAACCAAAGAGGAGAGGAGAGGAGGCACAGGGGCGACAGAGGGCGGCAAGGGGAGATGCAAGGGGATCGTCTGTCGGGGGAGGAGATGACAGATTGGCAAGCTGATATGCCTCGCTAGAGCAGGCACACGTAGTGATGAGCTAGCTGCTCCATGATACATAACAGGAGAGAGATCAACTCCAGGTAGAGTGGGATTAGTTTAGACAGGAGTGGGATACATCCCAGGGGCAGGTAGACAAGGTAGGTGTGGAGGTGGGGAGGCTATAGACGGAGGTGGGTTGGCTGGAGGGGAGGTTGGATGTCGTAATCATGGAGCGGCAGGGGGTGCAGGCGAGACTAGATGCCCTCCAGTAGGAGCAAGATAGGCTAGTGGTGGAGGTGGCGACCTTACGGGCGCAGGTGGCGATGGGAGGGGAATTGGATGAGCTGCAAAGATTGCGAGCAAAGATGGAGGAGTTGAGGGAGAGGGCTGGATTCTACTGGGGTAGGTACCATGCCGCAGTGCCAGCATCGCAGATTGAGCATTATAGGTGGTTGACTCAGTCAGGCACAACAAGCACCCACATAGGGATGTAGGGAGGAGGGGAGAGTGGATGGAGCACTGGGGGGGAGAGTACAGGTGGGTCCTAGCACACAAGGCATAGTCAGAGGGCAGGGCCGAGCCAGGGCGTGGGATGAGAGAGGAGGCAAAGAGCTTTAGGATAGGGGGAGGACTGATGAGGCCACCACCTCCACCACCACCAGCATAAGGGGCTAGGAGAGGAGCACAGGAAGAGACTGATGAGGCAAGTACGATGGGTTGATCATCGAGGAGTAGGCAACTTTTTGGGATACTGAGTATCATGTATATATCAACTTTTTGAGACACATGGAGATTTTGTGGGGGCTCATATCTATTTGTATGATATGGAAATTGTACACTGATGGACTGTTATTCTTTCATTCTTTTATTGATATATAGATCTGATGATTCTGGTGATAGATGTGTTATGGACTGGTGGTGTTATGTATAGTGGTTGATAGTGATGTTTTGATGGTATTGTTGACGATTGGTGATGTAGGATGCGATATGTGCTATGATTTTATGATTGTGCTAACAGTTTTTGATGCAGGATGTGAGTTTTGATGATATTGTATATATGATACGATATGATTTTGATGTGATTTTGGCTATGATAGTGCAGATATGATGTGATGTGATTTTTACCTATGATATCACAAATGTCATGTGATTTGATGTGATCCTTGATGACATGTTTTTCCTTATGATATTGTAGATCTTATGATCATGAGATTTTTTGTATGATAGATGTCATGTAGTGTGATAGGTTTTTGATACGATCTTGATGATGTGATATGGCTTTATGATGGATGTGATGTGATCCTAGAGAATTGATATCTTCGAAGATTATTTGATATGATGTTGTATGATGATAAGTTCAAACTATAAAAATAAGTGACAAATGTAAAATGAATCACTAGCTAAAGGATAATCAACAGATGTATGATATGAAAAATGAATACAATGTCATGAAATTTAGGATATGTTAACACAAACTAAAGATGGATGAAAGATTAAAACAAATGAATTTACAACATAAAAGATGAAAATACAAAAAATGAAGTACAACTTTAATGATGAACCTCAATGCTAAAATGAAACCTAGTCTAATAATGAATGACGACAATGCTAAAATGAATCATAGTCTAATGATGAGTGACTATGCTAAAATGAATCAAAATCTACTGATGAATGATAATGCTAAAATGAATCATAATCTACTAATGAATGATAATGCTAAAATGAATCAGAATCTATTGATGAATGATACTGCTAAAATGAACTATAATCTAATGATGAATGATTTATGCTAAAATGAACTAAAAGAGAGAACAGTAAACTTATGATATGCTAAAAAGAACACAAACTAAAAGACACACATGAGATTTATGATAAGCAAGCAAGAATAACATAAAATATCGAATGCAATGATATTCTACGATATGATAAAGGATACAAGCTATGATAATACAACATACGAGATTCTAGGAGATGCAAGACAAATAATGATGGTGGAATAAGATAACCAATGTTTTGACTTACAATAGTGTTCTATGATATGAAAAAGTGTTCATAGGAGATACTGACTCTAAGGAGAATAATGTTGGAAAAAGAGTGACCAACAAACTCACAATCAGGAGGAGAGCAGAGATTTTTTTTTAGAGCTAGGATAGTAACTTATGATAGGGATCACATCATGATGAGAAAGAATAAAGATTGATGTTCAAGGTTTTGAATCAAATGATTCTGAGGGTGGAAAAAGTGATAGTTCAAAGGAGAGGGGTGATGACAAGGAGGAGGATACCAGGGGTTCTAAATAAAAGTGAGGTGTAGGGTAAGTTTGAGCATGGGGTACTTTGTGAGGAAGTACCACTATGTAGTGTGAACACTTTATTTGATATAGGATTGTTAGGAATCTGCCAAGGTTACTAAGAATGTGAAGGCCTTTTCCCCAAAATTCCATAGGACTGACTCAAACAAGCACACAAGGATGGTCCCAGCATCACACATGAGTCTCGAAGAGATCAGTGTCGGAATGATGCTGGATGATCCACAAGCAAACAACATTACCCAAGTGCATCATGTTTTATCCAAAGATGAAAACATGTTGGAAATATGCAAGGATAATATCAAACTGACTCACAAGTAGCAAAAGACTGTGATCGAAACCAACCTCCCTAGTTGCCCCAGTCAAAACACACCATGCTATGAAATGATCATGGCGATCTTGAGGAGGAAACAACGAAAGATACGTGGAAAAAATCAACCAAAAAGAAACAACAAAAGATTCTGCAACGTGAAAAAGTAACCTTTTGCCAAAGGGATCAACTGACGAGCTACTGATGGGTTGCAACAAGATCTGGATAGTATGTACAAGTATGACTAGTTAAGGACATGGGAACTCGTGACTAGATAGCAAAACATGATAGGTATATGTATGACGGGGGAAAGCTTTGGATGAGGAGATAGCATTGTTATAATACATGCTTTTGTTTAGGTGGGATCATGTAAAAGCGTGATTTATGTACAAGGGTCCGGATATTGCTATATCCACATTGGTAATGTACATGGGAGACAAGGGTTAGTGCAGGGGTATGAGACACATGTTATATCAGTTGTTTATGCTATATATGGTAAAGTGCAAGGATAAAAAGCACTTGATAGGGTACATCTAGTAGAGTACAATGGTAGGATACATTGAGTATGATACATGGGAGGCTATAATACAAGAATAAGGTGGGATGTTTACATAGTGCAAAGTGTTAGAGGATGATGTTGCGAGGCATGGTGAATAACAATAAGGAACACCTTGGAAAAGCGAGGGGGCATGAGTGATATATTATGGAGGGGTGATAAAAGGGTGTGTGTCAGTGATAGATAATGGAAGAGCTATAGTACACCTGGTGCCTATTTGCTAGGTTTTCACCAGGGACCTATCCAAGGCGCTTGAATTACCAAGTTTTCACTATTGGATGCTTTATTTATTTTGTGCCTTTTTCCTTTCCTTGATTTGTGAATTTTGTCCTTAGGCGTAGAATTTTTTGAGGTGGATAATGTTGGTAGGATCATTTAGGACTTCACCTTCAAGGGTAGATAGCTGATAGGCTCCTGAGCCAAAAGATGTCGTGACCACATAAGGACCAAGCTAGGTGGGCTCGAACTTGCCTTTCTTTTCTCGGTCAGCTTGAACCTTCATATTCTCTTTAAGGACCATGTCACCTTCCTGAAAACTACGCGGATGGACTTTCTTATTGAAATTGCGCTTGAGGCGACCTTGATCGACCATGAGATGGTCATAGGCCTATTGCCTTTTTTCATCAAGTAGATCAAGTTGAGTAAGTCGAACCACTCTATATTCTTCATCAAATATCTGTCCTCGAAGAGAAATGTAGAGTGATGGGAGTTCAACCTCAATAGGTAGGACTGCTTCAAAACCATAGACCAGCGAGTATGGAGTTGTGCGAGTGGCTATACAGAATGAAGTGCAGTATGCCCATAGGGTGGGATTAATTTGCAAATGCCAATCATGGTCGGAGTCATTGACAACTTTCTTGAGGATTTTGAGCAGGTTTTTATTAGTTGTCTCTGCCTGACCATTACCTTATGGGAAATACGGGCTAGAAAAGCAGCGGTGAATGTGAAGGGAAGTGCACAATTCCTCCATATTTAGGTTTTCAAAATTACCTCCATGGTCTATGAAAATGGTAGCTAGGATGCCAAAGCGACATATGATATGATACAATATAAACTTGGACACTTGAACTCTTGTGGCAGTAACAAGGGGAACTGCTTCAACCCACTTAGTGAAATAATCAGTGGCAGTGATTATCCACTTGTGTCCTTCTGAAGAAAGTGGCACAATAAGACCAACAAGATCAAATCCCCAACAGGCAAAAGGCCATGGTGGTGCAATGGGTTGCAAGTCTTGTGCTGGAGCCCAAATTAAATTACCATGTTGTTGACAAGGTAAACATCGTTTCACAAATTCACATGCATCCTATTCTAGAGTAGGCCAATAATATCCAGCCCAAAGGATCTGCTTTGCTAGCAACATCCTACTCGTGTGAGCACCACAAAGTCTAGCGTGTACCTCTTTGAGAGCCATCGCAGCCTCATTTTGATCTAAACATCGAGAGAGATTATCATGATAACCACGATGATATAGGGTTTGGGCGATGATAGTGTAACGGGAAGCTTTGCGAATAAGGTTTTGGTGTTGGGTTCGTGTGAGGTGAGGAGATATGATACCATTTAGTAGGTAAGCATGAATTTTGTGGTAACATGGAGATTGGGGACCAACCAAGACACAGACTCGTGTTGATTCATCATTCTCATATGTGGGTTTGTGCAACTGCTCAACAAAGAATTCATATTGTGTAGCTTCATGTGGTATTTCCAAGAGAGAACCAATAGTAGCCATAGCATCAGCTGCCGTATTCTGGAGTCTAGGTATCTGAATAAACTAGATCTGAGTGAAATGCTCCTTTAATTGATCAAATAGATCTTTGTAAGGTAGCAACTTGTCATCCTTAGTTTGATATTCATTCAAATCTTGTTTGATGATAAGCTGAGAATCACCATAGACCTGAAGCTCTGTGATATTCCATTCAATAGAAATTTTTAGTCCCGCAACAAGGGCCTCATACTCTGCAATGTTATTGGTACACCGAAATTGCAGCTTGAAAGATTTAGGAATATAATCACCTTGAGGTGTAACCAAAAGTATGCCTGCACCGAAGCCATGAGATGTGTAGGAGCCTTCAAAATATAGTTTCCAGAGTGATTGTTTTTCTATCAAATAGAGGTATTCGTTTGGAAATTCCATGATGAGTGGGTGATCTACAAGTAAAGGTGCATCAGCCAAGTGATCTGCAATAGCCTGGCCTTTGATGGCCTTTCTATCAATATATTGAATGTCAAACTCACTAAGAAGCATAACCCATTTTGCCAGGCGTCCGGTGAGTACTGTACGAGAGAGCATATATTTCAATGGATCAATCTTTGATATCAGTTGTACAGTATGACTCAACATGTAGTGACGTAGCTTCTGGGTGGCAAACACCAATGTTAAGCATGCCTTCTCCATTGGCGTGTAGTTGAGCTCATAGCCCACTAATGTTACACTGATGTAATAAATAGCTCGTTCCCTTCCTGCATCATCAAGTTGTGCTAGAAGAGCACCTAATGCTATGGGAGTAGTTGTGATGTACAATATGAGTGGGCGCCCGACAACTGGAGGAACCAAAATAGGTGGATTAGCTAAGTATTGCTTGATGAGTTCAAAATTGCACTGGCAAGCTGGGTCCCATTTGAAATTCTGATCTTTCTTAAGCAAGTGAATGAAAGGTTGACACTTATCAACAAGCTGAGAAATGAACCGTCGGACTGATTGGAGTTTTCCTTGCAAAGAATGAAGGTGCCTGAGTGTCTTAGGAGGAGCCATATCCATGATGGCTTTGATCTTCTTAGGGTCAATCTCAATACCACATTGTGACACAATGAAGCCTAGGAGCTTTCCTAAAGTAACACCGAAGACACACTTCTTTGGATTTAGCATGAGACGATATTCTGCCAGTCGGTTGAACACTTCCTCGAGGTGAGATAAGTGATCCAAAGCATTGAGAGACTTGACTAGAATATCATCCACGTAATCCTCAAGTATCTTATGGATTAGGTGATGGAAGATGACCGTCATCGCGTGTTGATAGGTTGCCCCAGCGTTCTTTAACCCAAATGGCATCATATTGTAGCAAAATGTGCCCCAAGGTGTAGTAAATGTTGTCTTATGTTGATCTTCTTCTGCTATAGGAATTTGATTATATCCAGAGAAACCATCCATTAGTGACAAGAGTTCATGACCTGCGGTGAGATCCACAATCATGTCGATATTTGGCAATGGAAATTCATCCTTTGGACAAGTTTTATTAAGATCCCTGAAATCAGTGCAAATCTTGATATCACTAGAGGGCTTGGTAGCAAGTACCATATTATAAATCCATTCAGAATAATCTATTGGTCGAATGATTTTGGCCTCTAACAACTTCTCTAGCTCTGCTTTGATTAATAAAGCCACTTTGGGGTGCATTTTTCAAATATTCTGCTTGACAAGCTTGGCCCTTGGATCTACTGCTAGATGGTGTACAACTAGTTTGGGGTCCAACCTCAGCATATCCTGATATGAATTTGCAAAGCGGCCTATATTTTCACGAAGAACTTCAAGAAGAAGATCTGCTTGTTCAAGTGGTAGAGAGACGGTGATGTACGTGATATGTGGTATCTCTATCAGGCTAATATTTAGAAGCCGAGTTTCTTCTGTCAAAATTGAAGATATAGAAGGTCGATGCTCCTGTGGGGGGAGGATGAAATCTCCATCCTTAGGTGCCTCTGAGAGGTTTTCACCATTGGATACGTCCTTGATTTTTGTTTCATTTTTTGAGTCACCCAATGGTCCTGGAGAGGAGTTTTCACCATGGGATGTTTTTCTTTTATCCTTTTTCTTTTTTGTTTCTTTTAGGATTTCATTTTTGCGACTAGAGATTTCCTCCTCCCCAAAGTAACCTGCAGGATCCAGCTTGTAGATATATGTTGATGGTGGAGGCGACTGTTTATGTGGTGTTTCTGCCCCCATGAATTTAAGGAGCGCGTACTCGGTAGAGAACTTGTCAACATGAACGAAACTTGGTTGGTCCCAATCTATGAGTTCGAGGTGAGCGAGGGGGAGGTCGATGAGATTCAAGGATAACTGGCAGAGCACAGAGGCTCCAAGGATTATTTCGTCAAGAAAAATATCATCTTAAGCTTTATTTTCAACTTCCTCAGGGATGTCTTCAACCTCAACGAGAGTGTTTTGGATGTTCATAAAGGCGTGGCCTTCCGTTGTAGTGCCCCCAGTTGCAGGGAGTCCATAGCCCAAGCCTTTGGTTTTCTGCCCTTGGTGTGCTTCTATAGGTTGTCTCATACCTGATTCATGGAAGCCTAAACCACCTCCTTGATAATCCCATTGCTCTATGGCCAAGCGATGTGACCAGGGATATTTCTGTTTAAAGTGATCAAGAAGTGCTTCACTTTTAGGAGGTGGCTCTTTGTATAACCATGTGTTAACGTCTGGTGTGTTTTCTGCTCCATCAAGGATACCTTTGGTGACAAATGTGGTAGGGCCCAACTAGCGGAGTCGAGAGGTGGTTTCTGGTATAGGCCCTTGATGTATTGGGCATCCTTGAGTATGTGGGTCAAGTAGTAGAGTGCCAACAGCAAAAGCATCTGTGAGACTATACTCACCACAACCTTGGTAGTTGATCTTAACTATGGAGAGAGTGGAGGCTAAAATGGTGTCTGAATCGTGGCAAGTGCTAAAGGAGCTAGCCATGGTGGTGCCAATTTCGATCCCAACCCAGTGATTGGTGTATGAAGTTTCAACCACATTGCAATAAGCAAAGGGTTTAGGATCTGCGTGGATGGTTATCTCAGTGCCACTGTGCAAAAATTTGACGCACTGATGATAGGTGGATGGAACGGCCTTCATGGCATGAATCCATGGACGACCGAGGAGGATGTTATATGGAAGATTAAGATCAACTACATGACAAAGTGTTTCTTGAGTGGCTGGGCCAACTCTAATAGGGAGCAAGATGGTTCCTTCAGTAGTACGCTCCAAATTGGCATATGCCTTGATGGTGATCACCTCATTGATGATATCTGCTTCAGTATATCCTACCTACTTGATGAACTTTAGAGTACATAGGTTTAGAGCCGATCCATTATCTATCATGACACGTTTAACTGCAAAGTCAGAAACCATAACAGCGATGTGAAGTGGGAGGACATGATTGGGTTCAACTGCTAGGATATCAGTATTTTTGAAGGATAAGGCACATGAGGCTAAAAGATGGTCAACCAAGTTACGAAACTCAGTGGCGTTAATGTCGGAGGGGATGTGTGACTCACGTAGAGTGCTGTCAAGGATCTCTTGATAAAGTGGGCTTGTCCGTAAGAGATCCAGGCCGACATGTTTCCAAGGTGTTCCAAAATGTTATATTGTGGCCCTAGTGAAGGTGATTCTGATGGAGATGCTTGAGATGGAGGTGGTCATGCTGATGGTGGTCTGATTTGTGTGGATACAGGTGGACCAGCTATATTGAGTCGTGTCTGACGGGTAGCAACTGCACACTGAGTGTCTCGGCCTTTGATATTGATGACATTGATAGATGGTCCAACTTGGGATATGCAACCAATTAAGCTACCATAGTCTAAGTATGTTGAGGTATAATTCTGAGACGTGTCTCGGTTGTCACCTTATTTAGCTAGGGGATGGAAAAGGATTAATTAAATAAGAATTTAATTAATGATGCCTTTAGAGATAGCTAAATAGGATTACCGAAGTGGTGTAATCAGATTTAGGTGTCTACAGAAACAACTACAAACATTTTGTAGACTTGTTTTTTTAACTGATGTATCTTAAAAATTCAAGCATTCAAATGCTTAGATTATTTGTGTCTTGTAGAGATAGCACTCAACTCAAAAGTCAAATATAATTAGTTGACTAGTACTTCATTGAAGACTACACTATGTTAAGGTTTTACGATTCAACAGTAGAACATTACAAACTTCTAATGCATATGACTAAGAGGGTATTAGCATTGGAATATGTATGGCATATGGAGAGCACACATATATTGTTTCATGGTTAGCAAAAGAAAGTGATATTTCCTTCCTTTCCTTTCTCATATGGAGAGATCACATTTGACAAAAGAGGATTCAAAGTAGTGCATGATTTTTTGACAATTTTTAGCTTTAATATTGACAATTACTAGTAGTATGATCCACTTAACATTATTCTAACAAGGCTTAGAGAAAATGGGAAGTCTGCAAGAAAATTCAACATGAAAGTAAGTCATTGCTAGAAATTTTGGAAAATGCGGACTACTAGGTGAGGTTAAAAATGAGATGGAAAAATATGTCATAGACAATAATATTCTATACAAGAAGTGTCATCGCAAATTATAGCATTGCAATTCCACAAGAAATAGTGGATCAATGTAGAGATAAAAATTGGACTAAAGAAAACTTTATGACTTTTTGGGAAATGAAGAAAAATCCCAGTGACTTAAAGAACTGTGTAGATGTTTTTGAAATCAAAGAGGAATAAGAGTTTAGCGATTTGTAGAATACAAGCATCTAGCTAAAGCATATAATAATGGAAGTAGTGATATTGATGATAACGAGTATGAGATGCAAGTTAATTGAAATCTCATAGTCACTCTAATAACTACTATATAGTTTATTCAAGTTTTAGATGAGTCAATGAAATCTCAAAAGAAAATATAGAAAAGGTGCAAAGATTATAGAAAAATGGGTTATCTAGGTGGTGGTGGTCTATTTCCCACAGGACAACGCCATTGGTTTCCAATTGACACACCACTTTCACCAGCACATGGAAACAAACAAGTCCTTTTAGTTGAATCATCATATTCATCACAAAAAGGTGCTACTTGATCTTATACTCTTGCACCTTCATTTATTCCAGCTTCAAATCTAGTTACACATTTTGCAAGCACTCAAATTCAATTACAGTCACTAGCAGAGCGTAATATTTTGTTTCCTATTAATGTTACTGCTCAATCAAGTGCCACTGCCACTAGTAGGGATGACATAGGTACTAATACTAGTTGTCTTGAATAAGTGTAACTACAACAAGAAGATAATTCTAACAAAAGGCCAACAGTAGTAGTTATTATACATGATCCCAATGATCAAGGCATTCTCAAGAAACAAAAGATTATGACAACCCCAATGGTGAGCAAGGTATTTTTTAGTGGCTAATATTCGTAAATTATCTAATTTTAGAATTTTTTGGCTAGTAATTTGGCTAATAATTTAAGATTTAATGCAACTTGAATTGCCACATTTTTATAAAATTTAGTTCTAAAATATTTAAAATCGCTCAATAATTAATTTTGATTAAAAAATTAAACTCAAAGATTCGCCACAATATTTGATACATGATTATATTTGACTCACTAAATATTATATATTATTGGACAAATTAAAACTTCACCAATAGTTATCATAATTATTAGTTACTTTAGGGATATATCACCAATATTTAGTTTTGTTGATTTAAAATATAATGTAATGATCCTCATAATATTTCGTGAGGTAAAAATGTTTAATTTTGATTTGTAATATTCCATGGTGATTAATGAACTTCCTATTATTATTGAGATTTGCCAATATTTTCTACACAAACATTATGATTCCAAAATAATTTCCAATATAAATAATATTTAAAATTAAAAAAATTGAGAGATTTGCCAATATAAATAATTTTGTTTTTTCAAAATAATGAAATGTTTGCCAATATTTTATATCTTTTTCTAGAGGGAATTATCTTAAAGTTTACCCTGATGGTGAGTAGAAGTTCATTTATTTCAATCATCACTCCTAATCTTTTATTTGCAGCTTCATGACAAAACCCTCAGAACAATCCAAAAAGTCTACATGCTAGTGACAATGGCACAAGATTAGGAATGGGTGTTGTTAATCCTCCAAATGCAGTAGTTAGAACCACAAGCATAGGTGGAGACATGCACATCGTTGCAAGTTCTATTTCAAATTTCAAACATTCAATTGCCTCAACAACCCCAAATTTTTGTTACAATGATATTGTTATAAAATGTGGACAAACAAAAAATAGGAATAGAAAAAATAAGAAGACATTAAAGAGAGATGCAATTGTTGCAGCTTGTAATGAAGAGCCTGCATTGAATCGGACATTTCCCACATATGACCCAAATAAAGGAATGATGGAGCTCATAGTTATCATACCACAACTAAGATATCAATCCACCAAAGTGTCAGATAGATCCCTCAAAAATTCACGTTAGCAAAGCGGAAATGAATTTTTCCAAAGTTGAAAATGTGGACAAAATCCATGCAATAAGAATGACCAAATGATATACACTTCACTACTCAAGAGGTAAATAGAATAGAAAGTTGGAGAAGTTAATAGAGTTTTTATATATAGACCTAGAAATTAAAAGGCAAAGGGGAAAGATGCAAATATCAAGTGCAAAGAATTAGACAAAATGATCAAAAAATCTGCCTCTTTAGAAATAATTAGACATCAAGAACATATGGAGGTAGAACTATATATACGAAGGGAAATTTTGGATGAGAGCGATCGAAATCTTGAGAATGAAAATGCTTATTCAATAGGTTTATAGAAAAACCTAGAATCTATTCCTATGAAAAACAAAAAAGTAAAGAAGGAATTTGAGCATGAGGGGGAAAAAGCAAAACAGTGAGAAGACACAGCAAAGAAAATAATAAAATATAGTGACAACCACAATTGTCAGATTTGAGACAAGAACTAAAGAAGGAAAATAATGCAATTCAGACTTCCTAAGACAACTTGAATGACAAAGTAGAAAAAAAAAAGTCAAGCATATAAAACAAGACATTTGGGGGGCAAATAATGAAGAGTTATGAGAGGTTGTATGAATGGTTTGAATTGACTGATAGTCAAAAAAAAGATTATGGATAGCTCAAAGAGCACATTGAGAAGAAAAAATATATTTATTCTAAAGAGGATATTGTAAAATACATTAGCCAAGAAGTGACAACCATTTGGCATCCAAGGGAATTAACGACTGCATTTGTGTTGACTATGGGCATTATCATTCATTTAATAATGTTAGAGAAGGGAAGGAGGGGGAATTTTGGAGAAGGTTGAAAAGAAGATCATGAAGATGAGTCAAAAGATAAATTTTTAAAGCTTCATTTGTTGAATGTTGTTAAGCCATCAATGAAATTCGTTGGTAGAGAAGCTTACAAAAAAGGTTGGAAGAAAAATATTAGTCTAAATACGACAAGATTCTAAGAACACACCTCATCAAAGCTTTGCAAATGCATCAAACCATTGATAACTTTGAACGCAGTATTTGATAAAACATTAGTTTCAAGACAATCTTCCAAGTATGGATTGTTGACAATGTTGCAGGCTTTCACTAAAATTTCAAAAATATTGAACTTTCATCAAACTGAGATTGGAGCAACCTAAACACACTAGCACAAACATCTCATCAATCATAGTATGAAAATCAATTTCAAATTTTTGTGCTATAATGACATTCTCTATATTTTATTTGTTATGGCGAGAATTAAGGTTTAAGTTTGAGCTTCTTCTTTTTTAACAAGAGAAATGTAGCAATTGTGAATCTACTAATCTAGCCTACGAAGGTCATAGATATGTTTCAACTTCAAGATTATACTAATGATATGATACTAATTTTGATTTTGATTCTTCACATGTTGTAAATCAACCTAAAGTTATTTTTGCACCCTTATTTCTATAAAAAGAAATTCAAGGTCATTTGCTAAAGGTTACAAAATTGGGTATTCTTTTGCAAACACAGTCACATAGAGTTGTGTAATCTACTGAATAAATTATTTCATGTTTAGATAAATTAATGAGAAACTCTATAAATTGTATCATATGAATTGCTATATTTTCAAACAATTGATAAAAATCACATAATTATATCATATGAGTTGAATAATCGAATTGAAAATCAATATTAATTCTAAAAGTTAACTGATGCAAAATATCATCAATCTATCAACCACGTTTATATATTTATAATATGCATGATCAATGATAAGATACAGACTATAATATTAAGTTTAATAAATACCTAGGACTTGTTATTACTTAATCAGTACAAGCTACCACATCATCTCATCATCTAAATCCTTGAATTCCTCGCCATCAAATTTAAGGCTTCCTTGATTCTTTCCTGTGTTTTCCTCACTTTGAGTTTTCATACATCTGCTTATCTACATCTCAAGTTCAATTCTACCACTACTATAAATAAGTCACTATCATCCATTCATTATCTGATATATCAAGTTTGTTGCCTTCTTCAATATGTCACATTAAGTTGTGAATCTTGTAAATTTACTTGTGATGATGTCTTTCCTAATTTTGACCACAAACTTTTCCACCACTAAAGTATGATGATAAGGTTTTGTGTTTTGTTGGCCTCTTGGCTTTCTCCACATGCGAGAATCCTACCTTTTGTCCTATTTGACATCTCCAACAAAATGAATGTTGCCAAAAAAATATCAATTTATTAAAGGAGTGACAATCGACTATGAATAATAGGTTCGTTGGCCCTACAATGTACAATATAAAGTCTAAATGTCATCATGTATGAGATCTCCCAAGTGATCATTGACCACTAATTTGGCCCCGCTCAATAAGGATGAACTCAAAATTGCATGCTAATAGAGGTGAACTCAGAATAATATTATAACACTTAAAAAATAATTTCTTACCTTTATTTATGTTACAGTCACTAATGCAGTCAGTAATCTAAAACTTTGCTATCAATCAAAATTAAGAGATCGCAACCAACCAAAATGTGTTGATGATATTGATCAATGAATGTATTTATACCAAATGTTAGGCGAATTTGGGGCCTCCACTAAATATATATTTTATAACACTAATAGTGAATTTAGGTTGTTCATTGAAACAAGCTTTGGAAATTGTAGGCAAGAAATTTAAGCTTACCATGTCTAAAAATTAGATTCAATTGGCAATATCATGATAAAAACATGAAAATTTGCATAAGCTAATGGGCAATTAGCTAGGGTGTTCAACCCAATATTTATAAAATTTGGTGACATGGCCAACCTAATATACAATTTTTAAAGCATAAGTCGTCATGAGACATTTGCCACTAAAAAATTCCTTATTTTGGATTAAGGCCAAAGTGATTTGAATATCTCTCTCATCCATTTCCTCAATTAGTGCACCCTCTTCTAGCTTTGGAGTTAATTCAATTATTCCTACCTTGGGTAGAGAGCTACATCCTTCTTCGTATCTTTGGTTAATTTCAATTGAGGCTTTCCTCCAACTTGAGGTGTTGCCCTATTTCCATTGAGGGTTTCAAAGACTTTATGATGTTCACATACTACCTCATTAGTCTCCTCCTCTAGGATAGTAGTGTCCAATGGAAAGGACAATACCCTGCTCGGGATTTGTTCTTTCCTATGGTTATCCTTGTATTAATCTTCAATAATGAATCCCCCAAATTCTTGGTTAAACCATATGTAAACCTTAGGTAGGGGTCTAAAGATTATAGTCTAAGGAGAAGAAATGGCTTCAAATCTATCATTACACAACTCAAGATTATTATACCATATTGGCTAGATTGTATGTACTTCCTTTTTTACCTTTATATTAAGGGTTTTCAAGGTTTTGATTGCTATATCCATTCTAACTACAATTTTGGCATTTGAGAATGCTAAAAATATCTTCCAATCTTACAAATTTGCCCAATCAATTAGCAATATCCTTAAAAATAACACTTTTGCATTAATTGGGTCTACTCCTACAGGTTATGTTGGGTTTCCTTCCAGTGTTGTCCCTATTGTTGTTAATTCCTTTTTTGTTGGGTTTGTTGTTGCTAGCTATATCCAGCTTGATGGATCTATTTTTTGGGTTTTGTCCTGCTTGTGGGAATTGTTGCAATAGATTTGCTTAGTCTTGAATAACAAAAGGCGATTTCATTGGGTGAGGAGGGGTGAGAAATAGTTAAACACCATAAGGAATATTCTCATTATTTTGATATGAGTTTAAGCTCCCAAAAGAAGGTAAAGGGAAATTGTAGTATTTACCTTGCCTTAAGTTATTTGGGGGTTTTCTTTGCCTCGAGGCAAATTGGGTCTTCTATTTCCTTATTTTTATCTGTCAGTCCCTTTGGTCCTTTTTTGTGGGTTTCCTTCTCGATGAGGTTCCCTCTTGGTCCCTAGATTTGATTGTTGCATCTCTCTTTGTAGTTGTTATGTATGTTTACGCCTAATTGGAATTCTTCTTGATGTGAAGTTGTAAAGGGTTTTGAGGTCCCTTCAAAACCTGTTTTTAAATTAATTGAAAACACTTCGCATTAATTCATAAGATAAGGTAGCTTGATCCATTTGATTGCCTCTATCTTTTTTACCTTGCTTGGATCCAAATTAGGATACCAATCTAGAAACAAGAAACTTTGCCCTCTGAAATCCTAGCATTTCTCATTTATAAAATCATTTTTCAAATATTCATCTAAATAATCTATAAACAACAAAAATGGCGTGGATAGTAAAAACTACCTAGCCTTAAGCGACATCTTCAAGCCATTCTACCACTTCCTCTATCGGGCAATTCCCTCCAAGCCATCTATCAAAGAAGCCACGGGTTTTGCAACACTCGCATCCATTCCATGCATTTATTACTCATTTTAATCACAAGCTTCTCTTTTGGATACCCTAAGAATGGCTTTCATTAATAGCGTAGAGTACTTTTCAAACCCTTTGAGGACTAAGAGACCTAATATGAATTAACCCTAGATTTATCCCAAAAAAATCTTAGTTAAAGGGGCTTCTAGGAACACTCTTTTGGGTAAGGTTTCAAAAGTGGTACTTTAGGAATAGATTTTTGCAAAATTTGGGGTTAATTAAAGAAAGTCCTTTGTCATATCTTGCCTTGAATGGTGTATGAATCGTGATAGTAGTGATTTAGAGAACAATCTTCGATTGACACTAGTCTAAAGAGCATTAGCTATCCATCTTCCCAAATAAATGAAAAGATTTGTCAACTTTTGAATCAAAATCAAGGCAGTGGAAGTAAGAAAAATTGCCCATATTTGGGATGGCTTAACTTTTGTTCTCCAATACTCACTCAAACCTGAATTTTTCTCTTTGTTTTTTTCTAGATCTTCTAGACTTTATGAACTCCCATCTAGATCCACTCATTGATGGTAGAGGGGATCCCTACACATAATATTTTTTATTTTTTTTAAAAAGACATCAATGCTAAAGGAATCGTAAGCTCCAAATCTAGGGTTCTCTACTTCCCCAATTGTTGACACACTTCCACTATAGATGTGAAGCCCTCAATCCTATTGTTTGGATGATGAAATTCAATCAATCTCTGGCCAAACAATGGGAATTTGGGATTCTTACATTTAAACACAAAAGAGCATAGAATCCTTCTAAGATGCTCAGTTGTGCCTTCCAAGAATGAGAATCAATTGCCAGATCTAAATGAGAATGAGTTTTGCTTGAGATCCAAAAAATGTGTTATTTACCTTTTGAACTTGTGCAATTTTGTCAAAATCCCAAAGTGCAAGTGTGAGCCATATTTTCTTTTGGAGACATTGCAAGTCTCCAAAAGCACACCTCTAGACACAAAATGCATCAACAATAATCAAGCTATCCTCGAAAATTACTATAGAAAAACAAGCAATTAATGCATGCAATTTATCAACAACAATTCACCACACAATCTTGGTCTAGGAGAACAAATAAACATGAGAGAGTGTGCGGCCTTTAATGCAAATAAGCAAGATACAAATAATAATACAACAAACAATTTAAAATCAAACAGTTATACAAAATTGCATCATAACAATAATGGAACTCAAATCCTCCATTTCAATGTAAGTCTGAAGAAAGGTTTCAAGCCTACAGATTGTTTTGGAAGCTTATTTAGGAAGAGAAATCAATGGCTTTATAACAATTATCAATTTGAATATGTATTGAATGGTTCTTAGCATGAGTAAAGGGGACATGAAGCATGCTTGTAAGACTCTTAGCCTTTTCTAAACAAATTATTATTATTATTATTATTATTATATTTAACAAATATTAATGTTTTAAGAAACTTTAAATTAGTGATTGTTCATCGTCTAGAAGGATGTGTTTACGAGATGAAAGTTCAAAATTTATCTTTTATAAGGACATTTTCGATTTTTGCATTTCTAATTGAAAAAATTAATGATTGAAAATGTGTCTTTTAAGATAAACTCGTATAATTAATTTAAGTTTGATAGATTAATATGTATCATCAATTTGATATCAGATCATAATTAATTATAAAAGAATTAATGTTTTCACCAATTTTATACACATCAATTAATGTTAAAAGATGAGTAAGAGAACATAGATTCAAAGAAAAAGGAAAACGTTGCTTGTAGAGGAAAAGAGTGATAGTACAACTGATATAAAATGGCAATTACATGTGTATATAAGTAGATAAACAATTACAAGAAAAATATCAAAAGCAATGAAGAGTAAACATATTTTTTAAAATATATATTCAACTTCTATAAAGATTTTGAATATATTATTACATCGTACAACTATTTTGCTTTCTATAAACTAATATACAATTTTCACCCTCACAATAACATATGTTACATATATAAACATATATAAGGTTTGTATTTAAATGTGATTATTCTTCTAATTCTGTTACTCACAAATCAATATGTTCACAATCAATTCTATCCTTGTTAAATTTATTATCATTAATTTTTATTAACTTTTATGTCGTCTTTTCTTTTTTAATCTTCTGATTGGTTCAATCCTTGTTCAATTTATTATTATTAATTTTTATGATCATTTTTCTTTTTTATGTTTTGCCTTGCTCTAGTACCTCTTTAAATCCAAATCAGAAATCTTATTCTCACCATCTTCCTTTACTTTTATTCCAAATCAGAAATCTTATTCCTCACCATCTTCCTTTACTTTTATGATTAAGCATCAACTATAATTTAATATGTGAATCAAAATTCACAATTACTTCCAAAAACTTTTAAAATTTGTGAACACTGAAAAACTTAATGCCATACCTAAATGCTTAAAATAAAACTTACTTATTTTCTTAAATTTTAGAACATTTAATTGTAAATAAATTATTTGTTACATATTTAACCATATTATTTTAAGAATATTGGTTACTATTTTATTTAGTGGAGTTATTAAAACTATTCTTACTACCGAGTATTTCAACATTATAAATGGGCACCCAAATTTTGACGTCTCTTGATAAGAATTGCAAATGTAAACGAGTGTGTTGCATTCCAAGGGACAATATACTCAATCCTCCAATCAGGAATTCCCAGATTAAGTTGTTGAATGATCTTGAACAAAGCACTTCTATCTTATTGTATACTTCAATATTTTTGTTGAAACGTCACGTGACAATACTTTTTTCTCTATTCATTTCAACAGGAATTTGATGGCCGTATTAGCCGTTTTTCCACTTTTCTGCTGCATATTACAGGCCGAAAATTTGTTGGAGCATATTACAGGTTGGTTTTTTTTTTTTTTTAAACCATCAATATGATAATTTATAAACAAACCATCAAAGTTTATTATTGACAATTCTTTTAAAACATACTATATAAACTTATTTTTACCAATATTAAATATTAATGCAAAATATAAACTTAGAAACTTTCTTAAGTTGACATATATTGCTAATTTATAATTACTTTCTAGCATTTATATTAGTTTATAAAATATATCAATTTTGAAACAGATTATTAAAAATATTACTAATTCATTCATCTATTACTTTTATTTTTGACAATCAATTTTTATCTTAAAACATAAAATGAAAGACATTAACATGACCAAACTGTCATAAAAAAATACACAAGCCAAGCATAGTTGACAGTCAAATTCGAGGCCTGATTTGTACTAAATGTTTCCAAACTAATAATCAAAAAAATTCTGAATACAGGTGATTAGCTGATATACAACTTCTGAATATAGTCGCATAATCCGAATATACAATAAACTCTAAAATTATTACACTCGAGACAGAAATTATCGCACAAAAAGGCAATAGTGATGAACACTATATGTTATGATCATCCATCACGTCATCGTCGTCATTCTGGATTCTTGTAACTGTTTATACTGTTGTAGAGGGTTTTGTGTTTGAAATCTAAGGTCCTGCGGTACTAAACTTTTATAAACTTTCCATCAACTCCAGTGCTGGGTGTGGCAGCATGTTCATCAGGTAACAATCATTTATCTTTCACTTGGGCTGTGTCTGCAAATGACCGATAAATTGATGGGAGTTGACTTCTGCAAGAATGCAAGGTAACAGGTAATTGATGAGAGTTTTGTATTTGCCCAGACAAAAACCAAGACAACTTTCAACTTGTTCTATGGGTGCAGCCTCTCTTATGACTCCGAGATAATTCTCATCATCAATTGAACATGTAATTTTACAGCTTGTCCAGCCTTGATTCTCAGTTACACTTATTGAGCTCTGACAAGATTGCAAAGTGACAGGTCCCATGGAGTTTGCTCTGGTATGAATGTAAATCGTTTTAGCACACTAAATGGGTATCACGGAACTATTCAGACATCGGAAAAGATGCTAGTAGTATGTATATTTATGAGGGAGCTGCTGTAGTCTACAAATTGATGTGTTCAGTGCCTGTACAACAGGTGATAGATTTTACATAATTTGCACTTACCTAACAGGAGACATGCCTAACCAATAAGATACATACACGATCCAACATTATTTTTTGCAACTTCTTTCTGCAATGATTATCTTTAATGAAGCATTTGAATCGAATAAGATGTGTACATCACATCACATTTCCAGTAACCACCAAAACAGACAGATGGAAACCCAGGCAGCAGAAGACATCCCATCATACCCAACCAACTAATGGGAATGTGATGACGGAAGCCAACCAGATGTATGATACCACATGTTGAATGAATTTTAAATTTAATAGCGAACAGATGGGAATGAAAACAAGGAAAACAGAAAAGCCTCATTTATTGCAGTCCGTTGCAATTCCCAACTCCTAACTTAAAAATTCAGGATCATGCTTACAAGATCAGAATCCAGTTGAAGAGAACTGCACTCCAAAAATATCCATCATTGTTCAATTCCTCCTACGTGCTGTGTTCAATACTCAGGTGACAGACTAAACGGATTGCCCCCATTGAGCCGTCAAAGCTGAAAAGTTGCATGACAAAACAATTCCTATATATGTATCCTACCTATCTTAATGATCAGAATATGTGATGTGGAGAAGGCATCCATTTCTGTGGAGCCCTATCCTCTGCCTGAGATCAAATATATTCCAGCTAAATGACAGAAAGAAAACATGGAAATGGATAATGATTCAGATGACGAGAAACTGGTGAAAAGGTACTTAAAAGAGGTTTTCTGACAGAACACACTTGCACGAATATATGTACAATGTTTACCTTGGGTCAATAATAACCAAAGATACCCTATCAATCAAAAAATAATAATAAGCAAAGACTGCATTCCCTTCATCATCTAAGAATTGAGAAATTTGCATATGGGGAGAATGCTCCTCAAAATCTGTGACTAAGCTCAATTTTTCTGTCCCTGTTTCATTAGTTTCACTTCCATCATTATGCTGGTTAGTGCTCTGTGAGTTCTAAGCTGTGCTCCCACCATCATGTTCAAAAACTCTTGGTTTTTTTTATTCAGTTGATAATAGCTAGCAATGAAGAAAATCATGGTTATTACACCATTATTACAATGGTGAATAAAGTCCCATCCCATAAATAGCTGGCTGTTAGGAAAATTGTGGTTCTTATGCTATAGTTTGTCTAAGTTGCTACTAACTCACGTAGGATAACATAATGAGATGGAAAGAGATACACTTGGATCCCTGAAGATTAGAATTAAGCTAAATATCTAGATTCTATATATATTAAAAAGATAAAACTTGTTAAAATCATTACAATGCTTACATTATAGTTGTGTCCATACAAAAAAAACATTGATATATACATCTTTGCAGCCTAAAAAAGATAGTTAAAGTTCAGAATACCAAACATCATGCATTTGCTAAAATAAAACTGCCATAAATATTACATACTTGAAATAAAAATATACTAATTTGATATCTATTATCAATTTGTCAAACTTGAATGTCATGACAGATACTGGCCCTTCAATATCAAAATACTAAAGTAGAAATCAACGTCTCACTATTGTCATCAACGCCAGTATCATTGTTGCGGGCATGAGGTGATGAGGTATATTGCCACCCACATACAGCCCTACAGCCACTTGCTCACTCTAGGTCTACATCACACTTCTGCATTGCACCTTCCTTGTACTCATTTTTTAAGTTAGAAGGTACAAGTTGGAATGCACATAAACTAGCTCCTTCGCTTTATTTGAAGCCTATCAGTTGCGCTCCACTAAATGGATGAAGTATGTATTATAATTTGACTCAAACGAAGAGGAATTGTTACCAAATTTCAATTATAAATCAAACCTCAATTTTCATAATACAAATTATAAAACTGAAAAATAATCAAATTAAATGTGTGATAAATAATAGGACCTTGGAGATGAGGCAATTTTTATAATTGTCAAGTGTGGGAAAACATTACTCAATTGTAGCTAGATCCTCCATAGCAAGACAAAGGAACAGTTTGGTAACCACCCCTTGCCTAACTTATACACCTATATATGGTGGCATCCTCATTGACATAGCAAGGATCTCATTGCTTAAATATCTGAAAGTATATGCAACAGCGAGATGTACTGGAGTGGTGATCGTTTTCACTTATGATAGACTTCATCTTCTCAATCATTGAGATGATGACATTGTATACTTCTCCCAAACATGGCTTATCTGTGTCAATAAAGGGAATCATACTCATGATGGACTCTACCAAGCACCATCTGGAATTATTTTCTATACTATTGTTGGCCTCTCACTACTAGATTGCCTCCACACTGACCAATGTTGGCTGAGGACCATGCTAGAAAGCACCTCCCACACATTCACAAGTTGACTCAAAACAATTGTGTTAGGATGCAAATCAGATTTTAACAACCTATTCAAGAATAAAAGTTAAAAGCAAAGCAAAGAAGAAGGCATCATGAGTTTAAAACGAGATTACTAAAGTAAAATATTAAATTTTTTGATTATAACATTTCATTCATAGAACCAAAAATTCCAATTAATCTTAGAAATCATGAATCACCAGGCTTCCAAACAAAAAATTTCAAGAAAATCACGGTTCTTTTAAACAACTAGTACAACATGATGGACATTCCAACAAATATATGTCTAAAATGATGTTACATTGTCACATTTTAACAAATAGGTGCCTGAAAATGGTAAATGCGACCTCAGCTCAAATTTCAATCCAACTCCCTTACGGATTTGATGAGGGGCCTGCAAAACTATTGAAACACTGCCAATCTCCTTTGTCCAAGCTGATTACGGCACAGACATAAATATTCAGTCTTGTACTAAGCTCTACCAAAGAAGTCACCACAGCAACGTAAATGTTTTGTCACGTGATTATCACATTGGTGCATTTGTGATTATCACATTTAAGGTAATGGATTTTAAAATATTTAGGCTGACCTTTTGCAAATTGCAATCCGCACCATGTTTGAATGCACCTTATGTTTTGTAGAAATACATTTAAATTTTATAAAATTATGATTTTTCAAATCTTAAATAAATTAATAATAAATCTAAACTCCAAAAGCTCGCCAAATGCATTTGTTGTCGTTTCTCTCCACTATGCAACTTTATCTAGATTGGCTCCGATGGCCTAAAAAACTCCCATGGCATGCATATTTTGAGCACTAAGGAGACATGGCACAAGGTCGAGGGTCAACATGATGGTTCTAAGTTGAATTTCAAGGAAGCAGCTATCTGATGATATGAGGGTTTGTGCATCCGCCCCTGGCTAGACAACAATTTACTCACTCTAAGCTCCAATCTAAATGACCCTCATGCATCACTTAAAGGAGTTTTGATCTGGTGATTTTAGGAACCACGTCTCCTTCACTCATCACCATTATTGACAATTCAGCTTTTCTTGGCTCTCTCCATGCATGTCGACCTAATGCTATCCTACCAATCTCTATGGATGATTGGCTTGTTACAATGAAATCTTGCGAAGTCTTTTGAAAATTGTAGCTGCAATAGAGATCATTTATCTCTAGTTTTGCTATATAGATGATATCTTTGTATTGTGTCAACAGCTGGAGAAGATTTCTATGATAAAATTTGAGATAATATTATATAAGAGACATGTCATGAGTTTGGAAATATGAAGAGATTTTGTACTTGGAAATTGAAGAGGCCTTTGGTTGTGATATGAAAGGTCTCTCAATTCAATATATATACATGATTGCTTTGCGTGATTATACACAGCATCAGGTTGAAAGCATTGTACTTGAGCTTCTAGTATTAATAAAAGAGGTTTTTCTGGTGTCGCTGGGCTTTACCCTCTAGTTGGAGGATCTTCCCAAGATAAAGTTGTTGTGTCTTTATGCGTCTTCTTTTGTTTCTTGTTGTTTATCATTATTTCTAGAAAAAACATTAACATGGTATCAGAGCCAGGTTTTATTAAGTATCCAGAAACAGGATAGGATGTTTTGGATTCTTCAAGTTTCATGATGTCTAATGTCTGTCCTTATTGTTGTCAAGTGTTGAGAATTAATAGCTGCAAGATAGATCTTCTTAACTCATCTGGTTGCTTTTACTTCAAAGTATTCTAGTTTTCTTGGGCTGCAGCTTTAGTCTTTGTTCGAATATTGCTTTGTTCTAGTGTGTGCCACATATCTCACTCTCCTATCTGTTGTGTCATCATTTTCTGACGACATTAATTTCTGTGGGCTTCATATCCTGCTGACTCAAAGCTTTTTCATCGTCTAATAATCGTTTTTGGCAGTTTTGTGCCTGTCTTCACCATGGGCCTTCTTTGTATCGAGATGGCATCACTCTCAGCTGCTCTGGCATCAGTTTCCTTATGTCCTGTCAGTGCTTATTTGTTTCATATGTGCCATTTCTGTTTCGTGCCTCACCGGATATTTTATTAATTCCACTGGATGCTCTTTTTTAGTGTGTTGCTTCAGCTTTCTGTGTAACCAATCAAGAACTTATCGGACTCATCATTTTTCTATGACTCATGCATATGATTGGGCCCAGTGTTGTGTTTTCGGTATCGCTTTTATGACTTCATTGAAGTCACCGGTTACTCAAGGTGTCGCTTCACTTGCCTTTCAATGCCTCATGAACTATAAGGGCCATTTAAGGAAATTCAAGAAGATTCTGCAGATATCTGCAGATATATAATTTAACAAATGTTCTGTCGCTCAAGTAATCCTGCTGATCAAGTGTTTGTATGACTTTTTGTGCAATTCTGAACTTCTAGACTAGAGGACATAGCCCCTCTATAGTCTTAATTCTCCTTGCTGTTGGGACTAATATAGTTGGGAGAGTTCTAAGCTTCATTGTCATTCATTTGAATGCAATCAGAAGATTGGTGGAATTTGGAAGTTTAAGCATTTGACTCACTGTTGCAGATTGGGAGAACATTCATCTCTTGTCTGTCATCAACCATTGTGGAGAGCAGTGCAGTAAGGGAGGTTGGACTTGGCGGAAGCTAGTACAAAGTAGCAAGGTTGTTGCCATGTGTCAATAGAGAGGAAATACTACAAGCGGCAGGTGTAGAGAGTTGCCACACACTGGGAATCATTTTATATTCTAGAGGAAGAAGTGATTGTTGTTTAATGTGCATTATCAAAGAGTAATATCTGTTTGATGGGCTTTATCTAGCAAAGTTGCAGCTATTCTAGCTAATCATAGGTCCTTCCTGAGCAAAATGTATCGCCTTGTATTAAAGGGGCTTTTCTGCAAAATTTAAGGATAAGGATGATTGAGCGAAGATCCATTACCTTGGCTGAGTCATGTATGTGTATGGGTGTTGAAAATGATCGAGTCAGTGTTTTTTCTTATAGAGTGGTTGAGTTGATAGTGTTGTTCTATAAATAGAAAAGGACAGATCAGATGCATTGTTTGGAGCAGCTGACTGATAATTTCTTTCACTATGACTGGGCGGTTGAGTAAAGCTGGACTACAAAGAGACTAGTATTCTATGATTATATCCTTGAGTACAAATCCTGAATTTTAGTTATATTACTGGGAATAGTATATAGCATTGATCTCTATATTTGATTTGATGAATTATTACTAATTTCTCTTGGTTGCAGCCGCATCAAGAAGCAATAAGATGATAAGAGATTAATGAACATCAGAATGCTGATTGCAGTCATGGGATTGATGATACATATCTTCATTAAAATAGGAAGATCATATACAAGAAATTATATTAAAGAAAGGTTACCTTACAGAGGGAGACATCTAATTATTTGCAAGAATGTGGCAGTGTAACTGCCAAAGATCATGTTTGGTCAAATTGGAATCAGCTATCTTATTGTGGTGATTAAAGTTGTCATCACTGAGAGGGAGTCTCTGTCGAGAGAGAATCTCAATCATTCGTATACATGCTGTTAACGAGCTCTTCATTGTAAAGGAGAAGTTTGAGGTGAAATCCCTTATTAATGAGTTCTTCTCTACGAGAGAACTTTTAGGTGAAATCCCTTATTCCACCCTTTCTGAGTAGACATGGTGGATCCACCCCCTACGAGTAGGCATGGTGAAAATGCATGCTTATCTAGGAGATGTCTGAGGTTAAAGTCTTTGTTCCACCCTCTGTGGGTAGGCATGATGGAAATGCATTCTTCTCTAGGAAAACCTTGCTCCACCCTCTCTAAGTAGGTATGGTGGATCCACCCTCTCCAAGTAGGCATAGTGAAAGTCGTGTGCGACTCCATGACTTTAATGTTACGCTCTTATGAATTAACTATGGTTATGCTATGCTGAGATAACATCTTTTAATGAGAATCTATGTGATGAGAATTTATCATTGACATCTTTGGATGCAGCTATGTGTGCCTGCCATACCAAAGATCTCTATCTTGATAAAAGGGAGTGTTGAAGATTGTAGCTCCGATACAGATCTTTATCTTTGATTTTGCTATATAGATAATACCTTTGTATTTGTGTCAACAGTTGGAGAAGATATATATGATAATATTTGATATAATATTATATGAAGAGACATGTGTCTTGCATTTGAAAATATGAGGAGACTTGTATTTGGAAATTTAAGAGGCCTTATGTTGTCATACGAAAGGTCTCTCAATTCAATATATATACATGATTGTTTTGTGTGATTATGCACAGCATCAAGTTGAAGGCATTGTACTTGAGAACTTCTATTATTAATAAAAGAGATACTGTTTGGTGTGGTTGGGTTTTTCCCTTTACTTTTGGAGGGATTTCCTAGGATAAAGTTGTCTTTGTGCGTCTTTTTTTGTTTATTGTTGTTTACAAAACATTAACAAAGGCATGCCCTAAGATTCATGAAGTTGTAGCTAAAGTTTAACAGCCTAATGCCTAGAATATGGAAAATTAGAAAACAGTAATGCAGGAAGAAAGCCGTATATCATATGTCCCAAACCATTTTTAATTTTGGAATTTGAATCTCTTGCAAACAGTGTGCGAGTACTTGACAAAAGCCCTTGGGTTCACCAAGGTGACTTTTTAAACCCTAGTTTCCTTCATTTGACCCACATATCAAGAGTTTCTCCTCTGATTTTATCAGAGTGCACCTTTACTATCTTCCCTTTGATTTCTGTGAATTAGACTATCTCTAGGCTATAAGGCAATAGCTTAGACAAGTATCCTTGCAGCTCACAAGATACAGTTAATTACTAATAGTTCACATTTGCATGCATATGTGTAGAAATGGACGTGTCCAATGGTCTCCCTAGCAAACCTAATGTATGCAAGTTGAGAAGAAAAAAACATCAAAAACCCACCATCAAATAAGTCTTGTTCATTGAAAAAGGGGCAATGTATCGAAGGATTGTATATAACTAATGCAATGTATAGTTTGATACCTCCTAATCATTCACACTCATTGCCCTTTCCTTCATCTTTAATATACTGATTAAAAATATATATTATATCATTAATTCAATTAACCTATTTAATTATTTTAGTTAATTTATAATTTGTAATTAACATATAATAACAAGATATTAAATGTTTTTATCTATAAATTTTAGGTTTTTTTAATAAACATATAGATACAAATTTTAGTATAAATAATTTGATTTTGATTTTGATTTAAAATAATTTGTTCTTTAATAATGTTTCATTTTTTTACACTTCTTCTAAATAGAAAAAATTACTTTTGAAGTTCCAATTTATACATTAGAATATAGTTGAATAACATTTTGAAAAATTGAAATGAACATTTCAAGGATAAAATTAAATTCAAATGTCATAAAATTAAATAAGTCATATGAACGAATCTAGAGAAAACTCAAATTAACAAATTTTTTGGGGTCAAATCTGCAAATTGAACCCACATCCCTAATGCCCAAACTAGAATGGTACCAGTTCTCTTTTCTAAAAGATTATGCATTTCTTCTTTGGAGCACCAAAGATTGCTTAAAGTTTCAACATCTTACAACTTCGATCTTACACTTTGGCTTCTCCATCATAGCCTCGTGCATTTTTTGGTGCACAGCCCATGCTTCATTCAATTTGGTTGAGTGGAGCTTTTATATCGATACTTCTTTGCCTTTGTTATAGCAAGTTTCACTATAAACCTAGGATTGAATAATTCGAATCCTATTTGGCTCAAATCAAAATTGAATATAGCAAAATGTCATTATATAACCCAAATGCTTTCCTCACAAAAAAGCAATATCATAAGTTAATAGAGCATGGTTTAAAATATTATACACTACCATCTAATACATCCCCACTTATGAAATTGAAGTTTGCCTTGTACTCGTCTCGTCATTTGTTAAAAACAATGTTAATAAGATGTGTCCCCTCTTCCTAGAACCGTGCGTCTTGGGAAAGGACATCCCTAGGACAAAGGAACAAGGTCGTGGGATCCCCACACCACTGCTTATCTACTACCACTTTTTCGTTAAGGTAACATGGCATCCTAGAACAAACATGAGGACACCAGGAACATACCTCAAATGTCTTGGACACCTCCAAGCACACCCCTTAATAGACAGTCATATATGTAAATTTGAAAAAAGAAAAAAAAAATTGCATGTTTTAAAAAATATTCTAACATGCCAATTTTGGGAGAAAACACTTCAAAAATGAAAAATCCAAAGGCCCAAGGACCCCATTAGAGGCCACCACCCCCAAAAAACCGCTTTCAAATTTAAATACAAAAGAAGAAATTAATAGGGAAATCATGTCAAATCAAGATGTTTTTATACCAAGTTTACTCTACTCCAATGATGAGAAATTTTCCCAGAGGGATGTTTAGAGGCCTTCATTCACTAAATTTTGACATTTTGTACTTGTTTAGATATGATGCTACTCAATGTAATCATCTTTATGATATTGTTTATATAATGTAAATCTTCCATTTGCCAATTTGACAATGTTACCTAGCATTCTAATTTCTACTTAGTAATTTGATATTCATTGTTCCATTGTTCATTGTTCAAGTCTTCAGTACTTAGCGTTTGTGATTTTGTTATTTTACTTCTTATATTGTTAATACATAATTTCATAACTAACATTTCAAGTACTATATGTATAGTATACACTGATACAGTACTTGGTGTATACAACACCTCAAATTTAGGCTCTTTAACCCCACCCCGCAAACACGTCATGAAGTCCCCCCATATCCTCAACAAGTGGCGGGACGCCAGTTGAAAGATTGACAATGTTACTTAGCATTCTAATTTCTACTTAGTAATTCGATATTCATTGTTCCACTGACCCCATCCCACAAACACGACATGATGTCCCCCCATCCCCAACAAGTGGCAAAACGCTAGTTGAAAGACTAGCAAACTAAGTTCCAATACAACGTAATGTAGTCAATCACATGAACTTGAATGAAAAATGATTTATTTTGCAGTTAATGGATTAAATTTTTATTTTTATTCGCTCTCTATATCTCAACATATCCTACCACTATGGAATTACTATAATATTTCCATATGCCTCCACGAAATTGAACCAAGGTTTATTTTCAAAGGTGGGATGAGGGTGACCAATGGAAATAGAAGTAGGTGACATTGTAATCCTTGAAGTACCAAGGTTAGACAACAAACATTGCAAAACACATTGAAAAATGCAAACAAATAAAACTATGAAAATAGTTTATGGTCAATAATTTGTGCTACATTAATTAGATATGTATTTATATAGAAAAGCCTTAGTTTATTATTTTGCATGATGCAATTGTTTCAAAAGTACAAGACTTTAGAGTTAAAATTTAAGATCATTAATCATATGATTAAAAACTTTACATTGTATATCTAACATGGAGATTTGTGTGGCCTACTTGACATAACAAAAGATATGTAAAGTTGGCATGTAGCTTGAGCTGAACAAAACTAAACATCAACATAGATTACACAAAAATTGGTCATAAATAGAATATTATTAAAATTATTATGTAAATGGTATGATTGATATTATTATTTTTATTTACAATATGGTTAGTAATAAATAGAAAGCTTTCGTGTCATGTTGCAGCCATACTAGTAAGGATCGACCTCAAACTCTATTCACCTAAAAGCCAATTTAGAAAGAAAATAAGGTAAGTGAATTTGAGTAGTTTACACGGGAATCCAAGAAAGGGACATTACATGGGGGTATCAATGCATCATATTGCCAACTTGAGGGATAAACAATAATTGATTCAACTACATAAATGAGCTTTAAGGGCTATAGAAAGAGAAAAGATGAGCATTATAAGCCAAAACAACACTATGAATTGAGGGGCTTTATGGAATGGAATGAAGAAACAACCCAAGCCTTACTACAAGCCCTTCAAAATATAACTAACACCCTTGCACTAGCTAAAGACATGAAATGGAAGTCACTCCTAGCAAATCCAAGTGACAATAAAACTATAGTAGGGTCAAATGCAAGATTGAAAGGGACCTCCTTTCTTGATGTAGTAGGCCAATCTCAACACACAAAAATTAATAAATTCATAACAACACACAATACAAATTCAAACTCTCAGTTCTTCATTCCTCCCAAAACTGCCTCTACATGGATCTCTAACTCCATTAAATAACACTACTACAAAAAACAAGAAATTTCCAAATTTGGCAAATTTCAACAATAGGAAAAACATCCCATTTTTGGTAACTTCTAAACTCCGAAAGCAAATTTGAAGTTTCCTAAATCTACCCTTTAAACTAAGAAGTCGAATTGCCAACTAATCTCCGAAATTTAGAAAGAAATTTCGAAGTTATTACAAAGCAGAAATATCAAAAAAACACCTAAGATATTTTAAAAGTGAAATTCAAAGGTCAAGATGGAAATTCTGGCTCTCGAAAAAATAGTCGAAACAGCCCCAACAAAGCTGGCTTAGTTGGAATCCACCTCAACTATAGATTTTTAAAAAAACCCAAAAAAATCTAAGAAAACCCAAATTCGAGTCAAAAATTATGACTCTTCAAACTCGCTGCATCATTTCTTAACCAAGGAGGGGCCCTCAAGGGAAAGTGAAGATACTAACAATCCTAACTTAAGGGACCTTGCCTAAGAAAATACAAGGGTTAACCCTAAGGTTAATAAAAGTATACCCTTCATAATGTATTGCAAGGCAAGAACAAAAAAAACATTCATAAACGAGGGACGAATCAAGCCAACTAAGATTTACAGCATGAGATAGGAAAATTGACCATCCCCAACTTCAATGGGTCAAGAAGAACCGCAACTCGCGCTAGAATTCAAAAACTAGAATCATATTTGACCCTTTATCCCATGACAAAAAAGGAAGCCATATATGCCACATGCTACACCTAGGAAGGCTAGCACGTGATTGGTGGCAACATGTCATAACTCGATACAAAAGTATTAAAACCTATGACGTCTTCAAGAAGAAAAGTTTTTAAAGATTTGATCAGACTCGCCCTCAAAGACACTTTAAAGAACTAATAAAATAAGGAAAAAGGGAATTCTTGAGGACTATATTAAAGAATTTCAAAGGCTAGCAGTTGCGGTTCCCAAAATATCAAAGAAAAGACTCACCTACTTATTCATAGGACTTTAGGACACACTATATTGTCTAGTATGTGCTTTCAACCCTACTACTCTACATGAAGCAACCTTAAAATCAACACAACTTAATGCAAAAAAAGGGGAAAGGAACCACTCAAAAAGAAAAGATAAGCAACTCTATGAGAGGAATAATCAAAACCCATTTATTTCCAAGGGTGTTGTGAGGTTTTCACACCACCGTCCCATTGCAAATAGGGACCCCCTCTTTTTTTGCTTTAGTAGTCATAGTAATGGACTTAGTTGTGTTTACATGGTCCTAGGTGGTCTTAGAAGCGGTTTTCGAAGTCTCCAAGTTTGAAAGATGACTTAGAGCAATTTTGACATGTTCGAGTAGTCCAATCTATCAAGAATATGGATGAGAATTAAGCTCGACTGGTCAAGGATAGGGAGTTGAAACGATTTGTGATGAAATGAGTTAGAGCCTTTTGAAAAGTCATTTTCCAACTTCAATTTGATCATAGAAAGTCAAGAGACGTTCTAGGAGGTAACAATGTTGAAGACATGTTGAATCCTAAAATTTGGCTAAAACTACAATTTTTTGAAAACTCTCAAAATCTAGAATCTTTAATTATAACTCCTATGAAGCTGAAACTTATCTCAAACATGTTGACAGTATTTATATAAAATATAACTTGAAGTATAAGTAACTTAATGTTATATTTTCATATTAAAGCCTCCACCCTTTGAGTTGAGAAAACGACTAAGTGAAGACAACAAGTTGCAAAGAGGAGATTCCTCTAGGCATAGTAGAATTTGCCTGCCCCATAGGAATCCAATTCTTCTAACCACCCAAAACTCACTTCCTTGCAAGAGTGAGTTCCAAGTTCCAATTGGTGAGAAAGGTGAAGGAGAATGCAAGAAAATGTTGTTTTGAGAAGTTGTGTTAAGAGGAAAATTCCTCTGCATAGGGAGGAGTTCGCCTATACAAGAGGGATCCAAATTCCTCTTCTAGGCCCTAAGTTTGCCCCTAGAAAAAAGCAGCGAAAATATAAAATTTAGGCCTTTTGACTTAAACAAAATACAAAATTGAGACTAATGGGATTGAGTTCCTTGAGATGAAGATAAAGTTGGGGAGAGGAATCCAAAATTCCTCTCTACACCTTGATTTCCACCATACGTTTAGTACTTGAAAACCATAAGTTGAGACCTTCAAAATCGAGTGAAGATCAACAAAAAGAAAAGGTTATATGGCTAGACGAGCTTGATGAAACATTAAGATTGAGGAAAAGTAACAATGGAGAGTATAATTCCTCTATTACACCACCACTAGAGGAATATAAATTTCTCTAGCAGGGCTAATTTTTGCCCTATGTACCAATACTTGAAATTTGATCCTTGATCTTCAAGATTGCATGAAAACAAAGGCCAAGAGGAGAAGAAAAGATGATGAAACAAAGGTCAACTTACATGGAGGATGGCAGCTTTTTGATGTGAGTTTGAAAGAAAAATGATGGACGGGGAAAATTCTTCTAAGAGGTAGATTCCACCACCCTTAGAGGAATCCATTCCTCTAGCGTACTTGCATTTCATTCCCTTTAGGTGGAGATTGAGTTGAGGAGAGGAATCCAAAATTCTTCTCTACCACTTAGTTGTCGCCATGCATTTGTGACTTGAAAACCATAAGTTGAGGCCTCCAAAATCATGTGAAGAACAACAAAGGGAAAAGTTACATGCTTGGCCAAGATTGATGAAACATTGAGATTGAAGAAAAGTAAAAATGAGGAAAATTCCTCTAGAAGTGATGGATTTTGATGGAGCCCAATTTTTTGCAAAACATTAGGGCCTCCAAATGTGAAATAATGTTGGAAATTTGATTTGATTGAAAGTGTTTTCATTGCTAAAGAATTCTCGCTGATCACAAACATGAGCTAGGAGATGCATGGCATGGTACAACAAAAGCAGTTTTTATCATTTACAATCAAGATTCATAAATAGCAATCTGGGGAATTTGGATTATTCGTGCTCATTGGCCAAAACTAGTTGAAGAATCCTATTGGAGAATTGGCGAAGCTCTTGGATTTCCAATCTGTGGTTTTGGGAACCAACAGATTGGCGACTCTGTTAGGGAGAGTTGCTCACAATATATGTTGTGAAGTTACCCAGAATTTCAAAATTTGCAGATTAGAATAGGAAAGTAGTTGTATCAATTTGATTGGAAGCGTACTCTATTGGAAGTGAGAACCCAAAAGATCAACACAATCAATACATTCCTCGAAAGATGTAGCGACTCAATTCAATAAAGTTTTCAGTTGGTGAGAGAAAAGGCTCAAAAGAAAAAGATTTGATAAAGAAGAGATCATGCACTGTGGAGAATATGTACTATGAACAAGAAGAGGATCTATATTACACCATGGAAGAAGTATAGATATATCCCTGCGATGCATTTTTAAGTTTAAAAAGATATGAAGGTGCATCCGCAGCACATTTGTTCATAAGAATGGTGAATATTTTTTAGTAAGTACCTTTAAATATCATGCCTCCACAAAAGGAACTTATTAAGAAAATTTCATGAGTAGGGAATCTCACCAAAGGACCTTGATTTGAAGCTTCTCCTTCAAATATTAGAAGAAGATGAAGAAGTTTTAAATTACATATCTCCTTTGGATGCATTTTTTAATTTAGAAAATGCAAGAAGAAGAATCTACAGTAGAAATCTTCATGAGGATGTTTAACGCCTATCAAGAAATACCTTCAAAATGTAGACCTCCCTCCTCTGATCTTTTCAACACAATGCAAGAACTAGGTCTCTTATATGATCATCAGTTCCTTTTCTTTTTCAAACTTATGGGTAATGAACTAGTTGTGGAGGAGAATGAATGCAGGACTAAAGTAATATATGAGTCAAGTGAGGTTTTAGAAGACTATTTTGGACAACCTAAAGAGGAATCCAACCACGATGAGACTTGTATGACATCAAATATCAATGAATGTGAAAATGAGGAAGAGAATTCTCTCAGTGTGGAAGAGATTTCAGCCTTGTTAGACATAGAATATCATAAACATATTGAGAAAAACAGTCCAAATGTTTTCTCAATCCATCACAATAAAAAAGTTAATGGATCAACACATATCCAGGGGGCGCTTGATGAAGGAAGTGATAACTCCTGAGAATCAAATAGTGAAGATGAAATAGCACTGCATATGGTAGGCGAGTAGGAGAATGCTTGAAGAGACAATGCTAATGAAAAAATCCATCTTGTTAATCAAGGAGATGACGCATTTCAGAAGGATGAATTTAGTAAAGGTATACAATTTGCTGATATCTTGTGTAATATAACACCTGATTACCCAGATGAAAGCTCCCATGAAGATGTGCATGAATTCTCTACATTCTTGAACCCATTGTTTGAAGAGGAAGTAGAAGAAGATATATTCGAGTTCTCTATGTTTTTGAATCATTTGTTTGAAGTGGATCTTCTATGCAATCAAATCCATCAACATCATGATGAGATAACAAGCCTAATGATGATATGCATTTAGAAGGTGAGAATCTTCCAATTTATCCTATGAGCATGAAGTCTATAAAACATGCGAAGATGAGACGAAAATAGCCAAGCACGATGAGGAAGATAGATTGAAGGATAGTCTTGAAGATTGCTCGGATATCTTACTTGACCATATCCCTAATATTTATAAAGAAGTGTCTCCTAGACACATAGTAACACGGGGACGCATCCCCCCCTTTTGCCCCACATCCTAGAGACAAGGATGCATCAGGGACTTGGGGACTCTATTCCTCCATCCCTAGCGGCACCACCAAATTTCGCCACCACAACCGAGGATAGGGGGACGTCTCGATGTTGACTATTTGTTGAGTCGACTATTTATGTTCAATGTTCAATGTTCCAATTCAATGCAATGTTCAAATATTTACTCTTTTACATCTTTATATCTTATATTGCAATACATATTTTTATAACTAGCATTTCAACTACCATATGTATAGTATATACAAGCCCTCTCCATCCCCACCACCATCTCCCCACTGCCCCCAAATTTGTTGAAAACAATTATTCAATTGAATGTTGTCTTTGGCATGAGATGTCAACGAGGGAGAGTTTGCTATCATATCAGAGAAATTTTGCATCAGTGAGTCAGAGGGAGAGATTGTAGTTAGAGAAGTCAAAGAAATCATTCCAGAGGAAGAGATTGATGTCAGAGGGAGTTTTCACTGATAGAGAGAGTTCTCATGCATGAGAATCAAAATCAAACAAATATTTTTGCTCTAAAAATTTCATTATACTATGACGTGTTGCCATCAATGCCAAAGAGGGAGATTGTTGAAAACAATTATTCAATTGTATATTGTGTTTGATGTTGCACAAAATGTCAAGCCTTTACCAAGCAGTTAGTGATAACCGAGCTCACTCGAGCATCGAAGGCATTTTTTTGTATGTGTCGAGCGTTCAATTATAACCAAGTTCAGAGACAGTATTGACCGAGCTCAATCGATTAATGAAGCTAAGTCAGTATTGACCGAGTTCAGTCGGTTATCAAAGGAAAGTCAGCATGAAGTTTGTTCTAACCAAGTTGGGTCGATTAACACCAAAACTCCTGTTCTAACCAAGTTGATTGGCGAACTAAGGGATCCACTATGTTAACCAAGTACTCAATTCTCTATTAGCCGACTATCAACATATTAAGTCTGATAAATTTATTGGTTAATACAAGCCGACTTAAGGGATGATAATTGTTTGATTAAAAGAGTATTCAAGCCAACTTGACAAGGTGAATCATATAAATGAAAGGTCAAGTTGAGGATTGAAATGTAGAATTGAAGAAGATGAATTAAGGAAACAAATTGGAAGGATATTTGTAAGAGGACAAAGTATCCAAGTTAACCAAGCTACAAAGAACATTCTGATCAAGGAGGATCAAGTAATCCAGCCAGAATAGAAATCTATATCAGCAAAGACAATTGCATCAGCAATCAGGTCAAGTCATTTTTACTTTCTAATAATTGTAGCAGTGAATCAAATCTCCTAACAGAGTTAGCCTAACAGCTATTTAGCAAATCCTGTAACAAGGTGGCATTTCTAGAGTGAAGTATCTGAAGACCTCTAACAAGGCCACTCCTACCAAGGTGAATTAAATCCTCTAACAAGGTCACACCTAACAGTGTGTTTTGTAACCTTTAACAGGGTTGGCTCCTAATAGGGCTCACTTCATAGGAGTGAAAATAGTAACTAGTTGCAATTGGTGGTTTTCCCAAATTAGGTTTCCACGTTAAATCTTGGTGTCTCTTGTGTTCATGTTATTTCTTTTATGCTTCTACAACTAAATTAATAAATGCTAATCACATTAAATATCTTAAGATCTAATTATCTCTGTGTTTACCGAGTAACAACAAAATATTCAATGTTAACCCAGTTTCAGTAAGGATTTAATTTAAAGTAGCATTGACATCTTAGGGACTCGGATTTGTTTTTGTGGTAACTGTTTCACCCCTCCCCTCTCAATTACTCCTTTGCGTTTCCAACTCCTCCTGTCCCCCGCCACCATCTCCCCACCACCCCCAAATTAAGGCCCCTCTGTCCCCCCCCTCCTGAAAACTTGTCCCCCCATTCTATCGTCCCCCAAGGCGGTGTAACTATGCCTAGACATGAACCATCTTTCAAACCATTATATGAACAAGTGTTGCACAATAGGTCTGAAGAAAAGATTGGATTAGACAGAGATAATCTGCATTTTGAATGTGAACACACAGAAAATTGTGTAGAAAAGGATGGTACATCTAATACAATAAGGGTCAAAGTGTTACATGATCAAAATCAAGTGTTTGATAGGGGAAGGATCAATGTTCGCTTTGGGAGGCCAAGGGCCACCCAATTCCACTTTGCATCAAGTTAAGTGTAGATACTTGGCATGTTCCCCAAAGATAGCTAGGATCTCATTATGCCCACAGGGGGGATACCTCCCCGAGGAGAACCACAAATGGAGCCCAATTTTTTGCAAAAATTTAGGGCCTCCATATGTGAAATAATGTTGGAAATTTGATTTGATTGAAAGTGTTTTCATTGATAAAGAAATGTCACTAATCAAAAACATGAGCTAGGAGATGCATAGCACGGTACAACAAAAGAAGTTTTTATCATTTATTTTCAGGATTCATAAACAGTGATCTGAGGAATTTGGATTATTCCCATTTGTTGGCCAAAACTGAATGAGGAATCCTATTGGAGAATTGACAAAGCTCTTGGAATTCCAATCTATGGTTTTGGGAACCAACAGATTCAACCACCTTTAGAGGAAACCAAATTCCTCTAGCAAGGCTAATTTCCACCAAGCGTAACAATGCTTGTAATCTAATCCTTAATCTTCAAGATTGCACAAAAAGGAGGGTAAGATGAGAAAATGAAAAGAAGATGAAACAAAGGTTAGCTTATTTATGAGATGTCGAATTTGGAAGAAAAATCTAAGAGAAAAATTCCCATAAGTGTGGTGGATTCCATTTTCCACCACACTTAAGAGGAACCCATTTTCCTCTCATGTGCTTCAATTCCACTCCTTTATAAAGGAAGGTAAAAACAAAGAACCAATTTGTGCAAAATGAAAACATTTTTTTTGTTCCCAAAATGATGATTAACTATTGAAAATTGAAGGGAGACAAACGAAGAATAAGAGAATGTTTGAAGGAGAAATGGAATTCAAATTCATCCCCTATGTTGAATTTCCACATTTGGCAAAGTAGCTCAAAAAGGACAAGAGGGGAATTTAATTAGTAATTAAACAAAATTAAAACCATACCTCCAATCAATCTGAAAAAGTCAACCCAAACAGAGAGAGAAAATACAAATAAATATAAAATTTTACTACGTCCAAAACAAGGACTGAGTCGGCCCTCTAGCACACATGCCTCTTCATGACATCCAATTCCTATATAAAGGAGAAGACATGAATTCATTTTAACATCAATCAAAACACACTTGTTCTACCTTTTCGCAGCAACTTCTTCTCATCTTGATAGAGAAATTCATTCTTAAAAGATAAAGTGAATTTTCTAAAAGGAGCAAATATTTTGGAAAGCTAAAATAGATCTCTTCCACAAATTAGAGATTAAAAGTAAAATCTAGGTATGAAATATTGTTAAACTCATTTATTTTCCACATTTTAGCATAATTTCATTTCAAAATTTGAAAGAGAGAGAAATCTTGTCTTAAACTTATGAAAATCCATATTCACTTGCATTTTGCCTTGTTGTCTTGATAAAGGAGAAATGGTAGGTTTAGATATAATCTCATCTAAAAGCTAAGATTTCTTTCATGCTTTCTTATCAATTTTGTGAGCTTAATGCAATTTCCCTTTTGGTTCTTGCAAGGTAATAGGAAAGAGAGAAGGCTATATATGCAAATCCTCCATAATCGTGCCATCAACATGGATGCTAAAAGGTCAAGCTTGAGAACATCAAATGAGAAAATGTTCAATCCAGATTATTTAAGTACAAATTCAAGGCAAGATCAAGATGGACTTCAAGAATAATCAAAATTACAAGTGGAAGAAATTTTCATCAACTTGGATTTCCAAGTTCACCTTGAAGGATCCCATGACTTCAAGAAGTTCAAGATTCAAGTTTGCAAGTAAAATCAAATTAAAATAGTAGCAATGAGAAAATAAGAACAGAGATGGAGAAAATCTGGGAAGATGAAGCAATTTGGGAATATGCCATCACAGTTGAAGGCTTGATGATGTTGACCATCAGAAGATATTTTCACATCACCAAAGGATTGATCAAGTCTACAAAATAAGGATGTTGGGGTGGCACCCACTTGTCTTTACCAATCATAAAAATCTAGTTTAACATGTTTAAATATATTCAATCATATTCTGCCAAGTATACAATTTTCTCATTGGATTTCAAAAGAATTGTATTTTCCTCATTGACCTACAAGGTGGAGCCATCGTGTAATTGGATGATAAGATGTCAACCCTAATTAGTGTTAGTGGAGATAAATCTTGCCTCGTGATCTTGAATTGAACTTGGCCCGTCATTGTGATCGAACAACCCTAAAAGGCCAAAGCCTCCTCATTTGTAAAGAGTTAAGAGTTTCAAATTTATTAGAGAGGAGATTGCATTAAAGTAGAGTAGGAGAGGAGACTCAATGGAATTGTTGGTCTACATGTTACTTTGTGGTATTGCATTGTTTCTTTACTTCCATGGTTAGATAGATTTCATTTCATGTTAAATGGTGATTAATGGTGAGGCTAATGTCCATACTTTTTGGTACTTGTACATTGTAAGTAAATAGAGCAAGGTTAGTTTGGGTCTAAATTGCAAGTGTTTAACTTCTATTGGAGATATTTAAATTGTGCCTTTAAAAGGTATTTTGATGAATATTTGACAATATGAAAATCATTCCTCCCTCTATAGAACATGGTACCCTCCTATGCCCAGTTGATACAGCAAAGCAAGGATTGGTTAGAGGCTCATCCCATCATCTTTCAATCTTAGAGTTAGATAGCTTTTATATCCCTTTGCAGTTTGTTTGATTGGAAGTGACTGGAGAAGTGAAAGCAGTTGATATCCATCGAACGAAGAGCGTAAGTCCCTTTGCGATAACCAACTATCACATCATTAAACTAAGTGAAAGTCCACAATAAGAATGAACCTTTGAGGTTGTCTCATTTTATCACACAATTTGTTGCATTGTTTGGCATATGAGCATCCTTAAGAGAGGATTGGATATTTAGTTTTTCACTGCAAGACATTGAGTGTTTGATTCTACTTGTTGTAGTGGAACAAAAGTCACATCAACAAGTGCCCAATTGGAATTCTAAAGTAAAGGTCAATGCAATGATTGCAAGGAAATATGAGTCTAAACATACACATAAGAAAAACCAAGGCCATGAGGAAAAAAAAATCTTTTAGCTGAAAAGACCAATGAGTACCTAGACATAAAAGGAAGAACTCGTGTTATAGGTGCAAAAAGAAGCGGGAGCCAGAACACGTCTAGAAAAAGAAGCAAGCCCACAAAATAGAATTGATACTCTACATTTAAAAAGGGAGCGCCAAACAAAAATGAAAAAAATCTTTTAGCGTCCAATCAAAAGATGAAGGTGCAATAAACCACTAAAGCTTTTTGGAGGAGCGGCTCTAGTAATTACAACGTTAAAATATTTTAAAAACACCAATCCCCATAATAAGAATTGGAATATGCCAATCTAAAGTCTCTCTAAGAATATTGTATAGATGTAAGTCATATGATAACGCAAGTAAAAATGGAGCAATAAATGCATTTTTAACAATAAATGGATTTAAGTATTTAACAATGCATGCAATTGTGGGTCTAATACCACAAAATAGAATTGATACTCCACATAAAAACAAGGGGTGCCAAACAAATATGAAGAAAATCTTTTGAGTGTCCAATCAAAAGATGAAGGTGCAATAAACCACTAAAGCTTTTTGGAGGAGCGGCTCTAGCAATTACAACGTTAAAATCTAAAAAAAACACCAATCCCCATAATAAGACTTGTAATATGCCAATCTAAAGTCTCTCTAAGAATATTCTATAGATGTAAGTCATATAATAACGCAAGTAAAGATGGCGCAATAAATGCATTTTTTATAATAAATGGATTTAAGTATTTAACAATGCATGCAATTGTGGGTCTAATATATTCATCTTTACACTTCGTGTATGTTTCGATGCTCCATGTCTTCATAAACTTCTACGTATACTAGGTCAATCCAAATTGCTTTTGATGCTATTACAAGATGACCTTGTTTATAACTCGAAAAGAACATGTCACAAACCAAAACTACAATTTATGATAGCATAAGAGTAATGCAAGGGAAGATAGATCATGACGAGACTCAATTATTGTTCAATCTTTGCTTGAATACAAGCAAGAATTGAGATGAAAGGACTATCAAGTTCCCACGATACAAGTAATGATTGATCTCTAAATCTATCCCCTTGATTGGCAACCCAGAAGAAATTTTCTTGAATCTAACTACAAGAAAGTTGTCTTATTTATAAGACTTTGCAATTTTCAGACCCTTACAAACAATGGATAATATATCAATGACTGAAAATATTAATTATCTTCACTTCACCAACAAACATCAGCAACTTTATTGAAGAACTGTGATTTCCCTTAACTAAACAACAATTACAATAATTGAAGTTACTTATAATAACAAGCAACTAACTAATGAAGAGGGTGCAAAATAGTCAAAAGGGGGAGATATGATTAAATTTATAATAGAATACGATAACAAAAGGTGCAATCATGGAAGAGATGCAGTTAACAAATGAATAGATGTGTGGAAAGGGACATGTATATTCCAATCCAAGGAGTAGGGTATAAAAGACATAACAATTGCCTCGAAGACAACTAGTGAGACAGCAAGAAAAGAAAAGTGTATGCTCATTAAGAGTATCAAATAGGAAGAAGATAATCATCAAACACCAATATCACGTACAACACATCAAGTTGTAATAGCACCTTCAATCATCATAGTACGAAGGAATAATTGTACTCCTTGTGCATATTTGAATGTATGTAATGTCAATATATCTTGCAAACTTTATTTCTAACATATCAATATGTGCATAATGAACATATGCAAGTAGTTGAATCTTTATATCTATAAGACTATCTATATTATACAAAATAATCAGCCATATTCAGGAAAGAAAGTGCAAGTAGGGAGAACAATAAGGCCTCACTAGGTAAAACACCTCATGAGATTGGCTGAGGACCGCAATAGGCCAAGAGGGACAAAGATTCCTCTCTTGGGCCTAGGGTCAAGTTAAGGGCACCCTATTGCATTCTTCCATTCGAGCCTATATGGATTAGTTATTAAGGTAACTAAGAATGAGAACCTCGCTCATTACAAGGGATAAGGATAGCATCATGAAGAGGAATGATGTACAAGCTCTACTAAATACACCACCTAATAAGCATGGTTATGACCACATGAGGCCAAGGGGTACAAGGACTCCAACTCTTAGGCCTAGGGTTGTGTTGTGTTGTAAAACACACACCCCATTGCACATTGGGGCCCCCACTTTTTCGCTTAGATGCTTAGTTTATTGCTTGGTAGTGTGGTAATTTGTCTTAGTCTACAGAAACTTCAAGTTTCAAGGTCAGTGAATAGTTGGTCTAAGCAAGGTTGGGATGAAAGTTGATACCTAGTTTCTAGTGAAGATCCTGAAGTGAATTTTAGTTGTCAAGTCTGAATTGAATGTAGCATTTCCTTTGAAAGAACTTCCTAAAGAATATCAAGTTTCCATTTAGTCATGGATTTGAAAGTGACTCCAACTTTGTGAGTGTATTTGAAAGCCTAATTTTAGGTGTAGTGAAAATTTCCAAGTCAAGGTGATAATCTAATTTGCAACTTGAATGCAATTCTAATGAGGTTAGAGTTTCAAATTTGCCAATGTTAAATTCTTCAAGGTATGCAAACTTTTAATTCATCTTCATGTACAATTCAATGACTTGTCTAAAAAGTGATCAGCAAATCAATAAAATACCTACAAAAAAGAAGATTGCTAAGAAGATTAGTAAAACACTATATGAATGGCTAGATGAGGTGGATACAATATTACCAGACTATTCTAATGAGTCATTTGTATGTGAAAAGGCTTTGAAAAGGGAATATCCCTTCCAAGAAGAAACCTTGGGGGGAGCACTCCAAAGAAGACGGTGGAATAACGAAGGGTTGGGAAACCCAAATTGGGTACATCGTTGAGGTTTGAGTTGGAAATGGGGTAGAATGTTATAGTTAGACTTGTTATTCTTTGATTCTGACATTTCTTTTGCAAGTTTTACCCATCTCAAGCTACCCTAGTTAGTGGGAACATTATAGAATTGCAACTTGAAATGTCAATGAAAATAAGAGCAGGCATCGGGACAAGCTGAAAACCTAAATTTTGCATGGTGAAATTCCAATACTTATCAAATTATTGAAATTGTCTCAATCTGGAAATTCCAAGACATGTCAAAGATCTAAACCTAAATAAAATCTGACTTGGAACAAACTTCCAAACCATATCAGATATCTCAAGTGACTTGGAACTAATTTTCACGAGCAACTTGAAACCTAACTTGAACAAAAAGTGAGAAATCTTGAAATAAAGGATGCAATTTGGGTGTGGTTATGAAATTTCAAGCATCATACCTCCAATGGGCATGGTGAAAAAACAATCAAAAGATAAACAACTATTGAATGAAACCATGTCAAAGTGGCAATTTGATCTACATTTGGAAAAGAGAGCCCCAACAAACAAGGAGCAATTTGAACCTTTCATGATAAAATCTGGACAAGGAATAGCAAAATTTAAATAATTTAGGAAGTTCATCAATGTAAGAATTCCAAGAGAGGTTGGAGTTCCAATCTCACTTGGAATTAATTTCCAAGCCTGCCACGATTTCCACACAGCTTTTATCGATAAAAGCTTGAGATGCAAGGGAATCTAATTGATTACAAGGTGAATTTGCTAGTAATAAGTGAAAAATTAATTGTCGAAGATGAGAAATCTGAACAATTGACTTGTCCAAATACAAACAATGTATGAAATATGGGCAATCTAATGGAAACAAATTTTCAAGAGAGATTGAAATTCCAACCTCCCTTGGAACAAAATTCCAAAGAGGGTTAGATTGTGGCAAGTCTAACCATTCATGCAATTAATTCCAAGGCCCTCTTAAGATGTGTGACCAAAGGATAAAACAAATTACGAGGCAAGCAAATGCTAAGGAAAGTTGGCCTAGAGAAGGAAATGAATCGCAAAATAAATGGAACCGAAACCATTTGGCATATAAAATAATGAACAAATTGCAAGTCAATAGCAAGCGAATCAGGTCAGTCATAAGAAAGATTGAGCAAACTGCAATGAGATTAATTCAACAAGGCAGGTCAGCCTACATAAAGTCCCCAATAGACATGCCTATTGAGATTGAAGCTTATAAAGGAGAAGCCAAGCAAAACCTCATTTACATAATTGGTCCAATTCTATGCCAAAATAAAGGTAGCATAACAAGGTAGACCCTAGCAAGGTTACAGAGAGGAGTTTCAAATTGGAAATCAAAACTAAGGATGTGAGTTGAATGTTTGTTAAGCTTAAAAGGAGGTCAAGGTGATTCTAGGCAATGAAATTTTTCAAATGAGGTGCAAGTTCAAGATAGACGATGTGGATTTGAGTCAGCTCATGGCAATTAAAGTCAGAAATATATAATTCACACATATTCTTAATCCCAGATTTCCACTTTAAAGTTGTAATTCAAACATTCATACCAAGACAAAAATAGTTAATGAATTGTTTGTCATGAAGATGTTTACATGCATTTCCACCATGTCTACTCACAAAGAGTGGTCCACCAGGCATGGTCAAGACTAAACATGCATTTCCACCATGTATACTCGCAAAGAGTGGTCCACCACACCTACTTGCAAAGAGTGGAACGAGGGCTTTCATCTCAGACTTCTCCCAGAAAAAAATGTATTTCCACCAAGTCTACTTCCAGAGGGTGGTCCACTATACCTACTCGCAGAGGGTGGACGAAGGATTCTCACCTCAAATGTCTCCTAGAGAATAATACATCTCCACCATGCCTACTCGCAGAGGGTGGTCCACCATATCTACTCACACAGGGTAGAACGAGGGCTTTCATCTCAAACTTCTCCCGGAGAAGATTGCATCAACAACATGCAAGAATGGCTAAGATTTTCTCTTTGCAAACTACCTCTCAGCAAGGTCTAAGGGTGGTCCACTGTACCTACTCACAGAGGGTGGAACAAGGACTCTAACCTCAAACTTCTCCTAGAGAATTATGCATCTCCACCATGCCTACTCGCAAAGTGTGGTCCATCGTACCTACTCGCGGAACGTAGAACGAAGGGCTTTCATCTCAAACTTCTCCTAGAGAAGACAGCATCAACATGTAAGAATGGCTGAGATTTTCTCTCTACAAAGACTCCCTCTCAGCACAGATAGCTTTGATCACCACAATAGGATAGTTGATTCCAATAGTTGATTCCAATTTGACCAAACAGTGAGCTTTAGCAGTTACACAGAATTAGATGCAACCTCCCTCTGAATCAAAATAGTCTCCCTCAAAATATCATTTCCTATCTATGATCTTTCTAGATGCAACCTCCCTCTAAATCCAAATTGTCTCCCTCAGAATATCATTTCCTGTCTATGATCTTTCTTTTTTAATGAAGATATGCATCTTCAATTTAGTCCAAAACTGCAAGTAGCATCCCCATACAATCTGCATTCCTTTGCATATAATCTCTCACCATCTCATTACTTCTTGATGCATCCTGCAACCAAGAGAGATCAACCTATCATAAATACCAATGCTAAAAGCATACTATTTCTAGTTATATAACTAAAAATTCACGATCTATACGAAAAATTATAATCATAGAATACTTATCTCTATGCTGGTTCCATTCCATTAGTCTCTTTCTGCAGCTTCATATAATTGTCTTCTCTAAACTATTCTTTCTTATTACCATAAGACAGATACCTGATTGACTTTCCTTTTCTTTGACATTAACAACAGCAGCAGATTATACAATCAATATAGAGTCCTTTTATACTGGCTACTAGACAACACAAAGCTTAGGCAGAGTGTACGCATACAATCCTGCAGCTACAGATTGGTTCCAAGTCTTGGCTGTAAGAGTGGAATACTTGTCACACATCTTCATACAATCCTTTTGACCCCTCCAAAGCTGCAGCATGTAAAGAAGGATCAAAGTAGAGAATCCTACTTTTTCAAGATCATTTACAAGTCCAGGAACTAAAGTTGCTTCTGAACTTACTACAGCTAAATCAACTCCCTGAACTTACTACAGCTAAAAAAGGATATAACTGCTGAAGCATTAAGAATGTTCAAATATAATATGCAGCACAAACAAAACAGCCTCTAATACACTTTCTAAAGTCACAAATCAAGACTCATAAATCCTGGTCACAGCGGGCTACACAGCAAATACATACTGAGACCCACACAAAATTCATCTGCCCGTAGTTTCTTGAGACTCACCAAAAGTACAAGAAATTACAGTCTTACTTTCAGATCGTTATACATTACTAATATGATCATTATTCAACATAAAGCTAACATATATTTCTGCCCAGATATCTTCTCAAAACAATATTATTCAAAGCTAACCCAAGTGCTTTGAATAAAAAACAGAAAATCGATAAAGATGACATATCATTCTCTCAAAAATTTGATCAGAACTGAAATTTATCACCACAGAAGCTCCTGAAAAAATTCTTTTCGGAATACAAAAAAAAAAGACCATATTACACTCAACTGAGGAACTCCATCATTTAGTTATTTTGTAAACTCCTTCCACAAGCTTGATAAAACACTCCTTTGGTCAACATGAATGTCGTGACTCGTCTTTTTAAATAAGAACTGCCTAGTAACAAAATAAATAACACACAGCTGAAGAATTTCTTTGATCCACCTTTTGTTAGTAAATGCTTTCATCAATTACAGCTCAGCTAAATAATAACTCCAAGTGCACAGCTAAATAGCATCCATCATTTTTATTAAACATGGCATGAAACACCCAGCAAAAAAAATGCTGCTCCCCTAATCACATTACAAACTGTGGAAAACTGAATCCCCGCTGCTATTGGAGGAGTGCTTCATGATGCAGTAGTAGCGATAACCCCTTCAGTAATGAAAGATCAAAGCAAGGAGAGGACATCCGTCTGGTGATAGAATTGCCTCTGTAATATTGACGACAAAATTATACCATCTATCTTCGGGCTATTCTTCGCGGCAGGTATTATCCAACTTGGGCTCGTTCTCAACACCATTAAACCTATTCGCATGGTATATATAAACTTTAGCCAAACTTGCGCCAACTTCTAAATTGCAGATAATAATCAAATCGAGACTAAATTTGCAAGTTTCAGCTCCAATTAAATATTTCTTACAGCAATTTATTTGATGCCAAGCAATCTCCGAATTCAAGCCCAATAAATTCAGAATAAAGATTTGCTTCAATAACACCTTTTGAAATGTACCAGAAACATTTACCGATAATATAGTTTCTCCTTTCAATCTACTCCAAAATCAGAGAAAAGAAAAATCAGAACTGCAAATACCTCTGCCACTCATAAAACCACACAGGTTGGTAGGAAAAAATGCTCTGATACTATGTTAATGTTTTGCTCAGAAAAAAAAAGATAAAGAGCAATAAACAAAAATAAAGCGAAAAAATAGGCACAAAATACAGAAGACATTTATCCTGGGAAAACCCTTCAGCTCGAAGGGAAAAACCAAGCCACACCAGAAAAATATCTCTTTTGTTGATAATAGAATACTCAATGATTTCCACTTGATGTAATGAATATTACAGTAGCCAACCACATATATATAAAATGAAATGAGAGACTCTTTATTACACGTGGAGGTCTCTTCAATTTCCAAATACAAGAATCTTCATGTTTCCAAGTGCATGAGTCTTCACATGACACATGTTTTTTCTCTCAAATATTACCATAAATATCTTCTTCAGCTGTGAACACAATTTATCTTTATTTCAACATATAGAAAAATTAGAGATGAAGATCTCTATCGCAGCTACAATCTTCTACAGTTAGAAGTAATTGGAAAGTGCAAAATTGCCAAATAGATGTCCATGAATGAGTAATGTAAACTAACTGTAATCGGAAGACTTCCCCTGTTAGGACCTCTCCTCCTGTTAATCTGAGGACTTCGCTTGTTTCTGCACTCAAGAATGTTCTTTTGTTTTCCTTTATCCCAGTCTACACTTGACCAACAAAAAAGGGAATTGTTCTTCGAAAATTTCACAGGTATAGTGTTTGGGGAAGGTCATTTACAGTTTCACAAGTAAAAGAGCCACCAAAACATACCTTATTGCTATAAAAATGTTCTATTGTCAGCACATCAAAAGAAAATTTTCCCAGGTTTGTCCTACAACATTTCTAGCTACAAACCAAGACATGTCCAATTCCAGAGTCAATTTTGACCTGTAACAAATTCCAGTATGACTCATTCCTGAAAATGTCCAATTTTAGAGCAAACTTGGTAACATGGAATCTGAGTCAACAAGTTCAAATATGACCCTACAGAAAAAGAATGAATAGGTCAAAGTTGGAGAAAGGTGACAAAGTAATGCAACATGTAAGTTATTGTATACAAGCTAAACGTAGCAGATTATGTTACTCCAGCAATTTTGTTGGATGGTATCCATGTTAGCTACTCCTATAATGTGTTTACAGATAAAATGTTCCAAACCCAGAAAACGCAATCCCTCATAAAGTGATGATCCAATTCAAAGAGGAGCCTCCAATGGTTGTGAAAACAAGGCTATTGTCACCAAAAAATGCAAAACAAACATCAAATGACAATCAGTATGTTTCTACTGTAAGCAATGAGGACCTGAATGACAAACTTAAGAAAGAGAAGACATTTGCACAGAAGAGAGTAAAGATGAAGGTTGTGGCTTTGCCGCAAGTGATCAAGACCCTCCACACAAGACTAGTATGGAAATCTTTGAATTTGCTTATTGCTCTGAAAAGTAAATGCAGACATATGAAAAGTGAGAACCCGAAATCTAAATCTCACTGCAGAATAATCTGTTATCGATAAGATATATCATTTTATTGGTTAGGGACACTTACTCGAAATCAGATCAAGTTCCACAATTTGATAATGTGTTGTGATCCGGACAATTAGGTGTGTCCCTATTCACACAGGAAGAAGTGCATGAACTATCATACATCCCAGCTCATATTGATTCTGTGTTTCTTGATAAAAGATGTGTTGATCATCTTTTTTCAATTGTAAATGTGCAAGTGTAGGGAAGTTATTTAAAGTTCTAATCGAATGAACATTAACTGTGTGAGACCCAGTTCGTGTGTGTGCAGAGACCCAGTTCGTGTATATGCAGAGGCCATCTCCTAGTTACACAATTGGGCCTGTAAGGGGGCTGTGTAATTCAGAATTCTTGTGGTTACTACACCATAGTTTAGATACTAATAATTCATCATTAAATAGGAAAATCTATTTTAGAGTTTGTTAAGTTGTTATAATCGTGTAGAACAAGGAGATATACTTGGATTGCTAGAAAGTTGGATCAAGCTAAACATATATGCTTCCATGGTTAATGAAAAGTCTTTGCTTGTGCATGTTAGAATTTGGCATATCTGTACTATTTTTTATATAGTTGACAGCAGTGTAACCCAGGTGCGCGCGCCCGGGTCAAAACCCCGGTGCACCCGGTGCGGGTGCGTCACGCACCCGAGTACCCCCACTGGGAGTTTTTCCGCTGCCGCACCCCCGCTGCACCAGTCAAGCACCCAGGGGGGACGCAGTGCTTGGGTGCTTCCAGGGTGCTTGGGTGCACGGGTGCTTCCAGGGTGCTCGCGGGGTGCTTCCTAGGTGCTTCCCGGGTGCTTCCTGGGTACTCACTTTGATATGGCTATGATACATTATTATTATTTCACTGTTTCATGCTATTCGGCTCATTGTCATCATCCTCATCTTTATGATATATGATATTCATAGAATCATATTTGAACAATGAATTTTGAATCTTGCATCTTGAACTAAGTTAATTTGTTAAATGGCCATTAGTAATGGTTATGAAGTTTCAAATTTCAAGTTTGAACTTATGGTTTGTGAATCACATTTCAATTTTCTCTATTCATTGTATTCAACTATATTTGGTATGTTAATGTTATATAATATATTTAAATATCATTTCATAATTAGCATTTTCAGTCATATATATTATATATATACTATGCAACCCCCTCCCCCCACTCCCCCTCCTCCCCCGCCCCCCCCCCCTGCTCCCCCACCATCGCACCCTACCGTCCCCAAATTGAGGCTATTTTTTTCCCGCACCCAAAACTCGTCCCGACGTCCCCCTGCACCGCCGCACCCCCGCGCTGGGGTAACACTGGTTGACAGCAAAATGATGCTTCTGTTTTGCTGTGTTTTATTTTTCCCTATTTCCATTTTGTCAAGTTCTTTAACTTTTTTCTACTCTATTTGGTTGTGTTTTTCATTATTTCCTGAAGCAGAATTGTCAATTTCTAAGGGCGTGGGTCATATATTTTGCATGCCATCAAGCAACCTGTACAAACTCTATTGGAAGTTATTAAAATATTTACCTAATGAAAAACAGATTCAATGATGCTCTTCACCAAAGAGATGCATGTGGGTATATACTGCAGAGAGTAATGATCATATAGCTTTCTGGTGTAACCTAAAAGGGATTTTGGCATGATACATTGAGCATAAAATGCTGTTTCTTGGAAACAATTGAATGAATCGCTGAAGTCTAATGAGGAATGAATGGTAAACATTGTTTTCTTTTTCTACCCAAGGAGATTTTGTAGTGTTCAGTTATTAACTTAATTCATTTGAAAGAATTAAAATTTGAGGCTAAAAAGCTTTTTTAGCAGTTCTACTAAGTAGTTGCGCGTTAGCTCTTGCATCCATGGATCAGAACATATATTTCTGCAGTAAAGTGTTGACACTATTCAGTTCACTGTCCAATCAATGACATTGAAAGTCAGTGCATTATTATCAGTTCCCTAAATAAGTGTGGAAAATGTACAGAATGTAACATGCATTCAACTAGAAAGACACCAATTATTTTGACCAATTACCTGCCTTTTTTGCTTGCAATGATCATTAATCATGACTGGAATCAGTTGCAGATAAAAGGCGCCACCCATTACTAACTCTGCACAGAAAAATGTAAATTTCAGAACTCACCAAACTAGTAACATTCTTTTAAGAACTATTCTACAACCACTCTTCCAAATGACATTTTCTAAAACTGTAGACCGGCCACAAATGAATGAATCAACCAGATAAAGTAACATAGGGATAATACGTTAAGACAACATAAATGCATAGCTATTTGGAGACACACAAAAAAGACACTACAAGACTACAAGTACAAAAGGTACACAATACCTGGCACTGACTGCAATCGTAATGTGAGCCTTCCAACAGTAATTACACGAACAACTCTACTTCACACAACTTTTGACTTTGAAACAGCCATGTAAAGACTTTGCAGAGACAGGAAAGCCTGTAATTACTGAGCATCTCCAAAATTCCTGACGACTACCACAAATGTAGTCTCACAAATAAAACAGATTGACAAAGGCAAACAATGGCACAGGTCAACAAACAAAGTTCTTCAGATAGACAGGAAAATTGATCACACTTAAACAAAATGGGAGCCATGCATAGACGATCTCACATACATAAGAGCACCTAGACACAAGGGGTCTCCAGACACAAAAATTTATGAAGAAGAGAGTACTTCAACACTAATAATTTACGTAAATACATACAAGAACAGAGTGAACTACAAATAAATCCCTCAAGAGGCACACTTTGCCCTGAATGATTATATATACACTTAGCATATACAAATTCACTGCTGCATAAAACATTGTAAAATAGGACAATCAATAATGCAGAAATAACAATAATCTTACAAAAAACTAGCAGTAACAAAACTAAAAATCAATTCCAAAACACATATTGTTTATTCCAAAACAGCTATGAAAGAAAGTGAAAAGGGGTCCCCAGAATACATGTTCTAATGCGCATAATGCACATAAATGACATGAATTTCAAGCCTTCAATCTTCACCAAAGGGAGCTATTGCTTCCCACCTTTTTCATATGATAGCATTGGAGCCACATATATAAGCATCCACAATCTTCATTTGCGCCTTTCAATATCTTACATCAAGCCATTTTTTAGTCCACAAAAATGGGGGACATAACTGCTAGCTGTTGAGCACAACTGTTCCCAATTTGTAATGAACAGTACTGTCCATCCAATCTTCTCTAGTCATGTCAGGCATATCTATTCAGTAAGGCTTGCTCTGTTTGTTATCTCGCTTAAGTTGGACCTTCAGCTTCTTTCCACTCAACTGGAACCCATTCATCACATTGATGGCAGATTGTGCAGCTGCAGCAGAATCGTAACTCACAAAACCTACAAAATGATCCAATTTCATTTAACTGGCGAAATTAGGTCAAAACTAAAAAGTAAAAACAAGCTTTCTAAATGAATGTAAGGGAAAACATTTACCAAAGCATTTGCTAACACCAGTAGCTTTGTCAACAAAAACCTTGGCACTAATAACTCTTCCAAATGATGAAAAGGCATTAGATAGTTCATGATCACCAAACTCCTGTGGAATGTGATAAATGAACAAATTTGCTCCAGGCGGGCCTATATCAGAATGGTCAAATGATTAAAGGTCACTGTATCAAGCAGAAGACCTATGCACTTTAAGCAACTAGAATGAAGCCAAAATCATTTCTGTGCATACCTTCAACTTGTGCGCCAGAGCTTGTTTTCACATTTCCAGCTGCTGAACTTGAATTTAACAAAGCTGGTGCAACAGAACTATGTCCAAGAGGCAATGCATTATGGCCAAACATTGGACCCTGATATCCCATTGGGTACTGGACACCAGACATGCCAGGAAATCCAGAATTCATGTAACCGGCTGACTGCAATGCAGCAAAGTTTGGTCCCATACCAGCAACAATATCAGGGTTGGCACCGGAAAATGTGCTAGAAGAATTAATGGCTCCCACCATACTGTGCAAGACAGGTTGATTTGACAATGGAGGCAATGGATACTGCATAAGACCATATGTACCTGGTGCCTGGCAAATATATGTGTTGATAAATTGTAAGTTATCATATTTCCAAGTAAACAATTTTTTTTTTAACAAGACCATGACATTACACTAGATGTTTATAATCACCTATACATTCTATTATGTTAGTTCAAATCACTAAATGATCATGACATCACCCTAGATGGCTCTAATCATTTACACTATGCAATTGATTGCTTTGTTCATAGAAGTAGATGTTCTAATAAAGACTAATCATGGGTTTGAGTTAGCTAATTTAGGTAAATTGTTTCGATATCAATTGATGTTGGTTATGCACCAGTCAACATAAGCACGGTATTCATATCAATTAAGAACAACAACATAACCTGATATCCATAGCCATTAAAGGAAGCAGGGGGCATGTATCCCATAGGCATTGCACCAAACAATGAAGGCTGCTGTCCCGAATCTGTGCTAGGTGTATTAGGAGCCTGGGGCTGAGATTTCTGAGTCCTTCGAGCTAGTCTCTCCTTTTCAGTATCTGCCCACTTAACAACAAGAGGCAGAGTTGAGCCCTGAAAAAATAACATCAGTCATGGTCGTTGGAGGTATTAGAGGTTTAATATGTTGTAATCTGTTACAAAAGGCATTGCCCAAAGCTTTGCATGGTAAGCTGTGAATATTGCATACACATATTCATATTGTCAAACATGACCTAGTAAGCTCCAAGAAAGAAAAAAGAATTTTGAAAAAGGTGTTACAAAGAAGCTGAAACTGACTAAGACATTGAAATCACTACATTAAATCACTGGATGTGAGTGACAAATGAAGTGCTTCATTTAAAGTAGACGAGTGGTGTTTCCGAGATGCACAACAAATACAACAGAAAACCCACTTTATCATTTCCAAATTTCTTAGTGTTGTTTCCTATTGTGAGTTAACTCCTCAAATGTCAATTGTTTCTGTTCACAACAATTATGTTCCTCATGCCTCTGTCATATTCTGTTTCCATAATTGGTTTGTAATTGAACTAACTATAATGCTTTGTCTGGTCCCATTAGGATTTGGAATAAAGTTAAGAGGATCCGGAATACAGATAACAACATTTAGTAGCATATATTGTTTGTCAACCTAGCCATACAGAAAACGCATAGGCTACCCTAGACCCCTGCATGTTTAAATGAAAATTGCTAAAAAATACCAAACCACTAGAAGCACTTACAAACCTCCATTTTGTGGCTCCCATGGATAGCCTCTAGAGCATCAACATACCTAACTGTAGTTCCAACTCAAATCACACAAGAAAGTGTAAACAAGACCCCAGCCCTTTATGGTCAATAAAAGTTTGCTCAAAATATCTAACTATTGGAGAAAAATACAAACCTCCATTTTGTGCTTCCCATTGATAGCCTCTAGAGCAGCAACTGCCTGATCCCTTGTCTCAAATTTCAAGAAAGCACATCCAGCTGCAGGCCATAATATGATATCACCAAATGATGCAGGAATCAGGACAAGCTGATATCTACTGCTGAAAGCACTAACATCAATCTTAGCTACAATAGAAAATCATAATCGAGAAAAAAGAAAGCACCTTTATTTGCTTGCTGAGGGCCACGCAAAATTTGCAATTCTTTAATAGTTCCAAACTTGGAAAAAAGCATAGACACTTCTGCATCTGAAACTGTCTTTGGAAGCATTCCAATAAAAAGCTTGTGCTCTGAATTAAAATATAATTTGTTTTAGATTTATGATGTAGTCAAAAATGTAGGATACCTACTATCAAAATTGTGCTGCTATAGAATCACAACATTACACAAGAAAAATGACGCTGAATATCATGCCCTAGTACCCACCAATTCTTTCCAATTCTCCATCTGCATACTTCACCTGAATTGGACTTGACGCCTGTAAACAATGTAGAGGAACAATATTCAAATTGTTACATCCAAAAATTAACACATTTAGTTACTTCAACATATATTAATTTAATTAAGAAGTAATTGTCTGAAAAATAATACAAGAATTATCTCAATTCTGAGAAACTTGAGAACAATACCCTACCCTTCACAAAAAAAAAATCAAAATAACTTCACTTTATTTTGCAAAGCAAACACAAAATCATGCATCCAACAGAATCAACCTGTGTTAGGACTAGGACTTCAAAAATGCCCTTCATAAACAATTGCACCTTCTTTTTGATAAGGTCATAATTAACATGATGCTTAGACCTAAGACTTAAATGAAGTTTGATTTCATGATATTTATCAATCAAAATACAATCCTGTCTCTAGACTCCTACTGTTTGCAACTCCGTAACATATGGTGCAGTGAATAGTGCCAAAGAACTATCATATATCTAATCTAAAGTAATTCAATACAAATTTTAAAAAGTTGCTTTACAAACAAAAAGAAGATTAAGCAAGAGACTACTAAATTAGTAAATACCATAGAGTCGGAACAATACTATTCAGTAAAAATGGCTTACCCCAGGCAGTGTTTGTTTATTATGAAACAAAAAAATTGCCTTGTCTGCTTCTTGCCTTGATGGGCATGTTATAAAGCAGCATCCTGTCAAACACCAGGTATATGCTTATAAAAAGGCGTCATTAGCACAAACACAAATAATGAAAACTATAAATACTTGGATATTAGGAAACAATATGGCCCAAATTTTAAAAATTGTAATAACACATTTTCTCCAGAACATACTAAAGGATGAATAAAAACCATTCAGCAGACATCCACCGCAAAAGCTGGATAGAAAGTATTCATCAGGGCTCTACAATTTCTGAAAGCTTCATCTATTGAAATGTCATTATTGATGATAGTATCAAGAAACACCCATTCATCCACCACAAATGAACAAGATGCATTCATAATGACCATGCAATTTCCTTTAGTGAAATAACTGTCATTGTTAGCAATATTTTGAAACAGACTTAATATGACTACCAATTAATTGGAGTGCTCAAAATTAACTTCTTACCAATCCAAACAATTTTATACTCTTCTGCTGCATAACTATCACATCAATTACTACTTATTCAAAACTTGTGAGTGGAAAATGGTTATGGCTGGAAACTGACAAAAGCAACTGTAAATATAGATGATTTCTTGCCAGATGCACAAATGTTCACATGCCAAAGAAGTTGGTGAGTCGCTTGCAGACTAACTCAGCCCTGCTTTCTGCGTTAAAATTGCCATGATTTTTCCTTTAAAAGTTGCAAAAATTTGCTGGATAACTCAAAAGTTAAAAGAGGATCAACTCAAACCTATTTTTTTAAAATAGTTATTAGACATGATAGAGGAGGCTTTTGATGCATTGTTAGCTGCAATAGAGGTCTATTTGATGCACGCTCTAGGGCACACTGACAGGCTAATTCATAAAAAAATTATGCATTCATGATTTGACTCTTACTGAAATTTATCCACAACTCTCATTCATAATCCATCTGTGAGAAAGCAACTATGCAATTGTGTTCATTGATTGATATGTTTTTCATTAGTAACTCTGCTTCTATTCATTTTGCATTTGATGTGCCTTATATTCTAATTTGGTATTTTAATCAACATTGCATCAAGAAAATGGAAGTGAGATCACTTTGGAAAAAGAACCTAAAATGTACCTGCATCACTAAACTTGACTTGCCCATAATCAAGTGTCATAAAATCTGGGTGTAAAACAATTGCAGTCAAGTCTTCCGCAAAAGCCATCCATCAAACTCCATTTAGGGTAAGTTAGGGAGATATTCTACACTAACAGCCATTTCTCTCAAATAGTAGACAAGTTTAAGACCCAGTTGTTTAGATAAGATCTGATACTTTATCAATGTCCAACAAGATACTGGCAAAAGGATCCAAGGGACAGAAATTTACAGCCAAGAGACAGAAAGCAAGGAGAACACCAAACGGTGCCCAAGGAAAGAACTAGCAACCAAAACAAAGAGCCAAGAGAACCACCACCTCAAGGCCGAAAGCAAGGGAGAACAAAGACAGCTAACAATAGTCACGCGGTCATTGGGAAGTACCCCTGAAACGAAGGGTAACCACTAGGGTGAGATGGCATCCAGGACTGCCTATAAGACCCACTAGGAGTGGAAGGTTGTCACCTAGGAGTATGATCTCTGAGAGGTCTCACGGATCTGGTATGAACTAGACTAGATGGCCCCAAGTAATGCTTGGTGCCTTTGATGGAGATAGTCGATGGAAAGAAGGAAATGAGTTGATCAGAACCACGTATTGAGAGACTGAAGCTATAAGGTGTGGTCATGGAGGCGCTTAGCCTCATAGAGGTAAAGTACCGGGCACCATTGGTCAGTGTATCTAAAGAAGAAAGCCAAGGAACGACAATCCCTAAAAAGACAATGGAACCTCCCACAAATCTCATAATAGATGGAGCAATGGAATAAAAAGTGTAACTTTGTCTCGATCAACCCTGTGTCACAAAGCTGGCAAATCCGATCCTCACAGTCACTCTGGTGGTCGATCTAGATGCGAAGCTGATGAAAGCCCACTCTTAAGGAGCCCAATGAGATACATAGGGCATAAGTCCAACATCGCTCAAAGTAAGGATACACAATGATCCCATCCTGAAAGTCAATGTTGCTCTCAGCATAAAAGGCCATTCTGGGATAAAGTCCCCCTAAGGGATCAATATGGGTCGTGAGAATATATATCTCATGTAATTATCCATCCTGATATGCCCATTCAACTCCAACTAGGTAGGGAGGAGATGCGCGAGGGCATCCAACGTGTACTAGGAGGGAGATGATCAATATTGATGCCAACAACCACGAAAAGCAAAGGCTTGAGCATACCAACACCGAGCACTACCCATAGGTTTGGCCATCGGTATTGCCTTTGAGGATTGAAAAGCCAAGTAGGAATATTTGCTCTAACCCTCCGCTGAGTCAACAAACCCCTGAATTTGGTGAAGGAACCAGGTCAGGTCAAATATGGCCCCGAACATAAAGGGGTAAGCCCCAAATTCAACCAAAATGATACTAGTAGGGGTAGTTTGATGACACCTACTAATGCACTGAAGGAGAATTTAAACATACTCAAGAAAAGCAAGAAGGGAGGAGGCCCAAGCTACAAAGCCATAAAGAACAGTTGGTCTATCAGAGAATCCACGAGTCACATCTTGGGTGTGGTGTCCTAGAAATGGTGTCGAAAGCATTGTCCCTCAAGCAAAGCAAGGGAATCAAAACCTTTGTTAGCTCAAGGTTGCATGGCTGGTCCAATGCTCATATCAAGTCCCGAGAATCTGATGCCCAAATAGGTGTAAGTATATGAGATCTCAATCTCCTCACCTTGAAAGAAGGGCAACTGAGATGTCTTTAGAAAACTGAAGACCACAACTTGGGTCTTAGCCAGGTTCACCATAAGTTGTCTCGAGTCACAAAAGGAAGCCAAACTGTCTAAGAGAAGTTGGAGGCCCTCAAGGAAGGAGGCCAAGAGAGCCACATCATCAACAAAAAGAATGGAGATCAAGACCTTGTACAGATAGCAGCCATCATCGGAGAGTGAGAAGGCTTGGAGGAAGGCCTCAAGCTTGTCAATGTAGATGCCAAATAAAGTAGGGAAAGCAAGCAACCCTGCTTCACCCCAATAGTGCTCTAAACAAGGTTTGAAAATCCTCGAGAAGTCCTAAACCAACCAGCCACACACTCATATAGCCTCATGATAGCACACTTAAATACCAACTACCTTAGACTACAAGGTCACTTGTTTACATAGGATTGATTACAAGATTGGTGAGTTCAACCAAGTTCCCCTTCGCTATAAGGTTGCCGTCTTACATTTTGAGTTGAGTCTCATTTACAAGAAACCAAGACCCAAAAAAATGACCAGCACTTTGACCACTAGGTTTTGTTGGAGCCATCTTTGTTGTTATACTTGTTCGTGATAAATTTGGCTACAAAATTAAAACGGCCATTACTAACATTGTTGCACAAAAATATGTACTTCCAATTGCTCTCGTATAACAGCTCACCAAAAGGAAGATCAACAAAAAGCAATACCAACTAAAAGCATTTAAGGGTAAAACAATTAAATAGAATTTGGAATACTATTCACCGAAGATTGCACATTTAACACTTGCCCTATTGGATCTCCTTGTATGTCTCACTTCCCTCCATTACAATTGTGCTCCATTCATGCTACAAAACATCAAAAGATTTGACTTCCATTCCAAAAACAAATTGTATATATGAAATATTCAACTACCATAACAGGACAAGACATTAGATGATAAAATAACCCAAAGGGGGAGAATAAGAACTACTTTTGACACACTTAAATATTGCAATTCTAGACCGACAATAATTTTGTAAAGGACTCTTCAGAAGTATACGATCTTGTTACACTTATTTCAAAAAACTATAAAACCATAAAAAGAATATTACTAAACTTTTTTATGTTGTCCCTATTTTGCATGGCTTCAATCATATTTTTCTAGAAGAAGATGACCTTTACACGTAGAAGCAGTGTCAAACCAAGGAATCCTTGCTAGAAACTGTTACAAGATCCAAGAAGAGTTGGCAGATTAACGGATTTCCGGATGACTCATTTATTAACAGAGGAACAAATGTGTTCCTTATAAAGAATTACAAGGACGTTGTTTCTAAAAGAAACAACGTAGACTGAAGACGGAATTAGAAACAAAACTAGAGACAGGATAGGAAACATTCCTATCTGGACTGAAGAAAAAAGAGACAGGATAGGAAACATTCCTATCTAGACTGAAAGACGGACTACAGACAAGTAGTTGACTATTATAGAAAGTATAAGATATTATCTTAATACCCTCCCTTAATGGTCAACGTACGGATGTCGGACCCTCCCTGGATCTACAGAATGTTGAAACCAAGAAGCTTTGCCAGAAGAGTGCTATGACTCAAAATAGGTTGCATTTACAAAACTTCGTTTTTGTGGAAAAAACGGTAAAACCCAGAATCTCACACAACCTTGCGTATTACAGACAACTTGAAATGATTTTTGAGGAGAAAATCAACAAACCCAGAATCTCACGCAACCTTGCGTATTACAGACAACTTGAAATGATTTTTGAGGAGAAAATCAACAAACCCAGAATCTCACGCAACCTTGCGTATTACAGACAACTTGAAATGATTTTTGAGGAGAAAATCAACAAACCCAAAATCTCACGCAACCTTGCGTATTACAGACAACTTGAAATGATTTTTGAGGAGAAAATCAACAAACCCAAAATCTCACGCAACCTTGCGTATTACAAACAACTTGAAATGATTTTTGAGGAGAAAATCAACAAACCCATAAAAACAGAAACAGATTCAGAAGGCGAAAAATACAGCTTCACCTTGATCAGGACCCGGAGAAGTCGAACGCTGCGTAACACCCAGAACAAGTTGATCGGTGTTTCGATATTCGAAGATTGCAATATGTGCTGCTTCCAGGTTCCATAATTGTGACCATTGAATTTGGAATTATATTCGAGCAGAATATTTGTCAGAGATGCCATGGCACGTTTTTCAATGAAAAATTGTGAAAATCTGTGAAGGCACGTTCTTCGAGGCAAAAATACGAAAGACCCAGAAGAATTAGAGAATGACCCAAAAGAGAGCTCGAAAAACCTAGAAGGAATCCGCTGTCGTTTTCTGGATCCGCTAGCTCGAAAATCGAGGCACCCAGAAAAAACAAACGACAACCCAGTTGAGCTCTCGAAAAACCCACCAAGAATTTGCAAACAAAATATTTTTTCGATCCCAAAAATTAGAGTTTCGAAAAAAAATGGCCCTGGCTGAAAAAAGCTTGAAAAAACTTCAGATTTCTTGATAAAAATGGAGGATTTTTTTCAAGGATCGATGTGCATGGACGAATGGGGCTAGAGTGTGTTGAACAAACACCAAAAAATGGCGTGAGTTTGCAGAGCCGAATGCAGAAAAATCTTCCCACGATTTTCAGAAAAGAGACCTAGCTGGATTTCGAAAAATTTGAGCAAATAATTTCGAATGAAATTATAAATTTTTCAAAAAGTTCAAGAACTAGGCTCTGATACCATGTTACAAGATCCAAGAAGAGTTGGCAGATTAACGGATTTCTGGATGACTCATTTATTAACAGAGGAACAAATGTGTTCCTTATAAAGAATTACAAGGACGTTGTTTCTAAAAGAAACAACGTAGACTGAAGACGGAATTAGAAACAAAACTAGAGACAGGATAGGAAACATTCCTATCTGGACTGAAGAAAAAAGAGACAGGATAGGAAACATTCCTATCTAGACTGAAAGACGGACTACAGACAAGTAGTTGACTATTATAGAAAGTATAAGATATTATCTTAATAGAAACATGGGAACCAAGTACAAAGTGAGGAAAGGTTATTTGTGTCCATCACACTAAAGTTCTAAGCCTATAAATGTTGGCATAAATTGACTCAAAATCACCTTTGCACAGATCATTTGCCAAGATGTTAAGCCATCTAAAAAATATAGTGAAGAGGTTGAAGGGGAGGTGAAATCACACCTTGAAACATATTAGCAAAAGAAGACAAATAAAAAAGAGAACAAACGCAATTACAATTCTACTCAGTCATAAGGAGATATGTAGGCCTCATGGATCAAGAAGTGTGGGCAGTGATACTTCTAATTAATTTTTTGCCTCTGACACTTTGAAGACATCACAAAGTATTGCAGGAAATGGAGATTTGCAAAATAAGACAAAAGTGGCATATGTGAGATATTGGTACTACAATAATATTTCGTTCAAAGTTGTTTTTAGTCCTTATTGGAACCAATAAATTACAACATTGACAATGGTGGGTGAGGGGTTCAAGGCCCAAAATTATCATGAGTTGAGTGGGCCATTATTGCAAGATGAGGTCCAAAACACACACTGACCAATAGAAGAACAAAAGAGAATTTGGGAAAAGAAAGGCTGCACTATTTTATCTAATGGGTGCACAAATGGTGCAAATAGGACATTCGTCAATGTTTTATAGGCTTCAAGGGGACAATTGGCATTTTTAATATTAATTAAAGCCTCTAATTAAGTAAAATTGGAAAGCAAAGACATTGTGCAACATGTTGGATGAGGTGGTGATGGGAGTCGGATTAGAAAATGCCATTCAAAATGTGATTGATATGTGGCAACTACTTAACTTCTCTAGACAAGGCACTTGACATTATTTTGGAGCCGTTATGCTCCCTATTGTCTTAAGTTGCTCCTTAGGTCATAGATAAACTAAGATTGGTGAAAAATGGTTAAAGATGGAGGGAATATCACAACGTACATCTACAACCATCTACAACCATGCATGGGTCTTGAATCTTAAGAGTAGAATGATGGTAAGGATATTGTGTGATCACAAGTCACATGCTTTCCTACTGGTTTCCACACCTTGCAGAGTTAATCAGCTATACATTTCCTAGCCTTAAGCATGTGTTTGTGTGAAACACATTTAGAAAGTCCCTATTGCAGGATGCCTAAGCAAAGGTGGTGAAGGCCATTTTTTTACGATAAATTTTGTAGTCTATGTCATCATTAAAATTTTATAATTCTACACATTGCTGATTTTATTAATTTTTCATCTATAAGTATCAAAACCATGGCTTAGGGTTTTATGATTCTTGGATGAGCATCAACACCCCATAAGAGATCTATGTGAGGCCATGGATAAGGTAAAAGAAATAATTCAACATTTGTATGGATCAAACAAGACCAAATATGAAACCATATGGCGCATAAATGATCAGCAGCCAAACTGAAAACTCGACATACATATTCATGTTGTTACCTACTACTTTGAACCCTCAATTTTATTTCACCCCCACTTTCAAAGGAGATCCAACGATTCTTGTTGGCCTTATCACATGTATTCAAACATTATTTGATGATGTTAGCTTTTAAGACCTCATACCAAATGTACCAGAGGACCAAAGGAGCATTGTTTTCTTCAAATGATTTAACTCTATAATGTCCCCACTTTCTGATTAGGTTTGAAAGCTGTAACCTACAACCATTTGTCAATAGAATATTGAAAATTGTATGTAAAACATATTAGCAATATCAAATTTGAGTGCATACTAATCTATACACTACCCAAGCTACCCATCCTAATCCTTCGGGAGAAATCCTTCCTCCAATCACCTAACCCTCTCGTGAGAACTACGTCTCGACTAGGTAACTGTCATAGAAAGAGCTTCTCCCTTAGGCCTCTTTGGGATCTCTAGTAACACTACTTGGTAGAGATCCCACCTCTACCAAGTCTCCCTCTGACATATGCATATGTTTGACCACTACAATATATATTGTCTCTAAGAGATCCTCTGCAAATCTCTCTCTAGGTTCCAATTCGAAAACCTGACATTCATTATTGAATGCCCTCTAATCTCTGAGTTCTCTTTTAGAGATACTCGACATTCAAAAAGAATGTCCTCTACTCTCTAAGTTCTCTTCAACATTTAGAATGAATTTCCAATACCAAGAACTTCATTGTTACAGTGCCCTTTTCCAATGTAGGGACGCATAAGGAGGGTCGAAGAAAAATATTCATTGTGCATTGTCGTGTAAGAATGATGTGAAAAAGACTATCAACTGCATTCTAGAGATTGGAGGGATCAATCCACAAAACTAGGTGATTTTTATGTTGGCAACATGCGGATGAAATCACAATTTTGCAGCAATTAAACACAACCTGGATCTCTATCAACTCGAAGCCCAATCTCACTGTGTGAATTCCAATATACCCTACTACCATAGGTTTTTTAACTATAGTCTTTGAAAAAAAATTAGATAAAAATAAGATCCTATGTGATTAGATGTGGTGTTGGAAAGAGAACTATGCTTTACTGCTGAAACCTTCACACCTAGCTTTTAACTCCAATTGCGAAGTATTTGACAAGATTCTATTCCAAGTAAAGCTCCCAAGTCTGTCCCTTCATTTATGGCTTGTTTCTTGTCTTAAGGCAATTGGGGATTCATTGGGGAGTCTTTTATTGGTTAATGAGAAGTCTTTGAGTCTGTATCACTCAACTTATGCACGTACTTTAGTTGAAATTAATATAGCTAAGGGGCTTCCTGCTGAAATCAAGATAAAAAACAACAAAGGTTGTTAGGTATAGGCTTCAAATTATGAAGGAATTTCATTTGGATACAAAGTTTGTTCTAAGATTGGTCACATTGTTGCGAAATGTGAAAAAGTGAGATAACAAAATGATGTTTCATGGTGGAAGGATGTAATTGATCAACACTATACAATACAGAAGAAGGGGAAGAAACAAGAGAGATTCTCTTGGGTTGTTATGGGGGAAACAATACAAAGTGCTATAGAGTCGACCTCACAAGAGGTGCCTCTGATTAAAAAGAACTCCTTATTGGTGGGGACAAATACGGATTTCTAGTAAGGTACAGGCATTGAGACTCTAGAGGGGAAAGAAAAACAGTCTCTAGGCTCCCAAAATTTTGAGGCAAAGCAAGTTAGGGAAGAACAAGTCCAACGTGATGTTTCAAAGGCAGATGATCAAGAGCATTTTAATGAGAATAATATTGTTGGTTAGTAGACTAATGTTGCTCGAATGAAAGATGGTTGGCAAACTGTGAAGAGGAAAAGGGAATGAAGTTTGAAGGGTGCTTTCTTTAACATGAACCTTAGTTCACAAACGAAGGCTCGAGGCAAAGTTTAGGCTCTTTGGTTACTATGTAGATTGGTTTTTACTATGATGCGTTTATGGATCCTAGTGTATTTAAGATATAGTTTATGGAACTGTGAGGAGACTAGGTTTGTCTTTATACAATGTTTATCTGCCAAGAAAGTGGCACTCTCTATTTCCTTTTTCTGCTTTTATTAAAAACCTATTATTAACAATCTAAGAAATATTATAAAATAAAAGAATTAAATTAAAAAATAAATAAAATTTAGTTAAGTTAAACAAATGGTCGAAAGGCATGAATAAAAAAGTTTTCTCCCTCAAACATAAGGTAAAAGGGAGAGAAGAGAACATGATTTACAGGGAAACGATAGGGAAGAAGAGGAAACATTAGAATTAAGCAAGTATTAAGGGAAGAAGGAAGGAAAGGGAACAAAATAAGGAGGTGACTCTTTCAAAAGGTGGTGATTGTAAACGAGTGTGACCATTGAAAAGGGCAGACATGTTGAAAAGGTGTGACCATTCCTCACAAAAGATATAAAGGGAAAGAAGGATCAAACAAAATGGCGGAAAAGAAAGTAGAGGAGATCTAAGGCAGATTTAGAACAGAGGTAAAAGGAGTGATCTGAAATGAGAATTGAGAAGGAAAGAAGAAAATAAGATGTGTAGATCTAGAAAAAGAGGATATACAGATCTTAAATGAAATATGTGCAGATATGAAACACAGTGAGTACAGCTTTGAGAAGCAAGAGATAGGTGAAGATTAAATGAGTGAAAGGTGTGGCCCTTTCATAAGAGCATTAACAAATGAAAGGGTGTGACTCCCTACACTAAAAGGAGATTAAATAAGGCAAGGTTCCATTTGAGGACAAAATTAAAGGGGGGGATCAATTGGGAGAGTAGTATATTATTCTCAAAGGTAACAATGAAAAGTGGTGACTCAAATCTTATGAAAGGTGGTGTCCCTTTCACTTGTAAATCATAGAGAGGAAATCATTCCAAACAAACATCAATACACCATCACTTATCAATGCATCACACAATCTATGAATCAACAAAGGTTCAATCAAACAATCTATCAATTAGCAAAGATAGAGTAAACAAGCAACCAAATCATAATTAGCAAAGATAGAGTAAACAAGCAACCAAATCATCAGCAATCAATTGCCATCATGGAATCATCAATTCATCATTCAAACATCAACCATTTAAGTGTAACCCTATCAAACCCACATTCATTCATTCAGTTATTCAAAAGAGAGGACAAAACATAAAAAGATACAAAAAGGATTATAAATTCAGACCTGCAATCTGGGTATGAATGTTGTGTAGCGCATATATTACACTGAAATCTATTTGTGATTGTGTTTATCGATATATATATGCATTTTAGAATTATGATACTATGTGATTGTGCATAAAGAGATACATCAACAGACGTGCAGAAATCTTTATAAACCTGATATAATCTATTGCATTCCCAATTCAAAAATATTTTGTCATCGAATTTGTTGTCTGAAATACCATATGTAATTTCTGACTGCTGTAATCAGCCATGGAAGGGAAAATTAAGGGATCATTGATGATGATGTCACCCTCTAAGCACACCACCTCAAGATATCTGACTAAGGAATCCCATGGGGCCAAATGGGGACAAAGGGACTCCCTTTGGGCTTAGAAAGGAGGGTCTATCAGTACACCCATTAGGAATGATCCATGTAATGTAATAACCCCAGCAGGTTATAACTTCGTGAAACACCAAATCCTTCTCAAATTCAATTGTTTGACATTTTGTCAAACACTTTGCAAGCAAGAGATATATTGCGTATGTAAATTCTGATTGTTTTCTAAATGCCGAACTGTATATAAAAATGCTTCCAAACAACACACCAAACAACCAACAATGAAGATGCAATTGTTTTTGAATAAAATTGATTACAAATAGGAAATGATGCATCTACATCAATAAGACATTAGGGCAACAAATTCTGATATAAATCAGATTACAATAGATTTTACAAACCCTACTAATGCCCTAAATATCTAATGCAAAATGTAGTAGATAAAAACCTGGAATTGCTCCAAAAACATGAATTTTCCTATAGCAAATTCCAACTTATTTCTTACTGCACAAAGCTTGCTCCAGGACACAAATTTGGCACAATGAAAAGACTAATTTGTCTTCTCCAATAGTCGCAACCCTTCCGAAGATATTTCATCACCTCAGTTGTGCAAATCAATGGGAGTGTTCGTTCCCAACGATCAATATAACAACTGCAGAAACCCTTGGCTCCACAAGCTATCCAAAAGAGTAGATGGCAACACATTTGATGCTCAACAATGAGGCTGTCCTCCCTATTTATTCTTTTCCTTCACCCTTCTAGAAGGAAATAAAATATTATTTAATTGTACTCTCTAGAAGCTTCCCCCTTTCCAATAATTAGTTGTACTTCTAGAAAATGCACTCTCTAGAAGCTTCCCCCTTTCCAATACAATAATTAGTTGTGCTTCTAGAAAATTAAATTAATTAAATATAAAGTCACCTTTTTATTTTAATTTATTTAATGACTTTTTAAGAAATTAATTTAATCAATTTCTCCTTATTTCTCCACTTAGCCTTCGGAGAACATAAAAGCTAAGAACTCAACTACGATGCTAAAAAGATGGGGACATTACAGTCTGCCCCTCCTGAAATTGCTTGTCTCCAAGCAATCTCAACTCTTGATGCTGCAAAATTTCTTCATTCTCCCAAGTGGCATCCTCTACTAGCAAGTCCTTCCACTTCACCAAGTACTCCCCAATAGCACGTCTCCCCAAATTCCTCTCCCTGAACTCAATGATAGCCTCTGGTACTAAAACGAACTTCCCCTCATCCAAGGGTGGAAGCACTATAGAAGGAACAACCTAGTGCCCTAATGCCTTCTTGAGACGTACCACATGAAAAATATTATGGACTCTGCTCTCTACCGGTAAATCCAACTCATAAGCCACCTCTCCAACTCTCTAATCACCCTAAAAGGCCCATAATAAAGTGGCTTAGGTTTTTCGGCACCACTCTTCTTGAGAGTGGAGTCGCAGTAAGGTTGCAGCATCAAATATATACCATATCACCTACCTCAAAAGTTCGCTCAATCCTCTTTTGATCAGCATATTGCTTATGTTGATTTTGTGCCTTAGTGATATTATCCTTAAGAGCCTTCACAATGTCCTGACTCTCCTGTAATAAGTCTCCAGCACTGGGCACTCTACTATCTGATAGCAACAAATCCATGAAATTGGGTGCCTCATATCCATATAATGCCATGAATGGTGACATCTGAATAGAAATGTGATAAGTGGAATTATAACAATATTCACATAGATATATCCACTTAACCCAAGCCTTATGTTGTCCTACTATGTAATTCATGAGGTATCCCTCCACCCATTTGTTAACTCTCTCTATCTGACCATCTGTCTAGGGGTGGTAGCTATTACTCGAAGTGAGTTCTGTCCCGCACAGTTTGAACAACTCCAGCTACAAGTGACTCATAAACCTATACCTATTATTGATAATGCTCTAAGGTAAATCATGCAACGCAAACTTTGTAAGCCAACCAACAACAACATATATACAGTCTCTTCCCTGGGCTCTTGGCAATCTGTGATGAAGTCCATGGATAAACACTCCCACTTCCTATCAAGAATCGGAAGTGGCTTAAGTAAGCCAGCTGGATAAGAGTGCTACTTTTTATTTTGCTAGCAAGTAGGACACGCTCTAACATATTGCAACACCTCATCTTTGAGCCCCTTCCAAGAAAAACGCTCACAAATCCGTTGGTAGGTTTTGTAAAAACTTGGATGTCCTGCAATAGGTGAGTCATGATAAACTCTCAACACCACCCACTTCACCTTTGATCCTGGCACCAAATAAATGCACCCTTTGTAAATGATGATCTCAATCACAAGGGTGAAATCACTATTCTAGACCGATCCATCTATGAATCCCAATCCCCATGTATCCTTTGCATACTCTGTAAGGATCAAATGTCTCCTATCCTCTGATATATCGGTCATCAAGCTCAAGTGGGGTCTTTGTGACAAGGCATCTGCTACTACATTCAATGTCCCCTTGAAATAGGTAACATCAAAATCATATACCTGTAATTTACTTACCCATTTCTGTTGCCTGTCATTAAGATCTCGCTGCCCCAGGAAATGTTTCAGGCTATTGTGGTCGGTTTTTATGCTGAATTTGCGACCCACTAAATGTTGCCTGAATTTGGCCAAAGCATGCATTATGGCCAACATTTCCTTATCATAAATGTTGAAGCTCCTCTCAGGCCCCCTGAGCTTCCTACTCTCATAAGCAATCGGATGCTTGTCCTGCATAAGCACCGCTTCAACACCTTTGCCAGATGCATCACAATGCAATTCAAAAGGTTTGCTAAAACCTGGTAATGCTAGCACTGGACAAGTCATCAACTCCTTGAATTTATCAAAACACTCATGTGCCTCAAGAGTCCATATGAAAGCCCCCTTTCTCATCAAATCCGTCAAAGGTGTTGCATGCTTGGAATGTCCACTAACAAACCTCATGTAGAACCCACACAACCCCAAAAATCCTCTCAACTGTGTCAGGCACACTGGAGTAGGCCACTCAATAATAGCATGAATCTTTTCAAGATCCATGCATACTCCCTAAGCACTGATAATGTAGCACAGATATAATAACTGATAATCCCAAACCACATTTGAACTCCTTTGCATACAAGGACTCCCTGCTCAGAATGCTCAACATAGTGTCTATATGCCACACATGCTCATCCATGTCCTACTATACACCAAGATGTCATCAAAGAAGACTAACACAAATTTCCTCAACTGATGCTGAAAAACCCTGTTCATTGTGGACTGACAAGTAGCTAGAGCATTAGTTAGCCCAAATGGCATAACTACAAACTCAAAATGGCCACAATGACATCTAAATGTCATCTTCTCTATATCCTGCTCTCTGACTCGGATCTGATGATAGCCTAATCTCAAATCAATTTTGGAGAAGAAACATGCTCCATGTAGCTTATCTAATAACTCATCAATCTATGGGATGGGGTACCTATTTTTGATAGTCTTTTTGTTCAAAACCCTATAATTTATGCACATCCTAAAAGTTCCATCCTTCTTCTTCACCAAAACCACAAAAGAAGTGAAAGGCAACTACCTTGGTCTAATGTACCCCATAACAAGTAGTTCCTTGACAGTTTTCTCGATCTCATCCCTCAATCTCTTTGGATGCCTATAGGGTGTGATCGTGATGGGTTTAGCACCCTCCTCTAACTCAATAATATGTTCAATACCTCTATCTGGAGGTCTCCTTGGTGGCATTTCACTGAAAACCTTGTAGTGCTCAATTTTCAGTTCCTGTATGTCTGAGTGATATTCTTATTTTTGTTGCATCTATGATGGCATTAAAGTGCAACAAGCTGCCCAGTCAACTTGGTCATGTCTCAACAAGCTCTCCATGCGTCTGCAAGACATCATCCTAAACCCACTGTCACGAATGGCCTTAAGTATATGGGTCTTCCCCTCTGACTAAAATTTCATCTCCATATCTCTCAAATTAAGAATGAACTCCCCTATGTCATGTAACCAAGTCATACCCAAGACCAAATCTATATCACCCATGTTAACAACATAAAAATTTGCTTGAAATCAAAATTGTTGATCTTTAGGGGCAGACCTGCAATCTTCCTGTCATATTTGAAGATGTAGCCATCAGCTACCCTCACTCTCAGACCCTCGAATTGCTCTATCTATATCCCATGCCTCTCAATCGATCTGGAATCAATAAAATTGTGAGTAGCACTTGTATCAAGCAAAGTAATAACTCACTGACCAGCCAATACCCCTCTCATCCTGAATAATCCCTCTTGTTGTACACTAGTGAGACGGACCTCCTGAAGTCTACCCTCAATCTTCACATCATCTATATCATTTGTGGCTTCCTTTTCTTCAATTGATTCCTCATTTTCAGACAGTTGGTCTGAATTTTCAGAATTAGAATCCTCATAATATGCCCACATAACCTTGTTTGCTTTCCCTTTTGGCCTCAAAGGACAATCATGGTTCATGTTATAGGGTCCTTTGCAATAAAAACAAAGTTTTTTCTTCCTTAAATCATTCAATGTCTCTCTATCCAAAGGAGCAAATGATTTATCTTTATTTTCAACCTTTGTTTCATTCCAAACATGTTTCTTGAAGAATGGTTTGTCTTTGCTAGATGATGCTCCCTTTGACTGAAATTTATTTACTGGGGCTGCTTGTTCCATACTTCTAGCCTTCTTAATTGGTTCTTGCAAATTGAATGGATCAAAGGCTTTTACCCAACCCTCCAATGGTTCGGGTAATCCCTCTGTAAACAAAACAACCAATCTCCCATCTGATATATCTCGCACCATAATGGATAGCCTCTGAAAATCACTAATGAAATACTCCAATCCGCCTATCTGTCTCAACTGTGCCAACTCTCTAAAGTAGACTTCTGGATCCTTCTTATCAAACCTCTCTACCAACCTGTCCACAAAGGCCTAATATGAAGTAATTTGGTTATGTTGAAGGGTAACCATCCCATGGTACCACCAATCATGTGCAGCTCCCTCTAAATGTTGCATGGCATATTTTATTGCCTCCACTTTTGTCATAGATCTTAGTGCTAAGAAGGTATCAAGCTTGTGAATCCAAGCTCGCACTGTCATTCTACCACTCCCATCAAATGTAGTCAAGGAAAGCTTCCCTATAGCCCACTTTAATTCATTATCCTCACCAAGAGGTCTCCTATTTTGTCTGACTGCACAGTAGTGTTCCCTTCTTTGGTTCACAAACCTCTCAAAAGTCATTCTCTCCCGTACCTACGGTGTTAGTAATTCCCATTCATCATTAGCAGCTATAAGGATATTTGCAAATGTCCCATCCTCAGCTTCCTCTGTTGGCTTCCTCTCTAACAAAGGTAGGCCATGAAGGCCTATCTACTATTCTGGAATGAGTTCTATGAGCTCTAGGCAATCTCACCGCACTCATGTTATCCCCTTGTTCCTGATTTCATTCGTCTTGTGGGTTCATGTGCTCAACCATGGTGATGAGTGCCTACAAAGCCTAAGCCATCCACTCTTGTCTTGTAACCATTGCTCTTAAAAATTCCCTTGTTTCCTGATCCTCATTCCTATTGTCTCTTGGTGGGCTACGCTCTTACCTGTCACCCATGGTGTCTAGCAGCCTGTCAAAATCTTGTTCCCTGTCAAACAAAACTTGCCTGGGATTGGAAAATCTGTGAGAGCCAACCCCAAGTGGTTGCATGTGATTGCTAAACCCTTAGGATGGCAAGATTTAGCTTTGCTACCAATGTAATAACCCCAACAGGTTATAACTTCATGAAACACCAAATCCTTCTCAAATTCAATTGTTTGACATTTTGTCAAACACTTTGCAAGCAAGAGATATATTGCGTATGTAAATTCTAATTGCTTTCTAAATGCCAAACTTTAATAAATATGCTTCCAAAGAACACACCAAACAACTACCAATGAAGATGCAATTGTTTTTTAATAACATTGATTACAAATAGGAAATTATGCATCTACATCAACAAGACATTAGGGCAACAAATTCTGATATAAATCAGATTACAATAGATTTTACAAACCCTACTAATGCCCTGAATATCTAATGCAAAATGTAGTAGATAAAACCCTGTAATTGCTCCAAAAACATGAATTTTCCTATAGCAAATCACTATAGCAAATTCCAACTTATTCCTTACTCCACAAAGCTCGCCCCAAGCCACAAATCTAGCACAATGAAAAGACTGATTTGTATTCTCCAACAATCGCAACCCTTCCGAAGATATTTCACCACCTCAGTTATCCAAATCAATGGGAGTGTTCGTTCCCAACGATCAATGTAACAACTACAGAAACCCTTGGCTCTACAAGCTATCCGGAAGTGTAAGATGGCAACACATTCGATGCTCAACAATGAGGCTGCCCTCCCTATTTATTCTTTTCCTTCACCCTTCTAGAAGGAAATAAAATATTATTTTATTCTTTTCCTTCACCCTTCTAGAAAGAAATAAAATATTATTTAACTGCCCTCTCTAGAAGCTTCCCCCTTTCCAATAATTAGTTGTACTTCTAGAAAATGCACTCTCTAGAAGCTTCCCCCTTTCCAATACAATAATTAGTTGTGCTTCTAGAAAATTAAATTAATTAAATATAAAGTCACCTTTTAATTTTAATTTATTTAATGACTTTATAAGAAATTAATTTAATCAATTTCTCCTTATTTCTCCATTTAGCCTTCAAAGAACGTAAAGGCTAAGAACTCCACTAAGATGCTAAAAAGATGGGGACATTACATGTAACCTCTGTCATGGTGAATATATGAATGCAGATGCTCAAGCAATGGAGGTAAGATAGAAGTAGCAACAGTAAGAGCAATAGTGATAGGTCACTACACCAAGTACGCCATCTGAAGCCATGAGGGATGATACATCTACTCTTAGGCCTATGTTAGGGGATCGCTAGGTCATCTCATCAAGTCATCCTACCTTAAAATCTGATTCAAGCAACCGATTGATTTTATCTGCATTTTCAATATACGTTTATTTGTAACTCGAGATTGTCTAATTATGAATTGTGTTTATAAATGATTCCAAACTTGCTTGCAATATCTCAATCAAAGCAAAAAAGGTATCTCTAAACCCTACTTGCTTCATATAAAAGATTGTAATCTAAGGAAAATGTAAGTCGTATACTAGAGATGTTATACTTACCTTTATCAAATCATCCATTACTTCTATTATGCTTTGTACTCAAATGATAAGACATTTTCCCGCACCCGACTTGCTTTATATAAAAGATTGTAATCTAAGGAAAATGTAGATCATGCACTAGGGACATTACACTTAACTTTATCAAATCATCCATTACATCTATTATGTTTTGTACTCAAATGATAAGACATTTTCCCACAACATGCTAATAAACACAAATTACATTTTTATGCCCCATTGGGGCACCAAAATTAGTTACATTGAAAACATAGGTTTGCCCTATTATTAAAATTCTAGACCTCGACCTCTAATAACACCTCTTTCAAATTTAAAAAATTCCATTAGTTGGCCTCCAACTACCTCTATTTCAAAATGATAAAATTTCAAGAGTCATCCTCTAGTTAAAGCAAATATCACAAACCCCCAAACTTTGACACCAACAATCTTTATCATCAATGATATTCGAACAATCTCACTCTCACAGCAATGACCACATTTCTATCAATCTCCCTTGAACAAAACACACTTTGGCATCAAGGCAACATTTCCAACAATTGATATAAACCTTGCAAAGAACTAATAATTTGTGAAAACAACAAGAACTTAATACTCCCTCTTTCTAAAATGTTCCCAATTTCTATAATTATTCCCCTTTCACATCAATGGCAAAGGAGGGTTAAGTACTGTCAAAAAGAACCCAAAGTTTGACACGAAAAACCTTTGTCATCAATAATAATATTTCCAACAATCTCACTCTCACATCAATGAATATATTTATAGCAAACTCTCTTGAACAAAAATACTTTGGCATCAAAGTAACATTTCCAACTATCTCCCACTTTGTCATTGATGGGAACCTTGCAAAGAATTAATCATCTGTGAACACAACAAGAATATGATTCTCCCGCTTTCTAAAATATTTCCACTCTATAGCTATCCCCCCTTTGACATCAATGGCAGAGGTATGTCCAAAACTATCAAAAAGAATATTCCCTTCTCTACAATTCCTCTTCTTGGCATCAATGGCATCAATCCCCCTTTTCAAATTGTCCCTCTTTCTAGAATCCACCAATTAATCTTTCTCTAAGCGTAGTCTAATGTAATAAACAATCATAAGTAATTCTAAAAACACTATCATTCGCAACTGGTACAGGTAGATCAGAAAGTGCAAAGACCACAAAAGCTCACAAGAACCCTATGGAAACTTGAAGTTCAGCACAAAAGTATTTGAACTATATCTATGAATGCTAGGCACCAATAGCAAACCTCAAAAAGTGATGAAAGTTGCAACGTTTCCTTGAGGAACTCACATGCTCTTTTTCTAAGCATGTAGTATCTTGTAAAAACATATAACCAATTTACACGACTGAAAGACAATAACACAATTACTTTTCTCTTGAATTTGCGCTTCTCTTTAAGCTCTCAAAGTTTTTAATACTCATCATGTTGTTGTGCAACTTTACTTTCTTTCATTGTTTTCATTGTTTGCAACATGACACAGCTATTGTCTTCTACCTTTACTATGTATTTCACCTCTGCAATGAATATGTGTACAACATGGAGCTACAGCTATTATTAAACACTGCCTACCCAAACTATTAATTGCCAAGTCCAAAATGCCCTTTAGGTATTTAAGTATTCTTTTGGCTACTCCTATATGAGGCTCTCTTACATATGTATAGCCTTGATGTTGTCACATACACTAGGCTACCAAACATTGACTAATATGATGTCTGATTATAAAAAGTTTGTATGGCCCATTCTTCTATGCCATAACTAGCTTTCCTTTGTTTGTCCTACCTAACACCTTTCTCCCTTGAACTCAATAGAGAAGTATGGATTATTTAGCTCTCCTGCAAAGTCTCATGTACTCACCTTTCCAATCTCACAACCTTGAGCATGAAAATTTACAGCTAGAAGATTATGCTTAACCTTCACCATAAAAGACATCTTTTTTTTTACTTTCCATTATCCAAGCTACATGTGCCTTCCCCAGTTATCCTTGTTGTAGCATTATCTCCATATTTCACAGTTCCATTGTCTACTATTTTCAAAATGAGATATTTGCCCTTGTCCCTTGTCACATGGTTTGAGCATACACTGTCAAAATACCATTGGCTTTTCTCAACTTGGGCATGAAAAGCAATTTTTATTAACATAGATTTCTCTTTCTACTATTTTCTTAGTTCTCCATCCTTTTCCATACTTTTACCAGTACTTCCTTTAACAATGGTATCCACTTCATGTCATGTTTAGGAGATTCCACAAAACTACTTCCGCAAAAATGTGCCATATGACTAAAGTCATTGCAATTATAACAAATGACACTACAGTTCAACAAAGGAGCACATGAATTGTAGTCTCTAGCTAAGAATCCATAAGATCTTCTATTTTTCTTCCCCACAAAATTATTTCTTGCATTTTCCATAAAACTACTACTTTATGATCAAATGATTACAAAAAAGCAATAGTAAAAGAAAGAGATGTGGAACCTTGTCAAATGACGTTGTCTCGGAGAAACTAATCAAACCCTTGTCATCCTTGCTAGTTTTCTAAGGAACATTTTCTTTCTTCATGTTGCATTCATTGTTGATGGGTCACAAGAGGGCATCTATATGACTTTTAGGTTTTCCTGCATTTATTCTCTTTAGTGATACAATAGGCTTTGGATTATGGTCTTCTTTGGTATTCCCTTAACGTTATAGCCAAGACAAGACTTAATGAATGGTGACGTTTTGCAATTGATGTCATCCAACATTTTGATTCACTTCTCAAATCTTAAGCTTTTATTCAACTAAGCAATAGTTTTCTCCAATTCCTTCCTCAACAAAACAATTTCAAACTCTACCCTCTCACAAGATTCTTCCTTTGTCTTCAATTGAATTCGCACCAACTCTTCTATCCCCTATCTCTTCTAGTTGAATCTTCAGGATGATGATAATCTAAATTGATTCCTCAAGACATTGAGACATTTTTTGCTTTTGAATAACAATCACCTTCTTCATATTTTTGCAATTGCAACTTTTATTTCAGATTCTTCTTCTAAAACTTCTTAATCTCACTTATAGTACAGAAGCTCTTCAAAATCCACTTCTCCAATTTTAGCATCTTCTTCCTCTTCTCAATCCATATTTCTTTCACAGAGTTGTCTTCACTTTTCATGACACCAACCCTTGTTTCTACTACCATGTACATAGTTTTATCAGAGCATGAGAAACTTTAATCACTCTCATTGGATGAGTTGCTATATCATTTGGAGTATAGTCTTTTCTAGTGTTTATGGAATCTTCTTTTTGTATTGATGATGTTTGCTCCCATCCTTCTTGTTATGATCTCCATCATTACCATCATCCTTTATCTACATACTGACACTTCACAAGAAAATGTCCTATTTTACCACAAGCAAAACATTTAAACAATAACTTACCTTTGTAAATGCCAAATTCCTTCTTTCGATTTCTCACATAACGGGCTTCCTTTGCATTTAATTCACAGCTTGACTCAGGATCTACATTCATCGCCATCTTTAAATTAAGTTTCTCACTTTAATAACTTTTCATTTTCAGTCCTCATATGTAGTCATAATCTCATGCAATTCATCCACTATTATTGAATCTAATTCCTTCATTTCTCCAATGGCATTGACATTGGTATCAATTCTTAAGCGAAGAGACCTTAACACCTTTTGCATAATCACTTGTTCTTCAGTGATTTTGCCAAGTCCTTTAATGGCATTTAAAATTCCATCAACACAAAGAAGGTAAGGCAACATTGTCTTTGGCTTTCATTTTCAAGCTCTCAAACTCTCTTCTATGATTCTAGAACTTAGCCTTCTTGACCTCAACAACACCTTCGAAGATGTTGCCAAGTTATCTCAAATCTCTTTTACTAATCAGCAATTCATCACTTTGACAAATTCAAATTCTAATAGATGACACAAGACATCTATGGCTTTTGCATTATTTTAAATAATCTTCTTTCTAGTTTAATCCATTGGTAGAGATTATGGAGTTGCATAACCATTCGCTAACGATTACCAACTATTCCAACTAAGAGTCATTTGATAAGTTTGCATTTGTATGCTCCAAAATGCTAGTTTGTTTTATCAAATAGAGAAACCTTTTTTACTAGCCAGGTGTACCCAAGAGATCTAACTTCTAGAGGTTAGACTATTTCTAAAGAAACTCAACTCTAGTACCAATTGCTAAGCAAATACTTATACTAAGAGGAGGGGGTAAGTATACAACATACTTTTACTTTTTTAAAATTTAACCACCACAAAGTAGCAAATGCACAAGATTCACACTCTTCAGAACGCAAAATTTACATAGAAACCCTAAAAAAACATGAAATTACTCTTTGGATCTACTATCCAAATCCAACCACAACAAAAATGATATAATCTTATGATATTTGCAAGCATTAACCCAATAGAAACATCAATTCCCACTTACGTAATCTACAAGCACCAACTTGTTGAAGACGCCTATCCCAAAATTGAGCACCAACTCAACAAGAGACACCAATCTCTTCTTTTAGGAGGTACAAAGCTCTTCTACAAATCTTATGATATTTGCAAGCAGCAACCCAATAGAAACATCAATTCCCACTTACATAATCTACAAGCACCAACCTGTTGAAGACGCCTATCCCAAAATTGAGCACCAACTCAACAAGACACTAATCTCTTCTTTTAGGAGGTACAAAGCTCTTCTACAAATTTTCACCTTCTCAACATTGCTCCTTCAGTGGCCAATAAACATTTCTACACTTTTACCTCACAAAATCTACTTTACTTTGTATTCGAAATGATAATACATTTCTCAAAAAATATACTAACAAAAACACTAAACATTTTTATACCGCTTTTGGCACAAAAAATAGTAACATACAACACATAAGTTGGTGCTATAAAATTAAATCATTAAAAAGAAAATTCCATGAGTCACCCTACAATTACACCTCTTCCAAAATAACAAAATTCCATCAGAAAGCCTCCAATTACATCTCTTTCAAAAATAACAAAAGTTCATAAGTCAACCTCCAATTAAAGCCAATATAACTAAAAATCCCCCAAACTTTGACATCAACAACCTTCGTTATTAACATCAATGACCATATTTCCAACAATCCCCCTTCTTGAACAAACACAATTCAACATAAATGACAAAATTTCCAATACTAAAAATTTGGTATATATGCATTTTTGAAGAACATTTTTTTAAAATTATGTATTCTAAAATGTCCAATAAATATGCCAATTTATTGCCGAGTTTTCCCCTAAGATTTTGTCATAACTTAAGTTTTCAAAAAAATTGGTCAAGCAATCTAGTGCCCATCATCTATGAGATGCACTCAATAAACATCAGCGAATTCTTTTATATTGCTTGCAAATGAATCTTCATTTTTGCATGAGTATTGTGTTAAATCTTTAGTTTCAAAATTTATAGTATCAAGATTATTTAATTCACCATGGGCAACATTATACAGTAATAAAAACAAAAAAATATTACTCATTATCAAATGAATGTTTCTTGTACAATGCCACCAATGGCATACAACTGCAAAATACCAAATAAAAGGAGAAAGTTGCCCACTGATGAGAGAGAGGTTTGGGCTTGCAAATATCTATAATGCCATTATAAATTGATCACCTATCAACCGAGTATATTCAAAGTTAAGTGTATCATCTTTGTTTTTGTTGAAACTTGGTTTCCAAGGGAATGTAGCTTATGTAGAAGCCAAAGTTCATGGGTGACTGGTATGAATTAATTTAATTATGAAAAAGGGTCTTAAAATGGCTATATTAACTTTTTGACAATAGGTGAAGGCTGCCTCACAAGGTTTGCTTTTTTGTTTAAGTTCAACAAAGAAAAAAATCAGAAAAAACTTGTCACCTATGCTACTAGGTTCTTCTAGGAATCCAAGGTCCCAAATCTTGTCCGACACAAATACAAGTCCAACTATGATCTACTTTGAGTCCAAACAAGGTCTCACAAAAACCCTGTGGGTTTGCTTTGTTGGATTTGATATAAAAGACTATTTTGAAAAATTTTGCCATATCTTTCCCAATTTCTCTAGCTCTATGTTGTTTCCTCCCAAGTTCTATTGTTTTCCTCTCCAAATTCTCCCATGAGTGACAGAATCCAAATCAGCAATTCTTCCCACCTACAAGAAAATATTTTGTCCACTGAATACTCATGAGCAAGTCTTCTTGTGCGCAAAATAAAGGGACCATGTTGTTAAACAGCCTATTAATGTGTTAAAACTGCAATGGACATATTTTATATACTATACTGTACATCTCATTTGGCCTTTTTTATTCATTTTGTGAGAACTATAGTGGACATATTTTATTTAAATTATACTATCTTGTAGGTCTTATTTGACCTTTTCCTTTCATTTCTTTCATTTTGTGATTCAGGTACTCACAGGATTGGATGGCTATTCAAAAAGTGTCATTTTAAAGTGCATCTTGTTTTACTTTATTTTGTTTTTAAGTTATGCAACAAATTATTGTTATACATGAGAACTATAGTGGACATATTTTATTTAAATTTTACTATCTTGTAGGTCTTATTTGACCTTTTCCTTTCATTTCTTTCATATTGTGATACAGGTACTCACAAGATTGGATGGCTATTCAAAAAGTGTCATTTTAAAGTGCATCGTGTTTTACTTTATTTTGTTTTTAAGTTATGTAACAATTTAAATGAATAAAAACTAGAAAATTACCTCTGTTACCCCAAGTTTCCAGGATGGGAGGTCAGGAATTTGGGGAAATGGATTTTTGAGATGAATTTTTTTTCTTGGAGCAGGGAATGGCAGAGAGAACAGCTATATAAAAAATAGCAAAATTTTAAATAATCATATGTAGACATGGATGAAGCTTGCTTATAGAAGTTATAGAACCTTAACATATAATGTTTGTGTTAAATAATTTTAGAGTTCACATGAGAATGAACGTCAAACAAATTTTCAAAACTAAAACATTAACTTTGTGGGACAGCCAAGAGATAGTTTTCCGGAAGTTTTAGAGTTTTGAGGACATCCAGGAAACGAGAACAGGTCAATTCTTGTCAGAAACACATCCATGAGTAACATAGAAAATTAATGAAGTAGATAAAATATCAGGTTTCAGATGTGAGTCTCCCAATATTTGCTCAACTTATTAATACAAGAGTGAAATAAATCTTATGTGAGTCTCCCAATAGATACATTTGTTTCAGATTTGCAAGGCTTGCAATTTCTCAATGGCGACTGTCATGACACTCCCTAAGAGTAATAACTTATATATAAATTCTTACATGATCACCTAGTGTGTTACAATGTTCAGTAATTTCCATTGATTTCAAGGAGTAACTGGCATTAGTTTCAGGGATTTATTTAAGGGAAACTACTGATTGAGACCATTTTTTCACTGTATAGAAATGAGAGTTAGAATCACACCTACAAGAATTATTTTGATCATCACTTAAGCATATAAAAGATGTCAAGATGCAATCCAACACCATCATGATCACCCTAAATAGCCACCATAAGTAAAAGCTTCTGAATGTCGAAGTAAAAGGCAAATATTAGAAAAGAACCAACAATATGATGCATTGTGTATCCATTTAAACATTTCTTGAGTCAAAAGCTCAGCATAAAGAAATTACTACTGTCCACCTGCAGATAAAGTAAGCAAATTGCAGAGCAATTGCCACCAAAAAAGAAATTCACATTTATAGTGCTGTTAAGGCATAGATATGCCATGTCATCAAGATGAGTTCAAAAGGTTATATCATTAGACTTTTGATCCCTCACAAACATGATCATGAGTGAACGTCAGCAGAGTATCATATCCAAGCTCAAGTGAAAGATTTTTCATGTCAGAGACTGTCATTCTATCTCCCACATACGTATTCATGCATAAAGCTGACCTATGTACTGTCCATCATAACTCATTAGGCAAAGGATAAACGGATGAGCAGAAGTACAGAAATAACTCTATAATATAACTAGCATCAGTGGCAAAGGTAGATATTCCAAATCAAAAAGTTCCAAATAAAGAAAAAGTGTACAGGGGAGCTAAATGCCTGAGAATGCATAGAAAGATAAATAGTCTTAAAAGTCTAACAGAATGCACGTCTGATATGCGACTCCAATGATCCCGCAGAACATAAAGGTGCACGTTTGATATGTCACTTGGGTGATCGCACAGAACTTATAGGTTCCCTACGATAAATTAAAAACCTTCAGCTGCCAATTGCCACTGCCTAAGACATAATAGTGCACTGACAACCACAAATTCTTGTGTATAGATTTGCATCTTCTATCTAATCACCTCAAATTTGAAAGAGCAGGGATTCTACATAAAATTAATATTAGAATACCTGAAGAAAGCTACAGAATTCACCTCAACAGACTGTGGTTAACACTTGTGTTTCTTCTGCACATGATGTGTGATAAGTAAACAATAGTATACATCAAACTTTATGAAAAGCCATAAAATCCACAAGTTGTCCTTCATGCACAGAACCCAAAAATTTATAATTCCAGGTAGAGAAACGTATAGGCCTATTCACATCCTCTAAGTCCAACAGAATGCTAAGATGTATTAGATTTGAAGCCATAGACACCAGAAGACTCCTGTATAGGAAGAAGGACTCTACCACTGTATCAACTTTCTTGTGTTAACTACATTTACACATAATATATCTCTACCCCGATCACATTCCCCAGATCTTCTGGGATTATATAGCCTTCTTCCTATTCAATTTTCTAACAATTATATTAAATTTATTGTACTTAAAATCATATTCGTGTATTTATGTACCCTGAATCTCAGTGATATCAACGTCCCTGCACCCTCATGTATATCACTGTCCCTTCACACCTGTATCTCCTGGTAATAATGTTGTAGTCTTGGAACAGAAATCCAAGTCCTGAACCAAGAACGCAATTTGAAAACAAAATTTGCACTCGAATTAATTCTAATTCATGGTGATTTAAGGGGTGATAACATTGTAGCTTCCAAAACAGAACCCAACTTTCAAATCCCCGTTAACATGGTAAAGTGCTGAAAATGTGTTATAAAACATAAAATCCAACTTATCGGGTGTGGCACACTCTAAAGGAGAGATAAGGCAAGTTTCAGGTGAATTTGTCAGGTAAAGTGTCCCTCCGCTATAATATTTTAGGTCAAAGAGAAAACTGCTAAATAAGAAAAAATTTTCAAGTATTTTCAAAAACAGATATTAAGCAAATGTCAGATGCAAATCCCGACGGAAATGACTGAAGAGATACCTCTCAATTGTGTCCTCCAATCCAAAAAAATTAAAAGTAGCTCATGGAACTCACGCCTCATATGTTAAATCTTGTTTTATTCCAAATGGGTTTACAACTTGAAAATTAGTTTCGAGTTTTTATCTACGGTCGTTACTTTTAAATATTGAGAATTTGCAGTTAGCCTTTCGACACTCAAAATATCTCCTTTAACCAAAACCCATTTTCCAAAAGAAAGAATCTAATATTTGAAATCCACTTTTCGAACACATTTAGAGTTTTGAAGTTAATTCTTCAATCATGCTTAGGGTTTTGAAGCTAACGCTTTTAAAATACGTCGGATTTAGTGCCCCCTCTTATAAAATAATTATGCGGTTATCTTATATCAATGCCCGTTATTCTCGTACATAACTGCGCGCTTTTCTGCTATGTTAAGGATTAAAGGATCCATATAATATTAAAGATTTGAAACCATCAACACGATGTTCTATATCCCTAGTCACATAAAACATTAGCGTCTGCGTAACTCAATTGAAAGCAAGCTAAAGCGCAGACCAAACGAACTCTATCACATGGGGGAAAATAATGTAAAAGCATACACACCTCTGGAAGTCTTGGTAACCTTGTCCTTGATAATGCTGACTTCCTGAATATTTACCGCTTCCTGAAATATTGACAGAAGCTGAGATTCCGACATATGCTTGGGCACTTGCCCTACAAAAAGCTTGACAGACTCTGCAGACTTACTCGCCGATCCGTTACCATCCGCCATTTTTCCAGACAAGAATTTACTATTCTTGAAAACTACTTCAGGTCTTATCTGCCGAGTCTGGAAACACCTTCTTCTACTGTGTCTAACCAAATTGTTTTATCTCGTTCGTTTCAAAATGGACATGTATGCTCGTGATAAATCCCTAAATTGACTATGATGTCTTCTTCTGAGCTTACGTTAAGTACAAATTGCCTGCTCAGCTATTACAAACCCTAATTCCACGCTGGCCGGCGAAGGAGGCGAGCGGTCATTTTAACGCGGCTAATTATAAGGTGCATGTATGAAAACGTGAGCACGTGGTTCACCATACCTGCTAGTAAGAAAACTCCCAAAGCGGTGAAGGTAAATGATGGAAAATTAATCTTACTAGCACTTAGTATCTATAAGAGGTTCAAGGGATAAGTCGATAGGGTATTTATGAATATTATCATTGTATGAAATTTTGTCTAGATTACTAAGAGTTCAACATAATTTTCTTATAATATGTAGAATTTTTGATCATAAAATAATAATAATTAGGGTGGTCCAAAAATACTTTACAACAAAGGTATTTTTGAAGCTGAATAGTAGTTTATAATATAATTGTAAATTGTCATTAGAAGCATGCATAATATTTGATAAAAGTGCTTAACAACTAAAGTATTTTTGAATCTGAATAGTAGTTCACAATATAATTGTAAATTGACATTAGAAGCATGCATAATGTTTGATAGAAGTATTGTATTTAAGTAAAAGTAAGTGTGTCAAATTTGATAGTACAATATTTTTGTATGGGTAAAACTTGTAGGATTTCCTGGAAAATTTGAGTGCAAATATTTGGAATTCATTAGTAAATCTTGTCTATGACAAAATAGTATAGAATTATTCAATAACCAAAGTACACAAAGGATGACATTTGTCTTACATAATGCAACTGCTCTTAGTTTCATCAGTTGTGAAATCATGTAGATGCTATTCATTCCTTTTAGACAATCCTTATAACAGAAGGAATAATACATAAATCATAATTATCGAGTAAATTAGGTGCAATAGATTAGGTGTATTGTATTATAAGGGGTTTTTAATTATATATGCAAAGAAGCAATACAAAATGAAATATTAGACATTTAAATGGTGTTGAGTACAAATATTGTATAATATAATTCAAAAACAAAAAGAAAAGAAAAAGAAAAAAAAGGAAAATCATAAAAAGCTTAACAATAATCAACATAAATATAAGATTTATCAGACATTTCTTCATTTTCTATGTTTATTATATCAGCTGCCCATGTTGAATTTCTATGTAATTTCTGAGGGGTTTTAAAAAAAAATCATACACAACAAGGTGTTCCCAATCCCAATTGTTGGAAAGTTTTGTAAATATATAATTATAGACACACCTAGCTTTTGATATTGTTGTGAAGGTTCATGTTGGTGCATTTCTTTTACTTTCTATTTCAGTTTCTTGATCGGCAAAACCTGGCTGAGAAAATGACAAAAACAAGAACCAAAAATATGTATTTTGTTAAAAAGAATTAAAAATTAGATAGGCAACAGATTCCATTTATTTGTCTGAAACCTTTGGAACAATTCCTATGCTTATTTATAGTTCATAGGATTGGATACTAAATTAAGTTGTAAACTTAATCGAACTATTTAATTTGTATTTCAATTTATAACTTATTTTATATTATTAATTTGAAAATGTTATCACATATAAGATTTACTTTATAATAAAAGTATAATATAAAATACACTAAATAAATATAAGAACAAAAGTAAATAAATAAATAAAACTGGATGTGACGGAGCTGTCAAACAAATGAGGCAAACGGAGGCCGATGGAGGTGGTCTCCAAATTGAACGACACACACCAAGTAAAAACTTAGTGTTTGTTGTTTAAGCCAAGCAAATAATCTAACATTATTGATAGTCTCCTATCTCCATTTCTCTGGCCACGTATTTGAGGAGAACCAAGAAAGAAGGGTCAGGGTTGGTGTAGAATATATCTTTTGATCCAGATACTGTGAGTAGATTTCTATCTATATCTCAACCAATAAAACCATATGAACAAAAAATTAATATTATCCTACAAAATAGTGGTTTTCTTATTTAGTGTGTTTAATGTAACATAAAATTGTTAAAACATGAACATGCAGACTGGAAAATAAGTGAACAAATTGTCCCAATAAAAACTATTGCATATAATATTTTGCAAAACAATTTTATAGAATAAAATAAAAACTAAACTTTATATTTTGACCCATAAAATTCATAAATAAAAAAGATTCTTAAATTCTATTATGAAGTTTATTTAGTTATTTCATAATATAAGGTAAATCTTATGTAAATCTCTATTCTATATTTAGACGATAAAAACCACCCTTTGTTGCTTTCTTTAATGTTTTGTTTTGGATAAAGTAGAAATTACGTTTTAGTGTTTAAAATTAAGATTATAGTTAGGGTTATCATTTATATCATATATAGATTTAAGGTTGTCATAGAATTATGATGTTGTTTAAGATTAGTGTTATATGTCAAAATAAATAGAATAACGTTTTCCTAATTGGACATATAATCTCTTCATATTAATAAATATGTAATATAACAAGATTTCATAATTTATGGTATGACTTCTTTAATATTAAGACAAAAAAAATTAAAAGATACTTTAAGATAATGCACATATATAATAAAACCTAAAATGAGATATTAGCACCAAATGCACATGGAATTACAATCAAGATATATCTAATTAACATTAAAATGTAAATGATTTATATCTAATTTAAAAATAAGAAATTAAAAAATTAAAATAATATATTAAAATATAAACTAATAACAAAATAAAATATATAACCAATGCTTTACCTAAAATATTTTATAAACTAAAGAAAGAAACATCTTTAATCTTATGAATAAATCATAAAAATATTAGAAACTTGTTTTAATTTTAGAATGGGGTATGATCTAAATATTAATGAAATCAAAATAATAATAATAAGAACAACAATCAAAGATCTTGTGAAATGTAAATTGATAAAATATAACTTTCAGCTGATAATCTGAATGTAAATAAATTCTTCAAAAATACTGACATAATACATAACCTTTTAAGATAAAACAAAAACTATAAGTGAAGACAAAATAATAATGAGGAAAATTAAATTTAATACAAGTGATTTAATATTTGATTAAAGTAATTTCTCCCTCATTAATCATCTCTTTCCAGAGGCTTCTAACTTGAATTGAATTAACCAGTGTTGCACCTGCTATTGCAATGGTGCACTCGCTGCAAATCTTAGATTCAAAAGACTCCATACCTTTAGTAGTCTCATCAATGCAGGTCGTAGCTCATTGTAAAAGTAGTTATTTCATGGAAAAGCATTCAGATTTAAGATACTTGTAAGCATTGAAACTCAAAACTTAAGAAATAAAAAATTCTCTACACCAAAAAAGACAATCTTCATAGTTCACATGGCTTACCAATCCCACCAAGGGATGTTGTATTCCACCATTACAATTCACAAGAAATCAAAAAAATCAAAGATAGTACGTCCCTCTCCCTTCCTCATATCTTTAGACGAATTCAACAGTTAACACATTTTTGAGTTCTCTAGTATCCAGCTACAAAGCCAGGAACAGAGAGTTAATTAGGGCTAAAGAAATTTGGAGCGGAGCCTTTTCACGCTAATGTATCCCACTTAATCAGGGGGTCCCTTGCATCTGCTATGCATCCGGGTGGATGCAGACGATGGGATCGCATGGCTTGAAAAACTTATTCGTTTAAGACTTTGACTGAGTATTACTGGCAGGCAATAAATTCAATAGTCAACAAGCATTGGAGACATCAAATATAGCACCTTCTCCATTCATAATACAACTATCCTACGAGATGAATGGCAGTGCGCTCCCACTCATTTTGACAAAGCCTTACTAAATAACTAAATGCTTAAACATCGAGGCATCATGTGGTGATGTTTCCATTCATAGTGTAGGGCCACATCATTCCCTTCCTTCACCTCTCCAAACTCCTCGCCTCTCAAACTGGATTCACCGTCACAATCATCAACACCCCTCTCAACATTCACACCCTAACACCCACCATTCAATCTGCCCCCTCTCTTGACATTCACCTACAGGAGCTCCCTTTCTCTAGTGTTGATCATGGCTTGTCATCACGTACTGAGAACTTAGATTTGTTGCCTTATTCACAGTTTGTAACTCTCATGGAAGTCGTTGAGCATTTGCAGCCCCATATCAAAGATCTGATCCGCAAGATCTCAGATAAAGATGGTTGCGCCCCTCTCTGCATCATCAACGACATGTTCCTCGACTGGACCCAAGACGTGCTAAGATTTACTCCGAACTTCTTGTTTCCAACTCCAGTTTCACTGATTCCACTGTGCTTCCAACTCAATTTTAACCATATTTCATGTCGCATGTAGTTCATATCGGAATTGATCCCACTCAACTCTTCTTAGATTTTCAACGCATTAGAAGTTAATTCCAATTAGGAATGCATAGTTTAGTCATAATTAACTTCTAATAAAGTAATTCGAGCCCAAAGACATGGAAGTCAAGGAATAGATAACAAACAAAAGACCTTATACCTTGACTTAGTTGTCTATAAATTGCATGAGACAGATAACTGTGCGTGAGACAAAAAAAAATGCATTCATTTTAGAGCTTCGCTCCATAGGAGAAGCCTATCGGTTTAATTAAAACTCTTTTAGATTTCATAAGATTGTGTAAGATTAATTGTATGATTTATTTTATAAAAAAGATTAATTTTATTTCAATGTATAGATGTGTACTTTCATATAGAGTAGTTTGAATTATATAGGGGTGATTTTTGTTGGAGTAGCTTGAATTATTTAGAAGTGATTTGTTAGTGAGTTGGATGTTGGGCGCTTTATGTTCTTATTGGATTCTTGTGTTTTGAACCTATCTGGAACAATACTATATTAAAATTAATAAGATTAATTTCGTAGTGTTTTCATCATAATTCAGTAAATGCTGATTATAATTTCATATTGTGAAGTGTACAACTAATTCTCAAATTATTTCATATTGTTAAGCGTACAACTAATTGAAGCTCGAATTATTTCATATTGTTAAGCATACAACTAATTGAAGCTCAAATTACAAAATGATATACTAATACACAAATTCTAAGGATCTCAAATTACAAAATGATATAATAATACACAAATTCTAAGGATACTTTTAAAGTTATTGTAGATGTGAATCTTGAGTGTGTACAACTAATTGAAACTCAAATTACACTAATGATATGATAATCAATATTTGTGTAAATCCAACAATGGATAGATGTTACAAAATCTTTTTATTGTAATAAATTGTAGTGTTCTCGTTAAATATGAGACCAAAAAACTTATATTTTTATTATTTAAAAAACTACTCTAATGTATCTTTTAATTTTATAATTAAATATGTAGGGTAAATATTTGATGAATTTAATAATATTTAAGTTGGCACCATGCCAACAGTAAATTTACATCATTATTTCCTACATTGACAACTCAAAAATATATAAAGTTGAACCTTCCAAAATTTTATATTTTATTAGCATTTATATAGCAACTCTGATGTCCTACTATTATTCTTTACACTTTATTATTAGCCTTGAAATGGTGAGCCCTATTTTGTTCTACCCATGTCCAGAGACCCCAAAATTTATTATGTTTTGATTTTGCATTTACACTGATAGCCTTAATCACGATCAAACCCATAATTGAAGATAAATTTTAAACTATGTTTATATTAAATAGGTCAACAATGATTTATAGAATATTGTTACCATAGAAAATATTCAACTAGAATATAGTAGTTGCAATTAAAATAAGAACAATGACTAATCATTGTAGCTACTCATCAAAAGTGTTAGAATAACCACTCAAAGTTGTAACCACTTAGTTAGGGATCAACAATAACAACTCTAATGTCCTACTATTATTCTTTACACTTTATTATTAGCCCTTGAAATGGTGAGCCTTGTTTTGTTCTACCCATATCTAGAGACCCCATAAATTATTATGTTTTATTTTTGCATTTACACTAATAGCCTTAATCATGATCGAACCCATAATGGAGGGTAAATTCTAAACTATGTTTATATTAAATAGGTCAACAATGATTTATAGAATATTGTTACCATAGAAAATATTCAACTAGAATATAGTAGTTGTAATTAAAATAAGAACAACAACTAATCATTGTAGCTACTCATCAAAAGTGTTATAATAACCACTCAAAGTTGTAACCACTTAGTTAGGGATCAACAATAATTCATTACACATCACATAAATAGGATGAAGATGAGATGCACCACCGTAAAAGCTCCAATGTCACTAATACGTTATTCTATATAAAGTATGAGACTTTTGTCAACTCAATTTTGCTAATATTAGCCATTATTAAAGGTCAAATAAGATTGTTGGGTGAGAACTTCCACTTTAGATACAAAGATTTTCATCCTTCAACCTCGTATGAATTTGATTATTTTTATTCTTGTATTTATGTGTACTTAAATACTAGGGTTTGTGATGTCATTGAATTGGGGTTTGGAATATGTCCATATTAATCTTCTTCTTTTTTACTTTGGATCCTTAATGTTCCACTATAAAAAGATTGTCAAAAGCCACAATAAAAGTTTTTATCTCCTAATGAGTGTGTGGTAAAGAGTGTCCATGACTACTGATGTTATTTTTCTTCCATCATACACAAAATTGATATCCACAAAAATAAAAAAGGTATCAAAGAGGTATGAAGGAAGATACATGAAACCTTGAATAACTCTCAACATTATAACAAATAGTTATATCAACAATGAATACTTATGGAGACACGTTCTCAATTATATAATACATTGGTCATGTAGAACTATAGTTGGAGCCATGTATCGAGAATAAGCATTACGATGCACTAACATGTAAAGTAGTAAGTCAAATGAATAACTATAAATGGTAAGAGTGGTTAAAGTTAGAGTGTTGTAAATTTATCACATGATTCATATCATAAATTAGGGATCATATTTTGGAATGGAAGCATGATACTGAGAGGAAGTCAAACTCTTTCATAAGACTTGAGAGTGATGGAGTTTGGAAAATAGGTTTGAAGTCATAGCCTGAGATAATTTTAAAAAGTCAAGGGACTCTATGAAGTGTGTCTAAATAGGAAGTTTGAAACATTAATGGAGATATAAAGGAAATCAAATTTAGAAGGAGAGATGTGTGATGAGAAGAAAAACTTTGTAAATCTTACATTAATTTAATAAACTTAACATGTCTTCACACTTGTAAATTTTGGTGATATTAAGAAAGTATAAATATAGGGGAAAAAACTTGTATGCAAATTTGGATCAAGGAGATATTGGGGATAAGAAATAGACATTTTGGGACATGAGGTAGCTTACAAAAAAGTGAGACATGATAATAATCAATGTTGTTGTGAGCCAATAATTTTAAGGCATGAAAATAACCCTCTAGTGGTAAAATGGCAAGCACTAGGTGTCACATGCAAATTAGGGTGTCTGATTATAATGATTGACCTTGTGTATATAGGAAAGGATGAGGAGGTGAGAACGCAGGATTATACATTGTCCACCCCTCCAAAGGTGCAACACTTGTAAACTTGACAAGTATACCTAAGCAAGTGGCAGATATGGATGCAATAAGTGTCTTCACTGATGAGGATACATGTCTTAATGCTATGAAGTGATATTGAAAGTATGAATAATCTTTATTAAACTTGAGCTAAGTGTGAATCGGATAATCCTAGAAAGGCAATATCTTAATTAGACATGTAAAGACTACTGGAAATAATCAAGACTAGCTAGGTTACTGAGAGGGGAGGGGTAAATTAGTAACCACAAAAACCTTAAATCAATTCAGCACTTAACAATATAAATCATTCACCATTCATTCATCTAATCTATTGCATGCATGAAAAGATGAAAATTTATAACACATGAACACAATATTTTGGTGACCCAAAAACCTTCCAAATATAAAGTAGAACTAGGGTGGGGATGATACCCACAAAAATTCACTTCTGCAGTATAAAGTTGGCTTGTTAGGGCTTACATTGACCATTTCTGATGATCTGCCCTGTTAATAGCAATTTGGACTGCTAGATCCACCTTGTTAGAGGTTTTACAAATATACAATGAAGTATGCACTCTATTAGGTGATTTATACAAAGACTATTAAGTCTACCCTATTAAAGGATTTGGAAAACTGATTCACCTGTCAGGATGAAACAGTAGATCTGACTTACAACTTGATTGCTGAATAGATCTTTGAAGTATAGATCACCTCTTTTGATTGATATGTCTTTGCTGCTCCTTAATGACCTTATTGTATACTCTGCTCTGCTGCTGATTCGCATTCACTCTTCTCAAAACATTACATGTCCATTCCATTGACATATATTCATATCTTGCAAATGATACAATACATTACATATATACCATTCCAATAATTACAATTACAAGGTCAGCTAAAGCACAAGTAAACAAAATATTACTGAGTTGGCCAAATAGTAGAAAACTCGGGTTCTTCAAGTTGACTTGGTGACCTTCTAATACTCGATGTCCACTACATTACTCGGCATCACCATGCACTCGGTAGAAGTAGAAGCTTGGTCCATACTAATCACACAACATAGCTTGGAACTTGGTAACCATTGGAGACTCGGTAGATATAGTGTCACTTGGTAGATACTGAATCCTTTGTTTAGCTTGTTATTACTCGGTAAGCACTACACATCCATCACTCGGTAGACACTGGCTTCACATCACACAAATTGATGACTCAGTAGATATTGTGAAGCTCGATGACCGCTATCTATTTGGTGAACACTATAAGCTCGATAAACATTGTTGAACTGCACACTCACTCGGTAGCTTCAGGAATGCTCGGTGTAATCTATTTAAGTGATGAACTTACTTGACAACCATTGAATGCTCGATATAAATTGTAGACTGAGTGATGAGCTTGGTAACCATTCAAAATTGAATAAGTGTTGTCACTAATGACATATATAATATAATGCCAACAATCTCCCCCTTTGGCATTAGTGACAAAAACACTTATGAGCCTTATGTACACTGACATACTGATTTTTAATATTTCAAAATTGATCTTTGTAAAGCTGTTGCATATACATATCTTACATAACTCCCCCATACATATGGCATAATATATACATAGCTTTTCATCCTTTTTATTCTGTACATAAATCAATCTTAATTTTCTCCCTTGATTTCTCCATAGGTCTCTTATCATCTCTTACTCCCATGTCTCTTACTATCTTTTACTCTCCCTTTTTGACAATAATGCCAAAGAGATATGCAAAATATTCAAATAGAGACACCAAAATATGAGAGAAATTTGGAGTGTACCTTGAGAATAAGAGCCAATGTCTTATCCTAATTGTCTTGTGAAATTTTGCAGGTGGAGAGTGCCACTTGAACTTCTACAAAAAGTTCAATCATATGATCTGCTATGGAAAAATTGTTATCTTAGACCAATGTTTTTGAATATGCAATATGGTTTTGCATTGAGTCCATAACTAGAAGGATCATATTTTGTATATCAATCAGTGTACACCTGATCCTAGCTTCCTCTCTTAGCAATTTTGCCTGCATTTCTGACAAAAATCTCACCTTCATGTGATGTGATGAGCTTGAACTAGGGTCAAGCTGTAGCCTTTGAGTGCTTGCCTTCATATCTACATCAATCTTACTCAATTTCTCCTTTATATCCTTGGTGAACTCGGTAACATCACAAAGCTTGCCAAAAAGTGATGTTACATTGGTTAAAGATTGTTCGAGATTGCTCAAAATTGTAGATAGCTCTACCTGATTAATGGCAATGTACTGAGAAATGTGCTCAAGCACTTTGTTATCAAACTTCTTCTCTACCTTCTCAATACGCTTTTCTTGGCCAAAGGTATCCTCATGGAACTTATTTACAGCTTCTTCCAATTGTAATAAAATGTGTTGAGATGAGTCCACATCAACTCCTATTGCCTCAGTTATTATATTTTTAGCATTCTCAATTATAGTAAATTCTCTATCTCTTTCATCTCTAAGTTGCTTCTACCTTGCCTTTTGCTCCAAAAGTTGACTAACCAGTATCATTTCATCAGATGTGGTAGTGTCCAGATCCAACTTGGGAATAACAATTTATTTCTCCAAATCAATGTCTTCATCAATTGCTTTGCCAGTAAGCAGAAGTTTTAGAGAAGTCTTTGGTTTTACTTCTGAGCTTACTTCCTTGGGCTTAGAAATGGAAACAATCGTAGAAGTAGTTGGACTTGCAGCAAAAACTTGAATTGGTCCAACTAAAGGAAAACTGAAAGAAGTGCCAATTGTGTCCAAAACTGATGTGCTATCCAAAAATGAAGTACCAATAGGTGGTATACAAATTGGAATACTTACAACTGAAGAATTGATTGGAACAAAAGTTGATACTATTAAAACTAAAGTAGACAAAACTGTTGAACATGATGGCAAACTTACTGTACATGCTCCTATAGAAGTTGACACAATTGAAGAACTAGCAGTTGTGCTTACTGCTGAAGTAGTAGATGGCCTGGGAGCTGATGAAGAGGGTTGTAGCTCGGTAGATGAAGTGGTAGACACTTCCATTGTAGATACCTAGAGCTGTGAGGTAGCAACTAATGATTGTGCAGAAGATATATCTGGAGTGGTTGCAATCATACTTGCTAAAGCTATCTCCAACCCTGATGATGTATTAGTTTTAGGTGGAGAATGAGGAAGGGAAGCAATGACTTCTGTTGCTATTTTCATTGGATCATCTTCTTCCTTGTCTTCCTCTTTCTTTTCATCATCCTTCATCACTTCCTGATAATCTTCAGCACCAATGGTAACACATGGAGTGTTATCTTCTTCCTCATCGTCACTGTCATTATCATCATCCTTGATTTCCACTAGATCATCACTAGGATTGTGTAGATGATAGATGTTCTTCCACATGTTTGTTGCATCTCTAACAACATGTTCAACGTCTTTAATCAAAATCAAACATGTATGGAATCTAATCATCATTTTACCTTCATTATTTTTCATGGCTACCTTGATTTCTGCATCTATAAGATTAGGCAGTAACTTTCTCAAAGATCACTCATATATATCTTTAGGTGTTTGTATAGCTGATTCCCACCTTGGTTGCAATCTTGCAACAATTCTTTTGAAATCTGTGGAGCAAAATGATCCGGGGAATATATCCATTTTCCCATTTTGGTGAGTACCAACTCCTCAATTTGCATTTTCTCAGCATCTGTTCTTGTTTCAAATTTTAGGGCCTTGAAGTTTGTGATGCATGCTCCTTCTTCCATGTATTTCAACCTTTCCTAGAAGGTAAATGGGGGCTTTACAAGCACAACTTCACTATCTCCTTTTCCTTTTCCTTTTGATCTTCTTGTGAAAACAGTTGTGGAGGCCTTTGGAGGTTTGGTAATGATTACCATTCCTTTCTTCTTTGTTGGCTCTGCCTCCTTCTCTGATTCATGTTCTTCTCCTTCTTCTTCTTCTTCTTTTTCTTCATCCTCTTCTTTACCTTCTGTAAGCATAAGAGCGCTACTAGCAATTTTCATCTTGGTTATCTTCCTCTTTCCTTTGCTGATTGCCTGGGGTAGCTTGATATCAAGCTCAATTCTTACTTTTGCCTCATCATATGTACCAAAAATTGGTTGCCTTGGATTTGCAGGTTCATTCACCAAGGCTTCTATGATGTCTCTAGTTTCATCAATGTTTACCTCATAAGGAAGAGGTTTTACCCATGCAACTCGGGGCCTGACTACCTGAATGTACACTCTATCACAGTCAACCATGAAACACACATCATCTTTGTAATCTTCAACAAGCTTGGGAGGAATCCTAAACCCATTGTTCATCTTTTCCTTGAAATCTTTGAAGTAATTGTCCATAATACTATCAAAATTTATACCTATTTCTGCAATGAACTTATTAATTTGATACAGAATTGGAACATCTTTTCTCCATACTATAGAACCTTTTGATGGGAAAAACTTTTGCACATAAAAGAAAATACATATCAACAAAGAACCAAATTTGCAAGGGTTGTTCTTTGATGTCCTAATACTATCCATATTCTTATTCAATTGCTTCAACAGTAATTCTGACAAGTCAAATTCCATGTTTTTCTTCACAGCCTTAAATGCTAAATCCACTGCCTCACATGGCATGTTGTTCAAATGACTGGAGCTGTAAATCTTATGAGCAATTACATGAATGCCAAACCTTAATTCTACATTAGAAATAGTGCTAATTTTCAAATCTCTACCATCCCACTCGGTTAGGGTTTTCTTCTAGAGTTCATCCCAACCTAGGGTTTTTGTAGATTTTGCTTTGTTCAGCATAGGGAGACCCGTAAGCTTATGTATCATCTTCTTGGTGATTAACGTTGGCTGCTCTAACCATAGTTGTCCATTATGTACACGATTAAGAATGTACCTAATCCACTCAATTTGAAAACTCCTTGGCAGGTGTGTGATATGGGTCAACCCTTTTGTTTCTAGGTGCTTATGCTTGGGTTTTAATGAACCATCAACACACATTTCTTCTAAGGCACTATCCATTTCTAGGGTTCTAATTTCCTGAATAAAAAACTTAAAATGAGTGCGAATGTCGTTAATTAGAAGTACCTTGGGTGGAATTTGAGATTGTGCACCATTAGGGTCCAGTGCCTCTGCAACTGCTAGAATTAGCTTGAAGTTCGGTGCTTTCCACTCCACACCTTTTACCAATATTTCTGAGCCTCTTTTCGCCTTGCTATTGCTGGTGCTTCTAGATGCCATCACTGCTCGGTAAATGATAGAAATTTTTGAACAAATTTTTCACTACAAATTGGCTCGAAATCGCTTGTGTGCACCTAGAGATTGCTTAGCTTTATGAATTTTATAGTCGTGGTGAAAAATGAAGTTGAATTTTATCCTTTTAATGAAAATTCACCATTTATGCTAAGTAGCATAATGGCATAGTGCATGATAGATTATCATCCACTTACTAGCTCAATAGAAACTTGTGACTCTGTGATTGAACAAAACTTTCATTGCTCCTGTCCTAACTCGGTTGAGTCTGTGACTAACCTTGCTCGGTAAGACCTGAACTCATGCAATCCCTTTGTATCTAAAATACTAATTTGTATCTTCTACTTTCTTTCATTTGGAACTGCTCGAGATATAGCTTGAAGATATAGTTCCAGTTCCTCCTTCATGAATCTAATTGGAAATGGTGGAGTCACCCAATTCTTGAGTGACATGCCCATCATTTGAACTATTTTGCTCAATAGATTTGGGAATCCACTACTGTCTCATCTACTTCCTAATGTTATCAGTTTTAGCTTTCTTCTCATCTTCAATTCTTCTTATATTCATGCAGTTTTTTGCTATATGACCAATTTCAGTGCATGTATAACATCTTATTGTTGAATCTATCTTTATCAAGCGATGCCTTGTACAGTCTATGCCAATGTGTCCATATTCTCCACAATAGTGACATCTACACCAAGTATTGTAATCCCAACCAAATATTGCTTTGACAATTTGTTTAGCTGGATTGAATGATTTGGACCTACATTCAGATGCCTTGTGACCTTGTTTCTTGCATTTGTGACATTTACCTTCAAATTTTGGTTTCTCTTTGCATTCATTAGTTTTATGACCATGTTTACTGCAATTGTAGCATTTTCCATGGAATTTTGCCTTTCCATTGCTCCAACATTTGTTTGATGTATGACCTAACTTACCACAATGATTGCAAGTAGGTCTTTGATTCCTTTGGGCACCTTGTTTGGAAAATTCACCTTCTTCTTTGTAACCAAGTCTTGCTTTAACTTTTTGCCTATAGAGATTCTGCTCACTTTTGCTGAGACAATTGATCCATGTTTGCTTGAGATTTCATCATTCTTTCATTGAGTTGCTTTTTAGAGATTAGATCAACTTTCAATCTTTCATTGATTTGTCCTTCAGTAATTAAATCATTCTTTAAGCTTTCATTTTCAAATCTCAAATTCATGATTTCCTCATTTGCATTGGAGAGCTAATTGATAAGACTTTCTTGCTAAAGGGATTGATTTTGATTTGCATTGTTCCTTGCCTCCAATTCTTCACTTGCCTTATTCCTTTGTTCCAAGATTTCACACATTCTTATTGACTAAACTTCTTGTTCTCTTTTCAATCTTCTTACCTCTTCTTGTAGAGAGCCATTCTTTTCTAGGAGTTTTTTGATTGCATCATTAGCTTCATTTCAACTACTTGATAGGAAAAAGTCTTCAATCTTTTCTTCAACATACTGATGGTCATTCATTTGTCTCGCAAGTTCCTTCCTTCTTTTCAATGATTGGGAAAAATACTTTTTTTCTTCCTTAAGTTGAGCTATTGCCATTTCCAGATCTAGCTTTTCATTCTCAATAGCTTTATCAAGTTTGAATATCTCCATTGCCTTTGATCTTTGCTCAAGTTGTCAAACTTTATCCTGAGAATCACAAAGCTCTAATAACAATTGTTGGAAATAATCAACACTAGCTAGGTTACTAAGAGGGGAGGGGTGAATCAGTAACCACAAAAACTTTAAATCAATTCAACACTTAATAATATAAATCATTCACCATTCATTCATCTAATCTATTGCATGCATGAAAAGATAAGCATTTATAACACTGAACATAGTATTTTGGTGAGCTAGAAACCTTCCAAATAGAAAGTAAAACTAGGGTGGGGATGATACCCACAAAACTTCACTAATGTAGTATAAAGTTGGCCTGTTAGGGCTTACATTGACCACTTCTAATGATCTACCCTATTAAGAGAAATTTGGACTGCTAGATCCACCTTGTTAGAGGTTTTACAAACATATAATGAAGTATGCACTCTGTTAGGAGATTTATACAAAGATTGTTAAGTCTACCCTATTAAAGGATTTGGAAAATGGATTCACCTGTCAGGATGAAATAGTACATATAACTTACAAATTGATTGCTAAATAGATCTTTGAATTATAGATCACCTCTTGTGATTGATATGTCTTTGTTGCTCCTTAATGACCTTGTTGTATACTCTACTTTGTTGTTGATTCGCATTCACTCTTCTCAAAACATTACATGTCCATTCCATTAACATATATTCATATATTGCAAATGATACAATACATTACATATATAACATTCCAATAATTACAATTACAAGGTCGGCTAAAATACAAGTAAACAAAATATTACTGAGTTAGCCAAACAGTAGAAAACTCGGGTTCTTCAAGCTGACTTGGTGACCTTATGATACGCAACATCCACTGCATTACTTGGCATCATCATGCACTTGGTAGAAGTAGAAGCTCAGTCCATACTAATCACACAATGTAGCTTGGAACTCGGTAACCATTACAGACTCGATAGATATAGTGTCACTTAGTAGATACTGAATCCTTTGTTTGGCTTGCTGTTACTTGATAAGCGCTACACATCCATCACTCGATAGACACTGGGTTCACATCACACAAACCAATGACTCGGTAGATACTGTGAAGCTTGGTGACCACTATCTATTCGATGAACATTGTAAAATCGATAAACATTGTTGAACTGCACACTCACTCGGTAGCTTTAGGAATGCTTAGTGTGAACTATTTAAGTGATGAACTTACTTGACAACCACTGAATGCTTGGTATAAACTGTAGACTGAGTGATGAGCTTGGTAACCATTCAAAATTGAATAAGTGTTGTCACTAATGACAAATATAACATAATGCCAACAAAGACAATATTTACACAACTTATGGAGTAATATATGCAAGATGGCAAGTCTCATTTATAAATCATTTTAGTTACTCATGGACAAATCTCTCAACCTTATGGAAATAAAACTCCTCTCTAAAATAAAAATGATACAAATACAATGAAATTTACAAACGAAGAAGATAAGTGATAGAAGGAAGGACCTTAATGATCCTCCAAGAATAGATTCTAGCACAATGTATAATATATTTCCTTGTAGGAGAGAATAGATAGGATAAAATGAAGATAAGGTAATCTAACCCCTCCCCCAAGGAATGAGAAGGAATGAGTTTGATGTGAATGTACATGCTTCCTTTCAAAACTAGGATGAAAAGAGAAACCATGCAATATCCCCTCAAAATTATGCCCATGGTGCTAATAGAAGTTTGATATTACATGTTCACGATGATCCATTAACATTGAACACTATTTAATTTTATATAGATAGAAGAAAGTTGTATCGAGGTCTTTGCATCAAAAGTGTGAATCACACTCCATGTCTCATCACATGGAGGTAAAGAAAATACAGTGAGTAATTTTGAGAAAAATAAAAATAAAAAAGTTAAAGATGAATAAATATTTGTAATTTTTATCAATCTTAGCATGCTCTTGAATTGGCAAAGATCCAATTGAACTAATCTCCACTCAGATCGAGCCACTTAAGTTGCATAAAATCATCATCATAATCCAACCATTAGATGTTTGAGATGCATAATATTTGTTAGAAAACTCATTAATGTCAAAATAGAGAAAAATATAGTTCTAGATTTTTAAGTGTATATCCTTGTATGGATTAACCACAATTAAAAGAAAAGCAAAAAGGGGAACCATAACATTAATCTACGTGTTTTGAGTGACCAATTGTTGTTTGGTGCACCATCCGACTAAAATGATCTCCTTGTACAAAATGCCTATTTCAATTTTCTACGGCATGATGTTTTCTTTTCAGCTCTAGTTCTTTTCCAATAATCAAATTATGTATTTGATTATTACTTTTGAAACTTGTGTGAATATACAAATTAATTTCTTAGATTCCTAATTTATTTTTCTTGTTAGTAAGTATTTTATTAAGATTAGACCTAAAGAGCCTAAGTTGTGTTATCTTTTAGATAAAGATTCAGACCTGGTCGTTGGCTGCATTGCATTGTTGAAGTGATGGCTTTATGGGAAATAATTTAAACTTTTTGGTATTGGTATTTGATTAAACAATTTTTAATACATATCACGTGTCATCTCTCCAACATGTAAGTAACATCCATGAATTGTTCGATGAATATATATCAACATTGAATTTTTTTCTCAGGCCCAACGTCTAAAATGAAACTTCAACCTTCTTAAATTCTCTAGAATGGTGACAAATATTCTTCCATCATGTACCACTTGCAATGGAAATTAAATATATTTCTTGTTACTATCAATGGCATCCCTTCTTCCATCAACTTTGCATGCATTACGTCTTTTTCAACACAAATTTACATTTATGACAAATGTTTCCAAAGATTTAATCATTTAAAATAATTGAAATGGAAGGAAAAATGTTTAGGGTTGAGAAATTTCTACGTAGCCAAACATTTTATAGGCAATCAAGCTTCTTTCTTTGTCATTGCTCATGTAATCTTTAGTGGTCACTAGTTTGGTAAGGGTAGTAGTTGATAAATTATGGTCTGGTTTAGTTAATTGATTTCGTAGTCATTTCTCTATAGGTAATTTAATTTGCAACCAATTGGTTTAGTTTAGTTCATTTATCAATACATAATTATTTTCTCTTGTTTTTTTTTATTGAAAATTGAGATGGACAGTCCAATTCATCTAACATGCAAATTGGAAGAGGTGCAAAAGGCCTTTTTAGGTGATGTCCCCGATGAAAGCCTCGAGTCAATTTGTAATGAGGTTAGGTCTTTTATTTTTTATGTTGTGAAAATGGTGCTCAATTTCGAGTTTCTAGAGAATGTTAATAGGTATCATCTCAACACAAATATTACATCTCATTTTTCTGGCCTTTCTCTTAGAACACGAAGGAGAAAGGGTCAACATGTGATGGTGATGTTAAGGTTGTCATTCATGCAGAATTAGGGGTGGGGATCCCTTGGGCAAGTAGACTCCATTAACTTCTATAACCTAGCTAGAATGTAGCCATGCAACTATTCTTGCTTGGCCTAAACGATGAACAATTTTAGGGCCATAGGAAATGAGCGCAAATTGGTAGGGATTTTCTCCAAAAATGGTTTTATTTGGATGAAGTGAAGATCAATGGTGGGCTTCAAGAATTCGTAGACTTAATCGTGTCTGATGCTCTCTACACAAATGTAAGAAAAAATCACTAGGGTTTTCCTAGGTCTCGTCACCCCTATTGACATTTTTGTTTGGTTTTTGTTTTATTATATCAAATTACAATCATTCTACATACATCTAGCTATAGATTGTATATTTTTAAAAATATCAATGGAAATTTTGCAATTCCATTTAAAATTGTGTTTTATTGTTCTGTTAACCTCTTTAATGATTTAGCTTTTTTGAAAATTTCATGAATTTTTTTAAGAAATAGAATATAACATTTAACATTGAATTAAAATTAAAAGAACAAGGTTTAACATTTAAGATGTAATTAATGATTCATTTTAAAAATGAATCATTAAATTCACATTGTAATTAGTTTATTTTAATATCAACAAGGCCAGACAACCACTTGACCAATATAAATCAACGATGACAGTTGTACTTTAGACTAGAGGGGAAATACAAAACCCAATTTCCCAAAATAGTTATGGAACATTTACACGTGTCCCTGATCACTAATTATGAATGATGATTACTAGTAAGAAACCAAAATGATCGCCATTCATTCAACTTAGATCAATGACCCAAGATTAATTTCAAGCAGATTTGGGAAATGCTCAACCAATTTTGTCACTCGAAAAGAAGACACGTGCAATAACTAGTAGTTACTATTAGAATTGTCATTACTTCAAATTAATGACTTATTAATAATTTCCTATTAGGCAATACTATTGCATTCATTTTATACTTTTATTGTATTTAAGTAATAAGAACTAGTATATTATTCTATTACATATTCTATTAATTCATTTTAAAATAACACAGTGTTAAATTCGTAACTTGATTAAGCATACTGATCTAATAACAGATCGATCAGATCTGATATAGCATGATAAGTAGAGGACCAAGTCTAAGTTGCATTATTCCTTCTTCAAGATCGACATCTATCCTTAGGAAGTTGTATTAGTATTAACTAACAACATTGTTTATGTTTTAATTAATATGTAATTACCCTTAGAAAGTCATTGACTTCTAGAGGATTAGGCAAATGACTTTTTGAAGAGACATGTCCTTTCTAAGGACATGTCCCTTGACTCCTATACTTAAAGAGGGTAAGGATGAAGTCTAAGAGCACACAAGATCAATACAAGTCTACTCCTTAGTCATTACTGCCTTCATATGAATTGTAGAAGTAAAAGATAGAGTTCTGATTTACATTTCTAATCTAGTTAAAGGAAATAATCTGAAGTTACTCACAACAAGTTATAAAAAGATAGAGAAGGAAGAATCAAATCTATATTTAGTCCAAAGAATTTGCAGAAACTTTACATGGTATTAGAGCTCTGGTAGTCGAACCTAGGCTATACAAAATTCAATAATCAGACTTCATATATATCTAGCAACTATCTCCTATCTTCAATGCCATACACAATTAGACTCGAGGATAGGTTTGATGGGAAATAACACTTTGATGCCTGGAAATCAAAATCATGATGATTCTTGAAGAGAATGATGTAAAGCAATTTGTTGACAGAGCATCCAAACAACCTCCAGTTGAACCTCATAAATCTATCTAGAATAGAGGAAATAGAAAAGCCATTCAAATCATATTAGATGGAGTAAAAAATGATATTGTACCCATACTTACAAAACATCAAACTGCATTTGATATGATGAAAGCATTATGAAATGCATATAAGGTCAACAATGCAACTAGGGTTCTCACATTGAAAAGGCAACTAAATCACATTCAGATAAAGAAAGGAGAATCAATGAATTCTTACTTCCTAAGGGTTGTCGGCATTAGAGATAAACTTTCAAGTGTAGGAACCATTATTAGTGACACAAAATTAACACTAATGGCTATAGATGGATTACCAGATTCATGAGAGACTTTTGCACAAGGAATAAGTGCCAGAGATAATCTTCCTAACTTCAATAGACTTAAGAATGATTGTCTTCAAGAAGAATCCAGAAAACTAAAGAAAGGAGGGAAACTAAAAACAGAAGATGAAGAACTTCATATTCTTAATGTAAACTCCTATAAGGGCAAGAAGAAGCATTTCAAGAAGAAAAAGAGAAATCAAAAGAATGGAAAATCCAAGAAATATTTATCCAAAATAAAGTGTTTCAAATGTGAAAAGTTTGGACACTACAAATCTAATTGTCTTGAGAATTCTAAACAACAAGTAAACTATACAAATGTTACTAGAGAAGAAGATACCTGTGATCCTAAGAATCGTGTATTGTACTCATCACTATCAAATGAAATTTCAAGTAAAGCATGGGTAATTGATATGTTACTAGAGAAGAAGATACCTACGATCCTAAGAATCATGTATTGTAATCATCACTATCAAATGAAATTTCAAGTAAAACATGGGTAATTGATAGTGGATCTTCTAGACATATAACAGGATACAAAGAAGCAATATACACTTTATTAGAAAAGGTTAATGGCAAAGTCACCATTGTTGATAATTCAACACATTTTGTCGAAGGAATTGGAAATTGCATCTTGAAGCTAAAATATGGGAATTCTCTTCTTCTCAAAGGTGCACTCTACATACCAGGAATTAAAAGAAATTTAATCTCAATTACAACACTAGAAGATGATGGGAATAATGTTTCATTCATGGATGACAAAGTAATAACTTGGGCAAAGAACTCCTCAATCAAGAAAGCAAAGTTGATTGGTTAGAGAAAAGGATATTTGTATGAATTGAATATAGAATCTAGTTGACCTATTTAAGCCTTAATTCGTGAAGCTGCAAACATAAATGAAATATGGCACAGAAGATTAGAGCATCTAAATTTCAAAACCTTATCAACTATGGAAAAGATGGATACTGTTTTACCTAAACTAAATAAAGATCATTCAAGCATATGCAAAGGGTGCGCTCTGGGTAAGAACACCATAAATTGATTTCTTGATAGCACTATAAAAACAAATACTGTATTAGAATTAATTAATTCAGATTTATGTGGACCTATGTCTGTTCCTTCTCTTGGAGGATTTTGGTATTATATTTTGTTCATAGATGACTTCTCTAGGAAAACATGGATTTACTTCTTAAAATGCAAAGAATCAGAAGAAATCCTAAAGATATTTAAAGAATTCAAAACATTAACTAAAAACTTTTCAGGACATAAAATCAAAACCCTTAGAATTGATTATGGAGGGGAATATACCCCAAACTTGTAAAAGGTTTTGTAAAGAATCAAGGATTAAGAGGGAGTACACTGTTCCTTATAATCCAGAATAAAATGAGGTAGTAGAAAGAAAAAATATAACAATCACAGAAGCTGCTAGAGCTATGATTTTTGATCAAAATCTAGAATATTATCTTTGGGCAGAAGCCTCTTGTACTGTCGTCTATATTCAAAATAGAAGCTTGCATTCTTACCTTAGAGATAAAACTCCTAAAGAAGTATTTACTAAGGTCAAACCTAATTAAGTCATCTTAGGATTTTTGGGTGTCTTGTATATATCCACGTTCCAAAAGAAAAAAGAACCAAGTTAGAACCCTTTGGGAGAAAAGGTATTTTTGTAGGGTATAGTGAAACATCTAAGGCATATAGGATTTTCATACCTAGATAGAAAAGTATTGAACTTAGTAGGGATATAATTTTTGAAGAAGATCTTGCATTCAAAAGAGCCCTAAGTTCGAAAGAACCTTCTCCTTTATCTAGTTATGAAAGAAATAATAAATTTGGGTCCCAAAGGGAGAACTTAGAAGACATTGAAGATGAAATTCAAAATCTGAATCTTGAAGAAACTCAAAATTCAAAGAAAATACCACTTTGGGCCATTAAAATAGTTGAGGTAGCTCAAGACTTTGCTGCACCTTCTGGAACAATTAGAGAAAGAAAAAGACCTAAAAGATTATCTAGTTATACAACAAACATGAGTGATTTATCCAAAACAAAACCAACCAATCCTTCTGATGCTATTAAACATACAACTTGGAAAGAAGCTATGACAGAAGAATACCAATCTATTATGAAAAATGATGTTTGGGAAATTGTTCCAAGATCTAAAGGAAAATTGGTTGTTTCTTCCAAGTGGATATTTAAAAGCATGCTACTGATGGTAGCATTGAGAAGTATAAAGCTAGATTTGTAGCGAGAGGATTTTCTCAGAAAGAAGGGATTGATTATGAAGAAACTTTTGCTCTTGTTGCCAGATATACCTTTGTAAGAGCAGTCTTAGCAATTGCCACATCGAAGGGATGGAAAGTACATTAGATGGATGTAAAAAAAACATTCCTAAATAGAAAGATTATAGAAGAAGTATATCTCGAGCAACCTGAAGGATTTGAAACTCGTGATCCTAACATTTTTGTTTGTAGGCTCAAGAAAGCTCTCTATGGGCTTAAACAAGCTCCGAGGGCTTGGTATGAAAGAATTGATAAGTATCTCATTGGCTTAGGATTCTCCAAAAATTAAGTTGGTCCAAATTTATATTATAAAATATATAAAGATGATATGGTAATTCTGATATTGTATGTTGATGATTTCCTAATAATAGGTGCTGATCATCTTACAGATCAATGTAAGAAAGATCTAATTAGACAATTTGAGATGAAAGACTTGGGACTCCTTCATTACTTCCTAGGGTTGGAAGTATGACATAATTCTGACAGTATCATACTTAAATAAGGAAAGTATAGTTCAGACATTTTGAAGAGATTTGGAATGTGGAATTACAAATCTATGTCTTCTCCAATGGAGAAGTAGCTGCAGAATCACCTTCCATAGATTCTCTCTCTACAGACAAATGATTAGGTCCCTTATGTACTTAGTAAATACAAGACCTGATATTTGCTAGGTTGTTAATGCCTTAAGCCAGTTTATGTATGAGCCAAAGGAGATTCACCTAGTTGTAGTTAAACACATTGTGAGATACTTACAAGGCACTCTTAATTTTGGATTCAAATATGAGAAGGTTGGCTTAGACTTACATGAATTCACTGATTTAGATTGGGGTGGAAGTGTTAAAGATAGGAAAATTACTTTAGAATGTTGTTTCAGTTTAGGATCAACAATGATATCTCAGATATACAGAAAATAGTCTTCAGTAGCTCAAAACTCCACAGAAGCCAAATACATTGCAGCCACAATGACCGCTCGAGAAGCAGTTTGGCTAAGGAAGTTACTTTTTGGATTATTTGGGTAAGCCATGAATCCTACAATTATTCATTGTGATGATCAGAGTTCCATCAAGCTTTCAGTGAATTTAGTTTTTCATAATAGGTCCAAGCATATCGAAATTCCTTACCATTATGTAAGAGATATGGTAGACAAGAATTTTGTAAAATTAGAATACATTTGCATTGTAGATCAGAAAATAGACATACTCACCAAACCTTTATCTAGAGTGAAGATAGAACACTTCAGGAGAAGATTTGGTATGGTTGAGTTGTAATCCATTTGTACTCTTTAAATTATTAATAAAATAATTTTATTTTGTCAGGCTATTGACTGCTATGGACTCCACCATTTGTATTCATTATTTAAGAGGTGACAATCTCTGAGATAATGAACACTTGTGTAAAAGACATTACGAGAGATGATGATATCTTAGATAATGTGCTAAACAGTAGAGTTCTACTATAAGATCTAGATGAGTTTAAGATCATATTGTGATGTTGACATTGCTATGTCAATGAGTGACAATTTGGATAAAGGAAGAATTTTATTATTCTCTAGGTTTATCCTGTATTTTGGTAGGTCTTAAACTCAGGATCATGTTGTGATATAGAAATACCAGTATCTATGAGTCACAACTTGGATAGATGAAGAAATTATATCACTCTTCAGATTTAACCTGTACATTGTATTCTTTGCAATACTGTTATCACTAGTAGAAGTGATTTGTCATACTATAGGTTTAGTAATATGACATTGTATCATGTGTTCTATAATACCACGTGCTAAGGAGATTCAGATAGATATAGAGTATCAATTCTTGCTTGTTCATCTTTATTGATGTTGCTAGATATGATATCTCTCAGTACGATTATCAAGTTAAGAGGGAGTGTTAAACCTGTAACTTGATTAAGCATACAAATCTGATAACAGATTGATCAGATCTGATATAGCATGATAAGTAGAGGACCAAGTCTAAGTTGCATTATTCCTTCTCCAAGATTGTCATCTATCCTTAGAAGGTTGTATTATTATTAACTAACAATATTGTTTGTGTTTTAATTAACATGTAATTACCCTTAGAAAGTTGCAAACTTCTAGAGGATTAGGTAAATGACTTTTGGAAGAGACATATCCTTTCTAAGGACATGTCCCTTGACTTCTATAGTTATAGAGGGTAAGGATGAAGTCTAAGAGCACACAAGATCAATACAAGTCTGCTCCTTAGTCATTACTGCCTTCATATGAATTGCATAAGTAAAAGATAGAGCTTTGATTTACATTTATAATCTAGTTAAAGGAAATAATCTGAAGTTACTCATAACAAGTTATAAGAAGATAGAGAAGGAAGAGTCAAATCTATATTTAGTTCAAAGAATTTGTAGAAACTTTACACATAGAACTAAGAATATGTTATTGTTATTTAATTCTTTTAAATCAAATTCTTATATTTTTAAGGGTTATTTTTGGTTTTTATTAATTTGATGTAAAATATGATAATTAAATATCTTAAATTTGTAAACAAAATCTATACATAATATATTAAATATCTAAAATTATTAATATTATTTATCTTATGATTAATATCAATTACGCCTTTACTAACTACAACAACCAATGTTTGTTTATATAACTAATTATTATTAACTTAATTTCCAACTCCTAATAATTAATTGATCTAATTAAAATTTTAATTTCATATTAATTTTAATTCTTAGAGATACAATTTTGTTATTATTATAATTATTATTATGAAGGCAACTAGTAAGGACTATGCCATTATATGGCCATGGCACTTGTTAATATTCATAAAAAAAAATATCCCTCTTATGAACGGTTTTTTAATTTTATACTTATTCATAACATAATACTTAATACTATATTCAATTTAAATTTAACATCACAACCATTAGATCACAATAAATCAACAATGTGCAGTGTACATTCTTGGAAGCTAGGGAAAACAAATAGGAATTTTGCAAAAGCCTTCTGAAAATATCACATGTCTCAAGTCACCAGTGTGAGTGTGTGACTAATCATTGTCCATATTGAGCCAATAGTGGTATGTTGTGATGGTTAAGTTGTTGTGTTGTTATCCCTGCCATCAAGGATCAAATCTCATGGGGATGAGGTCCCCCGTTTGTGGCCTCACTGGTTCAGAGCTCCAGGTCAAAGCGTTTACCCCTCTTTTAAAAAAGTTTTAAAAAATAAAAAAAATGTGGTAAAAATCATAGGGAATCGTGGTACATGACATCTACATCATTTACACTACCAAAAAGGGGGCACATCAACCACCTCTGGAGCATCAAAGATCAATCACTTGAGATGTATTTCAAGATGATTTCGGCAACACTCGACCTTTTTTCCCCAAATGCTCCCAGAGAGAAGATACATGGGATACACATATCAAGTGTGACCAATTGTTATTCATTATGACATTGTGAGGTAGTGCAACATCTATATCATTTATTGTCTACAATAGAGGTAACAGTCAATGTGCCAACTCCCATTGGATCAACAAAGATCAACAACTTGAGATGTATTTTAGGCCAATTTTGACAATACTCAACTTTTTTCTAAATCCCCTGGAAAAGAAATATTCAGAAAGAATTCTCCAACTCTTTAGGAAGTATCAATAATTATAAAAGTTAATCTTGAATTATATGTTGCATATTTTAAAATAATACAAGTTGTACAATGTACAGTAGTAAGAGTAACAAAAATTAATATCAAACACAGTCTCTCAATTCTATAATTTGTAAAATTTCTCATTTGTGTAGACCATAAGGTTTTGCATTCATTGTTCAATTTTAGATCTGCATGTTTGTGTTCTACCAAGATTTAGTAAAAGTATCAGAGCATTAGAAAAGGGGTTACAATTTGCAAGTTGCAATGCAGTCTCAATTTTCTAAGACAACTCACAATTCTCAAATTGAGTTTTGACTTTTCAGGTAAAATCCTAAATATATTTTTCTCACCACTTTTTTTTATTGGAAGTGTGGTATCGGCTATAGAATTTAGGGTCTAATTTTGAATCACTCATGCATTGTAATCCTAAATTTTTACATTCTAGTAGCTAGCTAGCTTAAATAATAGAATTGCAATATAGGGTTTAATTTTTAATCACACCTATAAATTATAATTTGTGACTATGTATAGTTATTTAAAATTTTCAATGATGACAAAAATATACAAAAGGAGTGACACTGGTAGTGCAATCCAAATTTAAATATAGGGTACCAGGAAACTAATAATAGACTTCCACAAATTGGTTAACACGTCAGGTTTCATTGATGAATTCTACGATATTTATGATCTTGTTATCTATGGAAGGAGTATTAGGGAAATTAGATTTGCAGTTAAAAATAAGTAGAATGATCCATAAAAGGAGTCAAAATATGTTAAATTTAACATCATGATAGGGTCCTATGTAAATTAGTTTGTAACGTGGATTGTGGGAATGAACCGCATGGGGTTACCTCTAGTATTTACTTGTCCATAAATTATTATGGTCTGTATTGAAACAATGATGAAAATAAAAAGGAAATTGTTAATAAAAATACACATGAGGTAATCATGTTGATAACACCGAGTGAATTAGCTATTCTATTGGACCTAGGGTATGAAGCACAAAACTCAACCCACATTGGCATGGGAAACCTAACAAAAACATATGAGGAACTTGCAAGTAGATAGAAAAGATTTGTATATTAGAGGACTAGTAGACAGATGCAATCTAGCTTGTGACCATAAACCTCCTTATGACTTTGATAATTTTTTGCAATGGGTTCAAGATAGTATATCCCCGCTATTAATGTGTTTGAGATTTGAAAGTAAGGAAAAAGTGGGTGCCAACATCATAGAAAGGATTTTCAATATTCATTGTAAAAAATAACTAGTAAGATATAATTTGATTGAGCACATTGTTCATCACCTACAAGAATAATTGTTAATGTTTAAAATAGGTATATAGAAGATATTTAGATTCACAACCTACTTGTGTTATCATTTTTATCAAAGCATTGTCAAATATTTCAAACAAACAAGCTTCGGCTTAATTTTTTAGAAAACAATAAATGAATGGACACCTCTGATAAGGATGAATGATAATAGAAGGGACTATAACAACTTTGTTGACTTATTTTTGGCACCCATGTATCATAAAATTAAAGGCACTTCAGTTTCTAGATTACACGTGCCTTGTAAATATTGCATTCAACTAGGAAGTGGAATTCAATTGGCTGACCGATACTTTATGGAAGAGTACATTGTATAAAGGTTTTGTGGTTCAATGGTAGAAGCCTACTAACTTCCAATACATGTGATAGAGAGGGTTTTTGCATTGGATTATGTATGACAAATGGAGAGCACACATGTAGTCTTTCATGGTTAGTAAAAGAAAACCATATTTTTGTCCTTGCCTTTCTCATGTAAAGGGTTCACATTTGAGATAAAAGCATTCAAAGTGGCATAGGTTTTTTTTTAATTGTTTTTAAATTTGATGTTGAGAGACATTGGCAGTATGATCCACTAAACATAATTTTTAGAAAACTTATGCATAATGGGAACTCTGCGAGTAAATGTCAAGATGAGAGTATGTCATTGATTGGAAAATTTTAAAACATGGACTCCTGGGAAGAGGTCAAAAAAGAGATGGAGAAATGTGCCAATGAAAACAATATTTTTGAAGAGGAGTTGTCAACACAAGTTAAAGAATTGCACAAATAGAAAGAAAAAGTGTAGCCTAGGACATCCTAGAATTTCTACTAGAAAGTGGATCATCCAACTAAAAAACCTATTCCATATGTCATAAATAAAGACTGTGAACCTAGAAATTGGCCTTGAAGAAAAATTACCGATTTTTGGGAAATGAGGAAGAATCTCTGCAAGCCTAAGACCTCTATAGATTTTGAGGACTTGGATGAGGATGAAACATTTAGTAAATTATGGGATAATGAACATCCAAATGAAGCAGCAATACAACATGATGTTGATTATGAAGATAATCAATATGAGGTTTCTAAGGATCCTACATCCACTGATACTAGTTCCACTTCCCAAACTACTACAACTACATTTCCTTCACCATATATTGTATTTAATCAATAAAGAAGGGAAATTTATGGAAAGGGTTAGTGATAATAGAAAAAATAGGTTATTTGGTTGATGGTGGGTTGGGCCCAATAGGTCAAGAAGCTTGGTATCCACTTCCCACAGCAAATCTGCCAAAACATGGTCATAAACTAGTTATTGGAGATGACCCATCAGGTTCATAAAAAAGGTAAATCCCTTCAAACATCATTCTACCTATCTTTAATTCCAACTCCACATTTTCCAGACACTCATATTCATTCCAAACCAAGTGTCACCATCAGTTTGACTGGTAGGGATGGCATAGGTTGGTCTAGTGGTCCAAAAATAGCATTAAGACTCGATATGAAGAATATAGGGGATCTTAGCCAACAAGATAGCAAAAAGAAGCAAAAGGTTATGGATACAATGCAAATCCCAATTCCTTCAAGATGAAACCCTCATGATAGTTCAAAAACTCCACTTGCTAATGGAAGTGTGTAATGTCCCCATTGGTTGCCAACATCAACATTTCAAGGATTAGCCTAATATTAGATCCTTGTAGGCCAATGAGTATGGTTAGAGGGTCTTCTAAGGATTGGTTCATCTCCAACATTTAACAATTAATGGATTTGGCCTTTGTTCGATGTCATTTGGACTCCATTTGCCATACTTACCATGTATAGTAAGTCAAGGGTAATAGAGATGGACCCTTTCTATTTTGAGAAAGTGTATTTGGTCACACAGGGAATTATGAGGAGAGATTCCTATTTTAGACGGCATGGCAATCTAACAAGTATTTCAAGAGATATTAAAGTTTAAGTGACTTAAGTGATTTATTTAAATATTTTAATGTTATAAAGTTATAAAGTCACTTTATGACAAAATAACTTAAGTGACTAAAAGACGAAATAGTCTTTTATCCCACATCGCTAAGTTGTTCGTACCTCTTCTCATTTCAAAGTTATAAAGGGAAGCATTTGCATTGGGATGGACACAACGAATATATGTTATGATACAAATACCAAGGTTGCTTAGATGTGACTAGATTTTCCTAAGGACGAAAACCCTTGAGGAAAAGTGTGCAACTAGACGCAAATCTAGTTCAACACAATTTACTATTAGAGTTTGGAAGTTTGATTTGAAGACTAGATACAAAGTTGGAACTACAGGAGCAAACAAGAAGAGGACTAATTAGTAAATGGTATTGGCTTCTTAAGGACATCAGCTGAAGTGAGTTAGCATTCAAGACATTAGACACATCTAGGTCAAAATTGGTATTGTTTTTGCAAAGTGAATTCCTTCATCTACGTTTCATCCAATGGCAGTGTATCTTTCCATCAAAGGGGAATACGAGATAGTTGGGTAGGTATCCTTTCATGCTAAACCAGTCCCACATATTATCTGCACATAAGCCCCATCCTGTAGGACTGAAGATTGGGTAGAACAATACAACAAAGGCAGTATTGGTAGTATTCACAGTAGAGGTTTGCATTGTAGTTGGAAATGGAGAATGCATCAACACCTTAAAGTGTGATCATGGGAAGGGATTTCACCACTTAGCAATCTATCACAACATTATCCACACCTACAATAGGAGTCAGATTCCATCAACATTTAGAGTTCAGCAACAATTGGCAGTTGAGTTGAGCAACTATAATCATTGGTAGACTGAGTGGTTACTACTAGTTTCAAGGCTCTTAGCAGCACTCATCAGATTCAGGTCTGTTCATTCTTATTCAATTTGTAATGTTCATTTTACTTTTTGCTAATATTATATAACATAATCGTAATTTCAAGCTGTGGCTTAAGCTCATTGATTTATAGGTCTAAATATAAGTTTGTGTTGAGTTTGTAATCAACTTTAAGTTTGATTTGATTGAATGTATTGGTATCTAGTTTGGCATGTTCTGAGTATTAACTCCATGAAATAGTGAAGAGTTCGAACAGTAATACTTGATTCTCAGAGAACTGGTTATAATACAACTATTTGATGAAATTCTTGCCAATCCTAGTTCAATATTTTAATCCAAATATAGCAGAGATTATTACAATGGTATCAAAGCTTAATACCAAGGTTACATTCCAACTGTTTGACATAATGTCAGTCTACATAATCATGATTAAAGGATAATGTGTGCTGAGTCTAAAGTCTAGTTAAGATTATTACAGGTATGTTTCTAGAATCAAGTATTCAGTCAGTTTGAAAAGGTTACCAATACATTGTGAGAAATACACCAATTATTTAGTATATTGTCTAGTGTTTGAAACTCTCAGTTTGAGAGATATTACTCAAAATAAATAAATTAGATTGCTCACCAATTACTTGTTCAAATTCCTATGGTCTAAAATATGGGTTACTTCAAATATAATTAGTGTTGATACATAATAATCTAGTGTGGATTATTACAGTGGTATCAGAGCCACAAGACCTACCATCTTGTGGGAAAATAGAATATTTGCAGACTAATTTTTTTAAATCCAAAAATGTCAGCCAGGAATGAGTAAAAGACATTATAAATTCAGCCATCTACAGTTGGAACAAGCAGATTCTTTGGAACATATTGACATTGAGGATAGTTAATGGATGAGGAATTGATTTTTGGAATAGGGGAACAAACTGAACAAACTAAATAGGTTGATCATTTTGAATAGGTAAACAACACTCAAATGGCTCATATTGAGAATGAGCAAGGATGAGAAGTGAGGGAAACTTTGAGGGCTATTAGAAATCGGTAGGACAATATAACCACTGCACTTCAACAGCTTACAGGTGCTATGCAACAATTAGCTCCGCCTCATAGGGCTTCCTTGAATCATCATAGTGAAGGTGGTAGTGTGGCAAGATCACCCCAAGCTGCTAGGGCCCCCTTACGGTACACTGACATGCCTTTGATGCCCATTTTTAATGCACAGGAAGAGGTAGCACCACCCGCAACACCAAACTTACTACCAGATAACGTTATGGCATTGTACAATGAATGAAATTTATTCCCTGATCCAGTTAAGTAGAATTTGCCCTTTGTTCAATACTTAAATAAAAAATGGAGAGCTTATTAGATCCAGATATAGTTGAGAGGGCAGTGAGGTATACAGTATCTATTTTTAGAAGACTAACATTGAAATTGCAGGGAAGGAAACTTGAGTTTCTCCCAACAGGTGTCTATGATGCAGGTGTACCTATATTTAGTACGAGACCTACTAGTCCTATTTGTAGTGTTGCTCCAGTGCAAGAGATAGTTGCTTGCTCATGTGGGATTGATGCATGTGTGGAGTCACCCAGCTATGAGGTCAGTGATTTGGGTGTTACAATGGAGTCAGTAGATGTGGGTTCATGCTCTAGTGTTATTGATTCATGGCCTAGCATAGAGTCATGTGTGCAAAGTCAGGTGACAATAGTTAAGACTCTATTAGGTGATGGGGATGCAAACAATGTGGACATCTTTGGTGATTTGTTGGATGATGTTATGATTTGCACTAGGTATGATACCCCTTGTTAGATATTGGGTGACGACTCTTAAGAGATTTTGGATGAGTCCCAGAGTCAATGTTTACAAGATCTTACTATTGAGATGGAAGTTGAGACATGTGTGGAGATTGAGGTTGTGAGGGCTTCTATTTCTTCAGATGAGATGTTTGAGGTACATAATAGTTGTATCTTGAATGTAGAATTGTGCAAGGATGATAACGCATGTATGAGTGATCTTGTGGTGGACAGTTTGGATTCAATTTCCTATCATAGTACAGTTAGTGAGACACAGAGCTTGTATAGGAGTTAGGGGTTATAAAGGCATCATGTGACTTCTTAGCTAAAGGTGAGTGATAGTGATATTCATCTCTTGATCATTATGATGCTATTTGGCACATGCTAGCTATGTCTGGTTTGGGTGCCCTAGTGTCAAATGAGCACAGCGATAGTAGTTTTTCCCTAGCAAATGGTTATGCACTTCGAGAGGCTATTAGGATCTTGAAGCATAGTTACTCTTAGTTGGTTGATGATAGAGATTACCTTCTGGAGTGGGGTAGCACCTGCTATGAGACATTGTTAGGGAAAGAGGAGGAGGTAGTTGAGCTCACCTAGAAGCTTGAGGTGTTAGTAAACTCTCTTCAATATTCTCAATTGGCTCTTCAGGAGTCATAGTCACAATTGGGTGAGGTTACCATGGAGTTAGAACGGGTGCAATCAACGCCAACCCTAGACCTTATTCAATTACATATTGTGGTTAGTGGTGAGTTTGCTTCTACGATTGAGGATGAGGGATGTGATGATGCGGTGAATAGCTTCGTCCAAGATATAAGTGTAGTGTGTACAGAGGAAGTGAGAGCATCAGTGGAAATGAGATCTTAAGGTGATTTGCTTCCTTTTACTAGAAGTGAATCTATTTCTTTTTTTCATATAGTTGGTAGCATGGGTTAGTTTGCATTGTCACATTTTCAAATAGATCAGTTGTGGATCGGGGGGAGTAGATTGATGCTTCCACATATAATTTCTACTGTACTGAGTCATTCATAGAATATTTGCTTGAGAGCTTAGATTTGTGGGAGTTTTCATATAGTATATCTGAGGGTGCTCTCGTGCTATTCAACGATTGGTGAGGAAGATTGTAGAGACCTTGGCTACAATACTTCCTAATAGGGATTTTGTGGTTGGGCTTACTAAGAGGGTTGCCTTGGATCTTGCTCAACCAATAGTTCAGAGTTAGAGATTGGAGCCATCTTCTGATTTCCAATTTGATGATGATGAGACTTTGATAGAGATTGGGAGTTTTTATTAGCATTACACTGTGAGGAGTGCTCATCACTTTTCTTTTGACCCATAGGTAGAGGTCTTGGTGTCTAGTGTTATGGATGGTGACAGAAAGTTTGGTATTCATTACACCCATGGAGGGCATACTTCCCTGCCAATGGAGGGAGATTCTAAGATACAGGGTATTGTGAAATAGTTGGATGTGCTAGTGAATGAGATGAATCAAAATCACAAATGGATGACCTAATTGATTTTGAATCTGAGATTTGAGCAGAGAATGATATCACCTTTTCTATGATTGGAAGATGATGATATAGTTGTAGCTTTGGATTTGTGAGACATTGCATGAATTGGGCACACATGAGGTGGAATGTGATGAGGATTTATGTCCTATTAAGTCAGATGAGTTGTTGGCATGAGTTCCCCAAATCATGTATTTGATGGTGATGAAGTGATAATGGGAGTAGGAGCATGTGATGATACTATCGTATCAATAGCCACTTCTGTGTCAGTTGAGCCATCCATTGAGGAGTTTAGTAGTATGCATGTGGTTGTATATGTGTACTCTGATGATAGTACACTTGTTATTATTGATGAGGTGAGCGATGCAATGATAGAGTCATGTTACACTATCAATCAACAAAGTGTTGATGCCCACTTCATGGACAATCCTACGTTTGACATGGATGCAACATTGTCTTATGACAATCTGTTGTTTGAGTTTGAGGTTGATCACTCACCTGAGTGGAGTGGGGTTTAGTTTTCACCATCTGTAAAGATTTAGTTTTGTATTGTGGCAGTTAGTAACATTCCTATGTCTACAGATTTTGACATGGCTACACCTATGGTTGATACAACTGGCATAAGTACATATAGGTCTCCTGTAGCTATGTCTCTTCAAGGGATTGTTGATCTGAATTCTAGTCTAGTTTATATTATATGGGTGAGAACTAGGATGAAGATATTTCTTGTGGGGGATTCTTATGGCGATATTCTAACTCTTACATTATTAGCACAAGTTTTGAGTGCTATACTACAGGTTATGTTGTTGGTCCTGATGATGTTAGTGGTATGCAGTTAGTTCAGTGTTAACAAGGGGGTCATGTACTACTTCATTTGGGATCCAGGTGGAGGTTGGAGTTCACTGACAGTGCTAGATTGCTTGGGGGCAAGCAATCTTGGGAAGAGAGGATTGTAATGTCCCCATTGGTTGCCAACATCAACATTTGAGGGATTAGCCTAATATTGGATCCTTGTAGGCTAATGAGGATGGTTAGAGGGTCTTCTGAGGATTGATTCATTTCCAACATTCAGCAATTGATGGATTTGGCCTTTGTTTAATGTCATTCAAATTCCATTTGCCATACTTACTATGTATAGTAAGTTAAGGGTAATAGAGATGGACCCTTTCTATTTTTAGAAAGTGTATTTGGTCACATGGGGAATTATGAGGAGAGATTCCTATTTCAGACGACATGGCAATCTGACAAGTATTTCAAGAGATATTAAAGTTTAAGTGACTTAAGTGATTTATTTAAATATTTTAATGTTATAAAGTTATAAAGTCACTTTATGACAAAATAACTTAAGTGACTAAAAGACAAAATAGTCTTTTATCCCACATTGCTAAGTTGTTTGTACCTCTATTCATTTCAAAGTTATAAAGGAAAGCATTTGCATTGGGATGGACAGAACGAATATATGTTATGATACAAATTCCAAGGTTGCTTAGATGTGACTGGATTTCCTAAGGATGAAAACCCTTGAGGAAAAGTGTGCAACTAGACACAAACCTAGTTCAACACAGTTTACTATCAGATTTTGGAAGTTCAATTTGAAGACTAGATAAGAAGTTGGAACTATAGGAGTAAACAGGAACAGGACTGATCAATAAATGGTATTGGCTTCTTAAGGACATCAACTGAAGTGAGTCGGCATTCAAGACATCAGACACATCCAGGTTAGAACTGGTATTATTTTTGCAAAGTGAAATCCTTCATCTACGTTTCATCCAGTGCCAACATATCTTTCCATCAAAGGGGAATACGAGATAGTTGGGAAGGTATCCCTTCACGCTAAACTAGTCCCATGTATTATCTGCACGTGAGCACAATCTTGTAGGACTGAAGATTGGGTAGAATAGTATGGCAAAGGCAATATTGGTAGTATCCATAGCAGAGGTTTGCATTGCAGTTGGAAAGGGAGAATGCATCAATGCCTTAAAGGGTGATCATAGGAAGGGATATCATCACTTAGTAATTTGTCACATAATTATCGACACCTATAGAAGGAGTTAGATTCGATCAACATTTAGAGTTTAACAATAGTTGGCAGTCGGGTTGAGCAACTGTAATCATTGGTAGACTGAGTGGTTTCAAGGCTCTTAGTAGCACTCATAAGATTCAGGTATGTTCATTCTTATTCACTTTGTAATGTTCATTTTTCTTTTTGTTGATATTATATTACAGAATTGCAATTTTAGACTGTGGCTTAAGCTCATTGATTTATAGGTCTGAATATAAATTTGTGTTGACTTTGTAATCAACTTTAAGTTTGATTTGATTGAATGTATTGGTATCTAGTTTGGAATGTTCTAAGTGTTAACTCCATGAAATAGTAAAGAGTTGGGACAGTAATACTTGATTCTCAGAGAACTAGTTATAATACAATTGTTTGATGAAATTATTGCTAGTCCTAGTTAAATATTTTAATCCAAATCTAGTAGAGATTATTACAGTGGTATCAGAGCTTAATACCAAGGTTACATTCCAACTATTTGACATAATGTTAGTCTAAAAAATCATGATTAAAGGATAATGTGTGTTGAGTCTGAAGTCTAGTTAGGATTATTATAGGTATGTTTCTAGAATCAAGTATTCAACCAGTCTAAAAAGGTTACTAGTAAATTGTGAGTACACCAATTATTTAGTATATTGTCTAGTGTTTGGAACTCTCGATTTGAGAGGTATTGCTCAGAATAAATAAATCAGATTGCTCAACAATTATTTGTTCAAATTCCTATGGTCTCAAATATGGGTTACTTTAGATATAATCAGTGCTAACACATAATAGTCTAGTATGGATTATTACACAGTGGGGCAGGATTAGGAAGGGGTGAGATCATTGCCAGTCCTCATAATGAAATTATTAGAACCTTGGGTATTGGTGGAGATAAGTACATTGTTGGAAGTTCTCTTTCTCCTTTGTAACATTGTATTGTGTCAGCAAACCCAAATTTTGAATTTAACACTTTTGTAAGAAATTTTGAATAGACCCAACATATGAATATAAAAAATAATAAGGCATTGAAGAAGGATGTACTTGACATAACTCATTTTCAAGAACATGCATTGAGTAAGATATTTTTAGCATAAAATCTAAATAAATAAATGTTGGAGTTCATAGTTGTTTTGGCCCCATAGATAGATAATAATCATAGGGGGGAAGGGAGGGAGGGAGAGAGAGAGAGAGAGAGAGAGAGAGAGAGAGAGAGAGAGAGAGAGAGAGAGAGAGAGAGAGATCCACCATATTTCAATGTTAGCACCCTATCAATTGATTTCTCGAAAGTAAAAAAATGTGGACAGAGTCAATGTGGAAAAAACAACTCTGTGGTCTACAGTTCACTGAGAGAGAGAGAGAGAGAGAGAGAGAGAGAGAGAGAGAGAGAGAGAGAGAGAGAGAGAGAGAGAGAGAGAGAGAGAGAAGGCAATTGAAAAGTTACAACTAGACGTGGCAAATAAAAAGGAAAAGGAGAAAGCAATAAATAATTGCTGGAAACTTGTAATTGCAAATTTTTTTGTTTTGTCATTGATGTCAAATCTATTGACAAGACATATTGCTACCTAATATAAATGTCATATCTATTTGATTGGTGAAGAGGATTTGAGAAGTTTCTCATAACAATAGCACATAGAGGAAATGTTGAGTTATGAAAGGGAGTTACAATGCACATTTGCTTAGATAGACTTTGATAAAGCAAAGTGATTTTATATGTCAAGAAAGCTAAGCCAAGCTGAGCAATAGAGTAAAAGGCTAAGGAATGTTGATTAATGTTAGTGTCAACTAAGCTACAATTAGTACCGAGCGAATCTAGTGTTGATCGAGCATTAGCATCAATCGAGCAAGATAGTTGATGTCAAGCTAAAAAGCTTTACAGTGACCGAGTGTCAGAATTCAGTCATAACCAAGTGCTAGAATTTAGAGACTGCTGAGTGATAGTATGAGAATGAATTCAAGGAAATCATGAGATCAAGCTGAAATAGTTGATTTCTTGGGAGATGTAAACCGCGTTGAAAATAAGATTGATGAGTTGGATCATTAAGTTCAATGAAAGGATTAGGTAAATACCTAACAAATGGATTCTAGAGAAGTTTCTAGAAGAAGATCAAGAAGATGGAAAAATACAATGAATCGAGTTGAACTTGATCGTAAACCCTAACATCTACAGTGGTCGTAGAAAATGGTAAAGCACAAATTGTCTATTTAAAGAGATACAAAGCTAAACAAATGGTGTTGTGTGTATGTATGTGTGAGTGCATATGTGAAGAGAGACATATAGAAAAAGGTTGATTAGAAATGCACAAGTGTGAGTGAATGTGAAGCTAAAAGAGAAAGCTTGCAAAAATAATGTTGATGTTGCTAAGTGAATTTGAGTAGAAGGCTTAAGTGTCATTGAGAAGAGTGGACTAATTGCTTGAAGAGTTTCCAAGTGAATCAAGATTAGAGATGACAATGAAAGGCGTATTAGTCAGTTAGTACAAGAATCAAACAGAGATCTAAACTTGCAAAAGTGAGTTGTAATCACACTAATCAAAACCTACTATTTTCTTCTTATTCATTGTAAATAGTTTGTATTGAAATCTTTTTAACTGAGGTTGACATGATAGTCATGTTGGGACTAAAAATTGCATGTTTCGTTTTTAGTCACATCTCGAAAATTTTGAAAAAATCAAGCCCTTAAATGATTTTAGAATGCATATGTGCCTGGTTGTACCCGGCTATCCATTTGAGACCCCTAAGGTGTTTAATGCTTCTAGCACCTTTCATTCAGCATGTCTAAGCATTTCGTGAAGTTAAATTGAGTTTCTGAGTCATTTGGCAAAGTTCTATTTTGAGCTAGTATCAATTTTGCATTTTCACCTAAGTGTCAAACAACGACAGGAGGCTTTGTTTGTAAATGAATATCTCGCACCCAAAAATATGTCATGACTTGCCACTTCGAGATTATCTAGTGTCTGTACCCAAGAATCTACGTTTCAGATTTTGAGTCGTTTCGAGCTCATTTGAATAGGTTTTGAATCCCTCAAAGTTGGTTAGTTACTGTTTTCATGCTTTTGCACTTTGCACCTAATTCTGGGAAGCCCTGTTTGACATGCAATAACTTTTGACCAGTTGACCCAAATGAGAAAATTCCTTTTGCATTGTATTGTAGATGTTAGAGACTTGTTATGATCCAAGTTTTAGCTTATGACGAATCTGTTTGGTCAATTTTCAAGCGCGATTCCAAATGGAATTCTTGACTTTTTACTGGTGTCAGCACTTGCAGATTTATCAGTACCCCTGTTCGTGATGTTATAACTTGAAATTCGTGATTGGAAAGATTGAACGGTTTGTTCCCTTGTATTGTCCACTGAAAATACTACAAGTGTGCCAATTTTTACAACTTGACAAATCCATATGCACGCTTTTCCAGGTCATTTCCATTCACAAAAAATGCTTTCTGTCAGCATGTCCAGTTGCAAATTTCTGAGTAGCCTACTTTGAACGTCTGCCATTTGCGTCATGTGATTCGTCACGAGCCCAAATCACAGATTTATAATGTCCTCATGATAGAGAACCAATTACCCAATTTTTGTCTTTCCAAGTGTCCGTTTGCCTAGATTTTCGAGCCAAATCCAAGCCTAGTTTAGTGTTTTCTGACTTGTTTATCTACAAGTGATTCTGAGAGGTCAACTTTGACAATGAATATCTTTTGACCCCGAATTCGTCATGAGACGAGATTTGACAGGGTACAAGAATGCAGAGCAAAGACTCAGGGTATTCAATTTCAGGACATGATCAGTTGATTTGGTCAATTTTCAAAGCCAGTTAATGGACCTCCTGACGCATATTTGACAGTTGACTGAACATTGAAAAATGAGTTTTAAAAGTGGTTTTCAATGGTCAAACTTGATTCTAATCAGCATTAGAGGGTCAATGGACCAGTTTTGTAGTTCAGTTGTTTGGAAACGAAATTTTTTTTTAGCCAGACCTACATAGGGCCCGACTAATTGCATCAGGCTGAATAGAAAAGGTGTGGGTGAAAATGTGGTTATAAATGTGTCATTTTTCTGATTAAATGACATATCATCTTTAAAGGAATTAGTTTTGAGTTATCACATTAATATGCAAAGGCATGAAAAGGCATTTTCGTATTTTGTGGAATTGTTGTAGGCATTGATTCTTGAGTTTTCATGACATTGAGAAGGCACAAAATAGATGCCAAATTGTGAGTAAAAGACATTATTTTGAGATGTAATCATTAATTCCATGACCTGGGTATTCCTATCACACTTATAAAGCACTTGATACATCTGAAGAAATGTCTCAAGGAGATACAAAAATATGGACAGAGAAGTATCGGCCAAAGACTCCTAATGATATAATTGGGAATCAATCCATTGTGAAACAGTTACATGATTGGCTGGCGCATTGGGATAAACAACATCTAAACATTGAGACCAAAGGGACTAAAAGCCAAAAATGTGGTAGTGGTAGCAATAGTGACATCTCCAAAAAGGCAGTGCTTTTAAGTGGGATGCTTGATATTGGGAAGACTACTTCTGCTAGATTGATAAGTCAAATGCTCGGTTTCACAACAATTGAGGTTAATGCTAGTGACAACCGTGGCAAAGTTGATTCTAAGATAGAAAGAGGCATTGGGGGGAGCACATCAAATTCAATAAAGGAGTTAATTAACAATGAAGTTTTGAATTTTGGCCACTCAAACAGTTCAAGGAGTCAGAAATTTGTTTTAATTATGAATGAGGTAGATGGTATATTTGGAGGAGATAGGGGTGGAGTTACAAATCTTATATCTAGCATCAAAACGGAACCAACACTTTTGAAAGAAGCCATGTTTTTAAATAAGGGAAGATGCTCCATGCCATGTCACAGCATATCGACTATAGGAAGGAAGCCGACAGATTTAGTAATGCCGCAGGGAAAAGGCAGAGATGCCAAAAGCCTTGAGAGCCCATGTGAGCAAATAAAGAAGGTTTTTTTGAAATGATGCAACCGCCAGTCACAAAGACTACAGAGTACTCACAGGGACGCCTGTAGCAAACAACAAGAAAAATCTCACGGCAGATCAGCCCCACGCAAACTTTAAAAGGAGATAGAGTCCATGTTTTAAAAAGGAAGAGTTTGCGCCAAACATGAGGAAACCCAACATTGACTGAGCTGCAGGTACAATAGAAAGACGCCCAACATTGCAAGAAAAATAGTCAATGAATAAGAATCAACGTTTTGAAAACAAATCGCCATTAGCAAAGGAAATTCGTTGACAGAGCAGCATGCATAAAAAAGACCAAGTAGGCAGTAAGGAAAAGCCTGCAGTTTTAAAAAGCATGCTACCAGTCAGTTGGAGAGGCTCTCACGCAAGCAGTTAGAAAGTCTCTCCATGCAATGAGCAGGGAAGCCATTGTTGAAGGAGACCATCCACATTTTTAAAGAAGCCGCAGGCAGTTAATAACAAGAAGCCCACGCACAGGGCAGAGCATGAAACCAGAGCTCACTTTAAGCAAAGAACAAAGATACTATCGGTAGGAGCTCACATAAGAAGAAGACGTGGCAGTTTGAAGAGGCAGATCATGCCAATGAACATGAACCTCACGCATTAAAATGAAACCGCAGGTCAAAATATGGAAAACGCAGTAAAAAAAACCAAAGAACGGTTATAAACGTTAATCCCACATTTATTGTGGAAGGGAAATGTGTAGTTTTTAAATACTACACAACACATTTATCAACGTGAATTCAAGTGAGAGCTTTTGGAAGGCATTGGCAAGCGCAGGTGGGACCATGGATAATGTCAGCTAGTTAAAATGCAATATTTTAAACGGAAAAGCAAACAAGTTGTAGTGACCGAAAAATGAAAGAATCCGACCCCTCGCTACTTCGCTAGCTGGGAAATTTAAAAAAATTCGGCTAGCGACATAGCGAGGTCGCCGAAAAATTCAAGAATCCAGCAAGAGTCAAATCAGCGAATCAACATGTGACAAGTGGCAATATGTGCGAGTAGGCAATTATGTGGCGAGTTCAAAGTAGTTGCAATTAGATTATGACACGTGGCAAATCGTGTGGATGTCGTTATCTCGTCGAACAAAGATGCACGATGTTTAACCATGGTGAAGTAGCGAGAAGATGACATGTGGCGCTGCTCAGGTTCGAGCCAATCAAGAGACGACATGTGGTGGATGACGATCAAGTGTCCAATCAGGAGCACCACGTGGCATTGGTCAAACTAGGTTTGACCCGAATTCAGAAGGCTGAAGAGAAATTTGAAAAATAATAAAAAATATTATTTTTATTATTCTTTTTCAAAATGGACGTGCAGATTCATTTTAATTTTAAAAGGGGCTTTAGTATGAAGTTTGAACCTTAGAGGATTTTTAAATTTTCCAATTTTTAAAATTAAAGAAGTTGCACACTAAGTTCCATATCAGAGGAGTGTTTTTCAAATCGAGATTCTGGGTGTTTCTGGAAGGCAAAGTATGCCTTATCATATACCGTCGGAATCGTGAAAGTCTAAATTTTTCGATTCTGAAGTTAGTTTCTGCACAAGAATCCATCTGTTCAAGTAGTACAAGGTTTTCTATTAGGTACCTGAATTGCAACCATTTTCAGATATCGAAGTCCAGAATTGTTTTCCAACATGGTAATGACTTGAATATCAGTAGCATACAATGAGAATGCAGTTGGGGTCACGTTTAAGTCAGTTTTTTAGGGAGTTCACCAGTTTTTCATAAGGAAAATCAAATATTTTGGTGACTCAGGAAGTTTTCATCATTCAGAAACAGACATTTGCAAATCAGTTACAAAAATGATGAAATCAAATTAGATCACAATGGGAAGAGAGAAGAGAGAGGTTTTCCAGTTGCAGGAGATTGAATTCCAAGTTGACACTTGTCATTCTGAAATCAGATCCGGGAATTCATCTGGGCTATATCATTCTTTCTTTCTGTCATTGTAAGGGTTCCAATTTTTGCACTGTGAAACCATTCTTCAGCATTTCTTCTTGTATTGAACAACATTTTCAGTTTTATACAAATAGTTCATGTCTGTTAGGTGATTTATGAAGTATTTTGTACATCTCTCATGTATTTGATTTCAAAGAAAGCAAATAAAGAGTAGCAATGGTTTCAAATTCAGCCTGAATCTTGTCTCCTGTTTGTGGATATTTAATCTTTTCTAGTTTATGATCAAAGACCATAGATTAGGTTGCATCTCATTTAGTGATGTATGTGATTGAAATACCTTGCTTATGGAACCAAGAGCCATGTAACCGCTTGGTGTTTATCACAGGGTTTACTGATTTCATGATGGGATTTTCTGAGTATCAGATTCATTTTGATGCAGATGTCAGTTCACAAAGTGAAGGATAGATCAGGGATCTTGATGTAGAGATATGTCTGAGATTTCCAGGAGATGTATGGTTACAATTCATTTAATTGCCCAATAGATAAGGCACCGATCGCAGATAGGATCATTAAATTTTGTTGCTCATACCTGGGTCTTGCTGTCATCAATCTATTAAATCATTTTCATTTTATTGTTGAAAGGTATTTAAAGTATAACCCGCACATAGCTTTCCAGTTTCATGAGTCATGTCCTTAGCTATTTCATGCTTGTGATCTCCTGGTTAAGCATAGAAGAATTAGGGGTTTCATCTGCGTTTATAGATCCTGAATATGGTTATTGCACTGGTCACATAGTCAGATCTAAAGAGGTTCACCTGCCTAGGTTTTGCAGAGCCTGAAGAAGAAGAAGGGTCATGCCTTATAGTTGGCTTGGCGTCTGAATGGGCATGTTGAAAATGGGAGTTAGCTGCCCCTAGATATGTTTTGTTCTCATCAAGGTAATTGGAAACGGGTAACATTTTCAAACACCAACAAGTCATTTGGAAGACTTAACAGTTTATGTAAACCCTTTAACTAGGTGATATTATAAATGGAATGATCAAAGTCCTCTAACAAGGTCACTCCTGATAGGGTGATTAAGTCCTTTAACAAGGTCACATTTAACAATGTGTTTTGTAATGTTTAACAGGGTTAGCTCCTAACAGAGCTCACTTCGAAAGAGTGACATGTTGCTGGTGGTTTTTCCCAAATTGAGTTTTAACGTAAAAATTCTAGTGTCAAATATGTGATGAATGCTTTATATGTTTTACATTTGATAATATTTTCATTATGCAAAGCAATTTATGTTTAAGATAGTATTTCCAGTAGAGATTGAGCAACAACATGATTAACAAAACAGTGAGTGTTTGTTTTATTGTTCAAATGGTACATAAGTACCTTGAGTAACTGATTCATCCCCCCTCTTAGTTATTCTAAATATTTCTAACAGATAACATGTGCAAAGAATTAGGGAAAAGGATAAGAAATGCTTCTTCTCAAGAAGCAATCGCACACAAGAAAATATGGAGGAAAAATTGAGAATTATGAGGGAATAATTTGAAGAACGCAACAACAAACTAAGTGATGTAAATATGGAGATAGAAGTAGAAATCAAGAAGTTGAAGGAACAATTGGAAGAAAGTAATAAAAAACTTAGTGATATAAACATGGAGGCTTAAGTAAAATTCAAAGAGTTGAGGCAAAAATTGGAAGAAAGCAACAAACAAGTTGAGAATGGAAGAGTATCCTCACTAAATATTTTCAAGAAGTTGGAGCTTGCTGGACATGCAATTACTAACTTAAATAAAGAATTGAAAAATGAGAGGCAAGAGACAAAAGAGTGGAAAAGAAAGAAAAAAAATAAAGAAACAAAGTGAAAATCACTTATCACGGTTGGTGGAATAGGTATATAAGGCAAATAAAACAACCGCAACCTACAAAAAAAGCTTGAATGAGTCAGATGACAAAATAAGAACTAAAGTCAAGCAAATTAAAGAAAACATGTGGGGGGAATTATGGAAAATGTTGATAGGTTTGAATTGGATGAAAGTGTTAGATATATTTATGGAAATATCAAAGAGAAAATTGAGAAAAACAAAGGCATTTTTAAGCTGGAGAAGACTGCAAGATAGATTATACATATAATCAACATAAATAATGACAAGTATTTGGCAATCAATGGAATTCATGACTGTGTTTGTGCATAAATAAAGACATCAACTATCATTTAAAAATGCCAAAGTATAAGGGAAGGAGAGGACTACTTGAACTCATTTGCGAGAGAGATTGCCATGATGAATGACAGAGAAAAATTAATGACAAGTCTTGTTTTGTTGAATCCTTGCCCTAGTAACTCATCAATAAAATTCCTTGGAAGGAAAGCTTGCTTAAAAGAGTTGGAGGACAAAATGAGATATGAAGTGTTGGAAATATTCAAGATATGATAGGTTATTAAGAGGGGAGGGGTGAATCAGTAACGTCAAAAATTTAAAACAATTCAGCACTTTAACCATACATACTATTTACCTTTCATTCATCTAATCTACTACATATATGAGAGAACAAACATTTATAACACATGTACATAGTGATTTGGTGACCCAAAAACCTTCCAAATAGAAAGTAAAACTGGGGTGGGGATGATACCCACAAAACTTCATTACTGCAGTATGAAGTTGGCTTGTTAAGGCTTACATTGACCACTTCTGGTGATCTGCCCTGTTAGGAGCACAAAGGACTGCTAGGTCCACCTTGTTAGAGGATTTCACAAACATACACTAAAGTATGCACTCTGTTAGGAGATTTATACAAAAGACTGTTAAGTGTACCCTGTTAAAGGATTTACAAAACTGATTCACCTGTTAGGATGAAACAGTGGATCTATTTACAACTTGATTAGATCATTAAAATATAGATCACCTCTTGTGACTGATGAATCTTTACTGCTCCTTGTAGACCTTGCTGAATACTCTACTCTACTCTTGATTCGCTTTCATTCAAAGCTTTTCATATCCATTCCTTCACATACATCTCTCTCTTGTAAATAATATATTAAATTACATATATACCATTCCAATAATTACAATTGCAAGGTCGGCCAAAACATAAGTGAATAAAATATTACTGAGTCGGCCAAACAGTAGAAAACTCGGGTTCTTCAAGCTGACTTGGTGACCTTCTGATACTCGGCATCCACTGTATTACTCGGCATCGTCATGCACTCAGTAGAAGTAGACACTCGATCCATACTAACTACACAACATAGCTTGGAACTCGGTAACCATTGGAGACTCGATAGATATAGTGTCACTCGATAAAAACTAGATCCTTCGTTTGCCTTGATTTCATTCGGTAAACACTATACTTCCGTTACTTGGTAAACACTGCACTTCCATCACTTGGTAAACACTATGAAGTTTGGTGAACACTGTAAACTCGGTAGACACTGCTCGATTGCACATTCACTCGGTAGCTTCATGAATGCTCGGTAAGTGATGAACCTACAAGGTAACCATTGAATGCTCGGTATACACTGTAGACACTCAGTGTAAACTATGAAGCTTAGTTAACACTAGAATGCTTGGTGTGAACTATGAAGCTCGGTTAACACTAGAATTCTTAGTGGCTATACTGATATAGTTAAGTGTTGTCACTAATGGCAATAATAACTTAATGCCAACAATCTCCCGCTTTGGCATTAGTGACAAAACACTTATAAGCCAAAACATATGTACATAACTTGACTCAATGAATTTTGGTTTTTCAAAATTGATCTTTGTAGAACTGCTGCATATACATTTCTATATATCTTCTTGATGACTTATAATGTATATATAAAGATTCTTATGTACACATGCTAACTCTATTGAGTGCTAACTCCCCCTATCACTCATAGTGATAACTCTCCTCACTTATTATGTTGAATCTCTCCCCCTTTTTGACAATAATGCCAAAGGACTACTTATATACAGTTTATATGACTATACCAAAGTGAGATAGAAATTCTTGATGTACCTTGAGGATGGTGGCAAACGTATTATCCCAAGTCTGCTGCAAGATTTGATAGGTGGAGAGAGCAATTTGAACTTTTGTTGATAATTGGATCAAGTGATCAGCCACTGAGAAGTTATGATCTTGGACCAATGTTTTGCAATGAGTAATATGTTTCTGCATTGTGTCCATGATAGGAAGGATCATGTTTTGGATGTCTATGAGTGTAGACTGGATCCTTGCTTCCTCTCTCAATAGTTCTGCCTGTACATCTACCAAATATCTAATTTTGGTGTGATGGGAGGTTGTGGAGGAGGAATCCATCTTTAGCTTGGAAGCACTTGATTGCATATCAATGTCAATCTTATTTAACTTATCATTTATTTTTTTGGTAAAACCAGAAACATCACAAAGTTTGGCAAAAAGTGATGCTGCATTATTAAAAGAATTTTCAAAATTTCCCAAAAATGTTGACAATTCAACTTGCTTGATTGCTATCTTTTGAGCAATATGCTCTAGTACCTTATTATCAAATTTCTTTTCAGCTTTTTCAATAGGTTTCTCTTGTCTGGAAGAATCTTCATTAAATTTTTGTACAACCTCTTCTAACTAAATCAAAATGTGTTGAGTAGAATCTACTTCAACATTTATAGCATCTGTAATTATATTCTTGGCATTTTCAATTATTTTATATTCCTTATCCCTTTCTGATCTTAACTGTTTTTGCGTAGCTTTCATCTCTATGAGTTGACTGGCTAACCTCATCTCTTCAATGGTAGCATTGTCATAGTCAATCTTTGGAATCACTATCTCTATGTCTAAGTCAATGTCTTCTGCAATTTCCTTTCCAATGATCAGAAATTTTAATGGATGCTTTTGTTTGACTTCTATGATGACTGGTTTGACCTTAGGAATAGACACAATAGTGGAGATAGAAGGGCTAGCAGTGAAAATTGGGATAGGACTTGAGGATTGAATGCCAATAGAAGTACTAACCGGATCAAAAACTGACACTCTTCCCAAAAATGGTATCACACTCGGTAAAGTACCCATAATAGTATCTGAACTGATTGGAGTCAAAGTGGATATAGATGATGCTGACAGAAACAAAACTGTAGAACTTATTGGAATTGATGAAAACAAAATTGTAGAACTTACTGTTACACTCACTGATGATGAAGGAGTTAAGGAGGCTGACTCGGTGGCTGAAGAAGTGATAGATAATTGATAAGTAGGAGATAATTTCCACAGCTAGTCAAATTGTGATATGAATATCAGGATTTAACTGTGTGATTTTTGAGTCAAACTCGATGACCCATGTTTCATGAGTAGTGATTCAACATGAATCCATCTCTCATGAGAATAAATGGAACACTTAGCACTCATTGGATCTAGGTGATGCTCACAGGGGTGAAGCACCGGGACTTCCCGGGAGGTCACCCATCCCAGTACTACTCCAGCCTGAGCGCGCTTAACTACAGAGTTTCCTCCATAGTTAAACCCAAAGCTTGCAACCCCATTTAAATGGTGGAGTCACCCACTTCTTGAGTGACATTGCCATCATTTGAACTATCTTGCTCGGTAGATTTTGGAATCCACTGTTGCCTCATCTACTTTCGAATGTTTTTAGGTTTAGTTTTCTTTTCATCTTCAACTCTTCCTATGTTCATGTAGTTTTTAGCTATATGACCGAGTTCTGTGCATGTATAGCACCTTACAATAGTGTCCTTCTTCCTTAGGTGATGTCTTGCACAGTTTAAACCAATATGTCCATATTCTCCACAATAATGACATCTGTACCAGGTATTGTAGTCCCATCCAAATATTTCTTTAACAAGTTGTTTAACTAGATTGAATGATTTGGATCTGCATTGGAATGCCTTGTGACCATGCTTCTTGCATTTGTGACAATTTCCTTCAAATTTTGGTTTCTCCTTACATTCATTAGCTTTGTGACCATGCTAGCTGCAATTGTAGCATTTACCATTGAATTTAGCTTTTCCATTACTCCAACATTTGTTTGATGTATGACCTAAATTACCACAGTGATTTCAAGTAGGTCATTGATTCCTTTGGGCACCTTGTTTGGAGGTTTCACCTTCTTCCTTATAACCAAGTCCAGCTTTACCTTTTTGTTTATGAAGATTATGCTCACTTTGTTGATTTAATTGAGTCATGTCTGCTTGAGATTTCATCATTCTCTCATTGATTTGTCTTTCAGCATTTAGGTCATTTTCCAAACTTTCATTGATTTGTCTTTCAGATCTTAAGTCACTTTGTAAGCTTTCATTGATTTGTCTTTCAGTGATTACATCATTCCTCAGGCTTTCATTCTCAAATCTTAGATTCATAATTTCTTCATTTGCATTACATAGTTGATCTACAAGATCTTCATGCTGAAGGGATTGATTATTTCTTACCTCTAAGTCTTCATTTTCCTTGTTTCTCTGTTCCAAAACTTCACATAGCTCGATTGATTGTATTTCTTGTTCTCTTTTAAGCTTTCTTACCTCTTCCTACAGAGAGCCATTCTTTGCTAGGAGTTCCTCGATAGCCTCATTTGCTTCATTTGAGCTACTTGATGGTAAAAGGTCTTCAATCTTCTCTTCAACATACTGATGGTCATTCATTTGTCTTGCAAGTTCCTTCCTTCTCTTCAAGAATTGAGAAATATGCTCCTTATCTTCTTTGAGTTGAGCCATGGCCATTTCTAGATCTAGCTTCTCATTTTCAATAACTTTGTCAAGTCGGAATATCTCCATTGTCCTTGATCTTTGCTCAAGTTGTCAAGCTTTGTCCTGAGAACCAAACTGCTCTGATACCAATTGCTAGAAATATTCAAGATATGATAGGTTACTGAGAGGGGAGGGGTGAATCAGTAACGTCAAAACTTTAAAACAATTCAACACTTTAACCATATATACTACTCACCATTCATTCATCTAATCTACTGCATATATGAGAGAACAAACATTTATAACACATGTACACAGTGATTTGGTGACCCAAAAACCTTCCAAATAGAAAGTAAAATTGGGGTGGGGATGATACCCACAAAACTTTGTTACTGCAGTATGAAGTTGGCCTGTTAAGGCTTACATTGACCACTTCTAGTGATCTGCCCTATTAGAAGCACAAAGGACTGCTAGGTCCACCTTGTTAGAGGATTTTACAAACATACACTAAAGTATGCACTCTGTTAGGAGATTTATACAAAAGACTGTTAAGTCTACCTAGTTGAAGGATTTACAAAACTGATTCACCTGTTAGGATGAAATAGTGGATCTACTTACAACTTGATTAGATCCTTAAATAATATATCACCTCTTGTGACTGATGAATCTTTATTGCTCCTTGTAGACCTTGTTGAATACTCTGCTCTACTGCTGATTCACTTTCATTCAAAGCTTTTCATATCCATTCCTTCACATACATCTCTCTCTTGTAAATGATATATTACATTACATATATACCATTCCAATAATTACAATTGCAAGGTCGGCCAAAACATAAGTGAACAAAATATTACTGAGTTAGCCAAACAGTAGAAAACTCAGGTTCTTCAAGCTGACTTGGTGACCTTCTGATACTCGGCATCATCATGCACTCGGTAAAAGTAGACGCTCGATCCATACTAACCACACAATGTAGCTTGGAACTCGGTAACCATTGGAGAATCAGTAGATATAGTGTCATTCGGTAAAAATTGGATCCTTTGTTTACCTTGATTTCACTTGGTAAACACTATACTTCCGTTACTTGGTAAACACTGTACTTCCATCACTCGGTAAATAATGTGAAGCTCGGTGAACACTGTAAACTTGGTAGACATTGCTGGATTGCACATTCATTCGGTAGCTTCATGAATGCTCAGTAAGTGATGAACCTACAAGGTAACCACTGAATGCTCGATATACATTGTAGACGCTCGGTGTAAACTGTGAAGCTCGGTTAACACTAGAATGCTCGTTGTGAACTGCGAAGCTCGATTAACACTAGAATGCTCGGTGGCTATACTGATTTAGTTAAGTGTTGTCACTAATGACAATAATAACTTAATGCCAACAATAAAGTAGTCAATTTTCCTTAGGACACAACTCCTCAAGTCATTGTGAATTGCATAATACCATTGGAAAATTTGAATGCACTATTGGATGTAGCATTGCTTTCAAGTAAATCTTCCAAATATGGATGTCTGATGAAGTTGCTAGTCATTTACTATAATATAAAAAATCTTTAAATTCCCAAAAAAGTAGAATTGAGCATCCTAAAAAAGTTGACAGAATCTTCAATTATCTTATAAGTGATCAATCAAGAGTATGTGAAACTCGGAAAGTACTTGTAATCATCTTTATATTTTATATTTTATTTCTATTTCTAATGGTTTTATACGAGTTTAAAGTTTTTACTTTGTTTCTTGAATGTGACAAATGTAGCAAAATCCAAATGCTAATTTGTTGAACATTCCTGTCAACTACAAATGCCAAAAATGTTTGTGATACCAAATTTGATGCTACTCTACCCATGAAGAAAATCAACCTAAAGTTGTTGTTGCTCCCTTTTTTCTATAGAAAGGAATTTAGGTTCATTTTCTAAATCTAATGGTTGTAAACTTATAATTTATGATAATGAAATTGGGTATTGAAATTTAACTTTTATGAAATGAATTCATTGAATTATATCAATTATCATGTAAATAAAGTAATGAGAATCAAGTTGAATTTTATCATGGGAGTTGCTATAGTTTCATAAAATTAATGAAAATCTTCAAGGGTTGTACCATAAAAATGTATCATTTTTAGCATAATAATGCAAATAAAAAACAAAAGTAACAGTAAAAGTTGAATGATTGATGGCATCATCTAACATACAATGTGTTTGTTTGACATTAGACATTTACAATATGATATAACTTATTGTGCATGATAAATGATCTGAGATACGAAGAATAGTATCAAGCATAGAGAAAGTAGACAGTAGTAATTATTAATAAGCAATAAATTCAAAGTTGCCACAATATCTCTTCATTTGAATCTTTCGATTCCTCGCCATAAAGTTCAAAGAGTCCTTCTTTATGCTCTATTTTTTCTCTAGTCTACATACCTTCTCTTACCTGCATCTCAAGATCCTTAGCTTCAACATCAATGCTACCAATACCATTACTTGAGTTACTAATTTCATTATTTGAAATGTTTCCCAACTCTCTTATTTGACATTTCTTCCTCTACAAATTCAATGTCCTTTCACAAGGAAAATTATTGACTTCATATATGGATGTATACAATCTTAAACAATTTTCCAAATTATTATCAACTTTGTTTCTTACCTTTGACTTTAGGAACCCCAAAGCATTGAAAATTCTCTCATCCTCCACAAACCCCAATATCATTGTCAAACATAAATTAGCAAGCTTTGAAAATATTTTGATATTGAATCCTTCAACACTTTGCTCTAATCCAAATTTCTCCAAAGCTTGGTTATCGATCCTTCTTATCTAGGGTTCCACATAAGATCATATTGTTCCTTCATTGTATTTATAAAATGACATGATTTCTCTCTCAAATGAGATTCATCTAAAACTCTTTATAGTTACCCCATTGATTTCTTTAGTTTTGAAAAAAAATCTATAGAAAACATTAACTTATCTCTTAAATCTTTCAAACTTCTAAGACTCCAATAATTGGGAAACACAATACACATAGCCTCAATTCATGTGGGGACAATCTTTCTCTAATTTTTGAGGATAGATTATAGGCAATTTCCTTCATAGAATCAATTATAGACTTGACAATCTTGTCAATGACTTCCTTTGTAATAGTTAATTTTGGTTGCATGTGTTTCTTTCCTTTTCTCGTGAACACAAGCCTTCCATAGTAGTGCATTAGTATCTCAACACCACATACATTGGCACATAACCCCTCATTTACATCAAACTTTAAAAAATATTAGGATTATTTGAATCTATGATTTTGATCCACCTTGAAATTTTTTATCAACACAAAATAAAGTTGGAATTCATAGAGATTATCAAGGGCCAAACATGTTAGTTTATCCAGTGTATTACATTCTGCAACATACATAAATCTTCTTTATTATACTCCTCATTTCTTCTAGCATTGGGAGAATAATTGCTAATGTTAAGAGTGTCTCTACATTACTTAACCTTTCAAGTAGCTCAACATATTTCTATTGGCCACCCTTGTCATGAGTTAACTCCATTGCACTAAGAAACAATGGATATTAAAAAAAAACTTGATGCGCTAGTTCATCCAAAGAGATCCATCTGGTATCATTATCCTTAAGAAGCTTGCTCCCATTAGTTAGTCCCTTGAAAAACTATTGAAATTCCTTGAATCATTTAGGACTTTGACATAAGTGTTTATAGATCTCTTTGATCAAAACTTCAACTTTGTATATTTGCAAATAGTCGTTAACAATTCCAAATGCTAGATTCATTATTGGGCCATGCAGTGAATGTTAACAATGTAAGGTGCAAGAAAATTTGTTAACTCTTCAAGAAGACCATTCTTGTGGCCTCACACTATCGAAGCTCCATCTCCTCTAATACACACCAATTTTTGGGCAATCATAATTTCATCTATACCTCCATGTTGAATTAGAGAACTCTTTACTAGTTCAAAAATACTTTTTTCTATTGAATCAACCTTTATTTTAACAACAATTAGAAGATTAGGTTGGTAGACAAAATTGGTTACAATATAGACATGTGGTCTGCCTCACAATAGGTGTATAATAATCATGTCAAAGGCCCTACTTAGGAATAATGTATTCGATCTAAGGACTATTTTTGCCACCATGAGGTGCATTTAATTTTGTCAACCCAGGGATGTATACTTGAAATGGTCGGCACAGTATGTGCACTAGGTTTCTTAACGAGTCATTATCCTTATGCTATAGGGAAGTAAAATGCAAGGAAAGAACCTGCACTAGTGTTGCAGGAAACTAACACCACACTTAAATATTTACTAAAACAAATACTAGAAATACAATGAAATGGTAACATATATTTCAACTTAGTTCATCTACTATAACTATTCTTACAGATGCTACAGGAACATTCACAAAGTATGATGCTATAGGAAAGAACTTATAACTTCTACCTGCAATACTAAAAATGCTTGAAAACAAATCTATACTACTCTAATCTAATCCACCTCCTAAGTGGGCCCCCTTGGTTGGCTTTTGCTAATCTACTAACATAGAATGTAAACCATGAGCTATATCATTATGTTCTAGAAATTCCTTACATGAGAACAAGACATACAATTATAAAAACAACTCACTGCAAGAGTCAATAGTTTCTTGTCTTAAACTTTCTTCTCCCTCTTTAACACTATTGGTCTGATCTCTATAAATAGAAGATTGGCGCTTATTCAACAACATAAAAGAAAAATAAACTAACTTCAAATCCGCTAGAGAAAAAGGAAGAAAAGATAACAGCTCAAGGCGAGAATAATAAAGTCTGCACAACCGCTTCGTCATAATAAATGTAGAGAAATATAACAGTTCTTCATAGCTCCTCCATATTAGCGATCGTGTCCCTTGGTACCATTATGACTCTTTCCACTACGGCTTAACATCTTTTCTCCTCGAATGCTATTGGCTATTTTCAATGTTTCCCTTTGAATGCTTCCGACCATCTTCAGCTCCCTTTGCTAACAGGTTAGTTATTATGTAGAGATATTTGCAAATAAGCATTATCAAATTAAATTCAAATATAAGAACACACATTTTGATGGTTCTATGGAATACTACATTATATATATAATATTGGCAAAATATAACATACTATCTACCCATAGGTTAATCATTAGTTCAAGCAAATATAGGTTCACAAATGTCTTGGTGGAAGTAAAATAGAGTGTTTAAAACTATCATAAAATAGAGGCAATAATTAGCCTCATCATTTGCCCCCTAGTAAACTGATGCTTGTCCTCAAGCATTGAATTTCCTATTCAGTGACTTGAATTCCCCAACTTCAATCCTTCCTTTCCTGCTACTCTTGAAGGTGTAGTAGAATCCTCGTATTCTTTCCCAAACTTCCCTTTTATTGTCCTCTTGCAGCTTGTCAAGTTTGTCAACATTAATATCATATAGGGGCCACATGAGCATTAGAGGTTACATAGTGAGTGGACACAATAGTTCTGGCCTAGCCTGTTTCCCCAAATCTATATACTTTGGAACTCAGTGAAGGGAAGCCTCTAAGTTGATAGGACTGTGTGGCTCTAATCTTTTAAGTGTCTCAGGTAATCTGGCCCACCTACTTTTAGCACCAACCATGGCTCTCTGAAAGGAAAAGTAAGGTAGGTTCTCATATTTTGCATATACCTTGGTTCTGGAAATGAAGATTCTATCCCTTACTCCCTTATTCTTATCCCCATAAGTTAATCTAAACCAATCCCTAAGAACTTCTTCTGGTTTAGTGCTCTCAACTCTTAATGACAGGGGCTCTGTTCTTTCCTCATCTCTATAATTATTCAATTGTCTATCATAATTAGCTTCATTATGAATCTAAGACATCAAAGCCCTTAGATGTATATCCCCTATGTAGAGTAAGGGATTCCATTGAGTTTCTGTTGGAATGATAAAATTGTGCACGTATAACTCACAGAGCAAGTTTTGCTGCCAGGATGGCAAAGTCTTGTATAAACCATAGAATTCCTGAGCTAATTTGAATTCTACATTTATGTTCTTGAGGGTTAGCATAAGTTGGAATAAAAGGAATTGTTCCTTTAAACACATAGCATAAATCTGCGGTGGTGGTCTACAAGCAAGTGCTTGATCAAGGTAGTACCATGGAGGAAACTTCACAGTTAAGTGCGCTCAGGCTAGAGTAGTACTGGGATGGGTGAACTCTCAGGAAGTTTCGGCTCTTTACCCCTATGAGCATCACCTAGATCCAATGAGTGCTAAGTGTTCCATTTATCCTCATGAGAGATGGATTCATGTTGAATCACTACTCATGAAATATGGTTCAATGAGTTTGACTCAAAAATCAGATAGTTAAATCCTCATAGCAATATCACAATTTGACTTGCTATAGAAATTATCTCCTACTTATCAAGTGCTTGATCAACCAATTTGAGGGCATGATCCATCCTTTGTTTTTGGTTTGCCAATTGCTCTTTCAAATCTGTAATTTCTTCACCTAAAGACACGCTGTCTTTCTTAATTTTCTTCCTCTCTTCTTCCGATAGGGCTGCAACAAACATATGTTATCCAAACAACTGGAAAATAAGTTTTTGCAGTGTAATGGAACCATTGTCCTCTTCATAGTTTATTTTCCTCTTGGATTCTATTCCTTCCATAACTGCCTTACAAAATCTGTAACGTATGTTGGTTTATAAGGAACTAGGCCAGTGTTTGAATAGATTGACTCATTCATTATATGAACTGTTGCTTGTCCTACTGGAGGATTCTTTTGATTTTCATTTACTTCAACCCTACATTCCTCATTAAGGTTTTCAGGACTGTTTGTAGTTTCAGGGTGAGAAGGAGAATATCGAGAACAATTTGCACTGGGGCTTCTTTAGTAGATGGTTTGGACGAAGTAGACTAAGCTTCTACTATCACTTTAGAAATTTGTCTCCTCATTCTAGGACTTCTTCTCACAGGGGTCTCTTCTAGTATCACAGCTTTCTTCCTGCTTCTTCCTTTCGGTGTCTCTGCTACATGAGTAATTGTTGCAAGACCCGTCTTAGTTTTCTTTTGTTTTGTGATTGCAGGGTTTGCCTTTTCTACTATCAGAGCCAAGATCTCCTCTTGTAATTTTTGTTTTCTCCTTAGTTGAGCAGAGGTAGGTTTTTGAGTCTCTTGAATAGGTAAAGGCACAATTTCTTGCACATTGCAATCTTCATCATCTTGAGTGCTTTGCTTAGTAGGTTCATTAGTGGGAACTACATTCTCCTCACTGGGTTGTTCATTGGGGATAGCTTGAGGTTGTAGGGTTTTAGCTTGGAAAAATTATGACCATGTCATAGGATAGGCATCCCTAAGAGATATTTGTATGAGTAATTTAATTAGGGCATGATGGATGATAGAATTGTCCTTTCCCTTTTGGGTTTCTTCAGCACTAATGCATAACATGTTATACAAGAAATTGGGAACATTTACTGGACAATTGTGCCTTATACAGCTAAGCAATTTAAAATGATGGGCATGTATGAAAATCTTCCTTCACAGGTGAGGTACTTGATAATGTGCATAGCCAACTCATTGTATAATGGCAGAAGAGACATCCTTTTGCAACCTTGCTTGGCAATATCCAACTGAGGATTAGTTGGTATGACAAACTAAGCCCTGGCTGATCTTGCATCATGCATATTAGGATAATGTTCTCTTATTACCGGTAACCCAGTTACTTCAGTTATTCACTCTTTTGTAGCCACAACTGTTAAACCCCATATAGTAGCCTCTCCTTCATTAAATGTTCTTGTAAACTCTGTAGTTGCTTCTTTTCTCTACAAGCATCTTCTTTTCCTTATAAGAGAAATGTTCTCACATTTTATTAGCTGCAATGTAGTTAGCAATGTCTGTGTACCATGGAGTTTGAACAACAATATGAAATAAATGCTCATTTGTAAATGCATCATCTGCTAGAGTAGTGTCATTCTCATCATGATGGATTTTGGATAAATAATTAGCTACCACATTGGCTCTTCCCAGCTTATCAACAATGGTGATATCAAATTCTTGCAACAATAGTAATCATCTTGCTAATCGACCTATTATAGTAGGTTTGTTCATAAGATATTTAATTGCTTCTTGATCAATATGAACAAATATTGGATAGCCAGTTATGTAATGCCATAATTTGTTCAGAGCATAAACTACTGCTAATAGTTCTTTTTCAGTCACTATGTAGTTTAATTTTGGTCCATGAAGGCTCTTGCTAATATAATATATTGCATTTTCAAGATGTTGAGATTGTTGTCCTAGAACTGCACCTATGGCATAGTCAGAAGCATCTGTATATATGTGAAAAGGAAAAGTCCAATCAAGGCCTTGTAAAACTGGGGTTGTAGTGAGAAGTTTCATAAGCTGCAGGAAAGCTTCATTACATTCTGATGTCCAAATGAATTCAACTTCTTTGGTCAATAATGTATACAGGGGACTAGCTATTTTGCTGAAGTCATTTATGAAACATCTATAATATTCAACATGACCTAGAAAAGATCTTACATCTTTCAGTTTTGTGGGTATGGGCAATGTTTGAATTACCTCTATCTTAGCTAGATCCACTTGTATTCCTGTAGCTGATATGAAATGACCAAGTACCACACCTTCCTGCATGAGCATGAAACATTTTCACTATTAAGTGCCAAATTATGTTCTTGACACCTTATTAGAACTTTTTCAAGATTCATCATTGCTTCTTCAAAGGTGACTCCAAATGTTGTGAAGTCTGTTGGGTGATGTGATGCGCTCCCCTACCCACAAGTGGTTAATTATGTGGTTTTCCATGTTCACTAATAGTCATGGCTTTTGGTGCAACGACAAATGGGCCCTACAATTGGTATCAGAGCCTGGTTTTGGCCTTCTCGACCCGCGTAAGCACTTGGCATGCACGTCGAGGGAGGAGATTGTTGGGTGATGCGACGCGCTCCCTTGCCCATAGGTGGTTAATTATGTGGTGTTCCATGTTCACTAATAGTCATGGCTTTTGGTGCAACGACAAATGGGCCCTACAAAGTCATCCATATATATTTCCATACAATCATGTGATATATCAGCAAAGATGCTAATAACAACTTGTTGAAATGTTGCAGGAGCATTACATAGACCAAATGGAAAAATAGAGTATTCAAAAGTACCCCATGGGCATGTGAATGTGGTTTTATCTCGATCTTCAGGAGCAATACTGATTTGATTACAACCACTCTACCCATCTAGAAAAGAGAAATACTTCTTTCCAGCTAGAGTGTCTAGAAATTGATCTATGAATGGTCAAGGAAAGTGATCCTTTTTGGTGGCCTTGTTCAATTCTCTATAATCTACACAAATCTGCCATTTCCTTCCCTTTCTGGGCACTAATACTAGGGGTGACACCCATCTACTATTAGATATAGGATAAATAAAACTAGCGTCAAGCAATTTTTGCAATTCATTTTTAACTATTTCTCTAAGGTTGGGATTTATCCTTCTCCAGGGTTGATGGAGCGATAGACACCCTTCATTAATGTATATTCTATGAGTGCATGATGTAGGACTTAAGCCTTTCATATCACCATAATCCCATGCAAAAGCCTTTTCATGCTTTTGAAGTAGCTTTGTTAATTGTTCCATTTGTGTGGATATTAATTTAGGGTTAACATGAAGATTATGACCTTTGGACAACTCAATAGTAGTGGTAGACTCTATCATAGCAGCTTTAGAAATTGTCTTGTATCTAATTCACATGATTAAAGTTGATGAAGAATGTCTAGTTCTTTGAGCAAAGTATAACTCTAATCACATTCCTCATATGTGGTTAATTCTAACACATAACTTTCATACACATCTTTTTCTACCACACAATTGTTAGTAAGAATACTCTGAAGTACCGAATCCTCTTCCTGCAACTTTAGAAAGGATTGTCTATGTAACATCATAAGCTATTCTATAGATTTTAATTCTTCTTCTTAATCTTTTAAAATTGGTTAGACAGATGTGCTTAAATCTAGTAATGGTTGTACTGGAGGATACAAATCAAATTTCTTTGTTGCTTAACCATTTGATATGGTCATACTTCCTAATCTACAACTTATATTTGCATTAGCTGTAGCTAACGAGGGTCATCCTAGGATGACAGGGTAACCAAATAGATTAACTTTGGGAGACAAAATCATCAAATCTGCAGGATACTCTAGAGAGTCTAAGGTTACAATTATGTTTTCTATCATTCCATTAGGAGTGACAGTAGAACTATCTGCAAATTGTGGAATTTTTGGAGTAGCCCTTAATCCTTCTATTTTCAACTTCTTCATACTATCCTTAGTCATGACATTTATAGCAGCATCAAGATCTATCAAAGCATTTTTAATAAACTGACCATTTATACTCACATTCACAACTAGACTACCTGGATTAGAATATTTTGGAGTGACCAATTTTTATAACATAATGTCAACCAATTGTCCCCACAACATGGACTGCAGTTGGGTCCTTTTTCTTCCTCCCATTCTTCTTTAGGCAGGCTTCTCTAATGGCTTTTCCATATATAGGAACATCTTTAATTTCTTGGAATAGGAGTATTTGGACATGCATGTTTTTCAACTGATCAACAATATCAAAAGACTGTTCCTCTATTTGTACAGATTTACTTTGTACAAGCTTTTTTGGAAAAGGAGGTTCCACTACTAGTTGAGCTTGGGCTGAGATAGTGACATTGGTTGGGTCAACCTCTTTAGAGACTTGGGGTTCTGATGCTATAGGAGTAACTAGTATTTCAATTATAAGAGGCGATTTAGGTGTTGGTAAAATTGTACTGGATCTCAAATGTATATTTGCAACACTCAGAGCATAAGTAGGATATTGTTGAGCATCAACAATACACATGGGTTGTTGCGGCTGCTGGTTATTTAGATTTGGTTGAGGTTGTGCAGGTAACTGTGTCTGCTTTTGAGGTCCAGGATTCATAGGCGGTGGCATTAATGCAGATTGTTGAGCTGAGCATGGTAATTGTGGAGTACTATTATTTTGGTTAGCCCGCTGTTGAGGTCCCCTCCATTGGTTTGTAGACTGCCAATTCCCCTAGGATGGTTGCCATTGGTTCTGCTAGTTTTGCCATTGGTTCTACTAGTTCTGCCATTAGTTTTACTAGTTGGGCTAGGATGGTTGGGAGTTCTGAGGCCATTGGGGCTGTTGTGGATTATTTTGCCAAGCATTACTCCAATTAGGTTGATTATATTGTGGGGGGCCTTGGGGATTACAATTTTTCCTTTGATTATGATTTTACCATTGATTATCATATAAATTTGGATTTTACAAAGGGTCCTGAGGCATACCTTGATGTTGGGCCCATGGTCAGTGTTGAGCAACAAAGAATACTTGCTCATCATTCAATCTACCTTGATGTACTCAGTTGGAAGATGTTGGTTCTCCATGCTGGCAACCAGTTTGCATTGGCAATCCTTCTTTTGTTTCTAGCAATGAGGGTAGTATTCAGCTAGTTGTAATTTAGCTTCTACATGCTTCTTCTTTGCAAACATTGTGTCGAGATGTGTAGTGACATCATTTATGATTTTCTACTTGAAATCTGACAATAGGTTAGATATCTTGAGCTTTGAAATACCTTGGTTGATTCCTTTAGTGACTGTGGAACGAGGTCCTCAACCTTTCTTCATAGTTGACCTTGAATAGTTTTGATAGATCTTCTTGAGGTCATCCTAGGAAGCTTGATATACATCACCACCAGCGATCAAGTCTAGTACTTCTAGACAGTTATCATTCACACCTCTCAGAAAGACTAGCTTTTGAGAATCCTTAGATAACACATGCTAAGGGTTCTTCTACAGTGTATAGAAGAAATGTAAAACATAGTATTCCAATATTTCTTCCTCCTTTTTTTATATCCTAAAGACATCATCTCCTCTTGAACCAGATGCTTTGCAATACTCTCTATATTTATCCAAAAATAGATTTTGCATTTCATCCCAAGTTCCTGCTACATTGGCTCCTAAGCCTACGAACCATCGTAAAGATAACTCTTTCAATGTTGTTTAAAATTATTTGAGCTTATGGGCGTTAGTTTTGTAGTCAAAACTATGATAGAGTATGTCAAATTCAAACAAGAAAGTATTAGGGTCTTTGGTTGCAAGGCCATAGAACTTTGGAAGAGCAGCTGCAGGTATATTCTTGAGATTGTCAATATTTATGAGGCTTGGGAGAGGAAATGGAAAAGTAGGTTGTGCCATTACTGGAGGTATTAGATTATGAGGTTGCTACTAAAAAGGAACATTGGGTATTAGATTATTAACAACTAGTGGATTTAGAGCAGTATTATCAAGGAAACTGGCCAAAATTTCAGCAAAAGGTTGAAGACCACTAGTATCTATAGGTTCTTCTCTTGATGATGATTCTGTAGGAAAAAATAGGGCTTGCATCTTCAAAAGGCAACTCAACTTCTTCTTCTTCAATTTCTTTGTTTAAATTAATAGACTCCCGTGGAAGAAATCTGCCATATTCATCTTGTTGTCTTCCTCTTTGATGCATGTAATTGAATTCTTCACACTGGTGAAGAAAGCTTTAAGACTACAAATTTCTAAAAAAATTTAACTAAGAACTATGACTCAAGAATGCTCCTAGCTTGACACCATCCTCGTCAACGGTGCCAAAAATGGTCTGCCTCACAATAGGTGTATAATAATCATGCCAAAGGCCATACTTAGGAATAGTATATTCGATCTAAGGACTATTTTTCCCACCATGAGGTGCATTTAATTTTGTCAACCGAGGGAGGCATACTTGAAATTGTCGGCACAGTATGTGCACTAGGTTTGTTAATGGGTCATTATCCTTATGCTGTAGGGAAGTAAAATGCAAGAAAAGAACCTACAGTAGTGCTGCAGGAAACTAACACCACACTTAACTCTTTACTAAAACAAATACTGGAAATACAATGAAATGGTAACATATATTCCAACTCAGTTCATCTACTATAACTGTTCTTACAGATGCTGCAGGAACATTCACAAAGTATGATGCTACAGGAAGTAACTTATAACTTCTACTTGCAATACTAAAAATGCTTGAAAATAAATCTATACTACTCTAATCTAATCCTCCTCCCAAGTGGGTCCCCTTGGTTGGCTTCTGCTAATCTACTAAGATAGAATGTAAACCAGGAGCTATTTCATTATGTTCCAGAAATTCCTTACACGAGAATAATACATAGAACTAGAAAAACAACTCACTACAAGAGTCAACAGTTTTTTATCATAAACTTTATTCTCCCTCTTTAACACTATTGGTTTGATCTCTATAAATAAAGGATTGATTCTTATTTAGTAAAATAAAAGCAAAAAAAACTAACTTCAAATCCACCAGAGAAAAAGGAAGAAAAGATAACAGATCAAGGCAGGAATAATAAAGTCTGCACAACTGCTTTGTCATAATAAATGTAGAGAAGTATAACAGTTCTCCATAGCTCCTCCATATTAGTAGCCATGTCCCTTGGTACCATTATGACTCTTTCCACTTCAGCTTAACATCTTTTCTCCTTGAATTCTATTGTTTGTCTTCAACGTTTCCCTTTGAATGCTTCCGACCATATTCTGCTTAGTTAGTTATTATGCAGAGATATTTGCAAATAAGCATTATCAAATTAAATTCAAATATAAGAACACACATTTTGATGGTTATATGAAATACTACATTATATATATAATATTGGAAAAATATAACATACTATCTACCCATAGGTTAATCATCAGTTCAAGCAAACATAGGTTCACAAATGTCTTGGTGGAAGTAAAAAAGAGTGTTTAAAACTATCATAAAATAGAGGCAATATTTAGCCTCATCAACATACATGCATACCTACGAAGTATTGTCTACTATTGTCACCTCATCGAAAGATAATGCAATAAAATTTGACTCTTTAATTCTTGCCTTAACATTTTCCTTTTTAACCTTAGCAAGACAACTTGCCCACTGCCATCTATTATTTACTGACTAGTGAATCCTTAGATAATAATGAACTTTTAGAAAGTATAATAAAGTACTCAATGATGGGAAGTCTATCATGGTGTGCCCTTTGCTCAAAATATAAAAGATGACACTTAACTGAAGAGCTTTACCCATTTGTTCTGCTTCCATTGCTTTTGCAAAAAAAGATTCAATTGAGTCATTTACTTCAGTACACTTCTTCTATAATTTCTCATGAACTTCAAATATTTCTGCATTCTTAACACATTGACATTCCTATAGGTTTTCCATCTTATCACTGGTTGTTCCACTTCAGCTATGATTTTCTTCTTGTAAACTTTACAGATATGTTTTTCTATGGTGTCAATTTTGAGCTGCAACCTCTTTTCCTTTTTATTTATCCTTGGTGCATATCATACATTTTAATTATACTAGAGGCTCACCTTCATTTGGATTATGCACAAATTCAATGAATGGATACTTTGAGACCCATTCTATTTGAAACGTCTTGATCAATAGATCCTAATTTTGTTCTTTTATGGATTCCACATCATTTTTTGCTTTGTATTTCCTTTTTCCCTTTCTTGGTCATGCATACATACACTGTCACCATCTTTGGAATTCTCATCCAAGTTGATTATATCATTTTGACTACTATAGGTATTTATGTTTGAGTGGGGTTGTCATTCCACCAAAAGACTGATCTATTAATGCCCAATACAACCACTCAACTTTTAGTACATAGGAGGTAGTTATGCCCTTTTCATGAATCTTGAGGGGAGCGCTTCAGACAAATTTCCAATGATCTCCCCCTTAGCATTACCCAAGGGTATGAGGATTTGAATTTGTGGCCAAGCTTCGATACCACTTGTTAAAGTAAGATTGTTGTTGCACCAAAAGACTGATCTCTCAATACCTGATACAACCACTTAGCTTATAGTACATAGGAGGAGGTTAAGCCCTTGTCATAAATCCTAAGGGGAGAGCTAAATAAATTTCCAACAATTTACCTAAAGATCTTTAATTTCATCATGATCAAAGATATTAAGTTTGCCAACTTATTCAATATGTGAAAGTGGCACTAGCAGTGGTTGGGAATATTGTAAATTTACTTGTTATGTTGTAGCTTCCTAATTTTGGCCACCAACCTTTTTCACCACTAAAATATGATGACAAGGTTCTACAAGTGCGTCTTGTTGGCATTTCTTGGCTTCCACCACATGTAGAACTCCTATCATTGTTCACATTTGACATCTCCAAAGAAATATAGGCTGCCAAAAATAATTTTTTTTGAAGAAGTGATAGTTGAATATTACATATATTTATCTAAATAGATTCACTGGTCGTACGGCCTACACTATAAAATATAGATGTCTTAGGTCTCCTTGGTTATTGAGTCACTGGTCTCAAGTGATAACTAACCACTAACAGTCTAACTTGTACCTATTAAATAAGAATGAATCAAATTGTAGATAGATAGGGGTCTAAGTTACTCAACTTTGCCTTAGTAGTAGTTGCCACTCACCAATCCTCTTGGTACTTTGAGAAATTGAGACTTCACTATTGATCAAAATTGAGAGAACCTAATAATATATGAATGTATTTTTACCAATCCTTTTTGAAAATTTTTCTAGGAATCTTATAGTGCATATAAATATTTGGTGAAGCCTACATAATAAAAATATGTATTATGTAATTTCTTAGGTGATTATGGTATGTCCAATAAATGACCATGCATAATATAGTTGACAAAATTGCATTAGTGTGGGACATGTGCTCATAAAATAATGGGGTGAATGTTGTCCCTCTCCTAGAAACACCTTTTAAAACCATTGAAGAATTTAGGTCATCCAAAAAGTTCCCTTCAAAATTTTTAGATGAATGTGTTTGATTTGTCACGTGCAAAAAATAATTTTGATTGGTTATATCGCATGAAAAAGAGAGTTGATGACATAAATCATTTGGCGATAGACATGTGGGTGCAACCCATTTTTGGTAAATTTAGAGTGATACACCCCACCATATATGTGGAAGTAATTCACTAAATTGACATAGGTTGATCTGCGAATAGTGAATATTCACCACTAAAGTAAACCCTGAACCTTATGCGATGTTCGAAACATCATTTTTAATCTATTTTTAGATTTCACTTTGATCTATATCTTCGCAATGGAGATATGTTGGATTCTTTCTTAGACTAATTTGTTCTTCATTTTTTAAAAACTTACTACAATTTACGATTATGTGAAGTAATTCTATGATTTGAGAATCTATATGGCTCATTGTTCAAGGTCCTTAAGCTTGTGGACAATATTATTGTGGGTTCATGATTCATTTCATAATGCTATCAAATAGTAGTTCTAGATTTAGGTCATGACCTATATTTGTTAATATGTTTCCTTTACATTGGAGAATGTAATCTTCTTTGGCCAACATGATCCTTGAGAACACTCTATATGTTGATGTAATTGGTCTTTGAGAAGAGAGTTCTCAAAATTGGATACATATATAATCTCTTGAAGGCTTAATCTAAAGGATAGTTTGGATTTCAATATATAATCAAGTTGATATGCTTGGAATGTGAGCGTGCATATTAATGGCCAATTGTGTGTGATTTCTTGAATCTATAATAAAGCAAAAATATGGTATCACATTATCTTTGTTCCTTGTTTCTCATTATTTTCATTGTTTATATTGTGTGACTTTTGATGTATGGTTGGACTATACTCTTTGAGGATCCTCCTATTGTGACCAAACCAAGTGGTATTAAAGAGAGATTTTATTCTTACGATGGAAAATATGTGTTCATATGCATCTAAATCCATAGATTCATTTTTGACATGGTGGAAAAGTGTGAATCTAACTCACAATTGAAAAGGACTTGTGTAGAGATATCTCATAGACAAAATGCTAGAGGTTGTGGGACAAGTGGAGATGTATATTGTGTTGTATATATTGAGATAAATTGCATCTATATTAGAATTAATTAAAACACCCTATATAAGAGGTTAACATGTTGATGATGTGAGTGATGAAGACTTCAAAAAATCACTAGAAGAACCAAATTTTGATTAGGGAGATGTTAGATTCCTGAGAGCCCTAACCATGGTAAACACCAGACCACATTTTAATCCACTAGATTATGATGAAAAACTAGATTAAGATGAGTTTCTTGACTAAAGAAAAAATATGTAAAAGTGTGTTCACTTTGAGGGTGCATGTGAGGGTAAGAAGGTGAAGTATGTTTGCATAAAGTTGAAAGGACATGCATCATTATGGTGAGAAAACTTAGAAATTGATAGATAAAGAAGATACAAGGAGAAAATGAAATCATGTGACATGATGGTAAGCAAGTTAAAGGAAAAGTTATTAGATGTTGATTACCACGTGAGTTTGTTTAGGAAATTGTAAAACCTAAAGAAGAAGGAAGCTAGTTTGAAGGAGCATACCAAGGAATTTTATTATTTAAACATCATACATGTCCATACTGAGGGTGATGTTGAGTAGTTGGAAGGTATCTCAATGGTTTTAGTGTCAATACAAGAAGAGATAAAATTTATCAAATTGAAAAATGTGGAAGAGGCTAATCATTATGCCCTAAAGGCCCAAAGATGCTTGAAAGATCTGAACAAGGTTAAGGTTGAAATCAAAGAGGAAAACTCACACTAAAGGGATTATAGTAACTTCCAAAGTAATGGAGGAAAAAATGGATATAGTAGAGATGATAGGAGAATGTTTAGAGGAAATTTAAAATTTAAGTGAGGTGGAGAAGGACATTGAGTAATGTAATTTACTCAAGGAAATTCAAACAAGATGGTGGAAAATAGTGGAAGGAATGCATTTGCTAAAGAAGAGTCTATTGAATCTCTAAACCAACATGAAGCTAGAGAAGCTTTGATGGTAAGGAGAGCCTTGTGATAGAATGAGATGGATCAAGAGCCACCATAGGGAAATAGTTTATTCAGGACAAGAGGTAGAGTTAAATGGAATATTATAAAATGATCATTGATAATAATAGTTATGATGATCTAACTTTTGAGGAGTTCATAGATAAATTGAATTTATGGTGATTAAAGAACCCTAACCCCTATCAACTATCATGGATGCAAAATGATCAGAAGGTATTGGTAAGTGAAAAATGTCTGGTAAAATTTAAGATGAAACTTAATGTGATATTGTGCCTATAGATTTATGTCATATCTTTTTGAGTAAAATATGATAATATGGTAAACACATATTACATGGTGGTAGAAAAAATAGATATACTATTGTTGCAAAAGGAATGAAAAAAGTGTTGTTAACGAGAATCTTAAGAGTTAGATTTGTACTAGTGTTAGAGTTTGTTTCATTGAAGGAAATAAATTCTTGGATGGCTAGAGAAATGAGAAATTATGTTATGTTTTGACTCCAACAAAGATTAATTTGAGATCAGAAGAAGGATAAACTAAGTAGATAAAAGAGTTGGTAAAAGAGTATGAATACGTAGTCTCAAATAATGTACTTGATAGATGACCTCCTATAAGGAGCATCAGTCATTACATGAATATGATTCCAAGAACTAAAATTCAAAAAAAGGTAACACATTGAATGGAACATGTAGAGAATGAAGAGTTAAATAGGAAAGTGCAAGAATTGTTGAAGAAGGGTTTGAGTCAGGAAGAGCCAATGTACAATGGAAAATATGTATTGTTTCCAAAGCCATAAATTGAATCATGGTGAATTATAGGTTTTATTTGCCTAGGATGGATGTCATAATGGATTGCTTTAGTGGAGCAAAATATTTTTTAATGATAGATCTATAGAGTGGATATCATTAGATCAAGATCAGAGAAGGTAATGAATGGAAGACAATTTTCAAGACAAGTTAAAGATTATATGAATGGTTTGTAATGCCTTTTGGACTAATGAATGAGGTGTTGAAGAAATTCTTGAGTTAGTTTGTAATTATATATTTGGATGAAATTCATATTTTTAGTAAGGTGATTTAGAGGATCATTTGTTACATTTGACATAGGTGTTACAGAGGTTAAGAGAGGAGAAGTTGATAAACATCAAGAAATGTAGTTTTATGAAGGAAGAGATAGTATATTTACATAGAATGATTTAGAATAATTAAGGAGGGGGTTAAATTAGTTATCCCCAGGTCTAGATGTACCAATTAAATTTTTTAAACACTTCAAATACTTCAAATCTAATCATTAAGTAGCTCGGTCTCTATAGCAAATAATTAGTAACATAAACTTGTAGTCCACAGTCCCAATAATAACAAACTTGTAGAATGTAAAACATTAATAGTAAAACATCTCAAATAACATCCACACAAGTACGACATCAAGATTTAACATGGAAACCCAATTTGGGAAAAACCACCAGCAACATGTCATCAAATTTTCACTCTTTTGAAGTGAGCTTTGTTAGGAGCCTACCCTATTAAAGGTTACAATACACATTGTTAGGTGTGACCCTATTAAAGGATTTAATCACCCTCTTAAAGGATTTAATCACCCTCTTAGGAGTGGCCTTATTAGATGACTTAAGAAAATTGCATTAGAATGTCACCTTGATTAAAGGATTTATATATGACTGTTAGGTCAACCTTGAATAAAGGATTTCAAACTAATACAATGGCTAAAAAGCATCACTAGGTTGATCTAATAAATACAAATTACTTTGCAAATATAGATCACAATGTATCTTATATATTGATCCACTGACTAACCTCCATTATCATCTCTATCTCTGATCTTCTTAGCAATCATTTAAGTAATCACACTTCACCTCTTCACAACATTTCTTAGCCTTCTCCTTAAGTTTTCCAGTTAATAGCATCAACAAATGACTGACCACCTCTTCTCACTATTTAGATTAGCCCTTATGCCTCATTAAATAGGTAGCTTGATATTTTTCCACTTAAACACCACCGTAGATCTTAGGGTTAGATTAGATGCATCAAATCCTTCCACCATTTCATTTCCCCCTTCCTCTTCTAGAAACTTCTCCAAACTTCTATTTGAATCCATGCAAAGAAACACTCAATCACAATTTCCTTTGCATTAAATGCTCCAAGTCATCCATCCTTGTATTCAACAAGCTTTCCATACTCTAATAATTCAACTATGTTAGCCAAGAATTAAGATTCCTTCATAGACTAAAAAATGTTGTCACTCACCCAACATTGTCTTCTAACACTTGATCATTGCTGAATTACTCAATCAACACTAACTATTATGTCCAACATATTTTCTAATACTTGGTCAATATTGATGCTTGTTTGACATTGTATTCTACTTAGCTTATAGTCTCACTCAGTCAACACTAGCATCACTCGACATATACTTCTAGTTCCTTAATCTTCTGCTCTAAAGCTCAATTAAGCCTAAGTATTTGTTTGTTATTAATCATCTCTTCTAGGCTTTAACACAACTATCTTCTCCACTTAGTGTTATGATTAAACAACACATTATCTTGCCAAAGTCTAACTGAGCAAGTGCCCATTGTAATTCCACATAACTCAACCTTTTCACTAGGTCCTCTTGTTAGCTCTTCTTCTCAAATCCTCTTCATCGATCATCTTGATATGGCACTTTACTCATGTAGCAACTATCTCACCAATAAGGTTTGACATTAATGGAAACATAAGAATTGTTCCAATTGTGGTTCCAACAATCTCCCTCTCTGGCATTGATGGTAACACCTCAAGTTACCATGCAATCCAAAACATTTACTTGCTTCAAGCAATTCCCTCTGTGTTCAGTATCAAAACTTCATCAATATCCTTACTTTTATTCTTATTCTCATCTCAGTGTCCAACAATTGCCCTTTTTAGTTTCATTATGGTTCTCATCCATGTAACTTTGATATGCAACACCTAGACTCCCTCTATTATATCACATCATGAAATCAATCAACTCCCTCTTTGATATACAACTCTTAAAATTTTAAAGTTCCTTGATTGTTGGAAATACCTTGCATTGATTTATCTTACTTAATTCATTCTCTCTTTTTGCACTACATTAATGGTAACTACTTAAACTTTTCCCTCCTTGACAACAATGTCAAAGACATTTCATCTTTATGATACATCTTCACCATGTAGATATCTTCATGTCAGTGTTCTGAATTAGATTCAGTATCTATCATCTGGCTTATGATTGATTCATCATCCTATGCTTCTCTCTTAACAGCTTTAGGTAGGTCCTAAAGTGTGACCTTTTGCATCAACTTGTAAGATATTCTGATGAACACATTTGATTCAGAGTTCCATCTAAGCTTAAGTAGCCTCAATTAGGGGAATCACTCCTAGTTTACCTCTTAGATACTCATGTGCATCCTTAGGTAAAGCTTTTATGAATGTATCATCTATCTATCCCTTTGTATTCACATATTCCAGTCTCACTCCGTTGTCTTATACCAATTCTCTCAATTAATGATACTTGATAGGAATATGCTTGGTCTTAGTATACATCACATGCTTTTTACATATATGTATAGCACTTGTGTTGTCACATAATATAACAACAGGTTCAGTGATCTCTTCCATCATTCCTTTCAATAATTTCTTGATCCATACTATGTTAGAACAATTAACTGATGTAGCTACATACGTAGCTTCTGTTGTATTTTGGGAAAAAAAAATTTGCTTCTTGATTATCCATGAAACTAGTCTCTTTCCTATAAAGAAAGCTCTACAACATGTACTCTTTTTGTCATCAACATTTCCAACCCAATCTGCATAAGTATACACTGTCAACTCAAACTTTTCATTCTTCTTGTAATAAAATCCATAATCCTTTATTAACTTTAGATATCTCAATATTCTTTTCATAGCTATCATATGATTCTGCTTAGGATTTGTAGAAAATCTTATAACAATCCCAACTACTAGTGCAATATCTAGTTTGCTATGAAAAATATATATTGCAACTTTCCAATCATTGATCTATATAAAGTTTGATTCACATCAGTAGAATCGTCATTATTTGAAATTTTATGTTCAATAGCCATTGATGTTCCAACTGGTCTTGTGTCTTCTATACCAAAAAAATAAAGTATCTCCTTGATATACTTTAATTGTGTAATATAGTTACCTTTCTTCATTTGATACACTTGCAAGCCAACAAAAAATTTGATCTCTCCAAACATAGACATTTCAAAATCTTGTCTCATTTGATCTTCAAATAAATTACACAATGCATCATTTAGCTAGCAATATCCTTTTTTTAGATATAGTCTTTATGTATAGACTTCTATTATCATTAATCCTTGCAAAACCCATCTTCACCAAATATGTATGTAATCTTTCAAACCATGTTCTAGGGGTTTGTTTCAATCCATATAAAGCTTTTTCCAACTTACGTACCATACCACTTTTGTTTGGGCCAACAAATCCTTCAAGTTGTTCAACGTAGACTTCTTCTTCCATAATTCCATTAAAAAATGTAGACTTGATATCAATCTAATATACATTGAATCCTTTGTAAGTAGAATATGCAATAAGATTTCTTACTCCTTCCAATCTTGCAATAGGGGAAAATGTTTCCCCATAGACAATACCTTCTTCTTGTGAATATCCCTTGCAAACTATCCCCTCTTTATTTCTAGTGACTTCACCTTTCTCATTCAACTTGTTTATGAATACCCACTTTGTTCCAATAACATTCTTATCTTTTGGTCTAGGTACTAGTAACCAAGTTTTATTATTCTCTATCTACTTAATCTCTTCATTCATTTATTGGATCCAATATACATTATCCAAGGCATCTTCCATTGATTTAGGCTCAAACTCACATAGTAAACATGTGTCACTTCTCACTTTTTTTTTTCTTGTCATAACTCCAGAGTCTTTATCTACAATGATTTGATCAGGTGCATGATGTGTTAGGATTAAACCATGGACATAAATAATAATTACATGCAAATATAACCAATAATAGATAACACAGAAAAGAACACAAGACACCAAGATTTAAAGTGGTTCACCCAATCCTTGGGCTACATCCACCAAACAACAAGTCCAATATTATTACGATCTAGTGATTATAGCCTGATTACAATCCGTAATCCTTTATAGCTCAATACCACCGCAAGAACCAATTTTTGCATCACAACAATGAAATAATCCCTAACCCTAAGCCCTTTTATACAAGTGATTTTATGCCATTTTAGGGTTACAACATGTCAGCCATATGTCAGCCATGACCCATAATTTTTTTCTCCAAAGAATTTATGAAATATGTACAATACTTGTCTGATCAGTCACCAGAATCTAACAATCTCCCACTTGGGGATTGATCAGGCTCCACACTAAACAACAATCTCCCACTTGGAGACTAATCCTATAGCTATGCTGCTACTCCATGAGGCTCCCATTGACTCAAACCACCTTGGACTATGTTGTTCTTTTATTCACGTTCAGTCTAGAAGACCAATCGAAGTTGAAGAGGAGTTTAGCTTCTTCCTTGTTACTACCTTTGTAAACATATTTTTTGGATTGTCATCTATATGTATCTTGTCCAACTTTAATTGTCCATCATCCAAAAATGACCAAATTAAATGGTACCACAACTATATGTGTTTGGTCTTTGAATGTATAGAGCTAAATTCTTGGCAAGATGAATGACACTCTGGCTATTTGTAAACAAATAATTATCCTACTGAGGGTGTCCCAATTCTTCCAAGAAGAACTAAAGCCATATTATCTCCTTGGCTGCCTCTATAGTAGCAACATACTTTGCCTTTGTAGTGGATAAAACAATAACCTTCTATAACCTAGAAACCTAGCTCACTACTGCCCCACCAATACATAACCTGTAGTACTCCGCCTAGTATCAATATCCCTTGCCAAATCTGAGTCAACATAGCCCTGTAAATCAGTAGTTGAGCCCCCAAAGTGTAAACACTTACTGGGTGTGCCTCTCAAATATCTAAGAATCCATTTGACTACATTCCAATGTTTAATTCCTAGATGACTCATATACTTGCTAATGGCTCCCATTACATGTGCAATATCGGGCTTTGTACATACCATAGCATACATCAAGCTTCCTATAGTTGAAGCATAGGGTACCTTTGACATCTTTTTCTCCTCTTCTTGTGTCTTGGGACACATCTCCTTAGTCAACTTCAAATGACCAGGTAAAGGTGTGTTGACAAATTTAGCATTCTCTATATAGAAATGTTGCAACACCTTCTCAACATAATCAACCTGAGATAGCATCAATTTTATGTTCTTCCTATCTTTGTAAATCTTCATACGAAGGATTTTTTTTACTATCCCCAAATCCTTCATAAAAAATGCATGTGTTAACTGGCATTTTAGCCCCTTAATATGATCCATGTTAGACACAACTACAAGCATATCATCAATATCTAGACATAAAATAATGTAGCTATCATCATTCAACCTCTTAAAATAAACACAATGATCTGAATGACATCTACTATATCCATGCTCATGCATAAAACTACCAAATTTTAGATACCATTGCCGAGGTGCTTGCTTCAAGCCATATAAACTTTTCTTCAATCTGCACACTAAGTTTTCCTTACCTTTGACCTCAAGTCCCTATGGCTATGCCATATATATATCTCTTCATCTAAATCACCATGAAGGAAGGTTGTTTTTATATCAAGTTGCTCCAAATACAAATCTTCAGTAGCCACAATACTTAAAACAGTATAAATAGAAGTCATTTAACAACGGGAGAGAATATCTCATCAAATTCAATGCCTTTTTTCTGTGCAAATCCTTTTACAACTAACCTAGCTTTAAATTTTTTCTTACCTCCATCCTCCTCTTTCTACCTATAAATCTATTTATTCTATAAAGCCCGTTTACCTGCAGGCAATTTGCATAAATCCCAAGTCTTATTTTTCAGCAAAGAGTCCATTTCGTCTTTCATTGCAGACTCCCACTGAATCTTAGTATCCACCTGCATAGCTTCATCATAACATTCAGGTTCACTAGCATCTGTTAGTGAAATAGAATACAAAGAGGGAGAAAATCTTTCTGGAGGTCTACTTAACCTTGTTGACCATCTAACATTCACCGGTGTGTGTGGTATTTATTGTTGTGGTTGTTGCACATCATAAAGAATTTCTAGAACATCATTTTTTGGAGTATCATCTAGCACTACATAATCATCTTCTTTCTTCTCATGTTGCCGCAATAGATCTTTGTACAACACTTTCTCATTGAATATGACATCCTTGCTTCTTATAATTTTATGATTTTCAAAATCCCAAATCCTATAACCAAATTCATTAATACCATATCCAACAAATACACATTTCTTTGACTTGGCTTCTAGCTTGGTTCTATTTTCAAAATCTATTTGAGCAGATGCTTCACAATCAAAGGTTTTGAGAAAATAATAACTCACCTTCTTACTAGTCCATGCTTCCTCTGGAATACCACAATCCAAAGGAGTAGACCGACCTCTAGCAATCAAATATACAACAATATTGATAGCCTCCACCCACATGTGTAAGGGTAACCCAACATGCAACCTCATGCTCCTTGTACGCTCCATTATAGTTTTTTTCATGTGTTCAGCCACTCCATTTTCCTGTGGAGTCCTTGGAACAATTTTCTATCTATGAATACCATTAGTGGAGCAATAATCTTCAAATTCATGACTGCAATACTCACCACCATTATTAGATCTGAGACATTTTAATTTCTTGCCAACCTCATTTTCAACCAAGTATTTCCATTTCTTAAAAGTTTGAAACACATCATATTTTTGTCTAAGGAAATAAATCCATACTTTTCTAGTTGCATCATTAATAAATGTAACATAATAATGAGAGCCACCAAGGGAAGATGCCTAAGCTGGTCCCCATACATTGGTATGCACAAGCTGTAATTTCTCCTTTTTATTTTCTTTCCTAATCTTCACAAAACTCACTCTCTTTTGTTTTCCATACACACAACTTTCATAGAAATCCATATTAACACATTTTAGACCTGGTAAAACTTTCTTTGATTGAAGTACTTTCATACCTTTCTCACTCATGTGCCCAAGTCTTTTGTGCCACAGTGATGTGTTAGAATTTATAGTAGCTATTTGTTCTCCTTGCTCAACTCCAGCAACTATTCCTGAACATTCATTTTTCTCTGAAATAATTAAAGTAGAAGGAAAATATGATCTTTACAAAGATATAAGGTGCCTACTTTCACACCTTTTGCTACTACAAGAGAACCTTTTGAAACCTTCCAATTTTTATCATTAAAAGTAACTACACAACCCTCATCACCAAGTTGCCCTACTGAAATTAAATTCTTAACTAGCCTTGGAACATGTCTTACCTCATGTAGTAGCCAATGATTCCCATTCTGCAACTTAATCTTAAGTTTTCCCTTTCCAACAATTTGACAGGGTTCATTATCCCCCAAATAAACAAGCCTAAAATCCCCTTGGACGTAATAAATGAAATAACCTCTAAGAGGTGTAGCATGAAATGAAGCACTAGAATCTAAAACCCATGAATCATCAACACTTTCTAAAGATAGAAGCAAAGCATCCTCTTTGGATTTGTTACTTACCACATTTGCCTCCTTGTCTCCATTTGGTTTATCTCCTTCATTTTTCTTGCAAGTCTAACGATCTTTCTTTTTATGCCCTGGTTTCCCACAGTACCAGCAGTTGTTTGGTCCTCTCAATTGAGAACTCCTCCCTTTTGACTTTCCTCTTGATTTCCCACAATTTTTAGAATTATTTCCGCTCTCAGTCCTTCTACCTTGACTTTGTGTGTTCAAAGCACTTCTTGATGTAGATCCACTTGAGGATTTCCTATGAGTTTGCTCACTCAAAATAACACCAATCTCATCATCATATTTTAGGGCACTAGATCTAGGAACAAAATTACTCACAGTTATTACCAAGCCATTTCAGCTTTCAGGCAAAGAACACAAAATCAAGAGAGCCCTAATTTCTTCATTAAAATTGATACCCACAGAAGATAACTGACTAGTAATAGTATTAAACTCATTTAAATTATCTACAACATATCCACCTTTTGTCATTTTCATATTAAATAAATGCTTCATGAGATATACCTTGTTTGAAGTGGAGGGCTTTTCATACAGTTTTGCTAGGGTTTGTATCAACTCTTTCATCATCTTCACTTTTGTAATATTAAATGCCACCGATGGTGCTAGACATAATCAAATGCTTCGAAGTGCCTTTCTATCCAAAAGATCCCAGTCGTCATTTGACCTAGATCCTTGATTCTTGGTTTTGCCTTCCAACGGCTTCCATAAATCCTTCTACTAAAGATAGTCTTCCATTTGCATCTTCCATAACTAAAAGTTCTATCCATTAAACCTGTCAACCCTCAGCTTAACCTCATTTGCCATTGCTCCCACTCAACCGTGAGACTTTCCTACAGAGGATAATTGAAAGAACAACCTCATTCTAATACCACTTGTTAGGATTGAACCAGAGATAAAAATAACAATTACATGCAAATGTAACCAATAACAAAAAATAATAGATCACACAGAAAAGAACACAAGACACCAAGATTTAATGTGGTTCACCCAATCCCTAGGCTATGTCCACCAAACAACAAGTCCAATATTATTAAGATCTAGTGATTACAACCTAATTACAATTTGTAATCCCTTACAACTCAATTCCACCACAAGAACCAATTTTTACATCACAACAATGAAACAATCCCTAACCCTAAGCCCTTTTATACAAGTAATTTTATGCCATTTTAGGGTTACAACATGTTAGCCATAGCCCAAATTTTTTTTTAGGCTGATGCCCCAAACCCAAAAGAATTTATAAAGTATGTATAATACTTGCCTAATTAGTCACCACAATCTAACATGATGTCTCCTTACATACTTTGCTAAAGTGGGTTCTTTTCTTCTTTCTTCTACTTCAGCTTCATCTTGCAGATTTTCTTCAGGTAGTACATCATGTAGTTATTCTTTTTTTTGGGTTGTTTGATAGCCACTTGATGTTGTTCAACTGATATGCTTGACACTCAACATGCTCTTCTTGATGTTTGACACCAATTGTTTGATGTTTGGTAGGTTATTGCTATAACTTGACATGTACTAGCTGCTGCTACTCGATAACTTTCTTCTCAGGTTTGGGTAAAGTGTAGGGCTCACTTTCATCAATGTATATAAATCTTTGGTAATCTTCAAGTTCCTTTTTAACATTCAAATTCATTTTTTTTAGCATATTCATCAACTTTCACATTTACACTTTCCACAACTTTGTTAGTGTTAGAGTTCAAACACTTATATGCTTTGCTCTTAATGGAATAACCTAAGAATATGCCTTCATCACTTTTAGCATCAATTTTTCCATTCCTATTGTCTTTCAATATGTAGCATTTTCTCCCAAAAACTTTGAAATACTTCACATTAAGTGCATTTCCATACCATAACTCAAAAGGTGTGAGGTTTGTACGTTTCTTGACTTGTACTCTATTCAAGGTATAAATAATTATACTTACATCTTCTCTCCACTATTTAGGTATAACTTTTTTCTTCATCATCAGTTTCCTAACATAGTCCATGATTGATCTATTCCTTATTTCAACTATTCCATTATGTGGAGGGATCTTAGGTCCAAACATTTGTCTCTTGATTCCTCTATCATTGCAGAATGTGTTGAATTTCCCAGACATGAATTAACCAACTCTATTAGATCCTAGAGACTTCAAGCTTTTACCTATGTCTTTTTCAACTCTAGATAAATACCACTTAAATATTTGAAATGCATCAATTTTCTCATTAAGAAACATCACAATCATCATTCTAGAATAGCCATCAACAAATAGAATAAAGTATTTGTCTCCGTAGTAGATTTGCACACTAATAGGTCTACAAATTCATTATGAACCAGTTCTAAAATATCATTAGAAGTATAGGTTTTTATCTTGAAACTAGACTTTGTCATTTTTCCCAATTGACATTGTCTACACATCACATTATCAGGTTTCTTCAATTTTGGTAACCCTCTTACTTTCTTGAACTTACTAATGCTTACCAAATTATCAAAGTTCACATGACATAGCCTATTATGCCATAACCATATAACATCACAATTGAAAACAAACAAGTATCATCAAATAGGTCTAGATGGAACAAATTACCTATGGTTCAGTCTCTACTTCCAATAAATTATCTTGAACCATTGTAGATCTTAGCTTTCATGTTCTCAAATTCAACTTTGTAGCTTGAATTGTTTAAAAGTGCCACACTCAAAATTTTTTAGTTAGGTCCTTCAACCCAATAAAAATGATCACATTTGATCTTATCAGTTAATTTTATTGATCCTTTACCTTTCACAAGACATGGTGCATCATTAACAAACTTAACACTACCACCTTTATAATATTTCAAGTTTTTAAACTTACTCTTATCACTGGTCATGTGATGTGAGCGACCATTATCAATTATAAATCTATCACCTTTCCTTGCATATGAAATGAGTACAATTTTCTCATCTTCATCAGAATAATCTTTCATAGAAACATAAACAACTTCTTCATCATTACTATTAGAATCACTATAAATCTCTTCTTCAACAATGTAACAAAACTTCTTATCTTTGCCTTTGTAGTACTTTTATCCTTTGTTGTTTTTCCTTTCATCCTTGTCATCCCTATCAGGACACATTGCAACAATACAATCAACTTTATTGCATGAAAAATAGATTACAAGGAGTTTACGTTAGTATTTTCCTTTGCCTCTAGGAAGTCTCCTAGTCATTAATGCTTCAATATCCTCAAGATCATCATCAAAAGATTAAATTTCACTAACTTCATACTTTCCTTTCTTTTTCTTATGTAAAAGCAATTTTGACTTGAAAGCAAATTCAATGGCAAAGGCATTAAAATTATCAAAATTTGACAATTCAAAAGCAATTAGTCTACCAACTAGACTATCCAAGGTTAGGTCATTACCAGGTGTACATCTCAGTTCTTGTATTCCAAAAACTCTAATAACATTAATAGGAATTAAGGTTCTCAATACCTTGTTGATTACAATCTCATCACTGATATCTCCTTTAGCTCCTCTGATAGCATTGACAACTTCTTTGATTCTTCCAACATATTTAGCAATGTTCCCACCTTCTATCATCTTCATATCATCAAACTTTCCTCTCAAGCTTTAGGGTTTAGCTCTTAGTATAGTTTTATCTCCTCCATGGATTGTTGCCAACTTATCCCACATTTGCTTTGTAGTTGTTCATTCCTTTATATCATCAAACTATGAGTAACTTAGGGCAGATGCAATCTCCATCATTGCATGTTTGTGTTCTTGTTTCTCCTTTATTTGCTTAGTTGTTACAGGTGTAGGTGAAACCACTTATTCATTCTCCAATTCTAGCAATCTGCAGCTTAATTAGATTTTTTCATGTAGGGAAGTTCTCCTTGTTCAACTTGGGTATCTCCTTTATGTACATCTTGATCTTTAGCTTTACGTCCCTTCAAACGTTTCTCTACAAGCACCAACTTCTTGATACCAATTGTTAGAATGATTTATAATAATTGAGGGGGGGGGGGGGGGGGGGGGTGTGAATTAATTATCCTCAGGTCCAGATTTACTAATTAAACTTTTGAACACTTCAAATACTTTAGATCTAATCATTAAGTAGATCAATCTCTATAGAAAATAATCAGTAACATAAACTTGCAGTCCACTATCCCAATAATAACAAACTTACAGAATGTAAAACACTAACAATAAAACATCTAAAATAACATCCACAGAAGTATGATACCAAGATTTAACATGGAAACTCAATTTGGGAAAAACCACTAGCAACATGTTACCAATTTTCACTCTTCTGAAATGAGCTCTATTTGGAGCAAACCCTATTAAAATTTACAATACACATTGTTAGGTGTGACCCTACTAAAGGATTTAATCACCATGTTAGGAGTGACCTTGTTAGAGGACTCGAGAATATTCCATTAGAATGTCACCTTGCTTAAAGAATTTACATACAACTATTTGGTCAACCTTGATTACAGGATTTCAAACTGATACATTGGTTAGAGAGTAACAAAAACTTGATTTGGTAAATACAACTCACTTTGCAAATACACATCACAATGTAGCTCATATGTTGATCCATTGAATGACCTCCATTATCATCTCTGTCTTTGATATGCTTGGCAATCCTTCAAGTCATCACACTTCACCTCTTCCCAACAATTCTTAGTATTCTTCTTAAGTTCACTAGTTAATAGCATAAAAAAAAACTAACCACATTTTCTCACTCTTTATATTAGCCCTTATGCCTCCTTAAATAGGCAGCTTGATCTTTTTTTTGCTTAAACACCATCATAGATCTTAGGGTTAGATTAGATTCATCGAATCCTTCCACCATTTTGTTTCCTCCTTCCTCTTCTAGAAATTTCTCCAAAATTCTCTTTGAATCTATGAATAAAAACACTCAAACATAGTTTTCTTTGCATTAAATGCTCAAAATCACCCATCCTTATCTTCAACATGCTTTCCATACTCTAATAATTCAACTCTATCGACCAGGAATTAAGATTCCTTCACAAACTAAAAAATGATGTCACTCGGCCAACCATATCTTCTAACACGTGGTCATTACTAAATTACTCAGTCGATACTAACTATTATGTTCAACATATTTTGTGATACTTGGTCGATACCTATGCTTGATTGACACTTTATTCTTCTCGACTTATACTATCACTTGGTCAACACTAGCATCACTTAGCATATACTCCTAGTTCCTTAATCTTTTGCTTTAAAGTTTGGTTACGACTAAGTACTTGTTCTTTATTGATCATTTCTTCTAAGCTTTAACACAACTATCTTCTCTACTTAGTGTTATGATTAATAACACATTATCTTGCCAAAGTCCAACTGATCAAGTGCCCATTGTAATTCTACATAACTCAACCTTTTCACTAGGTCCTCTTATTATCTCTCTTTCTCAAATCCTCTTCATCAATCATCTTGATATGGCACTTTACTTAGGTAGAAATTGTCTCACCAATAATTTTTGACATCAATGACAACATAACAATTGTTCCAATTGTGATTTCAACAGTTGATAGACATTCAGAAGTATAGTTTTATGAAGGAAGAGATAATATATTTACAATTTTGACATAAATAGAAGGATTGAAGATGGACATTGAGAAGGTTAAAGTAATTATGGAATGGCCTACACCTGAAAGAATTGGAGAGGTAAGGTCATTTCATTATTTGGCTAGTTTCTACCAAAAGTTCATGAGGATTTTAAATTAAGTTTCTAGTTCTACGAATAAGATTATAAGGGGAGGTAGGAATGATTTCAAGTGGAAAAATGGAGCATGTAGAAGTATTGGATTATTGAAATAAAATGTGATTGAACAAGAAGTGTTAGCCCTACCTGATTTTTTGAAGGTATTTCAAGTTGATTGTGATGCAAATGAGAATGCAAATGGAGCATTAGAATATACAATAATCTAAATATTAGGAAGTTTGGACCTTGTAAGTACTTATGGAAATTTGGTTTAGGTAATGCATATAAGTGAGTTGTCAAAGAATATGTATATATCTCATATATTCAATATTGCATATCTATATGAGTATCATGAGGTGAAATTTAGTAACGAAAAGTAATTTGTTTTACAAAAGTAGTTAGATAAGATTGAAAACATCTTGGATTACAAAGCTAATATAAGCATGAGAGGTAGACAATAATTTGAGTATCTTTTAAAGTGGAAGAATATACAAGTTGAGAATTCTTCATGGATTTCTTGGGATGAGGTAGAACTTTTTGGTTTTCCTTTAGCAATAGCAAAGAGAGAGACACACTTTTCAAGTAGCCCCACGTGTTTGATGTAGGAGAATCTTGGATTCATGGAAATCTTGCATTAACAAAAAATACCATGTTTTAGTTGTTCTTATTTCACTAGTTTAGCATTCCTTTGAGTTGGTACATAATCTCATGTGAACCTCGTGACATGTTCAAGATTTCATATTTGATCTATTTTTGGCTTTACACTTTGATATATTTCCTTGTGGCAAAGATGTTACCCCAATTGATAATGTTGTTAATGTATGTGAAAGAGTCATATCAGTTGTTATGTTGTCATTGATGTGAAGCCTTAGTTAATTAGAGATTATGCTAATTCAATATATTTCCATATCATTTGATTGATGAAGAGGATTTGAAGAAAGTATGATGATGATGTAAGTGTTGATAAGCGTATGGTATTCAATAGACACTTGAATGCATTAGACTCAAATAGTACAATATTGTTTTAATTAGTTTAAATGAATTGAATAAGTGTTGAGATCATGTATAAGCAAGATAGTTTGATTGTTGAATGAAGGACCACAATTTTAACTGATTTATCACAATTGTCACTGGGTACCTGATGAAGAATGTCAAGTGTCAACGAAGAAATTTTAGTGCTAATTGACTCTAGTATTGACGAAGAAAGATGTAATGTTATTGGGGCTTGAATATGAAGAATAAGCTTTAAAAATATTTAATCTGAGGCCAACATTTGATGAAAATAAATATTGTTCAAGAAGTTTCAAAAATAAGGACAAAGTGAGTTATGAGATCAACAACTGGAGAAATTCAAAGAAGATCTGATGAAGGAGATTTAACAATTGGAAATAGTGTACAAAGTTCAAGATGGAAGTATATTTCCCAAGCATCTAGGTTCAATGAATTTGAACTTGATGAAGATTTGACGATTATAATCAAGTGATAAAACCTAGAAGATTTCAGAGGAATGACAAAATATTTCTATTCAAAGGATTAACATAGTGTTTACTATTGTTGATTGTTATTGATCAAGGAAAAAGAAAGTGATAGCCAAAAGGTGAACCAAGTAGAACTGCATTGTGAAGATCAAGAAAGTGAAGTCCTAAGTTGATGTGTGAAGTGTGTGAATCAGCCAAAAGTTGAAAGAGGAAAGAAATTGAGAGAAAATGAGATATGAATAAGCAAGGTAGTGTTGAACCCTAACAAATCATTTCCCAATTACTCTCTAATCATTCTAGCAAAAAAAATCTTAACTGAGTGAACCTAACAATCTTATTTAAATCCTATATGGTCACATTCTTTTAAATGTGTTGTAAGTCCTTTAAAGTAGGCTACTATTTAGAAATGTCAAGAAGTGATAAGGTCTAGATGATATTTGGTGAAAATCCTCTAACAAGGTCACATTAAAAATGTGTATTTAACCTTTAACAAGGTTGGATCTTAACATAGCTCACTTCAGAAAAGTAAAATTTTTGGGTTTCTGGTTCCCAGATGGCTTTTCCCTTTACAAGGTTTCCACGTCAAATACTTGTGTCAAATTTGTGTGGGTGCTTATTATGTCGCAAGTTTATTTCATGTATAATATTTATTGTCGCAACTTAGTATAAGTTGGAAGTTAACTTTGATACTTGGTATTTTAAGTTGACTGTTTGATATAAAGTTTATATCTTGATGTTAGATTTGGTTACTGAGATTATGATCTGAAAGATTGAAGTGTTTAAGTTGATTAAATGTGTCTTAAAGGCCTATAGGGTAACTAGTAACTATTTCCCCCTCCCCCCCCTCTCAATTATCTAACAATTAGTATCAGAGCAAAGTGATTGAAGATTTTTTTTAAAGGGTCTTAAGCAAAAGATTCAAAGATGCATAATAGATAAGTACCAAAGCTGAACAAGGAGAACTTCTCTTCATGGAAAAGAAGGATGAGTTTGTATCTATTTGGGATTGGAGACAATACAATATATTACTTGGATAATTAGTACACCTCTCCAAACCCTCCTATGTCAGTTGAGGAAACAAAGCAGAAGAAAGAACATAATAGCTCAATTACTGAGATATCTTCTATATTGAATAATGTTGAGTTTGATGACATCAAAGACTATGTTACTGCTAATGAGATGTGGGACAAGATGATACTAATGCATGGTGGAGATCAAAATGTATTTAAAGCCAAAGTAGAAAGTCTAAGAGGCAAGATGATGAAATAAGGATGAAAGAAGGAGAAAACATTGTTCAATATGTTAATCTAATCAAAGAAGTTGTGAGTGCCATAAAAGCTACTAGAGAGGTTATCGGTAATGAAGACATTTTAAGTAAAGTATCAAGAATCTTATTGTCTATTTATATTATAAGAGTCTATGATATTTAGGAATTTAGAGGTATGCCTAGTAATGATCTTACTCTTGATGGTTTGGTCAGTAGATTGATTGCACTTGAGTTAAGTAGCTTTGATAATAGTGTGCTTAAATTTGAGAATGCTTTTAAGTCATCATTAACCATTGGAAGTTCAAAGAAAGATAAGAGTAGCAAGGATGGGGGTGATTTGGATTCAGATGATAAAGAGATGGATGGGATTGAAGCACTATTGGCAAGGAGGCTATCGAGAGGTAAGGGAAGATTCAAAGGTAAAATGCCTCTCATATGTTTTAAAAGCAAGAGAGCTGGTTATATTTTTGCTAGATGTCCTAACAAGAACATTACTGACAAGAAATAAAAGAAGGAGAGAAAATATAGAAAGAACAAGGATTACAAGGCCTACAAGGACAAAGAAAAGAAGTCATGTTATATTGTTGAGGAGGAGCACATCTAGTCAAATTTTGATAATGAGAAGGAAGGTGAGGAAGTGATATATGTTGCTATTAAAGAAGACCAAGATGAGGAAAGGCATGAGGAAGGAAAAGCTCTTCTTTCTTATGTTAGTAAAAGTGGTACATGGATTATTGATAGTAGATATTTACATCACATGACTTTTGATAATAGTAAGTTTGATAAGCTAGAACAATATGATGGTGGAACTTTTAAACTTGGAAATGATGTTTCATGTCTTGTGAAAGGTGGAGGATCATTGATTATAAATGATAAAATTAGATGTGATAATGCTTATTGGGTTCAAGGGATAAATTACAATTTGTTGAGTGTTTCACATCTAAATAATGTAGGTCACAAATTGGAATATTAGAACAAGAAGGTAAAGATCTATGATGATGATGATGGAAATTTGATTGGTGACAGAGAGAAAACAAGAGGTAACTTATTTTACTTAGATCCTACTATTAGTACATGTCTATTTGCTAGAATTGAAGATTTAAGGTTGTGACATAAGAGATTGTGTCATGTAAATATTGAAATATGGTCAAAGTGAGTAGAAAGAAGAGAGTGAGAGGCTTATCAAATCTGCATAAACTTGATAATGCTATGTGCAAGCAATATTAACTCGGTAAGATGACCAAGTGTAGTTTTTCTAATAAGTCAAGTTTATCTAATGATATTATGGATTTAGTACATACTAATTTGTGTGGTCCTATGAAAGTTGAAAGCTACTATGGAGGTAGATATTTCATTCTATTTGTTGATGACTATTCTAGAATGATGATAGTTATGTTTTTGAAATTGAAATCTGATGTTTTTCAAACGTTCAAGTGGTATAAAGCTAGAGTTGAAAAAGAAACTAGTAAATAACTAAAATGTTTGAAATTTGATAGAGGTGGTGACTTTATGTCTGATGAATTCACTAACTATTATATTAATCATGAAATTAAGAGATAATCATCTGTACCAAGGACACCAAAACAAAATGGGATTGCAGAGAGAGGAAAAAAATCCATTGTTGATTGTGTTGGAACACTACTAATTTAAAAGGGAGTTACACAAATAATTTGGAGAGAAGTTGCAAGCACTATTTTTTACACCCTCAATTGAGTTTAGTTGAAGAAAAGAACATGCAAGACACCATATAAACTTTGGCATGGTCATACATTGAATATAAGTTATTTCAAAATATTTGGAAGTAGGTGTTATATTCATAAAGATACAAGAAATACAAAGTTTAATCCAAAAGGTGACAAAGGTATATTTATAGGGTACTCTACAAGGTGATTGACATAATGATTGAAAGTGCAAATGTTATAATTGATGAGTTTGTAGGTAAGAATGATAAGGAGAGCAAGAAGGAAGCTAAGGATTACAACAAGTTTGTGTATGCCTATGATTATAGACCTGTTGTTGTACCTAAGTAGTGCCAAACTATGTCATTACAATTAACAACATAAATTCATCGAGTAACAGACTGCATTACCCGATCATCAAACAAAACAACCTGAGCACAATGTTGGGCCATAACCAAGTAAAGATAATGTTGGGGATCATAGAGCTGAACCTATTTTACCAAAGAATGTTAGAAGGAACCATTCACAAGAGAAAATAATTGGAGACAAGAGTGATGGAATCATGACAATAAGTAAGGTGGAGGACAATACATGTTTGATTGTTGAAATTGAGCCAAGAACTATGAAAGCTACACTTGATAATGATAATTGGATCAATGCTATGAATGAAGAAATAGATCAAATTGAAAAGAAAAATACATGGACACTGGTACCAAGAGCCAAAGACAAAAATGTGAATAGAACCAAGTGGATTTTCATAAATAAATTGAATGGGAAAGGAGAAATTGTGAGGAAAAAAGCCAAATTATTATGTAAAGATTATGTCAAAGAAGAAGGAATTGATTATGGAGAGACCTTTGCTAGATTGGAAGGAGTTAGACCATTGTTGGCTTATGCAATTTACAAGAGATTCAAAGTCTATCAAATGGATGTTAAGTCTACATTTATAAATGAATACTGGAAGAAGTATACATTAAACAAACTAAAGGATTTGTGGAACCAAATCATAATTACTTGGTATGCAAACTAAACAAAGAACTATAAGGATTGAAGCAAGCACCAAGAACATGGTATGAAACATTGCATTCATATTTGATCAAGATTGGATTTTTTAGAATAAGTAATAACAATAACTTGTACTTGGAAAGCAAAGTTGAAAACAATGTCCTTATAGCTAGAATATTTGTTGATGATATAATATTAGATGACAATGCCATATTGTGCAAATAATTTGCTGATTAGATAAGCAAGGAATTTGAGATTTCCATGTTTGGTGAGATTAAGTTTTTTATTGGTTTACAAATTTATCAAACACATGGTGGTATATATGTGACCCAATCCAAGTAGATAAAAGAGATACTGAAGACATTGTTTGGTATGAATGATTCAAAGCTAGTTGAAACCCCTATGGTCAATGAATGAAAATTATCTAAGGAGGACAACATTGCTGAAGTGAATGAGACACAATACAAATCAATGATTTGCAATATGTTGTACATTATAGACCTGATATTGCACATGCAATTGGAATAGTTGCAAGATTTTCATCTAATCCTAAGGAGACACACATGAATAGAGTTAAAAGAATATTAATAGAATATTCATATATTTGAGAGGAACATAAGACTATGGACTATGGTACAAGAAATAAGGTGATTTTGAGCTTAGAGTTTATATTGATGCTAATTGGACAGGAAATGTTGATGACAGAAAGAACACTATTGGTGGAGCTTTCTTTTTTAGGAGAAAGGTTGATTACATAAGAAAAAAAGTTGTATATCATAGTCTACTGCTAACCTTGAGTATGTTGTTTCTTCTATTAATTATTTGAATATTGTATGGATCAAGCAACAGTTGGAAGGTATGAAGGAGGAAGTCATTGAGCCTATCACTATCTATTGTGACAAAAAAAGTGTTATTGACACATAAAAGAATTATGTGATGCATGCAAAAACTAAGCACATATAAATCAAGTATCACTACTTGAGGGAGAAATTTCAAGAGAAACAAGTAAGATTGGAGTATGTGAAGTCTAATGAGAAAATTGTAGATATTTTCACAAAGCCATAGCCTACGGATTCTTTTGAGTATCTAAGTGGTAAGTTAGGGGTCCATCCCATATCCAATATTCACTAGATGAAGATGCATGTTGCATCAATTCATGCATTATTAGAATATCTTTGTGGAGTTGATGCAAACTCTTTAGGGATTTTTCCTTGAAGTTGTGAAAGTGATTGTAATGAAGTAGATGAGATTAGTACATGCAATGTATAAGGTATAACTACAAAGTTTTATAAGCTTCAATAGAAACTTATTGTTACATTTGGTATTGCTATCAAAGGGGGAGAGAATGTGTAAAAGGGGAGAGAATGTGTGTGGACATAATGCTTATAAGTCAAAGGAGAGAAACGTGAAAGGGGAAGAGTACTAAATAGAGACATATGAATGATTTGGTATGATTGGTAAAGTACAAGAAATAATGAAGTGCTATATAGTCAAAGGGGGAGTTGGTACATAGTTGATCAAATATATTAAAGATGTTGTTGGATAAAGGAGTATACCAAAAGGGGAAGGAAATGTCAAAGTGGAGTAGATGATGTTGCAGATCGAGTGGAAGAACCTAATGCTAAACTTCTTGCAGAGAACTTGAATGAGGTCAGAGAACTGAAGATGTATTGGAATTTGATGTTTCATAATTGTTATAATTCTTTTAGAATAACTGAGAGGGGGGGTGAATAAGTTATTCAAGGTCTAATAATGTCCAATTCAAATTTTTAATAAAACGGGGGTGAATCAGAAGTACTAGCCTTTTTACTTTCTTATCATGCATGCAATTAAACATTAAACAATCATGAAAAGTAAACATGCATCACCACATAACACTTGAGATTTTGGTGACCCAGAAACCCTCTAGGAATAAGAAGGTAAAACTGGGGTGGGGATGATACCCACAAAATTACTGCACAATAGATTTCAACCACTTCTGATGATTTGCCTTGTTAAAGGCCTACCCTATTAAAGGCTTTACACACTATTAGATGAGACCCTGTTAAATAATTTCTACACCCTATTAGGAGTGTGCCCTATTAGAGGACTTAAGAACATTCAACTTAGAATGCCACCCTCTTAAAGGATTTACATAGAGCTGTTAGGCCACCCAAGTCCATGGGATTTACAGTCACCTTCTCAAAAGAATCTTTTATCCCTCTCTAAGGATCTCCTATCCTTCTCTTGAGGATCTCTTATCCTTCTCCTGGGGATCTTCTATCCTTTTCCTGAGGCTTATCCACCTAGATATTAAGCTAACCTAGCAATGTAGGATTTCAATGTCTAATATAATGGTAAGAAAGTATTAGAAAGGTTTTGACCTGATAAAGATTACAACTCTAACCTTGTAGATTTCAGATCACTCTTCAGTTCTTTTCTTTGCTTGGCTTTTCTTCCTTGCAGTGCTGACAGCTTGTCCACCCTTCAAGATCTGTCTCCTTGAGTTCTTCCACTCGTTATGCCAATGCACTTTATGATCACTTGATCAACTCAGAGTCTTGATGCTCTGTGCTTACTCCTCACTGTGTCCTCTTCTTGATACTTCACACTAGCCTTCTCTTGGCTTCTTCGCATGACCACACTTATGACCAACTCCCTCTACACTTTTGATCTCTGACCTGTAACTCCTTATAAAGAAGTTATGTTCTTCATTTCCTGCTCAAATCTTCCCACTCATCAATTTGATTTGATCTGAGAGAATGATATTGTTTTCACTTTCAGCATCTAAGGATAATATTTGAAAGATGTAGGGAATACGGTATTTCATTAAATCCCAAAAAGAGTGTTTTTTCAGTTCATGAAGGCAAACTGTTAGGATTTATTGTTTCCAAGGAAGGTGTCACCATTGAACCAGAAAGGGTAAGTGCTATCTTAGACTTACCGCTGCCAGCTCATAAGAAAGGACTGCAAAGTTTCTTAGGTAAGATCAATTTTGTGAGAAGATTCATTCCAAATATTGCTGATTTATTGATTCCATTAACATCTATGCTTAGAAAAGGCATAGTTTTCAGCTGGACAAGAGAAGGTAAGCGAAGTTTCAAACAGATTAAGGAAGCATTGGCTTCAGCTCCCACATTGTTAAATCCTAATTTTTCAAAGGATTTCATTCTATATGCTTACGGGAATAATGATAGCATCGCTGCTATGCTAGTACAACAGAATGATGAAGGCTTTGAACAGCCATTAGCCTTTTTCAGCCAAGGACTGAAAGATTATGAATTGCATTACTCATTTGTAGAGAAGCACGTCCTTTCTATCATAAGAAGTCTAAAAAAATTTAGACATATGCTTTCAAATAATAAAATACAGCTAATGGTTGCACACCCTTCAGTTAAAGATTTCTTGCTAAATAAAGACCTGAATACCAAGAGGGCTGGCTGGATTACCAAAGCAATGGAATACAATATTGAAATCAAAGTCACCAAGTTGGTAAAAGGTAAAGGGCTATGTGAACAGCTTGCTGAAACAAGAAAGGATGAGTTAAACGAAGGTTCAAGTGCTATCCTAGTTCAAAAAGATGAAGAACCGCTTGTTGTTCTAAGTGATCAGAATGATTGGATAGATGATATGATAGATTTCTTACAAACTAGACGTTGTCCTAAAGGTTTAGATAGAGATAAATGAAGGTATTACAGGCTGCAAGCCATTCCTTACTGCTTGATGAATGGTATTTTATTTAAGAGAGATCTGCAGGGTGTATTGCTGAGATGTATAAAACCAGATCAGATTGAGCACATTTTGCATCAATTTCATGAAGGACCAGCTGGAGGTCACTTCTCACCAAGAGCCACAGCTCTTAAGGTGATGAAGGCAGGCTACTATTGGCCAAGTGTATTCAAAGATGCACATATTTGGGTAAGAAGATGCAAACAATGTGCAATTTTTGCAGGTAAAGAGAAGTTATCAGCAATGCCTTTAAAACCTATTTAGGTGGACCAACCATTCATGAAATGGGTCTAGACTTCATTAGCGTCATTAACCCACCTTCAAGTGCAGGTCATAAATGGGTATTGCCAGCCACAGATTATTTTACAAAATGGACTGAAGCAGTGGCTTTTAAAGATGCAAATGAGATTGCTGTTTTAAATTTTTACGAGGGTTTAATTTGCAGATTTGGTGTACCAGATTCAATTTTTTCCGATAATGCACTTGCTTTTATAGGAAATAAGATTGCTGAATGGGCTGTTAAGAATGGCGTGTATCTGAATACTTCATCAAATTATTACCCACAAGGTAATGGGCAAGTTGAATCCACCGACAAGAATCTGATTCGCATCATAAAGAGAACATTAGAAGGGAATCAGCGTTCCTGGCACGAGAAGTTGAAATCGGCACTGTGGGCTGATTGGATAACTTCCAAAAGATCAACTGGTATGTCTCCTTACACGCTGGTTTACAGTAAAGAAGCTAGATTACCAGTTTCAGTTGAGTTTCCAACATTAGATTTTATGCATCAGTTAGATATGATTGATGAAGAACCAATGAGGGTAAGGCTGGCCCAACTCAGTGAATTAGAAGAGAAAAGAAAAGATGCTTTACGAACCATTAAGCATCATCAAACTCAGATGAAGAAGACATTTGACAAAAAGGCATCTCCAAAAGATTTCCAGCTGGGAGACCTAGTACTAAAATGGGATGAATTGAAAAGTAGACTTGGAAAGCATTCAAAATTCGATGCCATGTGGGCTAGTCCGTATATCATAATCGGAACCACGCAACATAATGCTTTCCATTTGTCTACACTTGAAGGAGAAGGGTTGAAATTCTCGATTAATGGGATTCACCTCAAGCGATGCTTTTGAGGTATTTTTCAGATTATAATAAGTGCTTTAGCACAGTAGAGTAGAGGTGTGATTTATTTCAGATTTTAATAAGTGCGGTTCCAACACATCTAGATTCAAATTTCAGTATGTTAGTGGTTAGTAATAAAGCTGGAAACTACACCACATTATTATCAATCTGCCATCAACACATGAGATACATATCATACAAAGCATGGAATGAATTCCAATGCTTTGAATCATACATACCTCATAAGTTCATGACAGGCTCATGATAACATGATGTAATTCCCAGCCGTTTAGCCGTAAAGAAATCAAAAAAGCACTCAAGCACATTGCTGGTATAGGTCTTTTGGAATATTTTTCAAAACAACAACAAGTATACATTCTGGTTTTGAATAATGGTTAACTTGAATGAATATCTTACCACACAGCAGCAATATGATGTGTTATCCACCATCATACTAAACTGATATACCGTTGTGTATAACATAGAAATACTGAAAAAGGAGGAATGGTCACTCCAAGACAACCAACATACCGCCCTAGTACAATCATGAACAACACACCACATTGCTGTTATGATGCAAGGTACACATTCAAGCTAATAGTTCAATTTTTATGGTAGTTTTTTCAATAAATTTTTAGTCAAATCTGAGAGGTGTCATAACAGCCAGTAGCTATCAATCTTCACAATCACAATACAATTATTATCGCAGAATAGGGATCATAAAAGAAAACACATTTTCCCCTTTTACTGTGATACAATTCTATCCTGGTTATCAAAATGAATAGCTACAAGATCCTATGGCAGCTAACAGATCCGTTTGAAAAAGTTCAGTTTTTAGTTTTCAGGTTCAGTTTTCAGTTTTCAATTCAATAAGGCGTGTTTATTTCAGCAAGTGTGTTTCATTTTTCAGCAAGTGAGTTTCAGTTTTCAGAGTTTCTTTTTTTTTTATAAAGTTTTGAGAAGGTTCAGCTTTCTAAGTGCAGAAGATGACTCTATACCCAATGGATTGACAAGACAATTGGTCTATTACTGTTTAGCAGGCAAACAACCCTGAGAGGTCACCAAAAATGTTACCAATTTAACATGCCCCTTTAAATTATTATGTTTTACGCTAAACTGATTATGTTTTAAACTATTCACTAAATGTGTTTAGTTATTGAGAGTATATAGTACAGAACGAAGAGAATGCAGCAAGCAAAGTACATAAAGCATAAGAAAGAGAATTGATCACTTTTTCAGGATACAAGTACTGAAACAATTTTCAAAGTATTCAAAAAAATATTTTTTACAAAGTGTTCATGTTTACACAGTACTTGAATACAATGCATTCAGATATTACTAGTGCTCTCAGCCCCTAACATAAATATCTAAATTAAACACATTGTACAAATAGAAAAGTACTAAAAAAGAGATAGAAAGGAAAGGCATCCATTGCCTGAATGGAAAGTTGTTGCGTTGAACGCTGGAGGGCTGATCTCGCATCTCCATTCGAGAGTAAAACCTGCAAAAAAAAAAGTAAAGAAATGGATTAGTTTATATGAACTGATCAATGAAAGACTTTCCTATCATCTATACTCTGCTGTTTATACAAAATAGTCATCCAGATAACTATGCTAAAAGGCAAGGCAGCAAGAAAATATGAGGAAAATAAATCATGTTTTTATTAATGAGTTTGTTCCATGTGCAGAAATAGGTATGAAGATTAGAGGCTATAGAAGGATCATGCGTAAGTTACATGCATGAAGCCTTTTGGCTGAGATTGTTCGGGCAAAGACAGAAGATATTGGGGAGGCTGTCGAGGGGGCATACATAAATTACAAGTATGGGACCTTCCGGTTGAACCAATGGAGCTGATTAAAGACTTTGAGGAGATCATTGAAGGAACATGCATACACTACAGGCGTGGAACCTTTTGGTTGAATCATGTAGCGGCAAAGGACGAGAGGAGGCCGTCGAGGGGGCATACATAAATTCAGGTATGGAACCTTCCGGTCAAATCATGGAGGATGTGTATAGTTTCAAAGTCTGAAGTTAAAGGGGTTTGATTATTTTTGCAAGTACATTTCAGCATGTATCAATAAAGAACAGGTACAATTAGTCATAAAGTTGATCAGAATTACCTATCAGTGGCAAATCAATAGGAAAGGAAAGGAAATCTACTATAGAAAAATGTAATGCGCATAAACAAGGGCATTAATAGCACATGTCATCATTTGATTCCAGTATTTCAATATAGGATTCAGGTTATGTTCAGGACAATTACCCAAATTTATCATATTATGAACAAACAAGACCAGAATAAGCATCATCCTGCTGGTACAGGAACAAAGGTTTTATAGAATACATAACTGGTTCAGGATCTCTTGGGAATGAGATGTGAATAGAAAATATTTTAAGAAGTTTTGAACAATATTTTTTAAATGAAAGCATCTATATTGATAAGAAATCACGATATTTGCAATAAAGATTCTAATGGAAAAGATCAGATGCTACTGCCCTATCTTTAAATGATGACAATAAGTAAAAAGGAAATATGTGCTTTTAAACCATGACAAGAAAAATGAATTTCAAATAACTGTTCCTTCATGTACAATGGCAAAGGCAAGCTAAAATTTTAAAGGAGTTTACAGCAACAAAGCCATGAATAAATGGAAATATCAAAATCAGACATCATAATGAAAGATACATGTATGAAGGAGAAGTCAAAGACTAGATAACAACAGGGAAGATTCATGCTGAAACAATATTTTAAGTGAAAGCATCAATATTGAGGTTCAAAAAGACAATGCAATAGAGAAGCTCATATCACGTCTAAAGCTTTTTCTGGTGGAGGAAAGATGGAACAGGCCTTCTATAGACAAGTATCAGTGGGGTTCAAGTTCTGGACCATGGTAATATCTATCATTATCAGCTCTCTTTAGGCACTATAACAGTACATAAATCTTCCATAAATGTACAAAAATGAGGAGGTGGGGGTTAAGTATTCAACCAATGAAAGTAAAGCATCACAGCCTGTATCATAATCCAATAGCTAGAATGGAATCAAAATTCCAACAGCAGATTTAAAAGAAGGTAAAAATAATTCATGAGAGCAACAGAGTTTGAAGTGGATTCTAATATCCAAAAATTTACATTACCCTTTGCTGACAGCAATGATTATTTAAAAAATACTGTTGGTTATTCATGTTTTACAAAAGGAAATTTGGCTGCTAAATGAACAATGTTCAGAATAGTAATTACATAGTATCCATTACAAAAGTCAAGAGGAAAGAAATGAAGATGAACTTATAGCAGTATAATTTTTGAGGCACCATTGGAAGTAGCAACAATCTCATAACATACAGCTCGAGAAATGATGGCAACATTTTGACATAAATGGAACCCTTGGTTACAAAGATTCAACCATTGATAAAAGCCGGCTCAAGCAAGGTCAAGGACCCAAGAAAATCATTGGTAAAAGCCAACTCATGCATGAATAAAGCCCATGAAGTGAATGCTCAACAAAAAGAATATTGGTGCCATAATAGAATGCCCAGAATTTGTAGCAAATATGGCACACAGAACCAAGCAAATCCGCTGTCAAAGCAAAAAATATGGAGTCAAATTTACCCTCAATGGAAAAAATCTGCCCAATCTGTAGTCGAAGACCAGAGATTTGAATATAGAAACAAGATAAGGAAAAAATGCAAGCTACCAACAAAAAATGGCCACCAACAACAACTCTAGCCCAAGCTCAAAACGTCACAAATAAGTCGCTGGAAGGAGAAATTTGGCCATAATATGTATGAAGCAAAGTTGTCCATGGCCATGAAAGAAATCACCCAACAAATACATATCAAATGCCCAGATCTGCAGGTTAAAAAAATCAGAATCCAAGCTCTAGCAAGCATACAACGGCGTCCATAAGCAAAATATGGAACCTCACAGCAAGGTAAATGCATCCAGCAAGCATAATATGGCGCCCAAATTTGCACATATTCATCCACGACGGCTAGGGTTTGTAGGAAAACTCTTCATTTCCTCCTCTCACGTGAATGAGAAAACATTAAAACAAGACTAATGCCTTCCAAAGTTTCCTTTCATACGTATTTTATTTTCCCCTTTGCTATTTTTAATAAGTTTTTGGGTCCATTACTTCATAATGGAGTTGAGTTTTATAAAACTCTATTTTTATAAATTGAATATGTATATGATGAAAGATATTTTATATAAAACGTATACATATTCAACTAATAAAAAAATTATTATCCATTATTTCTTTAACTATTAATATTAATACGTTTTAAAATTAATAAAGAACACGTTGATAATTAAAACATATTAGTATTAATATTAAAGGAAAATAATAAAAGAATAGTTTCCATTATTATATTAATTTAATATTAAACGTGTTCATTTAAAAAAAGAAGAAGCTAAAATATAAGAATAAACACGATAATATTAAATTAATATAAATGAGCTTCAATTGTAAAATTAATATGTCAAGTGGTCGTAATTATAAGGCCATTGATTTTATTAATTAATCAAATGGAAATCAAGAAAGATTTAGCATTTAAATGCCTAAATGCAAGGAGAGAAAACAGGAACGCTATTTTTTGAATAGGGGGACATTCAGTTAACAGGGGGTACTCATTGAGGCTAAGTTCAGTCCCAGTTCCACATGCACGTTTGTGAGTCATTTGATGATATTTTTTAGCATCCTATGAGGCAGTTATGATCAGTTTAGACTGAGGGCTTATTTTATGTATATATTGCATAATTTGGAGCATTTTCACATGCTATTTTTGAGGGTTATGCAGTATATCCGAGTTTGAACCTTTTTGTGCATGATTTTCCAGAGATAGAGATAGCTTTGAGTTATCCAACAGTTGGGTAGATGGTTAAGTGCAGTTTTCATCATTTTTGGGTGATTTTTTCTAGACATGACTTGGGAATCCAAGTTATGGTTATTCTTCTATATATTGTACTTCATCCTCATTACAGAGGACCTTTTTTCAGATTCGGATTTTTTGCAGATTGCAAATTTTGAGTTGATTGTAAGGGCACTTGTGACAGAGATTTTTTCAGCATTGATTATAGAGATACAACTGTTCCTTATCATAGATTCTTGTGCGATTTTGTGAATTTCTTGCTTTAATGTTGTGTTCGCCTTCATTATAGTTACATTCCTAGTTGTAGATTTGAATCGTGATACATGTGATTGTAGGTCGATATTTTGTCATTATTGTTTTCCTTGCAGAAAATTGGTGAAACTTAGGTATCCCTTTCAAAGCAGGAGATCTCAATCCTTATATAGAAACACTTTTGTGATTACATGATTGTCTGATATTGTGAATCAAATTGTCTTTTTTCGTAGTTTGTGCTGAAGTAATCAAAATTACATTCATAACCATTGGTGTATCACCTCACTTAGATTAGTTTTAATCGTTCATTCTTTCATTTCTTATCCTTATCTCAAGTACAATTTAGGATTAGGTGATCACAACTTAGGAACCGGCCTAGCTTCCAGAGATTCTTCTCTCATTTTAGGACAACCCACCACCCGAGAGAGTTTTCGTTGTTTCACAGGATAACTTGATTCTACATCTCGCTAAAGGCGCAAATCCTGATTGACAACAACACCATCACTGAATATAGAAGGAACTCAACTTTGTGACCATCTCCAAGGTGAGTGATTTGGTAAACTGAGAGGAGATTGGAGCTAAGGTTTGGAATGTATTAAACATCTTTGAATTCCCCATTGTCCATTTCCACATGTCCTTTTCCCTCAACTTCCATTTTGATATCATCTCCCATGAAGATGTGCAATACCTGTGACTGCTTCAATGAAGAAAAGTCTCCGTTTGAAGAACCCATATGGTAGGAGGCACCTGAGTCAAGTATCCATTCCAAAGAAGAACTTAAATTTTCCATAAGTGCTTACCCTTTTCCCTTTGAAGAGGTTGGAGTTGAATCCTTGGAAGTACCTAGTACTTGAATTTTGTTCTTCTTGAGTAAGTTTTCCAGCTCATCGATTCTTTTAGTCTTGCAATGATGCTCATCATGATTTGGCTTTTTGCAATATGCACAAAAAAGTTTGTCCTTTTCATTACTTCCCTTCTTGTTGGAAGAAGAATTGCCTTGTTTTGAGGAGGATTGTTATGTCTCAGATTGTGATTTCTGCTTCCATTGCTTCTTATTATTATTAGAACTTCTTCCTCCTTGACTTGATTGGTGCTCAACACTAGCCACCAATGCTTTGGTCTTTGATGTCATGAGAAGTCCCAAATCAATCAAGTGAGATTGTTTAACAATCAACATCTCTGCAAAATCATCAAATGTAGGCTTCTGATAAACAGTTCCCCATGGTCAACCTGTGAGTATTGTAACTCAAAACAAATGAAGCATACTCTGGAGATAGCCTCTTCAAGATGTGATGAATCAACTTGTCATCCTTCATGGGATTTCCACAATCTTTAAGTAGTGCCCTATACTCATTGGATTTGTTGATGTAATCTTGAATTATGTCAAAGTTCTTTGGATCCAAGAGAAGTAGATCATCCTCAATCTAAAATCTCTTTTCCTCATCCACCTTACCTTACAATGATTCAAGTTTGTCCCATGCAGGTTTCGATTCTATGAAACTGGCAATGTGGAAGAAGAGATCTCTATGTACACAACTCCTGATAATTCCTAAAGCCTATTGGTCTTGCTTTTTCTAATCAATGAGTTCTTTAGCATTAGCGGGTTTGGGTATTGTACCATCAACATAAAGACTGTAACCTTTTTCCATTAATCTACTCCATGCAATATCTTTCCAAGTAGAATAATTACGTGAAGTTAGAAGTGGACATTTAGGTGAACCCATGATGGAGAAATGAAAAGAGCACACAAAGAGACACAAAAACATAGTACACCCCCCCCCCCTTTTCAAGTCAATCAAAAGATCCCCAAAAAAAGATGCTTTTGACACTTTATATGTAGTGCATGTACAATAGGCCACTTCTCAAAAAGTACGAAGTGGACTTTTGATTTTTCTTTTCACAACTGCCTTTTGAGGCCCAAATCTAACACTAAGCACTATAGCTAAAATGTACAACAATTCTAAAAAGTAATCAAAGCATTATAATGTAGAAAAAGCCCTGATTCTAAAAGTGAGATTTTTGTCCACACACCCTAGAATCTGACTATAGATCTAGAAAGTAGATAAGAAATAACGCACTTTAAAAAAAAATGGAACCTATTTTCGTGTCCAGATGAGCCCATACGAAGTGTTTGAAGTTGCAAAATGCAGGATTAAATAGGTATAGTCATTGAAAGATGCAATGTTTGAAAAATCCTTGCACCAAAACTAGAAAAGAACACCACCACTAAAAAGTTCAAAAAATTCTACCCAAAATCAAAAAAAAGTTGCACCTGAATTGGAGTTTAGATGACCAAGTTATGGGCTCACAACGTCAGGCTGCCAAATCAAAAAGCAATCTGGAGAGGGGTCTGGGCTGAAAACTACAAGCTTAAATTTGATGGTCAAATAGCCATCACAATAATTGAAAAATGGCTAGGAATGACGTTCAGATAGCCAACAAATTTAGCCTTGTGTCTAGCTAATGTCAGCAAAAAATAGTCCCCTTGGCTGATGTGGCAGTATAGAAATTGATTTGGATTTATGGCTAGACTGATTAGGATTCTGGTGTTGATGCAGATGTTGGGTTGGCTTACTGACTGTGTTGATAGCTATCATGTGTGGAGGTCAGCAATTGAAGTGGCATCGCATGTCCGAGAAATTAGTGGCTAGAAACTTGACAGTGATGCCAGGATATTCTATGTCATCGTTAGTTTTGTCTGGGCTTCCAAGAAACTGTTGTTTGGCTGAGAAATTATTTTGTGGGGCCAGATGTTTCATGTGTGTTCAGTCGAGAGTTGTTTTATCCACTAGAAATCTTCATGACTCCCTAGAAAAGCTTTTAACGATGCCAAACTTCTATTTAAAATCCCACATTCATGGGGTGAGGGACTCCAAGTTTTAAAAACAAAGCCGCTATTTAATTAAACAAATGAGCCCACCTGTGAGTTATGGATGTTGGCCGGACTTGAGCCATGGTGGGAGTAAGCCGCCGGATATATGGTACGACCTGCCAGTTTGTTTAGTCCGATGCTAGAATATTGAGGATTAATGCTCACCAATCAATAAGGAATATTCTCTGGAAATAAATATAAATATTCCTCCCAAATTGTAGGGTCAGGGTGTAACTGCCCGATTTTGCAAAAAAAAATTCTCTGCTAGCTTGACTCGGCGAATTTTTTTTCAAAAAATAAAATTAAAAAAAGTAGAGAATTATCAGATTCGAAAAAATAATTAAATAGATCTAAAAATGATCATTCCTAAATTTGCAAATTGGGGCCTCCGGGTGCTGATTTGCAAATTTTTTTTGCCTCACAATCGACTTTAGCCTAAGGTAGCCAAATTTATAGCCAATTTGCACCGAATCAATGTTCCAGATGCAATGTCGAGGTCCATTTTGACTCTAGACACTCCAAATTTTTGTGGTACTTTAGATTCGGGTTGAGGTGTTGAAGCAACAATGGTCTTGAATGGCTATGTGAAGAGAAATTCTCCCAGAGCTCTAATAGCATGTAAGAATTTGGTATAGCTCTGATATCATGTAAGAATTTTCCTTAGGGAAAAATTCACCAAGAACTAAGAACTCAAACACAAGCACAACTGTAGGCTAGAAAGGAGTATGATTAGAATAACAATGTATTTGATTCAATATGCATGAAAGTACACTAAGAGTGCCTATATATAAAGGCCTCTAAGATGCATCTAGAATGCCTCGAAATCAACATCATGATAAGTCATACAACTAGGCACATGTCCACCAGATATGAGTTATCCTCCATTAAGCATGGAAGTAAGTTCGATGATGAGAGGATAAGCCTACAATGGTGTATCACGCAAATCAGTGTTGTAGAAAACATGTGCTAAAAAGGGAGTGCGAATAACTATGTTGTCAACGTGACAACTCATAAAGGTACACAAACTCCTAAGTGTCTCACAAAATAAATAATAAAATAAAACATTAACCTAAGTAAACTTAAGTAAGTGTAAATAGTAAATATGTATTTAAACCAACAAAAAGATTTGTATTCCTTTGGTTCCTTCATAGGTTTAGCCTCATGTACATCTGTATATTCATCAAACTTTACACTTGCACTTTCCACAACTTTGTTAGTGTTAGTATTTAAACACTTATAAGCTTTACTTCTTATGGAATAGCCAAGGAATATAAATACTTCACTTTTAGCATCTAATTTTCCATTCCTAAAATCTTTAAGAATATAGCACTTGCTTCCAAATACCTTAAAATATTTTAGATTAGGTGAGTATCCATACAATAATTCAAAAGGTGTTGAATGCATACCTTTCTTGACTTGCACATGGTTCAAGGTATAGATAGATGTACTTACAACCTCTCTCTAGTATTTCAAAGCAACATTCTTCTCCATCATGAGTGTAGTCCATTACAGATTTGTTCCTCCTTTCAGAAATTCCATTTTGTTGAGGGGTCGTAGGTGCAAATGTCTATTTTTGATTCCCCTATCATTATAGAATATCTCAAACTCATTTGATGTAAATTCTCCACCCTATTAGATCTCAAACATTTTAGGATTTTACATATCTCCTTATTAACTCTTGCTAAGTACCACTTCAACATGTGAAAAGCATCAGATTTCTTTTTCATAAACATAAATGTCATCGTCTTAGAATAATCATCAACAAATATGATAATGTACTTGTCACCCTTGTAGCTTTGCACATTAGTTGGTCCACAGAAGTCAGTAGAACAATCTCAAGAATTTCTTTTGAGGTGTGAGTCATATTCTTAAAGCTAAATTTTTTCATCTTGCCCATCTAACATTGTTTGCAGATTATATTGTTAGGTTTCTTCAATTTAGGCAGACCTTTGACTCTTCTCATGTTACTAATACTAACCAAGTTATCAAAATTAACATGACATAACCTCTTGTTCCATAACCATAGATCATCAAATTCTAAAACAAGACAAGTAGCATCATTCATATCAAGATAAAATAGATTACCTCTAGTTTGATCACCTTTTCCAATTAGTTTCCCATCAGTGTCACATATCTTAGCTATCTTGTTCTCAAACTCAACCTTGCACTCAAAAAATTATAGTTAAGTCCTTCAATATAATAAGTATTGTTACATAAAATCTTTTATGTAAGTTTTATAGAACCTTTTCCTTTTATCAGACAGGGTGCATCATTACCAAACCTCACACTATTTCCATCATAACAATTTGGAGTAATGAACTTACTTTTATCTCCAGTCATGTGATGTGAACATCCACTATCAATGATGCATCTATCACTCTTGTTCACATAAGATACCAGTGCAGTTCCCTCATCCTCATCAGATTCATCCATCATTGCAACATCAACCACTTCATCATCATGATCATCAGATCCATCTTTGGCTTCCTCTTTTGCAATGTAACAAGACTTCTTGCCTTTTTCTTTGTAATCTTTCTTGTCCTCAACTCTTCTTCTCTGAACATCTAGCAACAATATGATCAAACTCATTGCAATTAAAATACATAATAGGTACTTACCTTTAAATTTTTCTTTGCCTCTATGAAATCCCCTTGCTAGCAGTGCTTCAAGTTGTTCTACATTCTCCTCATTTGTGTCATATCACTAGAAACATATTTGACCTTTTTATTCTTCTCTTTGGGTTCCTTTAATGAAAAATTAGCTTTGAAAGCATATTCAACATTATTAGGTTTAAAATTATCAAAATTAGAGAGCTCAAAAGAAGTGAGCCTACCTACCAAACCTTCTCGAGTCAGATTTGAACCTGGTATACATCTCAGTTCTTGTATGGCAGAAAATCTAATAGCATAAATGGGTAGCAATGTTCTCAGTACTTTACTCAATATAGTATTATCATCAAGAATACCATTAGCTCCTCTTATAGCATTAACAACATCTTTTATTCTAGAGCAACATTTAGCAAAATTCTCACCTTCTTGCATCCTCGTGTCATCAAACTTACCTCTAATACTTTTAGATTTGGCTCTCAAAACATTTGTGTCTCCTCCATTAATAGTGCACAGAGGATCCCACACGTTCTTTGCACTGTCACAACCCTTGATGTCATCAAACTCAAAATAACTTAGGGTAGAGGAAATCTCCAACATTGCCTGATTATGTCATGTCTTCTTTTTCATATCATCAGTAGTTGGGCCTCCAACAGGATCAACATGCTTAGTGATAATGGTAGATTGGGCATGATCTCCAAGACCTCCTAGGTGTAGCTTCATCAAAAAATTTCATGCAGGGAAGTTCTCCTTGTTAAGGTTGGGTACCTCTCTTTTTGACATCTTGATCTTTTGCTTCTAGTACCTTCAAACTAGTCATCTTAAGTAGATGGCTTTGATACCAACTGTTGGAATTCTTTAGAATAACTGGGGGGGGGGGGTGAATTAGTTATCTAAGGTCTAGATGTACAAATAGAAATTTTTATAGCTTAGTGAACCCATATCCATAAAACCTTAATATGAATGCATCCATTAGATCATACCATGCTTAAACTTTGTAGGTTACTGTCCTAGGTCAAAATAACTTTGTAGAAATGTAAACATGAAATGTAATAGATTCAATAACACATTTGACACATGGATTTTACATGAAAACCCAACTTGGGAAAAACCACCAGTAACATGCTACTAATTCTCACTCTGCTAAAATGATGCCTCATGAAAGGCCAACCCTGTTAAAGGTTACAATACACATTGTTAAATGTGACCTAGTTAGAGGGTTTTAATCACCCTATTAGGAGTGAGCCTTGTTAGAGGACTTTAGATCATTCACTTAGAATGTCACCCAGTTAAAGGATTTACAAATGACTATTAGGTCAACCTTAATCCAAAGGATTTACCCTATACTGATACAATGATTAGAAAGTAACAGTAAGGCTTGATCTGATAACAAATTACAACTCACTTGCAGATTATAGATCTCTATTTTAGTCCTCCATTCTACTTGGCTTTCACACACTTCAACTCTGATATCTTGTTCACCCTTCAAGAATTCATACTCATAAGCCTTCTTGCTTTGCCTTCCAATAACAATCTCTTCTGTTTGACCATTGAATGAAGCAATAACCTAGACTCCTTATCTTTCATAGGTTCTCGTACATGACAACCTTTGCTTCTGACCAACTCTCTCTATAAATAGAGATTTAAGATCTTTTTCCATTTCACCACAATTGTCCATTTTAGGATTAGGTAGGATTAGGTAGGATATAATAAATCTACCCACTTTTCCATTTCCTTCCCCTAGAAACTATTAGAAATAATAGTCCACCAAGATAACTAAGGGCGGCGGGAGTAAATCAATTATCTAATAATTAAAACATTTATCAACCTTAAACAATCTTATCCATTCCACCAAAGTAAAAACTAACCATAACAAGATGCACATAGACAATTACACCAGATATGTTAACTAGGGAAACCCTTGATTAGAGGGAAAACCTTGGTGGGAATGATGCCCATAATATGATGTACTAATATAAATATTCCTTGTTAGAGGATGGACCCTGTTAGGAGTCTATTACAACATTTAGTAGATATGAATCCCTGTTAGGAGACTTTGAATCCCTATTAGGAGATTCCAACCCTATTAGGAGTTGTGCCAACCCTGTTAGGAGTTGTAGAAGATAGAGGGACCCACTATCCAAACAACTTCTGGGGCAAGACCACTGAACTCACTATCCAACTAATCTCTCAACTATTTCTTGCAGAATAATTGTGTGTACTATACTTCAAACTTCTTTCCTCTGTCCTCTCAACCAGACCAATCACTATCAAACCTTATAGACCAGGTCACAAATCTCAGATCCTAGTATCCAACTTCAGATCACACAATAAAACCTCGGCAATGAAGTTTCCTTTACTTTCACTCTACATTGCTCAACTTTGCATTCTACTCTTCGTGTTGCTTACAATCACTTCATCCATGTCATCTATGATAAAGGAAAATGTTCTTCCTTTATACCAAATCCATAAAAAAATTCCATGAGTTGGTTGTTACACCTTCTCAATTAATTATTATAGGACCGCATTAAGAACACGTTACACTTAACGATAACATAAATCTTTCACCTTGTAACTTGAATAACTTTGCATACACATATAATTATGATGAGCGAGCTTGTCCATGTCATTACCAACATGTCTTCTTCACATCTTTAACTTTGGCTTCTCAAAATAATAACTCTGCTAAGAGATATAAGAAGTTTACCAGAACATGCCTCTGTAAACTCTATTTTAGAACAATCTTCACCAAAACTTGCATAACTTCTTCTAGACTTAAAATATTGTGCTTTTGAGGTTAGTTGCATATACTACACACTTAGCATTATCTTTCTTTGATCTCGCTACTGAAAGTACTCAATGATCTATCCGTACCAACTTGATCTTTTTGCTGTTCTTCTGTCAGATATCATAGAAAATTACTATGTTGACATCAATGAAAAACAGAGTCATGAATGTAACATATCATCATGATAATGAACTAATCATGTTTCTACAATACTCCCCCATAGGGATATCTTTAGCATTCATGCTTCCAATAAAAACTTCTTCAATCCTCCTTGAATTCACCTTTGTTGGTGTAAATACGTATTTACTATTTACACTTAAGTTTACTTAGGTTAATGCATTATTTTATTATATTTCATTAGTTTATTTTGTGAGAAACTTAGGAGTTTGTGTACCTTTTTGAATTGTCATGTTGACAACACAAAAGTATGCAACTCTATTTTAGCACATGTTTTTTACAACACTGATTTGTGTGTTACACTCTTGTAGGCTTATCCTCTCATCATTGCAGTTACTTTCGTGCTTAATGGAGGATAACCCATATCTGGTGGACATGTGCCTAGTTGTATGACTTATCATGTAACTAATTCTTAGGCATTCTAGATGCATCTCAGAGGAATTTATATATAAGCACTCCTAGTGTACTTTCAAATTCATATTGGATTGAATACATTATTATTCTGATCATACTCTTTTCTGGTCTGTAGTTGTGCTTGTGTTTGAGTTCTTAGTTCCTAGGTGAATTTTTCCCTAAAGAAAATTCTTACATGTTATCAAGGCTTGGAGATTTTCTCTTCACATAGCCATTCAAGACCATTGTTGCTTTAGCACCTCAGCCCGAATCTAGAGTATCACAGAAATTGGGAGCATCTTGAGCCAAAATGGACCTCGCCATTGAATCCGAAACACTGATTCAGTCCAAATAAACTATAAATTCAGCTACCCTAGCCCAAAGTCAACCGTGAGGCAAATTTTTTTTGCAAATCGACACTCGAAGGCCCTGATTTGCAATTCGGGTATGATCCTTTAGATCTACAATTTTATTTTAGTTCAAATCTGTAATTTAATATTTCTTTATATTTTTTCAAAAAATTTGGAATTTTTACTGCCCAATTAGGCTAGCAAAGAATTTTTTTTTTTGCAGAATCAGGCAGTCACGCCTTGACCCTACAAGGAATATTTTTCATTTAGTTTGAAATATTCTACTCATTTATTTTAGCAGGAAAACTCAACAATTTTGGCTAGCTAGCACAAGTTTCGGTGAGTTCAGTACGAATCCGGGTGCGACAAACTAAGATCAGCCACACCTTCCATTAGCTAAGCAAGTCACAAGCTCCGTGGCCTTTTATTATTCCAAATCTTGTGGCATTGTTTTTAAACAATCCGCTCAATGGATTTCCCATGAATGTGGGATATATAAAAAGTTCCTTGGCCACCAATTTAAACATTCTAGTGATGTAGTTAGAAACACAATGACAAAAATAGGTTTTGGTAGCCCCAAAACAATCTGGCCACTGCTGAACAAATCGCCAGTATCGTCAAAATTTGTTGGCCACCACTAAATAAATCATCGACATCTACTCACAAGCCATGCATCACCACTACCATCGAACACATGGCTGAAGCCACATTAGGTAATCAAGACAACCGAAGACACATGTTGTCCCAATTGGCACCCATGATGTAGATTCGAGTCAGCCACCTATGCAGACAGTTGTTCGCCACATAAGCATACAGAGAAACAATAAGCACACCACATAAGCCTCTGTACGATAGTCCAACTTGGATTTTACTACACATTTTTGTACCTTTCGTACTACATACGTGTTCGATCTGTACACGTAGTCAACAAATCATATTGCTATGTCAGTAGGGCAGACTTTTTTGCTGATGTCATCATTTTGCGAAGTTAAAATTGATGGTCATCTGACTGTCAAAATGAAGCATTTTATAACTACTGCGATGCCCATTTGACCTTCAAATTTAAGCTAGCAATTTTCCTGCCAGACCCCTCTCTAGATTGCTTTTTGATTTGGTAGCCTAAATTTGTGAGTGCGTAACTCAGTCATCTAGATTCAAATTCAGGTGCAATTTCTTGAAATTTCTAGTAGTGGTGTTATTTTTTGGTTTTGGTGCAAAATTTTTTTGTCTTTTGGCAACTGTACCTGCTCAATCCTACATTTTGCAACTTCAAATGCTTCGTACAGCTCATCTAGACATGAAAATAGGTTCCATTTTTTAAAAAAGTGCATTATTTTTTGCCTACTTTTTAGATCTATAGTCAAATTCTAGGGTTGTGTGGACAAAAATTTCACTTTTAGAATTAGGGCTTTTTCTACATTGTACTGTTTTGATTACTTTTCAGAATTGTTGTAGATTTGAGCTATAGTGCTTAGTGACAAATTTGGGCCTCAAAAGGCAGTTGTAAAAAGCAAAATTAGAAGTCCACTTTGTTCATTTTGACAAGTGGCCCATTGTACATGCACTACTTATAAAGAGCCAAAATAATCTTTCTTTTTTTTTTTTGGGGGGGGGGGGGGGGGGTGTGTACTATGTTTTTGTGTCTCTCTCTTGTGTGTTCTTTTTATTTCTGCATCATGGGTTCACCTAAATGTCCACTTCTAACTTCACGTAATTATTCTACATGGAAAGATAATGCATGGAGTAGATTAATGGAAAAAGGTTACAATCTTTATGTTGATGGTACAATACCCAAACCCACTGATGCTAAAGAATTAATTGATTGGAAAAAATAAGACCAACAGGCTTTAGGAATTATCTGGAGTTGTGTACATAGAGATCTCTTCTTTCACATTGCCAGTTTCATGGAATCCAAACCTACATGGGACAAACTTGAATCATTGTATGGTAAGGTGGATGAGGAAAAGGGATTTCAGATTGAGGATGATCTAATTCTCTTCGATCCAAAGAACTTTGACAAAATTCAAGATTACATCAACAAAGCCAATGAGTATAGGGCACTACTTAAAGATTGTGGAAATCCCATAAGGATGACAAGTTGATTCATCACATCCTAAAGAGACTACCTTTAGAGTATGCTTCATTTGTTTTAGGTTGCAATATTCATAGGTTGACCATGGGAACTACTTACCAAAAGCCTACATTTGATGCTTTTGCATTGGTGGCTAGTGATGAGCACCAATCAACTCAAGGAGGAAGAAGTTCTAACGACAACAACAACAACAACAAGTAGAAGTAGAAATCACAATCTGAGACACAAAAATCTTCTTCATAGCAAGGCAATTCTTCTTCCAACAAGAAGGGAAGTAATGAAAAGAGGGACAAACTTTTTTGTGCATATTGCAAAAATCCAAATCATAATGAGCATCATTACAAGACTAAAAGAATTGATGAGTTGGAAAACCTACTCAAGAAGAACAAAATTCAAGTACCAGGTACTTCCAAGGATTCAACTCCAACCTCTTCAAAGGGAAAAGGGCCAGGACTTATGGAAAATTCAAGTTCTTCTTCGGAATGGATAATTGACTCAGGTGCCTCCTACCATATGGGTTCTTCAAAGGGAGACTTTTCTTCATTGAAGTAGTAAGAGGTACCACACATCTTCATGGGAGATGATACCAAAATGAAAGTTGAAGGAAAAGGACATGTGGAAATAGACAATGGGGAATTCAAAGATGTTCTCTACATTCCAAACCTTAGCTCCAATCTCCTCTTAGTTTACCAAATCACTCACCTTGGAGATGGTCACAAAGTTGAGTTCCTTTCAGATTTAGTGATGGTGCACAGTCTAAGAGATGATTCATTGGTTGTAGTGGGAAAAGTCAATCATGACAAGAGGCTTTATTCCTTCTCCTACTTTGTGCCTTAGTCTCCTTCACAAGCCTTCTTGACTCACTCTAATTTACAAATCAACTTATGGCATGAGCGGTTTGGTAATCTTGCCTTCCACTCTTTTTAGCAACTTTCTTCAAAACGCATGGTCAAAGGTCTACCTAACATCAATTTTTCTAAGGGTGAGTTTTCATCATGTTCTGTGGATATGCATCTCAAGAAGAAGTATGATAAAGGGAAGTCTTCAAGAGCTCTAGTTATTCTTTAGTTGGTTCACATGCTATTAGCAGGTCCTTTTGCAGTGACTTCAGTCAGCCAAGGCCACTACATCCTTACCTTTGTTGATGACTTTTCATGATTCATATGGGTCTACTTCCTTCATCATAAGAATGGAGTGGTTGATAAGCTTCAAGCCTTTAAGTCTCATGTTGAACACAAATCAAGGAAAGCCATCAAAGTTCTATGGATGGACAACGAAAGCAGATATATGGACAAAAGATTTAGAGACTTTTGCAAACTTGAGGAAATTGATCTACAGAATCCACTAGCACTTAGTCCGCATAAGATAAATGTTGCAACACTAAGGATTAGGACTCTTAAAAGCATGGCAAGTTGCATGATAAAATCCAAGTCTCTTGATCCAACACTTGAAGTTGAAGCCATTAGCAGTGCTACTCACATACTTAATAGGTCTCCTCATAATGCCCTACATGGGAAGACTCCTTTTGAGGCATGGTGCGGTAGAAAACTTGTTGTGAGTCACTTTAGAGTCTTCGGTTGTCCTACATGGGTAAACCTATCTTCTAGGGGTTGCAAGGCACCAACATCTAGGCCTTGTACTTCCATCGACTATGAAGACAATGTGAAGGCTTATAGACTTATGGATCCAAAGACTCATGAGATCTTTGTGGAGAAGGATGTACACTTTGAGTATAGTTCACCCAACTTATCCTCTAATCCTCACCATACTTCATACATAATGGAAACTGATAGTGACACCAGCGATAGTGCTTCAATAGATTCAGACATGTGGGGTTCTATTGACAGTTGCAGTGAGAGGTCAAATCATTAGTATAGTCCACATGCTTATATTGCCACAGTGACAAGTCCAACACAACGTTGGTGTAAATACATATTTACTATTTACACTTCCTTAAATTTACTTAGGTTAATGCATTATTTTATTATATTGCATTATTTTATTTTGTGAGACACTTAGGAGTTTGTGTACCTTTTTGAGTTGTTATGTTAACAACACAAAAGTACGCAACTCTATTTCAGCACATGTTGTCTACAACACTGATTTGCGTGTTACACCCTTGTAAATCCTCTCATCATTGCTCTTACTTCCATGCTTAATGGAGAATAAACCATATCTAGTGGACATGTGCCTAGTTGTGTGACTTATCTTGTAGCCGATTCTTAGGCATTTTAGATGCATCTCAGAGGCCTTTATATATAGGCACTCCTCGTGTACTTTCAAATGCATATTGGATTGAATACATTGTTATTCTGATCATACTCCTTGTTGATCTATAGTTGTGCTTGTGTTTGAGTTCTTAGTTCCTGGGTGAATTTTTCCCTAAGGAAAATTCTTACCTCCTCAAAATGATTTACCTCGAATTGTGTACCTCTAGCTCATCATAATTATCTTCCACACGCTTCACACAATTCAAGAAAACAAAATAGTTAGCTCATATTCATCAAATCCATAATTAAACATGAATATTGGCACTTGACATCAATATATTGTCACACGATTTCCATATTGTTCTTCCACTCGTCTTCAACTAGTTCACTCAGCAAACACTAAAGTTTATCGATGCTTGGCATCAACTAAACTTTACTCGACATATACTAACAATCACTCAACATACACTAGATATTCACTTTTCTTGGCTCAAACTGGTTTTCTACTTGACTTGCACTAACTTTTCTCAAAACCTTCTGTGCACTCAATCAACCTTGGTAGACACAATTCTTCTTGAACTATTCAATGTATCCAATCTTTGCAGCCTTAAGTAGATAAACAATACACTATATCATCACTATCTTAACTAATCTTTATGTTCCTTTCACATACCATAACTCAACCTTTCCTTTAGGTGATCTTGTTATCTCATTTGATCAAAATCTCTTCATCAATCAAAAAAATGATAGTACTCAAACCAACTGGGCAGTTGTCTTACCAACAAGTAGCAGGTTTGACATCAATGACAAAACAATGATTGAAACACATTCTCATACTTGTATCAATATTTTTCTCAACATATTTTAATATAGTAACTAGGTTTGTTAATATTTGCTAGTTCGAGGGTTAGGAAAATAGTGCTATTATCGTGGGTTTTCTCTTTTAAATTATTTATTTTGAAAAATAACCTATCTCATACATTATCTCTCTATTGGATGCGACTTGTAGATCTTTATAAAAAAAATTTGTGTTAGATTGTGGTGACTGATCAGGAAAGTATTGTACATACTTCATAAATTTTTGGGTAGTAGCCGACATATTATGGCCGACATATGGCCGACATGTTATAACCCTAAAGTGGTTTAATACTTGTATAAAAGGGCTTAGGGTTGGGTATTTTTCATAATGTTGTGATACGAAATTGGTTCTTGCGGCGGTATTGAGCTGTAAGGGATTACGGATTGTAATCAAGTTGTAATCACTGGATTGTAATAAGATCGAACTTGCTGTTTGGTGGACGTAGCCCAGGGATTGGGTGAACCACGTTAAATCTTGGTGCCTTGTGTTCATTTATGTGTGTTCTATTATTTTATGTTATTGGTTATATTTGCATGTAGTTTTTTATTTCTGTCTGTGGTTTATCCTAACAAGTGGTATCAGAGCAAGGTTGTCTTTCAGTTATCCTCTGCAGGAAAGTCTCACAGTTAAGTGGGAGTCTCACAGTTGAGTGGGAGCGATGGCAGATGAGGGTAAGTTAAGGGTTGACAGGTTTAATGGGCAGAACTTCCAGTTATGGAAGATGCAAATGGAAGACTATTTATATCAGAAGGATTTATGGAAGCCGTTGGAAGGAAAAGCCAAGAATCAGGGAACTATGTTAGAGGCTGAATGGGATCTTTTGGACAGAAAGGCACTCGGAAGCATTCGGTTATGCTTGGCACCATTGGTGGCATTTAATATTACAAAAGCAAAGACGACAAAAGATTTGATGAAAACCCTAGCGACACTATATGAAAAGCCCTCCGCTTCAAATAAGGTATTTCTCATGAAGCGTTTATTTAATATGAAAATGGCAGAAGGTGGATCTGTTGCAGATCATTTAAATGAGTTTAATACTATTACTAGTCAATTATCTTCTGTGGGTATCAATTTTGATGAAGAAATTAGGGCTCTCTTGATTTTGTGTTCTTTGCCTGAAAGCTGGAATGGCTTGGTAATGGCGGTGAGTAATTCTGTTCCTGGATCTAGTACCCTAAAATATGATGATGTGATCGGTGTTATTTTAAGTGAGGAAACTCGTAGAAAATCCTCAGGTGGATCTACATCAGGAAGTGCTTTAAATGCACAAAGCAGGGGCAGAACAATTGAAAGAGGAAGTAACTCTGGAAATCATGAGAAATCAAGAGGAAAGTCAAAGGGGAGGAGGTCTCAATCGAGAGGACCAAATGATTGCTGGTACTGTGGGAAACCAGGGCACAAAAAGAAAGATTGCTGGAATCGAAAGAAAAATGAAGGAGATAAATCAAATGGAGACAATGAGGCAAATGTGGTAAGTAACAAATCCGAAGAGGATGCTTTGCTTTTGTCTTTAGAGAGTGTTGATGATTCATGGGTTTTAGATTCTGGTGCTTCATTTCATGCTACACCTCATAGAGGTTATTTCATTGATTATGTCCAAGGGGATTTTGGGCTTGCTTATTTGGGGGATAATGAACCCTGTCAGATTGTTGGAAAGGGAAAAATTAAGATTAAGTTGTAGAATGGGAATCATTGGCTACTACATGAGGTAAGACATGTTCCAAAACTAAGTAGAAATTTAATTTCAGCAGGGCAACTCGGTGATGAGGGTTGTGTAGTTACTTTTAATAATAAAAATTGGAAGGTTTCAAAAGGTTCCCTTGTAGTAGAAAAAGGTGTGAAAGTAGGCACCTTATATCTTTGTACAGGTCATATTGTTCCTTCTACTTTGATTGTTTCAGAGAAAAATGAATATTCAGGAACAATTACTGCAGCTGAGCAGGGAGAACAAATAGCTGCTGTAGATTTTGATACAGCGCTATGGCACAATAGACTTGCACAAATGAGTGAGAAAGGTATGAAAGTACTTCATTCAAGGAAATTTTTACCAGGTCTAAAATGTGTGAATATGGATTTCTGTGAAAGTTGTGTGTATGGAAAACAAAAGAGAGTGAATTTTGTAAAGATAGGGAAGGAAAACAAAAAGGAGAAATTAGAGCTTGTGCATACAGATGTATGGGGACCAGCCCAGGTATCTTCCCTTGGTGGCTCTCATTATTATGTTACATTTATTGATGACGCAACTAGAAAAGTATGGGTTTATTTCCTTAGACAGAAATCTGATGTATTTCAAACTTTTAAGAAATGGAAATGCTTGGTTGAAAATGAGACTGGTAAGAAATTAAAATGTCTCAGATCTGATAATGGTGGTGAGTATTGTAGTCATGAATTTGAAGATTATTGCTCTGCTAATGGTATTCGTAGACAAAAAACTATTCCAAGGACTCCACAGGAAAATGGAGTGGCTGAACGCATGAACAAGACTATAATGGAGCGTGCAAGGAGCATGAGGTTGCATGTTGGGTTGCCCTTACACATGTGGGCGGAGGTTGTCAATACTGCAGTATATTTGATTAATAGAGGTCCCTCTACTCCTTTGGGCTGTGGTATTCCAGAGGAAGCATGGACTAGTAAGAAGGTGAGTTATTCTTTTCTCAAGACCTTCGGTTGTGAAGCTTTTGCTCATATAGACTCTAAAAATAGAACCAAGCTAGAAGCTAAATCAAAGAAATGTGTCTTTGTTGGATATGGCATTGATGAATTTGGTTATAGGCTTTGGGATTTTGAAAATCTTAAAATTATTAGAAGTCGGGATGTCATATTCAATGAGAAAGTGTTGTACAAAGATCTGTTGCAGCAACATGAGAAGAAAGAAGATGATTATGTAGTGCTGGATGATACTCCAAAAGCTGATGTTCCAGCCATTCCTCATGATGTGCAACAACTGCAACAACAAATACCACACACACTAGTGAATGTTAGATGGTCAACAAGGCAAATTAGACCTCCACAAATGTTTTCTCCCTCTTTGTGTTCTATTTTACTTACTGATGCTGGTGAACCTGAAAGTTATGATGAAGCTATGCAGGTGGATACTAAGATTCAGTGGGAGTCTGCAATGAAAGATGAAATGGACTCTTTGCTGAAAAATAAGACATGGGATTTGTGCAAGTTGCCTGCAGGTAAAAAGGCTTTATAGAATAAATGGGTTTACAGGTTGAAAGAAGAGGAAGGAGGTAAGAAAAGATTTAAGTCCAGGTTAGTTGTAAAAGGATTTGCACAGAAAAAGGGAATTGATTTTGATGAGATATTTTCTCCTATTGTTAAAATGACTTCTATTCGTACTGTTTTAAGTCTTGTGGCTACTGAAGATTTGTATTTAGAGTAGATGGATGTTAAAACAACCTTTCTTCATGGTGATTTGGATGAAGATATATATATGGCTCAGCCACAGGGTTTTGAGGTCAAAGGTAAGGAGAACTTAGTTTGCAAATTGAAGAAAAGTTTATATGGCTTGAAGCAAGCACCTCGGCAATGGTATCTAAAATTTGACAGTTTTATGCATGAGCATGGATATAATAGGTGTCATTCAGATTACTGTGTTTATTTTAAGAGGTTGGATGACGATAGCTACATTATTTTATGTTTATATGTTGATGATATGCTTGTAGCTGGGTCTAACATGGATCATATTAAGGGGCTGAAATGCCAATTAGCACATGCATTTGCTATGAAGGATTTGGGGGCAGCAAAAAAAATCCTTGGTATGAAAATTTGCAGAGATAGGAAGAACAGAACAGTGACGCTATCTCAAGCTGATTATGTTGAGAAGGTATTGAAATGTTTCTCTATGGAGAATGCTAAAGCTGTCAGCACACCTTTACCTGGTCATTTGAAATTGACTAAGGAGATGTGTCCCAAGACACAGGAAGAGGAGGATAAGATTTCCAAGGTACCCTATGCTTCAGCTGTAGGAAGTTTGATGTATGCTATGGTATGCACTAGGCCAGATATTGCACATGCAGTGGGAGTTGTTAGCAGGTATATGAGTCATCTAGGATTTGAGCATTGGAATGTTGTCAAGTGGATTCTCAGATATTTGAGAGGAACATCCAATAAGTGTTTACACTTTGGGGGCTCTACTACTGATTTACAGGGCTATGTTGACTCAGATTTGGCTGGGGATATTGATACCAGGCGGAGTACTACAGGTTATGTCTTTATTGTTGGTGGGGCAGTCGTGAGCTGGGTTTCTAGGTTATAGAAGATTAATGCTCTCTCCACTATAGAGGCAGAGTATGTTGCTGCTACAGAGGCAGCCAAAGAGATGATATGGCTTCAGTTCTTCTTGGAAGAATTGGGACATCCTCAGAAGGATAATTATTTGTTCACAGATAGTCAGAGTGCCATTCATCTTGCTAAGAATTCAGCTCTACATTCTAAGACCAAACACATACAGTTGCAGTACCATTTCATTCGGTCAGTTTTGGAGGATGGACAGTTAAAGCTGGAGAAGATACATACTAATGACAATCCAACAGATATGTTGACAAAGGTTGTAACAAGGGAGAAGCTGAACTCCTCTTCAGCTTTGGTTGGTCTTTTCGACTGAACATGAATAAAAGAACAGTAGAGTCCAGGATGGTTTGATCCAGTGGGAGCCCCATGTGGTTGTGGTATTGCTATAGGATCAGTCTCCAAGTGGGAGATTGTTGTTTAGTGTGGAGCCTAATCAATCCCCAAGTGGGAGATTGTTAGATTGTGGTGACTGATCAGGAAAGTACTATACATACTTCATAAATTTTTGGGCAGTAGCCAACATGGTAGCCGACATATTATGGCCGACATATGGCCGACTTGTTATAACCCTAAAGCGGTTCAATACTTATATAAAAGGGCTTAGGGTTGGGTATTTTTCATAATGTTGTGATATGAAATTGGTTCTTGCGGCGGTATTGAGCTGTAAGGGATTACAGATTGTAATCAGGTTGTAATCACTGGATTGTAATAAGATCGGACTTGCTGTTTGGTGGACGTAGCCCAGGGATTGGGTGAACCACATTAAATCTTGGTGCCTTGTGTTCATTTCTGTGTGTTCTATTATTTTCTGTTATTGGTTATATTTGCATGTAGTTTTTTATTTATGTCCGTGGTTTATCCTAACATTTTGAAGCCTCACCATGTGGGCTTGGGCTACTCGATTATTCTTATGTATTTGTGAAAACATAATATGAGTCTCTCTATTTTCCAAATAGCCCACCCACAAGTTTTGAACAAAAGTTTTTATGGGTGTGTATTTTGTTAGGAGCATTTAACTTTGCCAAGTTCATGTTTTTGTTGTGTGGTGACAATGCCACCCTAAGAACTTTGTCACCACTAAGTTGCATCACGACTAAACTAAAATTGTTTGTGTTTTCATCCACTCAAACCATCTTTCTCTATGATAATTGATCTAGGCTATATCTACTTCCCATGATTGTAAGCTTGAATTTGAATGCTAAAATTTGCTTGACCATTCACCTAGATTCCCAGATTATTTCTATTTATATACTTGTTTTTGTTCTTGGTTTGGCCTATTTTTTCCATCATATTTTAACTCCTCCTCTAAAGATGTAACATGTTTTCTTCTGCATATTCTCTATGAATTTATTATTATTATTTCCTTTCCTGCCATCATTTGATTTTTTCATTGTTATTTTTAACTCATCTAGTTTTGGAAAGAAATAATAAAACATTAGGCGATCCTCAAAAAAATAAATTCAATACTGGTTTGTCACTTATTGTTGACTCTATTTGTAAGACCCCTCCTTGCACACACTTGTTAAATATGAATTTCTCTAGTAATTCTCTTTATAGGAGAATATAATGGATAAAAGAGTGGGATGAGATTATCAAATGATATATTATTATGGTATTATGGTTTAATGCATATTCTCATAGGGATTATTGAAAACATGAATATATAACTATCATCACACTAAGAAGTGCTCATAAGATAACTTAATATTAAATGTTAGAGTAAATTTTTGTGCAAGTAACTATAGGAGAATACTATGTTATAAATGATAAAATATTACATTGTGTTGGGTTTAACCAATTATGTGGAAACATGAATTAGTGGCTATAGATTCGAGGTACCTTTGTATACTCTATATCCATATATGTATATCCTATGATTGATGGAACAAGAGTATTAGGATAGGGCTAGGACCCCTATGCATGTGTTAATATTTATTTATCTCGGTGAGTAATGCGATGTTATAGATTGAACTAATAGTAGATAAAGATTAGTGTGTGAATTATATTTTGAGATGAGATTGATATTGCTAAGGTGTTATATGAAACTTTTCACAGAAACATAATGTGATACTTATAGGCTTTAAATATGGATGAGCTATGTGTTTTAATTGGTAAATAAAATAGTAAATTATTGAGCCTTAACAATATAAGAGTATTGTGTTACAAATACTATAGTTCTAGGTTGAGATGAGTTTACCGATTGTGCTGGAATGGATTTAATCATAACATTGCACGTTGACCTAGAGAATGTTTGTACACCATAGATTTTATGAAGTTAATGAACTTTGATGTTATAAAGATGAAGATGGATTAGGGGTTCTATGATTTAAGGGTTTAAAAGGAAATGGGTTTTAGTCAGATTCTTGCGATGATTACCTTATTATGTTTTACTTATGATGTTTTGATGATATTATATATGCACACATTTAGATAGTCCACTTTGGTAACATAAATAGAATGTTTGGATTAACCTAAGACAAAAATAACAGTTATATGCAAATATAACCAATACTAGAAATTAGTAGATTGTATAAAAGAGAACACAAGACACCAAGATTTAATTTGGTTCACCCAACCCAATCCTTGGGCTACATCCACTAACAACAAGTCCAATATTATTATTATTCAGTGATTACAATCCACAATCCCTTACAGCTCAATACTGCCACAAGAAGCTACAATATCACCATTACATTATGAAATCCCTAACCTTAAGCCTTTTTATACAAGCTTTTTACCGTTTACATAATTAGGGCTAGAATAAATTGTCAGGTAGGAGAATAGCAATCAAGACCTTTTATAATATAAGGGCATTTTTGGCTTCAGGGGCGCTACCCCCAAAAACCCTCGCAGGGGCGTTGCCCCTCGACCCTATCCTATACTATGATAGGGAGTGCACTTGGGGTGCTGCCCCAGGACCCCACAAGGGGTGCTTCCCTCAAACCCCCGTAGAAATAATTTGGAGGGAAACCACATCGAATAAACCTTTGAGCCTGATTAGGCTCCACATCACAACATGGAATCAAGATTGGATCTAGTATAATTAGATGAATTATGATTAAAGGTTTAAGAATTAAATTAATGAATATGTTACGGGTGTTTCAATTATGTAAGTTCATTATATTTGATCATTGTTTAGAAATAGAAAAAGCTTATTGAAATGAAATTAGGAATGTTTAAAGTTGAATTTGATTATGCAAGTTAAATTGATATATAGGTGATTTTTCTTGAGCTATTCATATTTAAATTGAGTGTGTAGGGATTTAACCATGGTACTAAATCGGAGAACCAAGAGATAAACCTATGTGCATATAACGAAACCAAGATTGAATCTATTGAAGAGATTTGAATCACGTTGTTATGTATTTTAATTTTTAAATGCAAATTTAATGTATGTATTAAATTAATTCATTTTGTAATTAGTGACATGTGACTTGTAATGTGTAATGTCCTTTTATGGTGTCACTTGACACTTGTAATATTCATGTGTGGATGACATGTTAATTTAGGTTTTGAAAAGAAACACTTAGCCTAAAACTAAACTTAATTAAGTGCCTAAGCTAATCACAATTGTTAAGAGGCATTATATGAAGTTCCATAAAATAGAAATTTGAATTTAAATTTTAGTTTCACTTTTGAGGGCTAAAAAGTGGTCCTAGGAGCTTATTTAGTGGAAATTAAGTGACCATATGCTATTAGTATGAGTTAGGGACCTCTTTTTCACTACTAGAAGACCCAGAAAACTTTAGTGGTCCTCCTAACAACCTATTTTCCTAAAGTTGCAAAAATGGAGAAGTCACATAACCTTAGCCCTCCTCACACATTTGTCCAAACTTGTATTTATGAGAAGAGACAAGAATGATGGCCAAGGACTAGGATTCAACTCAAAAATTATTGCTAGTACATGGGAAGGCATTTGAAGGTCAATTTAGAGGGACTTGGACAAATTAGTGGGTGTTCACCCACTCTCTAGTTTTAGAGACATTAGGGTTTTGAAGATTGAAGCAAATAGAAAGGGGCTCTTCTCAACTATCAATTTCTATCACTTTTATGCAAGGTTGGTGGCTATTTCCAAGAAGAATCTTCAATTTGGTTGGAGATTAGCATGTTGATGACCTTTATTCATGTATTTCATGTTGTTGTTATTATGCTTGTGAAGGGATATGAATGGTGTTTTCAAATATGATTTTCTTGCACTTTTTTTGAGGGTTTTATTCTTGGGTGTGAAGGAATTAATCACCATTGGAAGGGAAGAAGTAGCCTTGGGTGAAGGGGTTAGTTGGTGCCTCCATTTTAATGTAGAGTCTATTCTCATGGAGAAGAGGGGAAATAAGCATAGAATATGGGCCATTGCTTGCCAATGATGTTTGACATCATTTGGGGGTGATAAGGAGAGAATGTGTATGGAAGAAATGTGATTACTATGAGCCTTGTGAAGGCATGAAACTACATGTATTGGCATTGGCATCTCCTCTTTGGTTGGCCCACATTCACCCTTGTTCATGGGTTCTTAAGTGAAACCCATTGTGAAGCCTTGGTTAGGGTGTTCTTGTGATGTTCTTGCATTTGTGAATGGATTGTGGATGTGACCTGTTCAGCCTTGGTTATGAAAGTTCAGTGGGTGGTCTCTTTGAGACCTAGGTTGAGAGGTGAGCACTCCATGGTTATGCACAATCTTATTTGTAGGTTTGTGGATTCGAGTTGGAAAGCTTGAGAGTTTTTGGATCTCCTATTGGTTTATTTTTGTTATGTTGTGATCAAGTGTTGTGTTCGAGAGTTTCTCCTTCTTCTCATTGTTATTTCTTAATTTTAATTGGGTGTAGAGAGATGAAGATTTATCTCCATGGTCATACCTTTGTATTGAATGTATTTTGGAAGTTAAAGTAAAGATGCACTTTGTTGAAATAATTGGTTGAAATTCTTATGTGAATCTCTTTATTTTTGTAGTAGTAGTGAAAGGAAGAACACATGTTTCATTGTGAAGTTGAATGTCTTTGTAGTGAAGAGAAAAACATTTTTACATTGTAATCTATAGTTAATTTTTAAGTGAATAAAGTTAACCTTTGAATTGGCTGCAAATTAATGGTATTCAAAGTAAATTGATATATCATCTTAGTTCAATGTTTTAGAGAAAGTTTAGACATGATTAGATGATCCTATAAAAAAGGAGGTTATGTTATTATGTTAATTCAAATTAAATTCATCCATGCCAATCATGTAATTTGATTAGGTTATTTGCTTTCGTAGAATTCGAAGAAAGAATAACTCATTATGAAGTTTTATTTCTAAAATTTAATCCTACTAGATTCAATTGATTAAATAGACTGACCAATCAGATTAATGAGCACATCAAAAAGCATAGTGTGAAACAATCAAATAGATGACAAACATGCTTGAAATCTAACCCATTAAATTAGAAAATTGGGGTAGTAAACAAAATTGATGTAAAATAAAAAATGCACTAGAAAACATAAACATGGTAAAAGTTTCTTTTTTGTAAAAAAGAGACCTACAAGACCTACAGGTCTCTAGAATTTGTATGGGAGGAAAATTCTCCCATACAAATGAAAATAAAATTCATTTAAATGTTAGTAAACCTTGACCCTCTTGTGGAATATAATTATTAAACACAACACTCTTCAAGAATAATAAAGGAAAAAGGTCTATTAAAAATGCTCTCACAAATTCCTATTTCAATATAATAATAATAACAAGAAGTGTGGTGTGGGCAGATGTGACCCCATGTGGGGCCCACATACCCCACACCCAACTCCAAAATAACTCCTTTACCTTATTTTCCACGCTTCATTTGTAAGTTAAATTTTAAAACAAAAAATTTAATGGCAAACATTTAGTTGAGGGGATCCATTGGTTGGATGCCCCACCTTGAAAACCCCAGCCTCCTCTTCCTCAAAGTTCTAGCCCTTGCAGTACTACATTTTCCCAATAATGAAACCTCCTCACATTATTTGACAACTTACTTGGTATGTGGACTGAGGGGCTAGGAAATAGGAGTTGTAGGGTAGGGGCTAGTAAGATGAGATATTGAATAAGATGGAATGGAGGTAGGTGTAGGTGTTAGGGAATTTGGTAGGATATTTAGGTAGTAATGTCAAGTAATTTATTATTTTTATTTTGGTTTATTTTTATATGTTTTTAGTTAATTAGTATTAGAGTAAGTTAGTTAGGATTATGTAGTTAGTAAGTAAGACTTGGTTAGTAAGACCTAGTTAGTAAGTAAGTAAATTAGAGGGTTAATAAAGTAATTTAATAGTTAGTTAATATCTAAATTAAAGTAGTAAAGTAGATTTAAATTAGTTGTTAGTAATTTAGATTGGATTAGTTGTTAATAAAGTTTTAGAATAATGCAAAAATAGGTTTTGAGGGGACCCAAAATCCCTTACAAAAATGAAAGATATACGATAAGTATCACCAGGTTTTACAAGGACCTGAAACCTAAAGTTCCCAATATAACATCGAAAACTAGGTTTTATGAGGATCTGAAACCAGAAAAATTATAAAAAAATTGAGGTTTTACAAGGACCTAGAACCTATAGTTAAAACAAAGAAAAGCTGAAAATAACAAAAAATAGAACCAACAACAGACCACGGACTAGAAACGAACACACCAACGAACAAAACCAGTAGCTAAATAAGCTCTTTGATGACCTTTGCTAACTCCTTGCCTACCTCTACAGTGCTCTGGATGATGTATTCCATTGCAGTCCTAAGAACCTTAACAACTTTCTTCTTCATACTCTACCTCATTCGCTGGGACCACCTAGACTCTTTACCACAACTGCATCTAGAGACATAATCTCCTCATTGCTTTTCTTCCCTAAACTAGTCACAACAACACATAAGTTGGAAGTAACTAACTCCATTTTATGCCCACTATCTTTGATCAATTGTTGGAGTTCCATTTCATACTCCTTCAGTTTCTCCAATATATTTCCAACTTGTCTTTCCAGTTGGGCTCTCATGATTCTTTCATGATCCAGATCTTTTTGCATATCGCTTACTTTTTCCTTTAGCACCATAATTTCATTATAGAACCATGAGTCACCTTAAAGGGAAGCATCAACTTTTAGCTTGGCTTTATGAAGAAAAGACAAATTCAGCTAATTAGTATCATCCCTACATCCTTCACCATACTTATTCCCAGAGTCATTATTAGTTTTTTGGTTTTCCTTGATATGGAATTGGTTCTTGGTAGTTAAGCCCTGCTACTCCATAATCTCCTCATGACTCTGCTTAATCATACATTGCTCTTTCATGATAAGAGCATTACCATCATCATTCTTTTCAGTTTTCGTGTCCATTAGGCTTTTAACCTGAGTAGAATCCATTTTTATGGTTGTAGGGTGAACACTTTTGATCCCCTTGTTTTGCCCTGATGCTTCAAAAACAAAATTAGATTATGTTTTCCTTTCTTTCTTACTTTCCAAATCATCCTTACCTGTAGACATGCCTCTACTACCGGAGTACCCATCTAGATTAGAGTTGAGGTCCCCCAATTCCATTTTATCATCATCTTTAATAGTATTTTTAGACTCTATAATTTCTTCCACATTTTTCTTCTTTTTCTCCCTTTTGTTACCCTTCTTGGAGCCCTTACTATCACTATATCCCTTCTTAGCTGTAATCTTAATTTTCTTAGCACTTTGATGAGGGTCACTACCAAGCAATTTACACTTCTTCTCCATAATGGGAGAGCGTTTGACAACATTTTTTTAACAAAAAAATTCAATTAATAAGATTAACCCCTCATGGAGCACAGGTCTAAACTCATTCTTCCTATGGACCTAGAGGCTACAAAGCAGAGAAAAATTCAAATGAAATGAGAAAGACAACCTATCCTTATACTAAAAATGATTTAAAAACACAAAATGAAATTTGTGTACCCTCTTAGATCTTCCATCTAGAATGAAGTATTCATGAAGACAGGATAAAACATCTTGCCATTTTACCTTAATTTGGCCCAAGTCATAGAAATCTCCAACCTTGACAAGCCTTCTCTCCTCTTCATCATTTTTGGAAATTTCTTGAAAGTTGCATTCAAAATGGTAGTCTCCTTACTAAATTTTAGGCCCCCCATTGGAAGACCCATAATCTTAGCAAGAAATTCCTCAGATAATTTAACTACAACACCATGCATTATAACCCTATCACCAATTCAGTTCTTGAAAAAATACTCAGTGATATGGGGCTTATAACCATGTAGTTTCTTGATATATGCCGTCACTTTTCCTTTTTGGAGAATATCCCACACAAGAGAATTCACCTTCCACTCCTTGCATGTAGTCGACTCTTGTTTCCTTGGCTCACCACTCATCTCGTAGTTTTCTTTGCACCTGCAACTTTTTTGAGAAACAATAAGAAAAATAGAGAACGAGGTATTTTTAATCTCCAAAAATCTTTAATGTTAAAATTTTCCAAGTACTTTTCTTGTTTGGTTAACCTAGAAGATGAGTGGGAATATACATCTTCCACATTTGATTCATAAAACTAGAATTGAAATTTTAACAAATTTCAACTTTTCATTTTTCTATTTTACTTTTTTTTTAAATATATTTTTTTAAAAAATTGAATATGATGAAATCAATTTTTTTTTCTTATTAATCCTTTTGACGTGGGTTTGTCCCCCTAGAAAAAGCATGTTAAGGATGAGGTCGTAGCCGCACTAATAAAATATGAAAAATGAATTAGATTGAGTAGGAGGAATTAATGGAGGAGTGCGTTAAAGAATATTTTAGTAGTCTCTGAAAAACCTAAAATTATTAAAAATGATGCAGAGAAATGTATAATGTTTAAAAATGATGCAAATATTTTGACCCATTTAAAGGTTTTCACAACTGCTTTGATAAGCTTGACTGTGGAATGAAAAACATAGGCAACTATGAAGAAATGAAGAGATGAGAAATGAAACGATGAGAGAAACCAAACACACAACGCACCAAAGACCTGTGGAAAGAAATCTTTGCCACCACTTCAAGCCTGAAATGCAAAATACTTGTACATAGTCTCACCATGGCTTAGTCATGGATACTGTTAGAAACCAAGAATTATAAGCAATGAAAATGACTCATTGTTACCTACTTCTGCACCAAAAATGGAAAGAACAAAACACATAGAGGTATAAGTGATGTAAAATGGTAACTTTGAATGGTATGAAGGGTAAAACAAATTAGGTTACAAGTCACCGGACTTGAAAAATTATTACATTATAATTTATTTCTACTCAAAAACTCAAACCTTGGATTTGATTCCCAATTCTTGCTATTTCGATAGAAGAGTGGTATCCTCACTTTTGGCCAAAATTAAAAGACTGGAATTCTAATTCCATTTAAGATTTTCGACCCAAATACCAAATTTGGCTAAACCCAATTTTGCATATTCCAATTCTAGTCCAATTCAGCGAAACAAATGGACCTTGTTTTATCCTATTTCTCTCAAGTTGCTAATAGCTCGACATTTTCTCTTATATCATTTTCCTATCAATCTTTTTATAATTGTTATTTATTGTAAGATTTATTCCATGTAAATATTTCTTTATTCATTAACTATTACAAATCATTCTTTGTTTCCTTATTATGTGTACAACTCACATTGAAATGTTACTATTTTACTCTTATTATCATTTTTCAACTCTTAATTATTCACATTTACTATTTTGACAAATAGTTCTCTCTAGTTTTAGTGCTTAATAGCCTCTTTAATTAAAAATTTTACTTAAAAAAAGTGTTGTTTCACTATTCAATTTATATGTAAAAAAAATTACTTAAGGATTTATCTTTTAATAATTAGTCTTTTTTCAAAGTAAAACTTTCATTTAAAATAACTAAGCTTATAGAATAGTAAACTCAAGTTCCTTTAACGAAAGTTTCTAGTTTAGTTTTTTATTAAAAAATTGTTTTAGGCGTGTGAAATCTAAAAGATTTTTTGTTTCTTTTTTTACATTTTTTAAAAATAATTAAAATAAAATATTTAAGTTTTTTATCATCTTGAATATTAACTATTAAGTTAATAATATTGTTTTTTTAATTATGACTTTTTGGTCACCATTTTTTTAAAATATAAACTATTCTTAAATTTTATATTTTAATTCAACATACTTGTTTTGAATAGGAAATAATAAATTTTTTTCTATTCATTTTAACTAAGTGTGGTATCCACACAAAATTCAAGTTTTTGATTTTTAGTTCAAACTTAACTTTAAAAAAAAAAAAATTTGTTTGATCTCCTTCTATCAGGTAATTACATTTTTTAACGATTCCTATATTGCTTACTTGAATTTACTATCTTGATTATGCTCCATAATATCAACCATCTGGTCTTCATATGATCTTATTTTCTATGATTTTAATCATGTGATTTCATAACATGATGTTAAAGGTATATTTATTCGAGTATATATGGGTGCACACATATATGCTCAAATAAATATACAAGCTAATTTAACTATGATGACTACTAATAAATGTGTTTCATACATCAAATAAAATAATTGAAGTACCCTTGTTCACCCTTAATGGAGTTTTCTACCTAATATCTATACATTTATGCATTGCTCATTGCTCTTCCAATTTATCTTTTCATATTTCTCAAATTATTTGGGATTATGAGTTATCATACACAATCACCTTCAAATTTACTATGATCTATTGATTCATACATAGTTGTAGTTTTATGCTTTTATAGCATAATTTTATGCCCATGTTGGCACTGTATGGTTTATACCATTGATTTATATGAAGTTTATTAGATTTTGGTGTAAGTTACATAGGGAGCCAATTTTTTCAAGGCTAACTATCGAGGACCCCCAGTTATACTTGATTCATATTATGAAGGACCCATTAGTTATAACCTAATCATAGTTGCCTTATCCGACCCATGGAGAACCCCTCCATCCTCAAATGGTGTACACTTAATTTATATGGAGTTTCCCTCAACTTGGTTCTATTTGTTCCACTTTGAAAGGTAATATTTCAATGGAGCTCCCCTCCATTTGATTCTATTTGTTCCACTTTGAAAGATGATATTTATATAGAGTTTCCCTCCATCTTGAGATCTATTTTTTCTACTTTGGAAGTTAATATTTACATGGAGTTTTCCTCCATTTGTTCCTCGTGAAGAGGATGTTATTTGATGTAGGAGCATCCTAGGCTTGCTTGCAATCCTGCATATTTGGAGGAATTTTGGTTAAGTGTTGAGGAGCATCAAGCTTGGATTTTGGTGGAGTTATGCTTTCATGGTTAGGGATGTGTTGGAGACATATTGGAGAACCTTTCCTCATGATTGCAGTTTTATGCTTTTATAGCATCATTTTATGCCCATGTTGGCACTGTATAGTTGTAGTTTTATGCTTTTATAGCATCATTTTATGCCCATGTTGGCATTGTATGGTTTATACCATTGATTTATATGAAGTTTATTAGATTTTGGTGTAAGTTACATAGGCAGCCAATTTTTTCAAGGCTAACTATCAAGGACCCCCAGTTATACTTGATTCATATTATGAAGGACCTATCAGTTATAACCTAATCATAGTTGCCTTATCCAACCCATGGAGAACCCCTCCATCCTAAAATGGTGTACACTTAATTTATATGGAGTTTACCTCAACTTGGTTCTATTTGTTCCACTTTGAAAGGTAATATTTCAATAGAGCTTCCCTCCATTTGATTCTATTTGTTCCACTTTGAAAGAATATATTTATATAAAGTTTCCTTCCATCTTGAGATCTATTTGTTCTACTTTGAAAGTTAATATTTACATGGAGTTTTCCTCCATTTTTTCCTTGTGAAGAGGATGTTATTTGAAGTAGGAGCATCCTAGGCTTGCTTGCAATCCTGCATGTTTGGAGGAATTTTGGTTAAGTGTCGAGGAGCATCGAGCTTGGATTTTGATTGAGTTATGCTTTCATGGTTAGGGATGTGTTGTAGACATATTGGAGAACCTTTCTTCATGATTGCATAGAGATCGGATGGATTGAGTTGAAGTTTGAGCCATTTTTGGTTTCTGGGTGCCTATTGTGAGTCGTGTAACTAATTTTATGAAATGGATTAGAGGATGTGAAGTTTACGGACTGAAGAGGACCTAGATTACTATCTCTAGTTAAGTTCGCTAGTCCTAATTCATTATAAGTTGGGAGATATGGAAATTCTCCTTGAGTATCAATTTTTGGTAGTTTTGCGCGACCAGTTTCTGTGCGTGACTTCCAAGATGAATCCAAAGTTATCCTTAATGAATCAACCTTAGTGAGATTAAGGGGTTGTAGAGGACCTAGATTACTACCTTTAGTTCAAAGCATGAGTTCTAATTCAACTGGAATTGTGAGATATTGTGATTTTTCTCGGATATCAATTTTTTAGACATTTAATTTTTGTTGGAGGTTGACTTGTGGCTCTTCAAGTATTTAATGATAGGTTTATTTAGTTTTTACCATTCTAGGCTAACTTGTGGCTTAGATTGGTATAATTAGGGGTCTTGTGGAGTATTTTAGTCATTCAATTGGGATGGAATGAAGGATAGATGCGAATTTGAAGAGCTAGAGCTGCAGCTTAGGAACTAGACGATCTCTTGGTGGACCTGAGGGTACAAGTGTGGATTCTTCTTGGTGTTCTTATCCAGTTGTGTATTTGGACTAGATGAGATTGGTTTTGTAAGTTGGATCTTGTTGGATCTTATAGAACTAATTTTGTAATTGCTATTTGTATTTGGCCCTAACCTAGAAGGCCTTACAACCAGGCATATTGTATGTAATCAGTTATATTTTATGAATAAATTATTGTAATTAGGTATCAAATCTTGCATTGTTTCTTCTTGCTATTGTGTTTTCGCTATGTGGTTATATTTTTTGGGGCTAGGACATCTCCTTTGGGGATTCTCTTGACTTGCACTATGTCAGGTGGTATCAGAGCTGAGGTTGTTCCTGTGTGTGTTGACAGATCGCTGAAGCTGAGGCAGTTTACACCAAGATTTGCAAAGAAGGTTGATCTTGTGGTTGATTGATCTTTTGGATTGGTGGATTTTTTTCTTAGGGTTTTCTAAAATTTTGGAAGATGCCTCCTAGAAGATTGGACCCTAGGGAAATTGATGATCTTAGTGATGCTATGGAAGAAAGGATCTCAGAGAAGATAAGAGCAGAGTTCAGATTTGGGATTGCATTGATGAAGAGTGACATGATTGCTGAAATTGTAAGTGCTTTAGGTGGTGTACCTAGGCATGTGGGTACTAAAGGTAGTTATGAGGAAGTTGTCAAAGACTTTGAAGTTGTTGGATCAAGTGGTGAGAATAGAACTGATCATGTAGAGAGACCTATTGGAATTAGGGTTGGTTAGTTTGCTCGACCTAGATCTCAACTGAAGCCAAAGCATAAGATGGAGGTTTCTAAATTTTCAATTACTTTGAGTCTTGAAGACCTGATTGATTGGATTGGTGAATTGGAAGACTAATTTGAGCTTGAGGATATTGAGGATCCACTTAGAGTGAGGTTAGCACAAACTAAGTTGAAGGGACATGTTACTCTTTGGTGGGAAGAACTATAAAGAGATAGAGAAGAGGAAGGTGAAATGAAGATCACTAGATGGAGATTGATGGTGGCTAAGTTGAAAGCTAAGTTCATTCCTATTGATTATGAACTTGAGTTGTTTAAGATGTTGTATAATTTGAAATAAAAGGATATGACTATGAAGGATTATACCGAGGAGTTCTACAAGTTGGCTATTCGGTCTAGGCATAGAGAATTTTCGAAAGAGAAGGTAGCTTGGTATATTATTGGTTTGAAATTCAATATTCAGGATCAGGTTGGTATGCTAAATATTTCTTTGGTTGAGGATGCTTATTAGTATTCTTTGAGATCAGAGGAGAAGCTAAAGAGGAAGAATCAAGGTAGTTCCCAAGGGAAGGAGAAGCATGATAGTTCGACACAAGCTAAATCGAAAGCAGAAGGTGAACCAAAACCTGTTGAATAGAAATAAAGGATAGGTGGAGGTGGGTTTAGAGGTAATTGTTTCAAGTGTGGTCAAGAAGGGCAGAGATCTTTTGAAAGTCTGATTAGGAAGAAAACTGTTGTTGTGAATGAGGTTGAATTCCAGGAAAATTGACTTGAGCAAGCAGAAATTTGTTGGTTGGGTGAGTATTGGTTGGTGAAAGGACACTGGATTCTTGTCAAAGGACTAGTTTTTTCAAGACTTTTTGTAAGTCGAGCGGAAAAATCTACAAGCTGGTTGTGGATGGTGGTAGTATTGATAACCTTGTTGCTAAAGAGATGGTTCAAAAACTTGGTCTAAAGAGATTGAGACATCCTTATCCTTATCGAATTAGCTGGTTGCAAGGTGAACATGCTTTGGAAGTGAGGGATCAATGCCTTGTGATTTATAGATTGGGTAGTATAGGGATCAAGTGTTGTGTGATATTGTGGATATGAACAATTGTCATGTGTTACTTGGTAGACCTTAGCAGTATGATTACAGGGTTGTGCATGATTATGTTAGGAATGAGTTTATTGTTGAGAAAGGTGGTAGGAAGTTTTCCCTGATTCCTTTGCATAATGAAGAGCTTGGTAGGAGGAACCTGAGTATTGGTAGCCAAGTTGAGTTCGCAGATTTTCAGAAGGTTGGAGATCAACATGAAAAGAAGACCTTTGGAACACCTATGGTGGATGTGAAGAAGAAGAAGAAAAACAAGGGAAAGAGCATGCAAATTGAAGACTTGGATGACATGTATGTGAAGAACCAGTTTAGGATTTATGTGTTGAATCCTATTAGATGTTCTTCCAGTTACTAGAACATCTTTTTGAACCTAGAGTGTCTGATGCAGGAGCATCCTAGGCTTGCTTGCAATCTTGCATGTTTGGAGGGATTTTGGTTAAGTGTTGAGGAGCATTGAGCTCGGATTTTGGAGTTATGCTTTCATGGTTAAGGATGTGTTGGAGACACATTGGAGAACCTTTCCTCATGATTGCATAGAGATTGGATGGATTGAGTTGAAGTTTGAGTTATTTTTACCTTGTTGTTGGAACTATATTTTTTGGTTTCTGGGTGCCTATTGTGAGTCGTGTAACTAATTTCTAAAATGAGTTAGAGGATGTGAAGTTTAGGGATTGAAGAGGACCTAGATTAATATCTTTGGTTAACGCCACTAGTCCTAATTGATTATAAGTTGGGAGATATGGCAATTTTCCTGGAGTATCAATTTCTGGCAGTTTTGCATGAGGGGTTTTTGTGCATGACTTCTAAGATGAATCCGAAGTTATCCTTAATGAATCAGCCTTAGCAAGCTTAAGGGGTTGTAGAGAACCTAAATTAATACCTTTGGTTTGAAGCACAAGTTCTAATTCAATCAAAGCTGTGAGATATCACGATTTTTCTCAGATATCAATTTTTTAGACATCTAATTTATGTTGGAGGCTAACTTGTGGCTCTTCAAGTATTTAATGTTAGGTTTATTTAGTTTTTAGCATTTTGGGCTAACTTGTGGCTTAGATTAGTATAAGTAGGGGTCTTATGGAGTCTTTTAGTCATTTAGTTGGGATGGAATGAAGGATAGATGTAAATTTGAAAAGCTAGAGCTATGACTTAAGAACTAGAGGATCTCTTGGTGGACCTGAGGGTACAAGTGTGGATTCTTCTTAGTGTTCTTATCTAGTTGTGTATCTGGACTAGCTAAGATTGGTTTTGTAAGTTCGATCTTGTTGGATCTTATAGAACTGATTTTGTAATTGCTATTTGTATTTGGCCCTAACCCGGAAGGCCTTACAACTAGGCATATTGCATGTAATTAGTTATATTTTATGAAAAAATTATTATAATTTGGTATCAGATCTTACATTGTTTCTTCTTGCTGTTGTGTTTGTGTTGTGTGGTTATATTGTTGGGGGCTAGAACATCTCCTTTGGGGATTCTCTTGCCTTGCACTACTTCTTTATTTATGGAGTTCCCCTCCATTTTCATTTGATTTAGCCCATCTTGAAGATAAAATGCTCTTATTTGAAGGCAATATGTTGTTAATCCTCATAATCCTTATCTTTTGTACCTTAAGGGAAATATGTTAAAAAATATTGTTGTGATAATGCTAATGCGATAAACATGTATCTCATAATGCTTTAATAAATATACTAATACATCATAATTCTCTACATACTTTATTGCTTAGATCATGAGTCATGTAAGTTATGGTGTTGCAACCCATTAACTTGCAATGGGATGATTCATTAGTGGTTTGTCTATATCCATGTGATTGATGCATTGTTGATGCAGGTTTCAATAGTTGGCCTTGTTTGTGGTTGTTTGTGCATTGGTATATTCTTTTTCATGAGATAATTGGTTAATACTTTAATGTCTACATTGTACTTCTTTTGATATTTTGAGGATACAATATATCTTGATATCAGGTTAACTCCATTGCTTTGAGGTGACATGCTACATTTATCTCTCTATCTTAGTTACTCTATGAAGTTTTTCCAACTTGAATATAAAATGGAATTCTCTTTGTGGATAGCTGCCTTGTTTCTTATTTTTTCAGGTCATCCACCATGGCACATACAAGACATCATCATTTAAACATATCCTATGCACCACAAATTCACTTGAAGATGTAGCACATTCAAAGGATCTATCCACTTTTCTTAGCTCTACAAATATGAATATATAGAAGACTGTGGAGACATTTGAAGATTAAGTTGCAGTTTTTTTGTAAATTGGGTTTGATACCCCTTGTTGTAATATCCCCAAGTAAATATCATGGGGCAGGGGGGCGGGGATGATTTGGGGTGTTAGAATTATTAATCTTTCCTTGGTTGTATTTATTTATTAAATGGGATAAACCAAGGTATCCCTTATGTATTTTATCCTCTTGTCCATGTGTGAGGACATGCCATTTTTAGTAATTCATTTATTAAGGAAATAAGGTCATTACTCCTTAAGAGGATTATGACACTTTTTATACACACACTTATGAATGTGGCATTCATTCACTTAGGAGTTACTAAATAACTCTTCCTCTCATCTTTATATAAGAGATGCTCCTCTCTCATTCTTTTATACCACACACTCACTATTTAGTTCTTGTAATGAGCATATGGCTCCATTTTCTCTCTTCCACTCTCTCACTCTCTTAATTTTTAGGCATTTTCATCATTCATATAATCACAAGGGGTTTTCTTTGCTTTCCCCTTTCAAAAATCTCTCATCTCCTCTCTCATGTTGGTCTTGGAAAGCTCTTCTAAAGCTTGGAGTTTATGGTAACTATTTTCATAGCAAAACTCTCTTGGATGTTATTTTATTTTTCCATTTTATTTCATCTCCATTATTTCTAATATTGATCATACACAATAAAGTGACTTGTGAGGCCATGTGGCTCATTGTTAGATATTTAGGTAGAGAGTTCTTACAAGTGGATAGATAGATAAGCTCCTTGAGCTTCATGCTAAAGGAAAATTTTGATTTCAATCTTGAACCAAACCTATATGCCTATAGTGTAAGTTTGCATGTTGCTAGCCAATTGTTTCCAATTTAATGAATCTATAATAAAGCAAGCATATGTTCTTGCATTCTCTTCGTTCCTTGTTTCCCTTTTTTTGGTTAGAGTTTCATGACTTTCTATTAGTTGTGCGAGTAGTCAGAGTCACCGAGTTGAGCAAACCTTGTTGATTTTTTATGACTCAGTATGAGTCTAAAATATGATACATAATTTCATGTGTGTGTGTGTGTACATATAATTATAAAAGTATATAATTTTAAGGGTATTATCATTTTGTTGAGACATTACCAAGTTATAGTCAAGTTACGAGTTGATTTTACCTTGTTGAGTCTAAGTCTAGGAACTCTGATTTATGTTGTGTGACTTTTATTTCATGGTTGGACTGTCCTCTTTGAGGATCCTCCTATCATAATTGTGCGAGAGTCCTAACTAATGTTTATGCTATAAAAAGCTCAAATACAATTAACTAACATAAATGAAATATTAATCTTAAAAGATTGTTCAATGGGTACTCTTACATTTTTTATTTATTTTAGCATTGAACATTTCATAGTGGGGCTTCTCATGACTCTAATTTGAGGCTAATGAGTACTAATTTTTCTACTCGGTGGCATTTTTAAAACTGGGTAGTCTTTAATTCTATCATTTAGTGTGAGAATTTAGGTAAGATCCTAATTAATGTTTCTACAAGTGATCTACAAACCTACTTTTTGTTGCTTCATGTAGAGTGATTTCTATCAATTCAACAATATGGATATGATGTGTTAGTGAAATATGTAACATGGACTTTGTAGTCCTTACTAATTATATTTGACATAATATTAGTGGCAAACAATTCCTTTTTCGAACAAGAGGGAGGATGTCCCACCTCCATAATAGCATCAGATTCCATACTTTGAAGCTCTTTGTAATCTTCAGTGTCACGCCCATGGATAACTCCATCACAACTTGCCCTCTCGGTGTATCGCCAATGGACACATCAAAGAAAACCCTAAGGTTTTCATCTCATAAAAGTACAGAAGCAAAGTGTGAATGCTTTAAAAAAGCATTGAATAGTTGCAACGCCAAACAACTAACAGTTTCTCAGAGGGTTTTCTAGGCGATTTGGCCTCCCGAGTCCAACATGTTCTTGAACATTTAGAAATTCTAGGGAAAGAATTGAATAAATGAAACTTTCAATTTTTTTTTGACTTTTTTATATCAACAATATCTTTTTTTTATTGTTATAATATTACAAATTATTATTTTTTGAGGAAAATTAAATGTAGGACTTACTCAAACTAATGAAAAATCATAAAATCTATATTTAGACAATAAAGGAACCAATAAGAAATTTTGCATACCAACAAGAGCTCTTTGAGAGCCAGAGTTTGTGCCTTTTGTACCATCTTTAGGGTTGTAGTTATAAGAATGTATTCAAAAACAAAAACAAAACAAATTATAAACTTTATTTTATTATATTATACAATGTATTATAAAATTTAAAGTTGTAATAATTTTAAAAATTAGAAGGTCTCATTAAATGAATTGATAAAGTAACAAAATTTATAAAAGTAAAAAATAAAGATTGATATTTCTATTTTAATATTTAAAGTAATTAAATAATTTATCTAATAAATTTCATTTAAAAAAAATGATAGTTGCTTTCAATATTCAATTTTTTAAACATGTTACTCTTTAAATTTGAAAAAAAGTCTAAAAGATTCGTTTTTATAGTTTTCTCATATAATGAAAATAAAATAGAAATAGTAAGTAGAAATAATGTAATGTAATTTTTAAAAAATATTATTAATTTTATTTTTTATTAAAAATGTTAAAAAGACATTTATTATAATGAACAATGACATTCATATAGAACATGAATCTAAAAAAAATAGTTAAAATATTATAAGTAAAATGATAACTTTTTTGAATTAGTGTAATAATATTTGAAAACATTTTAAGTAAAACATATTTTTTTAATGATATATATATTAAATAATGTGATAAAAGTTTGAAAAAGTATTTTTTAATTTAAATTTTTGATGCATGGATGTATTATATCTGTGTATACTCCACAAATAAGTTTCAATAAATTTGACATATGACTACCACTGTACATAGCCACAACAAATTTAGTTTGATGTGTTTGCAGTGAGATAATTGTTCTAGAAAGAATTGATGGCATTATAATATTAACATTGGATGGTTGCATCATATTTACATTAACTTTGTTGATGTAAGGACTAAGTGTAATTAATGGTGCAGTATTTCTAATGAGAGCATTATTGTCTTGCTCATGACCCCTTCCCTCAACATTCTCTAGAACTACTAAAATGGTGCAACAGATTGTTGCTTTCTATCACAATCAGCACGAAGGCCAAATTGTTCTTCGATGAGTTTACCTGGTTGATTAGCCAGGCGACAGTTTGGTTCTAGAATTGGGCCTACAAGAAGGCAAGACACCAATTTTTTGCACCTTTTAGCTCAAAGAACCCTAATTTGAAGACGTAATTTAGGGATTGTTTTCTTTTGCATTCCTATGAGAGTGTCCCCCATGGCTATGGCGTCCTCTACATAAGATATGGGTTTTATTTGAGACTAGGTCATGGCCATTGACAACTTTGTCTCTTCAATTCTGACAAGTCGAGGTATGGGAGGACTCTGTTACATCCCAAATTTTGTCCTAGTTTTAAAATTACTCATAGCTTTTGGATTTAACAGATTTTTCTTTCATGATCATGTAAAGTGGGTAGTTATTTATATCCATTGTATTAAGTATTGATGAAGATGGTCGTTAACCATTATTTTTTATATGATGTTTAGCAGTTGCTTGATTTTGGAATTATGGTTAATAATTTAAAAGTCTTTTAAATGTTTATATGAAAATTATTAAGGAACTGTTATTATGGTGGAAGTGTTTCACGAGTGATTGAAAGAGAAGATGAAGGGGGGAAGCATTGCTAAATGAGATCAACAAAATGGGATACTTGCTTAGTCCAGTCAATAGGATTGACAAGAATGACCTTAAACTTCTTTGTTAAGGACCTAACAACTTGAACTCAGGATGCATCTATAGGACCACATGAGCTATTAAATAAATAATTCAAGAAACATAAAATAATTTAATTAAAATACAATACGTACCTCAAATGATCTTTCACCTTATTATTATAATATATATTTATGTACGTACACATAGATATAAAAATGAAGTGACGCCATCATATTATTTTCTTTTAATAAAATGATGCCACCTCACCAATATATTTACATGTACATATATAAATACAAATCATAACAATTTTTGAATTATAACCTTCAAACTCCTTCCATCCTTTTTTCTTTTTCTTTTTTGTTTGAAACTGATTGAACTCTCGACATTTTTAATTGACAAATATTCCTTAAGTTACGGAAGCCAAAGAGTCTTTTTAAGACCTTTTTATATCTTGAGCCAGGTGAGAAAAAGACACAATAACTCCCATTTCTGATTTCTTTTTAATATCGCATTCTTCCTTGCTTAATGCGCATCCTTCACCATCGATACTCTATTGAATATGTACAAGTCCATTGAAAACCTCTTCCATTTCAGTGCCATCCTAATATATAGTCCGTCGTTTATGCTCTCTCCTTACTAAAGATTAAGCAACTATTTCCACATTGTGGTTACATCTACAAGCAACCAAAGAAGAGCTAATTTACAAATTGATTTGCAAGACTTCAAATAGTTCCAAATTTATATTAGGTCATGTGATAATAATTTCCAAATTAAAGTTATTCCAATGTTTTTACAAATCGATTTCCATAGTTGTAGCTGTAGATTTTCTTCATTTATAACTAAATAACTCTAGGGAGTTGCTTACCTATAAGCATAGTGAAGTATCTATAACATGGAATCATAAGTTATCCTTGCCAATAGACCTTGGAATTAGATGATAGTTATTTCTACAATTATTTTTTTAAGAATATAATTACGTAATCATAGATTGTGAAATGCTGGAAGTATGTAATCTTCATGAATCATGAAGAGTTGGATGCTCTAAAATTTCAAACACCTAGGACTCACCAAATTTTTAGTCATGGAAAAGGTGAAGAGGTGAGATGAAATCTCCAAGGATAAAGAAAGTAAAATCAAACTTGATACATTAATTAAATAAATCTTACTTAATAGCTCATGCTCATCCCTAATTATGTTTCTTATTGTCAAGTTGAGTGGTGGTGATCAGGTCATTGAACCCATCAGAAAACCTTTGCCAAGGTAGTTTAAAGGCATGGTTGCCATCTTTTGATCACTTGATGTTAGTGGTGCTAGCTATGCAAACATGTTCATCCATAACTATGCGGGCATTCTAAACACCGGGAAGCTTATGTGGCTAGAGTAAGAATATCCTAGACTCAATCCTGAGGTAGGGAGGGCCTTTCTAATTCAATAGATTATGCGGGGATAAGTATGGTTTGAGGTTGGGAGGTTAGCCTAAGTCAATGCTTCTCCTCTTACCAAAAGTCGAGGCTTGCACAACCAACTAAAGACCCACCAGATGATATTTGTATGTTTTTTTTCTTCTTTCCATGATAAGCATGTACTTACTTGTATGTAGAAAAGATATTTAATTGTTAATTTAGTTATTTTTAGTTGATTATAGATAATATTACTTTTAGTTAATCGTTAATCTAGTTATTTTCAGTTGATCATAGATATAGTTATTTTCAGTTAATCTTTAATCTAGTTATTTTTAGTTAAACGTTAATCTAGTTATTTCAATTGATCATTAATATGGTTATCTTAGTTGAACATGATTATTTCAGTTAATTGTTGATAGTTAAAATAGCTAATGTCAAATGAAAAGGAATTCAGTTATCTACTCAATGAATATCTTTATAAATTGTCTTTGTTTTTGTTATGAAAAAACATTTGTTACATATGGTATTAGAGTGCTGGGTTCAACTCTGAACCTAGGGCACACTACCTTCCATGTAAACCTAAAAAGTTTTTAGAATAAATGTATAGGATGCAAGTACATAAAACCCCCCGCAAGAAGGCTCAACATCCCATCTTTTCTTACTTAATTAAAAACATGCCAAAATTTGACTACACTTGCTGCTCCATGCCCCAAGATAATGAAACCTTGAACCAAGCATTACAACAAATGAATAAAGAAAGAGTCAAGTGGACTCCTGCTAGTAAAGCAACATATAGTAACAAACTAATTCAAAACTGGAGTGATCATTAGGGTAACTCTCTTCTGCGTTTTCACAAATCCTAGATGATGCAAGATATGTACAAATCTGAATCATAACTAAATGCTAAGAAGCAAGATTAGATTCCATAATGTAAACATTCTTAGTAGAGGAGTTTTTTTTGTAAATAAGGCTACCATGAATGCAACAAAAAAGTCTTAAAGTTAGTTAAATAAATTGGTTTAATTCATGTGTTACATGCACTTGTAAAAACTCTTTTAATTGTTGTAGGTAAACTTTAAAAAAAATTAAAAATTAAAAATAAAATAAAAATATATACAATAAATTGACACAAATTTTGTAAATTCATAGGTTAAACCAATAAACAAACAAAATGAGCAGCCACAAAAATGTTGCAGATTATGACATGTTCTGTGAAAACACACAATCAGCCACTGATTGGTTACTTCAGATTTTGCAAGAAACACAATTGCAGATTGAAAATATGGAAAAGAGAATGAATGAGATGGCAGCCCAGATGGGGCATAACTGTGAGGAAATACAATCATCACCTCCTATTAGAACAGAGACAGAAGTCTCTAGATATAATAAGAAAACCTCTTCACCCACTCAAACTAAAAAACAAAAGAAACAATAAATAATGACTGATTTGTTAGCAGATATTAAGAAAATCAAACCACCCAAATTTGTTGATTCTAAATTTGGAGAGAATGCATAAGCTTGGTTAATTGAAATGGAATAGTATTTTGAAATTAGGAACTTTTGAGAAACCTCAAAGGTAGTTTGGGGAATATACCACTTTATTGGAGAAGTTGCTACATGGTGGGGAAACACCAAAGTCAAGCAAAACATTAAAACCACTGAGATTACTTGGGAAAAATTTGTAACCATTTTTAGGAATTGTTGGCTACCCCAAACCTTTTATGACCAAAAATTATTGGATTTTCAAAACCTCAAGTAAGGAAACATGATTATACATAAGTATTGGGAGAAATTTACCATACTACTAAAGTATGTACCACCATATTAGCAAAATAGAAATCTGAAGGTGAGGAAATTCATTATGGGTCTAAATAATACAATAGGAGGAGTAATTGATGTTCTCACTCCTCGAACTATGGAGGAAGCTTTAGAGAAGGTTGTTCGATAGGAATAAAAAATCAAGAGGGATGACTCCATTTGGGATAATAAAAGGAAAACAAACTGGAATATGAAAGGTGTAGTTACTGGATCTCAGAAGAAATAGTTTAAAGATTTCAAGTATAGTGAGCCAAAATCAAAAGGAAATGAAATCCAGGATTTCAAAAGTAATTTCAGTATAAGTAAAAATAATAAGAGTAATGAAAAAAAGGGGCCACCTTTGGGATGTGACAATTGTGGGGGAGATCACTATGCTAGTAAATGCCCCATTAAACCTAATACCAATCAGCTGCACCAACCACCTCTTCCATAATAGCAACATGTTTATCAACAAAGAATCCACACAACCCTAGACAATAGACAAGCAAAACAACAAATAGATCTGATTGAAACTTTGGGCAAGATCTATGGGAAACCTGTCTCTATTTTAATTGATACTAGAGCTTCTAAATGTTTTATATCACCTAAACTATTAAGTAGCTTTCCAAAGAGGTCTAGTTTTATGAAAAAACCATGGACAGTCGAATATGCAAACCAGTCAAGGGCTAAGGTAGAGCAGTGTCTGTTTGAGGCTCAGGTTGATTTTCCAAAATTTTCCACTGAATTGAATTTATATGTAGCACCTCTTGGGTCTTACGACATTATTATAGGCATTAATTGGCTTAGTGAGCATAAGGTCAAGGTGGATTGTCTTGCCAAAACTGTAGATTGTTTGGATGATCAAGGAAAACATACAAGCATTATAGGGATTAAATATGAAAATAAATCAAAAAAAATATCTGCCATGCAACTTAAGAAATATGGAAGGAAAGGCTGTGAGATTTTTGTAGTAAGAGTTGAAGAAATGAGAGATCCTATAAACACCACTTATGGAGATGACTACATTTTTGAAGAAATTAGAGAAAAGTTAAAGAAATCTTTCAAAGAAAAATATACCTATCTAAAGAATTATCAAGATGTGTTTCCTGAAGAACTACCTGATTTACCACCATCTAGAGTCTTTGATTGTACCATAGATTTGATAATAGGAGTAGAATCCATTTCTCAAGCACCATATTGAATGACTACCACAAAATTAATGGAGTTGAAAATATAATTATAGGATATGTTAAACAAGAAACTGATTTAGCCCAGTGCTTCACCATGGGGAGCCCTAGTATTTCTTGTTAGGAAGAAGGACAAAACCATGAGATTATGTATAGATTACATAATGCTCAATAAGGTTACCATCAAGAACCAGTATCGACTTCCTAGAATTGATGACCTTTTTGAACAAATGAAAGGTGCAACAATATTTTCAAAAATTGATTTGAAGTCAAGATATCACCAGCTTTGTATTAAGGATGAAGATATTCACAAAACTGCATTTAGAACTAGGTATGGACATTATGAATTCATAGTGTTACCTTTCATGTTAACCAATGCCCCAACAACTTTTACGAACTTAATGAATAAGATATTCCAAGATTGTTTGGATAAGTTTGTGTTGGTCTTTATAGATGATATTCTAATCTATTCAAAGAATGAGGAAGAACATCAAGAACATCTAGAAAAAGTTTTACAAAGGTTAAGAGAACATAAATTATATGGAAAATTGTCTAAATGAACTTTCTATCAAAAGGAAATTCAGTATTTAGGACACATTATATCAGCTCATGGAACAGTTGTAGATCTATCAAAAACAAAGCAATTAAGGAATGGCCTATACCTAAAAATGTGAAAGAAGTTAGAAGTTTCACGGGATTGGCAAAGTTCTATAGGAAGTTTGTCAAGAATTTCTCCAAGATAGCTTACCCGATTACATCACTTCAGAGAAAGGGAAGGAAATTTGTATGGTTAGAAAAATTTCAATCAACTTTTCTGGTGTTTTAAATGGTACTTAAACTACTAAGCGACAAAAAGCTTAATACCAGAATGACAGTACATACACAATCTAAAGACTAGCCTATTCTTATCAACAATTGCATATGTAAGGTATTTGGACCCAACTTCAACAAAACCACAAATGGTTTTCTACTCTTTTGGCTCTGCACAACCAGGGTGGGTATACCCAGGGATGGTTCAAATATGAAATTACTGTATGAGGATTATTCTTAGTTTCATTTTGATTCTCATTTCAAAATCCTCAAATATATACATAATTCTTACTAACTTGCCAAAACACATCCCATAAACAGATATGGCCAAGAAATCTTCTATAGAGCTGCAGAAGTTTTCAACAACAATGGCTAACTGAAGCTAAAAGGATTTCATGCAGACAAGTGCTGGCCAACTTTGAATATCTACAAGAAATAAAAGTAAAATTTGATTTGATGATGTATTTGAAAAACCATTTGTAAGATACTTCTCTTTCAGCTGAAATAACTTGATCAGTGCCTAATCCATTGGGGTTTTAGAGTCTATAGCAAAATCTAAGATCTAATTTGTTGCCTTACAACAAATTGTATCAGCAATTCTTATCAAAATTTATCATTCAAAATCCTTTTCAATACTTAAGGAATCTTATCACATTCATCAAAGCTTTTACTTAATCCATTGAATTAACAGCAAGGATAGATGGATATACAACCTAACTAGATTGCATTCAATTGCACAGGCTTTTACTCATACAACACCAAGATAGCTAAGTATTGAACAGGAGACAAAATTCAGAAAGAACTGATATGGGGACAGTTCATAGTTTGTATTCATTTCCTTTGAAAATGGTACATCTTTTACAATAAACTCAGAATAGCCTTCAGAAATAAACACAGTTCATTCTATCTTCATGTATTTTCAGAAAATTTGACAGAGAAACACATTACAAACTTGCCTTCAAAATTTGGACCAAAAACTAGACTAAGCACAATACTTAGAAGAAAAGAATTCGGACCCTTCTTTAGCCTTGGGATCTCACTTAAATAGTGTGAGATGCAACAAGCTTAGGGCTAAAGAGAGTGACATGTGTCCTTTTACAAAATTTGGTAAATTACCCCTTTTCAAAAGAGAGCCGAACAAACAAAACCAAAACAAATAAAACGGAAGGCAAATGACAGCTGGAGCATAAAATCTTCAATTTTGTCCTTTTCTCTAACTGCTCCCAGTTGGTAGCGCTTTGATTTCTGCGATTGCTTCCCAGACAAATATTTCTCTTTTAATGGGCCAATCAAATTCTTTAACTGTTGTTAATTCATCCACTATTTTCTGCCACCTGGCATCAGTAATCACCCTTCCTTCTATGATAAACCTATTCACTTCAGTTTCAATTTTGAAAAGGGTATCAATTAGTTCATTGAAAAGACATCCATCAATACCATCTTGGAGGACGGACACCATTTGTGGCAAGTCTATAATGTGATCAAAATAATTAGACCACTCATCAAAATCTTTTAACTTATCATTAGAATCGATAACAAAAGGAATCAAAGAATAGAAACCATTTGTTAGCATTTTTAATTTACTTTGGATTACTGCCAACTTCCCTGTGAAGATTTGCAATAATTCTTTCACTTTGTCCATACCTTCCTTCATAGTAATAACTTTATCTGGGAGATCTGGCTTCTTGGCTAACAAGGGTATCAACCTGTCAAAAAATTGCATATAGGGTCCCCACTGTTGAAAAATAGGCTCAAGCCACCTAACTGTACCCATGCATACCTGTTCTGCAGATTGTAGACTGACGAATGTATTATAAGTATCCTGAGATATTCTTTTCAGAATGCTGATTCTATGATTTAATACATTCATCAAAACAGTTTTCTTGGTATTATTGTCAACCTGGGAAACTTCTGTTTCCACACTAATCACAGGCACTGACACTGTTGTTTCCATGAGCATTTCTTCTGTTTGGGCCTCTGCTTCTACTTTGTGCCTTCTTTCTTCCTCTTGTCTTGGTGCATGCTCTGCCTCTGTTGCTATCTTGAGCTGTTCTTTGAGGGATTTTATTTTTGTTTCCAGAATTTTAATTTTTTCCTCCAACTCCTCTATTCTTTGTTTTTGTACATGGCTCATTTTGAGCTCTTCTTCATATGTTCTCCTGATATCAAGGCATTCATTAAACATTGTAGCTAACTTATCCTCAATTTCATCAACCTTTTCCTCATTCATTAGAGCAAAATGTTTTACCAAACTGGAGATTTCCTTCCCAGTAGTGCTCTCCAATGTCCACACAATCATATTGCCCTGAGCAATTTCTTCTATATCCATCATCTTAGGCTTCTTGGTGTCAGGGGCCATGCTCCATACTGCTAGGGTTTTAGTGTCCACATTAAAACCTGACCCTCTTTTAAAACCTTCACTGCTAGTGGCTTCATAACTGATGGCCTTATCTTGTCTTCTCATTTGGTCCAACACAAAAGCTTTCTCAATATCCCAATGTGGTATTAGAATCATACCACTCCTATGTACTAATTCCCTAGCTTCTGCGGCAGTCATTGTTTCACTTTCAGGGTCATAAGCCAATAGTTTTTCAACTAACTCTTTATTTTTTTTCTGGATCTTCTCCTGGCATGAGACTCAATGTGAGTTCATTTTGTTTGATTTTATAGAGAAAACTTTTAAATTTTGATGATTTAATAAAATCATCATCTTCCATGAATTTCTAAGATTGAATGAGCCTGTCATCCAACCTTGACGCTGCAATTTGCATGTCAGTAGAAGCTTTTCCTGCTTCAATAGCCCTTTGATGAAAATAATTTTGCCTAATATCAGCAAAATACTCACTACTTCTAGACATGACCTATATAGCTCTGCTTACCACCTTTTTAGGGATGCGCATTATCTTTTGTCTTTTATTTCCTTGTGGTATCCAGGCTGAAGTTGATGGCTGCTCTTCTTCCAAATCAATTTCTAATTGTGTATCTGGTTCAGGGGATTCTCTATTTACAATGGCTTCTTCTCCCTCTGGCTCATGAGGCATTTGTAACATAATATGATCAAAATCTTCAATCATTTTCCTCAAATTATTAGGATATGGGATTTCTGTATAAAAACGCTTCAAATCAGGGTTGGTCCTCTTCAGAGCATTTTCTACTTTCCTTATTTCTTCATATTTCCTTAGTAACTCATCTGCCTCCCCTGTTGCTACTATGTTGGCAATTAGGTCCTCTATAGGGATAGGCTTACTTGGAGGCAGAACAAAACCCCTAATGGTCTTAACCTTGTTTGCAATGTAACCGTCAGGATCATATACCCTATAGGGCCCAGTAGCAAATTTATACTGACCTAAATAGTCACTCAATTCCTCAAAAGCATTCTTGCCTATTTCAAAATCTCCTACCTTAAAGGTTCTACACACAAAAGTAGGCTTATGCAGCGAGGGATGGATCATTTCTTTATTCATCAACAAGAATTGCCAAAAGAATTCAATAATGGCTAATCTAGGGGGTAGATATTTAGGCAATAGATGAGGAGGTTGTGGGCATGCAAAAACTCTGATTAAAGTACATTCTTTAAACAAAAATATGCTTCCCCAGTTATGATCTAATTTTGTTTTTTTATCTAAGAAAAGGGGCCTAAGCAGAGTCTTCAAAACATTGGGTGCCCTAAAGAAAGTATGATCTAGCTGCCTCATAATAACAGAACTGAACAAATTGAAAAAAACTAGAGCATTTGAATAGAAGAAATCTTTGTGCCAGATACGAGTCCAGAGTTGCACAGGTAACTCACCAAATTCATCAGAAGTTTGATCAATGAAGTCTCCACTGATGTACCCAATGTTGTTATACAGGATAAGGTGCGTCAATAATGAGTAATGGTGGAACTTGAAGTCTTTCAGTTCTCCTTTCTTAGCGTCACAGATCTGCATGTGCATACTGTCAATGATAAAGGCCACATAATCATACTCCTTATGATGAAAAGGATCCTGTATGTCGCATGCCATTAGAAAAAGAGAACCGTATACACAATCCTCTGCGCCATCACTTCCCAATACTTTGTACAACCCATAAACTGTGTTTTTGAAATAATTCTTGAACCTACTCAGAGGTAAAAAATCTCCCACCTTTCTTGGAATTAACCCTGCCTTCTTAATTCTGTAAGGAATGTGCGGCAGCATGACATTGTTTACAAAATAGGTTTTATTCCTAGCGAACTTTTCTTGTAAGTCTGCTATGTCAATAGGTACATCCATTTGTCCCATCAATCCAAAAGCTTCAATAAAAGAAGTTCTGTCCAATGTACATAATACACTCCCATTATGCCTGTGAAAAGTCCTGGTTACTGGATTGTATGACTTTATTAGGGCCTTCAATAGGTCAACATCAACGAACACTTCTAGAAAAATTAGTTTTGCCATATTTCTATTCCAAGGGTTACATACTGGCACATTCTCTATTCTGTTCTGATAAAAGTACATGAAAAGATCATAGCCAGTAATTCTAGGGAATTTAGCATCTCAAACAAAAGCATAAGGGTCTCTGAATATATGATCGTTCGCAGAAATTGCATTTGACGACCCTAGAAGAAGTTTTAACCAGTCTTCTGCATGCTTGTTCGATTTTCTGATCCTTGTCTTCTTTTCTGTTTTGACAGCAGTTTTCTTCCTTTTTCCTTCTGGTGTGACTTCTACCACATCATCACCCTCGTCTTCGACTTCAAATTCTTCTGCGTGAACTTCTTCAACTTCTTGGTCGGCCATTTTTTACTTTGAATTCTTCTGCAACTTCACAGGATACACAGGATACACAGAGCTCTTTATCTTTTAAAACTTCAGAACAACATAGGAACAAGCTTCTTGAGGCTAGTAATTCAGATAAATCCTTGATGTTTTAATTATATATCTGCCAACCTTTTTAATAAATTTAGCATGCATGAGCTTTAAAACTTATGATCGCAAGGTCGTCATCAAGGTATATCGGCCACAAAATTTGATTATGATTGTACTTTTCAAAACCTTACTTTGCTTGGTTACAGTAGTTTTGTCCTTTTTGCTTATCTGTCGTGATACATCAAAAGTTCTTTCTTATATGACTACCTTCCGTTCTTACGCTGAGTTACATCTTCAATCTTCGTGATGCCATAAAAGCTCTTGATGGATCTCTGTGCTCACTCGGAGAAAGCTTCAAAATGCCCTAATCGTAGGAACGTAATGATGCTCTTACAATACTTTACAAATCCTTTTACATTCCTACGAAACCTTTTACCCCATAGGATCTCAAACCTTGTTACTATGTATCTCCGCCTCTATGATTTAATATTCCTCGTGCGAGCGTAAAACCCTCATTAAGCCGTTCTGGTTGCCTTTACGCTCCTACGTGCACGTATCTACGGAGACCTTGGAAATTCCTTCTACGTTGTTTCGCTTACTTCATTTCTCGGAGCAGCGTAAGGCTTCAAACTTATCTCCCACTCTTACGACTCAGCTTTATTCGTATCACCGGAGAGCCCTCTCAACTGCTATTGCGGTCTCACGTCTTCCTTTTGTCGTATGAGTGTAAACCCCTTTTACTGATTTTCCTTCTCGCCTCTTTACGCTTACACGCTAAGGCTGGATCTGTAACCATGGAGGAAAGAAAAAATAGCTCTTCGTTCATACGCTCAATCTACAAGCGTAAGGGCGTAATATCAAAAGCTTAAGTCATATGCCACGAGGGATGGGCCCATTTGACATAAATACCGTGTCTCCATCTGATTTGCTGCAACTGGGCCCTTCTGACACTTCAACAGGTCCCACATGATTCCCTCACCGCTAAGAAGAAAGCTTTATGATTGTCCGCAAACCTAAGAATCGTAGACACGTAAACACCATGAAACCTTGCTTCCGTGCTTACGGAAAAACCTTTACTCGTAACACCGTGATACCCTCGCGTGCCCTTCAGATCATGCTTTACGCCTTTACGCTACCCATTGAGGTGCATACGCATAGGTCACATTGTAGGCTTCCCCGCTCCTTCGCTCAAGGTATTTACTCGTAAGCTCGTAACGAGAGCTTTTCCAGGCACAATAATCCTTTATGCCTCTTCGCTGTATCAAAAAGCGTGGCCACGGAAAACAAAAACAAAAGGCATTTCATTGTTACGTGAATCCTCACACAGTAAGAACGTAAAGGACCAACTTAAAACACTTTACAACTCCTGAGAAATTCAAAAGGGATGCCATCAATTTCAGACCTAGGACAATATCATGGGTGTTTTTAGGATATCAACTTGGAGAAATCAACAGACTCTGATAACATATGAGACAGGGCAAGACTTAGGGCAACCTAAGAATTCAAATGATTTATCACCATGATTTTTAAAAAATTTTAGGTTTGAAAATTAGACCAACACAAATTTTGAATACTTGAATGAAAAGTTAACCACAACAACCATACTAAGAGTACCTGACCCACAAAAGAAATTTGTTGTTATAATTGATGCATCAAGAGAAGGAGTAGGAGGTGTGCTAATGCAATATAAGTATGTAATTTCATATGAATCTAGGAAATTAAAGAATTATGAGTAGAATTATGCCCCTCATGATTTGGAATGAGTAGCTATTGTTCATGCTCTTCAAATGTGGAGACATTACTTGATTGGAAAACCTTTTGATCTATGATCTGACCATCATGGCCTAAAATATACTTTCCCTCAACCAAATCTAAATGCTAGACAAAGAAGATGGCTAGAATTTTTAGTAGATTATGAATTTGACATAAGTTATATTAAGGGCAAGGAAAACAAAGTGGTAGATGCCTTAAGTAGGAGGAGACACATTTCTGCAATGGCTACTATAAATTTTAGATTAAAGGAAAATTTTTACAACATCTAGAGCATGATGAATTTTATGCAGAGATCAGCCTAGCTCTTATTAGGGACTCGCAGGATTCCAAGTCTTTAGAATTTAAGCTAGAAGAGGATGGATTATTAAGATATCATAACAAGATTTATGTATCCAAAAAAGCTAAATTTTGAACAATGATTCTAGAAGAATCTCATTTAGCTCCATATTCAGGACACCCTAGGGTAACTAAAATGTTGTCAGATATAAAACCTCTATATTTTTGGAAAGGAATGAAAAGGGAGATAACAAAATTTGTGGCAGGATCCTTAGAATGCCAAAGAGTAAAATCAAAATATCGATACCCAGCCAGTCTTTTGCACCCAAATGAGGTACCAAAATGGAAATGACAGATAATTTCCATGGATTTTGTGCAAGGATTACCAATAACATAGAATAGACACAATACCACTTTGGTAGTAGTAGATAGATTGACAAAAGTTGCTCATTTTATACCAGGGAAATCTAACTGATGGAGCACCAAAAATTGTTCATAAATTCATAAAAGAAAATTTCAGATTGCATGGAGTTCCAGAGAAAATTATTTTAGACAAGGATGCTAGGATAACTTCAAAATTTTGGCAAATAGTATTTTTAGCACTAGGTACTAAACTAAACATCAGTTCAACTTATCATCCCAAGACATATGGTCAAACAAAAAGAGTAAACCAGGTATTAGAAGATCTTTTGAGAGTTTTTTGTATGGATCAACAATATCAATGGGAAACATATTTACCTTTGGTAGAATTTTCTTATAACAATTCCTACCAATCCACCATTAAAATGGCCCCTTTTGAGGCTCTATATGGCCACAAATGTAGAACTCTTGTGAGTTGGAATCGATTGGAAGATAAAATTATTGTTGGGACTAAAATGCTTAAGGAAATGGAAGATTAGATAATCCAAATTCATCAAAGATTGAAGGAAGCTAATGACAAACAAAAGTTATGCAGATGCAAAAAGGACACTTAGGGAATTTTTGGTAGGAGAAAAGGCGTTATTAAGAGTAATACCTTAGAACAGTACTATCAAGTTTGGTAAGAATGCCAAGTTAGCCCCAAGATATGTGGGACCTTTTGAAATATTGGAAGTTGTCAACCCAGTAGTGTACAAAATTGCCTTACCACTAGCCCTTGCCAGGATACATGATGTCTTCCATGTGTCATACCTTAAGAAATAAATTACTCATCATGATCATATAATTGATTGGAACCTATTACAGGTTCAGAAATCAGGGTCGGTAGAAATAGAACTACTTTGAATACTCGAGGTGCATAAGCTACACTTATGAAATTGGAAGGTGACTCAATGCAAGGTCCAATGGGATCAGTATGTAGAGGATAATGCCACCTGGGAAGATTATCATGAAATCTTTCAAAAATACCCTCATCTTTTCTCTAGAGCTAGAACCTGAACATTTCTTTTCTTGAAATAATTTGAATGAATATTATTTAAAGTTTTCTTGTGATATTCATCGGGGACGATGAAAAATTTAAGGGGGAGGGTATGTTACATCCCAAATTTTGATCTAGTTTTAAAATTGCTCATAGCCATTGGATTTAATAGATTTTTCTTTCACAATCATGTGAAGTAGGTAGTTATTTATATCCATTGTATTAACTGTTAATGAAGATGGTTGTTAACCATTATTTATTATATGATGTTTAGCAATTTCTTGATTTTGGAATCATGGTTAATGATTTAAAAGTCTTTTAAATGTTTATATAAAAATTATTATGGAATTGTTATTATGGTGGAAGTGTTTCACGAGTGATTGCTGGAGAAGATGAAGGGGGGAAGCATTGCTAACCAAGATCAATGAAATGGGATACTTGCATAGTCTAGTCAATAGGATTGACAAGTATGACCTTAAACTTCTTTGGCAAGGAGCTAACGACTTGAACTCATGATGCATCTATAGGACCTGCATGAGCTATTAAATAAATAATTCAAGAAACATAAATTTTCTTAATTAAAATACAATACGTACCTCAAATGATCTTTCACCTTATTATTATAATATATATTTATGTACATACACATATATTATAATAAAATGATGCCACCTCATCAATATATTTACATGTACGTATATAATTACAAATCATAATAATTTTTGAATTATAACCTTGAAACTTCTTCCATCCTTTTTATTTTTATTTTTTGTTTGAAACTGATTGAACTCTTGGCGTTTTTAATTGACAAATATTCTTTAAGTTATGGAAGCCAAAGAGTCTTTTTAAGGCCTTTTTATATCTTGAGTCGGGTGAAACAAAGACGCAATAACTCCCATTTTTTATTTCTTTTTACTATCACATTCTTCCTTGCTTAATGTGACATCTTTCACTATCAATACTTTGTTGAATAACTGCAAGTCCATTGAAAACCTCTTCCATTTCAATGTCATCCTAATATACAGTCCATTGTTTATGCTCTCTCCTTACTAAAGATTTAGTAACTATTTCCACACTGTGGTTATATCTACAAGAAACCAAAGAAGAGCTGATTTACAGATTGATTTACAAGACTTCAGACAGTTCCGAATTTATATAAGGCCATGTGATAATCATTTCCAAATTAAAGTTATTCCAATGTTTTTACAAGTCAATTTTCATAGCTTTAGTGTAATGATCCCATCTTTTGGCCTTCACGTTCTTTTAGCAGTTGACCAAGTGTGTGTGCGTTAGCCTTGTTCTACATGGTCCCGAGGGCTAACGAAGGGTTTAATGGGATCTTGGAGTGTTTTGGCCTAGTCATTTCCAGTTTGGGCCAAAACGAAGTTGATTTACTTAGTTTCAGGCATACTTACTATTTTTAGTAAGTCGGCAGGACACAGTGCAGGTCAATTTTGGTGATTGGATTCGATACTCCTCGGTGAGAGCTTTTCGATGAGCTATCACTCACATTATTCGGAGTCTGATTGCTAATACATTTTAATGCCTGAAGTTTTATTAAAGTAACGTCTAATTTAATTGTAAAATATTAAAGTGTTACTTTAATATTTATTTTATGGTGATGTGTACCCAAGGGAGACATAAGGGGTATTTTAATATATGTTTTATATTACACATCTTTTATCCCACATTGCCCATATGAGTTGAGCGGACCCGTGGGAATAGAATAAAAGGAAGCATCTGTGGCTTCATTAGACAAGTTGAATATGAGAAGAAATTGGTGTGTGAATTGCAGCTCTGTTCTTGGCATTTGAGGACGTCTATCCTCTCTTGTAACATTCTAGACGTCATTCCCTTGGGGTTTGGCCTTTGGAATTCTTTGTTATTGGCTTCATTATCAGGCAGTTTAGTTGCATTTCCGGCTACAGGCAAATTTGGTATTTTGCTCATATCTTCTTCACTACTTGTCTGACGCTTATGCCACTTTGAGGGAATGGTATTATGAAGGTAGTGGACTGATTGAAGGACAAAATATTGTAGTAGCAAGTTCAAAAGCATGGGCTGGAGTATTATGTCAATACTGCTGAAGTAATTAGTGAGTTGATAAATCTGCCATGTATTTGGTTTTATGAATTCTGAAAATAACATTTTATTAGCAGCAGTTCATTTCCACTTTGCATATCATTGTAGTTTCTTTCTTGTTTATGTTGTATGATACCAATTCCATGCACGAAACACAACAAACAAATAAACGTTTGATTTTCGGAGTTATAAGGGGTTTAAAACATTAAACGGAGAAATAAGAAGTTGAATGCAAAATGTTTGATATAATTCCTTTCAGCAATTTGGTTTAGTTTTTTTGGACATCCAGGGGTGCCCATTACAGTGGTATCAGAGCTATTTCTAGGGTAACCATTACAGTGGTATCAGCAGCCACTTCTATGTCCGTTGAACCATCCAACAAGGAGTTTAGCAGTATGCATGCAATTGTAGATGTGTGCTTTAATGATAGTACACCTATTATTGCTAATGAGGTGAGTAATATAGTGACAGAGTCATATTATACTATTGATCAACAAAGTGTAGATGTTCACTTCTGCGATAGTACTATGTTCAACATGGATGCCACATTGTCTTATGACAATTTGATGTTTGAGGTTGATATTGATCACTCTCCTGAGTGGAGTTGGGCTTTGTTTTCACCATCTACAAATATTCAATTTTGTGTTGCAACAGTTGGGAAGAAGAGATTTCATAGATCTTATATGGAGTTACCTTTTGGTGACATTCTAACTTCTTCACCAGTATTGGGTGCTAGGTTGCACAACATGTGGTTGGTCCTAATGATGCTGATTTGTAGTTGGTTTAATGTCGATATGGATATCACACATTGCTTCAATTGGGATCCAGGTGGAGGTTGGAGTCCATTATGTTAATTGCTTGAGGACAAGCAATTTCAAGGAGGGCGGATTTGTAATGATCCCATCTTTTGGCCTTCACGTTCTCCAAAGTCTAAGTGGAGGATAAGAAAAAATTAAATTAATTTCTTATAAAGTCATTAAATAAATTAAAATTAAAAGGTGGCTTTATATTTAATTAATTTAATTAATTATTGTATTACAAAGGAGATGCATCTAGAGTGTGTATTAATTATTGGAAAGGTGGAAGCCTCTAGAAGCACAATTAATTATTGCAAGAGAGGAGTTTCTGGAGAGTGCATTAATTATTGGAAGGGGGAAGCTTCTAGCACTTGCAATTAATTAATGTTTTAGTTCTTTCTAGAAGAGTGAAGGAATAGGATAAATAGGGGTGAGAGTCTCATTGTTTAGCATGGGATTATTGTATCGGATGATGATGACTTGCATTTGATAAGAGCTTGGATGTGTGAATCACACTCCCTTCTTTTGGCAATAGAGGACGTTCATTCTCTGTTGTAACATTCTAGACATCATTCCTTAGGGTTTGGCCTTTGGAATACATCTCTTTGTACTTGATTGCAACATTTTTAGAATTAATATAATTTCAGCAGTTGATTCAGCTTTTGGGCATTCTTGGGTGTCCATTACAGTGGTATCAGAGCTATAAGTCCTGCCATCCTGTGGAGATCATATTGATAGCTAGATAAAGATGTATATTAGTCCAGATCAAGATGTGATGTTCAGACAGTTATTGGGTACATTAGAGAAGGGGCAACATATGCAACAGGAGCAGAATAGGCGAATGGATATGATGTTGCAGCTTATGGCTAGACAGATGGGTATCAAAATTGATGATTTGTATGTTGCTCCAGAGCAGAAGGTAGTCGATTTCTCAGGTGGGATCGAGACACATATAGAGCCAACCAGTTATGATGTTGGTGATGTGGGTATTTCGACAGAGTCTATAGAGACATGCGTGCAAAGTCAGGAGACCACATATGAAGCCTTGTCGGGGGATGATGACGTAGCAATAGTGGAATTAGGAGAATGCGAGGATACTATCATATCAGCAACCACTTCTATGTCACTTGAAGCATCCAATGAGGAGTTTAATGGTATAAATGCAGTGGTTGATGTATTTTCTAATGAAGCCACACATGTTAATGATTATGAGTTTTCATCAACTACAAATTCAATTCATTTTTCTGTTGCAGCAGTTAATGTTGTTCCTATGTCCATATATTTCGATGCGGCAACACCTATTGTTGATATAGTTAGCATGAGTACATATGGTTCACCTACAACTACATCTTTTTCAATGCATGATGGTGATAATATGCATTCCATTCCAATATATATTATGTGGATGGATAAAGGTAAGAAGACGTTTCATAGATCTTCTATGGAGTTGCCTTATGGTGACATTCTGACTTCATCAACACAAGTTTTGAATGCTAGGCTACAGGGGGTGGTCCTGATGATGCGGATTTGCAGTTGGTTTAACTTCCATATGGATATCACCTATTGGGATCCAGGTGGAGGTTGGAGTCCATTATGTTACTTAATTTCTTGAGGAGAAGCAATTTCAAGGAGGGCGGATTTGTAATGATCCCATCTTTTGGCCTTCACGTTCTTTTAGCAGTTGACCAAGTGTGTGTGCGTTAGCCTTGTTCTACATGGTCCCGAGGGCTAACGAAGGGTTTAATGGGATCTTGGAGTGTTTTGGCCTAGTCATTTCCAGTTTGGGCCAAAATGAAGTTGATTTACTCAGTTTCAGGCATACTTACTATTTTTAGTAAGTTGGCAGGACACAGTGCAGGTCAATTTTGGTGATTGGATTCGATACTCCTCGGTGAGAGCTTTCCGATGAGCTATCACTCGCATTATTCGGAGTCCGATTGCTAATACATTTTAATGCCTGAAGTTTTATTAAAGTAACGTCTAATTTAATTGTAAAATATTAAAGTGTTACTTTAATATTTATTTTATGGTGATGTGTACCCAAGGGAGACATAAGGGGTATTTTAATATATGTTTTATATTACACATCTTTTATCCCACATTGCCCATATGAGTTGAGCGGACCCGTGGGAATAGAATAAAAGGAAGCATCTGTGGCTTCATTAGACAAGTTGAATATGAGAAGAAATTGGTGTGTGAATTGCAACTCTGTTCTTGGCATTTGAGGACGTCTATCCTCTCTTGTAACATTCTAGACGTCATTCCCTTGGGGTTTGGCCTTTGGAATTCTTTGTTATTGGCTTCATTATCAGGCAGTTTAGTTGCATTTCCGGCTACAGGCAAATTTGGTATTTTGCTCATATCTTCTTCACTACTTGTCTGACGCTTATGTCGCTTTGAGGGAATGGTATTATGAAGGTAGTGGACTGATTGAAGGACAAAATATTGTAGTAGCAAGTTCGAAAGCATGGGCTGGAGTATTATATCAATACTACTGAAGTAATTAGTGAGTTGATAAATCTGCCATGTATTTGGTTTTATGAATTCTGAAAATAACATTTTATTAGCAGCAGTTCATTTCCACTTTGCATATCATTGTAGTTTCTTTCTTGTTTATGTTGTATGATACCAATTCCATGCACGAAACACAACAAACAAATAAACGTTTGATTTCCGAAGTTATAAGGGGTTTAAAACATTAAACGGAGAAATAAGAAGTTGAATGCAAACTGTTTGATATAATTCCTTTCAGCAATTTGGTTTAGTTTTTTTGGACATCCAGGGGTGCCCATTACATGTAGCTGTAGATTTTCTTCATTTATAACTAAATAACTCGAGGGAGTTGCTTACCAATAATTATACTGAAGCATCTATAACATGGAATCATAAGTTAACCTTGCCAATAGACCTTGGAATCAAATGATAGTTATTTCTACAATTTTTTTTTTTTTAAGAATATAATCATGTAATCACAAATTGTGAAATGCTGGAAGTATATAATCTTCATGAATCATGAAGAGTTGGATGCTTTGAAATTTCAAACATCTAGGATGCACCAGTTGTTTAGCCATGGAAAAGGTGAAGAGGTGAGATGAAATCTCAAGGATAAAGAAAGTGAAATCAGACTTAACACATTAATTAAATAAATCTTACTTAATAACTCATACTCATCCTTAATTATGTTTCCTATTGTCAAGTCAAATGGTGGTGATCGAGAAATTGAACCCATAATAAAACCTTGGCCAAGGTAGTTTAAAGGCATGTTTGCCATCTTTTGATCACTTGATGTCAGTAGTGCTAGTTATGCAGACATATCCATCCATAACTGTGTGGACATTCTAAACACAAGGATGCTCAGGTGGTTGGACTAAGAATATCCCAATCCCGATCTTGAGGTAGGGAGAGCCTTTCTAATTCAATAGATTTTTTCTGGATAAGTATAGTTTGAGGTTGGGAGGTTACGCCTAAGTCAATGCTTCTCCTCTTACCAAAAGTCGAGGCTTGCACAACCGGCTAAAGACCCACCAGATGACATTTGTATGTTTCTTTTCTTTTTTCCATGATAAGCATTTATTTACTTGTATGTAGAAAAGATAGTTAATCGTTAATCAAGTTATTTTCAGTTGATCATAGATACCATTATTTTTAGTTAATTGTTAATCTATTTATTTTTAGTTAAACATTAATCTAGTTATTTCAGTTGATCATTGACATGGTTATCTCAATTGAACATCAGTTAATTGTTGATAGTTCAAATAGTTAATGTCATATGAAAATGAATTCAGTTATCTACTCATTGAATCTCTTTATAAATTGTCTTTGTTTTTGTTATGAAAAAATGTTTGTTATAGACTCGATACCCACCCATGAAATGAAGGTTGGATGCAAAAGTTTGTGTAAGAACATTTTTTCAGTGACATGTTTATGTAGAACACTATGCTCATGTATGTTGACATATCAGTCAAGTTTGTTATTAGTGACACACACTTATTCAGGTTGAGCTTATTATATAGTTCACAATGTTTGCCAAGTATTTCAGTTGTTGTTGATTTCTACAGTTGCTACCGAGTCCCTTGGACAAATCTCAGTGGTTATTGGGCAGTCACAGTTATAGTGAATATCAACAGTGTAAATCGTGCATCTCAGTGTATGCTGAGTTTACCAGTGCAAATCGAGTTGTGTAGTGTTCACTGAGTTCATAGTGTATGTGATGCAAATCCAGTGTTAACTAAGCTAGTTAGTGTTAACCAAGTGACTCAGTTTATACCAAGCTTGAGGTGATAATGTTTACCAAGTCATCCAGTGGTAAATAAGTGATTTAGTTTATATTACGAGTTTCACAGTATCTACCGAGTCACTAGTGCAGACCAAATTCAAGATTACTTGGAAGGGATCAATATGGACCAAGCCTCTATGTCTATTGAGTGCATGATGATGCCGAGCATTGATAGTGGATGTCAAGTTTTAGAACTTCACAAAGTCAGTCTTCAGAACTCGAGTGTCTTCATGTGGGTTGACTTTGTAATATTTGTGTTAACTTGTATCGTGGCTGCCTTCATAATTTGTATAATTGGATTGATATATATGAAATGAATTGTATCATATCCAAGTATGATGAAGATGTCAGTGTAAATGCAATGTAAGCAAATATAATCAGAGAAGAGTAGAAAGAGCGAATTACAAAGGCTACAACAGTATAAGGAGCAACAAAGTCATATCTATCATAGTAAGGTGATTAGTACATAAAAGAATCTCATTCAACAAACCAAGTTGTAGATCAGAGATTAGCTACTGCTTCATCCTAATAGGTGGATCAGTCAAATCCTTTAACAAGGTAGACCTAATAGTCTTTTGTAGATCTCTTTATCGAGTGCATACTTCATTGTATATTTGTAAATCCTTTCACAAGGTGGACCTAGTAGTCCTTATTTCTCCTAACATGACAAATCGTCAGAAGTAATCAATGTAAGCTTTAATAGGCCAACTTTATACTGTAGTACTAAAGTTTGTGGTATCATCCCCACCCTAGTTTTACTTTCTATTTGGAAGGTTTTTGGGTCACCAAATCTTTGTGTCATAGTGTTATGAATGCTTTCATATTTTCAGTTCCTTATGCATGCAGTTAGATCAGATTATATGTGATGGATTAAATGCTAATTGGATTGTTGGATTAAGAGTTGATATTGTCAAAGTTTTAGAACTTACTAATTCACCCCTCCCCTCTTAGTGACTTAGCATAGTCTTGAATATTTTCAACAATTGGTATCAAAGAATTGTGTTTCTCAAGAGAAAGTTTAACAACTTGAGCAAAGATCAAGGCCATGGAGATATTCAGACTTGACAAAGCTATTAAAATTGAGAAGCTAGATTTGGAAATGGCCATTTCCCAACTCAAGAAAGCAAAGAGCAACTCTCTCAATCCCTAAAAAGAAGAAAATAACTTGCAATTCAAATGAATGATCATCTCTACATTGAAGAAAGAATTGAAGACCTTCATTCAAGCAATATAGATGAAGCCAATGAAGCAATCAAAGAACTCCTAGAAAAGAATGGTTCCCTGTAAGAAGTAAGAAAACTAAGAAGAGAACAATGAAATTCAGAATCAATCCCTTCGGCAAACAAATCTTATTGATCAAATCTCCAGTGAAAATAAGGAAATCATAAGCCTAAGATTTGAAAATGAAAAATTATGAAATGATCTAAACTTTTAAAGAGAAATTAATGAAAGAATGATGAAATCTCAAGCAAACATGAATCAATTGAATAGGAAAAATATCTATAGACAAAAGGGAAAATCAGGAATTGGATATACAAAAGAAGGAGAATTGTCCAAGAAAGGAGCTTAGAAGAATCAAATACCTACTTGCAATCACTGTGGTAAGATAGGTCATACTTTAAACAAATGTTGGAGCAATGGAAAAGAAAAATTCACTGGAAAATGCTACAATTGTAATTAGCATGGATATAAGGCTAATGAATGCAAAGAGAAACCAAAATTTGAAGGCAAATGTCACAAATGCAAGAAACATGGACACAAGTCATCAGAATGCAAAACCAAGATATTGAATCTAGTAGAGCAAATTGTGAAAGCAATATTTGGTTGGGACTACAACACTTGGTGTAGATATCATTATTGTGGAGAATTTGGACACATTGGAATAAATTGTGTAAAGCATCATTTGAGGAAAAGAGATACTACTAAAAGATGTTTCATTTGTACAGAACTTGGTCATCTTGCCAAGAACTGCATGAATACTAGTAGAATTGAAGATGAAAAGAAGGCAAAGGCTCATAGCAACTGAAAATAGATGAGAGAAAAATGGATTCCAAAGTCTGTCGAGGATATAAGCCCAAGCAATAGTGATCAAGTCACTCAAGAATTGGGTGACTCTACCATTTCTACTTAAATTCTCAAAGGAGGAAACTAGAACTAGGCTATCAAAGAAGACATCTAAAATAGTTCCAAATTGAAAGAACAAATGATCCAAATATGTATTCAGGATACAAAGGGATCAATGTCTATCAAGTTACCTTCTCTACCAAGTGAGGTTGGGTCATAGACTCTACCAAGCGAGGTTGGAAGTAATAAATATACATATGGTTATTGAGTCATGAAGGCTTTGCCGAGTGTTCAATGCAAAGTAGTGGATGATAGTCTGTCATCACGATGTTTGTTGATCTACCTTTCGTATTGAGCATTTATGGAAATTTTTTAATAAAACACATAGAATCAAAGTCATTTCTTACTGTGAAATTTTGAGTGCTAGTGCGAAAGTGCGATCTTCAGAGCTTCCAAGCGATTTGAGCAAATTTTCAACAGAAGTTTTTGAACTCTCTCAAACCCTACCAAGTGAAGATGACATCCAATAATGGTAAGGTTAAGTGAGAATCTGACATGTTGGTTTGTGGAGTGGAATGAAAGGCACCGGATTTCAAGCTCACCCCTGCAGTCATCGAAACCCTAGATCCGAGTGGAGCATAGTCACAAATCCCTCCAAAGGTACTTATGATCAATGATATTCACACTCATTTCAAATGTGTTATTTAAGAGATTGGTACATTGGAGATGGATGATGCCCTAGATAAGCTTTGTGTGAATGGAGTTTTGAAACTCGAGCACCAACACCTAGAAACTAAAGGGTTAACTCACATCTCTCACATGCCCCACGAATTTCAAGTTAAATGAATTAGGTTTATCCTCAATTAGGTGCATAATGGTCAATTGTGGTTGGAACAACCAATGTTGATCACAAAGAAGATGATTCATCGAATCACTAGTCTTCTAATGCTAGCCAAAGCCAAAACAACAAAAACCCTAGGTCGGGTAGAACTTGAAAAGAAAACCCTAGCACAATGGGACGACAGAGGAATGGAAATTAGCAGTGTTTCAGATATGGAATTGAAGTTTGGTATTCACATCTTTGCACATAAAATTTACAGTTCTAGTAGGTTGAATAGTGTGTCATGTGAAGTTGTGGACTTGGCATCTAAGGTGGTAAAGAACAATTTATCTTTTGACCTTGCCGAGCTATTGTTGAAACAGTTCAACAAGAATATGGAAAGCATAAGGACATCAAAGAATAACCCATGTAAGTTTGGTTCCTTGTCAACTTGTCTATTCTTTTATGTTAAAAAATTCTTCCTTCAAAAGGCATTGTTGTTTGGACAAAAGATGTGCTCATGCTATATTAGATAAATGAGTTTATTGTTGAAATGGGTGAAAACTATAATAGTATTATGGACAATTATTTTGATGCATTTAAGGAGAAAATAAACAATAGATACCGAATCCCCAAGAAACTAGTTGAAGATTATAAGGATGATGTATGTTTCATGGTGGATTGTGACAAAGCTTACATTCAGGTAGTTAAGCCTAGAATAGCATGGGTAAAACCTCTTGGATATGAGGTTAATATTGATGAAACCAAAGACATCATTGAAGCACTTGTCAATGAGCCAGTTGATCCTAAGGCTACATGTTTTGGAACATATGATGAAGCAAAAGCCATGATTGAACTAGAAATAAAGCTCCCTTAGGCGGTCAACAAAGGAAATAAAAGGATTGCTAAACTGAAAACTATTTCTACCCTTTTGATAACCAAGGGAAAAGGTGAAGATGAGGAAGCAGAGGACATGGAAGCAGAGGATGATGAAGAATTTGAGGAAGAAGATGCATTAAGGAAGAAGGGCAAGGTCATTATCACTAAGCCACAAAAGCCATCCACTGTAGTGTTTACAAGAAGATCCTCCAAGAAGAAATTTGACAAGGAAGGAGAAGACATTGTATTTAGAAAACCTCCACCCACCTTCCAAGATAGATTGAAAGATCAAGAAGTAGGAGCCGGTATAACCAACTTTAAATCATTAAAATATGAAATGTAGACAACAGAAGAGTAGAAGCAAATAGAAGACCTGGTGATGGACAAGATGGGAAAATGGAAATACTCACTAGATTAGCTTCCTTCTTAGATTCCTAATGATTTACTGGAGGAAATAAAGCCAAGATGGGAATTTGCCATGAAAACTGTCAAAGGCACATATGGACAAACTTGAGGCAGCTTATATCAAGCATATTAGATGCTGAACTAAAAGAGTCACTAAAGAAAAATGAAGGAAAATTGACTCTGAAATTCAATACTTGCCTAATTTTGATGAAAGATATTGAACATGTTGTAAGAAATGCAACAAAAACTTGGAAAAATATCTATCTTTTGCATAAACCAAGTGATTTTCTAATTAATATTAAAGATGATGATGATGAAGAGGATAAGGAGAAAGATGAAGAAGAAAATATTGAAGAAGCAACTCATTTTGACAACAAAGAGGATGAAGAGGAACAAAGAAAAGAGGCTATCGAGGAAGCAAAGCAAGATGATTAGGAAACTGATCCAGTTAAGATAGCTGCAACAGTTATTGCCTCACTTCCTCACTCTCCAAGCAAACTAATGACAACATAAAGCGCATAGACAACCCCAACAAGTTTGATTGTGACTACCAGTGTGAACCCAAATGTCCAATCTCTCTTTTCTCCCACTCAGCTTAGCACATCATTGATTGAAGTGACCTCCATTTTATCTATCGAGCTGTAGATTCATCCCTCCTCTACCGAGTTGGCTACTTCAGTTTTGAGTACTTTAGTTTTGAGCACATCAATTTTGGATTCTTTAGGTATTTTTGTAAATATTCCTTGAGTAAGTGCAATATCAATTTTTATAGCAAGTCCTAGCATGTCTACTATTATTTCTATTCTAGGTACACAAGAAATAAGTGTAAGGACAGTTGAGCCCAAGGTTCAATTGAGCACAAATTTTTTGGGTAAAGGAAAAGAGATGGAGGAAGAAATAGATTTAGATGAGGAAATTGTAATCCCAAATTAGGACATTTCCAATCTTATTCTAGACTAAATGTAGTCATTTGGTGAACTCCTCTAGAAGAAGAATAAACAACAAAGACTAAGAGAGGAGAGAGATAAGGAATTCAAAATTATTGAAGATGTAAAGAACATTTTGGTAGAGGCCATAGGTATTGAGGTTGATTCTTCACAACCAATTTTGTTTTAGCTAGTAGAGGCAGTACAAAATTTTAATGAAGATACTAATGATCAGGATAAGCTAGAACAGAAAACAAAAAAGAAGTTTGATAATAAAATGTTGGAGCACATTTCTCAACAGATAGCTATTTATCAAGTAGAACTTTCTACAATTTTGGGTTCTTTGGAGGCATCTTGTACAAATGTGTCATCACTTTTTGGAAAGCTATGTAATGTTTTTGAGTTTAACAAGGAAATAAAGGACAAATTGTTCAAAATAGATGAAGATCTTAAAGCTAGTGCTCAACAGTTGCAACTTGACCCTAGTTCAAGCTCTGCACACTTCCAAAAGATAAGATTTTTGTTAGATATGCAAGCAGAATTGCTTAGAGAAGAAGCAAGGATATGATCTACATTGATGAATATACAAAATATGATTCTTCCCAATATGGATGCACTATAGAAGCACATTGTACATTCAAAAACTCTCATCCATGACAATAACTTCTCCATAGCAAATTATATGATAGAATTGTTAGCAGAAGTACAAATTGCACTTCACACATGTAAGGTCCTACAAGACAATTGGGATAAAACTTTGGCAATCATTCTTAAGGTACATTAATTTTTTTTTATCTCATTTTGGCATTACCATGTAATAAATAGAATAAATCTTTGGCATTAATGTCGAAAAGAGGGAGAAAGACATATGTTATGGGGGGGGGGGGGGGAAATGTAATAAGTTGAAAAATCAATGGAGGAGTAAGATATATAGAAAGATATGTTGTATATAGTAAGAAGATGTATAGTATATTGCATGAAAGAACCTTACCATATATATCTTACAAAATAAATTTTGAAAAATCTCAAAAATAGTATACTCTACCAAGCTAGTATCACATTGTGATGGATAAAATGTATTCAGGAAATCTTTTTGAATTCAATTTTGGCTGATAAGTGTCTTTTTCACTAATGCTAAAGGGGGAGATTGTTGACATATCAGTCAAGTTTGTTATTAGTGACACACACTTATTTGGGTTGTATATGGCTACTGAGCTTATTGTATAGTTCATAGTGTTTGCCAAGTATTTCAGTTGTTGCCAAGTTCTACAGTTGCTACCAAGTCCCTTGGACAAATCCTAGTGATTACCGGGAAGTCATAGTCACAATGAAGATCAGTAGTGTAAACTATGCATCTTAGTGTATGCTGAGTTTACTAGTGCAAACTGAGCTATGCAGTGTTCACCGAGTTCGCAGTGTATGTGATGCGAGTCTAGTGTTAACAGAGCTAGTCAGTGGTAACCAAGTGACTCAGTTTATATTGAGCTCAAGGTGATAGTGTTTATTGAGTCATCCAGTGGTAAATAAGTGATTCAGTTTATATGACAAGTTTCACAGTATCTACTGAGTCACCAGTAGAAATCGAGTTCAAGACTACTTGAAAGTGATCAGTATGGATCGAGTCTCTACATTTAACAAGTGCATGATGATGCCAAGCATTGATAGTGGATGCCGAGTATCAGAACTTCATAGAGTCAGTCTTTAGAACCCGAGTGTCTTCATGTGGGCCAACTTTGTAATATTTGTGTTAACTTGTATTGTGGTTGACTTTGTAATTTGTATAATTGGAATGGTATATATGAAATTAATTGTATCATATCCAAGTATTATGAAGATGTGAATGTGAATGCAACGTAAGTGAATATAATAAAAGAAGAACAGAAATAGAGAATTACAAAGGTTACAACTGTATAAGGAGCAACAAAGTCATATCTATCACAACAAGGTGATTAGTACATAAAGGAATCTCATTCAGCAAACCAAGTTGTAGATCAGAGATCAGCTACTACTTCATCCTAATAGGTGGATCAGTCAAATCCTTTAACAAGGTAGACCTAACAATCTTTTGTAAATCTCTCTACCAAGTGCATACTTCATTGTATGTTTGTAAATCCTCTCACAAGGTGGACCTAGTAGTCCTTATTGCTCCTAACGGGGCAGATCATTAGAAGCGATCAATGTAAGCTTTAACAGGCCAACTTTATACTACAGTACTAAAGTTTGTGGGTATCATCCCTACCCCAGTTTTACTTTCTATTTGGAAGGTTTCTGGGTCACCAAATCTTTGTGTCATAGTGTTATGAATGCATTCATGTTTTCAGTTCCTTATGCATGCAATTAGATCATATTATATGTGATAGATTAAATGCTAATTGGATTGTTGGATTAAGAGTTGATATTGTAAAAGTTTTAGAAGTTACTAATTCACCCCTCCCCTCTCAATAACTTAGCATAGTCTTGAATATTTCAAATAATGTACTCCTGTGATGTTGTGAAGAACTTTTATGGGCCATGGAACAACAATACTTGATCCATAGGTATAAATCAGGGCATAATTGTAGTTTACAGTTGAAGGTCTCCATCTCCATGCCAATAATGGTGTCCGTGAATGAGAGTGAAGTGAGATGGAATCTCTCTAGGTGCAAAGGAGGGTGATGACCATGGGTAATGATTGAAGAACCTTCTAAAATATCAATTTTTCTAATTTTTGATCTCAAAAAATCAATTTTACCCTGGGTGAAAATGCTACTAGCCAATGAAAAAAAAGAATTTGTTGATTGGAAATTAATTAAAAATAATTCATTTATGAACTTTAGCTTTATACTGGCTTGGGTTACAAAAAATTATTGTTGACCATCACCTGGAACATTAGTTCCCCGCCTTAAGGAACTAATAAGTATCCTACCCTGTGGAGGAACTAACACTCGTAAAAAGACTTCAAACACTCTTAACAAATAACTCAGACTTACTCATCTTATTAAGCTTATGTTGAGACTATAAATAAAAGATCTAAATTATTATTATTATTTATTAATGCCGATAGGCATTTGACAATGGCATAATGGGTGGAATGGGATGGTGTGAGCATGTTGATGTTAACCTTTATTCTTCTAGGTTAAATTTGACAACCATCTACATACATCAAAGATTTTCTGGAACTTGATTGTGTCAATTTTTTTAGCATCAACATTTCAAATCAAACACAGTGATCCATCATCAGGATGAGAAGTGCAAGAGAATAGAGAAGTAAAGTAGCAGACTGGAGGGAGCATAGAGATATGAAGGAGGAAGAGAGGAAAAAGAGGGGGAGTGGGGTGGGGGTGGGTGGGGGTTAGCACATAGATTGAGAGGGGGGACATAAGGTAAAGAAGAAGAAGAAAATAGATTAAACTAAAAAGGAATTCAAGAAATGAAAACCATTAGAAAAATGAATAAAAAGAGTAATAGTTGCAAAGACACAACAGAGGACGAACAAACCAAACTGAAAAAGAAGCAAGAACCAATAACCAAAATGTTGATGATGGTTATTAAATACATAACTATGAATTTAGCCATATATATATAATGAAATTAAATACATACATACATACATACATACATACATACATACATACATACATACATACATACATACATACATATATATATATATATATATATATATATATATATATATATATATATATATATATATATGTGCGCGCAAGAATAAATAAAATAAAATAATAATGGGCTCATTATATATAGGTGAGTATGTCTAATTACAATAATACTCAAAATAGAAATATTTATAAATATATAGACAAAATAAAAATAAAAATAAAAATAAAAATAAAGCATTGATAAAATATTCAAACCAACATAAAGAAATAATGAGAATAACATTAAAAACTAAATAAAGAAATAATAAAAATAAAAACTAAATATAAAAATAATAAAAATGGACTACAAATGCAAATCTAAAAAAGGATAAGAAGACACAAATATAAATACGCAAACAAAAAATGAAAAAAATAAAAACAAAAATTATAATTCATTTGTTTCGTCTTTTTTGTTTTTCCTTTTTCTTTCACACTTTGGTTCTTTATATGTCTTATGTATCCTCTTTATTAACTCGTATAATATATATGTATTTAATTTCATTGTTATGTCTATATCTATTTAATTGCATTATATATATATGGCTAAATTCATCAACATTTTGGTTATTGGTTCTTGCTTCTTTTTCAACTTGGTTTGTTCGTCCTCTATTGTGTCTCTGCAACTATTACTCTTTTTGTTCATTTTTGTAATGGTTTTCATTTCTTGAATTCCTTTTTAGTTTAATCTATTTTCTTCTTCTTCTTTACCTTGTGTTCCCCCTCTCGATCTGCGTGCTAACCCCCCCTCACCGCCCCCCTCTCTTTTTCCTCTCTTCCTCCTCTATATCTCTGTGCTCCCTCCAGTCTGCTACTTTATTTCTCTATTCTCTTGCACTCCTCATCCCGATAATGGATCACTATGTGTGATCCGAAACGTTGATGGTAAAAAATTTGACACAATCAAGTTCCAAAAAATCTTTGATGTATTACTAATGGATTGTGGAAATCAAATGACATTAACCATCTATATGTCAAAAGATACTCATTTTCTTGGTGGTGGCACATAATTAGTTTTTATAACATATGTCATAGCAATACTAAAGTTAAAAGGTGATTTATTTTTTAATTAATTTTTAAGCAACAATTTCTTTTTTTGATTGGCCAGCCCCATTTTTGCCAGGGGTAAAATTGATTTTTTGAGATAAAAAATTGGAAAAACAAAATTTTAGAATGTTCTTCAATGCATGAGGGGAGATTGAACAATAAAAAATTATTTTAATACCAATGAGCCATGGTGGCTACAAACTACAAGATTGTACTGACTCCTCACGCACTGCTCCCCTTTTTTTCTTCTTCATCTTATCGTTTAAATAATATCAGGAACAAGTCATTGGTTCAAATCCCTCTAAGCTTGCTCTAATTTTTCTTGTAGAGGATAATAATTTTTCACGCTATGGCAAGCAGAGTAAGAGAAGTATGTGCAAATGACCTAACAAGCTTTACAAGTCCTGTCACTTGCCAAAATATTGTTAGCAAGATCAGAAAGCTTGTTTCATGCAATCGCTGTAGTGTGAGTAGACAACAGAACAACAACAATAATGATGGTATTTTTGATGCAGAGGATTTAGGGTTTAGAAAGGCTCACTGCTTATCTTCTTTTTTGTTGCTCGCTTAGCAACCTTTCAATTATGACATAGATCAAATAATATAAGATTATGTAGATCAAACACATTTAAAAAAAAATTATTTTATATATATTATATCTATATTTTATATTTATTTTTCAATATTGGTAGATCTATACAATTGCTATCTAATAAAATCAATACTTTTTATTGTTATTTTATAATTTTTAATCAATAGAATTTAGAGTGTAAATATAATTTATCTATACATAAATTTATTGATTAGATAGCTAGATGTAAAATTTAAATAAATATTTTATCCTATAAAGTCGAAATTGTTATTTGAAAACTAATAGTTTTGTTTATCATTAAACAATACAACTTACAAATTTCTTTAAATTATTGATATAGTTTTGTACAATTGCATGTGTCATTATCTATTTATAACATAGAAATAAAATTATACCATTTCACTTGAAAATTCTAATTGAAAAATTAATTAATACAAATATTATTTTATTTCTTTGTTATTAATCAAATTTTATTTAAACAAATTTAATATTTTTTAAAACATAAAAATGGATGAATTTTTAGAATAGATTTTTAAACAACATTTTAGAATTAAAATGAAATAATGTATCAGCGTAAGAATTAAAATTCACTCTTCAAATAATTCTGAAAAAGTTTTAAACATTCTTTTCTTTGTGATTTCCTCATTTTAAATTATTTTTAACCCACACGTCTCTTCTTCAAACCTATTTCTAAATATTCTATGTTAGGCAAATATGGCCTTTAAATAAAAATAGCAAAATACAAATTATAGAAACAAAGAAAAATGGCTCCTAAATCCAAAAAACCAAATACCTATGCAATATACTAAGAAAATGGCCTCAAAATAGACAAATACATATGCAATGGATTAATTAGAAATGGTATAGATGAAGAAAACGATCTAAATCAAAACAACCATACACAAATGTTTGACATAAATTTTTTTCTACATTGTACAAAACATAAATCTATATTCTATTTCCTTTAAAAATTCTTATTATAAATAGAATATACTTTTAAAAATAATTAAATAAATACTATAAAGAAAATATAAATAATTTTATATGTAATAAATTAAATTATAATTATTTTGTAGTGGATATCAATCAATATTTGTTTAAATAGATTTATTTAAGATATCTATGAGATTCCTCATGTAATGTTTGATCCCAACCCAACCCCATAAATTAGTGCAGTTTTCCCAGGCAAGCGTCTCCATGGCTACGATCAATAAGCTGTGTGCCACTCTTCCGTTCTCCCTGATTTCCCCTTCAAATACATGGCCACTCAAGTGCAGCCATTCCCGGACCTGCATCCACTTCTCTCTAGATGGTAATAAAGTTATTTTGTCAACTAAAACTAATTATAGACAAGCTCGACATTTGGGTGTGAAATGCAAAGCTCTCAGAGATGGCAGCCAAGGGACTGATACGGTTTATCAGGGTGTTTATGGACCTTGGACCGTCGAGTCATCAGACAAGCTCGAGGTGCCACCGCTTTACTCAATCTTCCTATTTTATTTTTCTTCTCCACATATCGTCACCCACGAACACTTAATTTGTTCTTATAGAATTGTAAAAGCAACCATGATGATAATATTCGGGCTATATTGTGAAGTTGAAATGACTCATCATCAAACGTGTTGAGGAAAGACTAACTTCCAACTGTGGTTTGTATTGAAATAAAATTATAGTATAGGGAAGCAGTCTTACCTACCTTTTTGAAATAAAATGACTCTGGACAAATGAAATGCCCAATTTCACTTACTATCATAGAATCCTTGAACCCAGTCGTTCGATAACTTGTAGGCTTGTGTGTGCACTTCTCGGAGCTTGGAAGAAGACCAAGTTTTTAAATTTGGCGTTTTTGTTTTCTGAAAAACACTATTTATAAATAGATTGAATTTTGATTTATAAAAAATGTCTGAAAAATGGCTTTTGCCAGGTGCCTTTGGATTTGGAATATGAAGGATTCCCTGTTAGAATGTTAAATTAATTATCAGCACCAACCACAAATGATCGGCACAGACCAGCTGTTCAAGTACAGACCATCTCAGCCACCTAACACATGCAGCCATCCAATGCACCGTCCACCATTAATTATACAACAGACTTTGGTCTGTGGTCTCATAGCATTTAATGTGTATTTTTTTCTATAAATCTAATAGACTGGGTCTGAATTCCTCAGAGCCCATTTTTGGGTTTCTCATTACTTTGGAGTTTCTTCTTTGTGTCTAGTTTTCAATATGGTATCAGAGCTAATGGTAAATGATCTAAGAGTCTAGATTATGGAGGAGACAGCTGTTATGTGAGAAGGCTGCCCCCATTACAAACCTGGATTGAAGATTCGTGAATGCCAGTTTGCTGAGTGAGTAGAGAGAGCAAGGAAGTACTGATAGGAAGCTGCAGCCAAAGGAGCTTCAAGGAAATTTTCTGAAAAACGATTGTTATCATGTATGATAGTGTTTGATAAAGCCATTGTGAAAGGTGATTGACATTGCATTTGAACGGAAGATGGTTGATGGTATATTTGGCTAAAGAATGTGATTTATGATGTAGCCAGTTAATGAGGCAGCTAATTGTGGCCAAGGATAACTTGTGTTAAAGAAAGATACTGCTACAATGAAGAGGAAATTGAAAGTATGATATTATTGGTAATGTGTGAAATTGGAGTGGATAGTCAAAGATAAAGAAGCATTGCTGATTTGAAGCAACTCAAGAGTGTTGGATTGCTATTAATGTGGGAATGTGAAGCCGCTAGTCATCAATTAGTGGTCTGTAGTGCATCTCTATGCAAGCGGGAGTTCTATAGAGTGTATACGCACTTCTTATGAGAGAAGAGCTATAGCAGCTGTTCAAGAAGAGAGGACATACAAGAGGGAATCATTGAAAAGGGGATTTTGCAGCCAATAAAGCATTCACAACTATGAGGGACTGATTATGAGCTTAGAAATATGCATTGTGAGATCAAAGAAAAAAGCAATATAAAGAAGGAAGCCAAAGTGGAACTTTAAAGTATATTTTGCTGCCGTTAAAGTTATGTGTTGTGTTTGTGTTTGAAATATGTGTGTTTGGTGTTATACATTAGTTGTGAAATTTAGTGTTGGTTATCTTAGGTGTAAGATGTTGAATAAAAGGTGAGATGGTGTGCTAAAGCTCGTTGTAATAGTGCAAAGGTCTCTGTGTGTGCTGATTTGGAGTTTAAGTGTTGGAATTTGGATGAGAAAATGTTTAAGGCTTTGTCATAGCAAATGTGGTCATGTAATAGAAGATTGTTGAATTGATATCCCCTCAATTGAATGATGAAGATTGAATTAGTGAATGTTTTTAATGGGTTGTGTGAATGTATGGGTGCATTATCGGTTGTGCTTGACACCCCAAAGGTTTTTGTTTGACATATTGGTGAACCATGTATCGGAAAAGGATTCCTATAGAACAATGGTGTGCTAAAGCTCGTTGTCATAGTGCAAAGGTCTTTGTGTGTGCTGATTTGGAGTTTAAGTGTTGGAATCTGGATGAGAAAATTTTTAAGGCTTTGTCATATCAAATGTAGTCATGTAATAGAAGATTGTTGAATTGATATCCCCTTAACCGAATGATGAAGATTGAATTAGTGAATATTTTGTAATGGGTTGTGTGAATGTATGGGTGCATTATCAGTTGTGCTCGACACCCCAAAGGTTTTTGTTTGACATATTGGTGAACCATGTATTGGAAAAGGATTCCTATAGAACTAACGAGTATAGTGGCTGGGTACCCATGTATCGCAACAGATGGATTTCTTTTTATATGGACTCAATAATCAGTTTTATGCAGGTACGAAAGGTGAAAAGCCCAAAGTGATGATGGTTTCCCCATAGTATTGGTTTGTGCACAACATGTGCTTGGTTTGTGGTGAGCCAAAACCACTTTAGTACTGTTGGTTAACAATTTGTCCCTCTTGCTAACTTGGCTTTACCTTGACTCTAAATGCCCAGAATGTGAGGAAACAAAAGGATGTCACCAACAAATGGGTCAGTGTATGTGTTATATCATTGCCCTCTGAATTATAAGGTACAACTCCCTTATATGCAATGAATTATGTTTTAAAGAGATCATTGGGATAGGGGATATGCTCTTAACCTGAGAGCAGGAGAGGATAAACCAAGATGCTTATAACTACAAACACCCCAGGCAGAAATAGATTTGGGCAACCTGTAATACCGAGTAGAATGGATATCGCAAGCTACCTTAAAGCCCTTCTAATACTACTCCTAATCTAATCTAAATGCAGAGTAGTCTTACTGAAATGCAATCTAGGGAGAAAGCAGAGATGCACATGAAAGATGAAATGGAATCCACCATGACTAAAAACCCTTCACTAAAATGGAATCTAGTAATATATCATCAGCTTCAAATGCATCAGTCCCACAATCCCATAGAAACTATTCTAAGATGCAAGGTTAGCTCAGCTGAAGGAGACAATGAAATGAACCTAGGTATGCTAGTCCAAAATGGAATCAGAACATCACATTACCTGACTGCAAACATCATACAAATCCTTCATTCCATCTAACTCTTCGATTCTCACTCAACATCTGGAAATGTAGGGGGAAAAGTTGGATAGAATTGCCGATCTTTTCTATTAACTTAGAAAATTATATATATAGGCCCCCTCTTAAGGTTCTTGGCCAGTTACAAATTCATCAGTTACATTAACAAAGCACTTGAATCACTCATAAATCCAACAGTCATCGATTGGAATTTAATATATCAAAGAAAGAAAGCATAAATGATTAGAAACTCTCAAAATGATTAATATTCTTCTCTGATCTGTTGGCGCCAAATTCATATAATTTGAATTTCAACGATCACAATAGGTTTAAATCTCTATTATCGATCTCCTATCAACGATCATGATTAAAACATGAAAACCCTTTTTACCTTTTCTTTATTGCCTCTTTGCAACTGTCATTCCTTCGATATCTTTACTCGACACGACGATGCGATCGATTGATTTTCTCAATTTCGCTATGGGCCCGTTTGTTTGCTGGAATTAACCTGGAATAGGGAAATGGGAATAGGAAAATTGGAATAAATCTATTTCAATTTTGGCCCAAAATGAGAATAAATCGAATTCCAATTTTTTTTAGGAATTAGATTTATTCTTGCATTGGACCAAAATTGGAATAGATTTATTTCAATTTTCCTATTCCCGTTTCCCTATTCCAAGTTAATTCCAACAAACAAACGGGCCCTATGTTAACTCAAGGTTTCATTTAACCCCTTGCAAATATGTGCACGCCTATTGTCGCTCCTTCACAGCCTTCACCCTAGGTTATGATTAACCCATTGCGACAATGTGATCACCATCTTGGTTTACTGTTCGCAGCTTCGTCACTTAAACTCAAAATTAACTTTTACTCCTTGCGACCATGCGACAACTTGAGATTCTAACTGTTATGTACCCTTCATAGTTTCACAGCTTAAAAACCTTTAATTGCCTGATTACTTGCGACAATGCGATTACTGGCTTTCGTAGCTTTGCAACCTTAATTTCAAACTACCTTTAATTGCCTGTGAAGTAGCGATGATCGCTTAGAATTGTCCTTTTCGCTGGGTCACAACTTAACATGTCTCCGTTCTACCAACCGCAGTGACAACCGCACATTAACTATGATCGTGCTTTCGCAACATTAAAATTAATTGTCATTTCTAACCTGCGACCTTGCGATGACTGTTTGAGGTTGACTGTTACTGCATTCGCGGGGTCGCGACTTGAAATCTTAACTCTACATTTAACCCTGTGACAATGCGGATACACACTTTCGCTTTGTCGATGCCTTAACTCAAAATTACTTCTAACCACTTGCAACCGTGCGATTACCACTTGGCTTAACTATTACTGCTTTCGCTAGGTCGCAATACTAACCTTAAATCATCTTTAACCACCCACGACCATGTGATCACTGGCTTTCGCTACTTCACCATGCTAACTTTGGGTTTCATTTAACCACTTGCAACCATGCGATCAATGACTTTTCGCTTTATCACGACACTAACCTCAGATCCTCTTTATGAACAATGGTTTTCGCTGCTTCGCCATGTTAAATTTGGGTTACCTTTAATCACCAATGAACGTGCAATAAGCATTGATCTGCTAAGATCTGACGGCTAGGAAGATACATCTCTAAGGACCATTGTAATTCCATCTTAAAATGCCATCCATCGATCTGGTCTTCATCTGACGCTTTGAATTTAATCTTTGAGCCATTTGACTTGTCAACTTTGCAATGCAGACGTGCAGATTAAATATAAGCCATCGATTGGATTTTAAAGAGATTCATACCACCTTTGACTAGGTTCTTTAACCATTTCTAAGGATTTATCTACTTCTCCTACATTTGATTCGACTTCTCTGGTTTCCATGATGTTCCTTTGATCCGCACTTCGGTCCTGAGCTTCGATTCAAATGCTTTTAGTCATCATCTGCTCTGAATGTAAGTGTGATCTTCTTTTCGAATGCATCTTGTCTTACCATGAACACTTGATCAAAGCATTAGGGTTTTAGAACAACTTCTCTCTTATCTAGGAAATGCTTAAACTTACCCTCCCTTTCCTAATCAGCTAATGTGAACCAATGCATTAGATTGCTTTGAATGTCCACCTAGGTGTACAAAAAGTAATAGATGAGAAGAGAAGTTCCTTAAAGGCAATCTCGATACAAACATGACATCACATTGACTCAATCCTAATCCTAGAAGTTTGAAAAATATAAAGGACTGAAATCATGGCAACAAGTACAAAGTTTGTGGTGATCTTGAAACCACTTGTGTGATGTTTGTGGATTTCATGGTGAGCTTGAAACTTCTTCAAAGCATCGGTTATGGGTAATCTGTAAAAACCCAAAGTGATTGTAATGAGGGGAACGATATGATTGATAGTGCTTGATTTGTGATTGTAAATGGGTACGTAACAAGGCTTTAGGCCAGGACCCATCCATTTTTTATTATGGGGGGATATTCGAAAAAAATGGATCCTTAGTTTATTGGGGGATGTTAGAATGTTAAATTAATTATCAGCACCAACCACAAATGGTCGGCACAGACCAGCTGTTCAAGTACAGACCATCTCAGCCACCTAACACATGCAGCCGTCCAGTGCAGCATCCACCATTAATTATACAACAGACTTTGGTCTGTGGTCTCATAGCATTTAATGTGTATTTTTTCTATAAATCTAATAGACTGGGTGTGAATTCCTCAAAGCCCATTTTTGGGTTTCTCATTACTTTGGATTTTCTCCCTTGTGTCTAGTTTTCAATATTCCCCCCCTCCCCTTGCTCTCTTTCTATATATATTAGACTGCAGGAATTGGGTATAACACCCCCATAAATTAGTGCTGGATGTTGACACTGGTCTGACCAGTCCTTACCATGTGGACTTGGGGAGATTAGATGACATGACCTTGTGCTTTACCACAACGAGCTCTTGCCTATTGAGCTAGCCCTCAGCCCTACTCAACTTATATCTTTGTTTCAAAATGATTTTTTTAAAATTTTTTAGGGATGAGATTATAATATTCAAATGACTTAATAGATGCTATGTAAATCATAGATTGCAAACTTGGACTTGGCAAACTGGAAGATTGAGGCGTGAAAACTCGATAACTTAAAAAATGCTTAAACTTCTTGCGGGGAAAAACATAAATTTTATGTAAATGCAACCACAAAATGTATTGAATGAATTTGGGAGCAATGCTTCCTATGGGGTTGAGTGGTGCAGCCCTCATCACCAATCCTGAATGAAGACCTTCCAAACCACACAGACCTTTGTGGTACACTATTTTTATAATTAAAAAAACTAAAAGAGAGGTTAAACCATGTTTTTTCAGCATTTAAGTGCTTAGCCATCAAAATGTGTTTTTGTACTGTTCGAAGCACATTTATTCTTTTTATGGAAGAGTTGTTTTGTGATAGAGTTAGATTAGATGAGTACCTCGAAAAAAAACACACAAAAGGCTTGGAAAAACTCAGTTGGCAGACTGAGTGAGTACACTGTGAAAATTTGGGAGTCAAAATCGCATTGGCAAGTGCTTGGCAACTTGCCGAAAGTTTGAACCATGATCTATAGTACAGGATTTAGAATGACCAATGCTTTGTGACTCAATGGTGATGTGTGCAGTCCTTGCCACAACAACCTGCAAAGATTCAATTTTGCCAATATACATGTCTCAAAAGGTTGGAGCTAGGTGCTAGGGCTAGTCATGGAAGCTTAACCTAACATGAAAGCAGCCCAAAGCTGTAGGTGTGAAGGATTTCGTTGCTGGTATTTGATATCCTCAAGGGTGTGCCAAATAACAAATGGAGTAGAAACTTTGGTTTCCATGGACAAGTAAAAAGGAATGCAAGACAAGATTAACATATGTTATGAAGGGATAGTTGAAATCAATTCAAAGAATCACATAAAGAGTTCCAAAATTTGTTTAAAGCTCACATCAGATTCCTGATTGAGATAGATGAGAAGTTCATTCAGTGTGGACCTATGGTTTAGTTAATTGGATAAACTGGAAATGCATTTGAGTAATGCGAATATTGCAATAAGATTGTAAAATAAACAATGGATCGATTCAATCTACTGAACAAATCTGCAACCATAGGTTGTAAAATAAACAATGGATCGATTCAATCTACTGAAGAAATCTGCAACCATAGGTTGTAAAATAAACAATGGATCGATTCAATCTACTCAACAAATCTGCAACCATAGGGAGAACAATGGAAGATGTTTGTTTGGTGTATGCTGCCGAGCACTTTTATATTGTTTGATAATGTGAAGTTGTGGAGCTTTACATGTATCAATCATTCTTCTTATTTAGTGTTTTCTCACTGAGATGAGGCTAATGGACTACAATAGGAAATGCATTTTTTAGAGGAAGCAGGAATTAGGGTCCAGATTTTGTATTACGATAATAATTCTTGCATATAAAGAAGAAAATAATCGTTAGTCAGACATAAAGGAAATTGGAAACAAGATGCTGGCTTGAAGAGGAAGAAATGTTGAAGTTGCGCTTCCAAATGCACAGAAATGGGTAAGGAAGATCCAAATCACTGATACAGTAGAGAAAACAAGGTCGATCTTTGAGAAAATATTGGCATTACTGCAAATTCAGAAGAACAAGATTGAATAAAATGGTCAAAAGAAGGCTAGAACCGGTATATAAAGAATCTGGAGAAATCCATTATTCATGAAATGTGGAAAGAACACCAACTGAAGGTTCTGCTAGAAGAGTGCACTAACAATGGTGCAGAATGGAGCAAAAGAAGAGGGGCTTTGTAACAGACTGAGAAAAAAATGACTAGCAAAGGAGATGCTATTGAATAATTTTTGGCATCAGAAGGCCAGCTGGAAATCCAAACCAAGAACCATCCCATTCGGGCCTTAAAGCATGGCATTTGTATTTGGTTGAGGAATATGACAATTCTTATAGATGTTACTTTGTCTTCCAAATATTGTTTCAATTTAAACAATGGAAGATTATGGACTTCAGGACATGCAATAGTTTGAAAATGCAGATTGAATATATTGAGACACAATTATAAGAATTGACAATTGAGAATCTTTATAAGGCAGATCAAGATGTGATGCATTAATTTCCATTTATCTTCTCTATAGATTGTAAAATCCACGATTTGATTGGTGGCTGTACCACAAAATCTTGTTGACACATGATAACAACCAAACAAATGATCAAGTTCAGCTTTTTGTTTGGTGTGCAATATGTAGTGAGCAATTTCATGACAAATGATTGTTAGTATATATCTAAAATATACAAACCATTTTGCTCATTGAGATGCTTTTTATGACATAAACCTACAGTTCCAAGAAAAACTTTGTGAGGCTAGATAAAAGTTTCCATATTGATTATCAATTGCATACACTAAAGCTCCATCATTTGGAATTGCACCATAAAGAATCTCCTTGATTTGTAATTTTGTGCCATCTATGAATTTGTCCATCCTTTAACATGATTGTTCTTGCTTGTTAAGATTTTAAGAGAAGTTTCTGTTAGAGTAATTATTTGTTTGCACTTATTAATTAAATCACTTTGATTTAATTAATTAAGTTGCCTATTACTCTATTTTGCTTAAGCTATCTTGTAGGTGCATTATTAATTAATTATTAATTAATAATGTGCAACCTAGCTTTTTAGTTTAGGGTTTCTATCTCACCTTTATAAGGATGAGCATTGTACTTTCTTCATTATCTCTTATGCATTTTTCATTTGAGAGCAACTTTTCTTTTATCTCCATTTTTTAGCAAACCCTTGCCTCTTCTTGTCTTTTTCTTCTGTGACAGGTTTTTGCATGCAGGGATTCGAAGGCTTTGTGGATTTGATTGGCTTATTTGCTCAAATCCTACATGGTATCAGAGCCAGATCTGCTGCAGCTTGTTCGTTATTTGGAGAAAAAGGAGAATGAGGGTTTGACAAAACAGATCTGGAATTTTTTGGGTATTTTTTGAGAAAACAGGGGGGTCACTGTTTTTTGGAGCAGGTTGAGGCCAAACGGACGTCACGGATGGATTCAGAAGGCGTCAAAACCCCTATTTCCATATAAAATTGGTCCGATTTGGACAACGTTGCTCCGGGAGGCAAATTTTTTTAGCCCAGCAGGGTCGTACGGCCTCCTTCACGCAGATCGAGGCGTTTATTTAAAAAAAATTTTTTAAAAAAATTTTGTTTTGGGCCACTCCGCCTCGGCGCCACCCCGCAGCCACTGGAGCACCGCCCGCGCCCGGCCGGAGCTCAGCCGCAGCCGGCGGACCACCCGCGGCGCAGCCTCCGCTCCACCGCCACCACTGCAGGCAGTGCCAGCGGCGTTTACCGCCCGGGCACCACCTCCTCCAGCGGCGCCGCCAGTTGCACAGTCTCGGCATGACATCATCTAATCGGCTGATGACGTCATCAATCCGGCAGCCGGATTTTTTCCCGGTGACTGGCTATTGACGGCCATATGGCCGTCAAGTTTTTTCGCATGCCTGTATTTTTCCAGAGAGCTCCCTTCTTGGACCTGCAGTTGGTTTTTTGGCCTTAACTTGGGCATACGGAGGTCTTTTTCCGATCTGAAAGAAGCGTCGGAAAGCTGGTTCAGAGACGGAGACAATGGTACTAGTTCCGTTTCATTTTGAGTTCATTTGAGCTTCCAATTTTAGCGTTGAAGTAGAGACTTCTATTTCCCTCTTCTCTTCATCCGAAATCCAGGTTCTTTTCTCAATTTTTATACTTTCTATAGTTGTTTTCTTTGGTATTTGAGGGATATCATAATATATTGTGGGGGGGGGCACTTTCTTTTCTGTACTTTAATTCAGAATAAGACCCTTCTACTTCTGTCTTCATCTCTCAATGGCGGACTCCTATGTCGCCTGCCTTACACCACACAACTACCATACTTGGAAAGGACAGATGACTAGATTTCTTATGGAAAAGGGGTTATGGTCATGTCTTGATGCGGCTCAGCCAGTTCTACAGAGGCCTTATGAGCTTCTTATGCAGCGCAATAAAATGGATGAGGCAATGGGCCTCATTGCAATGAATATTTCAAAGGGGTTACTGTTTCACCTGGATGGTTTGAATACACCCAGGGCTATGTGGGACAAGTTTTCAACCTTATTTGGCACAATGAATCAATTTAGGATTCTACAGATAGATGCGGAGTTTACCTCCTTGATTCCTGAATCATTCACCAGCATTGAGGATTTCTTGATGAAATTCAAGTCTCTTCGATCTATGTTACAGGTTGCAGGAAAGACAAAATCTGATAATGAGTGTATCTTTCTGATACTGTCCAAGCTTCGAGGACCTTATCAGATTTTCACTTCTACCTTCTACTCCACTATGGATGCTCTAGGTGCACGACATGTTATGCCCTCTTTTGAGATTTTTTGTGACCGGTTGACTCGTGAGCAATCCAAGCTCACTAGTATGGATTCTCTTACAAGTTCACAATCACAGGCATTGATTGCCAAGCCACCTCAGAGCACACAGAAGCCGAAGCAGTTATCAGATTCCTCTTCTCAGCACTCTACTGGCCCACCATTTTCTTCTAAGAAGGAGAAACAGAAGACTGAAAGACCTACATGTTCCTATTGTCAGAAGGGAACACATGATGAGTCACTTTGTTATCAGAAGAAGTTTGATGGTTATGAGAAACAGATAGCGGATTTGCAAGCTCTTCTTCAGAAGAGCAATCTTTCCTCTCCATCCTCTTCTGGCTCACAGGGGTCTGCTTATCAGTCTTCTTCTATCAATCCTACAGCTGAACAGGATCTTGGAAAGGGTCATGCATTGCGGGCTTCTTTCACATTCCCTTCACAGGTTCCTTGGATACTGGATTCAGGTGCTTCTCACCATATGGCATCTTCTCGAGAGATCTTCTCTTCTTTTGAGGCTTCTCCTATTCCCCATATTATCATTGGGAATAACACTATTATGACAGTCTGCGGGAAAGGCACTGTATGCATTCAGGACACATTCAATGATGTGTTGTATGTTCCATCTCTGTCTGCAAACCTTCTCTCGGTTTATCAGATTTCTCACAGTGGGTCCGGGAAGACAGTTGAGTTCACTCCAGATTTAGTTTTCATCCGGGATAGTATGACAGGAGGTATTGTTGCTACAGGGACAGTTGATCTTTCCGCCCATCTCTACTCCTTTTCACACTTTGGTCCACCTTTGCCAGAGCACGACTCTCCTCCTTTGAGAGAGCATCATGTGGTACAGTCAGGTTTCTTGAACCTCTGTGTGGTTCCTGAGACTGCTGTTGTAACTGCCTTGCCACCTCCTCTTGAGCTCTTTTCTGTTCAGCAGAGTTCTTCTTCAGCACTGCTTGATCCTCCAGCTCCATTCATCAAGCCACTAGGTGCAGTTGTTGAAAATTCTACAGAGGACATTCATCTCCTCTTTGATGACAGTGTCAGCACACCTGTCATACCACTTACATTGGGGATTCCCTTTCAGGATCCTCGTGTCTACTCCTTTGAGCATCAGCTCGGCCTTCCAGTGACACCTCAGCTTTCGAGGTTCCCTCTACAGTGTCCACTACCTTTCACTCCTCTGCACTGGAGTCACAGTGGTTTGTTCATTCATCCAGGGGTTCTTTCATTCTGGAGAAGCTTTGGAGCCTTGGCCCTCTCTCACGGGGGGGGTTAAAGTCACACATTGTACTTATGACTTTGAGAGAGTCTCTTGAAGTCATTATATCTCTTTTTGGAGAGGGGTTTTTCCCACTGGGTTTTCTCCTTTACTCCAGTTTATAGAGATTTCCTTGTACTGGGTACCTGATTAGGCCTTGTTGCCGGGACCCAATTTTTCTGCTTTCATAGCTGTGCTAGGTTAGCTTACCTCCTGAGCTTCGCTTAAGGGGGGGTGTTAGAGTAATTATTTGTTTGCACTTATTAATTAAATCACTTTGATTTAATTAATTAAGTTGCCTATTACTCTATTTTGCTTAAGCTATCTTGTAGGTGCATTATTAATTAATTATTAATTAATAATGTGCAACCTAGCTTTTTAGTTTAGGGTTTCCATCTCACCTTTATAAGGATGAGCATTGTACTTTCTTCATTATCTCTTATGCATTTTTCATTTGAGAGCAACTTTTCTTCTATCTCCATTTTTTAGCAAACCTTGCTAAAAAATGGAGATAGAAGAAAAGTTGCTCTCAAATGAAAAATGCATAAGAGATAATGAAGAAAGTACAATGCTCATCCTTATAAAGGTGAGATGGAAACCCTAAACTAAAAAGCTAGGTTGCACATTATTAATTAATAATTAATTAATAATGCACCTACAAGATAGCTTAAGCAAAATAGAGTAATAGGCAACTTAATTAATTAAATCAAAGTGATTTAATTAATAAGTGCAAACAAATAATTACTCTAAGCCTCTTCTTGTCTTTTTCTTCTGTGACAGGTTTTTGCATGCAGGGATTCGAAGGCTTTGTGGATTTGATTGGCTTATTTGCTCAAATCCTACAGTTTCAATAAACATGCTGCATGATATTCTTTAAGTCCACCAATCCAAAGCAAGGATTAGGCAACTTCCAAATGTAATATATATCTAGGAAGTGGAGTAAAATGATGTAGGCAAATTTCATTGTAATTAAGATCAATGGTGAATTCAAATTATCAAAACTATTTCTCAAAAAGAAGGGGCAGACGCAGCTTCAACACTTTTTAAAATTCATTAAGTGCCAGGGCATGCTGTAGGATTGAATTAATAATGTTTAACCTCTTGTTGGGCCAAAGTGCAAACGTATCCATAACCAGCATGTACTGGATACATGTACTTAAACCATACACAAAAGGGCAGCAATCTGCCCATCCTGTATTATTCACATTTTCAGGAATAAATGACTATATTTATGAGGATCGCCCTTGAATTCCCTTTGTAAGTCTCCATTATTCTTTATTCTTTACATCATATATTCTATTTATTTTCCTAATAATTGAATTATAATAACTTTCAACTGGTGATAGTTGATTCCTCCTCCATTGAGTTGTTTCCCAATTTGAGCAGATACTAAGATCTTCTTGGTCAGCATGCCAATTTTCAAATAATTATCAATGTTTATATATATCAAAGCAGGGATTCAGGGGTGGTTGTCCAACAGGCTTGAGGGGCAGCCAATTTTGGTTGTAAAACAACAGATGTTTAGGTTGGGGGGCCTCTTTAGAGATTTTAAGTTTTTCTTTCAAGGCTTTTTAAAAAATGGTTTTCATTTTTTGATGCGTACGGAATGTCTTGATGCCACAAGACATCACAAGGGTGTTGAGGATAAGAAAGTCGTCTTTCAAACCTTGCATTGCAGGGGAGAAGTCTTGAGATATATCCCTTTACTTGGATAAATGTCTTGGTGACAATCACCGATTTTTTTGTAGAACGGGACTATATATTTTGTGACTGCCCCTTTATCCTAAAAAAATTCCGTGGATGGCGGTGTGCTGGGATGTCCCCAGCCTGGAGTATTCTCATATCCCCCCCTTGGTCTAGCTATAGGAGAGTTGTAGAGACCCTAGTTTGAACTTGGTCAGGCTAGATAATTGTGGAAATTGAATTGATCAATAAACTGTTTGATTCAAATATATGAAACTTATTTATTCAATTTTAGTTATGGCTTGATGCTCCCTGATTTAAGGCATTTTGAATCAGTGAATGTGATTAAGGATTCAATTTTCAAATATATGGCAATAATTTTAATTATGGAAAATGAATAAATAATATTTATTACGAGAATTAGATCAGGCACTAAGGATTAACATATTTCATTTAATGCCTTTAATGTGCTGCTTGCCTAGTATGTAAGGCCCAAGTGGAAAGTCAAATGGGGTAAAAGTAGGGTATATATATATATATATGACTGAAAATGCTAATTATAAAATGATACTTCAATATAACATACCAAATATAGTTGAATATAGAAAACCGAAATGCGATTCACGAACCATAAGTTCAAACTTGAAACTTGAAACTTCATAACCATTACTAATGACCATTGAACTTAGTAAAATGCTAAAACTTTTAAACATAATGATAAATGAAAAATATAAACCACACATAGTACCATGTAAGTCAACCATTGACTATCAATTTATCAAATGACAAAGATGAAAGATTCAAAATTCATTGTTCAAATATGAATATAAAAAATTAAATAGACCTCATGATACGCACACCAAAATAGGGTTCCTTTGCTAGAAGAAACATTAAAAAACAATTGCAAAAAATGTTTTTTCTTTAGACTTTTTAGCCAACATGTCAGCCATACCCCGCACGCACCCTAGCCGCACCTCGCATGCACCCCCGCACCCCAGACACACCCGCATCCCACTTGGGTGCTTTGATTAGTGCGGTCATGCTTTTTGCGTGGTGGGGTACTCGGGTGCGCGACGTACCTACACTGGGGACGTACGCACACTCGGTGCACTAGGTTTTTGACCCAAGTGCGTGCACCCAGGTAACATTGATAGAAAGCTCAAGAGAATCAAGCATTGTTTGCTAATGATTTGCAAATGAGGAGTTAATTGATGAAAATATGGGGATGACGTGGATAAGAGAATGGGGAAATTCACTGACCTCTAGAATGATTAAAATTTAAGAGATGAAGAATTACCTCTTGTGTACCTCACTTCAACTAGTGCTTTGGTGAGAGAGGGGATCAAGAAAACCAAATGATAAAGGATATTTAATCAACAAAGACAAGAAACTAAAATAACTACTAATTGCCAAATGATAAAATTGTTTTGACTATGGAAAATGGAAAAACAAACTACAAAAATCAAATGTTGATGTTTGTGAGCTCATTGCCTTGGATGCTAGTGTAGGTTGAGGATGAGAGTATGGGTGTAAGATGTTAGCATGGCACACGTTCATCTTGTATGAACAAGACACCCAAAGCTATGCACAAATTTTGAAACAATAACTAAAATGCAAAAAATTAAGTATGCTACTGACAAAGATACTAAAAGCAACTACACTATGCAAATAAAGAGAAAGTGAAATAACAAGGTGGTAGTAATAGCCACAACTCAAAGGAGATCTAAGAAAGGTTGACAAAGCCAACTATTTGCTCCACTTCTCATTACAACGAATGTAACAACTAGTTTTCCTGAGTCTTAATTAATAACTAACATACTCAAAGAAATAGAGATATTACTTTATTCTCGTAGGAAGACAGTTAAATCAGTTTCGTTCATATGAAAGAAATTGATGGGTAAAATCAGTTAAACAAAATTTTTTAACTAAGAACTTAAACACCACCAATGAATTACTATAGAAGTTAAAATCCACATGACATGGAATTCGAAATCAGAAATCATTGTAGGGATGCTTCTGCAACCACCCAGGTTAGTTCGCAAATACCACTATAACAATATCAATTAACAACTACCATCCAATACCACTATATCAAAATCAAATGATGATTATCCTTAAATACCACTAAATAAAATTAGGGCATCACATACCACTATATCAATTTGGCGCATGGATTACCATTGGATCATTTAGGGCATCAGTTACCACTGTATCAATTAGGGCTTTAGATACTACTAAATCAATTAGGGCTTCCGATACCAGTATATCATTTGGGGCTCCAAATACCATTGAGTCAATTAGGGCTTCAGATACCATTGTATCGTTTAGGGCTCCAGATACCACTGAATCATTTCCTTCCTTCCAATTGCTTAACTATGGCAATATCATAATATAGAAGATATGCTCATATTTATTATTCATATAGATGAAAGACAATCCATAAATCTATCTCTCGCATCTAAGTGTAAAATAACTGTAACGCTAATATAACTCAATTAATCTTACCTTCTAGCATATACATCGTAAAAGTAAAAATACTTGTTTTCGACAAACAATTGAATGTAAAGCTTATCTTTGTCTGTGGTACGTTCAACAACTTGGGAAAAGGTGAAACATTGTCAGGGACTTAACCACCCAACCTCGGACTTTAACTTATTCCCTGCACAATCTCCAACAAGAAAGGACCTCCCTACCCAGAATTGGACTTGGAATATTTGTCATCTATTGAGCATCCTGGTATCTAACCACACCACTAGACTTGACAGCAGGAGTTACAATAACAGGATCATGCATGAGCTATTAAATGATATTATTCTAGATTTAATGTATCATATCTGACTTTTATTTTCCAAGTCATTGTTGACTCCATCTCACCTCTTCGCCCTTTGCCATGGCTATACAGCCGGTGAATCCTAGGTGTTCAGATCTCAGAGCAATCGGCTTTGTCTGTTGACTCCCAACAAATTCATGAATAACATATATGTTCTAGCTTATCACAATTTGTGATTTGAAAAAGGATATTCTTAAAGATTGCAGAATTTATTATTTCATTAATTAATTTAATCATATCTGATTTCTCTTTTGCGTTCTTGCAAATTCATTCCACCTCTTCACCATTTCATGGCTATCAGCTGGTGAATCCTAGGTGCATTAGAATTTATGAGCTCATTGCCCCTTTTTCATCTCTTCACCATTGTGGCTTTATTGCCAGTGATTCCTAGGTGCATTGGATGAGCATACTTCTCTTCTTATACATTTATAATGGTTTAAAACAGTATAATTCTTGTTGTTGATATCCATACTATTTGTTATAGTTCATACAATCATTATAAGACTCCTATAGTTACCATTCGACTTCTTAATGGTGGTTTAAGATACAATGATATTATATAAAGAACCACAATGGGAACTCTATGAAATTTGCAAGAGGCCATTAGCAAAGAAACATATAATAATCTCAGTCCTAATATTTGATTTCTATGCCTAGCCGGCTGTAGTCGGACTTACATTTAGAGAAGATGAAAGTATTAATTTCGATGGAAAAGCATTCATAACTTGATATGTATGCGAATGAAGATCTGACTTGAATTTGGCACCTTTCCATCCTCTAACCGGAACTCTTACTCGGCTTAGTTATATCACCCAAATTCGACTATTGCTTGGTTCGGAAATTTGCAAGGTATTGGCGGAAGTAAGAAGAAAACAGTGAGGACATAGAACTCGACTTAAGTAGACAGGGTATATGGTAAACGTGGCAGAAAAGGATGGAAAGCTGGGGACAGAGGTATTCGACTCCTATCACGGCTTCTTCTTAAAGGACTAGCCGTGGCTTCTTGGCTTCCATCGGTTTAAAGAAAGAAATCCATTCGAATTCCAATTATTAATTTGATTTATCATGCCAAATGTTAATCGGTTAAAAGCAAGAATATTAATATGGAAAGAATAGAGTTGGAAGATTATAATTCAAATATTATATTAATTCGAATGTTATTATATCTGGAATATTATTATAATCTTATATTTAATATATGTACATGTAAATATTAATGGGGTGACATCACTTCATTAAATTATTATAATATAATGGTGCCATCTCATTTTTATATCTATATGTACGTATATAGATATATCTATTATAATAATATGGTAAAAGATCATATTAAATCCTTTGAGGTATGTTTTATATTCTAACCCAATTATTTATGTTTCTCAAATTATTTATTTAAATAGCTCATGCGGGTCCCACAGATGTATCCTGTTTCAAATCGCTAGGTCCTCAACCCATCTACCCAGTGATGGTGATGCTCCCGTGCCTAATTTTTTTTGACAATGCTTCCACCCCTTTGACGTGTTTCCTACAAGGAAATTCTCCGTAGTTAAATCATATTGTCATAACAAGTTATAAATAATTATAATGGCTAGCTGCCTTTTCAATTCCATGAATTTGTGATAAATAATCAACTAGCATGTTATCTTCACATGAAATTATAACGACTAACCATCTTATCATTTCACAGGATTTTAACCAATTTAACTGTCAACTGACTTCATGTGAACCTCAATGGCTATATTTTAAATTAGGTCAAAAATTGGGATGTAACAACGAATTTGCACATACGAGAACAATGAAAATGGTTGTGGGTTCTTTAGGAGCCTGTCCTAGTTGAACCCCTTGTTTTGGTGTTTCCACCTTCACAAAATAGGAGCTTGTCATAGTTGAACCTCCATTTTGATGTGTCCACCACAAACAACAGATGGATAATTGGTGATAGATAACCGAAATAAACTACGATAGTAATAAATGATAATGGCAACTTGATATGCTCACTAAAATGCAAAGTAGGATGGCCAGAAACTCCCCTTGAAGACCACAAAGTTGAAATTCAATGGAGTGAAGGCAAGTTGATGATAGTGACGAAGACAATGCAATGTAAAAGCTACAAGGCCATGCATGAATCTGTCTCAATACAATAATAATATAGTGAAGGACTTGTCCTAGTGTAATGGTGAAATGAAAACAAGATTAAGATGTGTCAAGAAGACTAAATGAAGCTGAAAGATGGGACTATATTGGCAAAGGGTCTAATCTTGGCTAAAATGAGCGATGATATGAGACATTATGTTGCAGGAGTGACAGTCGTAATACTTAAATGACTCATTGCACATATGAAGGCTCATGGGAAGAGTTTGTGTTGCGTAGATGTCTCTGTGGCTTGCATGCATCGTAGGTGAACTAGGCTACGACCAAGAATTTCAATGGAGAATGACAAGGTTAGGTGGAATTTTACATTTTGGATAACGTAGGCACATCGCATAATGGTAAATTACATCAGGGTGTAAATTTAGATCACATTTTGTCCCCACTTTAGAGAGCATATCATGATATAGAATGCGAGCTAAAGAGAACTTACCTCCCTCACCTGCAAGATTTTCATCCTCATGGGGTTGGTCCAAGTGAGAAAACCTTGAATTTTTGTTGAGTTGCATCCAACACGCAAGCTGCAAATGTGCATGCTAGACAATGATGACAACTTGCTAGATAAAGACCATCGATGGTACACCGGTATTAATAGAAGGTTTTATGCTATATAGCCATACGATATAGAGATTTTGATTGTGTGCCGATGTAAGTAGCAAAAGCTAGATAGTCACATGATGGGTGGCTTTAGACGTGCACCAATGCAAGAAGCAAAAACTAGATAGTTGCATGATAAGGCGACTTAAGTGACGTGCCAACATGAGTAGTAAAGGCTAGATAGTTGTGTGACAGGGAAACTTTGATCATGTGGATACGAGTAGCGAATACTAGATAATCATACGATAGGGCAAGATTTGAATAGTGGATTGACCCTCACAAAGCTAGAAAAATAGATAAAAAGTTTAAGTTTTCCAAGAAAAGTTTGTGAAGTAGAGAGAACATGATTTTAAGACAAGATATATAACAAATATATCAACTCCCTAAAATGAACCATGTTGCTTAGAGTGGAGCTCGAGACATTCTAAGGAGAGATAAAGATATTTTGATATTGTGGCATGCCAACATTTGAGATGTTGCCATAGAATGTTACTTCATAAATGGGTGACACATGATTTCCATAACATCTTGACAAAGATAGGGGGATTCGATAAACTGATGTTAAAACCTAGAAGAGAGACAAATGTATATGATATAAGACCTCTCAAGGGTATTTCATTAGGGCCAACATGATTCAGATATGAAGAAGAGCACATAAAGATAGAAATATAAGAATTTGGGTCAACATGGAAGGGAGGCCTAAGTGCAACACTTTGCATCACCCCCAAATGTCGAAAATAAATGTCCCTAACACTCTGCATCGCCCCTAAATGTGGAAAATCGATGTACACAAAATAGAAGAAGGTACACGATTAATAACCTTCTATTTCTAGGTACCAATGGAGTACAAGATAGTACCAATGGAATACAAAGGTCCACCAAAAGGGAATAACATTAACAGACAACAACCACACTCTAATCTATAGATGTAGAAGCGGGCATTGCTTTCTGTCATGAGCCCTAATTTTAATAGATAATAACTAGAGAATATACACTAATATGATAATTTAAGTTCAAATGAAAGGACTTCTAATAATACACATATTGAATCTAATAATGTATTTTCTCAATCCATTATTTATTCTTTAATAACAATCATACATAAATAATATTATTTATAATTGTAAATGGTCAAGTAATAAAGGACATAGTTATTATTAAATCATTCATAGTCAAATCTATCTACAAAAGAACCGATGACCATACAATATAATAATAATGATATTATATTATTATTATAACAGAATGGAAGCACTAAGGGTTATGTCCTTTCGTTGCAAATCATATAAATATATCTACACAAGTAAAAAGAGGGTCTAGTAGACATTATCTGTTGATTAATGAGGATTATTGTAGATGTAATTGCATTGCCATTTTGGTATATGCTTTTCAAATGCATCAATCTCCTCTCATATATACTGTGAATGAGACATGTCTATCCAGTGTAATTAATATACATATATATATTATATCTCACACTTATATATGCAATATATGTGTGTGTGTGTGTGTGTGTGTGTGTGTGTGCATGCATGCATGCATGCATGTTTATACTATAGTCTCAAAGGTTTAACCAAGTGAAGCTACCAAACATCAACACTCCCTCTTAGCTAGGGAGGATAAACAAGAATATGAACAATATATTACCTCAATGTAAAAAAATGATTTTTGGAATGTCAACTTATTTGACTTCCTGGTTTATTGAATGCCAACTCATTTGACATTTGAAAGTCAACTCATTTGACTTTGAATATCAATTCATGTGATATTGGAATGCCAACTCATTTGGAAAATGTCAACTCATTGGACTTTGAATATCAACTCATTTGATATTTGAATGCCAACTCTTTTGACAATCGTGAATGTCAATTCATTTGACATTTACTAGGTGCTTAAATGTCCATAAGGTATGTACATTCGCATTCTCATAATGCATACCATATAAACATCCACCATGCAAAGTATAATCTATCATGATCCGCATAGACATTGTAAGACATCCATCATAATAGATTAAGTTATTGAAAGATTGTCACCTTTCAATAACTTTTACAAATAACAAGTGATAATCATTTGGAAGTCTTCACTTCCTCATGATGTAAATAGGGGGTAGGCCCATTAAAATCATACAGTCATACACATGGACTTTCGAACTTCCTCTGCATAACAATCATTTGAGCTCCTCATTCAATGATGCTTTTGATAGAGTGTTAGACTCCCTCGGAATTTGATATTGATCCTCCTTAGAGATGTGGGCCCTTTTTATGCTCACCATCATTTTTGTCTTCTCCATTTTATATGATTTGTCTTGAACATTATACTTTGATATAAGTTCCATCCTCAAAGGTTTTGGTGTGGTTTGATAATTGTGAGGCGACCAACTAGTATGAAGGGTGCCCACTATGAGTATGTTGAGTGGCATAGTAGACAAGGAATTTAGAAGTGGCGTTACATGGCCACTTGGATCATGCCCCCTCTTACAAAAGAGAGCGAACTGTTTAGAGTTCCTCACTAGGTTGTAATTTCCAAACTCACCTTTAAGCGATTTCCATGCACGATGTTTTACAATGAGGGGTGGATTGGAAGACTCTGACATGCACCATCGCAACCTGTTGTCACTCCACTTATTCAGTTGTGGTACCCACAAACAAAGCATGGCTCAAATGGGTGACTGGAACTTGTAAGCAACGTCTCTTCTATGAAATTTGGAATTTATTCATCATTTATAATTTCTCAGTCATGAAAGTGTTCATCCAGTCGCACATTCATGGTGATTTCCTCTCATCCACAACATGGAGGCTCCAACCGCCATTTAGAGAAGAGCCCTTTGAAGTTGAGAGTTGTTTGTGGTGAGCTACAAAAGCATCTGTGTTAGAAGTACAAGTTGTATTTGTGATAGAAGTATAGGTCGTATACGTGTCCTTTCTCTAGTCTTGCCAACCCTGCATTAGCTCCTTCTAATCATTGTTTCGTCTTCTCCTTGGCTCTTTATTTAACTATATATTTATTTCTCAAAGGATAATACGACTCAATATTTCTTGGACTACAAATATATTCATATTTGATTTGTACTTCTTCAATGGTGCCCCTCTTGTTATGTAGAGTATGATCTCTTTCTTACACTCTTCATTTGATTTACATTTGCAATTAGGTTCTGATACCATGTTGATTTATGAGGATCATTTGCAGATGTAATTGCATTGCCATTTTGGTATATGCTTTTCAAATGCATCAATCTCCTCTCATATATATTGCAAATGAGTCCTCATGAGACATGTCTATCCGTAATAATTAATAAAATAACAAATTATATAATATCTCATATATTAAATATATATAATTAATATACATATACATACATATATATATATATATATCTCACACTTATATATCTAATATACACACACACACACACACACACATGTGCATTTATATTATAGTCTCATAGGTTTAGCCGACTGAAGCTACCAAACATCAACATTATCAACATGGAAAAAATTTAAAAATAAAATGTATAACATTTCAGAATCAGGCAGCCATCTATAATGGAAGAAAATGGAAAGGAATACTAAAAAGAGAAGTTTGGTAGGAACACATAAGCATTAGTAAAAGGAAGGAATGCTACCATAAGAGCTAGAAAGTAAAGACCAAATCATATGTGGTAATAAAACCAATGCATGGTAAGTTGGACAAGAAATGGTTAAAATCTCAAGGTAAGAAATTAGTATTAGTCAAACTCAAAATTATAGGAGGGTGAAATAAATGAAGTTTCCAACCAAGTAGCTTTGGCATTACAAACCATTAAAAAGGTATGTTTGTAGGTAAAGTGTTAAGGATTATTTTAAAGGCACATCTTTGTACTTAAAATATTATGTTGGTTAAAATATATATCCATTTCAGAAAGAGGAAATATATTAAGTTGTATTAAGATTTTTAATATATTAAAAGATAAATAGATAAATGATGATTGATATAGTATATTTAAGGAATATATAATGAGATTAATTATAAATATTTGTATATATTTAAGATAATGTAATAATAAAATTTCATATAAGAATAAATAGATTTATATGATATGTAATTGTAAAAGAAACAATTTTTTTAAGTTGAATTCCTTATTTTTTTTTATTATACTCTTGGGAGTGATATATGGTGTCGTCTAGGGAGAGGTAGAGTAAAAATAGAGTATATTGGTGTCAAGCACCCTCTGACAAATAAACCAACGCTCTCCTTAGGATGATATAAAGAAACAAGGCTTAGACATACTAAATACCAAATACATTATGAATTACATACTATTGTATTAGTTGATGATAAAGTAATGTGTGTTAAACGTTGATTATTGGTAGCCTCCGATCAGGGATCATCACACTTTCATAGATCATCCACCTATAGATCATAGTGTTCCTAATCTTGATGATATGGGGAGGAAGGTTGAGATTGTAGTGGTATAGACGCTAAAGCAGTCCCAAGCACCCCACCAACAACCAAAGCCAAGGATGAAGTTGCCTCAAAATTCATCCAAGGGCTCAACTGAGGCGCCTCAAAGGAATCGTTTGAACATCACTATTGATGTTGGAATTTCCTCAAGCGAGTCAAATATTCAATCCTCATAGTTTGCAAGCAAAACATGTTGAGGCAAAGATGAATGCATGCTGCCCTCGATAAAAGGGGTGGTCACGAACTTGGGAGAAGTTGGAGCTTGGTCCACTACAAGAACTGAAATTGAAAGCGAATTCGATGGATTGGACTTGCGGTAACGAAACTTAGGCATAGGCCCTATTGGAACTTTCTTTTGAAGGATGGAGGTGAAACCTTCCAATCCACTTAGTTGGCCTAATCACCTTAGGGAAGTTGGGATAGCTGTTAGGAGATGGAGCTGGTGCAAACTGGGTTGACATAATATTATTAGACACTACTTGTGTGTGAATTATGTTCACGGGCACAGATAAAATGAGATATCTGGCGAGGAAGTGATCAATAGTGGCTCTTGTGATAGAGAGAAAAACCTAGGCTCACTTAGTGTGGGGTTTGATAGTCACTCTTGGTGCAAGGGGAAGTGAAACAAAAGAGGTGACCAGGAAAAAGGATGGATCTGTAGTAATAGAAGTAGGAGTAGAATGGTAGCAAGAGTGGAAGTGGTAGGTGTAGGCCTTTGTTACATCCCCAATTTTTGCCCATTTAAAATAATCATATAACAGTTATATATTTCATGTGAATGTCAGTTGGATAGTTAAAACAATTGATTGTTATGATTATGTGAAATGAAAATTATGGTTGATTGTTTAATTCATGTGAAGATGATTTATTAGTTTTTCGTTACAATTTTAATTGAAAATGAATTTTCAATTATTTTCCAAGAAATAAAATAGTTAGTGGAAATGGTGGTTAGCCATTGTGATGATTATGAAATAACTTTTGATTATAGTTATCTTGATTTAAACAAAGGAATGTGTTATTATCGCGAGAAAATTCTTCTTGGATGCAGGAGAAGACAAAGGGGGGAAGTATTGCTAAACAGGAGATAAAGATTGGGGCACCAAAAGTCCATCAACACTCCATTCAGTATGGATTCTAACCATCTTGGTTAAGGATTTAATGACTAGGCAAGCAAGAGTATACCTTGGACAACCATGAGCTACCCAATCGGTTTTTAAAACAAGAAAAACTTTAAACATTTAAAATAACATAAATTGCCTACTTTTTTATATTTGAGACCATTGAGCAGCCACTGGAATGCAATTCTATATATTGACACCATGTTATCTTAACATCTGTACTTGCACCTACATCTATATATATTGTGTGTGTGTGCATAAATCAATATATTCATACAAGAAATTACATGATTCAATTTATGCGCACACACACAAATATACAAATATACATACATACATACATATATATATATACATACATGTATGTATATATACATGTATGTATATAGATATATACATACATGTATATATAGATACATGTATGTATATATAGATACATGTATGTATATAGATATATACATGTGTGTATATAAATATATATATACACATGTATGTATATATCTATATACATACATGTATGTATATATACATACATGTATATATACATATACATATATATATATATATATATATATATATATACATATATATATATATATATATATATATATATATATATATATGTATGATGCCAATATATTAGACTATAAAAATCATGAGGAAAGATAACCTATGTATATCTTTTATATTGGCTCCATTTTGTTGAGCTATTGCCACCTTTATATCGGCGTATATTTCTTTTTAAAATTTAAAATTGGCGGAGTTACATTTGACGGATGGCTGTCCATGCAGTGCTACTCCTAACTGAGAATGCGTGCGAGTGGTTTATTTATTTATCTCTTTGCTACCATGAGAGCACCTTTTCCTTCTCGCTTGTTTCGGATCTTGTACTTTGCAAAAATTCTTTCTCATGGCCTCAAGCCGAGTTGCAATTGCAGTTGAAATTTATTGAGAATTCCTGCATCATAATGCAATTAGCAAAGGCTGCGACCTCATCAACTCTGTTGCCAATGTTATCCAGTTAGCACTTCATCACCTCATAACACGTTTCTCCTAGGCCGAGCTAGGTAGCGCATCAACCATCTATAGGTTATGCAACCATTGCTCATGTTAAGTTGCCATATATTCATTCTTCGTTATTGATATTGATTGTTGCAAACAATGGTGTAATTTAGTTGTCGTGCTGATATTGTTCATCGTTGATAATGATTGAAGCATCAATGTTCGTAGTAAAAGGTTATAGAATGCTGCCTAAGGCACTATTATGCAATTTCCAAATATCATTTTGATGCCATGCTTATAATGTGCTACTGGTAATACAAACCTGTAAATATCATAAAATTATTTGAAATCTCTGTGAATATTTCCGTGACCATTTTTCTCTTGGCATGAAATATCTTATAAGCAAGCACCAATCTACTGTAGTGCATGTTAAATCGATCTAACTTATATAGAGGTATTGTCCATATATCTCTGAGATGAGATCAGCTTGGATGATAAGAATACTGAATTGCTAAATTTGTTACAGGAATTGTACATGTTTCTAGGATGTCCTAGGATGCACCCAAAACCGAAAGGGTCAAGCATTAATGGGTGGGAGGAGAAACCTCTGTGCAAGAACAAACGGATGTCAGAATTGAAAGTAATTAAATGATAAAACTCTATATACCGAGTCAACTCATGGTTATGAAACTGGACAAAATACCTAGGAATAGGGTATTTGATTTGTATTTAAATATTCTTTTGTTGTGTCCTCACTAGAGGGAATTTTTGTAAATAAAATTGGTGCAGTTGCAACCAGCGATTTTGTCAAACATAATAAAATGAGCAATTAGCAATATTTCTTCTATTGTCTCTAATCTTCTGAGCAATCATATACTTCTGAATGCGAGCATGATATTGATTAAGAAACATTTGTACATGTCTGGAAACTCTAAAACAAAAACTTACAAACATGGCCAGTACTGGAAACACTGTAGGCAATGAGGTGACCAGTGGTACCAATCCCCAGAGCTCCTCAGATCTATTGCTCTAGGTTTTGCGAGACACGCAAACGAAATTGGGAAACATGTAAAATAAAATGAATGAAATGGCAGCTCAGATCGGGTGAGATCAAGAGGAGACTCACTCTTCACTTCCACTTAGAACTTAACCTGAATATTTTGCCCACAACAAAAGGGTGGCTCAAGCCTCACCTACCCAAATTGAGAAACAAAAGAAACAAGAGATAACGAATTATCCTCCGATATTAAAAAGATCAAACCACCTAGGTTCGTAGTCTCCGAATATGGAGAGGATGTAGAGGCCTAGTTGACTGAGATGGAACAATATTTCAAAATCAGGAGTTTCTCTAAAACTTCCAAGGCAGTATGGGGAATATATCATCTCTCCGGTGAAGCAACTACTTGGTGGGGAAATACCAAGATAGAGCTTAACATTAAGACAACTAAAATCACATGGGACAAGTTCATCTCCATTTTAAAAAATCGATGGCTGCCCCAGACCTTCTATGATTAGAAATAGTTAGACTTCTTGAACCTTAGACATGGGGGATCTAACTGTGCACAAATACTAGGAAAAGTTCACTTGATTGCTGAAGTACATTCCTCTAATCAGCAAGACAAGAACTTGAAGGTTAGAAAGTTTGTTATGGGCTTGAATAATAAAATTGGGGGAGCAATGTATGTCCTCACTCCACGAACTATAGAGGAAGCTCTCAAGAGAACCATCAGACAGGAACATAAAATTAAAAGGGATGATTCGATTTGGGATAATAAGAGGAAAATTAGTTGGAACATAGAAAGCTCAGATACAAGGCCGCACAAAAAGCATTTTAAGAACTTTAAAACCAATAAACCAGAATCCAAAGGAAATAGTGGCTAGGAGTTCAAAGGTAACTCGAGTTTTAGCAGGAGCAATAAAGGGAATGAAAAGAAAGGACCATTGTTTGGATGTTTTACATGTGGTGGGGATCACTATGCCAACAAGTGCCCTAGCAAGCCAAATATCAACCAGCCACCTCGAACCCCACTACCACCACAATAGGCCATCTATCAAGAGAGCATACATGCAACATTGGATAGCCGACAAGCCAAACAATAGTTGGGTCCAATAGAGACTTTGGGTAAGATATCGAAACCCTATTTCTATACTAATTGATACAGGAGCAATTGGATGTTTTATCTCCCCAAAATTGTTAAGTTGATTCTCCAAGAGAACTAGGTTTATGGAAAAATTGTGGACTATTGAGTATGCAAACCAGACAAGGGCTAAGGTAGAGTAGTGCTTGTTTGAGGTCTGGGTTGACTTTCCAAACTTTTCTGTAGAAGAAAATTTGTATGTAGCACCATGTGGGTCCTATGAGATCATTATGGGTATAAATTGGATCAGTGAGCATAAGGCAAAAGTAGATTGTCTTGCCAAGACAGTAGAGTGTCTAGATGATTGAGGGAACCGCGTAAACTTTCAAGTAATTGTGCATGAGATAAAACCTTGTTAGATATCGACCATGCAACTTAAAAGATGTAGAAGGGGTGTGAAATCTTTGGGGTAAAGATAGAAGACTTTAGGGAACTTGTAGAAACTACTTATCAAGATGACTGTCTTTGAAGATGTGAAAATTAGAGAAAACTTGAAGGAACTCTTCGAGGAAAAGTGTCCATATCTTGAGAAGTTTTAGGATGTGTTTCTACAAGAACTCCTTGGTTTACCTTCATCTAGAGTATTTGATTTCATTATAGATTTGGTACTTGGGGCAGAGCCCATATCAAGAGCACCTTACTGAATGACCATTGCTGATTTAATGGAGCTACAAGTACAACTGCAAAAGACTTATTAGATAAGAAACTTATTTGACCCAGTGTCTCACCTTGGGGAGATCCAGTGTTGTTTGTCAGGAAGGATGAGATTATGAGGTTGTGCATAGATTATAGGATGCTTAACAAGGTTACCATTAAGAATAGGTATCCACTCCCCTAAATTGATGATCTATTTGATCAGATGAGAGAAGCAACTGTATTTTCCATAATTGATTCAAGATCTTGATATCATTAGCTTCCTATCAAAGATGAAGACATTCAGAAAACTGCTTTTAGACTCAGTACGACCATTATGAATTCACAGTACTATCAATCGAACTAACCAACACCCTAACAACCTTCATGAACCTTATGAACAACATCTTCTAGGACTGTTTGGATAAATTTGTGATAGTTTTTATTGACAATATTATCATCTACTCCCAAAATGAGGAAGAACACCAAAAGCATTTAGAAATAGTCTTATAGAGGCTACAGGAGCATAAACTATATGGGAAACTATCCAATTGTTCCTTTTACCAAAAGGAAATTCAATACTTGGGGCACATTATATCAGCTCGAGGGATAGTCGTAGACCCCCCAAGATCAAGGTGATCAGAGATTGGCTGGTGCCTAAGAACGTGTTAGCGGTCAAGAGCTTCATGGGTTTAGCTGGATTTTACAGAAAATTTGTTAGGGATTCCTCCAGAATAGCATATTCCATCACCTCACTCCAAAGAAAGGGAAAGAAGTTTGTTTGGACCAAAAAATGTCAAGCAACCTTCGAATATTTGAAGGAAAAATTAACTATTGCCCCAATACTTAGAGTACCTGATCCACAAGGCCAATTCATAGTTACAACAAAATGCATCTAGAGAGGGATTAGGAGGCGCACTAATGCAGGAAGATCAAGTTATTGCCTATGAATCCAGGAAATTGAAGAATTATGAACAAAATTATGCTTCACATGATCTAGAATTGACAACCATTGTTCATGCTCTTTAGACGTAAAGGCACTATCTGATAGGGAAACTATTTAAATTTGGTCAAATCATCATGGGCTGAAATATTTATTTACTCAGCCTAACCCCAATGCCCGTCAAAGAAGATGGTTGGAATTTCTAGTAGAATATGATTTCAAGATCAATTATATTAAAGGCAAGGAGAACAAGGTAGCAGATGCTTTAAGCCGGCAAAGGCATATATCAGCTATAGTAGTAGTAAATACTTGGCTTAGGGAGCAAGTACTACAACACCTTCTCAGTGACGACCTCTATAGCAAGGTTAGCCAAGCACTTCAGAGAGGCCCTCAAGACCTCGGGTATGGAGGTTATCAATTAGAAGAAGATGGACTCTCAAGATACAAGGGTAGGATGTATATTCCTAAGAGTCCATAAATTTGAAGGATGATTTTAGTTGAGATCCATACAACTACATATTCTGGACATCCTGGGGTGACCAAGATGTTGGAAGACATGAAACCCTTGTATTTTTGGAAAGGGATGAAAAGAGAAATAGTAGAATACATGGCAGGATGCCTAAAGTGTTAGAGGGTCAAGGTAGAGCACCATTACCCAGCTAGACTACTGTATCCAAATGAGGTTGCTGAATGGAAGTGGCAGATAATCACCATGGATTTCATTCAAGGACTACTCATGACATAGAATAGGCACAACACCATCTTAGTGGCTGTGGATAGACTAACCAAGGTGGCCCACTTCATACCAGATAATTTAACAGATGGAGCACTAGAGATCGCTCACTAATTTGTCAGCGAAATTTTCAGACTCCATAGGATACCAAAGAAAATTATACCCGACAGGGATGCTAGAATAACATCCAAGTTTTGGCAAACATTATTCTCAGATTTGGGAACCAAGCTAAATATCAGTTCTGCCTATTATCCTAAGACCAATGGCCAAATAGAAAGGGTAAATCAGGTATTGGAAGATCTTCTAAGAGTGGATTGCATGGATCGACAATACCAACGGGAAATGTACCTTTCTTTAGTAGAATTGTCTTATAACAATTCCTACCAATCTACTATCAAGATGACACCTTTTGAGGCTCTATACAACCACAAGTGTAGAACCCCCGTAAGCTGGAATCCAATCGGAATCATCATAGGGCCGAAGATGCTTTTAAAGATGGAAGAACAGGTAGTTCAGATCCGTCAAAGATTGAGAGAGGCAAATGACAGACATAAAAGTTACACAGATGCAAAAAGATTACCTTGAGAGTTCTTAGTGGGAGAAAATGTTCTTTTAAAGGTAAAATAAAAAAAGAGCACTATCAAGTTTGGGAAGAATGCCAAGCTAGCCCAAAGATACTTGGACCATTTGAGGTGTTAGAAGTTGTAAGTACAGGACTGCACTACTTCTAGCCCTTGCCTGAATGCATGATGTATTCCATGTATCATAAAAAGAAATATATCACACATCATGAGCACATAATTGATTGGAACCTCTTGCAAGTACAAGACCTAGGGGTGGTAGAAATAGAGTTGCTCAAAATACTCGAGGTGCGTAAGCTTCGCTTACAAAAATGGGACATAACCTAGTGCAAGGTCTGACATAACCTAGTGCAAGGTCTAGTGGGACCAATATACTGAGGAAAATGTTACATTTGACCGATTGCTGGCCATGCACCGCCACTCCTTGTAACTGAGAATGCATGTGAGTGGTTTATTTATTTCTCTCTTCACTACCATGAGAGCACTTTTCCTTCTTGCTTGTTTTCGATCTTTTACTATGCAAAAATTCTTTCTCACGGCCTCAAGCTGAGTTTTATTGAGAATCCTTGCATCGTAGTGCGATTAGCATAGGTTGCGACCTCATCAACTATGTTGCCTACGATTTTCAGTCAACACTTCATTGCAATCATAACTCATTTCTCTTAGGCCCTGCTAGGCAACACACCAACCATCTACAGGTTATGCAAACATTGCTCATGGTAAGTTTCCATATATTCATTGTTTGTTATTGATATCGATTGTTGCAAAAAATGATGTAATTTAGTTGCCTTATAGATATTTTTCATCGTTGGTAATGATTGAAGCATCAATGGTTGTAGTAAAAGGCTATAGAATGTTGCCTAAGGAACTGTTATGCAATTTACGAATATCATTTTGATGCTGGTGTGATGTCGGTAATATAGCCTTGTAAATATCATAAAATGATTTGAAGCTTGGTGACCATTTTTCTCTTGGCATGAAATATCTTATAAGAAAGGACCAATCTACTGTAGTGCATGTTAAATCAATCTAACTCATACAGAGGTATTGGCCATATATCTTTGAGATAAGATCAGCTTGGATGATAAGAATACCGAATTGCTAAATTTGGTACTAGAATTGTACATGTTTCTGGGATCTCCTAGGATGTACCCAAGAGTGGAAGGGTCAGGTATTAATGGGTGGGAGGAGAAACATCCTTGCAAGAACAAACAGATGTCAGAATTGAAAGTAGTTAAATGATAAAACTGTATATATTGAGTCAGCTCATGGTTGTCCAAATTATATTTCTTGTTGTCAAGTCGAGCGGTGGGTGATCAGGCACAATAGTAGCCCACTGAAATCCTTGGCCAAGGTAGGTTAGTGGCATGCTTGTCACAACGATCACTAGAGGTCAGAGTGCTAGCTAATAGAGGGGAGGTTGATGGAGGATATCCATAACCTTGTCTATTGCTTAGCCAACACTCTAACACTGTTGGACCATGATGCCCCAAGCCTAACTTCAGGGTAGGGAGGGTCTTTCTCAAATTGAGATTGTGTGGGGATAAGTTAAGGTCCATGGTTGGGAGGTTAAGCCCATGTCAATGCTTCTCCTCTTCACCAAATGCTGAGGCTTGCTCAACACAGTGTCTGTCTTTTGCATTATGTATGGTACTTGATTCTGTTACTCTCTTTATCTTTAACATTATGTTATGTGATCATGATACTCAGTCTTGATATTTCCTTATGTTGTTTTTTGTAAAGATTGTAATAATTAAACATGGAAGTCGTAACTGATTTTCATAAGTAGAAAGTTTAGTTCAGTATTATACTCTTGAATGTGAAATGCAATAACTGAATTAGCTAGTTAATTTTTCTCTTTCATATGAACTAGTTATAACCGTCAATTTTTCATTCTGTCACGAATATTGGATTATAATATAGTTTAAGTTTGGGTATGGAAAAATAGCTTTTTATAGCCTAAAAGACACTCTTTGCCTTTGCGGTGGCCTCATGTGCGAAAGCTCTCTCTTGTTAGTGATTCTTATGCTCATGCACTAGTTGGTTCTGACGTAGATTCTAGCTGGATTGAGAGGCTTACGAGGGCACAATGGTGTCCTTCTCCATGGGTGCAATCATCGATGTCATTTTTGACAAAAATGAGGGTTCCACTAGTGTAGTAGGAGGTGACATCGATATAGAAACTGTGGGCTCAACCACACATGCCCTTCCTCCTTTCACCTTGTGAGTGGTAAGAGGAATAGAGGATGACCTTGGAGGGTGAGGAGCAGGTGCTAATGAAGAAGGTGCAATCCTGGGAGATGTTGTTACCCTTGCGTAAAGAGTAGGGCAAGGTATATATGCAAGGATTGGGATAGGGAAAGGCAGACAAACCTTAGACCTAGGCAACATTGGTGCCTTTCCTTTTTCCACATTGGGTGTAGACGTGAGAATAGAAGGCAGAGCTAGAAGTTGCAAAGTCTGAGGTGGACAAGGAGGTTTCTCATGAGGAACACACTTGCCCTTTTTCCCCTACAAAGGGATAAAAGACAAAGTGTACTAAACCTGATGAGAGGGCCGAATGAGAGAGGGGATAGGCACTATAGACTTAAAAGTCAACTCCTCAACCTTGTACTTCAAATTAGCCAGAAATGAAGCATCCTGCCTAGGACACAGGGGCCCTATCAAAGTAGGCCAAAAATGATGCATAAGAAAGCCCCCGTGGGATACTAGAGGACAATAACCAATATCCTAGTACATATGGATGACACCCTCATGGGGAAACTTCATACATTTATGCACAATTGAAGGGACATCCTCATAAAGGCTAGCCAAGGAATACCTAGCTTGACCCTGAAGAGGTATGATTTTGAAATAACAATTAATGTTGAAAATATTGCCTTGGGTCTCTTACCTAGATCATCAAGGTGGTAGATCCCCAATGGGGAAGCGATAGTTTGTCATGCACTTGATTGGTGGCAGGACACTCATCGTACCTTCTACAATTTAGACCATTTATAAAGAGCACCTTCTTAGTTATAAGATTCATCCTGCATGTAGGGTTAACCATAACACCTCTAATGGAGGCTCCATTGATCAATGTCAGGATGTAAAGGTGGGAGGGCTCCCCGTTGTATAACTCATTGAGATGGATGAACATTATATTCAAATTAGAGACCCCCATCTTGGTAGCGAGATAGGAGTGATTGTCACCATGTTAATAAAGGGACTATCTCCTAACAAACGGGGAGATGAAGATGTAACATTAAAATTTGTAGAATGTGACAAAAAAGGATCAGTGTGATATTGAAGCTCACTGTTCACCTTATCCATTAATTGTTCGTCTTTGATTTCCTCAGATTTACCTAGATAGTGCCACTATCTATGTGGCCTTGGACCAAATGTTGAAGCCACGCACAATGTTCATTATCATGACAGGGCACATGGTGGTATTGACAAAAAAAGGGTATGTGCGATTATCAGGGAGAGGATTTTAGGGAGAGTTACTAGGTTGTGTTATAACAATCTCTAGAGAATACTCGCATAGGAATTGGCCAACTTGGTGAATGTCCAATCTGCTTAAGTCTTGTTGAAAAATGATTACTCTCTGAGAGCCATGGGAGTGCCATGACATTGGCCACAACCTTGTATTTTTAGGACCCACTAGAGGAAGATGTTCCTTTATAGGTATTAAAGGATGAATGCTCAAAATGAGCCATAGTATGTTCATAATCAGTCAAAACAGTGCAAAGACTTGTGAAAGTGAAATTAGGATTTTGGTTCAAAGAAAGCTTCTCTTTCAATGACTGTTGTAGATTTTCAATTAACATCCTTTGGAGGTCTTCATCAGGCAGCGCATAGTGAACTTTCTTAGAGATAGACTGATATCTCAAGATGAAATCAATTATCTTTTCATTTGACTTCTGCTGGCAATGAACAAGATCTACAAGAGTGACTTTGCTAGTTATTTTGGCTTGAACCGAGGGAGAACTTTCATTAATTGATCAAAAGTGTTAATAGAATAGTCTAGAAGACAACTATACTAGTCCATAATGGTTCCTTTGAGGATTTGAGAGAATAGCTTGAGCAACAAATAATCCACATTATGATAAGCACTGCACTGAGTAAGGAAAGAGTCGATATGGAGACGATGATCTTCGTCATTGCTATATCTTTCATACTTTAGGGATTTGACATCTTGTGGTAGTGGAGTACTCAACACTTGCATGGCCAATGGAATGCGACAATAACGAGTTAAGGAATTTTGATTATTTGTAATAGACTATGTTCCACGGAGTTTCCGGGACGGGGACGTTTTAGGGGACGGGGACGTGTTTCCGGTACGGGTACGGGTCGAAGCCAAAATTTAGGGGACGGGACATCAGGGGACGGCGATTAAAAACATAGGGGATTTTTTTTAATATAGAGACAAAATTCAAATATGTATATCATAACATTGATAAACCATTCACCATAGACATTTTAGAAGATAAATACATGGAATATTATCAAATGGCAAATACTAAGTGCTTCCATTATAACAATATCACATACATATATAGCAAAAATTAAAATGCCTAAAGGCTTCAAGTATCATGCTGAAATCAGAATGAAATAAAGAGAAGTCCAACTAAAATAGTTGGTAAATAGTAAATACCGAACGCAGTCTTGCCTCACTAAACACAATCTTTGCTCATTGCTGCTACTGCTCTTATGTTTTTTTTCCTTCCTCTTAGCAAGTATGTTAAATCGAAAAATGAGTAGAAGAGTTAGTGTTTTAATGGACCAAATATGGGTTGCATATTGTTATTATGTCTTTAAGATGACTAGGGGCCACACGAACAACAAAAATTAGGAAAAAATGTTTTTTTTGGGGATGGTTTGCCTTTACCAGATTGACTGGAAAAAAGGGGACGGCCAGCAGTTTCGGGGACGGATAGGGGACGGCAAAACTGTCCCCGATACTGCTGGCCGTCCCCAAGTTTCCTGCCCAAAAAAATTGGCCGTTTCGGGGACGTTTCTGAATTCTTCAAAAAAGGGACGTCGCAGGGTACGGCCAAAATCCGTACCCGCGTCCCCGTTTCGTACCCGGTACGGGTACTAGGGTACAGAGGCAGGGGACGCGTCCCCGTGGAGCATAGGTAATAGACAATTCACCACTTGTTGCAATTGAACCATATTTTGCAATATGGTATTTGGAACAAGATTATAAGTTGGGGGAGGTGGAGGTGGATTTCCTCCACTGCTGCCACCACCTTAACCATTTCCAATAATGAATTGCACCCCAAGGGTTGTCTATTCATATTAACACTAGGCCCAATATTGCTAGACAAAGTGTCATTATTAGGTGTTGACTCTACCATGTGTATCGACATCGTAGGTATTGTAAGGCTAACTTGTTCTCCGATAGCATTCAATTAGTTTCCTTGGGAGTTTGAAGGAGGAAGAGATATGTGATCGTCAACAATTTGTCTTAGTTCCATGAGCACCTCAAGGCCTTGTTTATTCGAGATTTAATGATTCTCTCATATTACAAACATTAGTCCTAGCCTTAGAGAAAACATTTGACCTTTCAGAAAATTCTCCAAATCCCTTAGATTGTTCACGAGGGGTTGAATTCAGTCAAATTGGATAGTGGAAGTAGACTCATGATCCATTGAAGAAGGGACTTGGGAGAACTTGTTGGTGTAAAATTCTTGGCCCTACACTTAGAAGATTTGTTAAGTCCTAATATCGGGTCTATAAAGAAATGAGATCTAGAGAGGTCATGAGGATACATATTCTTGGCAAATATTAGGCCCAGTCTCGGTGGACTATATTGGTCTAAAGGGATACTTGGTCTTGTAGATCTTACAATAGTTCCTGAAGTGATTTGGGTTGTTAAGCTCATAGGAGTTTACAATATCCAGACAGACATAAGAGCTTAAAACAAAAGCTTCAGGTTGGGTTCACAAAAATGTGAAGGGGAAATTCATTGAGCTTGAGACTGGTTAAAATCATAAGGGATAAACTACCTCTTGTGCCACCTCACATCAACTAGTGCTTTGGTGAGCTAGGGGATCAAGACAACTAAATGATAAAGGATATTTAATCAACTAAGTCAAGACAATACAATACAAGTAACTAAAATAATTACTAATTTCCAAAAGATAAAAGTGTTTTGATTTAGAAAACAAAAAAGAAAACTATAGAGATTAAATGTTAAGTTTGCGAGCTTACTGCCTTAAACACTAGTGTTGATGTCAGTTTTGTACCATTACATAACATATAGCAATTGAATACTTGATATGGAATATCAAACACTCAATCCCTCTCTTGAAACGTAAATACTCATGAAGAACATGAGAAAAACTCCAAGGTTCCTTGCACCTATGGATACTAACTCAGTTATATTAATGTGATTTGCTGGTTAATCATGTAGGTGGGCTTATATTATTCATTCGAAGTTAACTTGGATTTTTGATGTGATGGTGATGAAATCTAGTTTTGCAATGTATAATTACCAGTGTCAAATGATGTTGATGGTGATGATGATGGAGGGTATGTCTGCCAATGATGCTTCTCGTTTTCTAACTTTCTTCTTAAATGAACTCCAATTACTAAACTACTTGTTGCTTTACCTCTACTCCTATGAATGGAAAGATTAGTAAATGGACAGGGATCAAATCTGATGAAAGCTTACCAATGGCTCTACCTCCATAGATGCAAAAATTCAAGGGAAAAAAAGACTAGATTACCATGCAAGGCTTCCTAACAAGCCACTAGGATGCTAGTGGCCTAGTTTATAGATCCCTATCAAACATCCACTAATATCACCATACAACTATCCATCTATTCTTACTCTTAACAACTTTCTTGAAATGAAATCTACTTTAACAATTTCAATGAAATTTTACCTAACTATTGGAAGTAGAAACCATGCAATAACACTAAGTGTTCTTATCACCATGCAAGTCACAACAATGATAAGAGAAGCAATTTTGGTATTATCTTAAGTAACAATTTTCTTCAACCATTGGAAGTAGAAACCATGCCATAACACCAAAAGTTCTTAATAACCATGCAAGACACAACAATGATAAAGAAGCAATTTTGGTATTGTCTTAAGCAACAACTTTCTTCAACCTTTTACAAATGAAAGCAAATGGCCTTATATAGGGACCAAAATTACAACCAACGGTAGAGATTAAGATGCAAAATCAACGATCTTGATCGAATCTCAGAAACCCTAATTAGGGTTGCCACCCCATTGGCCAATGAGAAGGCACCACCTTGTCAACGGACTAATGAAAAAAGGAAAAGTGGCAACCAATGAGAAGGCACCAAAATGGTAGCTAATCAGAATTAGACACCTATCCTACCCAAGAAGAAAGAGAATTTGCCACTTGGGCTTACATCAAATGATCTAATATAATTCTACCCTTTTCTTTCATCTTTTTAGCCAAGGTAATAAACTTGGCTAGCATGTCATTGACTTCCTTCATGGGAGGGCAAAGCGTGTGCTTCATCTTGAGCTTAGCTGAATTCATCATGTTGCTTGCTGCTTGCAGTGTCTTCTCATGATCCTTCTCATATTCTTTCGCATATCCAATAAAGGTATTGAGGGAGGCAAGGGTGCCCAAATGTTTCTTTTTGATGGCAACCTTCTCCAACTCATCCAATCTTGATCCAAATTCTGTCTCATTGATGTTCTCCTCTTTGATATCTTCAAAATCAAGTGTAGCCCCAACATTGCTCATCATGGTTGAAAGGGAAGTGTTAACGCCTGGGTTGTGTCGTGCAATCTCGTTCCGTATCTCTTCAAGTATCCTCAATCTGATGGTCAAGGCAACAAACCAAGATTCCACTGTACTCATTCCTTCATCTACCAACTTGGTTCTCTCCAAATATCTCTTTGGTAGCTCAATAAATGCCTATAGCCTAGGAATGGCTAAGTCCTTGACTGGAAGGAAATCCTTCCACTCCCCTTCGAATGCTCTGAATTTGTCTCTAATAGCCACCAATGACCTAAATGTCGAGATAAAGGAAGGTGAGAAATTTCGCCCATCTTGAATTATAGCATGGATCCAATCCTTGACTTCACACAACTGAGCTGATATCTCTTCTATGTTGCTCCCGCTGTCTTGAGGAAGGGCTGCCTAGTGCAATTGTTGGATAGGCTGACAATCTCTTCAATACTTGTTCTCGGCCTCCAACTTCACAATCCTTTCATTTTCCTTCCTCAATCTTTCTCTGATTGAAACCATGCCTTCTTGGATCTCCTCACATTCCATGTCATCCGCAATTCTTCCCAAGTTATGTTCTACTATCTCATATTCCCAGGCTGTAATCTCATCCACTGCCTTGCCAACCTTTGGTATAGCATTTTGAACTTTTCGGTGACCCTCATCATCACTCTTGATTACCTTTGTCACCGTTTTTGCAATTTGTTTCTGTTTCTTGCTATCCTCCTTTTCCACTAACCCTTGAATATCTTCAACTGTTCGGGTAGTCACCACCTCACCTCTTGGCATAACCATTTTCCTTAACCATAGTGGTGAAGTGCATCTCCCGAAATTTGGATTTGGTTCGACTAGCAAAGCATCAGTAACAGCCTCGGGCGCATGGCTTATTTCCTCAATATCAATGGGCCTATCCTCTTCTTCACTAGTGACTGTCACATCATCTCCATGTTGGTTCTCCGAGAAAGGAGAGTACTCGGTATTGTTACTGTAATTGCTTGATTCCGAATCAGAGCTCACCTCTACTGCGGCCCCTTGTCCACCTCTATTATCCTCTTGGCCTCTAGCCTCAATTATGCTCTCCCTTGACGGTGCTGCATTCCATTTCTTTGCTGGAGGTTCCTGATGTTCTTTACTTTTCTCAACCTCCAAATTTCTCTTCTTGCTCTTAACAGCTCTTGGTTGCTGGCTACTGCCTTCACCTTTCTGTCCGACTGACTCCGCTGGACCTTGCTCCAGTTTCATCTTCTCATAAGTAAAGCGTACCTTCTGACTTTGTAATTGCCTTAACTTCTCATTGTACCACGACTCAGTGTGTAGATCAACTATCCTTGTAACTACCTCTAAGGAAGGATCTTGATGATCATCCCAATCCATTGGACTCAATTCCGTTTCATCCACTGTATCATAATCTTCTCTTAGTATATTTTCATCATCTTCTAGCTGATCGGGAATATCAAGGTTTCTCCATCTGATTGCCCTCATCATGCCCATTGATAATCTTGAGAAAGCTAGCTTCCTCACATGAAAGTCATCCTGTGCATTGACTCCAAAATCTTCAATAGTAGGAATATGTTTGAATGTGTTTTCGTGAGATGCCTTAATAAGCCCATTAGGATCGAATCCTTGTCTTGCTCTATACCATCCTAAATGATATCACTCTTAACTCTTTCTCCATAGCTGCAAAGGCAAGAGGATTGGGGCAAGTATCATTTCCTATTCCAAATGAGAAGGTAATCCCTGTCTCACCCTTAAGTTTCATTATTTTTTCATAATGCTCAAGTTGCCTAGCCAACTCCATTAAAACTATCTTGTCGAGTGGGTACCTTGGAAGTCTCTTGGGATAATTTGTACTTCTTGCTACTCTAATATATGTGAATTTCGAAAATTGGATAAACCAACTCCCATACTTCTTAACTTTTACTTCCGCTTCCATTGAGAGCCATCTAGCAGGCGTCCCCTGTAATATCCTTATAGTCTTCATGGTAAAGGCGTCATAAAACATCTTATAATCTTTGGTGTTGTGCAAATGAAGTTGTGGATAACACTCATGCACCAAACATTGCCTCGGCCCATTGCCAATCACTCCTAAGGCTTTAAGTCCAGGATTTCCATATAGTCTCACAATCAGATAGAAAAGATAGGATCCCATATAGAATTGCTTTTGATTTTGCACTGTCCTAAGTTGCAACTCTAGATTTTCACTTATGATTCTAGCCCAATCAAATTTTCTCTTTCCATTTTCAATTTCATCAATAAAGTAGTACATCCAGTTATCAAATTGCATACCTTGAGCCATGCCCATGATTCGGTTGAGAAGCACAATTAGATCGCCGTACTCCGAATTGAAATTTGACTTGGTGAGCTTTGACGACTTGGTCACTCCCTTCTTGCCTTCGTGTAACCAATTCTGCTTTAGATAAATGAAATAAGCCTCTTGATTATCCTGGAATAATTTGGCCGCTTGATCCATAATTACCACTATCATGTCTCTATGCTGGGGAATATTAAATACTTCTTCGACCACTTGTCCACTGATGTTAGCCAACACTCTCTTCCCTTCATTGAAAATGATGGACTTGGTCACAATATCAAACTGGGATGCACACTCCATTACCAATTTTGGACAAGGCAAGGTAGGAGGGAAAGCCGTTGCGTGTACAATTCCGCTCTTCTAGATCTTCTTCGCCATGGGGGATTGTCCTTCCTTCAATCTATCCTTCAACTGTACCATCTTCACTATGCCAATATTGGTATCACTTATTCGCCTCACTTTCGAGAAGAAGGTGGTCTTAGGCATCATGTCTTCCTTGTCTTTTTTGGTATTCATTCCCTTTGGCTTCTTGCTTGCACTAACATATACCATCCTAAACACTTATTTCTGCCCCTTCGTTCTAAATGATATGGACTACACGTATCAATCTCCAACCTTCTTTCTATCGTTGAAATCTAGCTTATTTTTGCCTCTCCAAATCCTATCTCTACACTTATCAATCTCCAACCTTCTTTCCTAGGGGTGGGACTACCACTTATTTCTGCCTCTTCATTACCTTAGGATGGACTATATTTATATCTCCCAACTTCAATTCTAGGGTGGTCTAGCTTATTTCTGCCTCTCCAAGTGTCCTATCATGAAATCTACACTTATATCTCCCAACTTCAGCCTATCAATGGAATGATGAAGTAGTGGATGATGAGTGCAAGAAGAAAATAAGGGAAACGAACCAAACAAGAGCAAAGAATAGAATCCACCTTTAAAACCAATCTTCACCTCTAAAAATGAATAGACTTTTACCTTAAATCTGCCTTTACCAATAACCGGGCCCTATTGACATTCAGATAATATCTCAGAAATTTCAATCCTCCTTGCAAATAATGATGCTCTAGCAAAATCAGAATTTCAACTTCCTTGAAATTGCCCACACTTGCCAAAAATCAGACCTTATATCACATTGCCCTTTCACCAAATAAAATCGCCAAATTCTGGAAGGAGAAATCGCTGCTAAGGATGGAGAAATCAGACTTAAAAAAAAATAGCCCAAGTTGGAAAAAAAGTCAGATTTGCTCAAAAAAATCATCCTAGGGCAGAAATTCACCCAAACAAGGAGGAGAAAAATGCCGCCAAGAAATGGAGAATCTGCCCCAAAAAATCACCCAACCTGAAATTCACCTCCCTTAGAAGAAAATCGCACATCCAAGGAAGAGGAGGAAAAAATGAATGATGAAATAAGAGGGGGGGAAGCCCCTCTTATACCAAAATTTTTGCCTCTCCAAGTGGGCCAACTTGTCTGGAGGGAAAACAAAATTAAGTTAGTCCTTTAATTAATGGCCCAAATTTAAATGCAACATTAAAATTACTTAGCCCTATAGTGAAATTGGCCCATTTAATTGCCAGTTTTGATCAGAAATTGCAAAATAGAAACAAGGTAAGCCTAGGAGATGTCAAAATTCTCATTTAATAATGTTTTGACAATTAAAATATCATTAAAATCGAATTTAGCAAGCCAAAATCAATTTTCAATTCCAAATTACCAACTTCCTTTAACATTTCTAAAATCCTCTAGGCCAAATTTGAACCAATTTAATGCGATTTTGCAATTTAATTCGACTTCAATTTTGCAATGCAATTTCAATTTAAAAAAAAAAAAAACCAAATAAATCCTTTTCTTGGCAGTCAAAATTCAAACTCCAATTCCAATTTTACTATAAAAAATTTCCCCTTTCACAAAAAAATTCAAGATTTTCCAAAATGACTATATCTAAAAATTTCATTTTGAAAATGGTCAAACTTATAAAATTATTTCAACTTTTCAAAAAACCATCTAAGTCCAAAATTTGCAATTTTATCTTGCCAGGTATTCGTTTTAACTATCGAAAAAATGTTGTTTTTGAAATTTGTTTGGCCTAAGGATAAAATTACATGTTCCGGAAAATCAAGTTTCACACCGGATGAAAAATAAACCAAATCAAATCTCTCCAGGCCCGAATGCGTCCAAGGTGTAAAATTTTTAAATTGAAAACCTTTGGACAACTCCAAATTTACTAAGGCAACCGAAAAAAGGGGGTCCCCAAATTTTTTTGAGGCGATGGTGTGAAAACCTCACAACAACTAGCAATGGTCAAGGACAATACTGTGTGTGTAGGAGATTGGTGCGACGTGCATTTGTCCTACACGGACTGTGCACAAATCCCGAACTAGTACCAAAAATGTAGAAAGTAGAGTATGCTAGTGACAAAGATACTAAGATTAAGACAATAAAGATAGTGAGATAACAAGGTGGTAGGAAAACTCACAATCCAAAGGAGATTGAATAAAGGTTGATGAAGCCAACTAGCTGCTCGATTTCTTCTCACTCCAATGAACTTGCACACATGGAAACAATGAAAATGGTTTTGAATTGCATAGGGGCTTACTATAGTCAAAACCTTATTTTGGTGTGTCCAGTTCCACAAACAACCCGATGCATAATTGATGATGATTGGTAAGAGGATGATAAAGACAACACAACATGCTCAATAAAATGCTAAGTAGGGTAGTGAGAAACTGCCCTTCAAGACCACAAAGTTAGAGCTCAATTCAGTGAAGGCAAATTGACGATAGTGACAAAACCAAGGCATTTTAAAAGCTACAAGGCCATGGATGAAGTGGTTCCAATATGATAAGAATACGGTAAAGAAGTTGTCTCAGCATAATGGTGAATTGAAAACATGTATCAAGAAGCATGAAGAAGATCAAATGAAGCTAAAAAATAGGATTATATTAGCAAAGGGTTGAATCTTGATGTTAGTGGGCGGTGCTATGAGCTGTTACATTGTAGGGGTGACATTTGTAACGCTAAATGGCTATTGCACATAGGAAGATTCGAGGGATGAGCACGTGCTATGTAGACATCTTTGCTGCATGCATATGTCCTAGGCCAACTAGGCCATGTGGCCAAGAATCTCAATGGATGGTGACAAGGTTGGACAGAGGCTGATTGTAATTTGGCAATTTGGCTAATGTCAAGACATCACATAATGGTTGTAAACTTACAACATTAGAGAAGCAAAGAACATCTATTTAGATTTACGTTGATAATTGTAAATTACCACATGTCACACACTTTCGTGTAGGATTGGATGCATTTGATACATTCATGATAAAAAAATCTAGATACCTATATGTATGGACTTAAGCAAAAGTGAATATGGAGGACGATCATAGTTATTTCAAGGGCACTTTGTTTGTTATGGAGCTCCAATCTCTATCTCGAAAGACGAATTTCATGTAGAAAATCATTTTAAAATTCTAGGCTTGGGACAAATCTATTGTTAATTGTAGAAGAAATCTTTCCACATCATGACATTGGTGTAGAATTTCTTTGTTTTCTAATTACAAACATTCGACTTTGAACCAAGAGTTTCTTTGTGGCATAACTACCATGAATTTGGAGAAGCCATGACCATAAATTAGATTGCTAGATAGCAACATTGTTGTGTGAAAAATCCACTACGGAGACTAACAATACCTTTGTCATGTTGACAACCACAACATAAGATTTGGAGAAAACAAGTTTAATGATCTGAAGCAACAATGCTTTGAAAAATGATGGTCACTACCTCAAATGTTTACACACTATTACAAAATCTTAAATATAGAGGTCATTGATACCAAAGGAATGATTTTAAGGGAGCAATATATTATTCAAGGGAGATAATAGTTGCATAGTTGTCAAGGATCTTGTAATTGGTGCATTCATTGTGTTGTGTAGGAAGTGAAATAATTTCTCTAATAGAGTTAATGCGTATCATAGGTTATGAGTGAATACTATTTACTTCAAATTGGAATGCATAATTGCTGGCACTTGACACTCCTTGTAAGAAGTTCACATCAAAGAGGGGTGGGGTGTGGGGTGGGGGGGATGTGTTATTTCTTCACAATTGATGAAATGAGCCTCAAAAGACAAATTTGCTAAGTTTCAAACTAATTGGAGGATGGAGGCATACGAGGTTCGAGGACGTTCGACAACCTCTGATTAGTCACTAATGTCAACACTGTGAAATTGCTTTTGTGACAATACCATGTACCTAAATGACTAAAGATAAATTAGCCAGGTGGCAATAACAATCATCTCATATCATTTGTGATTAGAGTGGCAATGATCTATAATGGTGTATGTATACGCAATAATGAGGACTTGGTTCTCAAGCATTTATGTTGTGGTTGCATGTGTATGTCTCCAATCATGATTATTGACTATTTGTGAATGGATGTGTTTGTCCCCATCCACAAGATATTGTAAGTGATTCAAGTGTTTGTACTCGGTCACAGGAGTTGGTAATTATGATTGGGTGTGTGAATCCCCAATCATAAATGTTGTGAGCTGATATGTGTGTACTTGTTCAAAACTTTAATGTTGGATAGATGTGTTTGCCCCTTTGCAAATGTGATGTAAGACCTTGGATATATATGTTAGTCCCTATCCTTCGTTCTAGGGATAGATGTTTGACCCTATCCTTGGACGAAGGCATAGTGAGACTAGTTCTACTATTGCTTGTTAGGAGTAGATTGCAAGTCCCTACTCATACCTTCTTATGAACTACGAAATGTGGTCATTAAGTATTGTTAGTCGACTATCACCATTTAGAGAATGATCCAATATTGGGGAGGGGGGTGTTAGGAACATTGCATCATTTATAGGGTACATATAATAACTATTTATGAGGTTAGTGTTAATTTAAAAGCTTATTATATAAATGATACGAATGTTGAATTGTTAAAACCATAGTTTGTAGATACAGATTTAGAGAGTACTGATAAGCCCAAAATTTTCAACTTGGAAAAACCACAAAAAAAGTTGAGGAAAATTCAACATCTTAGAATCTACTAAAAATTAAACTCTCTTAAAGAAACATTTAAAAAAAAAATTACAATTACAAAATTCATAAAACAAAAAATGACATCTGGAAAGAGATTGCAAAGTTTTATAGCAAAAACATGTGAAAAACACATTTTAACACATTTTTGCTTGTGTTGACATTTTTTTATAGGTAATGGGGCAAAGCCTAGATTATTTATTGAGATTTCTTTTTCTTTTTGATAAGTAATAGGTAGAAGCCGAGATTAATTATTATTATTTCTCGAAGTCATTTTAATTATTTGTTAAACTTGATTAGACTCAAACCCAAGACCTCTTAAATGAGAGGCTCATAACTTATTGTTGTGCTATAGGCTATTACCCGAGATTAATTATTATTATGTCTTAAGGTTAGGTAGATTCAAACCCAAGACCTTCCCGATGAGAGGTTCACAATTTACTATTGTGTTGTAGGCTCTTGTCTTACTTGTGTTGAAATTTTTATCCATGTTTATTTGCATCTATAATATGAGAGTTAACTTGTGAAAATTGACCCAGCCAAAAACATAGAGTACTAGGCAACTTGGAGAGCGCTTGCAAAGTTTGCAAACTATGGTTAAAACAAGTTAATATAATTAGGAAAATTGTTTAGAGAGTTTCCTATAAAATAGGATATTGAAATCTTATAAATTTGTAACCTATATTTAATGAAATAAGAAGCACCTATATCCTGTTTTTAATTATTGCAGCTTTCATCTATCTCTGCCATTGTTTCTAATAAGGAGAATTATTATTGGGAAGTAAATTTTTTCGAGATTTTAATGTGTGGAAAAATATTGGGTTTCCCTGAGAAGCATGAGAAGGAAAGCTATAAAAATAGCTGAGAAACAGAATTAATGGTTGTTGGAAAAAATGATAGTAAACAATTTGGAGAATTTAGGAGATTGTAGAGGGACAGTCTTAATGGAATTAGTTAAAAATATTAAAAATATTAACAAGGTTGAATTAAACCTAGTTATTATCATGGATTAACAATCTTGTTTTATTGTGTTTGGGATATCTTGTGAAAGTCCCTATGGTTTGATTGTGTTATGTGTTCGAAGACTTGCTCTAAGCTCTAGCGGAATGGGAAGTTCCTCCATGTGTGAATAGTTTAGAAATGGGTATGCATGAAAAATAAATGCTATTAATAGAGACCAACTAGTGGTTGTTGTCGTAGCCCAATTCAAATAAGCACCATTGCTTCAACATATTTGCATTCTTGGTGTTGGGTTGATGAAGCCATCCTAGTTATTTCTAGGTAGATTCCAAGTTGTTGCTTGTTCTTAATATTGGCCTCCTAGATTTTTTTACCATTATTCTAGGGTTAAGCACAATATGCAAATGCCCATTTGTTGCTGAAAGGAGGCTCAATTTTTGTGGCCAGAAAGTCTTTATGAATAGTTTTGAAAATGTGCTTGTGGTTGTAATTTTTGTGGGGTCACTTATGCATGTGTCGACTTTTTTATTAATGTCGAAAGGTCAGTTGGAGAACATAATTAAAGTGTGTGGATGGGTTGGTGCCCATGTTTGAATTGTACAAATTGGGTTAAAGCTTGGAGCTGGTTGATTTTCATGAATGGAATGACCAAGTTACTTTTTAAAGCACTTGATAGTAGTTAGAATTCACTAAAAACCCCTATTGAAATGTTAATTGTTATAAGGGCGGCCAAGTGGAATAGGAGACCTAGTACCTTTGGTTGGCCAAAGAAGGAAACCATGATCAATAATAAAAGGATCTTGGGAACAACTTTCTAACCTTTCCTTTGGTAATGTGAAGTAGTAAATTGATGTTTGTATGACTTTGTTGAGATTGGAGTGATTTTGAAATAAATCAGCTCCTAATATAGGTTGAATGTTTTCTTAATTATTCTTGATTATAGGTTGATGAAGTTGTTTAAGTGTAGCTTGTCAAGGCTATTATAAGATAGGGCTGCCGTTGCACCAAAAGATCGATCTGTCAATGCCAGATACAACCACTAGAGTTATAGAATCCACAGGAGGTGATTAAGCCATGTTGCAAACCCCACGAGGGATGCTGGCCGACTACCAACAATCCCTCTCCTAGCATCATTCAACATAGCCTGCAAAGATTTGAACATGTGACCAAGCTCTGATACCACTTGTTAGAAGCTAGGGGGCTTGTTGCACCAAAAGATCAACCTTTCAATTCCCGATACAGCCACTAGACTTATAAAATCCATTGGAGGCGATTAAGCCATGGTGCAAAGCCTACGAGGGACGATGTCCCATTAGCGACAAAGGCACAACCTAGAAAATTAGTTATAGGAATTAATTAAAATTGTTGTGAATGATCTAAACAGTTTTTTTTAACTGAAACAATTCTAATGATTTTAGAGTTAGATGATTATTTGGGACTAACTATTTGAGAAAATGTTTATAACATTTGACTCTTGATAGGAAATAGTGGGGTAGTTGTAAAAGAAAAGGTTTTGGTTGAATTGAGATTAACGGATAATGATTCTTGATATTGTGTTCAAAATGGGATCCCTCATTAAAGATAAAAACGAGTCTCAAGGCTTTAATAAGATTTGATCTCTATTAACTTTAATGTTGATTGACACTGGATGAGTAAATTGTCTAACTTCTATTTCAATTAAATTTGCATGTTGGAGTAAGTCCATATAGTTTGTTTGTGATGTGTTTTTGGAAGTGCAATTTGTATGAGTGATGAAAATCAACCATGAGATAATAAAACTAGAAATACTTTTTACCAAGGATCAATGCCTTTGTGTAAAGACAAGATCTTTGTTTTCCCCTCACCTAGAGGTGCAAATTAATCCAACTTTTGTAACTTGGTGTAATAACCCCTCTACCAGGCCACTGGAATAATAAGATCATCACATATAATAATGACAAGAAGACAATGTAGAATATAGATCATAATATCACACAAGAGATGTATGTGGGCCAAGATGCTCTATATTTGATGTATGCAAAAATAAAATAAACCCTTGAGGCAGGGTTACATAAAACAATAATCCTTATGGAAGAAGCAACTTTATGTTCTATTGAAAGATCCCTGATGGATCTCTTTTGCTGATCTGCTGTAATTTAATATTTTTAAATTTGTTTTCCTGTTTATTTATGTTTTCTTGCAGAACTAGATAGAAGTGCAGAAAGGTTTGTTTTTTTTTGATGGTTTGATAACATAGAAAGGAATAGGGAACAACAACCATGAAACAAGACTGAAATAAATAAGGTGTTCAGTAAAAATCAGAATTATTGCAAACCGTACTAGGCAGATTTGTTTGAATTATAGAACCAAGCAATAAATCCAATGCAATTCCCAAAGCTCACATATAAATTTGGTGTCAAACTGGAAGGTGAAGATTGTTCTTGAATCCAAAATACATTTGGAGGTGAATACAAGCAATACTCTATATACCACGTGGTGTATCTGCTGCAAATGGCGTCTCATAGGCTGCAATGAACCACGTCCCAGTTGGAAAGATGATATGCCACGCTGAAATCTCAACGAGAAATGCACAATGCCTAAGAGATTCGGTGCCAAATATTGCTGAGGGCTACGTCCCAGCCAATCACTAACCTGGGGTTTGCGTCCCAGAGTAGAAATCGCCCATTCAGAGCAAATTCATAAACAAGTTGTCAAATATGCAAAAGATGATCTTAGAATGAAGCTTCTATCTCCATATAACCCCTCTCAATTGCAAATTGAACCCTAAGTGTCTCCAAGTGGCGTTGGGTAGTGAAAGTGTTCTAATTTCTTATTTTAAAGTGGTCATGTTACTAGAAAATGACCTTTTTCCTCATAGACAGAAATTTGTTCACTGAATTGCCCTGAGACCAAAGAAAAAGATTTAGAGAATTTCGAGACCTTTCCAACGAACCATCACACCATAGGATGCACATCTAGATGAGGCCAAAAAATCCGTTATTACTCCAAAATGGCTAATAACTTAGCCTTATTTAATTATTAACCAGTAACTTAGGAAATATTAAAAATATATCCCAGATAGCCGCAAAATGCCCAATTGATATCACAAACCATAAAATCATCCTGTCACCTGTTTATGATTGAAGTCGAAAATCAAGGATCCATTGGCAGTCTCATCCCTAAAATCTAGGGATGCTCCTCAAATTTAGGAAACAAGCCCTATCCCTCTAAAACTGAACCCAAAGAGTAATCTCATGGAGACCCAACCCTGGGCAAGATCATACCTCCTAAAAAGTAGGAACTGCCTCCTAAAAAAAGGAACGTCTCCCAACTGATCAATAACTGCCAGAACATCAAGTCCCTAACACTGAATAACCATACTAGGTCTCTTTCCAACTCTGTCAGCCTACAAGACCCCATAATAAGCTGACTCATGTCTTTGCTAGACTAAACTAAAAGAGGGGACATGACAGTCCTCCCCTCTCGGAGATGCTTGCCCACAAGCAATACAACACTAATCCTCCACTGTCTCAAGCAATCCAAATACAGAGCACTGATCGACCCCAAACCTAAAGTGTCTCATTAGGAAAAACATACTCCCCACTATAAGGTGTAGAAGTGAAGTAGATCACATCATCACAATAGAGTATCCACCCTTGAATACCCTCGCGCCCAAGAATCCAAACAAATGGCCATCCTGTCCTCCTGTCAAAATTCAGACTAGTAGCCGGTCCCAAAATAGTCCTGTTATGCAACTCGTCCCAAACCTCATACAATCTCCGTGGCAAATCTAAGGCACCCGCTCCTGTGTGTTGAGATATTGAGGGACATGGGGTTATGATCAAATCACTGTTACTATTTGAGTCTTGCTCAGTAATCATACTCCTAGCTGATCCACCTTGAGACGGAAGTGGGCATGTCTTGAGCACGATCTTCCTTCTCCCCACCATAAACTCCAATTGTCTCTTCCTGAAATCTTGGCTGTATCTCCCCAAATATTGCAACCACTGTACACCCAAAACTACATCCATGCCCCCTAGATCACACATGTAAAAGTCATCTATCAAGGTGTATCCATTCATGCCTATGCTCAACTGTGGGATACCCTTGACGCATTGCAGAGTAAGACCATTGGCCACAGTCACATCGATTCCTGGAAAATTTTGTGCTTGCAGACCACATCGGTCTACTATTCTTGTCTTTATAAAATTATGTGTGGACCCATTGTCCACCAAACAATACATAGTATGCCCATGGATCATACCCGAGGTGTAGAAGAGGTGAATCATTGGTGCACCTGACAACATAGCCATAGTCCCCTGTGTTGCGACTGCTACCTCAGCATCTTCAAGCTCAATTTGGACACCATCATCTTTGTCATTTATATCCCAAACCTTCTCATCGTCTGCATCTGATATGACCTCAATAAGATGTGTCTTTCCCTGCCCAAGGCACCTATGTCCTAGTACCCATGGCTCCTTACAAGAAAAACATAATTTCCTCCTCCTTAGTTCATTTCTAGAATCTAGGTCTACTTTGGGAGGTGGAGGTGGTGTGTCCTTAGCCTGTAAAGGAGGTCTCTGTGGTGCCTATATATTCCCCAATGGTTTCTTATCAATCTAATAAGAGGTAGGAGTGGTGTCCAATCTTAATGTCACATCAATAGAATCCTTAAGAGTGGCCGGCTGGAAAGCACGAACCAATCCCTTAAGCTTGTCCTACAATCCCTTAATGAATAGCATCACAGTACGCTTCTGTGTCATATTAGGTACCATAACTGCAGAACTCATTAATATAAGCTTCTGCATGACCAGTTTGTCTCAGATGAGCCAACTCTCTATAGTAAAGTTCTGTATCCTTACGGTCAAACCGTGTAATGAGTCGCTCAGTGAACTCAGCATAGGAATGTACTAAGGCGTGATCCTGGGTAACCAATCCATGGTGCCACCAATCATAGGCAATCCCCTCTAGATGCAACACAGCGAACTGAATAGCCTCACGCTCAGGTATGGGCCGTAATGAAAGATATATATCCTGAACCCAAGCTCGTGCACTCGTATCTCCTGAGCCATTGTATGTAGCCAATGTGATCTTCCTAGTAGCTCTATTGAGGTCATAGTTCTGCTGCTGCTGTGGTGGTCTATAACCACGATCTCCCCTGAACCTAGCTGTATCTCTACGTTGTGCACAATACTGGGGAAGAGGGAAGACATCCCTAACCTTAGGGGGTAGAGCTCTGCACTTAGCTATGGCTGCCAAAACTGACTTCTGGAACCCCACCTCCGGTGGTTCCACCTGTGCTGGCCGTTCACTTGGTATGAATTGAGGAAGCAATGGTCTATTGCCTCCTACTGGAATAAAGGTAGCTCCCAACTGAAGAATGGGACTAATGGCTACGTTGACTACCAGCCACTGAAACTGATCTACTTCGCTTGCCTTTGTGTCCACTCATTTCCAAACACTCCAAGGTATCCTGTAATTTGTCTAAAGCTTGAGCTATCCTGGGCTGAGTAGTGACTAGGGTCTGCACCATCTCTCTCTTCATCATCTTGATTCCCTGTGCCGCCTACCTGTTCTTTTGCCATAATAGGTTCCTGGTCTATTCCAAACCCTTGCTCAAGTTGAGCTCTCCTGTGCGTGTAAAATCTATGTATCTCAGCTCTTGGATGCATAGATTTGTATTCAATCCACCAACTAGTGACTACCTAGATGCTAATATGAATTATCAAAACCTTTGATCCAGTACCCAGGTGCCAAAATGAATTATCAAAACTTTTTAGCTAGTACCCAGATGCCGAAATGAATTATCAAAACTTTTTATCCAATACCCAGATGCCAAAATGAATTATCCAAACTTTTTAGCCAATACCCAGATGTTGAAATGAATTATCAAAACTTTTTATCCAATACCCATATGCCAAAATCTGTTGTGACAATTTCTCACAAACCCTACAGGTTGGCAGGATGTAAGCTCTGATACCACTGAAAGATCCTTGATGGATCTCTTCCACTGATTTGCTGTAATTTAATATTTTTAAATCTGTTTTCCTATTTATTTATGTTTTCTTGCAGAACTAGACAGAGAAAGGTTTGTTTGTTTTTGATGGTTTTATAACATAGAAAGGAATAGAAAACAACCATGAAACAAGACTGAAATAAATAAGGTATTCAGTAAAAATTAGAATTATTGCAAACCGTACTAGGCAGATTTGTTTGAATTATAGAACCAAGCAATAAATCCAATGCAATTCCCAAAGCTCACATACAAATTTGATGTCAAACTGGAAGGTGAAGATTGTTCTTGAATCCAACATACATTTGGAGGTGAATACAAGCAATACTCTATACACCACGTGGTGTATCTGCTGCAAATGGCATCCCATAGGCTGCAATGAACCATGTCCCAACTGGAAAGATGACATGCCACGCTGAAACCCCAATGAGAATTGATGCCTCTGTCCTTAATGACCACGCACAATGCCTAAGAGATTCGGTGCCAAAGATTGTTGAAGGCTACGTCCTAGCCAATCCCTAACCTGGGGTTTGCGTCCTAGACTAGAAATCGCCCATTCAGAGAAAATTCATAAACAAGTTGTCAAATATGCAGAAGATGATCTTAGAATGAAGCTTCTATTGCCATATAACCCCTCTCAATTGCAAATCGAACCCTAAGTGTCTCCAAGTGGCGTTGGGTAGTGAAAGTGTTCTAATTTCTTATTTTAAAGTGGTCATGTTACTAGAAAATGACCTTTTTCCTCATAGACAGAAATCTGTTCACTGAATTGCCCTGAGACCAAAGAGAAAGATTTAGAGAATTTTGAGACCTTTCCAACGAGCTATCACACCATAGGATGCGCATCCAGATGAGGCCAACAACCCCTTATTACTCCAAAATGGCTAATAACTTAGCCTTATTTAATTATTAAATGCTTAGGAAATATTAAAAATATAACCTAGATAGCCACAAAATGCCCAACTGACATCACAAACCATAAAATCATCCTGTCACCTATCTGTGATTGAAGTCGAAAATCAAGGATCCACTGGCAGTCTCATCCCTAAAATCTAGGGATGCTCCTAAAATTTAGGAAATAAGCCCTATCCCTTTGAAACTGAACCCAAAGAGTAATCTCATGGAGACCCAACCTTGGGCAAGATCATACCTCCTAAAAAGTAGGAATTGCCTCCTAAAAACAAAGAATGTCTCCCAACTGATCAATAACTGCCAGAACATCAAGTCCCCAACATTGAATAACCATACTAGGTCTCTATCCAACCCTGTCAGCCTACAAGACCCCATAATAAGCTGACTCACATGTCTCTGCTTGACTGAGCTAAAAGAGGGGACATGACATCTATCTCCACGAGATCCCAAACCCATTGTCATACCTAACACATCCTTAAACTCAGAGGTTGCAAATGGACTTAGAGAGTGCTCGACAAGCCACAAATTTGAAACTCCACAAATACTTGGGAACTTAGAAAGTGCAAAAAATTAAAATCTCTTAAAGAAACAATTCTTTTGCGAAATGAAATTACAAAATGTATTAAATTAAAAATTGACATCTTGCAATAGAAAATGCATGGTTTTATAGCAAAAACATGTGGAAATGCATTTTAACAAATGTTTTAACTGTGTTGGCATTTTTATCCTTGTATTTCTAGTGTCTATAAAAATGCGAGAGTTATAATTGTTTAAACTTAACCAGCAAAAAAATAGAGTACTTGGCAACGTAGAGAATACTTGTAGAGTTTGCAAACTATGCTTAAAAAATGAATAACCACCTCCATAATATGCACCTGCCCTAAATAACACAATGAAAGGGTAATCTTGATATAGGCATACTCATCACCTAATATTATTAAGTACACAAATATGCACATGACTTAATATAACTTAAAGTATGTATGCTGCATGTCAGCATCTCTCATCCATTTAAATACATTATAATATCACATAACATATAAAAATTCCCAAATCTTTTCGTCTTTTAGGATTAGCAACCATGCATCTTTTCCATAGAAGCTTTAATAAGTGCAAACACATATTAAAGCAAGGCAATGCCACTCATGTGTACAAGTAAATATCTTAATTGCTAGTCAATGCTCATTAGAGCATAACAAGGTATAAATGAATTGTTGCCACACAACTCCTTAAGGTTCTTGAGTCTAACTAGTTAGAATATCATTTCTAAGGCATCACTTTTGTAGTTCCATTTAACAATGTAATTCCATATAAGGTTTATTAAAGCTAATTATAATGATTGCATAAATAGTCTATCTATATCACAATTAATGACCTGATTCCTTGGAAATCCTTCTCCCATAGGCTTGTCTACATATCCATATCTACATAATTAGAATCCCATTAATTCATCCCTTTTCAACTTCTAGTTGATTACTAGATTTGATCCATGAGAGATTTGTTCATTTTGTTTCTCAATTCATCAAACCATTTTATCACCTAAAAATAGGTTAAAAACACTGAAAATTTAACCCAATGAATTATGATATCACAATTTTGTTGTAATTTAATATCCCATTGTTTTCCAAAAACTCCCAAAAATAGTCAAAAATACAAGAAAACAATATTATGCAATAATTTCAAAATTTGTTGCTGTATTCTAAACCAACAATGTGATAACATGCATAGGAAATTCAATCTTAGAAACAAAAACAACAGTCAGATTTGAGACATAAAAAAGTGTTGGAAGTCTATTGGGAAAGTTAGATAATGAGAGGGGGGGAGGGAGGGGGGTTGAATCAGAATCTATATAACTTAACTCACTTCAAACACTTAATATATTTGATATCTTTCAAATTAAACCCTTATCTCAACAATATCCCAAATCACATAAACATTTACTGTAATGATGTATCAAATCTAACAACTAATCACATCAAAGAAACATGTAAGAAAATGATCAACACATAACACATAACAAAAGGATTTTGGTTTCCTAGAAACCCTCCAAGGTGAAGATAAAATTGGGGTGGGGATGACACCCACAAATCTTCACTATTGCAGCAATAAAGTTCGTTTGCTAGGGCTACAATTTTGATCACTTCTGATGATCTACCCTATGAGGGGTCTGCCCTGTTAAGAGCTTACAAGACTTATTCAGTCTACCTTGATTAAAGGATTTAAAACTTGCAACTAAGTAAGCACTTTGCTAGGAGATTTACAAAGGTCTATTAGGACCACTCTATTAAGAGATTTACCCTGAAACACTGGCTAGAATGTATCAGTACCTGATCCTTTGGTTTGCACTTAATATGCAGATTACGATCTCCTCTTTCCAATCTTTGATTTGATCTCCAATCTGATATACTTGTATTCTGCCCTTCAGTGCTTTGTTTGATTGCTATATCTGGTTTACCTTCACACTTTGCCTATGGCATCCCAACTTTGCTTCTGTCACACACACTATGAAAATAAGGTTTGGATCCTCCTTTTATAACCATTTGATGAAGGTTCTAGATCAAGATCAACGACCCGGATCTCTCCTCTTTTTCCGCTTAGTCCTATTTTTTTGATTGGCTGATCACTTTGCATAGGGATTGACGATCCATAACAAAACACGTGATCACTTCCGTAATTGACTCCTTGAACAACAACATACATCTCCAGATCAACAAAAACGGTTTACCTCAATGGTGGTACCATTCCAAACAATTATATCAAAATTGGTTTACATGACACTTGAACATTCTAATGCTTGGTCATAACTGTTTTGCAATGCTGTCACTCGACCTCTATTTGCTTGGCTTACACTGTGTGACTCGACATGTATATGCTCGACATGAACTATATTCTGGATGCCTTAACATATACTGGAGTACTCGTTGACCATAGAATTTCTCGACAACCACTATTGCTTGGTTTATATACGAAATATATACAAATCTAATTACAATGCTCGACCTTCATAGGATGGCTTGGTCACAGTGATGACCAACCAACTCTGCCAAATATATGACTAAGTGTTTGACACAAATAGACAACATGACTTAGGGATCAACAATCTCCCCCTTTGACATTTGTGGCAAAAACACTTTTTCATGATCAAACATTACATATTAATACAAAAAGTACTCCCCCTTAGACTATAATCCAAAAATCTTATGACTCCAAAACTAACATGTACATCAAAATTTCAAAATCTACATACATGATCAGATAAATATACAATCTTTTATATTATCATACCATTGATCATGGATCATACTAATTCCCCCTTGTTTTTGTCATGGATGTTCTGACATGTAGCCGAGGTCCAAAAATGACTCCATATTTCTCCAAAAATGATCCGTGGGAGTTTAGAATCATGTCCATTGTCTTCTCCCAATTTGCCTTCAATTCATCAAGAATGTGACTCTGAATTTCTAAGGTGGCAGCAAGATTAACCATATTGTCACCAATGGAGAGTTGCTGATTGCTTTGGATTAAATCTTTAGCAATCTTAATATGTTTTTGCATGACTGCCAAATGTGGAGTCAATAAAGCTTGAATTGCAAGCAACTCAGCTCTTATCTTTCCTTCGTCATGCAAAAGTTCAGATTGCTTGGTTTGCAAGAATCATAACTTTGAAAAATGAAAAGAACTAGTACTAGCATCAGAGGTCAATGTCTGTGCACTATTCCGCATGTCTAGATCAATCTTATCCATTTGTTCTCTGACTTCCTTTGTGAATGCTAGAACATAACATAGCTAGCCGAATAGAGAATTGATGTCAGTGATAGTGTGCTCGACATTAGTAGCTTTGGTAGAAAGATCAACCATTTTTACTGCAATCTTGGTAGCTACCTTCTCCATGATCTTATTATCATATCGCCTCTTGGCTCTTTCCATCAACTTTTGCTGAACATCAATATCTGGCTCATTTATTTTGTCTACAATATGCGCCAATTGATCAAGAATGGGTGTATTCTCATCTAAATTATCAATAACAATAGTATCTAAAAGGGTATTCTTGATCTCAAACAAAACTTGTTTCTTTTGGTGCTCTCTTCTTAGCTCAGCTTGCTTAGCCTTCCTTGCATATAACTCACTCAAAATTAGCATTTGCTCCTCTATCAAATTCGACTTATCATAGTCTAGTATAATAATATCTTCATTTAAGGTAACTGGCTTAATTTGATCGTTTGGGGTGAGTGCCTTACCTTCTTCTTCAATGTTTTACCTTTTGAATCTGGGGTGCTGGAGCTTGACAATGTCAGTTGCAAACCTTCAGTTTGAATTACCAGATTCAATACTTGTGATCCTTGAATCACATCACTCTGCTTCACTTCTCCTCTATCTGTTCTACTCTTGGCTGTGTTACTATTCCACTTGATTGATCTGTGGTCACAACAGTTTGGAGTTCACCTGTTGAACTCAATCTCTCTCTCTCTCTCCGCTTTTCTTTCTTTGTTAGAAGTGCTGAGTCATGTGGCTTTCTGTGCCTGTAGTAGACTGATCTATTGTATCCATTGTAGTTTCCTCTTCCTTTCTCTCCACTTCTTGACTTAGCCCTTCATGTGTCTACCCACTCTTCTGCTCGGTACCTATTACAGTTGGCTTTTGGAGTAGTACATTGTAGTCAACATGAACTGTAGGTGTTTCTGTGACAGTAATTGTTACTTGTTGAGTCCCACCTTTGTCTCCACTTGTAGGGTAATCTTTTGTTTGTACAATTACAAGATTGGCCTTTGTCAATATATCCTTGATATACTTTGAGGCATGTCCTTTCTCTTGCTTGGTCTTCTTAATCCTTTCTAACTCCTGTTCAAAAGCAGTCACATCTTTCACTATATCTTTGGGTGACCCATCTTCAATTATAACACTTTCAGTTGGCTTCACAACTTCTTGAGTCATTTGTTGCATAGTCTCTATAGGTTGCTCAACATCATAATAGATATCTTTAGTGTTATCTAACTCAACTTTGTCATATTCCTTCTCTTCTTCTACTGAAGCCACCAATCCAAAAACTTTCTTTCAAGTTAGCTTGCTTTGCTGTCTTGTACAACATTCTCAGCTTTGTTTCTCAAAATTTTATATGCCCTTGTCTTTGGCAGAAATTTCTTCGTATTATCTCTCAAAGCTATTGTCATATGAGTTTTACCTAAATCAGGCATAGTTTGGGCCAATGTAGTTTCCCTTATTTGCCTTAAGTGTTCAGGCCCCATTTCCACTTTGCATCAATTTTATTATACAACTCTTCAGGCAATTCTTTTCCTAACTCTATTATTGTGTACTTAAAATTCACCATCATATCAACTACTGCTCGCTCTACTTTTTCCTTTTCAACTTTATCTAAAGTTTCATATTTTACACGTTTGAAACTAGTTAAGCCAGCAAAATTTCTTATATTTTCACATACCTTTTCAATGCCTTGAGGCGCTCTGCTTGGTACTATTTGATATTGACTCAAGTCATTTAGTTCGGTCCTCTCTGCCTCATCATCTTCTTCATCATCTGGCTTAACCACCAATTTTCTCCTTGGTTTCTTCTTTTCTTGACTTTTCTCGGTCTCAGCAGCCTTTGATGTCCTCTTATTAGGACTCTTAACCTTGACTAGCTTTGTGATTTTTACTAATCCCTTTCTTATAGTCTCAGCAGCTGCAGGAGTTGTTGCCTTGGACCTCTGTCTTATGACCCTTTGTGGTGTAGATGTGGGTGGCATTGCTACTCTCTTTAAGCTCTTTTTCACCTTAGGATCTACCACCACAATCTTCTTAGCTTTGGTTGTCTTAGGTTCGGCAACAAGTTCTTTGCCTTTGCTTGTTTGATCTTCTTCATCTTCATCTTCATCACTATTTTTATCCTCTCTCATACCTTGAGTGATTTGAAGAAGTGCTTCCATTTTATCTTCTTTACCCTTTCCTTCCAAATCCTCAGTCATCTTCTTTCTCCTCTCGTTCATAGGATCAGTCTTCACCTCCAATGTGATTTTGGCCTTTGCAACCTCAAACTTGTCGATTGGCTCGGTCTTTGAATCAACTTTTTCTGCCAATAGTGCAGTGATGGCTGCAGTGACTTCATCTATATTGATCTCATAAGGCAATGGTCTCAACCATGCTACTCTAGGTGTAACTGCCTAAACATAAGTATTATTAGTATCAACTAGGAAGCATACATCATCATAATATTTGTCAACTAGTGACTTAGGGATCCTTGTCCTCTTTTTCATCTTTTGTTTGAAATCTTCAAAATAACTATCCATCACACTCTCAAAATTCTCACCAATTTGTCGAATAAAATCACCAATTTGCCTTGTTACAAGTTTGCCTTGTTCCCATACTACATCACCAATTGTAGGAAAATAATTTTGAACATAAAAGAATACACATACAATAAGTGATCTAAACTTACACAGAATTCTTTGCTCTGCGAATTGAGACCAAATTCTCAGCCAATTGTGTCCATTGTAGCTCGACAAGGTCGTATTCATGATTCTTCTTAACGATTTTCCAGGCTTGGTCAACCGCTGCATAGGGCACGCTATTCAGTTGTCTTGATTGATAAAACTTGTGTGTGATCACTCGAACGACAAACTCAATAAGAGGGTCTTCAATGGTTGTGATCTTCAATCCTCTTCCATTCCATACTACTTTTGTATTCTCCTCAATTGCCTCTCTACTTTGACGTCAGATTGTCTTCGTTCGATCACATATAGGGTATCAAGTGACGGCATGAATGATATCCTTTGTAATCTTGACTGGTCTAGTTTCCAACCATAGCTGCATGTCATGAATTCAGCTGAGCACAACTTTAATCCATTCAACTTTGAAGTTCTTCGGGAAATCTAGGGCAAAGGTTAACCCTTTCTTGGCAAGGATTTTGAATTCATCCCTTAAGATTCTTTCTTCACACAACTTCTCATAAGCCATTCTTATCTCGTAATCTCCTACTTCATTGATTTTGCATGTATAACATGGTCGTACATTATGTACATAGTAACATGAGGACACATCCCTCCCTTTTTGCCCCTCACACTAGAGACTAGACAACTCGGTCATCATTTTGCATTTTGCTTGCTTGGTCAACACCTTGACTCAGTCGCAACTGCACTCTTAATCTCAATCTCAACTCTGTCAATTATATCAGCTTGGTTGATACGGGGCTCGGTTCATACTATAACTCAGTCACCACATAACATTAATACTAATGTTCAGCACCAACTGTGCTCCAATTCAGTTCAAGTACCCTTTGCTCAGTTTATACTTTAGATCTGCCCTAATGCATCTCATCTGATGCAAACATAGACTTTAACACATCATATGTTAGGTATCGATGTAAGATATAGCATTTAAATGTATAGTTCCTTACATACCTTCTTTAGTTAATTTGAAGTAGTGTGATCACCTGATCGATTGGATTGGGTGATCTCATAATCATTTGCTCCATTGTCGTTGCCTTCATCCTTCTTTCTCCATGTTTGATTCATTTGGTTTCTTGTCTGTTCTACATCAGCAATCCCTTTTCTTTTGTTCTGTTCATTGCTAGGTGTTGGTGCTCGAGTTCTACAGTTTCTGCTCAAATGTCCAATCTTATGAAAACTATAACAAACTATACTGCCATTTATCCAACTTTTGGATTTTCCTTTGAAATGTGTCCTGATACAATTTACTGCAACATGACCATATTCATCACATAAATGACACTTGTATCATGTATTGTAATCCCAATTATATGAATTACCTTGCTTAGATGCATTTCCTTGCTTCTTGAGTGTCCAGTTGGGTTTTGCCCTTGATTTGCATTCTTGAGCTCTATGCTCATACTTCTGACAATTGTAATAGTATCCTTCAAATCTAGGTGCAACTGGTGTATTGCTAGCTTTTGATCTACACTCATGTGCTTGATGTCCTTGCTTGTTACAATTAAAACAACATCCGTTGAATTTGGGCTTAGGGTTTTGCTTACCAATCTTTCTTATGCAAACATTTGCTGTATGACCTGGTTTCTCACAATGATAACATGTAGGTTTGTTGTTCTTTGGCTTTGCATTCCAATGTTCTCCACTTTTTGATGATTCTCCTTCCTCGGTAGATGATAGGTGTTCGGTATAGCCTAGTCTAGAAGTGTCATGAGGTCTTCATTGTGATCTCATAAGCTCTTCATAGTATCTCATAGCTTCTTTGGGTTTTTTTAACCTTTCAATGAATTCCTTTTCAGATCTCAGCTCGTTTCTCAAATGACCGTTTTCTGATCTTAGATTTGCAATCTCCACATCATTTTTATTCAGTTCTTGATTTGCACTTAGCAGTTGATTGAGCATATCAAATTGCTTGTGTGAGCTTCTGCACATCAAATATCCTTACATCGAGTCTTGTGGCTATTTGTCTCTTCTCATCATCAACCATTATCTTATCTTCTTCAACTTTCTTTTTCTGTTGGGTCACTTCAAATAGTCTCACCGATTGTATTTCATGTTCTTTCTTCAATCCTCTTATTTCTTCATTCAGTATGTTGTTCCTCTCCAATAGATCTCCTATTGCTGCATCACTTTCACTGGAATATCCATCATCAAGTAGACCTTCAATGTCTTCCTCTTAATATTGTGTGTCATTCTGCAGGATTGCTATCTCCTCTCTTCTCGTTAAGGATTTCCTCAGTTCTTCTTGTTGCCAATATAAAACTTAACTCACTTCAAACACCGCCCTGATACCAATTGTTGGAAGTCTAGTGGGAAAGTTAGATACTGAGGGGGGGGGGGGGGGGGGTGAATCAGGATCTATAAAACTTAACTCACTTCAAACACTTCATATATCTAATATCTTTCACCTTAAACCCTTATCTCAACAATATCACAAATCACATAAACATTTACTGCAATGATGTATCAGATCTAACAACTAATCACATCAATGAAACATGTAAGCAAATGATCAACACATAACACAAGGATTCTGGTTACCTAGAAACCCTCCAAGATGAAGGTAAAACTGGGGTGGGGATGACACCCACAAATCTTCACTACTGCAGCAATAAAGTTCACTTGTTAGGGCTACAATTTTGATCACTTTTGATGATCTATGCTATGAGGGGTTTGCCCTGTTAAGAGCTTACAAGACTTATTCAGTCTACCTTGATTAAAGGGTTTAAAACCTGCAACTAAGTAAGCACTCTGTTAGGACCACTCCGTTAAGAGATTTACCTTGAAACACTTGCTAGAATGTATCAGTACCCAATCCTTTGGTTTGCACTTAATATGCAAATTACGAATCTCCTCTTTCCAATCTCTAATATGATCTCCAATCTGATATACTTGTATTCTGCCCTTCATTGATTTGTTCGGTGGCTAGATCTGGTTTACCTTCACACTTTGCCTATGAGATCAAAACCTTGCTTTTCTTTTACACATTATGAAAATAAGGTTTGGATCCTCCTTTTATAACCATCTGATGAAGGTTCTAGATCAAGATCAACGATCCAGATCTCTCCTCTTTTTCCTCTTAGTCCTAATTTTTTGATTGGCTAATCACCTTGCATAGGGATTGATGATCCATAACAAAATGCCAGATCACTTCTGTAATTGACTCCTTGAACAAAAACATACATCTCTAGATCAACAAAAACAATTTACCTCAATGTTTGTGCCATTCCAAACAATTATATCAAAACTGGTTTATTTGACACTTGAACATTTTGACGCTCAGTCATAATTGTTCTGCAATGTTGTCACTTGGCCTTTATCTTCTCGACTTACATTGTGTGACTCAACATGTATACGCTCAACATAAATTATATTCTGGACGACTTAGGATATATTGGAGTGCTTGACGACCATAGACTTGCTCGACAGTCACTACTGCTAATTACAAGTCTAATTACAATGCTCAACCTTCACAGGATGGCTCAGTCACAGTGACAACTGACCAACTCTGCCAAATATATGACTAAGTGTTTGACACAAATAGACGACATGACTTAAGGGTCAACAAAAAGAACCTGTATCACCAAATGGGAACTTTGATGTGAATCCACTTGTAATGTTGAACTGTGTTGGCATCCGATCCGGTGAGTTGAGCTTGAAGGTTGTTGTTGTTAGGTTTTGGAAACTGAAAGCCAAAGCTTCCCTTTTCTTGAAGAGAAATTTGAAACAAACTCCAAAATCCAAACATACCCAAAAGGAATTTGCTTCCTTCTTTTTATGCTAAAAATGGTGAGCCTTCAACTTACTTCTGCTATCCTTTTGTTTTTTTCTTCTTTGTCACCTATAACCCACTTTATAATATTAAACTAACCCATTTTATAAGTTTACATTAAGCTCCCATAAGCCAAATATAATATTTTATAAAATTGACTTTAGAATTCCTAATGTCCAAAAAAGGGGACATCGCAGTCCTCCCTCCTCAAGATTGCTTGCCCTCAAGAAACCAATACTAGGATCCCTTATCATTCCACAATCTTCTCTACAACTTCTACTAGTACTTGTGAAATAAGAATGCAACCCATCTACCAATAAGACCCCTGGATCCCATGTCAACCTGAGAAATACTACCGCACCTGCTTGTTGCATTACTCTGAATCACAAGTGTGTCAAAGCTAAGATAGTGAAGCAACTTATCATTGTACATATAATGCAAAATGACTATCTTGTGAACTCGTGTTTTACATCTCAATTTTTGACCCAATATAAAATGTTCATATAGTCGTTGAGGTTTCATGTGAAGTCAGTTGACAGTTGAAATTTGTTATAATCACGTGAAATGGTAAGATGGTTAATCATTATAATTTCATATGAAGATGACATGCTAGTTAACTGTTATGATGATATTTTAAAGCTATTGCGAATAGTTGGTTATTTATCATGAATTTATGGGAATTGAAAAGGTGGTTAGCCGTTATGATCATTTATGAATAATAACTTGTTATGGTAATATGATTTAACTGTGGAGAATTTCCTTCTAGGGAGCATGTCAAAGGGGTGGAAGCATTGTCAGAAAAGAATTGGGCACAGGTGCATCACCATCATTGGGCAAATGGGTATGAATCTTGAATCACCATAGTTGAGGACCTGGCGACTTGTATAACAGGATACAATCATTGGACACATATGAGCTATTGGATATCTTTTAAACATTTAAACATTTAAACTTAATCAAAGTACATACTTTTAATGGTTTATGATTGACATTCTCATCACTTCAATATAACACATATATATGTACGTGCACATAGATATAAAAATAAGGTGACACCATAATATTAATTTATACAAGCTTATATCTATTAAAATACACATATCTAAATAGGCATACACCTGGAGAAGATATGGAGATAAATAATCTTCTAGGTGATACACGTATTTAGATATGCATACCTTAGTAGGTACAACCTTGGATAAATATTAAATATGATGCCATCATAATAATATATATGTGCAAATATATATATATAAAATTTTATATATTAACCTTTTGAACAAGTAACTTTCGAGTTCTTTTCCATATTTATTTACTTACTTATAAGAGGCGAGAATGTACACTTGGCATTTTTATTGGTGACTCAAGAAGACGATTCTTCTTTTAATAACTGCTCAAGAGTCATGGCTTCTTGGAAGCTTTTATTATTTTCGAATGCATCCTTTTATATACAGGTCGGGAGAACCAATAACAGGTGTTCTGCATTTTATACCTCCCTCTCTTATGTTTTCTTTTATCATTATTTGCTGCGAATAATTGAGGACAAATTGTAGTTGCTGTTTACTCTGAGCTCTGCACTTTGGATTACTCATGTCAAGAGGAGTTGGCTGCATAGAGTCAAGCCAAACTCATGTCTCCCTAATCAAGTTATGTGGTCAGCCATTTCAAGTCATATTTTGTTATATAAATATTTGCAATCGAATTTACAACAGTAAGATATGTGTCAATAAATTCCATGAATCATTGTTGAATTGCAAAATCGAATAGAAATTCAATGAGTCCATTCTTTCCATGTTAAATCGAGATCAATTGTACATGTTAGGCACATACGTCTCTGTTACAAGTGGATTCCAGAATCAAACTATTTCGTTGAAGTCTTTAAAGAGAAGTTCTCAGGTCATAAAAATTGTATTATGACAGTTCTGAAAAATATATTATTCTTTACACCAGCTGAAGTTTAGCAAGAGAGTTGGATTACTCTAAGATTTGACACCTAGGACTCCCGCAGCCGGATGACCAAGAAAGAGGGTGAAGAGGTGAGAGAAAGTCCTGCAAGAACAAGTAAATTAGAATAAGAATTGATTCAACAAAATTATTACTTTTAAAGAATCATTTAATAGCTCATACAAGTCCAATTCATTCTCTATTGTTAAGTCGAGTGGTGTGATTAAGTACTAGGATGCTCAGTGGCTGACAAGGCGTTCCACGTCTATTCTGGGTAGGGAGGGTCTTTTAAGTTAGAGAAAGTGTGGGGATAAGTTTAAGGTTTGTGATTGGGAGGTTAAACCCCTGACAATGTTTCCCCTCTCCACAAGATGTCAGGATGTGCATTAGACAAAGACAAGTTAAGCATTCAAACATTTATTGGTAACAATTAATTTACTTGTATGATGTTTATTCAAGTAAGAATATAAGATGGATTGATTTATATCATCGTTTTAGTTATTTTCCTTTATTGAAAGTAATTTTTCTCGTCAAAATAATTGGTAACTAGTTAGATCAGTTGATCTTCCAATTGAACATGAAATATAACTATATGCAAGAGATAGGTCTATTTGATGGATTGTTATTTTTGCCTTCATTTATTTGAATAATGAATATGAGTGCACCTTCTAATTGAATGTTGTTGCCATATTTAGCAATAGAAAGGAAAAGAATGATACAGCGGTATTGACACTCTAAATGATATAGCGGTATTTGATGCCTTAAATATGCGTGCACCTTCTAATTGAATGTTATTGCCATATTTAGCAATAGAAAGGAAAAGAATGATACAGTGGTATTGACACTCTAAATGATATAGCGGTATTTGATGCCTTAAATGATACAGTGGTATTTGATGCCCTAAATGATATAGTAGTTTTTGATGCCCTAAATGATACAGTGGTATTGATGCCCTAAAAGATACACTGGTATTTGATGCCCTGGATGATATATTGGTATTTGTCCTCATGATAAAGTAGTATAGCTATTTGTTCCTTAAGAGGTATTTTATGGACTGACCTAGGTTTTGCAGAAGCATCCCTAGACGGTTTTTTGGTTTTGAATTCTACGATATGTAGATTTTAAATTCTTTGGTAAATTCATTGATGGTATCTTCAATTGTTAGTTATGAGATTTCCGTTTAAGTGATTGTAACTGTTAATCTTATTCACATGAACATAACTGTTATAACTGTCTTCCTATGAATATGAAGTAATAACTGTATTTCTTTGATAGGTTAGTTGTTAGTTAAAACCCAGGAAAAGTGGTTGTTACATCATGGATCCCAAATCAACATTTCAGCACGATACTGGGTGTATAAATATGTGTCTATCAACCTATCATCATTCTGAATCAGCCAATTGAATAAACAAACACCAAAACCAAAACATCTCCAAGTGTATGAAGTTAAACTCATAAGACAACCACAAGCTGCTGCTATAATCTGAATCAAGAATAATAATGATACCCATGTTGTCACCATGCCCTTGTATTGGAAGGAAAATTATCTCATAAGGTATGTGCCTCAAGATAAGATCAATCCATAACTCAGTATCTTCTAAAGGCTGATCCAAATCTGAAAATATAATGGCAGACCAAGTAGAGAAGCCACTATTAATTGGGGTATGCATAAAAATAAAATCTTTGATCAGTAAGGAGGCAGCTGCCATATCATAAGAACTTGGTGACAAAGCAATAGGCGAGCTGTAAGAACCTTCATCTCCTGGTTCGCTATGAGTACCATCAGCCAAATCACTATCTTCATTAAGAAAAGATCATTGTCAAGTGAAATCTCAAAATCATCTTACTTGGTTCATCTCTATCCACGAGACATTCTTGAAGATATACAACTGCTATTCTAAAATTCAGAGTTCTCATGGTTGTGTTCATGCTGGTCCTTGTTATCTTCTTCAGCATAATGGACCTCACATAGATAAGGTGAAGTGTATATATTATGCTCCCCCTTCATTTTCACCAAGGGTATGAATCGTTTCTATTATTTGTATGATCTCCTTACTCTTAGGTTCTTGATCATAATCTTTGTGAATGACTGTCCTAGAAATCTGATTTTCAGCCTGATGTTATGAGTATTGTGTCATACTTATTTGGAGACATAACTCCTCTTTATCTTCTGCATGCTTGATGGCTATATCTTTGTCTTTAAGCAATTGCAAGTAGTCTGATTTCATTCTTTTCAATGCCCTCTTAAGAGTGTGAAGGTATGCACTATTGTCTCTATTCTTTATTCCCTTCTCTTTTTTAACACTATTAGCTTCGCACAAGGTTTCTTCAATGTTTTTATGTGTGTTAGCAAGATGCACTAATGCTACAATGACCTTATCATTTGATACCTTCAGCTTATCCTCCAAATTATATGCTCCAAAATCATCAACTAGAAACAAAGTCTTTGATTGGTCCTTTAAATTTGTCCCTATAGTAGCTTCAATTTTCTCTAACTCTTGTATTCTAGATTTGGTATCCCCTTCGTTGGAAGAATTTTCATTTTTAGCTACATCATTTTCAGAATTGTTCTCCAACTCAAAATGTACTGTCTCATCAGCAATGCCATTATGGTTTTCAAATAGTTCATTCTCATGGAGATGCTCATTCTCATTTTTGGACATACTTTGTAGATGAACATTCTCATGAAAAGGATTATCAATAACCACTTCCAATTCACCAAATAAGATGCTAGTATAATCCTTACCATCATCCATAGCGGGTTATGTCTCATGGTCTTCATCATGCTATAGCTAGATTAATGAGTCTTTAACTTCCTCAACGCTGATCTACACTTCTTGAGATGACTCTTCTTTCTTGTTATCTTGACAAGTGTGACCAAGTGACCAAATATGCTTGCACGTAAAATAAATCTGTTCTTTCCTCATTTGGTTCACACTCATTTCCTAGGATCCTACAACTTATAATTCCCCGACATCTAGTTCTTCTTTAGCTTGCTGTTGTTTGTACTTCTCAATTTTTGGCTCACATTGTTTTAGCACCTTGTTGACCAACTTACAAGCAGTTTCTGAAGCATCTTGTTCTTTCCTTGAAATCACTAACAACATGTGCATAAGAGGCTGAAACTGAGTATCACTCTCCTTATGGTCCTAACCATAATAATTTCCATAGCTGCAAAAATATCTGCATGGTGCCTTTTTCCAAATGTGCCCAAGAAATGCTGAAATGTGGTTCAAACTAAATCATACAATCCCATGTCATGTTGAAGATTGCACAATCTGATTTATGCAAATGACTCAAGTATGGTAACCTTTCTAGAGAAATGATGACTACTACCATCACCAAGATGTTGAAAACTATCAAGGATAAGTTAAACTACCTTCCTCATGGTGTCTTCTTCATGGGGATTTTGTGGTGCTAAAACTCTTATGACCTCCATCAAACAAGAAGTAACCCGGAGTCTTATCTCCCCCCTTGAGTGCTTCAACCATTTGTGATGACTCAATCCAATCACTGTAGGGACAAGAGCAATCTATGATAAATCACAAGGTGCTTGTTCTACCATGGTTAAACATCCTTCCAATTGGGTCAACATGTTGAGAACTATTTCCCTGTTTGTAAATTCTATCCCAAGTTTGCTACCTGTTTCGTAAAGAATTTTGGCTAAACTATCATTTTTGGCCATTTCAAATCTTAGAATCATTTTGGTCTGTGCATTTCTTCTTCCAATTGAAGACGAATTTCCCACAATAGTTTCTATACTATTATTTCCATTGTTTGTGTTTGACTAAACCACCTTCATAGCCCACCTTATTTAAACCCTTTTCTTCTTTCAAGTTTGCCTCATATTGTACTTAATATATTTTGAGCTTATTTCGACCTTGTTCATTATATAAGCTTTCATTTTGAAAATGTTGCCCATTTTACACCCTTATAGGCTTGTTACCTTTATCCAAAGGTTCAAAGTGAGTAACTATTGCCCTTTGATTCACATATATTGTTTACTTCACTTTTTCCATGAATATTAAAACTCCTTTCTTTAGCATCCTCATCACCCAAGCCAATCTTTTGTGGTTTCAAAATAGACATAACATCCGCATTTAAGATCTTAAAGTATTTTTCATACTTTTATCCCTTCAATCATTTTGTTGGAAGATCGAGATATCGGTGGATGTGTCTTTGTTCTTTCTCACATAATTAGTTGATCCGTCTATACTCTTGTTGTTAAAGTCACAAGAACTGTCTTTGTTCCTGCTATTATCATTAGTGGGTCTATCCTTGTTTCTTCTTTCCTCATTTGTAGATTTGTCCCTTTCCCTGTCTTCCCCTGTATCTTTATCTCGTAGTGTCATTCCTGTACCTTCCTATATCCCTTTTTCTGCTGCTTTCTCTATCTTCTTGATTTATCCACAACTTTCTATCATTTTTGTCTTTGTAATTTTGACCAAGTTCTTCTATTTCTTTACCACCGCGTTCTGCCTCTTTGACATTACTTTTCAGCTCCTTTGTTTTTTCTTATCAGTAATTTTCATGGTGAAGCCTCTTATTGATAGTAGCAGGCAAATCTTCTTCAAAAATCATGTCATAGCTTTAACTAGTGTCTCTGTGTTGCCCGTTTGTGTCTTTCAAGACATATTTTGATTTCTCAGGAACTACATATTTGGGCGCTTCGTTGGTATTCTTAGGACAATCCTTTATTCTTAGGACAATCCTTTTGCAATAGATGATGCATTCTCAAGTCTTGTCACTTGAAATGTTCAAAGGGAAATCTAACGACAACCTGAATAATTCTAGGATGCAAACAAATATTAACAGAGTCTATCTTGATAGAGAAACTGCTTCATTAAATAAGACAACAATGCAAGTCCAATCCTATCTCGTCATTGGCGGTGAGAGGTTGATGACAACCTTAATGTGTGTGGTGTCTTAAGTTGCCACAATTATTTCATGCCAAATTACGTGCTACTATTTTTCGTTGCCCACAATGTAGCATCCGGGGAGGAATTAAACATGACATCCAAAACACTCCTTTTGTAATTGGTGTGACTACCTCAGATACTGTCCTGTCATCATGAGTTTTTCCTAGATAAACTTGTTATACAGTAACTCAACAACACTTGTTTGAACTCTGTAGAAATTGGAAAGCCACTACGGGCTAGGTAAGGTCAAAATTGAACAAACTGTTCAGACTGCAAATACACATCGTGATTGTTCCTTTGTGCTCATTAATCATAGACTAAATTTGGTCATAACACAATCTACAAGCCCAGAAGAACATACGATACTATTTCTATTAATACAATGTCTCTGCTACAGGTTCCCTTTAAATAACACACTGTTTTCTCTTTCTACCAGAAGCGGTACATTGAGATAATCCCTTTTTAGAAATAACCTTCCTGCAAAGAACAGTAGTTCGAGCCAGCTATCCAAGAACTCTTGCTCATGCAAAAATAAATCTCAACGTAGGACATCCACCAATGGGAATGCATGATTTATTAAATATACTTCCGGACTATAGTTTTGGCACAAATAATTTCCAGCTGCTTTTAACTGTTCATTCCTTCATATATTGAATCTCCCAATCCTGACAATATTTGAATAGCACTTCATTTCCAAATTATTCACCTTTAATTATTTTTGTTTGTTTTCTTTTAACACCAAATGAAGCTTTAAAGCAAAGGTTCATAATGAGAGGCTCCCGTCTACAATGTTGTTTTTTAATAGGAAATTCTGATTACTGATCTCCACGAGTTCTAACAGTTTCTTTAGCGAATGAAGGCTACAAGTACGCTTCACAATATAAAAGCTGTCATTTGAATCTGTAAATTACAACCATCCCTTTACATTAGAAAATGAAACGACATCCATATTTGACAAACTTCCAAGTGAGCTTTCTTGGAAAAAAAAACTGAATCTATCCACCCTTGGATTATATTTTGGTATTTCAAAAGTGTCTGCTCAATAAAACATAGTGCTCCTCAAATTGGATAAAGCTTCTCCAATCGTAAATAGTCACAACAAAATCCTTATTTTCCCTGACCAAGATTAAGCAAGGAAATTTAACTCTAATTTTTTCTTAATGAATCGATGATTAGTAGCTATGCACAACAATAAACTGCAGAAAATAGTAAGAGATATCTGGATAAATTATTAACCTTGGACCATATATTAAACGCCTAGCTCCAAAGTACTGTTGTTTATATTCAAACATAGCAGACCCAAAAACAATTGCTCAGGCAAAACACCAAGCATATGATCACATCATTCTCAAATGAGACAAACCATAGCTGCAGATTTTATGTTCTGATGCAACCTTTGACTAAACCTAATAGGATGGTAGGTTTGATGCTTTGATACCACGATAATATCCTATTGGAAATTGTTTCCCAAAAACTCCTAGAAAGTTTTTAGAAATACAAGAAGATAATTTTATGCAATAGAATACCCATAAATAACCAATAGAATACTAATATAAAATACTTCAGAATTTGTTATTGCATCATAAACTAACAGTACAATAACATGCATAGAAAATCCAATCTTAGAAACAACAACAGTTAGATTGGAGACACATAGAAAAGAACTTGTAACACCAATGTGAACTTTGATGTGAATCCACCTCTAATGCTGAATCGAGTTTGCATACAATCTGGTGAGTTGAGCTTGTAGGTTTCCATCCTCAAGTTCTAGAAACATAAAGTCAAATCTTCCCCTTTCTCATAGAAAAATCTAAAATAAACTCCAAAATCCAATCATACGCAAAATGAATCAACTTCCTTTTTATGCTCAAAATGGTGACCTTTAGCTTCCTTCTCTTGTCCTTTCATCTTTTCCTTCTGTCACCTTTAACTCACTTTATAATATTAAGTTTACCCATTTTATAAAATTTGCATTTTACTCCCATAAGTCAAATTTAATATAAAGGATATATGCTCTCTTCTTTTCCTATATAGAGGAGGGAGCTCATTGGTGCAGGAGCACTCTAGGGGAAAGGCAAACTCTAATAGTCATTTTTGGCTTGTAAATGGCTTAGCCAACCATTGACCAAATAAAGACTACTGATGAAGTCCCAAAGTGTGTAGGAGGAAGTATTAGAACGTTGAATGCAAGTTTGAGTCATGGTTTAGTTGTTAAGACCTAGTTAGTGCCACAAGGTCCTGATAGGGTCAACTATGGTCAAAGTTTTCAAAAATTTCAAAATTGAGGAATTGGTGTTAAAATAAGGTCCATAGGTGTTTTTGGATCAATTTACATGGATTGGAGTCCAACTAGATGGGTTGGAGGGGTGACAAGGTCATATTTGCAAAAATTGCAAAAGTTGCTCATGACAAATTTTTCTCAAATTTAGGAATTGACACTAAAGGGGTCTGGGATTCGAACCAAGGGTGAGGACAATTAGGAATAAGGTATATAAGGATAGATCAATCATTTTTGAATGGTTGGAAGTTGGATTGTATGGATTGTTTGTTGGTGTTTAAAACTATTGAACAACAAAATCCTCAATACCAAAGTGATAATACTCACATAACCTAAGGATTAGCCACTTCCTATTAACATTTACATGTGCAAACCACTTGGATCCAACTTCAACAAAACCAAGGATGGTTTTCTACTCTTTAGGCTCTGCAGAAACAAGGTGGGTATACCTAGGGGATGATTCAAATGCAAATTGTTGTATGAAAATTATCTTAATTTCATTCTGATTCTCATCTTCTATCTTCAGACACATACACAGTTTATCCAGTTCTTTAATATTTTCAGATTGATATACATCCCTCATAAGAAGATCTAGTCATAATCCTCCTAGGGTTCACAAATATTTTTGGAAATAGCAGCTACCTAAAACTTAGAAATTAGATATAAACAAGTGGTGACCAGCATTAATAACTTTGAACAAAATGGAACAAAAATGATTTTGATTTTATAATTGATTTGATATGTAATGGTAGAATTTATTCTCTCTCACTTCTGATTTATATGACTAGTGCCTTATCCATTGGGCCAAAGGTTAACTACTGGCAGGAGATCTAGTTCAAATAACTTGTAAATGAATCTATCAATTGTAATCACCCATTTCAATTCTTATGAAGTATCCCTTTTATAAACTCATAAACTCTACTGATTTACTGATGCATTTACATAATTCCTTGAATTAAAAGCAACAATAGAACCAATATACAACCCATCTAGACTGCATTCAATCAATTAAACCTTATTCAAATGACTTTAAAGTGAACAAACTCATAAAATGGAGACAGAAATTGGTGACACAGATATAATGTAAGTACCCCTTTGTATTATCCTTTTAGATGACTAATACAATGACCAATAGAAACTCAATAAGAAGCCTAGAATATCTTGTTGATTTTGTTATTTCTATATATTATCAGAGAGTACAATTGAAAGTAAACTCAAAACAACTACATACAATTGGACCGACTATACTTTTCTTTGAAAGAAAACAAAATTATACAAGCCATTTGAACCCGTCACAATGCCTTGAAAACTCATATATATAAGCATGAGTTGCAACAAGCAAAGGGCAAAATGTGATTGACAGGTGTCTTTTTACAATGAGGGAAACAACAAACTTCTCAAAATACTTTGAAACCTTAATATAAATAGAAAAAGTAGAAACAATTGCACATGACAGCTGGAGCATCAAATCTTCAATTTTGTCCTCTTCTTTAACTGCCCCCTGTTGGTAAAGCTTTTATTTCTGCGATTGCCTCCCATACAATAACTTCTCTTTTTGTTGGCCACTCACATGCTTTGATTGTTGTTAACTCACCAACAGACTTTTGCCACCTGGCATCTGTAACTGCCTTCCCCTCTGTGATGAATCTATTCATTTCATTTTCAATTTTGAAAAGAGTATCAATGAGTTCATTAAAAGAAAACTCATTAGTGTCACCTTCAAAAATGGATACTACTTGTGGCAAGTGTGCAATATGGTCAAAAGAACTAGACCATTCATTCCAATTTTTTATTTGGTTATCAGAATTGAGGATTGAAAGAATTAAGGAATAAAAGCCATTAGTCAACACTTTCATCTTATTCTGAATAATTGCCAATTTTCCTGTAAAGAATTGTAACAGATCCTTCACTTTATCCACGCCCTCTTTAACAGAAATGACCTTATCAGGAAGGTTTGGCTTCTTGGCTAGCAGTGGTATCAATCTATCAAAAAATTGCATGTAAGGTCCCCATTGCTGAAAAATGGGGTCAAGCCAACCTATTGCTTTCTTGCACATTTGTTCAGCAACTTGCAAATTGGTGAATGCATTATGTGCATCTTGAGAAATTCTCTTCAAGATGCCTACCCTGTGATTTAACATAGTCAACATTACACCCCTTTTTGGTGCACTATTAGATTGAGAAACCTCTGCTTCCACACTTACCATAGGCACTGGCACTGGTACTGTTACCCCTATGGGTATATCCTCTGTTTGGGCTTCTGCTTCAACAGTGTGCCTCACCTCCTCTACATTTTCTTGTGCATGTTCTACCTCTGTTGCAGTTGTGAGTTGGTTTTTTAGGGATGCAACTTCCTCTTCTAGGCTTTGAACCTTGTGTCAGGGGCAACACTCCATACAGATAGGGTCTTTGTATCTATACTAAAACCTGACCCTCTCTTCAAGCCTTCATTGCTACTAGCTTCATAACTGATTGCCTTGTCTTGCCTTCTTATTTGGTCAAGTACAAAGGCCCTTTCTATGTCCCATCTTGGCACTAAGATCATACCACTTCTATGCACCAAATCCTTGGCTTTTGTAGGGGTCGTAGTTTCATTGTTTGGATCATATGCCAACAGTTTATCCACTAGTTCTTTATTTTTCTCAGGATCCTCTCCTGGCATGAGGCTCAATGTGAGCTCATTTTGCTTAATTTTATATAGAAAACTTTTCAATTCAAATGATTTAATAAAATCATCATCTTCCATGAATTTCTCAGATTGGATGAGTCTATCATCCAATCTGGAAGCTGCAATTTGTAGATCAGTTGAGGCTCTTCCTGCCTCTATTGCCCTTTCCTGCAAGTAATTATGTCTGATATCAGAAAAATACTGATAATTTCTTGGCACAACTTGTAGGGCTCTGCTCACCACCCTCTTTGGGATGTGCATGGTTTTCTGTCTCTTGTTTCCTTTTGCCACCCACGTGGAAGATGATGGCTGTTCCTCCTCAACATTAATTTCCAATTGGACATCAGGCTCAGGGGATTCTCTATTCACTGTTGCCTCTTCTCCTATTAGCTCACTTGGCATTTGGGCCATGATATGATCAAAGTTTTCAACCATTTTCCTCAAATTGCTAGGATATGGAATCTTTGTGTAGAAACCATTGAAGTCTGGGTTGGTCCTCTTTAAGGCCTCTTCTACTTTTTTTATCTCACAATACTTCCCTAGTAGCTCATCAGCCTCCCCTGTTGCTACTATATTAGAAATTAAATCCTCTAAAGGGATGGATTTGCTGGGAGGTAGAATGTAACCCCTAATGGCTTTTACCCCATTTGTTATATAATTTTTTGGGTCATACATTCTGTAAGGTCTAGTAGCAAACTTATATTGACCTAGATATTCACTTAATTCTTCATAGGCATTCTTCCCAATTATAAAATCTCCTACCTTAAAACTTCTATAGACAAATGTAGGTTTGTGCAGGGAAGGAGGAATCATCTCTTTGTTCATCAGTAAAAATTGCCAAAAGAATTCAATAATGGCTAACCTAGGGGGCAGATATTTAGGTAATATATGAGGAGGCTGTGGGCATGCATAAACTCTCATCAATGTACACTCTTTAAACAAAAATATATCACCCCAATTGTGGTCTAATTTCATTTTCTCATCCAAAAAGGAAGGTCTGAGTAATGTTTTCAAAACATTAGGGGCCCTAAAGAAAGTATGGTCAACCATCCTCATGATCACAGAACTAAACAAATTGAAAAATACAAATTGCATTTGAATAATGAATTTTTTTATCCCAAATGCGAGTCCATAGTTGCACAGGTAACTCACCAAATTCATCAGAAGTTTGATCAATGAAATCCTAACTGATGTAACCAATGTTCTTATACAGGATCAAGTGCATCAACAATGAGTAATGATGAAATTTGAGGTCCATCTCTCCTTTCTTGGCATTGACAATTTGATGGTGCATGCTATCCATAATGAAACCCACATAATCATATTCCTTGTTGTGGAAAGGGTCCTGTATATCACATGCCATTAGAAACAAGGAGCCATATACACAATCCTCTGCTCCATCACTTCCCAGAACCTTGTGTAATCCATACACTGTTTTTTTGAAATAGTGTTTGAATCTACTTAGTGGCAAGTGATCTTCCACTTTCTTTGGTATCTGCCCTGCCTTTTTGACATTGCAGGGGATGTGGGGCAGCATCACATTATTCAGATAATGAGTCTTATTCCTCCCAAATTTCTCCTGTAAATCATCAATATCTATGGGCACATCCATTTGCCCCTCCAAACCAAAAGCTTCTATGAAAGAACTCCTATCAAGAGTGCACAAAATACTCCCATTATGTCTATGAAATGACCTCGTGATTGGATTATACGAGTCTATCAATGCCTTCAACAAGTCCACATCAACAAATACCTCTGGGAATATCAGTTTCGCCATGTTCCTGTTCCATGGGTTGCATATTGGTACGTTCTTAGTTTTGTTTTGGTAAAAATACATAAATAGATTAAAACCATCGACCTTAGGGCATTTTGCATCCCTGCACAAGAAGTAAGGGTCTTTGAAAACATGGTCATTCACTGAAATTGCATTGGATGACCCTGGAAGTATCTTCAACCAGTCCTCTGCATGCTTGTTCGGCTTTTGGACTCTGGTTTTCTTTTCAGTCTTTATTGTACCCTTCTTCTTCTTCCCTTCTGGTGTGACCTCTACAACATCATCACCTTCCTCTTCAAATTCTACCTCCTCAACAGGAATCTCTTCAACATCCATGCCAACCATTGTCTTCTGCAAATCTATATCTCAAACTCTTGCAATCAATAACATAGAAACTCACAAAGCTATGGACACTTGAAGGATTTTTAGAAGAGAAAACACAAGCTCTTCGAAATGGCAAATACTCTAAACTTTCAATCAAATCTTTATAGTTTAATCATGCAATCTACCAACTTTAATAAATTCTGCATGCACGAGCTTTAATACCACCCTTGTAGGATGTCAGCAAAGAATATCAACTGTGTAATTCAATCCTGTAGTACATTTTTGTTTTCATTTTTACTTGGCTACGGTGAATTTGTCCTTTTTCTTAACTGGCATGACACCTTAGCTGGCCTCTTTTTTCAAATTTGGTCTTCCGCTTATACGCTGAATCCAAACCATTCAATCTTTGTAACTCCGGAGATACAATTAGCAAACCATTACGTTTGTCCGGTGATACTTCAGAAAATTCCAAGCATAGAAGCATTAGGGTTTTTTAAGCATGGCTTTACAATTCCTTTTACGCTCTTACGCGGTCTCTTTTACCGTAGGATCTCAAACCCTCTCAACATACCTTTCCATGCTTACGCTTCAACACATCTTGTACCAACGTAAAGCGTTCATCTCGTTCTTGATTTTACCTTTTACGCTCATACGCTTAAACAAATCTTGTATCTACAGAGAAAGACATGAAACACCTCTTTGTCCACATGGTATCCTTACAAGCGTAAAAACGTAAGGGAAAATTTTTCTTTCAGCAAATCAACGACCCAGATTAGATTTCAAAAAAAAACATGATTGTTGATTTAAGCACATGTAGAAAGAATGACTTAAGTTATTCTCCACGTGGATTGGGCCCATCTGACATATGTGACGTGTCACAATTTGATTCGTTCTTCTCAGGGCCCAAGTGGCAATTCATCAGGTCCCACACAACACGTCCCTTTGTATGACATCACTTTATGGTTGCCCGCAAGCCAGAATAGCAAAGGCTCATAGAAGAAATCAAAACTTTCTTTGCTCTTACGAGTTTCCCGTACACATAGAAATGTAAAACCCACTTTATATCTTTGTGATATATCTTTTATGCTACGACAGGTCTTTACGTTCTTATGCCATTCAGCAAAACGTGAGAGCGTAGATCAAACCATTACACCTTTCCGCCCATCTGCTCAACTTATTACTCGTACCCCCATAAATCAATAGACATAATCACTTTAAAACTTATTACGCTCATATGCTTAAAAGGAAAACGTATAGCCGAAGGTACTTTAATGAACCGCTTTTGCTCATCCGCTCAACTTGTTATCGTGAAACCGTAAGTCAACACTTACCATATATGAACCTTTTATGCCTTTTTGCCCAAAGATGAATCGTTTACCTGGAAAGCTTCAAAGTCCATCACTTCGTTGTTACGGGTTACAACGCTCGTAAACCAAAATGCCTTTACGCCTTTACGCCATTTAGTGAAGCGTGACCACAGAAACAAAAGAAAGAGAGCTTAACGCTCCTATGGGAAACCCTAACACTGTAACACCGTAAAGGAGCAAAACTTAGGAATTTTGCAAACCCTTTTGAAAAACCTATGGTTTTAACATACTTAGGGCATTTTAATGATTGTGTTGATGACAAACCTAAAGAATTTAATAAAATTCAAACAACATAGAGATCAGGGCGTGACTAGGGTAACACAAAATTTTGAAAAATTATAAAAAGAGAAACCCTAATTTGTAGGACACGAGGATTACATGATTTTTCACACATATTTTTGGAACTTCTTTGCACTGTGAAAAATTAGACCATCACTATTCATGAGGAGGAAAGCAATATATAAGAAACGTACTTTTGGCTAAAGACCTGTTGTTTTGGATTGATACTCCTACTATTGTGCATGGATTAGTTGCTTCATACCATGTGACTGATCTGTGTGTACTTGTTGGAGAAGTTTGGATTCATTTTAATAGGTTTTGCTAATTATTTTGTTTTGTGTTTCCTTCTAGTTTGTATATAGCAGTCTACACTAAAATGGCTATAACTTGAATGCCCATGGTTCAAGCCTAATGGCCTTTGGGATTCAAGAAGTAGCCTTTGTAAATATTGTAAATATGGTCTTTGGAGGTTGGGAGAACAAGTTTTCTAATTTTGTAAGCAAGCCCTAGGCAAGCTTGGAGTGTTTGGCTAGGAAACAAGAAGCTTGCAGGGTGTGTTAAATGGGTTTGCTCGATTGGGATGAGAAAAAATTGGTTGGGGCAATGTATTAGGAAGAGTCAAGGGTCCATAGGCCAGAGGAGAAGGCTTGAGAAAGAAAACTTAGCATATGGTGAAGCATTTGCTATCATTGCCCTAGAAACCCTCAAAAATAGTGTTTCTAGCAAAAGTACTATACGGACGCCGTAGGAGCCTAAAAAACTAGAAAATCTTTGAGTCTAGGTTGTCATGAAACAAAATCAAGAAGACACCAACATGGCTTGTTAAGGAGCTTTTGAAGTTATTTCAGGTTCCTAGTTTTTAGGAGGCTTGATTGGCTCATAGGGCTACAAGGCCCAAAAGAGCAATTTGGTGATTTTGAAGAGTTGGGATTGGAGAGATGGTACTGTTGGGTGGATATTTTGCAACCGACAGTTTTGGGTAAAAATCTAGTCACAAAATAGGATGAGTGGCCACAACGTGTGAGACAAAGTCTCTCCTACCTTAAAGGGAAGACTCCCCCTTCTCACTGTTCCTTGGATCAACTCAAGGTAAGCAAGAAGTCGAGAGATTTAATAAAATGGGTGTTACCAATATCCTTTCTTCTTATCTTTCAAGAAAGAATCCACTTACTCGTGGAGCGAGTAATGAGCAGGGTGAATCTCTAACTACACTTCTATCAAGAGCTGGAAACAGTGATACTGATAAACTTTCACTAACTCAAAGGCTAACTGAAAATGTATTGGTTTGGCTCGAAGTTGGGTCGTACTTCTATATGGAGAAGCTTTACAATTAGGGCACAAAGACTCTTAAAAGTAAGAATAACTTAACTATTTTGCGAATTAAGAGATAAGTATAAGCTATAGACAAAGCTTCTAGCTATACACTTTCACAATTGCTCCTGGTCAAAGCTTTGACTCCATTTGCTTCTTAACTCTTCTATATAAGACTCACAAGATACAATTACCCAAAACAGAAGATACCATGAATCAAAGATAACTTAGATGAATTATAGACAAAGCTTATAACTCACGCAAGTAATAATCTTACTTAATCAAAGTTAAGTCTCAAATGCTCCGTTGTATTCACTTTCTCTTAAAATAGTGCTACACAAACCATAGTTATGGGACTTGGACTCACCTTTGACTCAAAAAGTCAAATTCCGAGTCAGCAACTGGACTAGGCAAGGACTTAGAAAATTGAAAAACCCATGAAATTCAAAGATTTTTAAGGATTTTAAGATTTTTTCATGCATCTTTTAGTCAATTAACATCAAATACACAATAATTGAGATAAATAGAAGCTACTTAATACACATACATAATTTTGCATAGATCACATAAGTATAAAAGCAAATTTTTGAAGTAAAAAAACTGAATAACATAATATAAACTTAAAGTAATAAACATAGTGTCACTGCAGTGTCAAATGTCTACAATATTCATGGATTACGAAATCCATGGTATCAAAAGTTCATAACATATATCAAAATAACAACTACAGTGTAGAACAATAGAAGACTAAGGCTTATAGTAGCCTATGTCCTCCTACGAGTATGCCTAAGATAAGTCATGGAAGATTGTAGAGCCATCCTCTCTCCTTGTGTCTGAGGCTGAACCTCATCCTCATCCTCACCCGCATAATCTTCATCATCAGACTTGGATCCATCACTCCTAGCCTCAGGGTCTTGCACTTCGTCTCCTTGCGCTCTAGCCTTCTCGATTGCCATCACTACTGCCTTAGCCTCCCGATCCACCTGATCAACCCACTCCACATCTTCATCACTAGAGACAAGATCAACAATCTCTATGTTCCACTCTGCATGTAGATCAACATTCTCTAATACAATCAGTGCCCAGGATCTATCTACGGCGAAGGCGAAGGTTGTAGCGAACAAAGACAAGATCATTCAATTTTTTCACTGCCAACCTATTGCGTTTTTCCGAGTGTATATGCTTGAATAGACTCCAATTACATTTGCATCCTAATACACTAGATGGTTGGCTCAAGATGCGAATCACAATCCTCTGTAAATTTGGCACCTTAGTGCCAAACATCTCCCACCATGCATCTAAAACAAATTTTTTTTAAATCAATTCAATAACTTTGACTTTATCAAATTAAAATGATAATAGAATTAGAAATTAAGATGTAGAAAGTAGAATCAAAATTTTTTACCAAGCATCAATTCTGTCCTATTTTTCTTGCACAACTCCTGTGCAAATAAGTCCCCTTGAGCCTTCTTAAACAACTCAATCTTACGAACTACAAATGTTCCAACTCTTGAATCAGGTGACATTCTCTCCACAACATCATAGAGGGCACTCCACACCTCATCATCGGCCTTGAAATGTGGGCTGAATTCTTATGTTGGATTAAGGAAGTAGGCCACTGCATGTATAGGCCTGTGAAGTAGATTGTGCCAATGTCTATCGATGACATCCCATATAGGCCCATACTTATCTTGATTCCTTACAAAAAAAGAACGAATGGCCTCTTTCACCCTATCCATGCCCTCATAAATGTAGCCCATTGAGGGCTTCTCTCCATCAATAGTTTGTAGGAGAACAACTAGCGGCTTTACGAACTGCAATCATTATATAAGTTGGAAGAGAAAGTTAGAAACAATCAGCTTTATGTTTTTTCTTTAAAAAATGAACAATAATTTATAACATAATTTCATTCACAAAAAAATTTGAAATGAGGACAAAAAGAAAAATTATTGTCACAATATCAGCAATCGGTGTCCAAAAGGAAGCCTCATCAAAAACACAATTAGCTGCATCAATCCCTGCAACGTTCTTTGCATATGATAATGCAATCCACTCCTCACTAACAAATATGCGTCTCAAACCTCCCTTTGAATCAAGCAAAGGTTTCAATGTGAGAAAATTGGTTACAAATCTAGTGACCCTTGGACAGGACAACTCTTTTTGGTCATTGTGTTTCCTCATGAGGTTGAGGACCCATGTATGATTATATATGAATTTGCATACACTCCTTCCTTGCTCTATAATTGTTTTTTCCCAAGGGAGTTTACAAAGATCCTCTAACATGAGGTCAATGTAGTGAGCAGCACAAGGGGTCCAAAATATGTTAGGGTGTCTCTTCATAAGAAGCTTTCCTATAGCAACATAATTTGCTGCATTATCTGTAACTATCTGCACCACATTCTCCTCACCCATGCCCTTTATCACTTCATCCATTACCTCACAAAGATATTCAACATTCTTCGTTTTTCTTGAGGCATCAATTGATTTAAAAAAAACCGTGGCACTTGAAGAAAAAGAAACAAATTAGTTTAATGTTCAATGATGAATCATAATTTATAAACTTAATCAGTTAAGTACAATTACCTGATGAGGAGACAAGAAGGTTGAGGAGTGTTCTAATCCTATCAGTCCAACCATCAGTCATGATGGTGCAACCCTTCATCTTCCACACCTCATGCTGCTCCTTGATTGCACCTTCTACATTAGCCACCTTTTGGGTCAAAATAGGGCTTCCTAGCTCGTCAGCACTAGGGGCTTTGAACCCCAAACTAGGAACAGTGACAACATCAATTGCAATTTGCCAATAAGGGGACCTAAAACAAATAAAATAAAATTTAAAGTTAAACAAATTAGTATATTATAATTAAATTTGAAAACAAAATACAAATTAAAATTAACAAAATAAGCATATTATTGTCTCTTGAAAGTTGAAACTTGAAAGCAAGAGAAGTAAGACAAATTAAAATTAAAATAAGTACCTTGCTGCATTGAATGAAATGTTGTTATAGATGAAGAAGTCTTCAAGTGACAGTTTTGTATAATCAGGCTTCTCCTTGTTCCAACCCATGCTCTCAAGCGATGGTTGTGCAGTTGGAGCTGTGCATGGACCAAACATGGAATCAAGTGTTGATCTTTGCTTATGAATGCGAGGCCCAATGGTCACACTCGTAGAAGCAGTAGCCTCCTTAGTTGGAGTAGGGGATAATGGAGAGAGAAAACTAGAAGATCCCTGTTGGGCTAGTTGTGCCATTTCTTGTTCCTTCTTTTTCAATTTTTTTTTCTCCATTTATTCCTCTAGAAGAGTTTGCATATCTCACATAACATCCTCAGGCACATCTTTGCACTTTTAGCATCATGCCTAGGCATATGCGCTAGGTGATACTTCAATCTATTTATGCCTCCCTTGTTATATACTACACCGCAATGCCAACATGTAACAACTCCCTTTTTGTGGCCCGAGATGGCATGTTTCCAAGCCCTATCCCTTGCTATTGTAGCTGGGTCTGCATCAGGGTTAAATGCAGTCCTAGATCTACTTTTAGAAGGCTCACCCTGAGGCATGATGTTAATGTGTTTGTTGTTGCAATATGAATATATTATAAATAAAAAAAAAGTTAGCATCAAGTCAAATTTTTATACTTTAGGGCCTTCTTACTTTGTCATCAAGATAAATTAGAATAAATTTGGATTCTAAATGGTAGATAGTAGAAGTAGAGACTAAAACAAATATAAACAAAATGGAAAGTAAAAAATATGAAGGCAACTTGAACTTGTTGCTTACCTCTTCAAATTTGCACAAGGTCAAACAATGGAAATGCAAGTAAGTTTGTAGAAGCCTCCTCCAAATGCTTCCTTAAGCTCCTCTCAATGCTTAAGTGCAAGTTACAAAGTTGCACAAACCAACAATTGATACGGAGAGCCAACCGATTTGGTAATTTCTCTCTCAAAACCCCAATACTCTTCTCTAACTCTTTCCTCTCTATCACAAGTATAACCAAATGGTGGAATGACCTTTTTAGGTCAAATAGATGTTATAACAACCGAAAATGTGCAACTTAAGTCCTTGTACATTTTATTTTTCACTTTATTATGTTTGCTGCCAGCGAGAGCCCTAGGCTCAGGACTTGGCGAGTCTGGCAAGTCCTTGGACTCGACGAGTCCACATGGACTCTGCCAGGACTTGACCAAGTCTGAGTCTAGAGGCCAATTGCCTCGGAAAGTCTGCCTTTGCCTCGGACTTGCAGAGTCCTGGAACACTGACACAAACAAAGTTCTGCCAGCACAATTTCTCTAGAGCTCTATCGCGTAAAGATAATGATGATTTTACAATGAGGGGGCACTCCTTTATATAGGCACAGGAGTTGAGAAAAAGGTGGAGGAAAAAGTGGGAGCAACTCAACCAATTTTGACCTAGTCTAATTGAAAGAGAAAAAATAGGGTTACATGCAATTGCACATGCAACTTGCATTACATCCTTTTATGTACATGTAACTTGCATTACATGTAATTACACTTTTTCATGTAAGGCATCCTCTTAAACCAACAAACATGAAAGAAGAAGAAGAAAGACGGAAGAGAATTGAAACAATCCTAGGGATTGTCTTGAAAGACCTTGTACTTGGCAATGCTATTCCGGATGATCACAAGATCGAGAGTTCCTGTATTTTGTGTCATTGCATTCACCTTGATAACCATGGTGTTGTGTCTTTTGATAACCTCTAACTTTGATGAATTGTCCGTTGTCATTTGAAAACTTGATATGATCGAGCTTTTTCTCATTTAAGTTGTTGTGAATTCTCCTTTTGTAGATCAACACATTCTGGAATCTTTGACACTTTGAAAACCTTCTTGATGGTGTTTGGATGTACACTCGGAACAACTTCCCATTAGCACCTTTAACTTTTTTAAAAAAAAGTAAAGTGCTTGGCACATGGGAATGCGTGCAAATGAGAACTTTTGACTTTTAAAAAGTGACTTAGGCTTTCAAGATGTCATTGCACGGAAAGTGGATTATATGTATATGCAACATGTAATGAGAAACGGAAAGTGAGATGACATGCGAATGTGGATGGAGGATGAACTTACATGTAAGTATGGATGACAGATGAGATGAAATGCGTAATGACATGGGAAGTGGAATAACATGTATTTGCTCATGGAGGTGTAAATGCATATGGAAAGATAGAAATGCAATGTAACTTGATGCGAAGTGAACTTTATAGTTGTCTTTGTAGAAAGGTGAAGTCGAAATACATTGGAAAACATGCATGTGCCATTTTTTGACCTTTTAAAAGTGACTTTTAGTCAAAAACGGGTTTTGGAGATGCAATTACATGTAAGGCATTTCGTGTAATCATGCTGTGCGAGTGAATGCAGAAAGTGAGATGAGTGAAAATGGAAATGAAAAATGGGATTACATGCATGTGTGAATGGTGAATGAGATGAAAAACATGTAATTGCATTTGTCGAATGAGATGTGAAGTGTTGTAACATGGAAGATGGAAGTGAAACGTGATAATGCTTTCGCATGAAGTGAAGCAACTGTAATTTGTCCAAAGTGGAGAAAACCGGCAAGCAAGCACAAAGCACAAAAACTCAAAAGAAAAAAGTACCTTTGGAAAGTGACTCAAACATGTCAAGATGCAAAACACTTCAACATACAAATTTGAATTTGGAAATTGGGGAAAAACCAAAAAACATAAAAGTGAACAATTTCTTCATTTTTAAAGGAAAAATGTACTTTCCATGGTTTTGATTTTAACAAGTGGCAATCATCAAGCAATAATGTGCATGGAAATAGCAAGATAAGCATGAATTGATGAGCAAGTTTGAAAATGTCCACTTGGAGGTTAAAGAGCCAAAATAACAAGTTTTATAGACTTGAAGACCAAATCTCCCTCAAATCCAGATTTTCAAACAACTTTTTGACTTTTTCCGTACTTGCATGTAATGGACGTTCAATGGTCGAATTTGACATGAGGGCCGAAAACATGGTCTCCAAAGACAAGAGCATGCATTAAAACTCAAAAACAACCCCTCTTGATCCAAATGTATGGGCTAAAATGTCATTTTTTGAGTTTTGTAAACAAAAACATGACTTTTTAATGCAAAAACTGGGCCATATTTTACAAAAACGTGGCCAAAAAATGCATGTTTTTGAGTCATTTTTGACTTTTGAATGCAAAAACGACTTCCCCAAATGCATATACATGGATCCAAATGCAAAAAAGTGGCTTCAAAATGCATAAAAGTGGATTAAAACCCTGATTTTTTGAGCGTTTTTAGGAAAAACGTGATTAAAAAAAAAGGCATGAAACAAAAACGTTTTGGCTTTTAAAGTTGAAAATGTGTATCACAATGCAATGAAAAACACTTAAAATGCCAAATCGATTCCTCTTTGGGCAAAAACGTGAGCCAAAGATGGTGTTTTTTGAAGATTTTTCCAAAAACGTGCCCTTGGAGGAAGCTTGGAAAATTGTTTTTTAGCAAGATGAATCCGTTTTCAATGTTAGAAAATCCATGGCTAAGCAAAAACAACCCTATTGGAGAAGATCTCATGCAAAACCGTCAAGTAAATCTCTCACAATCTCCAAAATTGGGTTCTCAGAGGCCCATTACATGTGTTCTTCCAAAATCAGACTTTTTTAGGAGGCATGACATGTTTTAAAATATACACAAGATGCAAATCGGACCTTTTGGGATGGAATGCATATTTTAAAAACTCCCCATAAGGCAAATCACACCTTTTGGGAGACATGACACATTTTAAAATATGCACTTGGTTAAAATCAGACCTTTTGGGGAGGACTGCATATTTTAAGTGAACTCTCATGTTTTTGATGCAATGACATATAAACTTACCTTTTGATGCAATGACACCAAAAAGGTCCACTTTTGATAGTCTTGTGCTTTTAAATTGAACTTTATATGCAGTGACATGTAAAATGTCCGCTTTTGATGGATTTTACATGTAATTGCATATAAAATGTCCACTTTTGATGACTTAAAGTCATTTAACAAACATATATCAATTTAATTTCATTAAAATGTTACTTTAATGGGATATAAACCATATTTATATATCATATTAAAAATATAACACATAAATATCATTTAAAAAGTTGACTTTAAATCAAAAATAAAAATGTAACTCAACCTAAAATTATAACATAAAGCGCACTTTAGTTACTTTAAGTGAAAATTTAAATGATAAAATAACTTAAAAACATAACATAAAGTGAATTTAAGTTATATTTTTCAAAAAGTGAATGTTAAATTGAAAATATAACATGATACTTTTAATTTGTGTTGTTGCATCAAAAAGGTCCACTTTTGAGACACTAAAACAACCATAACTCTTGACTGACAACTCCGATTACGCTCTAGGTTAGACCAAATTGAAGGGGAAACCAAAAGCCATGACATGAGCAAGACCAAATGACTGAAAACCAACAAACGCACACTCAAAAGCAAAGAAAAGAATGATGAAGGCCTGAAAAATCAAGCAAAAGTTCGACAAAAAGAAAAACGAGACAGGGTTGGCGAAAGCCTTCAACAAAACAATTTGATATATGCATTGAAGTCGATTGATTGATCAACATTAAACAATTGAATATCAAATTAAACTTAGAGAAACGCCAAACTAGTTTGGAAAAGTTTCGTATAGTTATCAGCATTTTGTGATGACAAAATGCAGGACAACAGGTACAAAAAGGTTGGAGAAAGATCAAGAACAACATGTGGATGATCAGTAGATGCATTTGCCATGCTAGGGGTCCTTGGTGAGTTTGTCAACTTGCTGAGCATAAAGTTGCTTAGTTGGAGTTTGGAGAGTGAGAAGTGTAACTCGAATTGATAGGTGAGTTTTTGGGTTGGAGAGGATTAGGAAAAGATCCTCTAGCGTAGGGAATTCAGAAAGAACCCTAGAAAGGCTAGGAGAAGGCCTTGGTTAGAGCAAGAAAGCTCTAAGTGAGAGAAACTCCCCATCACTCATTGTAAATAATCATCTTTTGGCAAGGAAAGAAAATTCTGCCAATTTGTATGCGCACTCAAAGACTTTGTGCTTGGATGTAAATCGAATTGCTTTCAATAAAAGAGGTAGATTGTTTTGATACATTGTGCCAGTTCAAATTATTATATGACGACATTTTCTTGAGTTGATTGTGAGTTTTAATGCTCTGATTCAAGAGGGATTTGAATTCAATTGTGTAGACTTTGAGCTACCTATATTGCATTCAGAGCCAATTTGAACTTTTGAAGACTTTGTGCTGCAGAAGGACAAATTGTGATAGATAGTAGTGGCTTTAGTTGTAAGAGACTTTGTGCCTTACTGGTTATTCTTCTTAACCCTCATTTGAGACAAGCATAAGAGACTTTGGGTTCCAAATTTTGTTTCACAAAAATATATAAGTAAATTGTTGTCTTTGGTGTTGTTCTTACATCAACCCCCAAACCACCCATATTATCGTAGCAATATGACCTTTTTGTTAAGTTTGAAAGTCATAGTTGCTTGCAAATCATTCTTGAAAAAAGAGGAATTGATTAAGAGAACCACCTTTTTTGTAATTTGTAGTTAAGTTTATATTGCAGCCACTTGCGGTAAGAAGGGAGGCTCCCCTCTTGCTGAGAGGAGAGATGAATCTCATAAAATATTGCCTAAAGTTACTATTTTGTAAGTTTTGGTAAGTGACGTGAGTGATATCTTCAAATTTTCCAAATTGTTAATTGACTCCCTTTCGAGGGTGAGGAGTGGTGCAAATGGTTGGTCCCTATGCTGAATAGGGTCTTGTGTATGCTTGAAGTACTCCTTGAATCTTTGGTTTTCCTCGTATGTCTTCTTCTTCCCAACTTGTTTATTCACTCTTTATTGCAAAACTTGAATGGCTCCATGGGCATCCTCAAATTCCTACTTTGTAGTAACTACCATGTCATGTTCAATAATATCGTAATCTTGAGGGAGGATGCTATCCTTTGTCTTGTTTCCTTGTGGAATGGTGATTTGGACTTTGCGGGATCTTGATTCATCTCTAGTGACTTTAGCTAACCTCCTTGCTGGCTGACTTTGCTTTTCTTTCTCAAGATTCTCTATAATGTTTTTACTGTCCTCAATTGGTTCTAGATCTACAATTTCCTTCTTATGCAACATCTCCCTCAACCAGGTAGGTGCTATGTATTCTCCCAATCCTATACTAGGTTCTCCTCTATCTTGTTCATCAACTACTATATCTTCTCTTTGGCCTTCATTTTGTGGTAGGATTTCACCATCTTTAGGGGAATCCTCAATGTCTATCATTTCATTTTCATCTACCTTTTGTGGAGGAGGGTTTCTTGCTATCTCAGTTGGACTGAAACGAGAGTATCTAGAAGAACTTTGGCTAATACTATCCTCTGATTTAGAGGTGGACTCTTGATTCACTTGTCTTTTGTTGGAATATCTTTCATCGCTTAGAAGTGACAGTTTCTTTGGACGGGGAAGCATTTGGCTTTTGCTTCTTGGCTCGTGGGTCCTCAAACATTATTCCTTTATCTCCTTTACCCCTCGGGTCCTTGCTAGGTGGGGCCTTCTCAATGTTCTTCCTCTTTCGCTCCCAACTTTGTTTTAAAATGCCATTGAGAGAAGGTGATATGTGATCTCCTTACCCTTTAGCTTGCTATCTTGTCTTTTGATGGCTGAATTTGAGATGATTTCAGGATTAAGAATCCTCACTAGGGGGTAGATTCTGTCCGTTAGTCAGGATTAATTCAATTTTATTTATTGATTATTAGTTTCTTTTTCCTCAAGTTGATTCTCCAAGTTTCATACTAGACTTGTTGGTTGAACTTCATCAATTTTAATCTGCATTTGAGACTGATTTGACGCCATTTTGTTTTGATTTTATCCATCACTTGTTCGAAATTTCACTCTCATTTGCCAAAAGCTTCATCTCCATTATGCCTCTAGTTTTCAATTTCTCCCATTTTAGGTGACTTGGAGTGTGGAATACACATCATAGTCACCAAGTGTAGAGCAAAAATCGGCTTTGGGATTTTTTGCCCAAGTATTTGGCAGAAATTTCAAGTATGTTGGAATTTTGAATCCTGAGAGGGGGTCGGATTCCAACCCTTGGGATTATCCACTTTTTTGCTTAAACCTCATGATTGAATTTAATCTCCCAATCCTCCATTCTGCTTGGTTTTAATCTGATTTGCTTTGTTTTTGACACGGATCTGATGTTACAAATTGATTGTTTTGCCTTGAATCCACCTCAATTCTCCCATTGCATACTCTTAGGTTTTGGATTTGAACTTTGCCCACCTTTGTTTCTTGAAACTCGCCCAAACTAGAGGGCAATTTTTATGCATTAGGATTATGAATCCTGGTAATGGGTCGGAATCTGACCCTAAGTAAAGATTACTCCATTTTCACTTAGTTTCCCCTTTGTCGATTCACTTCCTTCTTCTTGCACTTAACAATTCAACATGACTTTCAAGGGTGATTTCATTCTTTGTTCAATCTGATTTGTTTTTTGGTTGATTGAAATTCACAGATTTCTTATTTCATCCATCGTTTATCTCCAAGGTTTTCTCACTTCTTTCTAAGTCCTTAACTTATTTCACCTTTCTCGTTCCAACCTTCTTTGATTTCTCCTATCTATCACCCATGCTGGCCTTTCTTCTTCATTCAACAAATCAGCAGTGTTCAAGTATTCTCAATTGTTCCTTCTTTCTTCCCAAGTAGTAGAGTGCAAAGTTGCTGCAATCTTATCTTCAAGTGTTACTCAAGGTGCTTTCGGTTGCCGTGATCTAGGAAACACCCTTCTTCATCATCTTTAGACTACAAAAAACTTCTTCAGAAAACTTAGAACAAGCCCTTCTTCCAGCGCCAATTTTTGTTGACATGAGTTTTGTTCCACTACAACATGCAGGACAAAACACTTAACATTTCAAGATGAAACACCAAATATCAAATCCTCTCTTGAATAAAGACATTTCTTTTGCTAAGACTGCAATGAAAGATCATAAGGTGATTTCAAGGTTCTTTCTTGATGTGGATACCCACTCAATTGAAATGACATGATTTTCTGGATCACTAAGCGGACTTATGCTGCTTTCTAAGACTTGTCAACTTGATTTGATTGGTTTGGCTTGACAATGTGCAATGAACATATATTTTGACATCCAACTAATGAAATGCAACTTAAACTTGCAAATTTGACTACTCGTACCTATGGATGCAAGGAAGAGTGATTACACTTGGACACTACTAGGTTTAGTCTTGTCAGCAACTCCACTCACCTAGTGCAAGCTTCTAAGGTTTGTTCAAATGATTTTCAAATCCATACCATTTCTCCAATCCCATCTATGGATGCAAATCAAAGATCAAGCATAAACTGAAGTTTAGTGCATTCAAATGCCATTCAACCACACAAGGCAAGGCTCACAATCAATAAGTAGCTAGTGGTTCGGTCTATGATCGAGTCAAACAAGTATGCATTTAGGATTACTCTAATCCAACTAAATTATTCAAAGAAAATTCTAACTTAACAACTTGAAATCAAATCTATTTTGAGTGAGGAATGTAGACCACCATGCAATACGTCAAACTTGATCACAATAATTCACCATATAAGACATAACAATGAATAATAGAGCAAATTGGGTAGTATTTTAGCAACAATTGTCTCTTACAAATGAGGAGATCAAATCTTTTATAGGGGTTTAGTTACAATGAATGGCCAAGATTTAATAGAATTGATGGCCTAGATTAATCCACCACAAATTGTATATCGGATTGTTTGGCCGTAAAATCAAAGATGTTGGTATATTTTACAATAACCTTTGCAATGTTCGTGTTCAACAACTTCTTGAGTTCGTCATTATCTTCCATTACTGAAGAAAGTTTATTACTAGAGCAGGGATTGCTTGAGTGAATGGTTGTTAGTTTCCGATCTCCAGACTCGGTCTAGTAATCCCATGAGTGTGGAGCTGTTGGAATTCTTCCTTGATGCATATCTAGTGGTGTTGGCGGGGAGGGGGAAGGGGGGGTTCTATGTCGATTCCATTACTGAAGGTATAGAGAATGTGACCCTTGTTTGAATATGTAGAAAGAATCAACCAAAAAAGTTGGATCCATGAATGAAGAAAAGGCACAGAAGAATAAGATGAGACCACAAAAGAGGAAAACCAAGCTTCAGAATCAAATGCTATGATGGTTGGAGTAGATCTCAACAGTTGGCAACAAAGGAGAAAGTTGAGAAGGCACACAAGAAAAGCGATGACGAGAAAAGAGGAAAACCAAGCTCCAAAAACAAAAGGAGAAAGTTAAGAAGCCACATAAAACAAGCTCCAAAAACAAATGTGATGGTGGTTGTAGTAGATCCTGCTAGTCAGTAACAAAGGAGAAAGTTCAATGGTTAGAAGCCACACATAGGTTGTGCAGGTTGTGCGCAACGGGTGTAAATACAGACTAGATCAATGCGCAAAGCAACAAGCACCTAGGCTGCATGAGCAACATGTAGGTTGTGGTGGGAGATTACACGGGGAGTTTGGGACAAGAATATTAATTTATCTTATTTAATAGCAAACAATGCACATATCAAATGGTGCAATTGGCATATATCTTGAATGGATATGATAGAAGAAGTGACATCTCTCTTGGACATTCAAGATGGGAAGAAAATAAAGCAAGAATTTTGACTAGAACAGATAATAGCAGGATGAGAAGAAAATAAAGCAAGTAGACATCATGGTCACTCCAATTTGCATCAATGCAACACGTGACTTTCACCCAAACCACAAGACATCCCTCTAAAACCATGGAGTTGGAATTGAACAACACATTTTCTTGTTCATTCTTTTTGACATCCTCTATGTAGAAGATGTGAGAAAGTACATTCACTCTTCCCTCACCAAAATCAATCATACAACCTTGGAGCCTCTCCACAAGACACTATTAAAATCAAGGCATGGATAATAATGATTGAAGTACCTGTTACCAATTTAACATTCCTCCTAAATTGCTATGTTATATGTTGAACTAAGTATGTTTTATCTACTAAGTGTGTTTAGTTGCTAAGAATACACATTACAGAATGAAAAGAGTGCAAAATGTAAAGTACAGGAATCAATAAACAAGAGAACTGATCACTTTTGATTTAGAATACGAGTTCCAAAATAGTATCATTTTTTATTGAAATATCCAAAACTGTTTTGAGGAGGTACAAAGTGTTCATGTTTTACACAGTACTTAAATACAATGCATTCAGATATTACAAGCATTCTTAGCTCCTAACATAAATATCTGAATTAAACACATTGTATAAACAGAAAAGAACTAAAAAGAGAAGATAAGAGGAAAGGCATCCATTGCCTGAATGGAAGGTTTGTTGCACTGAATGTTGAAGGGTTGATCCCGCGTCTCCATCTGGGAGTAAACTTGCGAAAAATCAAAGAAGAAATGGGTCAGTTCATATGAACTGAGCAATGGAAAACTTTCCTATCATCTATACTCTGCTGTTCCTACAACGTGGTTATTCAGATAACTATGTTAAAAAGGCAAGAAGGCAAGAAAAATCCGAAGAAGATAAAACATGTTTATACTAATGAGTTTGTTCCATGTGTAGATACAGGTATGAAGACTTGAGACTGTTGAGGGGCATACATAAGTTTCAGGTATGGGACCTTCCGGTTAAACCAATGTAGCTGATTGAAGACATTGAGGAGATCATTGAAGGGATGCGCATAAGTTACAAGCATGAAACTTTCTGGTCAAATCAAGGAGAGGAGAAGACAAAAGACTTGAGGAGATCATTGAAGGGATACGCATACACTACAAGCGTGAAACCTTCTGGTCAAATCATGTAGCGGCAAAGGTAAAGGACGAGAGGAGACTGTTGAGGGGGCATACATAAAATACGGGTATGGGACCTTCTGGTCAAATCATGGAGGACATATAAAGTTTCAGTCTTAGGCTGAAGGAATTTCAAAGATCTTTGCAAGTATATTTCAGCACATAGAAATAATTAAAGATGCAACCACTCACAAGATCAGTCAGAACAAATTATGAGATTCAAATCAACAAGAAAGGAGAGAAATCTGCTACAGGATATATAATGTGCATAAACAGGGGCATCAACATCAAGAAAATCATTAATGCATACTGTTGAGCAAACTGGTAAAGTGATTACAGCTACGGGAAATAGGAATGTGGTTGGAAAGGTTGGGGAAGAACTAATCATATGGAAGAATGGGCTGTGTGAAACGTGTAGGGGCAACAGTAATAGTCAAGGGGCTAGTACTTATACCAAATGATAGCATCCCTGGTCAAGTGTGATGTGTGCTCATAACAGGACTGTCATCAAAATATTAATTTCTTAAGTCCAATGCATATCATTATTTGATTCCAGTGTTTCAATGTAAAATCCAGATTGCTTTCATGATAATTACCCAGACTTATCTTATTATGAACAAACAGGAACAGAAATTGAAGGAATACAATGAAGGATCAGCACATGGAGAACAGGCATATAGAGATATCTCCCAAATCATTAACAAAGATTGGAAACGAGCATGAGTTTTATTAATAACAGGAACTTTGATGATTGCAGAAAGTAGTTGTTTAACTCACCCAAAATATTTTTTTTACATTGCAGATCATGTCAAAAGTTCAGCAGATACAGAAATAAAATCACATGCTTTCACCATATTAACCGAAGTTTGGAATATCTCTAGCAGATTTAAAAGGAAGCTCTATAAACATTCTCACAAAAATGCTATTTCATTATGTACGATCAGTACAGTATACAAGAAGTATATTGGTAAAATGCTAATGGATAAAATAAAAGACACATGCTGGAATACACATCAACATACAGAGATAAGCATGTGCCACAATAGAAAATCAGTTATTTCTTCTTATAACCAGCAATATCTTACAGATTATCATGAAGGAGAGAAAAAGACTCTAGGAATTTATATGCAGGCTTCTAACAGTATTTCTTCTACTCTTAACCTCATTCCTTGCCATGAATAAAAGTATTATAGCAAACGCATAAATTGACCCATGAAAGGAAGAGTTTTTCATAGACTTACGGCTTAAATATGGCCACGAAGGAAACCCCAATAGCAAGAGTATTGCAAAAAAAGAGGGAAGTCATGCAAGGTTCCAATCCCCTTTGCAAGAAAAAAAAAGCAAGTACCAGTAGCTCACGGCTCAGAAAATGAAACCCTTCCAGCAGCATAAAACTCGTGTATGAAGAAAAACCCAAGAAATGGCTACCAACAGAATAAATCATGCCCAATCCGCAATAAAATATGGTGAACTCACGCCAACACATGGCCCAGCATGTGCCCAAATGCACAGATCAGAACCCGCGGCCAGAGTTCATAAAAATGGCGTCCAAAAGAAGATGAAAATCCAACACTCACGCCCAGATCTGCAAGTAAAAATGCTGTCCAAGGTAGATAAAACCGGTATGGAGATGAAATAGCTCACAGCAAGCTCATGGTAGCCGTCCAACCAGCAAGTATAACCACAGATCTGCCCAGCAAAGTGAGAAATTCGCAGGATATAAACAAGAAGTGCGGCTAGGGTTTGGGAAAGAACCCTCTGTTCCTTGCTCTTGCGTGAATGAGCAAAAATAAAACAAAACAGATGCCTCCTTTCATGTTTTGCCTTTCACGTTTTTTTTTAACCTTTTCCTTTGCAACATTTTATAAACATTTCGGGTCCAATACTTAAGGATGAGGAGTTAGGCATTTTTTTAATTATTGAAACTCTATTTTTATTATTTGTTTTATATGTATATAGTGAATGATATTTTATCATTTCTTTTATACATATTAAAACTAATAAAAATATTATTGCATGATTTACTTTTATTTTTATTAGTACTAATACGTTTTAAAATTAACAAATAAAATGTTACTTATTAAAGCATATTAGTATTAATATAAATAAAAAGATTAAAAGAATAATTTTCTTTATAATATTAATTTAATATTAACGTGTTTACAAAAAATGATAAAATATAATAATAAACACGGTAATATTAAATTAATATAATAAACAATGAACTTTGATTGTAAAATTAATATGTCAAGTGGTCGTAATTATAAGGCTATTGATTTTATTAATTAATTAATGGAAATTATAAGAGTTTCAAATATTTAATGCCTAAAAGCAAGGAGCTTTCAGTAGACCCTAGGAGGACATTCAGTTAAAACTTAGATATGAAGCTATTTATGAAGGCCAAGTACAGTTCCAGATTCTCATGCATTAATGGGGTTATTTGTTGATATTTTTAGCAGTTTATGGAGCAGTTATGATCAGTTATGCATGCAGTTCATATTGAGAGCTTATTTTATGCATATATTGCATAATTAGGAGCAATTTTACATGCTATATTTGTGGGTTATTTGATGCATCCGAGTTTGGGCTTTTGTGCATGATTTTGAGGAGCTAGAGGCAGTTTTCGAGTTATCCATCAGTTGGGCAGGTGGTTGAGAGTAGTTTTCAGAGGCCTCTTCATAGTTTTCATCATTTTTGGGTGATTTTTTCTAGGCATGATCTTGGAATCCGAGTTAGGGTTATTTTTCTATATATTGTACTTTCACCTCATTATGAGGGATCTTCTTTCGGATTCAGATTTTTGCGCATAGCAGATTTTGAGTTGATTGTAAGAGCACTTGTGACAGAGATTTTTTCAGTATTGATTATAGAGATACAACGGTTCCTTCTCATAGATTCTTGTGCAAATTTGTGAATTTCTTACTTTAATGTTGTGTTCGCCTTCATTTTAGTTACGTTCCTTATTGCAGATTTGAATCGTGATACATGTGATTACAGGTCTATGTTTGTGATTATTGTCTTTTTGTAGAGAATTGGTGAAACTTGGGTATACCTTTCAAAGCAGAAGAATCCAGTCCTTACATAGAAACACTTTTGTGATTACGTGTTTGTCTGAGTATTGTGAAATAATTGTCTTTTCGTAATTCATGCTAATTCAATTAAAGTTACATTCAAAAAATGAATTGGTGCATCACCTCATTTAGATTAGTTTTCATTATTCATTTGTTCATTTCTTACCCTTATCTCAAGTATAATTTAGGATTAGGTGATCACAATTTAGGAACCGGCCTAGCTTCTGGAGATTCATCTCTCGTTTTAGGACAACCCACCACCCGACAGAGTTTCCATGTTTCAGCAGGATAGCTAGATTTTATATTTCGCTATAGGCGCAATCCTGATTGACAATAGTACGAATAAATCTTCGAGTTCAAGCTTGACATACAAAATGATTCCCTAACTTCATGTTAGAGCTTGCATGGTACAAATAATTCTAAGTTATATCCATGATTTTTATGTATATCTAGGCAAATCCCATTGAATTACAAGAAATGATACATGCGATAACAGGGTTACACAATAATGGAGATTTTTTATATTGAAGATCATAAATAAAATAAGGAAGTACTTTGCCTGCTGAGATGTATGGGACAGCTCACTGCCTCTTCTTACTGAGCTACTGAGAGACAAGGCAGGGTCTAATCAAGATCAACATCAGAGGGTATAGACCATTTGTAAGCTTTATGATACAAAGGTTGATCAAAATAATATGATTTTTGTTTCGGAGTAGATAAACTACAAAACTATATATTTTATTGCTTATCCTTGAGATAGAATTTATCTACAAAACTAACTACAGATCTAACTGTCATGTGCAAAACAGACTGCTGCCATAATGATATAGGAGATAGCCTTCCAGTGCTCTGTCAAAAGTTCTTGCTCTCACTCTAGGAATCATTCTTATATCAAGGAAGATCAACAACTGACAACTCTTCATTCGATCTGACTGTTTCTACAGTAAAGTTTTGTCCCTGATTGATATGAAATCTTGGCCCTTTTTGGAAGTTGAGATTAGTCTCTATAGTGTTGCTTGTATTAATTTGGAAAGCTAGATAATTCTGCACATATTGAATATTATTGGCCTTCTTGTAAGGCTAATGTTTTTGATATTTCACCTCTTCTTTGTTGATCTCCACCGTTCCATTTTAAGCCATTTCGAAAGCTTGTCCTTAGATTTATTTTGATAAGGAGTGTTATTTGCACAAAAATAGTTAGTCTTCATACAGATCTAGTAAGAACTCTCCTAGTGCCCTGAAACATATCCTCATTTCTTGCCTTCTAGATAGCCCATAAGATATTTAACTCTCAAAATGAGCGAAAACAAGTTATAAGAGTGACTTAAACCATTCACAGAACCACAGAGAATCTCTTGCTAAATTATTGTCACCCAACCAGATTATAAAAGACCAAAAATAAATGATCAATGAAGATATGTCTAATGCTCTCTGGTTGTTTGCAAATAAAACAAGTAACCATAGAGGAAGTTACAACAAGTGGGAGTTTTTGAAGTGTAAATAACTACTTAAAGCAAGCCACTTCGAGTTCTAACACATTGTTTCTTAAAAGGATTCTAGCAATCTTTTATCTAGGTGGAGGGGCCTTCTGATGAGATTAGAGATCTGTAGATTAGTTTAGCCTTCAAGTTTGGTAATTCAGTTCCTTCGATCCAGGTAAGAGTCAAGACTATTCGATAAACATTTTCACTTCTTTGCAGACTGGAAAAGGAATGTTCCTGCAAGCCTTTCTAAGAAGAGTATGGGCCTTAGCACCAAACACATGGCCATTTTTATAATTATGGGTGTAATTTACAGCTTGCAGCTCTATATCTCTAGCGTGCAGACCTAAATTTCATGGGTGTGGCCCCATTCCAATTTTATGGGCCTCTAACTGTAGTGCGTGGGCGTGAATGAGATCACAGGGCCTTTAATTTCCAGCATGTGGCTCTAAATTGGGCCTTGTCTCAAACATATGGGCTTCTATAATGAAATGTGTGGCCCTCAGTCTCAGATAAGGCAGTTCTAATCTCAAGTGTGTGGGCTTATATTAGACGTGTAAGCTTGAAATTCAATGCATAGAGCCTAAAACCAATCAAAGGCTTCTAAAATCCAATGTATAAGCTGTAACCAGGCCTAAAATCAGTGTCGTGTGGTCCCATTCAAACATACAGGCTTTAAGTTCGATGAGGTAGGGCCCAAATCAGGCCTATAGCCAAACGTATGGCCTCATTTTTACAAGCATGGGCCTAAATGTAATTCAAGATGTGTGAAATCAATACATGACTTCACGAATTCAATGCAATGCTTCATATGTTTGAATGAGAAGCCCCAAATCTGATCCAATAGCCTCAAGTTTAACCATGGGAAGGCCCAAAGTTAATTAATGGTTGCATCAACCTATGCGTAAGAGGGAAATTCGTTCCAATAAAGGAGGCTTGTTTTGAAAATTTGAAATCACAAATTGAATTAAAAAGGGAGAGCCAAGTCGGCTAGGCAGAGACATGTCTTTTGGTGGATTAGACCCTATAGATGGAAGGACGAAATCCCTCAATATATATCATTTCTAATTCATCTATATGCAGACCAGATCAAGCTTGATTGGAGGTGAATTTTTTTAAGCAGCAGCTGGACATTTGCATCAGCAAATTGCAGATTAAAAGTACAAATTGAGTGATGATGCCATTGAAATCAGAGATTGACTTCAAAAGCTTTCCAAAGACAAGATACAATCCTGATTTGGCAGAGATATCAAAGACTTCAAGGAAACTTAATTTGGATTCAGATTTTGGTCTGAAACTCAGAATTTTTTTAGCATCAGCGAGGTGAGATAAGTAATGACACTTCATTAATGTTTCATATGGCATTTAAGGCTGTTACCTTACATTTCAGAGAAGACTTTAATTTATAACTAGTATTGAAAAAGGAATCTTGTGGGTTCAAGCTTCATTGTGTAATGTTCCCTTTTCTAGCCAATTAATTCCTGATGTGTCGTTAGCCCTTTTTCTTTTGTCCTGTGGGCTAACCAGGCCTTTATAGGGATCAAAGAGAAATTCAGCCTAGACAATTTCAATTTCAAGCCAATCAGATGTGTTTCAGCGAGGTTTTCAGACACTTACTATTTATAGTAAATCAGCAGGGTTCTGTATTCTCAGCGGACTTGGAGTGTCTCACCGAGATCTTTCCAATGAGCTATTACCCAAGGTTTACTGAGTCTGTTTGGTTATTTATTTTAATGTTTCAAGATTAAATCGTTTACTAATAAAGTGACTATTAAATTAAAATTAAAAGTACATATTAATATGTCACTTTAAATGATATTTTAAAAAGAGAATCAAAGATAAAGAGATAGGCAAAGGAAAATGAAGGGTCGTAGTGATATTCTTCAGAAGAACAAAGAGAAGCTCATTTGCATATGCATAGTTTTTGGTTGATTATTGATTTCTCTCTTAGAAATTGGAGGCTATAGCTTTCAACAGGTTTGAGGAAAGAAACCCTCAAACTTGGAGGCAGTTGACAGAAACCCATTGTAAGTTGGAGATATCATCCAGGTGTCTCACTTGTACTTTGATTCTATTATTTCTGGGTATGTAATTTCTGTGTTTATGATTGGATTTGTTATTATTTTGTTGAAATTTAAATGTAACATTATTTCAGAATTTATATTTCAGTTGGGTATTTGTAATTCAGTTAGATAAATTGGAAATCAATTGCATCCAAATCTGTTGTTTAAATTCTTGAGATACATTTTAAGAAATTTGGAGAAAATATCCTTACAGTGATATCAAGGTGTTGTTTAAATTCTAGAGGTACATTTTAAGAAACTTGGAGAAATTATCCTTACAGTGATATCAAAGCTGGTTTTCCTGCCAGCTTGTTAAGTTTAGCAGAGACAAATTTATAGAAAAGTTTATCAGAGGCTAATCACATAAAGGATTTATTAGAGCTGTTTTTCCTACCATTCTGTGAGGGTTCATGAATGATTAAAATATAGATCAAATTTGTGAAATCTCCACTCAGGACAAGTTTGCAGAGAGAAATATTTGTGAATCTGAGCTAAATTAAATATTGTTTTATTCATGCCAGTTGGTGTTACATTATATATGTGGGGTAGAAATTGGTTGAAAGACTATGTGCTGTAATGTTCTTTTACGTTAAAGTTCTGAAGATCAATTAAATTTTTGGGTCAGAGATCTAATGTGCACAGCTTAAGATTGGCATATATAATCTCTAATTAAAAACATTGTTCCTCTAAAGTTTGATGCATGGCAAAGAGGGGTTATGAAGTTTTTGATATTGTGTCGGCGCAACTATTATTAAAGTTAGCAAAATAATTAAGTGGCTCCTTAATTTTTCTCGAAGGCATATTAATGTTTGGCAATAAAGTATTTTACTTTGATATTGTCATTTTTTTGAAATTAAAGCAGCCAAAAACAAGAGGGCTGATCCATAAAAAAACAATGGTTAAACCATTTGCAGCAGATCGCTAGCAACTAAATTACCAACACTTTCACATCCCCTACCCTTAATATCAAAAACATATTCCCCAAGTGTTGAAGATGATAGTTGCAATAGAGATCTTTATTTCTGGAAATATGAATGCTATTACCGTTATTGTTACCTTCAGCTGAAAAAGACACTTATATTTAATTGTAATATTAAAGATAAATGACATGTGTCATTAACATGCATTGAGGCACGAATATTCGATGAGTTGTAATTAATTATAGGAGTTATGAGAATCTCAAGAGACCTTCGTTTATCATGTGAAGAGTCTCTCCTATTGTTATATATTCACATCAAGCAAATGACATTGTACACTTCAACATTTCATTATCAATAAAGATATATTTTCGTGTGTGGTTGGGTTTTTCCCTTCATTCCAGAAGGGTTTTCCCAGGATATTTCTAGTGTTCTTTGTTTTAGTTTTTGTCTCTTTCTTATTGTTGATTATCTTTATGGATTTCTGGGCTCTAGTTTTAACATGGTATCAGAGCCTCGTTTAGATATTTGCTATTAAGGATTTTTTTTGAGGATAGCTTGTTGATTTATTTATTTTTTATGATTATATATCATGGTCAATGTTTGATCTTTAGAGCTTAGTGATCGTGGATTTCTGAGCATGTTGAGTTTTTCGTCAGTATTAGAGAAGTACTCTGAGATTCAATATGAATGCATCAACTATAGATGTGAAAATTTTAGAGGGTTTTCCAAGTGTACTGTGTGAATCAAAACTTCACATATCATAATGGAATTGATTTCTCACATTCAAGTTAAATTTGCAAGTTCTCCAAGATACAACATTTAGCAGAAGATATCTAGTTCATTCTGTCTTTGCATGAGGATTATAATCATGATCGAATCCATTTAGTTTCCTTAATGTTATTCGGAAATATCAGTATATTTGGAACGTGAGGGAAGATATGAAGTGTCGATGGCCAAAGCATGAGTTTGGGGTGTGCAGAAGGTGAGTTGGACATTATGCAAGTTTGAGCACTCCACTTGTCATTTCTCGTACTAATTTTGTAATCTCAAGCTGTGTCGGAAAGTCACTATGCATCCAAATGACATCTCTCTTAAGTGCCTTGGATCGTCAGAATGCTATCAAAGGCATCGTATTTTATTCTACAGTGTATATATCTTCCTTCTGGTGTCGTTATTCTTAAGTATAGCTGCTATGTATTGGTGTCGTTATTTGTCTCTTTCCTAAGCTCAAGTGTTGTTTGTCTTCCATCGTATTCTCTAATGTTCATGACTCTCTCCTTGTCGGGTAATGACTTAGTCTTTGGTTTCCATTCAAGAAAGTTTGCAAAGATAAAGAGAATCAACCAAGGAGGAGAGGAAAAGTCAAGTGCTATTATAAGTGGGAAGGAAAGGAGTTGTAACTGACGTGCGAACGTTATATATTCTCAATGGTGGTTATCGTTGCCCAGTAAGCAGAGGGGTGTTTGGGAGCTCTCAACACGGTAGGAGGAGGCATTTGTTCATATGTGTAATCATGGAACCTGCTCTGATAACGGCAAAGGAAGTTTTGTTCTAACTTTATTTTATTTTCCTTGTTTGTTACGAGTATAAAAGAAAGGATCTTCGTTTTGTTTATAGTGGTGGAGCTTTAAAAGTTTTGAGTTTGCAATTCTTGAACAATTAGTTTGTTTATCTTATGGCATACATTACGGAAGTGAAGGCTTCAATACATATTGTGAATTGTCCTATTTTTGCATCTCGCTTATTATAACAATAGCCATATGTGTTTATGTTTCTACATTATTTTTCAATTGATTCCATGCGTGTAACTGTCATCTCTTTTGTGCACTGGAGCAAAGCCTATCAGAGTTTAGTAAAAGAGCTTTGTCAGGGATGGACGCATGTGCTACCAGATCTCTTGTAGATTGTGATTGCTGAATGTGGACAACAATTTTTGTGCATCCAGAGATAAGTATCATTCTGCTATGTCTATTGTGTATATGATTCATGAGATGAAATTATATGTAGATAGGAACCAGAATACTAAATTTAATCTGGTATTGATCCTATGTGCAGGTTATGTGTTTAATTCTGCAGGATGCTTCATTAGTATTCTTATTTATATTATATGTTTTGTTTCATATTTATTTTGACTTGACTTTGTGCAAAGAGGTTGTGAGTGCTAACCAATTAATCTCAAATGGTTTCAATGACTATGTCAAAGATTGAACTTGAAGATTCGATTAGCAAGTTTTTTGATATGAATGATGATTCAATTTTTATAAAAGAAGTCATTATGTATCACTTCATAATTGTGTATATTCTATATTGATAGATTGATTTTATGAATTATTATTCTATCTCTCATTGTTGCACAAGGCAACAAGAAAGACAATAGCTTGCTTTAATTAAGAGGGAGTTGTTGAGTTTTAGAGGGAATTTTTTTAGCTTCAGAGGGAGGCTTCATTATTAAGAGGGAGTACTTATGGAATCCCCTTCATTCTCATATACGCTTGTGATTCTTGTGATATTTGTAGAATTTGAGACTTAAATAGAACTAAGTCTTGTTTTGCTATGTCTATTTCCATTCATGTGAAATCGACGATGAGATTGTAAGATCAGCTATGAGAACTCTTTCACTATGCGATAGTGAACATCATGTTGAGGGAGTCCATGATGTCATCACATTGAGAGATTTCATGATGGGAGTTGGATGTCATGTTGAGAGATTCCATGACAGTTCGCGTTGAGAGATTCCATGATTAAAGGCCTAGCTATGAGTCTTACAAATCTGTCATGTTGAGTGATTCCATGAATGTGATTAATTGTTATAGGGTTTCACATTGAGTGATTCCATGAATATGATTAATTGTTACATGGTTTCATGTTGAGTGATTCCATGAATGCGATTAATTGTTATAGGGTTTCATGTTGAGTGATTCCATGAATGTGATTAATTGTTACAAGGTTTCATGTTGACTGATTCCATGAATGTGATTGATTGCTATAGGTTTTCATGATTCTTATAGGATATATGGGATGAGATTTTATCATTAACATTTTGGTTGCAGTCTTGTGTGCTAAAAATCTCTCTCTGGCTAAGATGGAGTATTGTAGATGATAGCTGTGATAGAGAACTTTATCTCTGGAAATATGAATGTTATTACCATTATTGTTACGTTCAGTTGAAAAGGACACTTATGTTTAATTGTAATATTAAATGTAAATGACATGTGTCATTAACATACATTGAGGCATGATTATTTGATTGGTTGTAATTAATTATAGGAGTTATGAGAATCTCAAGAGACCTTTGGTTATCATGTGAAGAGTCTCTCATATTGTTATATATTTGCATCAAGCAGAGGATATTGTACACTTGAACATTTCATTATCAATAAAGATATATTTTCGTTGCGTGGTTGGGTTTTTCCCTTCATTCCAGAAGGGTTTTCCTAGGATATTTCTGGTGTTCTTTGTTTCAGTTTTTGTCTCTTTCTTATTGCTGATTATCTTCATGGATTTCTGGGCTCTAGTTTTAACACCAAGAACTTCCACAGCCAAAACAATTCATATTTGACATAATAACGGGATTACTAGTATCAAGAGCATTGTTCCACCTAATTACAAAATATAAACATAAACATACCATCTATACCTACTTAAAACATAACTACTTAAAGAGTTATTTAAATCTAATAAGGCCATTATCAGCCAGTCCAGAGAAATACTAGTTGGAACATTCTAGTAGAACCAAAACATAGTAATTATAATAAAAAATGACAAAGGCCTAGTTTTTGGCCTTTTCCTTTTCCTTTCTTGCCAACAACACCTTAGTCCAATCGTCTACTAGGAAGCCATGTAGTTTCTTTGAGTCATTTGTGCCAAGAACGTTCTTCTCCTCCTGCATAAGAAGTTGGAGCATGGTGGCCACCACATGAGTCACCTTCACCTTGAATCTGGACAAGGTCTTGAAACACCCATCCAAAGCAGAAAATTGGACCTTGAGTGCTTCAATCTCACGATTGGTTGCCTTCACAGTACCGTTCAACTCGTGACAACCAACACATTTTCTTATAGGTGTCTCCATCTCATGGGCTTGCATCACATTGGGGTTAGAATAAACCTTGTCTTTTTTTCTTTTTTCTTTTCAATCCTCACCTAGGAGGTGGTAGTCATCAAAGAGGTATCAATGGTGGTTTGGGTCGTAGGATGGGCAGTGGAGGTTGAACCAAAGGTGTTCATATTGAAACTAGTAGACACATGGGTAGAATCCCGACTAGCCTCCTTTCTCTTTTTATCTTCCCCACTCTGTGTCTTAGGTCTCTTCCTCAGTATCTTCATCTTCCACCTCTTCCTCCTTGCCAACATAGTTATTCCTAACCACCTTCTCCTTTCTTCTTGACTTCCTCTTCTCATTGGCTCCCAATCCCAATTCTTCCTCGTCGTTATCCAACTTTCTATGAACCATTTGTTTCCTCCTAGCTTAACTCTTGGCTAGTCTACTCAACCTCCTACGACCGCCCTCATTGTCCTCTTTAGAGTCAACAAGTTCAATCTCAACAGATTTTTCCACTTTACACTTTTTGTAGTAATTTGGGAACATCCAAATTACTCCTATGTTTTTTAGAATTTCTAGAGGGTGTTGAAGACGGGGACGATTGAGGAGTGGGGGCCGCAAAACAACCCCTACCCACAATCTTAGGGGGATTTTATGGGCCCTGGGAGTCCACTAAAGCAATACATCGAGGTGGTAGAGGGCAAGATGAAAATTGTACAGACGGAGGATAAGCCCTTGGTGGAGGATAGTAAAATTTTTACCCTACTTTTTTTCTATCTCTAACATCCACAATAGTGGCCTCTAGATCATGAAGAAGGATTAAAGGAATAGAAACCTTATTGTGGTGTCTAGAATGGTTTAGCAAAGGAAAATGATAAAAATAACACACCTCGAATCTACGCTACAAAGTAAGATATTTCATTTTCACCAGACATACCTTATCCCAAGGTTCCAAGTCATCACGACTGTACCCTCTAGGCTCTTCATCCATCTTGAAACATCTTTTTAGGCTTGTCTCATCGGAAACCTTTGTGACTTTCTTCCATTTTCTTCCCTCCACGGATAACCTTGTAGCCATGGCAATAATTTCTTCATTCACTTGGAAAGAGATTCCATAAATAGTGACTTTCCTTTCAGTCCAAGAATTCACAAATTGCAAGGAACAGTTATCGTCGTGTCCCGTTATAGCTTCCATGAACAGGACGAGACCCCCTTCCCAAAGCCATCCAAGTGTAGGGTTTCCTCATAATCTTCAATTTTTGACGGTTCAATCCTTACCATATCTCCACCCATTTCAGACTATTGCCACTCATTTCAGACCCCTGTCTAGAATCCTTCGACAACTCTAGATTGAAAATATTGGTTAAACCGTTACTCTAGAAGCTCGGCGTGAGAAATAAATCACTCGCAAAATGTCTGCAGAGGCCAAATTTGTAACTAAAGAAATGATCTATGTTGCCATAATTATATCTCAAAGTGGAGGAGAATTGTCCGTTCCATTGCCAATAGGGTAGTACGTGTGTTCCTTTCACACAATCAATCATACATTTAACTTGCCTCCGGAAAATGTGCATTCTAATCTGAGCCAAAAGTTAGCATAACTGCAATAAATGTTTTCTTTTGATCTCTTTTTGACAAAATCTTTAGTAATCTTTTTATAACTCCTCTAGTAATTATCATAATAGCTTTATAACACAAGTCCCAAGCCACATAATGAATCATTTATCCTTTTCCTTGTTTGTTTTGAATTTAAATTCAAAACTATATCCTGCTTGAGAATGCTCAATGCCATAAGTATCCAATAATGAATCCATATGCAAAAAGTATCCATCATTCCTTATGTGTATTAATTTGTTCCCTCTCCATGAGAGCTTGTACTTCAGCCGGTAAAGAGGCCATTTGCCTCTAACACCTTAATCCTTGAACTTGCAGCCCCAATCTTGTGAAAGAGTCTGTAACAATGTTCCCTTGTAGATGTGCTGTGGGTTGTACCTCTCCATACCAATTAGAAGGGTCCAAACGTCTCTAATGACATGACATCAGATATAGAACATGGTTCCATATACCCTTTAATTGTTTCCACAATAATCTTAGGGTCCCTTCAATGCATAGATGTTTCCACCCTATATTGACAACAAGTCTCAGCCCCCAGTAAAGTGCCATAGCCTCCGCTACATTGTTGGAAGTGTTGTCAAGGTTCCCATAAATGACATCGGTTGGCAACCAGCCAAGTCCCTCACCACTCCTCCACCCACAACACACCCACTTCTCGCAACCCCATCAAAATTCAACTTCAGCATTGGCTGGGTGAGAGGTGTCCATTTATTGTTTCATCTTGCAGTAGATTTTGAATTATCATATGCCTTGAAGGCCTCCAAAATATTCTAATTTAAAGCCTTTTTCTGATCACCAATTGAACGAGGGTTGCGGGGGTCTTCCACTTACTGCAATCAATATTCTCCTTTAAGAGTTTGAAAATGATTTTGGAAACCACTTCCACTGAGCTTTCTTCCTCCTTGAAAATCCAATTATTCCTTTCCTTCCATATCCTCAAACAGACATGGGGGGTGGGGAGGGGGGATTATTGTCCAAAGTAATCTGATTAGAGGGTGGCTAAAAGGGCACTCCCAGGTAATAATGAATTGCTGTAAATCATTCAAAAAGACCCACTTCACAGGGAACTTTTGGAATATTAAAGACCAAATTTCTAAGGCAAAGGGGCATAGAAGAAAAATGTGCAGAATGCTTTCCTCCTCCACCTTATAGAGATAGCATTTGTTAGGGATTTGAAAGCCTCATTTCCTCAAATTGTCAACTGTCAGGATCTTTCCATGGATAACAGTCCACCAGAAGAAATCAATTCTAGGAATCAATTGGTTATACCTATGTATATCTAGTTCTGTATTGAAAAAGTACATCTTGCTCTTTCTATAGTTTATTTACTGCCCAGAGGTGGAAGCATAGTCATCCAATAGCCTATGCCAGGCCTTTGTTTCAATTACTAAGGAGCAGCCAAAGATGAAAGTGTCATCCACAAATTGTTGGGTAACCTCTGGAGGTAAGGAGGTAGACGCTTTAGCCTTGTAATGGCCCTTGTACTAGCCAAATTGGAAAAGGATCTTCCCGAAACCTCTGCCACCATAATGAATAAGTATGGGGAAATGGGGTCACCCTGTCTTAGCCCTTGCCTAGCACCAAAAGATCCCCGTGGGGTACCATTCACAAGAATAAAGAAATTGACAGTCTCCACCATAGTTCTGATCTTTCCTATAGTTTTCCCATTAAATCCAATTCTATCCAAAACCTCATAATGGAAGGACCTATCAACTTTATCATATGCCTTAGAAATATCAAGTTTAAGAGCCGCACCAGGTTTTCTGCCCTTTTCCATTGAATGAATAACTTCATGAGTAGTTATCACCGCATCCATAATTTGTCCATCCGGGACAAAACCTTTCTACGGAGTGCCAATAAAATTGCCAAGGAAAGGTTTTATCTTGTTAACGAGAACTTTGGAAAAGACTTTATAAACTGTGTTACATAGGCTAATGGGTCTATAATTAGTTAAAGCCTTAGGATCCGAGACCTTGGGGACAAGAACAATAAAAGTTTTATTTAACTTCCTCAACATCTTACCCATCCTAAAGAAATCTCTGGCAGCCCTAGTTAGGTCCATCTTGATGATTTCCCAAAAGTACTGGAAAAAGGTCGGGGGAAACCCATCCTTGCGCGGGGCCTTATAAGCTTTCGAGGAGAACACTGCCTTCTTAACCTCCTCAATAACAGGGTTGACAATAATTTCATTATCCTCAACATTCAACACTTTCGACAAGGAATGAATGAGGGTCCTCCTAATCTCAGAATCAATATCCCTATTAGATCTGGCATAGGCCTCAGAAAAGAATTGCGCAAACCATCTCCCTATATCATCTTCTTTATTAAGATTGTTGTTATTATCTTCTAGTCACAAGATGGTGTTCCTTTTCTTATGCTTTGAGGCAAATCTATGAAAGGAGGAGGTATTTCTATCATCTTTAGTAACCCCCTTAGATTCTTGACCGTTGCTTCCAATACACTTCTTCTTTGGCAATATCCTTCCACTTATTTCTGCAATCTTCTTCCTCCTTATGAGTTTCAACAGAATCATCCCCATTGGCTGTGGCTTGTTGGAGCTGATTATTTTTTTCCTCAATTTCCCCTTCTTAAAAATGTCACCAAAGGACTGCTTACTCCAGCAATCGCATTCCTTTTAACATTTTCAAGTTGTTTAGCTAGTCCATATATAGCTATGCCTTCTATAGCAATACTCCACTCTGAGATACAACTCTTGAAGTTAGGATGGGATTGCCACATAATTTCATAGCGAAATGGCTTGGGACCACATAAAAGACCATCTGTGTAGTTGAAAAGAATTGGAGAATGATAAAAAATAGTCCTAGGCAGAGCTAGATAACTTGGAGGTCGTTAATTGCTATCAATCAGCTGAGACAAGAAGTCTGTCCAATTTAACCTGAATGAGGTCCTAACCTTTTTGTTGTTTGACCAAGTAAAAGGTGTTCCCTGAAGGTCCACATCCTGAAGATCATTCTTGTTGATAAAATTAGTCAAATCTTGCATGCTACCCGTAAAATCAACCACTCTACCCTGCTTTTCCAAAGGAAAGAGTGGGGAATTCAAATCACCCATGCAAATGAACTTTATGCCTTTGTTAGTGGCCATGAAGTTGGAGATTTCACTCTAGGTAACTAGTCTTTCTGCTCTCATATTGGGGGAATATATATTAACAAGACACCATGCCCGAGCCTTGTTAGTATATACACCTCCAATATGAGAGAGGGAAGATTGGTAACCTGGAGTGAAATCTTCAACTTCATGGCCAATAACAAAGGCATAGAGTAAAGTTTGTGTATGGGTGATTTTAATTCCCCACTCTTTCCATCTAAAAAGCAAGGGAGAGTGGTTGATTTTACAGATAGCATGCAAGATTTAATTGATTTTACCAATAGGAATGATCTTGAGGATGTGGACTTTCAGGGAACACCTTTTGCTTGGTCAAACAATAGAAAAGGTCAGGACCTCATTCAGGTTAAACTTGATAGACTTGATATTGTCATGTTTCCAAGTCTTGGGCAAAAATTAATTGAAGTGAGTATTAGTTTATGCCTTCAACCATCAGAAGCATATGGTAATGTTTGTGTTGTGAATATTAGTGGCAACATGTGTGATACATTGAGTCAGAACTATTGTTTGGAGAAATTGAGGAAAATAATTTAAGTTTTGACTATATTGGAGGATTTATATTCATTTCATTGGAAGATTGAGAAAATATTTCTCCCAAACTATTGAGAAACATTTCAAAATTAATACAATCACTTATTGCTACGACATGGGGAAAGCGCAAGAAATTCCTGTGTTACTTCAAGAATGCAATGTAACAGCACTGTGTATCTGTAGTTTTTAGCATGCTATGCAACTCTTTGAACTCCACTTGGAATGCAACTACTGTAGACATTTCATGTATTGAGGACTGGACAATATAAGCCGCAGGATTTGGAAAAAAAGAAACAATACAAATCATGGAGATAAAAGAAGGTGTGCATAGTATGCAACAATTATTATGAAAAACTTTGAGGTGGAACTAGTTTTCTATGCATGGGGTTCCTTATGCTAGTTTGAGTGTCGTTTTAGACCAAAGAGTGTTTTTTTTGTTATAACTCTTGGATATAGCATTCACAGCATATTCTATGACCAAATTTCATGGATAGTAGTATAGTACCAATGAAATCAATTCCCCATTGTTGAAAAGGCTCATCAATTACAACTGGCTTCAATGGAAGGGCAACAAGTTTTTGCTTACCAACAAATTGTTGGCATAATTCACATTTCTTTACCCACTAATAAGCATCTTGAAAAAGTGTGGGCCAATAATATTGTGCTCTCAAAATCTTGTGTGCAGTGACAGGTGCTGAGAAATGTCCACCACATACTTGATTATGAAAAGAATCCAAAAGTCAAATTTTCTGACTTTTATCAACACATTTTAAAAATGTTCCATCCAATGCTCGCTTATAGAGACCGTTTTCCCAAAGAACAAAACTTGAAGCTTTTAACTTGAGAGTCCTTTGCTCTTTGTATGTCAAATGTGGAGGACATTCAGCATAGCTCAAATAATAAGCCATTCTGGAAAACCAATCATCCATAGTGCTAACAAACAATACAATAGGAAGAGAGGATGAATTCTCATCATCTACTTACAACAGTTCATTTTCAGCCATAAGCTGACAAAGTCCCTTACCATGAACTAACTTGGTAGGGTGTATCTCCATATCATATTCTTGAATCTTGACTATCTAGTTTCCTCTTTTAGTACCAAAATTCTGCTATGTCAGGATAGTCTTGACAGTAGCATACAAAACTAGAGCTATGATACGAGAATTCAAAATGTAGAATCTAAAATGCTTCACTGCCTTAACAACAACATAAGCATGTTTCTCCATTTGACTATATTTCAATTCATGAGCCTTCAGAGGACAACTCATAAATAAAATAGGTGATTCAACACCTTCATTGTTTTTCTGCATCAGAATAGCAAAAAGAGTATGCTCTGAAGCATAACTGTACATAATGAAGCCTTTAGTATAATCAAGACATACCAACATAGGAGCATGTGCTATAGCGTCCTTGATTTCTGCAAATGCTTTCCTTCTTTCTTGGTTCCAATGGAAAGCAGTCTTGCCTTTCATCATCTCAACAATATGACGAGTTTGTTCAACAAAATCTGGTACCCAAGATGAATGATGAATAGGAAAAATGATACCTGCTTCAAGCATCTTTTGAATTTCAGCCAAAATAGTACCTAAAATCTTAGGATTATATTGCCTCTGCTTTTGGCGGAAAGGAGCTGCACCAAACTTCAAAGGAATATCATGCTATACTTCTTTAGGACGGAAAGACTTAAGACCTTCATAAGAATAAGCTAGGACATCTTTATATTCACGAAGAAGAGTAATAAACTTTTCTTTCTCTTCCTCCATGCACCAGTTACCAATGTTCACCAGCTTTGGGTCTTCATCCGTTCGACTATTGTATTTCTCGTACTTTTCCATAGATTTGGTCCTTGTCTTTTGCTGTTCTTTAATATACCTATCATGTTTATCAAACAACTTTTCCAAAGAAACCAAACCTTTTGGAATCTTATTCCCTTTAAGTTGAATGACTTCATGACCAGTTTCCGGATCTATTTCAGAGAGAACTTCATTTGGGTCATATTCACCTCCTTCAAAGTACATTTCATCAAAAGCTTCCTTTGTTTCAAGAAAGTTGATGATCTGAGTATCATCGTTGAACACTTGCCAATGTTCACAATTATCTGGAATACTTGGTCGATAGACCAATTGTATTTCATAAATGTTGTCTTCAAAATCTTGATGTGGAAGTAGCAGAGTGGCTGAAACAGCAAGTGCATCAGCTCTGTCATTCAATTCCCTAGGGATCACTAAAATATTGAAGGCATCAAATAGCTTGATGTAATCTCAAGCTAAATCACGGCAGTGTCTAAGTCAATCATTTCTTGCTTGATATTGGTCCTTGACTTGACACATTACCAACTCAGCATCTCCTTTAACATGCAAGTTTTGAATTCCTCTAGCCTATGCCATGTTCAACCCAAATATCAAGGCTTCATTTTCAGCTGTGTTATTGGTGTTAGGAAACTGCAACTTGTAAAAAAAAGGGAAGAATTCACCATCAAGAGATATGAACACAACTCCAACACCAGATCCCATAGAAGCACACCTACCATCAAATTCCATAACCCAAACAGTAGTAGAGCTACTTGTACTTGCACTAGAATCATTCAGAATAATTCTTCCTTCAAGAGAATCAGTGGAATCACCTTCAGAATGCATTTCGTCATCTTTAAAACAATCCATAGGATCATCTTCAACAATAGCTTTTTCCTTAGGAACAACATCTTCCTCTATGGCATTAGCAAATCTTTCAATGTTTGATAGTAGTGATGAACTTTTAGAACCGGTCCAGTCTTTGGCAAATTCAGACACTTCATCAGCATGTAGATAGTAATTTCCCATCCTTGCTGATTCAAAAAGAATCTCAGCATGTGGATCATTGGACTTGACTACCACATACTTTGTTTCTCTTTCAGGATACAATTTCTGCATAACACCTTTAACAAGTATTCTAGCTTTAGTCATATCCATATTGAGTTCTTCTACATCCTTGCAGAAATTGCGACCAAGTAACATACCATAGGAGGCTGGTACATCAGCAACTAAGACCATCTTTTTGATCCTTTTGTCTGGGAAAGACACAAAGGCAAATTGAGCATCTTTGATTTGCCCTTTCAGAGGCACTTATTTGTTCTCCATAGAATAACAACTACCAAAAGACTTAGTTAAAGTCAAACCTAATGCATTGGCAACCTTGGCAGGCATGACATTATCAGAGGCACCATAATCTATAAGGCAATTGCTTAGCTTGAAACCATTGATCAAAAGAGAAAGATAGGAAGGCTCAATCTTCCCTGGAACTGAGGATGGAATGGTTACTAAGTTATTTGGCATATTTTTAACTTCAGGAGTAACCAAATGCGTTTGCATAGGTTGAGATTCTTTGACAAATTTAGCAAGTCTATCCAGCTGATCTAGATAGGCTTGTAGGTATTCTACCTCTGACATCTGAATTTTAGTCTTCCTAGCATCATGTCCTTTGGTTGATGACTATAGGGTTGATAAAACATATTTTGGATCAGCTATTTGTGTAGCAGCAGCTAAGGGAAGGCATGAGAATACTCACTCTTATGATGGCAATCCTTTGATCCAACATAATATTGATTGGATGGAGAACCATAGTGCAAATGTAGAACTCAAGCTGATTGATAATCACTCTTTGAGACGAGTGTTGAATGAACATTTGAAAATCCACTGTTTGAGTTGGATGATGGAACATCTCTTGAAATTGATTAGTAGTCCCAACTCTTGATCTTGGAGGAGAGTACTTCTAAATTTGGTGTTGATTGCAGCTAGAAGGCAGATGCCTTGTCACATTTGATAGATGGACATGATGCTTGTTGGTGTTTTAAAACGTCATGTTTCAAATTATCTCGATGAGAACATAATAGATCTAGGGGCATCTACTTCCCATCTGCAACATATCCTTTTAGACACCAGGCGAACTATAAGGCTAGACCCTTCTTCTACTTTAGGCTCTGCAAAACCTAGGTGGGTATACCTATAGATTCTTCATATGGTACCTATTGTTCAAAAGCATACACTGAATCTAAACAAAGTAGATAAAACCCTTATTTCTCCTATACTCATGCAATGACAAAGATGTGCAGTAGCAAATTGCAATTCTATGAAATCCACAAGCTAAGTGAGGGTATTATTTCAGCTCTTAAACAGAAAGTGAAATGGATGATTATAAATTTGATTTCAGAAAATCCCCAAATATGCAACAGTAAGAACAAGTTGATCTTGTAGCTGATCATTGCCTTATCTATTGGGCAGTTCCATGAGTCACGCACATACATTTATGATACTAGTGACATATTCCATACATCAAGATATCAGCTCTATCCTATCACTTTGTGAATCAGACATCAGTGTTCATAAAGACCTCATTTTCATGAAATATCCTTCTCAAATAACCAACAACCTTGTCAGATATATCAAGCATTTACTTGGCTCTTTGTTTCAACAGCAAAACATACCAGACATACAACCTTAAACGGATGCAAAAGGGTCTAAGTTCCTTGTCCCTAAACCACAAAACATTGCAGATTATAGAGATAGGAGACGAGAATCAGAATGAAACTAAGAAGTTTGTTGCTCATTGTATTCATTTCTTTGAAACTATACATTCAAGATGTATGTAAATAACTCATAGAACAACTAAATAGACTAGAACTGTCTATGTTAGCTTCATTACTGCTGTTCATAATAGAGAAATATGCTGAAGAGAATGGTATCACAGTCATGACAAAAATTTCAACCTAACTAGAACCACCCTTGTGGTATCACAGCAGTGAAAAAAGTCCAAGAAATTGGAACCCTATGGTCTCACAGTAAAAACTGGAACCCTTACAATGAGAGAGGAAGAGAAAGATATAGGAAAGGAAGAAGAAGCTGGATCTGATTTGGAAGTGACATGTGTCCACTTGAATCTTCATTCCCTGATGTTGCAAAGCATCTCTCATCTTTCTACAACCGAAATCTGATGTGATTCTCATTATTGTTGTGTAACAAACTTGAAATATCTCCTCCTAATGATGAAAAAACCCTATTCTGGCAGAAACATTAGTTATGCATATGAAATGCTGATAAAACCTTCACTATACTGACTTGGAAATGAGAAAATCTGTCCCTATTTGAATCCTTACTGCCTCTGGTGTTCACCCAGTTCACCATTTCATCAGAAATCAAATATGAACTACCATAACTGAATGAGGTTGAAAAATGGGCATCTGGTACAAAACCTTGAATAACTTGAACAAACGACTTCTTGTGTAGAAACAAACCTCAAATACAGAAACTTCGTTCTCTCCCAGTTCCAACTATATATGATAGTGATATATCGACACATTGGAGATGCCCAGGATGTCCATTTTCAAATCAGGCCTTTGGTATTGACTTGCGGGTCTGCACTTCATTTCCAAAAATTTAAGAACTCCTAAGGTCAAAACTACATGTGTCACCTTCTGATTTGCCCGATTTTGCACTGTCATTTGTCACCTGGGCGCCACGTGGCACCCTTTGATTGGTCCACTGGTTTGCCACGTGGCAGTCTCATATTGGGCCCCTTTAGACAATCATTGCGCCACGTTACCCCTTCTGGGTGTCTTGCCATGTCACTGCCATGTGGCACCCTGTTATTGGCCAGAAATCTGCCTTGCCACATCACTGTCGACCCTGGCCCGCTGCTATGTGGTGACTAGGCGCTTCCTCGCTTTCTCTCACTTCCACGCATCTTCACAATGTGAGGAAGCACCTGTCGTTGAATCTCACCACGTGGCGAAATCTGGAGCGTCAAATTTGGACCCGCCATGTCACTATTGACCTCAAACTTCATGCCATGTGTCCGCTTGCAATTGGTCCACCTAACACCACTTGTCACTTTCTGGTAGGTCCGGTCAAGTCCAGTCAATGTGCCACATCATCATATTTGTTCAAAATTTACATCTTATCCATTCAGCTAGCTTAACATGCCCCACCTATGAGCTACCTCTTTGTCCTTAAGGCAAAATGCTTAAGACATTTAATCATTGTGTGTTGGTGTTTAAAAACACATTGAGGTTCCTTTGCCCAAATGATGTGGGATAAATGCCTCTAAAAAGATATGCAATCCATACGCCCGTAAAAATCTTGTTACTCCCTTCTCTGCTCTTCCTTGCAACATAGCCATGGATAAAAGCACAACGCAAATATAAATTGCCACAGGATCCCTTCCAAGGTCCGTGTGCACACAAAAGGAAAAAAGAAAAATGTTCACCTCGTCTTTCTCCCATGACTCCAACAGGCATCAAAATACATAATCGCCTCCTCACTTTCCTACCCTACTTTTCTTTGCATAGGAGCTCCAGTTCATTTGATATCAAAGTTCCCTTGGAATTTCGAAATTGACATCCATGTTTGAAAACAAGACTTCTGCGTTAAAATGAAAAGGGGCTTCTGCACCAAAGAACCTCCCACATCAATCAGAACTTGGGTGAGGAGAATAGGCTCACACACCTCCAAACTTCATTGCCTCCTTCCAAAAATCGGTGCTTGGTTTTGTCTTTAAAAGGCGATTTTGCTGATATCCAAGTATTTCTGAGGAATCACGCTCCTCCTGAAGAAGTGAGATTATGCAGCCCAACTGACTTGGCTCAGATTCCCAAATAGTTTTGTTGGTGTTAAAAAGACTGTGATTTCCTCCAAATTAGATGCCTCCTCCTGAATTCGATTGGTAAATTGCAAGTTGCACAATAAGTTGCATGTGGCAACTGCTCCCTCTGCGGCTTGTGCCTTCCATCACAACTGGTACCCCATTCTGCTTCTTATCCTCCTGCCGCTCATGGTTTCCATCAATGCATGAACATCAAAGTTGTAGAAATCTCAATGATCAGTGAGCAGTCCAATTCTCACCCACGAAGATAACCGTTCAAACTAGTTGTAAAATACACAAACTGGCATTTGGAAAATTCCCTCTTCTCAAATCTGCCCCCGTAAAACATACTGTGATGCTATTTATGTTTGAAAGTGGAGTGGGTGGAAAGTTTTATGGTGAGTGGCTCGCATGCACAAATAAAAGCCTTCTTCACACTCCAGTTTTTTAACGTGTATCTACATCTTGGCAGTTTGCAGTTTTCTTTTTAAAAATGTTGAATGGAACATTGGGGAGAGTTTCAATCCCTCCTATGCCACAAGCCATAGTCAAAATGGGTGCACATCATTAAGGTCTCCTTGGTCCCTGTTCATGGAACACTAGCTACGTACATTAATTTATTCAATTGTCGATCTGCAAAGCGTGATAATGTAGATCCTCACTTGGATTGGGAAGTGAGACCTTCCATTATATAACATGTAATACTAATATTAACATGATTAAAATGACTATTGGATGTGCTCATTTATCACAACCTCATATCATAGTTGCAAGAGCCAAGTGGGGAAAACAAAGCAATCCATTCGCTTTATTATGCTAGCAGACCTGAAACGCTAATTCAATGATAGGACTCCTAGCTCTAGTCAAGTCATAAGAACGAAAATAAGAAACCGCCTTATCCATTCTAGTTCCTTCTTTGAAACACGAGTTAAAACAATCTCTCCTTGGATGCTCAATTCACTCTCCCTTTTTTTAGTTTTCCATTTGCATAATCTTAAAAGTTCCCTTGATCAACAGTGATATGCACATATACTAAAGCATTGTAATGAATAAAATATTATAATCTCCTTTTTAAAACATTTTTCATTCCCTCAAATTCTATCAATCTCATGAAGTTAGTCGGGCCCCAAATTGGGTCTGGCTTTTTTTTTTTTTTTTCGTTTTTGAACAACTGACATCTCAAATTGATTTGGTGAACATTTGGTAGTGATAAAAAACAAATTCGATCACTGAACCATCATTTACAACTCATTTCACCTCTTATTTGCGAACTGCCAATTTCTTGCCAAGGGGTCCTTTGATTGGCCTTAAAAACTGATTGAAATTGACATCCGGGCCCTGAAATCAGACTTACTGATTCTTTGTTCCATATTCTTGCATCTTGTCAGATTTCGTCTCATGACGACTTCGGGGTTAAAAGATATCGACTGTCAAAGTTGCCTTCATGAAACTGCCTGCAAGCAAACACGTCAGAAAACCATAAAATGCATTTCGGTTTCGGCTTCAAAAACAGGTCAAATTGACACTAGGGGGGGCATTAGTTCACTATCACGAGGAGAGTATAAATCTGTGATTTGGGCTTGTGACAAATAACGAGGTGTGTTTGGCAAGCAGTCAAAGTGGGCCACTTGGATTTGCAAGATTGGGAATAATGGCAAAAAAATGATTTTCTCAAACGGAATGGACCTGGAAATGTGTGCAAACGGATTCGTCAAGATTTGCAAACTGGCACACTTAAAGAATTTTCAGAGTAGAACACAACGATACAATCTTTTTTATCTCACCTATCACAGATTCAAAGTTATGACGTCTCGAACAAGGGTCCTGATCAATCTGCATTTTACGACACCAGTAAAACTTCATAAATTGCATTTGGAATCGCATTCGAAAACTGATCAAATGGATTCCTCATGATCGCAAATCTGAAACATAACAAGTCTCTAACCTCTAGAATGCAATGCAAAAGGAATTTTCTCATTTCGGTCAACTGGGTCAAAGTTATAACCGGTCAAACAGGGCCTCCCAAAATTCTGAACAATTTACATCAGCGTGACAAAAATAAACAATTGACTTTGAGGGATTCAAAACTTAGTCAAAACATATCGGAACGACTTGAAATCTGAAACATAGGTTCTTTGATATGTGTACTAAACACTTCCAAAGCAGCGAGTCATGAAACATTACTGGGTGCGAGATATTCAATTGCAAACAAGGCTACCTGTCACTGTTTGACACTTAGGCAAAAATGCAAAATTGAACATTGTTCAAAACGAGATTCACGGAATGACTCGGAATGACAATTTATCTTCATGGGATGCAAGAATATGTTGAATGCAAGGTGTTAGAAACATTAAACACCTCTTAAGCGTCAAACGGACAGCCAAGTACCCATGCACTAAATGCCCTTTAAGGAGCTCAAAAGCTTGGAATGGTACTCAAATCGGGAAGGTGATTTTGAGTCCCAACAATGCTGATTACAAATTAGTCTTGGATAGAGAATTAGCAATCAGTATGGCCAAAGAGTAAATAAAGGGAGAAGACAATGCTAACTCAGGTTTCCTAGAGGAGTCAGTGATTGCATCACATTATGGTTACATTGTGTTTTCCATTCAGCCCACCTATTGAGGACTTTCTATTCCGACTGATGAATAGATGTGGGATGGGTGATTGGTTTGGTATGCTTCCCTTCATGAAGGAGGAAGCCATGTAGTATAGGGAAGTTAGTTTGTTTCTCTAGTACAATACCAATTTTGGATTCCTATTAGAGGTATAGTGTTCTGGCAGTTGGACATTTTGGACATTCCACCTATATTCGGTATGCAGTGATGAGATACTATAGATACTTGGAAAGATGGGTGACCCTTTTGTTGGCGGGACCCAAGAGAAACATTCTCATGGATAGTTATGTTTCAGGGAGTTGGTTGGTATAATGTTGAGCTCCTACCATCATTTGACAAAAGAGGCGTATGTGATTTCAGCTAGAGTGAAGTTTTTAGTTGGATTGAGGATGTTCTCATACATGATAGTAGGACAAGGTGGGTTGGCTCAACTTATTATGGACGTGGGATGATTTAGGATTCTAACATTTAGCTGATTGGTGCATTGGTTCATGATGAGTTGCTTCACCACTCCAAGATTGGTGATGTTTATACTAGTGTAGCTTGACAAATTAACGTAGCATCATTCTTGAGGTTGATATGAAATCCAAATTAGTCACAACATGTAGATACAAATTGCTTGAGGGAAAACAATCTCTATGAAGGGAGGACTGTAATGTCCCCTTTTTCTATCCCATTATTTCCTGATGTGTCGTTATGTTTTTTTTCCTTTGTCTCATGGGATAACAAGAACTTTATAGGGATCAAAGAGAGTTTCGACCTATGCAATTCTAGTTTTAGGCCAATTAGAGTTGTTTCAACAGGGTTTTTGGATACTGTTTATAGTAAGTCGGTGGGGTTCAATATTCTTGGCATTTCAGTCTCGAACTTGGAACGTCTCATCGAGATCTTTCCAATGAGCTATCACACATGGTTTTTCAAGTTTGTATGGTTGTTTATTTTATTGCCTAAAGATTAAATAGTTTATTAATAAAGTGACTATTTAATTAAATACATATAATATATCACCTTATTATTAAAAGGCATTTTATTCTCTTAAGTGGAAAATGATATTTTATAAAGGGAATTAAAGATGAAGAGATAGGCATGGGAAAATGGAGTCACAATGCTATTCTTTAAAAGAACAAAGAGAAGCTCATTTGCAAATGCTTAGATTATGGTTGATTATTGATTTCTCTTTGAAAAAATGGGAGCTATAGATTTCAACAAGTTTGAGGATGGAATTCCTCGAGCTTGGAGGTAGTGAATGGAAACCCATTGTTCAGTATAGATGTCATTGAGATGTCTCACTTGCTCTTCAATACTATATCCTATTGTTTTTGGTTATCGATTCTGGCTGTAAGTTTTGTGTTTATGATTGGATTTTTTGTTATTCTGTTGAAATTTAAACGCAATAGTGTCTCAAAATTTAAAATTTATATTTCAGCTGGGTATTTGTAATTTTGTTGGATAAATTGGAAATCAATTGCATGCAAATCTATTGTTTAAATTTCTGTGATACATTTCGAGAAATTTGGAAAAAAAATCCATACGAGGATATTACACAGTGTCACTTGAGCAAAGTAAGTTTCTTAATGATTTCTTTGATATGGATTATAGTTAAAAAATGCCATTGCTAATGGAGGATATTCAATGACAGGATGAGAACAACTGAAGCTGAGGATGGGAAAACTTCAAAATCAAAGGACAAGGGGGGCAAGGAGGGAGGGTATTCAAATACCAAGATATAGAGGTGGGATACAAGAAGCAAGTACAACATCATGATCAAGTCTACAAGCCAAAGGAAGAGATTATCAAAACTTGATTTTCCTATGGAAATCCAAGTTCAATAGATGGTCCAACTACATGCCTACAAGAGCACTTACACCCCTTCTACAAGAGAAAAGTCAAGTACAAGTTTGAGAGCATGTCATTAAAGAGATTTGAAAATCAAGACATTGAGAAGAAATCAAGAATTCAATAACAAGTCATGGCACTGAGAAGCTTTCCAAGGGTGGAAGAAATTTATGAAGAGTAAACAACTCGGGCATCTAAAATCGATCTAAGGCTTGATAGTGTTGAGTATCAAGAGATATTTTCCATCATCAAAGGGTATTTATTAAGTCTATAGGGTGAGCATGCTAAAGTGGTGATCATTTCTTCAACAAATGAGAATGCGATAAGTGTCCCAATGGAGGAGCTTCATCATTTGTCTAGATTTGTTGAATCCACCAAAATAGAAGTCAAAGAAAGTATCTTCTAAAAGAAGATTTGTTGTAAGCCCATTTGGCTTTTTATCATTGGTCCATTCATGGGTGTCTTCTCTTGTTCTACCTAAGTCTTTTTCTTATTGACCCACAAGCTAGTGCTTTTATTTTAATTGGGTAAACATTTAATACTTTTAGGAATCAGGCAAATTAGGGTAGTGTTGGCACAATCTTGGCCCTTGAATCGATCTTGGTCCTTCATTGTAATTGAACTATAAAATGCCACGACCTTCTCATTTGTAATTCATGAGATTAGGAGTTTAGAGATGAGATTGGAATTAGATTAGATTAGCTAAGGGAGAGACTTGGAGAAATTGTTACCATAATACTACCAAAATTATTCCTTCTTTCATTGTTGGTTTTCATGGTGAATGCTTGTGATTTTGGAGTATTGCATGGTTTCTTCACTTCCTCGCTTAGATTAGGTTTCGTTTCATGTAGAGTAGAAGTAGAAGTAGATGAATGGAAGATATTGTTGAATGACAATTAATGGTGGAGCTAGTGTCTATAACTTTTGGTACTTGTTGATTGTAAGTAATAGTGTAAGATTAGTTTGGGCCTAAAATTTCGAGTATTTAACTTCTATTGGAATTGTTAATTTAGATTGCATCTTCATAGGGTATTTGAATGGATATTGACAATGTGAAAACCATTCCAACATTCTAGAAGATAGCACCCTCCTATGCCTACTTGACATGGTGAAGCAAGGAGTGGCTAGAGGCTCACCCCATCGTCAATATTGCTTACATTGTTAGAATTAGATTAGCTATCTAAACCCTTTCCCTTAGCAGTTTGTCGTTGGGAGAAGTTAAAGTCAAGTTGTTATCCATTGAATGAACATCGTAAGTTCCTTTGTGATAACCAACATTTCACATCATAAAACTGAGTGGAAGTCCACGATTAAGAAGGAACCTTGGGGTTGTCTCATTTAATCACACAATCTATTTACATTTTTTGGCATATAAGCATCCTTATTCAAGAGAGTTGGAAATTTGGTGTTTCATCCTGGGATACTAAGTACTTAGTTTTGCATGTTGTAGTGGAATAAAAAACACATCAATAGGTTGTTCAGTGTTATGTTTATCTTTTCCATTTCTCTTCCTATTACTGTGGTGACAAGGCCATAAAGTGATGCCCAAGAGGTTCTATTGTTTTAGTTGGTAAGTGTTAAGTTTCTCTAGCATGTCCAGGGCTTGAAGATTTGCGAGAAATGTGATCTGGATCCTGCCATTGTTTTTAATTTTAAATGTAAGCTTTGTATTCTTCAAACTTTGAAAATGTTGAAGTGGAATGATATCAAAATAAAGAACACGGTATTACAGTGCCATATATACTTTTTATCATGCCTTTGACACACAAATGTAAGTCTATTCTGTATTACTAGTAGCATCTACAACTTAAGAAGTTCAGAATAATAGTGTGCTGTGCTACGAACGATATTTATCATAAAGTTTGTTCACGAGGAAGACATTTGTAAATATTTGTTTTAAGCATGATCAATTCAAATATCAAACCAATGAGTGTTTGCATACAAAATCTGACATTTTAGGGTTTAGAAACAATAGGAGGTCCTTTCCAGACACAAGAAAATGAAAGATAACATGTTAGCTTTGGCTTCAGCAACTAAAGAAATTAAATTATTTTCTAAATGCATTCATTATGAAAACAATATAAGAGATTAGGTTATTCGGGAATCCTCAAAAATCTCCTAGACAAGAATTCAGATTATCTTAAAAATGCTGCTTTTCATTTACATTTCGAAAGAAGAGAGATTTCCAACAGTACAATAGTTTTCTGAATTTCCTTACCATACATCAAAATAATCTATGTATGCCTGAGCAATAAATATTTTTTAACAAATCAGTCCAACAAAGAGGCAAGTCGTATTCTCATATTATCCAATTCTGAGCCCTCTTTCTACCTTGCTCTGTCAGGATCATGATGCACTATTTCCTCCAGAAAATAATACAATCACCATTGGCCGGCCTAGATTTCTCTGTCTAAACATAATGGTCCCACTTTGTTTGATGACTCATCAATTGACAACACCACATTAAATGTCATCCAGAGTTTCCAGATGACTTGCTACCATTTCGGCCAACTGTCTTCACTGTCATGTGAGTTCTATCATCTACTTAGAAATGGGCTAGTAGGTGTTCATTTAATGTCCTATTCTAGACTCTAGTAGTTTTGCTTCACCGCCAGCATGTTACAACTCACATCTACCAGATTTTGCAATAAAATTTGGTACTTTTTTTCCTTGGGAAGGAAGCTTCAGATTGAAATGCTTGACTGAATTGGATCACTTGTTTCTCAAAATTGCAATTTAAGTTGTATTATTTGATATGAAACACTAGCAATTTTGATTCTTAAATTCATTGCAGAAAATATTATAATGAACAGAACTTCAAGAGAAGTAAAATCTAGTTCGAATAATTTCTTGATAGTTATGGCTAGTTGTTATTTAGTTGTTTCATGGGATATTTACTAAGTTCCATGTTTCATACATTATTACATGAATTTATTTCACAGTGAAAATATTATTCTGAATAACAAATATTGAAGATTTTTGTAAATATAGTTCGAGGTGCTGATGTCATGTTGTATCAGGTAACCTTGTATCGAGGAGGGTTGGTGACTTCAGCATTATCATTTATAGTGGCTGGTTCAACGGCCTTTCTCCCAGACAATTCTTTTGCAAAGGCCCTCTTGCAACAGAATCTTGATACATGTTATGCACTAGGAGCTGGAAGCCTAGGCTTATCATTAGTTTTGATTCACATTTATGTTACTCCAATTAAGCGAACGCTTCAAATATTGTGGGCATTGGGTTTGCTTGGATCTCTGGCTACATCTCTTAACCTTGCTCAGCCTGCAGGGGAAGGGTTGGTGGAATATGTTATAGAAAACCCTATTGCAGTGTGGTTTGTTGGGCCCCTCTTTGCATCACTGACTGGCCTTGTCTTCAAAGAAGGTATAAACGTATTTCATTTTTTATTTGACTCATGCAACATCTCATTTCTTCCTTAGAACATTTTTAATATCCTTCAAATTATTGATGGACTGTGAGCTTTGAAACTTTTGAATCATAGGCTAATACTATTCATTGTTTTAAATCCACGGTTTCTGAGTTTTTGACATTTCAATCTCATTTCTTCAATTTCTTCCATTAATTATAAAGTTATATGAGAAACTGTTATTTTGGAATTTCTTCTTTATAATTGCTCAGTGCACTGATGCGTAAATCTACATCTCTCTAGGAAATTTTTGGACATAATAGCTGTGAAGAATTGTGCTTACGGCTTTGTTTTGACTCTGCCAATAAAATGGTATTTACTATCAGCTTGTTATCTGTAAAACTGATTTACTTTTATATGCAGGTTTGTGCTATGGAAAGTTGGAAGCTGCTGCTTTGACATTTGTTATCCCCACATTACTGCTTGGTCATTTGGTATGGTATTCTTTGGCATTTTAGTTTCCTGTCCTGTCAGAAGTTTGATTGGGCCTTTAAGCTTGATGGCAACCTGCCAAATAAGAGCTCCAATAATATTTTTTGGAAATTAAGGATGCTATATAATCCATTAGAGCAGAAGTTTTCATATAGTCTAACTGGAGGAGTCTCAACTTTCAAGAGTCAATGCTAGTTACAGATTATTTACATTATAGCTGCAGCAGCACTTGCTGAGAAGTAAATGAATTTTATTAATCAAAATAGTCAATCACAAATATTCAAGAATCCAAGGGTATATCATATTAGCTACAAGATGTCAGAGAAGGCAACATATTTATTCCTTTCTTATTGGCTCATCCTTAGAAACCCACTAGAGACTTGCAAGAGAGCACATAAACCAGACAACTAAAATCTTAGAGATATCTTTTATGTTTATTTGATTTGGTTTGTCACGAGTCTCACTGTCCTTGGGGTCCTTGGCTTCCACAATGTGAGCACCATTGTGGATTATTCAGTGCATTTGATGCCTCAAGCCATTTATTTCATTTCTGATGTACAATAGGATAATGGGCGTGAGATTGTTTCTAATTTGTGAAGAGGTTCTCAAGAGCAGAAGTTTGCAATTGGAGCTCCGGATGAAACAATACTATATCTGGGTTGCAATTGCCTACATGAGAGTTTCAGATTGTGGAGGAGGAGAATCTGCATCTGAAGACATTAAGAATTTGGATTAGCTCATCACTCAGTGTGCTCATTTTCATAACTTAGCTCCACATTAACATTGTAGGATTTATTGTGCTCTGCTAATGATTACTTGGACGTTGAAAAGAAGGCCTTAAATATCAGTATTACATATGGACAAGTTCTGTGTTCCCATTTATTTATATACTGAACTCAAATGTTTTTTCTTTTCTTTTTGCAGACAGGACTTATGGATGATAATACAAAGTTGGGGCTTCTTGGAGTGTGGATGGCCCTTTTTGTGGTATTTGCATCTAGAAAGTTCACACAACCGATCAAGGTAATTAGCATGGTTTGTGAGTTTTAACAATGGGAATCTGACTGTAAAATCAAGCTTGTGGATGACGCTCTGATCAAATTAACCTACATTTATGTACCTACATTTATACATAAGTCTAGTTTTGTTATATTTGAAAATTTCATCTATTTTGATTGTTTTGTACAGTACAAGTTGGTCTGATGGTGAAGGCTTCAGTATTCCATACTGGAAACAACACATTTGAAACTAGATGGGTATAGGGTTGTACATGTCGTTGAACAATATATAAAGTGAATTTAAACATGCACTCTCCTCTTGTCGAATGCTTGCATGAAGGGTTTCATGTACATAAACTTATTTTTGTCATTGGATGAGCTCATTATCTTAGTTATTGTTGCATTTGTCAGTAATGGCCATTTTGATGCTGCAGGATGATATAGGTGATAAGTCGGTTTTCATGTTCAATGCGAAATCAGATGAGGAGAAAGCAATTTTCCTGCGTCAACAGGAGGAACAAATTGCTCAAAGGGCCTCAAAGGATTTGTAAGAATATGTATGTGGATAGGGACCTTGTTGGAAAAATAACTGTCTTGGTACTGTGGGAGTTCCTCACATTGTGTGCTTCTAAAAGTAAAGGCAAATCTGATGTATTAGGTCTTGGCTTAGCTAGTATGGCATGGTGGTGTGTCGGAGCCCATTTATATGAACTAGGAATTTTTTCACTTGACCTTATATGTATAATATTGTTCAAAAAATTCACTTAAGTTATATCAAATTTTAAATACAACCATTTGGAGAAGCTTCTTGTATGCAACCCTTTTTGAGTTATTCGAAAAGAACAAGTTAGAATAATCTTGAGTAGAAAACTCTTGAGAATGAATGATACCAAATATATATATATATATAGATATATATATATATATATATATATATATATAGAGAGAGAGAGAGAGAGAGAGAGAGAGAGAGAGAGAGAGAGAGAGAGAGAGAGAGAGGGGGCGCAATACACAAAGGAAAAGATTGGTGATTCCTAATCTATCAAGTCTCGTGTCTGAAATGTCATGCCTTGTATTGTCACATAAAGTTCTATCCTATTTATATTTTAGTTTGATATTGATAAAAAATGGGATTTGTTCAAGGCGTAAGTTCAACAATCTAGGGAATGATTAGTAATACACAGTTGTAAGAAATGACCAAGAGACAAACTTATCACCATTAGCTAGATGCCACAAGCCTATAGTTGCTTACCACTCTTTAAAGAGATTAATTTGGACTTCAAAAGTGATACCCATGGGGTTATTTAAGTACACAATTCTCCAACTTTGGTCATGCTTTTGGCTTTGGTGTGTTTAACAAGGCCCTTGTTAAGCATTTTGTAGCGCTATCCACATAATACACAAAGGAAAAAAGGGGTGATCCCAATCTATCAAGTTTCATGCCAAATAAAGTTGTCTTGAATCGTTGGATAAGTTTCTATCATATTTATATTTTATTTGGATATTGATAAAAAAATGGGATTAGTTCAAGGCCTAGAATTCAACAATCTAGAGGGGGATTAGGAAACAAAACTAAAGGAAACGACCAAGAAATAAGTTTATCACTATTTACCGGATGCTATAAGCCTATTGTCGGTTACCATTCTTGTATTGAAAATTAACTTGTACTTAAGAAATGATATTCATTGGGTCATTTGCATGAGTGGAAGGTTCTCCAACAATGGTCATGATTTTGACTTTGGTGCATTTTAGTGCTCTTGTGAGAAAATACCACTTCTCTTTTGTGTAGCTCTCCTTGAAGGACATAGAGAGTGGTGGGAGCAATCTCGATTATTACTATAACTAGTAGATTTCATAATTTCTTCATACATCTTCCCAATTTTCTTACATTTTAAGGAATTTTGTCTCAATGTTTTCAAAATTTGTAGAAGGCTACAAACTTCTTAAACTAAATTTTTTCATCCTCTTACTCTCTTTTTGAATATATATTTTTAATTCAAATGCAATTCTTTCAATATCCTGTATCCCTAGGTTGGTGGTATGCATTTGAGCAAGAAACCAAAAGGGTGGTATCAAACTAATGATCACATGCGTAGTAATCGATACAATTTTGTGAGAATGTTGAGATAAAAGTTCCTTCCATTAATTTTACTAAACTCATTTTCCATTTACATATGAAAAAATAAATAATTTGATTTTAAAAAAAAAAAAATCAATTATTGACCTAAATATTAAAAAAATGATAGAATCTAATTAAAAGAGATAAATAATTTAACTATAGTCAAAATTGACAAAAACAAGGATAAATCCAAGTTGAGTGAAAATTTGAGTTTTGCATAAATAATTAACTCAACTATGCATAAATTGAAAATGCAAGTTAACTAAAGAATGCATAATTTTAAAAAGAGATAACGTTGTTAACTAAGCTCTATAAATTACATCAATATGTTAACTCCATTATCTTCTATAATTACTCTAAAATGATTGGTTAATTGTTCTTTCACCTCTTAAAGCTACTGATCAATTGGAGGTGAATGCTTTAAAACTCAACTTTAACTCACCTTTGGAGGCATCTCAACCGCTCATCTCAATCAATCTTAACCATTGGTTATCTTGGGCTTTCTACAAAATTAGGGCCCCTTTCCTCATTTTTCATGTGAAATTGAAAAGTAAAATTATTATGCTTGTTTTTCTCTAGAGATAGTGTGCATCACATTTTTGAGAATCAATTATTTTGCTCATATTAGCTTAATTTGCATATCATTTAGATTATCATTCATGCTTTTATACTTGGATCATTGATAATCTCATATAGATTAACTCATCAATATTGCATAGAAAATATCAAAAAATAAGATTAGTTCACATATGTTCAAATCCTTCATTTCAATAGCATCTATAGGCACTGATAGCTTGAAAAATCTAAGAGCAATTTTACTTGTGTTCAATGGGAGGCAACAAGTCGAATTATCATAGTTTTGTGCATTCAATTATTTGATTATTTGATTTATTTAACCATGAACGTAATGCCTTATTGAAGGGTTGTGTTGCAACTGCATGACTAATTTTCGCATGCACATTTCTACCACCCATTGAGGGGCTTGATTTTTTGATTTTTGACCTCATTTCATCAAATTTTTATTTAATTTTTTTTTCATACAATTTTCCAAATTGTCATATAGGATTTGGAGAATCTTTGTAAGAGCATTTGCAAGTTTACATATTGTCATAGTAGGAAAGATTCTGACTTGTACAAGCCTTTGCAAGTTGGTATTTTTTGTACAGGGGTTGATTGCAACTCATACATGCATTTGCTAAAAAGGAAAATTATTGTTTGGTCAACCATATTGTCATATGAGTTTATGGTGAAAATTACAAATTATCATTTCGTTTTTAGAGAGCAAGATTTTAGGGTTTCAAATTAATTTTTTGATTATTACTGATGCTAATCCTTGTTTGTTCTTTTGTTCTGTGATCTTGTTGGTGCAACATAAATATATTGTGTAGGACGCTTGGTGAATACTAGCATTTACAAACTTTTGATGGATTTGTGTGGCAAGTTGCCTCAAATTTACAAGCAAACATTATGTCTTCTTTACTGCTTTTCATTTCTAGGCATCTTAAGAGGTTTATCTATTTCATTTGGTTTGGTGTTAGGGGAGTATGCTCTTTGGCCATTTGGGTCTAATCAGAAACGTAGAAGCATCAAATTGATCATGTGTAATAAACTTGGTTAATTAACGATACTAGATTTCTCTTGTTTGTTTTGAAGAAGTTAGAGGATAGGAGAGTATACTCTTGGCCATTTCGATCCAATTAGAATCAATCCAGACTCTTGAAACTTTTCTAGTCTTGTACAGTCTCTTGTAGCGAGCTTGCCACTAAGGGAAAAATCTTGTGGGAACGACTCAAGTAGGAATAGGGGGACCTGAACAATCCAATTCACTATAATCAAATGCCTCCTATTGAGATGACAACCTTGAGGGGTGTAGTTATTCTATTATGCTTACTTTGGTGAGTGTGTGGGGCTTTGTGGTCTTAATCTTATTTACAAGTCTACCCTCAACCTCACCCTTGTACTTGTAGGGCACTCTTTTGTGTACTATGACGAAATATACTAATATTTGTGTAGGGTTGAGAGGTCAAAATCTCGTTTATGAAACTATCTTATATTTGAGCACATGCGGGGTTGAAAGACCTTAATCCTACTTGTGAGACCACAGGGTATAGTTGTGAACAAAACACTTACTAAGAACTCTAAGATAGATGCTACTTGGAACACCTCTGAAAGTCTCATAATCTATGCGCATGGATCGATCCAAGTGGTTTCTACGATCTCTCAAAGACTTTACATTCACTATATGTACTCCACATAATGCAACATGAATGTGGCATCAATAGATCTTCGCTATTGAGGATATCTGCTATTACAAAATCCCCAACTTGTCAGTTCTTGTGAGATACTTAGTGTGGGAAAGGGTTTTGAGACCAAGCCAATTTCATTTGGTAGAATTGTGTTTGATTATCTTCGTTTGTGCCATACCAGTGAAAACATTCTTGAACATATACACGACGTCATTTGATCGTTGAAAGTCAGACATCCACATGCTTTTTATTACACAAATTTGCTTTGTCCTTTGTGGAATTGTTTGAGACTATTGCTTGTATCACCATCTTTTGTCAAATCTGTCCATTGATGTGCTTGAAATTGATCTTAGAACATTTTCGGTCAAAATTTTCGCAAGATTTGTACAAACTATCAAAATCTAAAAGCCATCATTGTGGTTGTCTAAAATTGTTGTACAAGTATTTTGTATAGGTCATGCTCTTGCTAAACTATCGTATGGTGACCCTAATTTTATCGTCGAAGAGATATGAATTTTTCATATGAGCATATGTTAACTAATTGGTGAAAATTTGTCAAAATTTGCAAACTTTCATCTGAGACTAGCATTTTGTCATATGAGACCTACATATTGTTGTACAAGAGAGCATTTTGTTGTACGAGACCATAGGAAAATCACAAAACATAGACCTATTTTAACCTAGATTTGTACTCTGTTAGAGCTATTCACTTTCTAAGATTGATTTGCACCTTCTATTGCTTTTAATAGTAAAATGGAACTAAAATCTATAAACCAAAAACATACCAAACGATTAATGATCTTAATTTGTGTATGAACTTGTCTCATTTATCAGTCATACCTACTATTATATATTGTGTTGACTATACTTGTTGATGTGAGAGTCATTATCTAAGCTATTTAGCCATTACTTTGATGACTCATACCTTGTTCAACATCACCTCCTGCTATCATCAAACCAACGAACTTTGAGAAACAATCAAACATAGTTTAGGTATGATTATCTTGCTATGAATCACTCATTAATACATGTTCAAATAAGAAGCACTCAAAAATCCTCTCGAGAAAGATATAGGAAAGGAAAAAATCCAAAATGAGCAATAACTTTTTCTACATCTAGTGACGAATCATCCACACGATCACTATCGTCTAAAAGACATCAATACATAAAGAGAACTTGGTATTGAGACTATAAGAAAGAATCAAACTCTCTATTTCAACAATAAGACACTGATAAAATCTTTGACAGTTCATCACTTGAATCTTAATAGATTACTAGGAGCTAAAATCCAACTCTTGAGAAGAACACACTGAAATCCTAGCACCCACATCTACAGTAAACATGTTTGAACAACACCAAGAAAATGAGGAGTCTTGAAGATCCTCTTAAGAACAAAAAGACACCAATTCCTTGGAAGCTCATCTAGTGGGTCTCCTATTAATCCAAAAGATATCAATAAGTGTCATAAAGACAAATAATTCCATAAAATGATGTAACTTTTGATGAAAGAGGAAAAATAAAAATATTTCCTTGAACTTGCTCTAGAAGGAGCCAAATTGCCACCCCACTTTAAAGTGGAAACTATCACTAAAGAGGAGGAAACTCCTATGTCTATCCTAACTAAACAAATCAAAATGTTGCAAGCTCAAATGCAAGAAATGGTGAAGGAGAACAACAAACCAACTATTAAATACTCATTGGATGCCATTTATCTATTTCCTTTTGATAAGGACCTATTCATGCCTCCTTTCCCTAAATGGGTAGAGATACTTAAGTTTGACAAATACTGGGTACCCACAAGACCATCTTTGAGAATTTTCTTCTTTATGTATCGAGTTTATGCATGATCAAACACATCTTATGTATTTGCTTCCACAAAGTTTGGGTGGAAAAGCCAAAAATTGGTTCTCTAGATTACCCATGCGTATTAAAACCTTTGATGAACTTTCTATGCTATTCTTGCAACAATATGCATACAACTTACTGTATGCACCCTAAAATGGTCGCCTAGACTATGGGCCCTATTATTTAATTTATCAATTATCAAATTTCTTGAATCAATGGTTTGCAATATTTTATTAAATCAATTCAAATCAATTTCCTTGATCAAATTCAATTTGTTTTATTTCTAAGGTTGATCATTCTATCCTAAGTCTTATTTTAAAAGAACTTGCTCTCTTTTAATTAAATAAAATAAGTTTCCGTTTAATTAAAAGAAAACCTCTCTTTTAATTAAATAGTTCATCCACATTTAATTAATTAAGAGAAAAACCTCTCTTTTAATTTAATTAAATATTTCCTATTTAATTAAAAGAACTTGCTCTCTTTTAATTAAATAAAATAAGTATCCATTTAATTAAAAGAAAACCCCTCTTTTAATTAAATAATTCATCTACATTTAATTAATTAAGAGAAAAACCCCTATTTTAATTTAATTAAATATTTCCTATTTAATTAAAAGAACTTGCTCCCTTTTAATTAAATAAAATATCCCACTTAAATCTCTTTTTGATGAAAAAGGAGTTAAAACAAATAAAAAATTAAATAAATCTTTTATCTACACTTAATATGGGACTTATCTTCATCCTCTCTCCACTTTCTTCTCAACCACTCCACTTTTCTCATTGGTAGATCTTTATTTCACATGGATCATTATTTCTCCACGCTTGACTAAATCTTTTTCCTCTCAATATAAATCGTCCAATCTTCTTTATAAGGGAGAGCCCTCTCCTCATTTTTGAGACACCCATTATTATGCTATTGTTATGTTGTAGGTTTGGAGAGTGATTTTTGAAGAAGGAGTTTTGAATATTAAAGCTTTTGTGGAGAACTTCTATCTTCTTGTCTCATTCTCTCTTGCATGCATGGCTTCCATCATCATGATCCATACTTTGATTTTCATGTTAGCTTAGATCTTGCATTGAGAGATTAGATCTTGCTTTCATAGATTAGATCTGCATTGTTATATCTTTTCATAGATTATATTTCATTTCTTGCATTGTTTTGCATTGTTATCATTTAGATTAGTTTTTCATTTCCATTTGCATGCATATCAGATCATTGAATCTCTTGTTTCGTGGTGTACTTGCATGGGCACAAACTAGGTCAGACTGAGGGCCTCCATTACAAACCCCTGCACTCCATGAATAGGGAGCTATGAGTCACCATTCGAGACCTCATTTTTGAGAAATCTTGAATATAATGACTTATAAAAGTGTGCCCACATTTTATGCATACATTTTTGGCGCCCTAGTGTCATGAGTGGTGTACATGGTCTTGATTGTCTAAACCAGTTACCAGTAAATGTTGCATTCACGTGAGCACTAGAAGGCTCACCAATGTGATCATCATGTTGGGCTTCCTCTTCTTAGATCCAATTTTCAATTTTTTTTGAAATATTTTTGATATTTTATGATTTTTCATGAAAAATTATTTTTGAGAGTAAATTAACATATTTTTTAGAAAAATTTACAGTTTCGAAAAGATCTCAGAATTTTAAACAGAGTTGGTTCTTTGTGTTTCAATTTTAGAGGTCATATTAGGAGTCAATAATTCAATTTGCAAAAATCGGTCTGTTTTAACAAAATGACTCCCTATGGCACAAATTAAAAGATATTTTCAAAATTCTGACATTTTTGGAAAGCTCTCTCATTTTTGATAGGGGTCACTTTTCTGTATTTTGAGTTTTGGATCTGAGTTCATATCATATAGATCCAATCTTTATGACTAGGTCAAAAATCAATTGAAAAAAATGGCATTTAATGAATAGCTTGCATTTAATTTTTACAATGAATCAATGCATGATGTGAGCTTTCATTTGGGTTACTTGCTAATTATTATCACTCTTAAAAATCAAATTTTTAGATCTAACTCTAGTTTTGCATGAGTTGACATATATTGCATATCTTGTGTTTGCTTGTTTTGTTTGTTTCTTTGTTCATTGCGAGCGAGCGCTCAAGCGTAAACAAAAGGTACAATGTAATGGCCCTTACTTTAAAGACAGTATTAAATTGAGACAATTCATTAGATACCTGTATTAAAAGTCTGAACTGCACTATAGGGAGATGATGTACTAAGGAATCTACCAAGACTGGGCATGCGACTGTCAAATGGTTAATGGTGTAATATCTCAAATAATTCACCAATGGGCTTTAATGTAACAATGCCAGTGATTCCAACAATATTCAAGAACATTTATTTAATGAATAAATCTGGGTCAGAATAATCCAATTTAGATTACATGACAGAGTCTGTACATAACATTAAGAACCTGGATTTTTATTGCCCGCTGTTTGAGTGAGGTTGTTAGGATTGTAATCGATTCAGGTTTTTCTTCCCCTCCAATTTCGGACTGTAGCTGGTACCGCTGAATCAGTCATATATTATTCATTTTTAGCCTGCCATTCAATATCTCTGAACTGATGCGCTTTTCATAATTTGCACCCCCCTTTTAAAAATGATCCGACCTGCGTCCGCCTAGAATGGGCAAGTGAAATGCGTTAAGTCTTAATATGGGTGACTTGTGATTTTAAATATTTTTTAATACTCCACGCGATGTTGTAGGAAACGTCAGAATTGTTAATTAGGGTAAAACGCTGCTCCAATCCGAATGCTTTCTTGTTCAGTCACCAAAATGCTTGAAGAATGAAAGGAATGAGACCCCTCGACTTGCCCCTGGTCCGCTCCTCCACAGTCTGCTTTCCTGCCAGCTTAATACATTTTTTTTAATATTCATCCAATGCTAAACCTGGTGGGAACTGAACCGTCCAGGTTCAAGGAAGTCCATATACAATTCATGTACAATTTCGACCAGATTTGGGAAATTTATAACTGCGATTTCGTTCCCAGTTTCCTTCACAATTCTCCAATTCAACAATAGTTAGCTGCCTCCTCCAAATCCAAAATTTGGTCTTAAGCCACAGATTTCCACCCTGATGAGATGACTGTAATGCCACCTCCCGTTTTGCAATAATTCGGGTGATATCCCAAACCATCAAAATTGCTTATCAATGGGAGTTTTCGTTCCCAAAGATAATTTGAGAATTTGCAGACCAAATGACTACAAATTGCTCCAACTGAAGAAGAAGTAGAATCCACAAACCCACTTGCTTCAAATGGGTGCCTCTTGTCCTCTATTTATTCACTTTTTGAGAAGTCGCTGGAAACTTTCAAAACAACTTATTATAATAACTTATTATAATGTATTTATTATTAATTAACTTTATAAAATTAAATAAATAACTTTATAAAGTTAAAGTACAATCAATTTGACATTAAATAAGTAGGCCCCACTTACTAGATAATAACTTTTTTGAGAGCAAGAAAGCAATCATCTGTTAACAGAATGACTCTCTTTCCAAACTCATTTGCCTACGAGATTCAATGATAGGCAAATCCCTGGTAGAAGTTATGTCGCTAGAAAGGGGACATGACATACAAAAAAGAAAAGACACATTGCAAGGATTACCAGGTATTTTGTTTGATCTCTAAAACATTTAGATTTGGAATTAAAATTAAACCTCTCATGTGTTTGGCTTTAGTGTTTTACATGCTTTCATAAAACACATTTCAATTGATGCTCTTAATGGGAAATGAATGAACATAGATTTGCTTTCATATAAGTTTGTGTAAGTGAATGCTTGTGTTTAAACCTTAAGTAATTCTTGGTTCCAATATCAAATATCTCATTAAGTGATTGAGGGCATGGATTCATTCCTTGTTTACATAGGGAGTTGAATGCACCACTTTGTGAACTCACTCTATGTTTACTTGGAAAGTTAAATATTCTATTGTTCAACCTTTTTTCATTTGTGAGTAGTATTGATTAGCAGTCTTAGATTACTTGTGATTGATCTAGATTGCTATCTTGGGTTATTGGACTCGCTAATCCGCTGGCCCCTCCTTTCCACCATGTGGTTGCAAGATCAACACCACATTAAGGGGGAGGGGTCTATAGGAAAGAAGCGTTAATTGCTCCACTAGGCAACCCTGTTGTGCTTTTTGGAACTCACTTGTTTTCTAAGGTGTGGACTCACTTTGAGTTGGTGTGAAGAGTTAAATGTTCCACTTTTGGACACTTTGAGTTGGTGTGAAGAGTTAAGTGTTCCACTTTTGGACTCACTTTGAGTTTGTGTGAAGGGTTAAATGTTCCACTTTTGGACTCGCTTCACATTCTCTTGAAGGGTTAAATGTTCCACTTTTGGACTCGCTTCACATTATCTTAAAGGGTTAAATGTTCCACTTTTGGACTCACTTCACATTTACTTGAAGAGTTAAGTGTTCCACCTTTAGTGCTCTAAATACTTTTGATAGTGAATTACTTAGTTTTTATTTCTAGGAGGCTTGCTTGGGGATTTCATCACCCCTTGGGATGACCTCAACTCATGTGTTCTGGCGGAGTATAAATATCGAGAGGTGAATCCAAAGACACGTGTCTCTTGGGAATTGAGTTTGATATCACTCCTGGCTAAGCCTTAAAGAACTTTATACCTTTGAGAAGTGAAGGAGGAGATTTGGGTTACTGTCTCCCCCTGGCTGTGTGATTTTGGATTCTTCTCATCTACGGATTTGGGCCTCACGTACCTTGTGTATATTGAGGACTCCTTTTAGAAAGCCACGTATATCCTTGTAGACAACTTGATAAGGTGTTGTTGTGTTCTAAGTGCCTGCTAAAACATTGTCAATAACATACACAAGTAGAACCTTTAAGGAGCAGAAATACTGTCACTATACTTGTTCATGCGCAAGGTTGCTTTGCCCCTTGCTCATTGTTTGAAGACTATTTGCTTGAAATCCCTATTTGCTATCTTGTGTGCTTGGTTCATGATAAAGAATCTATTGATACATCTAGTTGGATATTTAAAATGAACAAAATCTAAGTTCTTGAGTTGAGACTTTACGATCGAATAACTTTGTTATCCCATTATTTCTAGTCTCCCTAGGTTGGTCCTATTTGGATTAGACTACTTACCCCGTTTGTTAGAAGCCTTTTTGCACCTTAGGTTATTGTGCTTTAACCTCTTGAATTAGTAGTCATTGATTTCACAAGAGATCTTGTTTGGAGTTGGTGAGTTAGAAATCGTCCTTGTTGAGAAAGATATACACTTGGATCCTTTGATATTACACTTGGAGAGTCTTAGTAATCTCTTGTCCATTCACTTTAATAATTTTTTTTTAAAAATTATTTATAATTTGGGTAAATCGTTCTCTTGGTCCATATGTGCTAGGGTATTCACCCAAATTTGTGAGCACCTCTATGGCAGTGTTGGTTTATGCCTATTGCAAAATTCTATCTTATCACATCTCTTTTGGACAAGTTAGTGCTTTTACTATCCTAGTTTGGTACCAATGTTTCTTAGGGTTATCCTATCAATTAGTACCTTTTCTTTCATGCCGATTACAAGATATCAAGTAGATCAAGGAAAGCAACCTCAAGTTGTCTTTAAACAATTATCTTTAGTTAAAACTCATAGAAGACATAAGGGAAAGAAACCCGTGTCTATTCAGTCACCTGAGAGTATTCCAGAAGTTTTGTGTGACCCTAGTGGTGATCTTATTGAGTTGAGTACACCATTAGCATCACCTCATTTAGCTATGGATATGAGTTTTACAAGAGCTCCATACAAGAAGAATCAAAGTAGTGAGTATAATGTTGACCTTTTGAGTGGTGATCTCACTCGTGGAAGTAGACCAACTTCACTCCTTATTGAGGATAGGTATTTGGGTGCACATCAAAGGGAAGAGAAAAGTAAACGTTATGCATATCAAGAAGAGGAAGCCCAACATGATGATCAAATTGGTGAGCCTTCTAGTGCTCGCGTGAATGCAACATTTACTAGTAACCGGTTTAGACAATCAAGACCATGTACACCACTCAAGACACCTTTAGGTTATGCAAGTGGAAGACTCAAAGCAATTGATCATGAAAGAAAAGCCCTTCTAGAAGAACAAGCTAAGAAGGAAGAACAATTTCAACGCCTAGAGGAAGAAAGGCAAGTTATTATTGAGATGGAAAGAAAATCCCGTCAAGAAGAACAAGACTTTTTCAAGACTTCACAACTTGACAATCAATTCAACAATGTGCACATTGGTGGTGGAAACAACTCTGCCCCACCTACCCCTCCCAAGACTCCACAAAGTGGGAGATATTCAAGAACATCGTCACAATCTCCTGCTTCTAGAGGAAGGCAAACTTCAAGACATGATTATTATAGGAGACCAACATCTCCTAGAGTTTCAAGAAAACCTTCACAAAAAGCTCATCATGGTTCACAATATGGAGGTGGTAGCTCCAAATTTGAATATAATTCTTATGATTTCATGGCTATACCACAAGATCCACATTTTCAGCAACGTATGGAAGCATATATGGACCAAAATAGAGATGCATGCTTTCAACGTTTAATCAACAAGGGTGCTAAGGTCCCTTACAACTTTGATGTGGATAAAAAGATTCAAAAGCATGATCCTTCCATGAAAGAAGAAATTTATGAATTGAAGAAACAAATGAAGCAAATATTAGCACCCAAGAGTTCTTTTTCATTTGATTCAATTTGTCCAAATCCTTTTGATAAGAGTGTTGACATGAAAGATTTTCGTAGAAAAGTTGAGATCCCCCAATATGATAAATATGATGGAAATGGGGATCCAAATGATCATGTGTGTTAGTTCTATACTATGAGTTTTGAGTTTCATCATGAGGACTCATATCTTATGAGATTATTTCCAAGGAGTCTTAAGGCTCGAGCCATGGAATGGTTTACCAATATAACTCCTCATGTTAAGACATTCCCTGAGTTAATTCAAAGATTTGTTCAACACTTTTCATACAATCTTTCACGATGTGTCTCACTATTGGACTTATGTCACACAAAGAAAAATCAAGGAGAACCCCTTGTTACTTTCTTGCAAACATGGAGACGACAATGCTCTCGTTATTCTAGGACTATTCCTGAGAAAGAAAAGATTGAAATCCTCATTAGTAATATGGTTCCTGAGATGAAGTATGAAGTTAAGAAGATGGTTTTTTAATCCTTTGATACCATGATTGAAGCTACATTTAGAATTGAGGATTTTTTGAGAGAGCAAGGTATTTTGACAAAAAATGGAAACAAAAACAATAATGGTCATAATAAAAACAACAACAAGGATAAAGGAAAGAACATAAATTGGAATAAGAAAAAACAAGTGGTCAATGATGGAGTTGTGGATTCCTCAAACCCTAAAGACCAAGTTCTCCATTTGGCTAGTGCTAATCAACAGAGTAACAAACCAAGATATCAAGAAAGGTCTAAAGGAGAGAAACGTAACTTTACACAATTAAGTGAGACATATGAAGAGATATTCACAAAGCTCCTTGCATGTGATCTTGTGCACCCTTATGATGCTGCAAAGTTCTACATACCTGAAGTTAAGCCATGGTGGTGGGATGAGAAGGCTTATTGCAAGCTTCACAATGGCATTGGACACAATATTGAAAAATGTGGGAGATTCAAGCATATTGTTCAAGATCTTATTGAGAATGGAAAACTTAAAATAGATGGACTAAATACCAATGCTGATCACACAGCATTCAAAGAGCCTTTGCTCAAGTATGAGAAAGAGGAAGCTTCCCAATCTAAGAATGGCAGGGCTGCAATCAATTATACTTATACAAATGCAGAAAATGTTGTCAATATGCTTGAGGTTGTAGAAGAAAGTGTCAACATGATGGAAGATAAAGATCCCAATGGTTATAATTTAAATTTGAACTCTCCTACCTTTGGTGAAAAACCTATTTTGGTGCTAAGGGGTGCTCACTCTAGAGAGTTATCTCAAAGTCCCCTTGTCATTAGAGGACCCAATTCAAACCAGTCAAGTAAACCTAAGCAAGTGTCTTCCCAAAGTCTCAATGTTGATACGTGAAGTCAAGGTCCCCTTGTTATCAAAGGACCTAGTTCAAAACAACCAAGTAAGCCAAAACAAGTGCTATACAAGAATGTTCCTTCAAAACTTGTGGTTAATCCCAAGTCAAATTATAATCTTGTTGATCAATTGCAAAGAACTCATGCTCAGATTTCAATCTTTGAGCTTTTAGAGTTGTCTCGGAGACACAAGCAGGTCCTTGAGGATGCTTTGCACATGGAAAATGCCCCCAATAATTTAGACATTGATCAATTCCAGAACATGGTCAATCATATTGCAAGCCTTCATTATCTTTCCTTTTCAGAGGAAGATGATAAATCTTTGAGCCATCTACACAATCTTGCCCTTCATAATGAGGTTATGATACATAGGACCCGTGTTAGGTGTGTGTTGATAGATGGAGGTGCTGGGATTAATATTTGTTCTTTGAGTGTTTTGAAGACATTGGGTTATTTTGAACATGTTATTTATAGAAAAAGAAAGATTACTATCAAAGCTTATGATGATGCAAAGAGAAGTTCAAAGGGGTTGGTTGTCCTTCCTTTTAGGATTGGCCTTGTGGAAAAAGATGTTTTATTCCAAATAGTTGATGTTGGACCCCTTGCATACAACATTTTGCTTGGTAGACCATGGATTCATGATATGCAAGCAGTACCATCTACTTATCATCAGTGTGTTAAGTTTCCATACAATGGAACAAAGATATGTATTCCTGGGGATAACACTTTGTCTATCAACTTGATTTCAGCAAGTGCTCATGTTCCCCTTAATAGACAAGCAGATGATTTTAATGTAGTTTTAGTTGATTGCAAGAACAAGTTTAAGTCCATAGACCTTGGCATGGGGGGATATCAACTTAACTCCCTCGCTGCATTACCAATTTCATCTAGGTCTTATGGTAAACCTTAACAAGAGATGAAACCTTCCTCTTCAGCTATGACATTATTTGACACATTTGTACGGTCATCAGTGCCCATTCAAGATGAGAAAGAAGATGTGGTTGTTAAAGATTGGATTTATAGAGAAGAGAAGTATATGCACAATGAAGATTTCACTCCTTCACCTAATGCTTATGGAAGAGGGTATTCTTTTGTTAAGAAAATGGGTTATCCTAGACATGGTCCTCTTAGTAATAGATTGGATGCTAGAGCTGAACCCCTTGATCATCAACTTTTTGGATGCAAGTCTAAGAAGTTAGTTGGCCTAGGGTATGTGGATCACAGTAAGAATGTTGCTTCTATCCTTGATAAGTTAGATAGTGAAGAAGAACAAGAATACATACATAATTTAGAAAACCAACAAAATATGTGTGAAGATTGGGTCTCTTCTACTAATCTCCTTTGGGGAGATTTAGATAATCTAGTATCTCATGAGACTGTTGCCAATTTAGAACAAGAAAGTGTGAGTCTTGATAGTATCGAAGCTTCCACATCCAGACATCCCAAGCATTCATGGTGTAAGCATCCTAGTCGAGATTTTGAAATAGATTCCAATGAGTATGAATGAGATTCTTTCTCAGAATCTTCCATAGTTGATATGGATGTTGATGTTGTTCATACATATAGTTCTCAACCTAAGTTATTTAATGAGTCACGTGTAGGACTAGAGGATTTGAACTCACATGTTGCCTTAGTGGATGATTCTTCACTTTTGAGGATGAATCTTGATTTGGGTAGTTTAGGAAGTTACTTGATAGACTTTGAATCTTCAATCATTAGAGATATCATCCATATTCACAATATTGAACCTGTCATTGATTTATCCCTTGTTCATCCTGACTTAATTGATTGGTCCCAACGCAACCAAGAACCTGAGATCTTAACATTTCAAAATGACTATGAAATAGCCTATTATTTGAATGCCATTGAACCTGTAGTCTCTTCCACCAGTGAACCAGCTGCTAGTATGATAGAGCCAGATATCAAGTACTTTAGTCACAAAATAAAGAGAAAAGAAAAGAAAAAGAAAAGGAGTTCTGATGGCGAAAACCACTATGTGTCGGTGTCAGAACCAAAAAAAGTAAAAAGAAAGGACATATCCCAGGGTGAAAACCTCTCTGAGGCACCTAAGGATGAGGTACTTGATTCTCTTCCTAGTTATTTTCAAGATAGATCTTCAATACTTATTGAACCAACACAAGCAATAAATTTGGGTACAGATGAAGCTCTGCAAATGGTACATTTGGCTCAGTCTTTGTCATCACAAGAAAAAGAAGCCTATAATAAATTCTTACAAGAAAAGAAGATTAATTTTGCATGGACTTATTCATATATGTCAAGGTTGGACACTAATCTTATTATGCATCACTTATCCATAGCTCCAGGTGTTAAACCAGTTAAGCAAAAAATGAGAAAAATGCATCCTCACATAGCTCTCTTAGTCAAGGCAGAATTAGAGAAACTTCTTGGTGAAAAATTCATAAGAGCTATTGCCTATGCTGAATGGATATCAAACATTGTACTAGTTTCAAAACATGACAAAACCATTCAAGTTTGCATAGATTTTAGAGATGTTAATAAAGCATGCCCAAAGGATGATTTTCCACTTCCTAATATAGACATGATAGTGGATATGACCGCGGGTTATGAGATTTATTCCTTAATGGATGGTTTTTCTGGATATAATCAAATTAAGATAGCTCCTGAAGACCAAGAAAAGACTGCATTTACTTGTGCATGGGGTACCTATTGTTGGAATGTTATGCCTTTTGGATTAAAAAATGCAGGAGCTACCTATCAACGAGCTATGACAACTATTTTTCATGATATGATGCATAAAAACATGGAAGATTATGTGGATGACACCTTGGCAGTCTAAGAAAAGAGATACACACTTAGATGATTTAGAAGTCATTCTAGATCATATGGAACAATTTCAACTAAGGTTAAATCCTAAAAAGTGTGCATTTGGAGTCACCTCTGGAAAATTACTAGGATTCATTATTTCAGCAAAAGGGATAGAGGTGGATCCTAAAAAGGTTCAAGCAATTGTGGATATGCCACCTCCTAAAAACATTAGTCAAATGAGGAGTCTTCAAGGAATCTATAAAGAGGTTTATTTCACAGTTGGCAGATAGAGCTCAACCTTTCAACAAAAACTTACATAAAGGAGTCAAATGTATATGGAATGATGAATGTCAATAGAGCATGGACCAGATCAAGAAATACTTGGCAAATCCTCCTATTTAAATGCCTCCTATCCTAGGGAAACCACTTATCCTATACATTTCAGCAATAGAATCTACCTTGGGGGCATTATTAGCTCAACTTGATGAACATGAGAAAGAAAGAGCAATACATTACATTAGAGCAACATGAATCAAGATTTAAATTCTCAGTGGAAGAGCTACATCACCCTATCTATGATTCCCAAGAAAGTCATGTTACTTGTACCCTTGTTGGTCATGAGTCATCTCGTTATGGTGCCATTTATTCATACATTCGTGATGGAATTATACTTGAAACCTTTAATTGATGTGAATGTAGAAACCTTATTCAAAATGCCTCTCGTCATTCCCTTATCTCTGGTGATTTGTATAGGAAGGGTCTAGATGGAACACTTCTTAGATGATTAGAAAAGGATGAATCTAATCAAGCGTTAGTTGACATCCATGAGGGTATCTATGGGGGACATTCTAATGGTCTTTCCATGGCTCGAAGATTGCTTAGGGCGGGATACTATTGGCCCACAATGCAGATTGATGTAGTAGCTTTTGCAAAGTCATGTGAAAAATTGTCAAAAACATGGTAACCTGATACATACTCCAAGTAGGGAGCTCATTCCTTCTATTTCTCATTGGCCGTTTCAGTGTTGGGCCTTTGATCTTGTTGGGAAAATTCATCCCAACTCATCATCTGGACACAAGTTTATTATCACTGCCACTGATTATTTCACTAAATGGGTAGAAGCTGTCCCACTTTCTGTTGCCTCGGGTAAGGCAATTTCTCTATTTATTTTGAATCATATTATTTTTAGATATGGAGTGCCTTATGAGATTATCACTGATAATGGAGGTCAGTTTAAAAATAAGGACCTTAAGCAACTCTGTAAGAAGTTCAAGATAAAACAACATCGGTCCTCTATTTATTTTCCGCAAGGAAATGGTCAAGTAGAAGCATCAAACAAAACCATTCTTAAAATCTTACATAGAATAGTTCATAAGAATGGTAGAGATTGGCATTTACAAATAAATCCAGCTTTGTGGGCCTATAGAATGAGTATTCACACTCCTATTGGGGCTACTCCTTTTTCCCTTACATACGATGCTGAAGCAGTGTTACCTTTAGAGGTTGAGATTCCTTCACTTAGAGTTTCTCTCAAAGGTCTAGTTTCAGATGAAGACTACTGTGCCATGAGACTTCAAGAGTTTGAACTTCTAGATGAGAAACGACAAGCATCATTTGACCAAATGAGGGTCTATCAAAAGTGTATGTCAAAAGCATTTAACAAAAAGGTTCACCCTAGAGAGTTTCAAGTGGGAGATCTTGTCCTATGTGTGAATCATAAGAATCAATAGAATAGAGATCAAAAGGGTAAGTTTGAACCTAATTGGCTTGGACCTTACATTATCACAACAACTTTTGGTTCAGGTGCTTATTTACTATCTACAGCAAAGGGAGAGCCACTCCCTGATCCTATAAATGTCTTGCACTTGAAGAAGTTCTATCCATAATGCCCATTCTGTCTAGGGGCATCTTTGTATATATTTATTGATCTTGAAAAAAAAATAAAAAATTGATATATTTCAAAAATCCAAAAAAATGATATATTGTAAAAATGTCTGAAAATTGAAAAATGTCCTGAAACAATGATATTCTTAGTGACAACCTAGCAATAGGCACTTTGATGTATCTCCAAAAAAATTATATATTCTAAAAATTTAAAAACAAAAAAAAAAATAGAAAAAGTGTCTTGGTGAAAACTTGGAAATAGGCGCCTTGGTAGTAAAAATACAAAAAAATTATAAAAAGTCCTAGGAAAAAAAGAAAAAAGAAAGAAAAAAGAAAGAAAAGAACCCAAGTGGTGAAAAATTGGAAATGGGTGCTACTTGAGGCCTTTGCACCCCTATTTCTTAGCGCATGTCCTCGACACTTAGCCTTTCTCCATCATGCCTTGTCCTTGTTACCTTGGTTTGGAATTGGTCTTTGTCTAGGGGGCATAACTATGTTAGCTTTGGTCTCTTGGATGTATTAGTCTTTAGGACACCTCGCAAATAGTGTTTTTCAACACCCATTAACTTCAAGTATTTTTCAACACTTATTAGTTTGGTCTTACCCAATTTTGTCATGTGATCTTACCTACTTGCAAGCATTTGATCCTTATCCTCAGAACTCAATATCAATTAACACACTTAAATTTTAAACACAACACTTACTGCTTGACTTATGTCATGATCTTTTCGTTGTGTGCTTACTGTTATTGATTTTTCTTGAGTGTCCTTGTCTAATAAGTCTCTCCGTGATGCATAGCTAGAGGACTTGGGGCATGGGGCATGTTTTTATTTGTTTTCTGCTTGTGGGTGTGGTCCTGAACTTTAGAGTGTCTCTTGTTGTTCCCTTGAAACATTTAGGAGATTTGAGGCATCATCCTTGATTATTTTTGCACAACCATTATTATGGTCATCTTGGCATCTATGCCTTGATGTGAGCATGGTTTTGCTACATTAAATTGGGTAAGCTAACAACAAAGTCATCTTGACCTTTATGTCTTTGATGCTTATGTTAGAATCTTTCCACATTACAATCTGATATAAATTACATTCATATCTTCATAGGTGCTCTTGTGAAAAGTGATGATTGTGTAATTTTTTGATGTCTGTTAATAATGGCCCAATGATAAAAATAAGTTCTTTTACATTCTCTAATGAATGATGAACACAAAAATCCTATGTTACAGTTGCTCTTTTGCAAGTACACCATTGCATTTTCATGTAGCTTGCATTATTAGACTTCATATTAGTTTGCATTTTTAGGTTGCATTATGAGTTTGAGAGGGTTCTCCCTTCATCTTTATTGTGGACTTTTAATCAACTATGGTCATGTTTTGATTTTCATTTCCTTATCTTCTTTCATGATCTCAATCGAAACTTCTATCTTAAATAGTTGATTGATTTTGGGGCATTTTCTTTTCTTCCTTCTGTTTCTTTCCATATCTTCCAAACTCCTATCTTCCATTTTCTTTTTCCTCCACTTCTTTTCTTCTAAATCACCTTTGGGGCATAATATTTCTTGCTTGATCTACCTTAGTTCTGTGATTCTTATATCTTTCATCTTACATCAAGAACTTTATTTTTTGTTTGATTTGATCAAATTTACCAATTTGTTGTTTCTCCTCTATCTCATTTAAATTTCGATCACAAGGGGGTAGTAATTATCAACTTCAATCCTTGATTCAGATTTATCAATTTTATCTTCGACTTTTTCAAGTCAAAATTTATTTGCATTGTTTGTCCTGATGTGTTCCCAAATTGACCACACATCTGGGTTGTTTTGTGATCCCAAATTGACCTCACACTTCAATTTCTTTCTTTGACTACATGTATTCCCAAATTGATCACCCATTAGTCAAAGAGGGGCAAATGTATGCACCCTAAAATGGTCGCCTAGACTATGGGCCCCATTATTTAATTTATCAATTATCAAATTTCTTGAATCAATGGTTTGCAATATTTTATTAAATCAATTCAAATCAATTTCCTTCATCAAATTCAATTTGTTTTATTTCTAAGGTTGATAATTTTATCCTAAGTCTTATTTAATTAAAAGAACTTGCTCTCTTTTAATTATATAAAATAAGTTCCCGTTTAATTAAAAGAAAACCTCTCTTTTAATTAAATAGCTCATCCACATTTAATTAATTAAGAGAAAAACCTCTCTTTTAATTTAATTAAATATTTCCTATTTAATTAAAAGAACTTGCTCTCTTTTAATTAAATAAAATAAGTCTCCATTTAATTAAAAGAAAACCTCTCTTTTAATCAAATAATTCATCTACATTTAATTAATTAAGAGAAAAACCCCTCTTTTAATTTAATTAAATATTTCCTATTTAATTAAAAGAACTTGCTCCCTTTTAATTAAATAAAATATCCCACTTAAATCTCTTTTTGATGAAAAAGGAGTTAAAACAAATAAAAAATTAAATAAATCTTTTATCTACACTTAATATGGGACTTATCTTCATCCTCTCTCCACTTTCTTCTCAACCACTCCACTTTTCTCATTGGTGGATCTTTATTTCACATGGATCATTATTTCTCCACGCTTGATTAAATCTTTTTCCTCTCAATCTAGATCGTCCAATCTTCTTTATAAGGGAGAGCCCTCTCCTTATTTTTGAGACACCCATTATTATGCTATTGTTATGTTGCAGGTTTGGAGAGTGATTTTTGAAGAAGGAGTTTTGAATATTAAAGCTTTTGTGGAGAACTTCTATCTTCTTGTCTCATTCTCTCTTGCATGCATGGCTTCCATCATCATGATCCATACTTTGATTTTCATATTAGCTTAGCTCTTGCATTGATAGATTAGATCTTGCTTTCATAGATTAGATTTCATTTCTTGCATTGTTTTGCATTGTTATCATTTAGATTAGTTTTTCATTTCCATTTGCATGCATATTAGATCATTGAATCTCTTATTTCGTGGTGTACTTGCATGGGCACAAACTAGGTCAGACTGAGGGCCTCCATTACGAACCCCTGCACTCCATGAATAGGGAGCTATGAGTCGCCATTCGAGACCTCATTTTTGAGAAATCTTGAATATAATGAATCATAAAAGTGTGCCCACATTTTAGGCATACACTTACAAAATCTAATAACAATGATCAATCTTTGTAACAACAAACAAAAAGTGAGAGAATATTTCTCGATCTTCCTTCAGAGATTGAGAAGAGTATATTAGAGATAGCCCTAGAAAATCCCTAGGAATGAATAGATATATATTATCATAGACAACCTCATCCCTAAATTAAATTGTAATCTTCAACTGTAAGGTCCATCTCTGTTCGATGAAATGGCAAAAAGTTCTATGAGGATAGAATATGTAATGATAAAGAAAGGAGAGATATCTTCTTACAAGGAGACCAAATAGGGATCTAATTTGATCAAAGATAAGAACACGCATTGAAAAAAAAACCATGATGTTGTAAATGATGGAGTTGTAGACACTAAAAATCCTAAAACAAACAAGATTGCTTTTAATATGGCAAGCAATATGCAAGCAGACAAGGTTGCTGAAAATGTTGCATCCATAGCCAAAGCACCTAGAAGTATCTTCAAAGAAAAACCGTGGGCAGTGAGACCTAAATGTGTTTTTACACCTTTGGGAGAGTCTCTCAAATCACCTTTTAGCATTCTCCTACAAAACAACATTATTAAATTGCTTGATAACTTGTGACCATACAAACTAGAAGTCAAACCAAAATGGTGAAATGACAATGACTACTGTGACTATCATTGAAACAAAGGTTGCAAAATAAATAACTGAATGAAACTAAAACACATTATCCAAGATCTTTTAGATTGTGGTGATGTGGCATTAGAAGGACATAAACTCTAGCATTGATCACAAAGAAGCATTCAAAGAAACATTTCCTAAATATGATAATGGAGAAGGTTCAAAACCTTAGAACAACACTAAGGTGAACTACACTTACTCCAATGATGATAACATTATCAACATGATAGAACCTACTGATATAGAATACTGCAGCATGATTATTGTTAACAAAAGAGATTAGAATCTTGAATCTGCAAATGTCTTAACAAGGTTAGAAGCTAAAATCACTCTTAAAGGAGTAGGAACCTCATCTTCAAATAAACAAACATCTTTGGAAAAAAACAAAAAAACTATTGTGATTACCAATAAGACCTTGAAGCAAGCATTTCTTAGTTACCAGATTCGTGCCCTAGAGGTTGGATCTGGATTCATATCCGGATCCGTGGCTGGATTCGTCCAAATTTTTTATATTTCTTTTTTCGATTATTTTCTTACAATCATTATGGATTTGATCCATAGATTCATACTATGAAATGATTTAGTTTTAGAATTATGTATATTTCTCTCATTGTTTAGTGTATATATACACACACACACACACACACACACACACACACACACACACACAAATCCTCCCTCAAATCATAATTATGAAAAAAAATCACAAATCCATGGATCCGATTCACATGCTCAAATTGGATTTGTTTCACAAATTGGTAACTAAGAAGTATCTTCATCCAATGCTACTAGTTAAAAAATTATTGAACAACTACAATGCACCAACGTGGAGATCACAATCTTTGAATTATTGAAAATCCCACCTTCTCATAAGAAAGTCTTGGACAAAGATCTCTTTGAAGTAAATGTACCTAAGGAATTGGATCAGTTTCAATCCATGGTAGGGCATTTGACCTCACTTCATTACTTGTCCCTTTCCAAATAAGATGATGATTCCCTGAGTCATTTGCATAATCAATTGCTACTCATTGAAGTCATGACCCATAAGTCACATGTCAAACATGCATTCATACATGAGGGTGCTACTTTGAATATTTGCACCTATAGTCTAATAACACAACATGGTTTTTCTAAACATGCAATTGATCCTCACAATAAAATTACTATCAAAGCTTGTTATGAAGAGGAGAGGTAATCTAAAGGTCTTGTTGTGTTAACTATCAGAGTTAGACCTATAGAAAGGGATCTATTTTTCCAAGTACTTGATCTTTCATTATCTTATAATGTTCTATTGGGAAGGCTTGGGTACATGAAATGCAAGCTTTACCGTCATCATACCATCAATGTTTCAAATTTCCCTATAACAGAGTCAAGGTGACTATACTTGCAAACTCCATCTATGCTTGCAACACACTAAAATAATCTATCGATACACTTGTGCCACACAATAGAGAGGCTATAGAGAACCATGCTTCTAAGTTGAAAGGATTCAAGAAGGCACTTAAGAGGAAGGACACTAGAATGAGTGAATACAAATTGGAGTCTATACTATCATTGACATCTTTCCTACCATCTCCTCGGTACTATGACTGACCTTTTGAGGATTTGAGACCACCCACCTCTCAAGAAAATGTTAGTTGTGAAGGTACCTTTGCACAATCCACTATTCCTCTTGAGGATGAAGATGAATAAAAGACGATTTTGGCTTGGTTCTATAAAGGTGAAGATGAAGACAAAGAGCTGAAACACTCTGCAATCTCACCAGTAAAATATGAAAGAGGATACAAGATGATGCAACAAATGGGATACTAAGGAAATGCTCCCATTGAAAAAGAATGATAAAGGATTAATTGAACTTGCCAAAGCTAAATTCAAGAATCTCGAGGATAGAACACGTCTAGCTTTTAGAAGAGCGCCATTTTACCTAAGAGGAAATGTGAGTGCTCCAATTATTAAAAATCATGTTGAAAGATTTGATGAGGAGGATCCATTTCCTTATCTTGTCCTTGAGGATATTTTTGGTCTACTTCATGGCCATGTAGAGAAACCCCCACAAGTAAATACAACTAAAAGAGATGGTAGTTCTGTAGAGACAACTTCTATGATACAAATAGCACCCAAAAAACTGCATGCCATACACACAACTAATCTAGAAATACCGAGGGGAACTCCACACATCTCCACACTTTTATAAGGTGAATATAGTCAAGAACAAACAATGAAAGGAATTAAACAAACTAATGAACAAGATCAAGATGATAATGAATGTGAAGAATGGATACCTATGACTGTAGGAGAGTAGTTTAATCTATCTCTTGATCATCAAATAGACTCCTATGAATATGCACTTGAGTCACTATCTAAAGCTATTATAGAAAAGGATATAGATCTTCTACATATCTATGAGCATTAACTCAAAGTAGAAGGGTCTAATATTAGGGAAGATGAGCTAGATTCTAATAATGTTGATGTGTCCTTCACTAATGATGTTGGGTCTCATAGTGATTTGAATGTACCTTTGGATGAAATATCTCTAAGAATTGACATACTTGTCCAAGTTTTCAATGATCTTGCTATAAATGCACTTAAACCAATTGAATCACTACCTCCCATGCTTCTTGAGTTTATTGATTGGAACTCCAAAGGTGAATCCATGGAATTCCCTATGTTCGAAAAGATTATGCTCTATCATGTTACCTTAATACTATCAAACCTATAACATCTTGCATCAATGAACCAAACATGAATGTGACAAAGAAAAACATCAAATATCTTAGTCTCAAAATAAAGAAGAAAATGACTAAACGTTCTAATGGAGGAAACCATACTATGGCAAGTATTAGAATAAAATAAAAGTAAAAACAAAAGACATATCTAAGTGTGAAAAACCTCCTTCAGGCACCTAAAGATGATATGTTTGATGTCCTCTCGAGTCACTTCAAGGAGAAGTCATTAGTTTTAATAGAACCAACACAACTAGCCAATATGGGAATGAAAGTGAATCTACAAATTATATACATATCTCAATCCTTGTTAGAGGAAGAGAAGAAATAATTCATAGAATTTTATTTAAAGAGAAAAAGATTTAAATTGCATGGACATCTTTAGATATGTCAGGTTTAGATCCTGATTTAATCACACGTCACTTATTTATTTCTCCTAGCATTAAACCTATGAAACAAAGACTAAGATGATTCACCCTTATGTATCATTTTTAACCAAGGTAGAAATAGAAAAACTACTAAAGGTAGGATTTATAAGTGTTATGGATTATAGTAAGTGGATTACTAAAATTGTCTCAGTATCTAAATTGGATAAATCAATAAGGGTCTGCAGAGATTTCAAAGACTTAAACAAGTCTCATGGAAAAGACATTTCTCTCGTTTCAAACATTGATATGATAGTAGACATGAACACGTGGTATGAGATGTATTCCTTGATGGATGATTTTTTTAGATATAATTAGATGAAGATAGCACCAAAATATCAAGAAAAGTCCACTTTCACTTGTGCTTAGGGAACATTGTGTTGGAGTGTCATGTTCTTTGGTTTGGAAAATATAGGAGAAACATATTAGCATGCCATGATGACTATTTTTGATGCATAAATGATGGAGGACTACATGGATGATACTTTGGCTAAATCCATGCAATGAAAGATGCATCTAGCTTATCTAGGCCTGATTTTTGATCATATGGAACAATTAAGATTAAGACTAAATGTTAGGATTAAAGAGACAAAAAAAAAAATTACATGCAAATATAACCAATATCACAAAGTAATAAAGCACACATAAGAGAATAGAAGATACAAAGATTTAACATGGTTCACCCAATCCCTAGGCTATGTCCACCAAACAACAAGTCCAATATTATTATCTAGTGATTTCAAGTTGATTACAATCTACAATCCCTTACAACTCAATACCACTACAAAAAGCTACTAAATCATCATACATCATAAAGAATACCTACCCCTAAACTTCTTTATATAAGACTTATGTCACTTAGAAAATTAGGGCTAGAATATGCTGTCCACTAGAAAAATAACTCCTGATGCCTTTTAAGCTATTAAATTTAGTTTTGGCCTTGGAGGTGCAACCCCTCAAACCTACCTTGTATTGTGATAGGGAGCGTGCCTAGGGCATGATCCAAAAACCCAGCTTGATTGTTGCCTCTAGACCCCGCAAGGGGTGTTGCCCCTTGAACCCTATCATGGAGATGCTAGCCCCACACCCTCATAAGAAAAAATGGGGGAAATTGCATCGATTGAAGTAGAAAAATTTAATGTCTGAGTCTGTTTAGGCTCCACATAACTACACTAAATTCAAAGAAGTGTTTATTCAGAGTTACCTCTAGAAAACTCTTGGGCTATATTGTATCATCTAAAGGCATTGAAGTGGATCTTGTAGATGTTATTGCTATTATGGATATGTAACCTTCCAAAATTATCACTCAGATGAGAGGACTATAAGGCAGACTTCAATCTATTAGAAGGTTCATATCACAACTGACAGACAAATCATAACCATTCACTGAGACACTCTACCAAGGAGTCACCTAGAGATGGAATGAAGAATGTGAAAAGAGCTTAAATTAGATAAAAGAGTATCTTACAAATCCATTGGTATTAAAGCCTCTTATTTAGGGGAAACCATTAATTTTGTACATCTAAAAAATTGCCATGCCATTGGGTGCATTATTGGCACAAAAGGATGATAGTAAGAAGGAATAAGCCATATACCATATCAGTAGAACTTTGGTCTTGTATGTAATGATTTATAGTTTCCTTGAAAAATATTTCTTGGTGGTTGTCTTTGTTTCTCAAAAGCTAAGACATGACATGTTGTCCCATTCTATCATGTTGGTGGTAAAGATTGGTCCTTTGAAATATTTGTTGAATAAAGCAAAATTTATAGGGTGATTAGCTAAATGGGTCATGATTCTTAGTGACTTTCACATTGAATATGTTAATAAAAAAGATATTAAAGGGAAATTTATTTCTGATCAGCTAGCAGAAGCATCTTGAATGATGATCAACCTTTGAATATCAAGTTCCTTGATGAATCTATAGTGCATCTCACATAACAAACATGGAAGATGTTCTTTAATAGTTCTTTCATGCAACAATGATCTTGTGCTAGAACTCTATTCATCACACATCAATAATACTATCTTCCCAAGGTGTACACAATACTTTTTCCTTGTACTAATAATATAGCTTAATAAAAAGCCTTGTTTAATTGTATAAATATCGCCAATGAATGGAAGGTTGATGAGTTGCATATTTATGGAGATCATAACTAGTCATAAATCAAGTGAATAATGTCTACCAAATAAGAGATAAAAAATGATTGACTTAAAAGAGGATGGGAGATGATATAAATAAATACTTTCTCTGTGTGACTTTTCAATGAATTTCAAGAGAAGACAATGAAGCAACATAAGCCATGGAAACTCTTGTCTCAATGCAATAGATGCCAAAAAATGAATAATGTTATGAGTTCCTAGTGGAGATGTTATTCTACCCTGCTTATGATTCCCCTGATTCCTAGATGATCTTCTTTCACTTACTTTAACCAATGCATTGAGCTTGTCCTCTATGGACTCCATGTCTTCAAGCTGCTCCTTTGCAACAAATTGGTCAACTAGTAACATATTATGTAGTGAGAATTTGGTTTTCTTACCATATACTAGTTCATATGGAGCATATCTAATAGATTTCTTTATTATGACCTTATCAACCCAAAATGCCAGATTCAATTTAGAACCCCGTGCTCTTTTGTTATTGTTAAGAATCCTCTTAATTATTTTCAATATGTTTGTATTACTTGACTCATCTTGGTCATTCCATCAAGAATGATATGGTGATGAATAAGATAATATAATACAATAATAATTGCAAAAGTTAGTTAATTCTTTAGATCTAAAACACATTCCATTGTTTGCCACAAGTTTCTTTGGAACCTTAAATTTGGTTACTATGTTTTCCATTAAGAGCTTTATCACTACTTTACTAGTGTATTGTCTTATGGGCATTACTTCAACCCATTTTGTAAATTAGTATGTATCCACAAGAATCCATTTATGACCTTGACTATATTTATCACCAATTTCCCCAATTAAGTCTATTCCCCACATTTGAAAAGGTTCTTCAACGTGTAGTGGTCTGAGAGGTAATGATCCATCATACTTTGTCTTTCTAATTTTTTTTTACAAGCCTCACATTATCTAACATATACATGACAAGAATGAAAAATTGAAGGCCAGTAACATCCTACTTGTAGGATTTTAAGTATTATTGTTTTGGCCAAAAGATGCCCCCCACATGCTCCCTTATGAAATTCCTTCAAAATGGTCTTACCTTAATATGTATCTAGACAAAAAAGTAAAATGCCATCCTTGTACGTCCAATATAAATCACCTTGGATAAGGAAATACCTTACCATTTGTATCTTGATAGTTCTTTTCTAACCATCAAAGAATTCTTCCTTACAATTTATATGTCTTAAATAATACACAATTTAAATAACACACACACTCCTCAATGCTTCCCTCTATTTGGTCAACTTGGGTTGCTTCTAGATTTGAATTGGCCATGAGTTTGGAATGACCATATCCTCTCACCAACTTAGTTGTTTGTATATCTATATTAAACTCTTGAACTTGGTTAATCCATCTACATTTCCTACCAATAGTTTAGAATACCTAAAAAATATCTTTGACTACAACATTAGGGGACATATGTAATAATGCTTCCTCATACAATATATGGTTTGAAATACTTGATTGGTTTTACCAAATTATATGTCTATTTCTCATTTATATTATAATTCAATTATGATGATTATAGGATCTTGGTAATAAAAGCTATTGGTTGTTCTTACCCTTCTTCATTTTTTTGCAACATCATTGTTTTGATTGTATGATATGAGGCAAATTAGAATATTTGGAAGGGTTTTGAGAAATTAGGAAATTTCATAATAGGGGCCTCCTTGATATATTTTTTTATGTTGGCAAAAGCTTCAAGGGCTTCATATATCCATATTATTATAACTCCTTACTTAAGCATCTTGGCAATATGCTTAACATTTTTTGTGAAATTTGACATAAATATTCTCATAAAGTTAATTATCCCAAAAAATGATTGATAGATTTAACAGTCTTGGAAATTTGGATCTTATCAATGGAAGATAACCTTTTAGGATCTACTCTCACTCCTTTGGGTACTATACATCGAAGAAATTTTCCTTCAGTGACACCAAAGTGATACTTTTTAGGATTTGAAGAGATTCCATATTCCAAGGCTCTTAGAAAGATTTCTATCTGAATAATGATCCTTGTCACTTTTTGTAAATGCAATAAGGTCATCTTGATATACTAATAGAATAAAATCTATTAGGCCTTCAAAATCCTCATCCATAGTTCTTTGGGATGTTGCCCCTGCACGTGTAATACCAAATGATAGTCTAGTATATACATATGTTCCTCATGGAGTAGTAAATGTTGTCTTGTATTGATTAGAATCCTTTAATTTTATAGGACTATATCCAAGAAACCATCCATCATAGACAATAGCTCATTTCTAGTTATTCTCCCCAACAATGCTTCCATGCTTGGGAGTGCATAGTTATCTTTTATTGGTGATATATTCAAATTTCTGAAATTGACACAAAATCTTGTGCCATTGGTCTTCTTCCTTAACAAAACTAAGTTAGACACCCATGTTGAATGCCTAATTGGTTTTATGATCCTTCATCTCTTAACTTGACCAATTTTGCCTTCATCTTAGGAGAAAGAGTTGGGTTGATTGGCCCTTGACTTTTCCTGAAAGTTTTATCATTAGGTTTTAGTGGAATCTCATGAATAACAGGTCTTCTCTGCAAGCTTTAAGGTCATCATATGACCATGCAAAGACATGTAGATGTAATTTATTAAGAAATAGACCAAATCAGGTCAAATTTTAGGAGTAAGCATTTTGTCAATAAAGATCTCTTTTGGTAAATAATCATTTCCAAAGTTTATCCTTACAACTTCAACTAGATTCACATTGACTGCCCTAGTTTCTACCTTATCATGACTATCATATATTCTCTCCAACACCACACACTCTTCTAGAATTTTGTTTTTTTTCAGTTGAACTACCTCCATTTTAAAATTTTAAAAAGTGTGTATTTTCCCTCCTCTTTCTGTACATAGGCATTCTAATCAACACATTGGTCCTCATATTTCTCTTCACAAGTAAGAAATTTTAATAAGTCTATCATCCTTAAAAACTTGCCAACTTGGAACATTGTCTGGCATAGTTAGCTTGGGTTTTTTTTCTACCTACACAGTCTCACTAAAATGGATACCATCTTGCCTAATTGCTAAATTATCCATGAAATAAACTAGAAAATTTTATGATCTATCAACCCATTTAATGAAAAATGCATCAAATAGTTCTAAAAGACCCCAAACCAGATTTTTATACTGCTTTAACTTTTAGTTCTTTGTAACAAATTTATTTCTTACTTGAGAAACTATTAAATTGCAGTCACCATATATTGTAAGCACCCTAATTCCACATCTCTTTTCAATGTTTAAGCCTAAGATGGGTTCCTCATATTTGATAATGTTGTTAGTGCATTCAAATGTAAAAAAAATGAATATTTAAAAAAAACTTGTCAAATTGAGAAATAAAAATAACATCAACTCCATTACCTTCCTTCTTACATGCCCCATTCAAATACATTTTCCATAACATTTGAGGGTCTTCCTATGCATGAATTTCAATTGGTTCAATGTTCTTAGTAACTAGTTTAGTGATACTCACTTGGAAGTTTTTCATGTCTATCTAGTGGTAATTGATCATTTGATCAAAGTTGACATCTGCAATAATAGTATATGACATTGGTTCTTTATCTATTCTAACTTATCTCCGATTTACGAAAATTATCAAATAGTGAAGATCCATTTGTATATGTCCTCCCACTAAGTTAGACAATTGTCTTGATAAAAACATATCATAATTAGAAGGAATTTCAAAAACTATTATATTAGTTTTGTATAAAGAATTAAGGTATGTTGATAGCTTGAATTCAATACCCTTCATTATTCCATCCATAACATAACATCTCTCATAAGTTGTATCAATGTTCAACCCAAGTTCTTTCACTACATCAGTTGGCATGATGTTTACAACTACTCCTGAATCTATCATGCAATTTTTTTACCAATTTATTGTTAATTGATAGTGCTAAATAGAATTGTGATAGTTTTTTGTTGACAAAAGTGTCAAGATACATGACTAGTGCCTCCTTAACAATCCCTACACTCTTATGATTATATACATTTCCCACATTGGACAAAATTCTCAAAGTTTCATTTCTAAAGTCAACAAACTTCACAATGTCAAATAGTGGGACAAAAAAATCGTACATGTGATAAAACACAAGACATGAATGAATCTGAATTTACTTGTCAACAAGATCTTTCAACTTTGGGGGAGAAAGTTGATCAACTTTCCTAGTTACTTGTGGAGTACTTACCTTTGGTGCACTTTCCTTGTTGATCTTAGGTTTTGATACTTATGCAAATAATCCAATAGGTTTACCATATTTGTATTCACCATCCCATTCCTTAACTGGTATTTTATTTTGGCTTGCTCCACCCCTGCTATAGTGTATGCCTTTTTTCTTTATCGATTAATCTCCTTAGTGTAGGGGAATCCTCTTCATCTAAAAAGACTTGTTTTATGTTTCTTTTCTGGTTAATCTATCTTGCATATACATAAATATGACATCATTCATCTTCAAAAGATCTATCCTTATCCTTTCCCCCAAAAGGCTTTGATGATTTGGCATTTACTGTGGGTTATTCCCCATCTTCTAATGTTCTTTGTGTAATCACACACTATTTTGGTGCACGAGGTAATCTAAACACCTCACACCATGGGCCATCTTCAACATAATGGTTATTCTTCCTTACAGGACAAAGAGTTTCCTCAATTTTATTTATATTCAAAGGCTTATCATGCTTCCAAGTTGTATTGTATGGCATATCTTGTAATCTGAATCAGTCATTCATGTTAAAATAAGGTCTATCATTCTTATTTGAATAATATTTTTTACCTTTTCTATGTTGATATGTAGCTCTTTGACCATTTTCATCAACTTATCAATTTTTTCCCCATCCTTGCTTGGCTTAGGTTCTCGTGGGTTATAACTCTGGGTCTTCTCTTTTTCCTACCTTTCCAGAAGCTTTTCTATCATTTTTAATTTTTGAGGTTGTTTTTAATGCCTATTTTTATTGGGCCTCTGAGATATAATTTTGTAGTATGCATTGCTATCAAAACACACTTAAGTAAAAGACAATAAAGAATGAATCCATTGGGCTAATATCTTGTAGGTGTTCTATTTAGAACCTTATTAGACCTTTTTTTGTACTCAGCCACTGACTCATTGAAATTATTCTTAATGCTAGTCAATTCATGTGAGGTAAAATTGGTGTCATTATGATCACCAAATTTCTCAATAAATTGATTCACAAAGTCCTGCCAAGTAGAAATAGATCGATCAAGTAGCCTTCTATACGATTCTACAACATCCTCTATCAAAGATTGTACAAATATTTTCATGAATACATCTTTATGACTCTCCTCTAGTTCCTCAATGGTGTTTTTCAAATTAATGACATGTAATAGTATTGACTTTGTTCCATTTCTAGAAAAGTTAGGAATAAGGATCTGAAGCTCATTTTATATTTGATTATGATATCCCTCTATTCCATGAAAATCTAGTTGCCTATATCTCTCAATCACCATGGAAGCTCTCATTCCTTGGCCCATATTTTGATGATTCACATTCTATCTCTTATGGCTATTTCCCAAGTTCTATTGATTATTTTGATAACCATAATGTTGATTGTAGCCACACCCATTTTTTTCCTACCAATTCCAATTATGATGGCATTGGTTAGTCTTGTCTCCATTATTTTCATCGTGTCTCCAAAAGTTACCATTTCCTTCATTTCTATTTGTTTCAAACAAAGGTTTTTTGTGTGCAATATTAAAAATATGTTTTTTGTTCTTCTTGTGAGGGGGATTAAATTTTGATGATTTATTGGTTCTTTCCTCTTTGTTCTCCTCATCCCTCCTAGGTGTCACAACTTCACTCATTTTAATGCCAAGTCTTTGAAGCATTTCACTTGGAACTTCTTAGCCTTAGTTGCCATCATGGGAGATAAACTGAATATGGTTTGAAAAATGACATCTAATTTTTGAGCAGCTTCATCATCATCTTCACCTCTTTTCTCTTCTTCTACTTGATGAATTTTTGGTTGTTCTTCAACATTTATTTTATCTATACCAAAGAATGGATTTATATCTTGTTCAAGGGTATGATTACTTGTTTGAGCATCTTCCTTAATGTGTGTTTGCTTCCCTTGATCTAGTTTTGTACCCTATCAAACACATATTTGAAGCGTGTTTAATTTTACTCTAACTTTTCCTTTTAGGACTTAGTTCCACATGGTTATTTCCCATTTTCATAGGTCTCCTACCCCACATGTATTTCAATGACAAATTCCTATACCCCTTTTGTCTTTCCACAAAGATTATAAGATCACTCATGAAATAAAATTGTTTCAACATAGAGTCAGCATCATTGTTCTCAAGGGACAAATATCTATAAATTTTTGAGTTTTTTACTAGTAGAGTTTCAATAAAGAATTGAATAATCACCAAAATTCAAAAATATCTTATGTATAGTTCTTCAGTAGAGTCACTAATTGGTTGGTTCCCAAAACCACAAATTGAAAACCCTAAAGTATTGCCACTTCAAGCTTATGGACTTCTCAATCAATTATTGCCAACAAATGATAATTATTGAATTTCCTTGCACTCCAGGCTTTGTAAACCTAGGTGGGTGAACCTTCACCTCTATCTCAATCTTCTTATTAGAGGCTTTTATATAGAAAACTTAAATCTTTGTTGATATTTTCAAAATGGAAATGGGTTCTTGAGCAAGATCAAGTTTGAATTGTCACCATTGAATAAGTGTTGTAGGAATACTTTTAACAAAATAATTTTTGAAATAATACTTTGTGAAAATATGTTTCTTATAATGATAGAGCAAGATCAAGTTTGAATTGTCACCATTGAATAAATGTTATAGGAATACTTTTAACAAAATAATTTTTGAAATAATACTTTGTGAAAATATGTTTCTTATAATGATAGATTTTATTGCTTGTTGAATGGATTATGAGTTAATGAGTATAAGAAAGAAGTGCAATGCTTAGATTGAATGAAATGTTATATTTCCCTATACAATATCAAGTTGAGATCGATTAGCCCAGTACTTTTATATATAGTTTGTAATCACAACCCTGAGATAAATAATCATATATAACTTGATGAGATGGTACTTACTCTTACCATCCACCAAAATATTCCTTTATGATTTGATTCTTTGAACAATTCACAAGTAGTCTTATTGAATTTAACTTTTTTTAAGAGACCAATAAGACAAAATGAAATATGGCAACCATAATTTTTAGTTTGATAATCAATTTGCAAATGTATCAAATTACCACCACACAAGACTACACAATTGGTATTTATTTCTCAAAATGAAATTCATCAAGAATAATATTAACTTAGAGAGATATAATGATTTTTTTTTGAAATAAAGGGCAACTAATTTCTATTGAAAATAAAGAGATATTATTCGTGGAAAAATAGCAAGACTTTCCATGTAGTATTATGGATAATTCAATCTGAAAAAAAAGGTATTATGAACACTTATGTTTTTTCCAAAACTTGTATTATCTTCTCTACTTGTATATCTTATATTGTATCCTAGACACAAAATGATCCTCTATATATAGATGAGGATTAAATTACTTGGTGAAATGGCATACCCCTTCAGTAAGGGCTTTTATAATCTAACTCTATCTATTACAATCTAACTCTAACTATTACATAAATTGACATAATACAAAAAGACATCTTTTGACACAATTTCCTTTTTAATCAATAAGGAATCAAGGACAATCTCCTAGGATATTTTTGCACTTCTCAATGTGCTGCAGGTACTTTGGCTAAGCATGGGTACCAACATCTTGGATGACATCTTTGACAACAATCTCCAAAGTGACAAAATATCTCATATGTGTAGTAGTTTCTTTCAATTCCAAACCTTTTGTCTGGACATCATCAAGGGAAATGCTAAGCAGATTATAACATTCATTGATCCATTTGTCCTTGCTCTTATGTTCCCTCTTCTTACCCATTAATGGTGGAAATTCCAACTTTATTGGATCTTTAAATTCTTCAAATTTGGCCTTAAGTTCTTCACTAAAATTGTTATGATTCCTAATCAATTTCCTTACCTCCTTAATCCTTTTTGCATTAGTATTTTCATGTTCCATATCATGTTGCAGTCTATCTAACCTATGATTCATTGTTTCATATGAAATGATGTTGTCCATGTTCATCATGTATGCTTCCCAAAAATTTATAAAATAACATTTCAACTTTGCAAAACTTTTGTTCAATAAGAAAGAAACAATGTCAACTCTTACAATTTGCATCTGATGGTTCATTTTTTATATTTTCCTTAATAAATCTTCATATTTCTTCTTTCACTTTGTGTTTTTGGTAATGGTAGAAATAACGCAAGTTGACCACTTCTTTTGAGGGTCTCTTCATAGAGTGGTTAATACCAATCCCTTTCCTTTACCAACCTTGATGTATGAGATCTATTTAATATGGAAATATTAACCCCTAACTCAATTGCAACCATAAGACCAATCTTTCCTACCTTAAGCTTCATCATATGGCCAAAGGCTTTATGATTTGCATCAATTATTTTTGGCCTTTTTCTAGGTGGATACAATGTCCATAATAGTAAATCCTCTTCATCTTGATCAAACCTAGAATCGATAAATATATCATTTACACATTGTATGTTCTACTTGGATTCCTTATTTTTTGATTTAATAAATTGTCAAAAATAAAGGTGCACTCAAGTCCCATCCTTGAAACAAGATTACTCCTACCTTAGTTAACATTTACCTCCTTTTTTGTGGGTTCATAGATACAATTTCAGCATTAATGTCTTCTTTTAGTTCTCTAATAAAATCAAATTAATTTCATGGGTCACATTTGGGTTGGATTCCCTAAGCTTTTTACCTTTGAAATCAAACCAAAAACTTTTGAATTCTTTTGACTTGGAAAATATATCATCAGATACAAATGTTGCATTCTCATCTAATCTTACTCCTTACTAATTTCTAGTTTATAAATGATCTTCTCCTCATCATCAAACCCTCCCTCAAATTCTATGACCTAGTATCTAGAAATTATCTTTACAATAGGTTCTTTTTATGCAGTTTCTTCCTTAAATTCCAAATTTGTTCTTTCAATTGCACATTTTCCCTCATTTTTAAAGTTATATTCATCAATGACTATTTGGGAATCATCATATTCAAGGTTTCTAAATAAGTCCTCTACCTCTGTGGCTTCATGTATATAATCACTAAGGCTTTGCCTCTTTCTACAGGAATGAATGTAGCCCACTGGATCACAGTTTCTTCTTTGAGTATGAAAAAAATAAGTTATATTATTCCTTTAGCTTCTTGTTGATCACCTCATAAGCCTTTGAGGAAATGATTGTAAAATCTTTAAAACTGAGAGTTCTTGGCAAGAAGGTTTGTTTGTGTCAGCTCCACCCAAAATGCCTTGTGCTTGAAACACTAAGTTTCCTCAAAAACTCCAAATAAGCTTATCTAATAAGTAGAATTTAGGAAGCATATATGTGGCTTCTTCAAATCTATAAACCTTAAAGAAAGAAAAGTCATTATAAACATAGAAATCACACAATTGTGCTTTACCAACTTCCTATTATCAAAATCTTTGGGCCTTAAAAAAGCTTTAATCTTGTTTGAAATAGATTTGTCACAAGGATGGAAAACATTTGATACAAAGGTTTGACAACCCATTCTTCAAATTTGACATAATCAGACCGAAGAAACCTTTGAATCCCATAGAGAAGTCCATAATTGTAGGGTTGATCCTCACCCTCTTTTTTTAAGACTTAATATTAATTCAATTGATGACATGCTTCTTTTCTGTCCATAAAACAAAACCAAGTGAATAAGCAATGAATAGTGCTTGAAAGATGGGTATTCATTGTCCCTTAAATTTAAGAAACCCTCATGCAATCTTTCAACCAAATAAGCTGCATAATCAAATGGCCTTGGCTCATACATTTGAGACTTCATTGCCAACACCATGGGCCCTTTATTCATCAAGTTAGGAACTTCAATCACTCCTAATTTCCTACATGACATGTATGTAATTTGCAAGTAATGCCAATTTCTTTTGCATTGAATAAAGGTCCATCTTATGTTGTGAGTTTCCTAGGTACAATTTTTGAATTGGCAACTTCCATCCATTATATGTGGCATCCATTCTATAGTATTTATTCTCCAATTCAGCAAATGACAAAGGCTTTTTACACCTTGATTTCAAACCAAAAACTTCCTCAAGAGTTTCTATAGAAAATTTGATGAACATATTCCCTTCCAAATCACGAATGCACCTTTCTTCTAATATATAATTTCTTACAATAAGATCTAATACTTTCAAATTCAAGAAATCATTTGGGACAATGAACCAAGTTAAATTCCCAAAGATTTTAGAGAGGTGCCTCCTTATTTCTTTGAAGATAATAAAACACTAATAGTTCATAACCTCTAATTCTCAATCAAATATCTCTCACATCTTTATACTTGTCCTCTAATTGATCTCTTTTAGGAAAATATTGTTTTAACCTTCTAGATTTAAGGCCGAGAGTATGCATTTGATCAATCATGTCTTGGTTGAGCTTCCTAGTAGAGGACCCTTTTCTAATTTTGACTTCTTACTTTTGGATTTGATGCTCTTTGTGGGTTTCCTCTTCCTTTCAATGTACTTGATGCCTCCATTATGGAATTCTTCTCAAAAATTTCAGAGAAAACTTATATGTATTTCTTCTTTCTTGGGAGTAAATTTTAGCCTCTATGAATACGACCTACCAGATAATTGCAATCAAATTGAACACTTCAGTTGTGGCTCATGAATTCATCATCATACTGCTTCGTGTGATCTTTAAGTTTTTTTTGGTGTGAGCATTAAATAAAATCCCCTCTTTTTAGTTTTGAAATTCAAACATGATGTGACAATTACTTTCCATCAACATATGATTTCTGATATAATTTCACATTTTGGCGCCATTAACATGACTCATTTGAAACTACTTTTATCATCATGTCATTACAGTAAGTAATACCGACACTTTTATCCAGCTTCAACAAGCTATTTTATGCAATCTTGATAGTTCATGTTATACCAATGAGGATGCCATCAATATAACTCATTTCGATGCATATTATCTCTTTACCAATAGCACAAGTTACATCGATGGGTTCCATATCAGCACAAGATAATCCAATGATGTTATAAATGATTCTTGCCAATAATGTAAGCTTTGTAATCCAATGATGTTATAAATGAAAATGATTCTTGCCAATAGTGAAGCTTTTTTGATAGACTTCAACACCAATTTTTGGCGATGCTTCATGTGGGAAGTATAATTACTTTTTTCGCTGGAAAATTGTTAGCCTTTGACCGATAAGCCCTTGCCATTAATAATTTTTCGACCAATTTTAATTTCACTCCACTTTTAACTCTTATTTTTTCTAATTATTTAATTTAATTAGTTATCATGTTAACTATTTTTTTCTTATTTATTTCACCTAAAAATTATAACTATAAAATAATAAAATATGTCATACATTATTTAAATGTTTCTATTTATTTAGCTTAATTAGCTATTATTTCTAATGTTAACTCTTATTTTTTAATTTATTATTTAACTTAATTAGTTATTATTGGTTGTTTATTTTTAAAAAATAAATATTATTTTATTTTAATTAGAAATTATTTATAACTTAATTTATTGAGATGAGCTTTTATTTAATTTATAATTTATAATTTATCTCCAATTTTTATTCTCTTGTTTTCCTATTTATTTAGAAACTTATTTAGTTGTTATATCCACTTTTAACTCACATTTTTCTTCCTTTTATTTAACTTTTGATTTTTAAAATTGATTGAAGTTTTAGTTTTTAAATTAGTTTAGCTAATAGAATATTTGTGGGAGGAGTTGTTAATTCTTTAATAGGGTAATAGCACAAAATTGGGTTGCAATTTCACAGAAGTCAATTTTGCAGAATGAGACCTTTCTAGAAACATGTACAAATCGGGTACCCATTATGGTTCAGGCACCCGATCCATATTCAAAAATTGAGTATATGGATCGGGTTCTCATAGCACGTTTTAAACAAATTGGGTACTCGATTTTACCTGATTTTGAAAAACTATAAAACCCAAATTTTTGGGGGTTTTTAGTCATTTTTACTGGCATGTAAAACATGAGCTTGATTTTAGCATAGAAATGGGAGCCCATTTTCAGATTTCTATTGACCCCCTGTTGCTCTTTTCCAGTGTATTAGGTATTTTACTTTGTTTTCTACTATTTTATTTCATTGCTTTCAATTTGATGCTTTATAATTCTATCAATTTATTCTTTTTTTACAAAAAAAAACTTTTAATACGCCAAATTGTAAATTTCCATTGTTAATAGTTTTATCTTTAGATTATTGTATCTTTTCAATTAAATTGTTTCATATATGTTCAGTTTAATTTTTTTTTGTAGATGTTCATTTAAAAATTATTATTTTAGATGTTTCCATGTATTTAATAAAAATTGCAATGTTGAAAGATTAGATAGATGTAAATTAGATTGTTTAAACATGTAATTACATTGATATTTTAGATTTATTTCAACTAAATAGTAATTAATTATAAATTAGTTTGTAAACCATATAACAAAAAAATAAAACTAACTATATTCCTAAGTCTAACCTCAACCTAATCATAACTGTACAATAATTTAATCTAAATCTTAAACATAAAACTAAGTATTTAATGTGCTCCCTTACCTTAAAACCATAATTTTAACTCTAAACCCTAGATTCATGTAACTCTAATCGTAAGCTCAACTCTTTAATCCACATTAACTAAATCTCTAATCCTAAAAATCATACATAACCATTTATCCTTAACACAACCTTAGCCCTAATAAACGAGCTCTTCAATTCTATTTGTGATTTTCAGTAAGTAATGTTTCCTTTCCAAATCAAATGTAATTTTAAATCCCCCACTCCAAATTATCTGGACCATCATATCCATTTATCATTTCATTATTTAGTTAGATAAATTTTACAACAATTTTTTTAATAATTTGATGACCATGTATCTTTTTTTATAAAACTACACACTAACTGTAAACATAGTATTAACCTTGATGTAAAATCTCATTCTCACCATAACTCTAAGCCTAACCCTAACACTGATTAAAATTTTAACCATTATATAATTAAAATTGAGAAACCTAACCCTAATCATTAATAAGATTAATCCTAAATGTTAAACCCTAATTCTAATTGTAACTTCAAATCTTAAACCTAACACTTGATCCCTAGCTAGTTGACCATAACAGTACCCATAATGGAAAATAATCTTAATTCTAACCATAATTAAAAATTGTAATCCTTAAAGCTAGCACGTGATCCTAAAATGTAAATCCTAATTCTAATCCTAATTTTTAAACAATAGAATTATAAGTGTTAAACACTCATATTAAATTTCCTAGAGAATACATACCATAATTCTAATCATATTTCTAGTTTAATGGTGTAAACCCATACCATAAGATCTTTACCCTAGCCCTAATTCTAAATGCTAAACCATGATTATAAATGGTAGACCCTAATTTCTCAATAATTGCCCTAAATGCTAAAATCTAAATTACTAAACAGTAAATTATCCCAATCTTAACCATAATCCCAATTTTTTAATATTAAACCTTATGGTATATTAAAGTTTATGGTAATTAAATTAATTTATGGTATATTTTGACAATTAATTTACGATATCCTAATTGTAAATTAAGCTTTAAATGGTATATTAAGCTTTATGGTAAATTAATTTAAGGTATCCTAATCGTAAGCTTTATGGTAACTAAATTAATTTATTGTATATTTTGTGCCCCAATCATAATGTTAATTACTTTCCCAATCATAATGTTAATTACTTTGTACCCTAAGGGCCTGTTTGGCAACGGGAATACAAGTAGAATAGGCATATGAAAATTTTTAAATTTTTTAAATTTTTGTTTAGATGCACCTAATCAGAATTGGAATACGAAATAAAATAGGAATACGTATTCCAATTTTGGCCCAAAAAAGAGGTTTTGCAATTCCACCCAAATAGGTGGAATTGGAATACATATTCCTATTCTAGTTTTATTTGTTTTAGAAAATATAAATTTTTGGGTCTGCGAATTCCCCATCAAATTCTAGTTGAACCAAACAGAGAATAGGAATATGTACCCCTATTTTCTATTCCAGAATAGCTATTCCTATTCCCGCAGCCAAATGGGCCCTAATTCTAAATGGATAACCCTAAATCCTAACCCAAGCCATAATCTTATTTATGTTATTTATCCTAATTTTTTTAATAGTAAACCTTAATTGTATATGCTTTAAATCATAATCCTAAACATTTAAATATAAATGTTAAACACTCATATTAAATTTCCTAGAAAATGCATACTATATAATCCTAATCATATTTCTAATTTAATGATATAAACCCATACCATAATCTTTAGCCTTGCCCTAATTCTAAATGCCAAACCATGATTATAAATGGTAGACCCTAATTGCTCAATAATTGCCCTAAATATCTAAATTACTAAACACTAAATTATCCCAATCTTAATCATAATTAAAAATCATAATCCTTAAAGCTAATCATAAGTAATTAATATAGTTTTTTGGAGTATTATTTTATGATTAGGCTTAAATTTGGTAAAATGTTCAATTAGACTTAACATTAAAATTTACTTAAGTGTTTAACTTTATTTATATAATTGATATGGTTTTAAAGATCTGTGCATTTATATAATTGATATTTTAGATTTATTTTATTAAATAGTAATTTTGTGATTTTTTATGTTGTTTAAAATGTATATATGTAGATTATATTTGATGGACCCACCCCCACCCCTTCCCCCTCCTCCACCCCTACCTCCACCCCCTCCATCTCCACCTCCACCTCCACCTCCACCTCCATGACCACTTAGTCCTCCTCCGACACATACTAAAAGGATTTGAAGGAGAGCATAAGGCAAAACCTTCACAACCTCATGTGTGATATTCAAACCATTAAACGTGAGGCCCACCCCCCTCACCTACTTTTCTTTGCAGATAGTATGCAAGGCGTTGTTCACTCTATTGAGCATTTGGATTTTGAGATCTATAGCTTTAGATTATGGAGGCAAAACATGCATGCCTTTTATTCTAATGGCTTATCCTATAGAGAGGTCCATAAGCTCAAAATAAATAAATAACGTTGTACAAGATATTTTATAAACCCTAAGATGAGTCTTGAGATTAGCGAGAGGAAGCCTCACATTTCTATTAGATGGTGCACACATTTGTGTATATCAACACTTTGACCATCCACCACACACAAATCAAGAGTGACTGTGTACTTCCTTAGGAAACTATGGGCTAGATTTGAATTGGGTTTGAAGTCCAATTATTTTGATATTATATCATTTCAGGGGGTTGGTGGAGGAATGCCTCAGGATAGGCCTAGGGCAAAGTTGAGTAATAATACAAGGAATCGCATACAACCTCAGCCTCTTGTACCTCTTGATGCACCAGTTGTCCCAGTGCCACACCATCATTGAGTAGTGTCATATTCTCTTACTTTATTGAGTGCCCTTTTAGGCAATTTAGTAGAGCAATGGACGTAGACAAGAGATATTCATCCACTTGGACACATTTGTACTAGTTGTGGAGATATATGTAGAGGCCCCTAGAGCAATGTTGATGCAGCACATGATAACCATTATGTTGAGGGTGCTGATTTTGATGATGATGCATATGCTACTCATGGTGATGGTAGTGATGATATTGACGTGTCATCATTTGTTGACCTTTTGCATGGAGAGCCTAGAGATAGTTAGGAGTAGTAGGTAAAATTTTAATTAAAATTTAAATAAAGTACATAATTATTTACTTTCTACATACATGTGTAGTTGTATTAACCATATTAATGTATGTTGATTTTGAAATAATAGAGGATGGATGATACTATTCCTCCTAGGAGGCAATATAGTCTTTTTTTGAGACCTACAAACATTGGCATCCCTCATACGATATGCACTTTGAATTAGACTGTAAATAATGTACATTTGAATTCAAATTTAATAACATGTGCTCATATGTTCCTTTTATCTGATTTTATAGGGATTGTTGTCTACTACACAATTTGATGTTTGTATAGGTCCTAATCCATTGACCACTGAGGCACAGCCTCAAATACCTACGGTATGAACTTTTGACTCAAGACAAATAATTTGTACTATTTTTATGTACATGTTATTATTAATTTATAATCTTCAACTTTGATTTATGTATAATTTTATGTGTTTTGGTTTTACAAACATGAGATGGATCATACATATCCATATAGGCCTTAGTATAGTTTATTTTCAACTCCATCTTTTGACCATTTGAGACATGCCGGTGATCATCGTGGTAGCATATCTTTAAACACATCTGTGACATTGGCTACTACTCAAGTATGATATATATATATATATATATATATATATATATATATATATATATATATATATATATATATATATATATATATATATATATATATATATATATATATATATATATATATATATATATATATATATATATATATATATATATATATATATATATATATATATATATATATATATATATATATATATATATATGTTTTTATAGTTTATATAAAATGTAGTGTAAATTATGTACTTTGTAATTTATGTATATATAATTTTGACTCAATGTTTATGTATCCATAATTTTAGGACTATGTCACCATGAGTATTTCTGAGAGGATGAGACTAAGCCAGATGGAGGTACATACATCATCCTTTGAGGTCAATGTTGTGATTTATGTACATACATAGTTCATTATGCTCTTTATCAAATTTTAAAAATGTATGCATTGCAAATTACAGGACCTCACCACTGTAGCATTTGGTAGCTTTCATAGTGCACCTCCTCCTATTACATAGGGATACCCATCTCATGTGGTATTATTTTTATTATGTAGTGAATATTTAATTTATTTGCAAGCTAGATTTTGAAACCCATTTCAATTAAGCATGTACATGATGAGACACCTCATGTTACACAGGATGATCCATCTACCTCACAGGTTGTCCCACATGATGAGACACCTCATGTTACACATGATGATCCATCTACCTCACAGGGTGTTCGATATGATGAGACACCCCATGTTGCACATGATGATCCATTTGAGTCCTCTTCGTGTGGAGTAAAGAGGACTGTAGATCAAATAGATTAGGTCTTTTTGGCACCTTTAGATTGTGTTTTTATAACACACATTGTTTATTATGTGTCACTTTGTATTAGGATAGTTAACTGTATTATATATATATATATAGACTCATAGATCATGTTATGACATGTTGGACCATGTACTATATTTTTACGAATTCTTATCATGCTAGTGTATGTAGTATAGATTATTATGTTATCATGTTGTATGTATGAACCATTTTCTTTAATGTGACATATTTTATTCATGTTATGACACATTTTGTACATATATGGTACATGAACTATAATTTTAATAATTTATATACAGGAACATTAATTTAAACATGTTTGAATGTAAACATACAATGGAAAAATATAGGAGGTCATTACTTGAATTGACAATTAATTTATAATATCAAGTGCACACCTTTAACTTTCAAATAGAAGTAAACTCCTATTTTTAAATGTTTACAACATGTTTCACAATTTATGTAAGACAAAATGAATGACATAAATATAAATGAACTCAAAATATAAGATTGGTTCAACACATTTCTTCAAATGAGGTCCTACAAAATAAAATTGTAAAAAAAATAATCTATTAATAAAAGCATAAATTAATATGAGCTATTTGAATGATGTAAATATGTGTAATTTGCATGTACTCACTATGTGTAATTGCACAAGATCTTGATGTTCAATCCACCTTAAACATTTAAATTTTCATAAATTGTAATTGAGACCTGAATAAGAGGTATATATAAGTTCTCTAATTTGCTATTGACACCACATACATACATTTAATTAAATTATATAAGTACATATATAAAAATAGCACAATAAAGAAAAAAACTTACATGTGTTTGATTTAAATGTAGTCATCTCACTATACCATCTACATCCTCTCTCTTTTGCAATGCATCTATGATTGTCTTGTGCTTGTCCATTGAAATTGTCCATAATACCTTATTGGGGGGTCTCCCTTTGTATCTTTCTAATTTGATATCTGTTTCCCCAACCAAATGAGAATAGTGTAAAATCTTCTTTTCGGATTGGTAGTCTTCAAATGTTGGTAAACCATTTCTTCTTTTTAGGTATGTACATAGCCAGGTGCTAGCTACAACAAAAGACCCAATTGGATACTCAAAACCATCATCATCTACTTGATGACATATAATTTTTTTCTTAGGTTCCACACATCTAGCTAGCCAATTCTTAATCTATTCATCGTTATCATTAGGTACAATACCAACATAAACATGTCCTACAAGATAAGATAAAGTACATAAACACTTTAATCACATGTGTACTTATATAAATAATATATTAAAGACATGTACTTGAATTATATTAATGACATGTACATAAATAAATAATATAAATTGAAGCATGATCACAACAAAATTTAAATTTGTTATGCATACCATGTTGTATGAGGTTTGAAATACAACCATAGTCTTCTAATTAAAAAGTAACATTCTGGCCTTCATTTACTATATCATCTTGAAAATGTGTGTTAGTAGGTGCTAATGATTTTTGTTTCCAATCTTCAACCTATTTTGTATTCTCGCATTCTTCCCATTCACCTGCAAGACAAAATTGACAAAAACAAGCAAGCTCCCTAGTCCATATAGTCTAAGTTTTAGAATCTAAACTCCTAAATAATTGTTATTTAGCTGATCCACTAATTGTATCACAATCATATCTTGAAAGGATATTCTTCTCTTCAACTAGGTAGAAGAAACGTTTGATTGTAGAGTTTTGACTTGATCCTGTGTATAAATATTTGTTACACCATTCTACAATCTCATGTGCATGTTTGAATTTGGCTTTTTCCTCAAATTTTAATTGCTCTCTACTAAGGGCTCTCTTTATGCATGCATTAGCACCATCATGTTCTCCTTTACCATGTCCAGCCTCAAAAAAACTTCACACATGTTGGATATTAGTTTGCCTATGTGTCCTACTCAACCAATAGAACATTCTAGCATTCTTGAATTTCCTATAAAATTATCTGACCATATCCAATGTTGTGTCATTTGAATTTGTCCGTCTTTTAAATTATCATAAAAGACCTTGAAACAATATTGGAAAAACTCAGATGAATGAAGTTTATTATCACTCATATAGAAATGGTACTCTCTTAATATTTTTCGATCCTCCTCTATGCTATCAGGTGCATGCCTATAAACTATATGAACATAAATTGTTACTTCCACTTAATTTTAATATTGTGGTTGTACCTCATCTTCTAGTGCAAGTGTGTAGTTCTCTGCAAAGTCAACATCTAAAAGTATAGTAGCAATTGGAAATGTATTCTTACATATGCAAAATTTTTCATCAAGCCATCTAGTATATTGAGAGTGTTTAACATATTTTGATATGATCACACACTTAAACTTATCCATAAATGCATGGCATCTAACTTTATCTATAACTAGATCACACCTTCTTCCAATCTTCCCATCCTTTAATGGATACTCAAATGTTTTGAATCTTTTTACATCAACTAATTGTTGTCCAAAAGTAGTCAAAGCATTTTCATGTAAAATTTCATCTAACAAAGAAATATTGCCACATATCACATGCACTAGAAAGACATGCATTGAAAAGAAAGTATTGATCATTAAGTGGCTTATGAAACAAACCTGATATGAAATCCTTTATAGTTTGAGGTGGTATTTTTATACCACATTCCTGCAACATTTCTTTACTATGCATGGTACCATGTATAGATCAAAGTGCATCATAATGGTAATGAAATTGAACATGAGTTTTACAACATGTGATTCTTTCCTTGTTAATCATTACATACCATCGTTTACAATTTTCAAAAGATCTTTGACTAATGGTAATAGTTAACACCTTACCATCTACAAATTTTTTGAACAATTCAATTTGAGTCATGTCCAAAAGGTGTTTAAAATGTGGATCATGTATTTTTGAGCCAACTCTCAATTTAAGAACATCTCTTGATTTAGGTGATACTCTTATATTATCATGCCAAAAATTTTCAACCAAACTTCTGACTTCATTAGTAAGTTTCATATCACATCTCAGGAGTCTACCACTAGAAGTCCACAAAATATTTGCTGGATCACATTCAAAGTTAACCCTTCTCTTTACAACTCTTTCTAAAGTCTTATGATTCACATTAAGATATCTACTTATGTTACTAATCAATCTTTTGGCAATTGTTAATTTGTTAACTAAAGCTGTTGTTATTGCTTGTCATGTTGCATTTTTATCTTTAGAGTGACTTCTCTTTCTAATCAAAGACTCATTTTAAAGATCCATACCAAAAAAAAATCTATCATATGGGTATAAAAATAAATTACATATTTAAAAAGAAGACCCATACACTACGATTTTTATTTTTGAAGTTTTTTATATTTAATCTCTAAATGGCTCAAATTTTGGCATCAATTGACAATATATTTTAAAAACAGGAAAAACACTTCCACTTTTTGGCCAAAAGTGAGACCCAACTTCTTGCACTAACCCAATATCTTTTTATATTTCTCATATTGATTGGAGATTTTTTTTAATGATTATTTAATTTATATATTTAAGCCAACAAACTTTAAATTAGTTTTTTTTAAAGTTTTAATAATTATTTTATTTTAGTTTTTACTATTCACTTTATACGTACTAATTTTTTAGATTATAATTTATTAATATATGATAAATTAATTAAATAAATAATATTTATTTACTTTATTAAAAGAATTAAATTAAATTTTATTTAAATTATAAATAATGTTAATTCAATTTATGCACATTAAATTATAGTTTTAAAATATTAGTAAACACCTATCAGCTAATCGTTGCAAGCACAAATACTTGGAACTGCTAATATACATTTCTTTGTAGAAACCTCCACTGATAATTTCATTAGGGATCAGGCAGATTGTTTTTCTTTCTACCAATAGTTCAAGTTTTGCAAATGGATTACTCATTGTTAATATATGATTTTTTTTCCTTTGTGATTTTCTTGCTTGATCAACAAACATTTATTTGTGAGCCTTTTTGGTTTCTTCTTCGGATTGACTTCTCCTCTTTAGTGTTTTTTTCTTGTTTTGAGATTTTTTTCACCCTCCAACCAATTTTGAAGTATCCAATTTGATTTTCTCTTCTCAAGTGAACTTTTCTCTGATCCTTAGGAAATCAATGTTGATACTTCACTATCTGCATTGTGGTCAATCTCCATTTTGGACATATGGAATGATATGTAGTTTCTACTAGCATTGCCCTTGAGTTACCCATCTTGTCAATAGGCCATGAGTAGCTAGATACACATGAATGTTGGATCCATTTATGTTAATCGTCTATCCTACACGGGTAAACCAACAATAAGTATTCTACTAGTAAAGATTACATCATGCAAAATTTGAATTAAGAATGAAATTTTGAAATGAAATCAAAACTGAAATGGATTAAGTGCATAAGGAAAAATAAATAAAAAATGCAAGTGTCAACAGTGACCACTCAAGATCTAGGAACTCCATGAAAGGAAAGAAGAGACTGACTATGAAAGAATAATGCCATTCTATCAAATTTTTCAAATGATATATTTGATTTTATAAATTGAGATTACAAAAGAGACCCCTTATTTGTATAGGCCAAGGTGAAAATAGTATTTCATAAGATTGCAATATGTGTTAAACTTATGATTGGAGACATAAAGTGATAACTATGGCATATGCACCTGAAGTAAACTTGGAATTAAGAAAGGAAGTACAAAATATTCTTGTATAAAGTATGCTTAATTTTGTAAATAGAAAACTTGTCATTTCTATAGATAAAGTGGATAAACCTTATAGATAACCTAAAATAAGTTTCATGTGTGATGATAAAGGTAATGAACTAGCTACATAAAAAACCTCTTTCACAATAATTAGTTGTTTCTCAACACCCTTTCACATCTCAACAAGTTAAGGTTTCCTTTGAATTAAATAATCTAGAGGTGGACTAAACCCGTTTTTTTAGTATGGCTTTTTTAACATCCACATTGTTGATATTATCTAGGATATTCTATGTAGCCACAAGTTTTATTTTCCACTATTGTGGGTGGCATTTTTTTTGGCTGCCTCATACTTTCTTGAACATTTGGGATATTTTAGCAGAACTTTCCAGGTTCTACTATTGATTCTAATTTTTTTGGTGTTCAATATTTGAAGCACCTTGCATGTGTCGGAGAGAGGATGTATTCATATTTCTATATTGGATGATGGTTGAAAGGAGGTATATCGATTAAAGAAACCATCATTCTAGCATCCTTAGGTCATATCTAAGCAATATTAAATCTATCTAGATTAAAAGTTTTTTTTCTAGGTGTATGGGTGTTTATTAAACATGGAATTTATGGGCTATATCTTGCTTGTATAGGATACATCTATTAAACAAAGATGCATTTATATTTTTCAATCTCGTTAATGTAAGAATTTTCCCTTAACAAATAGTTCACCAAAAGAAATTGATTTTGAAATGTTAGTTTGTGTTCCATAAAAGAACCCATTAGTTAGTTTGCGTTCCATAAAAGATCCCATTTAAAACCATGCCTTTGATTTCTAACAAGTAGATTGTGACTATTTTTCACTAAATAAGTATTCAGAGGTTCAACCATCCAAATAACTTTATTTTTCCTTGGTAAAGTACAAAATTTGAAATTATTTATTTTGATAAATAATTTTATGGTGACCCCATTGTCATGAATATATAGCAAGATGTTTGAGATTATCAAAGAGGTGGATCTTATATTAATTAAGAGATCTTCTAAATTTCTTACATAATTACTTTAGCCTAGCATGCAAGAAGAGACTCAACAAACCCACAACCTTACTACTATCTAGCTTTCTCACCATTTCCTACCTTCAATTTTGATCATATTCACAATAGTTGTGTAGCCTTGACAATTGTGTTTCAAATAATATATCCAATAGGGAGATAAGATGATGATAACAGAGCTAAACAATATCAATTTATATCCACTATTATGTTGACCTAATTATTCTTGGTCTTCAAAATTTCCATCTCATTTTGACTACATAGGGCTTGTTTATGTATTTAATTTTTTGAATCCCTATCCCCCAAGGTGCTTAGGGAGAAAAATATTTACCAAGCCACTAATGAAATCCTTCTCTTGTTTTGAGTTCTAAAAGAAATTAAATGTCCTTGAATTTGTTTGATTTTATCAAACAAGAATTGAGGCATTTTGGTAAGGAAAGGGAAATAGACACAAATATTTTAGAGACAACTTAATCAATTGTAGGTTTCTATCTTAGTTGAGAAGGGAATCTTTCTAAGTTCTTATTTCCTTTTTCAAATAATTTTAATGGGGCCATTCGTGGTTGTATTATTGTTCACTTTGAGTTAAAGTGGAATACAAGTGAAGTAGCAAGGGTCTTTTTAATATTACAACCTATGGAATTAGAAATTTGAGATTTCAAAGTAGGATTAGTGTTGAAGAAAAAGGCATTACTTTTGAATCAAGATTTTCATGTATTATAAGAGGTATTTTTAACCCTTTAGCTTCAACATTAGTATGTAAACTAATAAGGATAATGTCATCCACAAATTTTTGATGATAGTCAGGATTGGGGCTAGAAGTAGAGAAACAACCTCAGAATGTAGCCTATTTGATATATAGGTGAGATTTATTCTTAATAATTTAGCAAAAAATAATAAATGAATAGGGGGAGGGGTCCTTTTCTTAAGATGAAAATTTGAAAATAATCTAAAAACTCTTTGAGTCATGTGGGTGGTGCTGATTAACATATGGATGTTGTCAGCCTCTACATATGCCTCTTCGATCTGCCCAATTTTATTCCCAATCTTTTTTATCATAAGATTAAGTGAGTGGACTATAAAAGGTGTCCAAAATACATGTTCATATCATTCTTCAACCAAAAAACCAACAACTCTACAATTCTTTATATTGTCCATTATGCTTGAATAATGTTTCTGGTCCCCATTGTCTCAATGGTAGAGATGGGGATATTAACAATAAATTTCCCATCTTTCACCTACTCATCATAATCCATAAATTTAAAAAAAATTACCACTTCTATCAAGGGATGATTTCTTGCATCCTTCTACCCATCTAAACCAATGGATGGGCTTGTCTCAACACATGAATGATCCTTTGTGGGATTCAATGCATCTTCAAGCTCTTTGACCTATCATTTGTTGACTCTTTTCTTCTTCTTCCAATGTGGGGACAAACTAATATTGAAAGATAACCCAATCACATATGTGCATCTTGCAATACCTTGGTTGATAGTGAATCAACTCTTATTAGGCCCCTTTCTTTGCATAGATGATTCACTTTGAGTTTTGGGATTAACTTTAGTAGCGAGAAATAGGTGGTAGATGGGGGTTGCATTCTCTTTGATTGTTTTAAGTGGACAATTTTTGTCTAGGTGATCCTCTCTTTTGCTTCTTCATGCTCCACAATATATTTTAATATTGTGTCCATTCATATATGAACTTTATCTTTTCTAAGATATTTTTAACTCCTCTTCTTGGGATTCACACAAATTGCCTACCACCTAAAAATTTGAACTATTACATTCTACATTACATCCCTTGCATTTCTAATGGAATCCCCCTCCTATAAGTGACGTTATAATATCAACATATTTCCATAGTGGAAAATTAATTTTTTATCTATTTTGTTTTCATTTGTACTTATGAAGGAAGAGGGAGATAGGATAGCTACAATTCTAAGTATATGGCAAGAAATTTTATACACATTCAAAAAAAAAAAAAAGAGAATGAAAAAGCACAAAATGTGTTAAGATCTTATGACGATTAGAGAGAAATGGGAAAAACTTAAACAAAACTTAAACAAAATGAAAAAAAGGTATACCTCTTTTAGCAAATGGAAGCTTGCAAAGGAGTAGGAATGAAGCTCAAACACTTGATTGAGCTTTTAAGAGTGATCTTCCAACTCTCTCTTGATCAATAAGCTTTTTCTCAACTACCAAGGAAAACCAAATAACTGCTCCACCTCAAGAAAATAAGCTATTTTCTCAACAAATGAGACAAAAAACTAATGTAAGTATTTTAGAAACAATTTTTAGGGTTGTGGACTTCAAAAATTAATTAAATTTGCAAAAATAAAATGCTATTTCCATCACTTTCTGCACCTCATACACTTTTGGTCAAGACTAATTTATCCGAGTTTGACCAAGGTAACCCACAAGTGGATTCAACTTGGATAAAAAAACTATAAATTTCAAAGAATCTAGAATTAATTATATTTTTCCTCCTAAAATTATAAAAAGATGTAGAAGTCACCATTATCTATTCAACACCCCAATTCTATATTAATTATAATTATTAATTAATTAAAAATATTTTCTTTATTATATCTCACTTTTGAGTTACTATTTTTTTTCAAATAATTAATAGTTAAAGTAAATAGGCATAGATGTTGCCATAGATAAATATGGTGAATTCCACTAAACACCAACAATTTATATAATTTATTGTCACGACTCAATTTTTGACTTGCTATCTTTCAGGACTTAGTATGTGTTCAACTCTTTTGACTTAGACTATGTTTGACTATGTAATGACTTGACTCGAGTTGAATACATTATATATTTTGATTAGACCTTATTAGTCATTTTATGTTCGATCTTATGAGTTAGCGACATGATGGTTAACGTTTTGGTTGTATTTACATGTTTATATCTTTTGATGGATGATGTAAATGATTGGTTTTAAATCAAGTTTGGATTTGCGTTTATAAGAATGATGAATGTTTAAATTCATATTATTTAAATGTTAATGAAATTATAAACTTTCATAAGAGATATCATATTTAATGATGTTTTTATTATCATGATAATGAAAATATTGACTCAAAGGGGGATGTTGAGTTTGTGAGTGTGCAAAAATTGAAGGTGGAAGAGTTGTTGAGGTAGATGAGTTTAGCTCCTTGGTAGGTTTGGTATGGGATCAACTAGTGTATGCACAAACACAATTAATTTGCTTTATTTTGATTAAAGTTATTTTCTTTGTTTTTACATCTAGTTTGATTATATGGTTTGTTACATGTATAGAATAATGGACAAAATAAGTAGATTTGACTATTATTTTTGAAATATTATAATTTAGATTTTTCAAATGAAAAATAATTTTTACTTTTCTATTAGTAATTAACATGCTCAAATTTGAAGTGGTAGTTGTTAGTTGAGGAATTTATTGGTAATCAATAGAATAGAGAGTGAATATTTCATCCACAATCCAAGCTGGAGTTAAATTCCAAATTCGGTGGAAAATGAATTTAACACCAACAAATTTCATTTAATCTTCATAATGTTTGTGGGAAAATAAAAGGAACCGTACTATTGAGGGAAATAGGTTCTTAAAGAGAACTGGAGGGAAAGAAACAACATGAGAGGATCGAGAGAAAATACATAAGAAGGGAGTTGAGGAGATTAGAGGGGGCACTTTGAAGGATTTTTCATTGAGGATTCAAAGAATAGTGGATTTGCGGTGGTTGGTACAGGGGCAACAACAAGTTAGGGAGAATTCTTCCAACATATAGGTTCCCCTTTCTATTCCTCTATCAGTTTAATTTGAATAGGTCTTGTCTGATACAACTGATATTTGAAAATATATTTGCTTGTCTCCTCTATTTAAAATATCTACTAAAAAAAAAGTTTGTTTCAAATTAATCAATAAACAATAAAATTAATGTGATCATCTCCTCCAATTCAAAACCATTTCCTTTGAACAAATAAACATTTGAAAATCTTATGCGATTCTCTATTTTACTTGCAAGATTTACTTCTTTCATTTGAATATTTGTGTCATCCTCTTCCATTCGAGAGATTTATTTAAAAAGCATTTAAAAATTAGTGAAAATTTGTGTTTTGATCTCTTCAATTCGTAAGATTTCTACAAAAATAGTTTATTTAAACAACCCTTCCAAAATCACTGTCATCCTCCTTGATTTCTGACCTTTTTCCTATTCTACATTGAATAATTATTGTAAACTATGCTCAATTTTTTCCATTTTGCACTTTGAATTTTGTTTTAAAAAGGAAACAAAGTAATAACATGCCTGGAGCTGTAGTAATGGAAGAGCTTCTTAGCCAAGGAAAACGTGATAAGGGCCAAATCTGCATCACAAAGAATGGAAAGCTCATGCACTTTCTTTATCAAACCCCATAGTCACTTAGAGAAGGTCACATGCCTAGCAGCCTTATTTTCTATTATCTTTATCTTTGTTTTCTCCCAACTGATATATGATTTTGTTTAGATGTCTTTTTGTGCATTATCATATCTAAATGGTTTGGGTCATTCAATAGCCAGGTCTACGATACACTAAACTCACTTAGAATAGATAAATCATCAAATGGGAAATACTTCATTATTTATTCAATAACTATGAAAAAGAATTTAGCCATTTCTAGAAACGGCTAAGAGAATTTATGAGAAAGTATGCTCTTGTGGTTCTTGTACCCAAAATTAATGAAGAAAAGCTCATGTGGGTCTCACTCTATTGAATAATGGTTTCTTATATATTTTAAAACATTTTCACTGCAACTAAGGATACAAGAGAATTCACCACATTAGTTTTTATTTTAAAATATCAAAATCCTAATGAGTACATACGGTGCTGTAATACACAACCATAGCAATCAAGCTTGAAACCATACTAGACTATAGTGGTTTGGCTAGTCATAGGTTAAATCTAGAAGTTGGTTTCATATTGTTTAAGTTAATATTTCACTATTGTTTTTCTTAAATATAGAGTAGAGTTGTTTGAAATTTAGTAGATATCAGATTGTTAGGTTAGAAAAAAATTATAACAGACTAAGAGTCACATTTAGCTTATAAGTTATGACTTGACTCTTTATTTAATTCTTGGTAATGAGTAGTCAACTGTCAGCTAAGAAGAGCTTTTTGATTTCCAAAATTTTGACACATTTTAGAATAATATGAAATAAATTTTGTAAACATATGAAATATGTCTTTTGTCTATCCAAATGAATAAATGGATGTAGGTGAAGGGTGAAGTTATCATTTAGACAATAATAACATATTGTTTTCTTAGCATATCTTCAAGTGCTAATATTTTATTAATAAATTTGGAGGGGGTGCCAACTGTGGGTTGAAAGAGGAGGGTAGATGAAAAGGAGACCTTGTGATCAACTTCCTCATTTGCTACCTACTAGTCTTTTACATTATATTGGTTTTGATGCTTGGCCAAGCTCATGAGAATAATTTACATAATTTTGAGATGCAAGGTTAAATTCTTGTTTTCCCTCTTCCACATCCATGTGTATGTTTTCTACTAGACATATGTGTAAAGTAGAATTAGAATCTTGGCTACACCAGATCCTTCCGATCCAATTGTGCTGAGTTGCTAGTCTTCTTATGCCATGGTAAGATAGTTCTTAGCCAAAGAACCTCGGGAAGTTAACCACTCCATGGTTGGGTGGAAAAAATTCCTAAGCCAGTCTTCTATCCTACAATAGCAGATGGACTACACTTCAATGGCTTTGGGATTGGACTACATGTGGAGGGGCTCTCAGGTCCAATGACATGTTATCTTTTGTGTTTTATGTTATTGCACGTTTATCTCATTTGGCATACTCATGATTTCTTATGTTCAATGTGTAGGTTGACATAATTTTGACATTTGTTTGATGTGTAAACTTTACACCATTTATATGTGTGTGTGTGTGTGTGTGTGTGTGTGTGTGTGTGTGTGTGTGTGTGTGTGTGTGTGTGTGTGTATTAAAACTGACATGTGGTCGATAATGCAATAACATTTGAATAGCAATATTATGGTGCTTATGTAATGATGACATGTGATCCTACTTTATGATTCAACTAAATGTTGTTATGCATGATTCCAAATTTAAATTAAATGGAAATGTTTTTTGCAATATTTCATTGTCTTGACTTTTCAACCTTTTTCCATGCATTTTTTGTAAATTTTGCTTAACTAGCATCTTTTTGAGAATTTGAGATCTTACATGTGGTGTTAGAGCTAGGTTAAATACTAGGACCTAAGGTCTTACTAATGCTAATATTGTGTGCTCTTCTCTTGGTACATGAGTAATCTATCACCATGTATTGTAGTAGAGGCAATAGGGATGGAAGTAGCAATGGTCCTTAAGATGAGTCTAAAAACCAATGGTTGGATCAAATCTTGGCACTCCTCACTCAATAGGGATAACACATGGATGACATAGATATTACCATGAGAGGATGAGGAGGATGAGCACAGAAAAGCTATGTGTCAATAGGAAGAAGATTAGAAGAAAATAGAGGATGACCAATTTCTTGAGGCTCAGAGGAAATAGGAGGAAGATTGAAGGAATGAGGTACAATAGAAGGAAGAAGTTGACTGTAGGATGGCCAGATTAGTTTAGGACAAGGTTCAAATCACTGAAGATCTTAGTAAGGATCTCAAGAAGGTGACACTGCCTACCTTTAATGGTAAGACTTCAAGAGAGGAGGAAAAAGCTTGGATAGCTACCATGAAAGAGTATTTTCCATGTCTATAATTTCACTAGAAAATCTAGAGAAGTATGGGCTACTTTTCAGTTGGTTGGTGAAGCAACAACACAATGGGAAAATGTTATGGTTGAGAAGAAGTTGTAGCATGATGAGATATCATGGGAGGACTTCTTGTAGCTTTTCCATAAGTGATGGTTGCCTCACCTGTTTTATGACAAGAAAGCATTTGAGTTCTATAAGCTGATTTAAGAAGTGATGTCAGTCATGTAGTATCATGAACAAATTTTCCATCTGGTTAAATATGTTCCATAGTATCAAAATGATGATTTATTTAGAACTTACAAATTTTTCATGGGGTTGCATCCTGAGATTTATAATGAGGTAATAATGCATGAGCTAGAGTCTATGGACTATACACCTAGGAAGGCTTTGAAATAGGAACAAAGGTTGAAAGATTCAACTCTAGTAAAAGCTTCCAATAACCGATATATCAAGAGGAAATTTTAGGGGAATAAGAAGTAGGGTGGTTGATAGTGGATGAATAACATGAAGGGAAAGGGCCAAGAGGAATAAGGAAAGAGCAATAATAGGAATTTCCAAGGATAGAATATGGGTAGAGGTGGTAACAATATGAATAACAATGGTAACAATAACAGGAACTGTAACAGGAAAGATAAATCAACATCATAATCAGGGCCTTGTGATGGTTGTTTTGTATACAGGGGGGTGATCACTATGCAGTTAGATGTCCTCGACAAACTACATCAAGAAATGGACCGAAAGCACACCATCAAATTCATGCAGTTGTGGACCATAAGAAGGCAAAATTTTAGGTAGCTCCTTTGTAGTTGATGGGTAAGATTTATAGTTATGAAGTTTCTATTTTGATTGATATTGGTGCTACTGAGTCTTTTGTTGATCCTAGTGTACTATCTAAAATTCCAGTTAGAGTTGGTTATATGGATAGCCCTTGGTTAGTTGAGTATGGAAACTGAGTAGAGCATCGAGTAGAGCAATGTCTATCATGTAGTGAGTTAGAACTTCCAAATTTTTACATGCAAGCCAATTTGTATATAGCTCCACTTGGGTCATACAACGTTATTCCCTGCATTAATTTGCTCACTAAGCATAAGGAAATAGTAAATTGAAAGAAAAAGTTAGTAGAATGCTTAGATGACTTTGGGAATCTAGTAGTGGTGAATGGGGTTAAGAGGCTGATAGTATTAAGGCATATTTCAGCTATGCAGCCTGAAGAAGGCTAAGAGAAAAGAATGTCAACTTTATGTTACAGATGTGAAGAATCTTGAAGATCCTATACCTTCCATAGATGATTACCCAATATTACAAAACTTTTGGGATGTCTTCCTTGAGGATTTACCAGAGCTACCTCCTAAAAGAGAATTTGATTTCTCTATAAATATTAAGCCAGGTGCAGAGCCTCAATCCAAGGCTCCCTATAGGATGACCACCACTAAGATGTACAAGCTTAAGGTCCAGTTGCAAGAATTGTTGGACAAAGGATTTATATGTCCAAGTGTGTCACTGTGGGGAGCATCTATGATTTTTGTAAAGAAAAAGGATGGTACCTTGCACCTATGTATTAATAATAGGATACTAAACAAGGTAACCATAAAGAACGAATACTCACTTCCATGAATAAATGAGATTTTTGTTGGAATTCTTTAGAATAACTAAGAGAGGGGGTGAATTAGTTATCTAAGGTCCAAATGTATAATTAAAACTTTTCACATCTTAGTGAACCCATAAAACATTTTCATCATGCATGTATCCATTAGATTATGCAATCACTTAAACTTGTAGGTTACTATCAAATCAATTTGCAGAAATGTAAACATGAAACATAATAGATTCAATAACACACTTGACACAATGATTTAATGTGGAAACCCAATTTGGGAAAAACCACGACTAACATGCTACTCATTCTCACTTTTTTGAAGTGATGTCCTGTGAAAGGCCAACCCTATTAAAAGTTACAATGCACACTGTTAAATGTGACCTGGTTAAAGGATTTCAATCACCATGTTAGGAGTGAGCCTTGTTAAAGCACTTTAGATCATTCACTTGGAATGTCACTTAGTTAAAGGATTTACAAATGACTATTAGGTCAACCTTAATCCAAAGGATTTACCCTACACTGATACAATGATTAGAGAGTAATAGTAAGGCTTGATTTGATAACAACTTAAAACACACTTGCACATTATAGATCTCTATTTCAGTCCTCCATTCTACTTGGCTTTCACACACTTAAGCTCTGATAGCTTGTTCACTCTTCAAGCATCCATACCCTTAAGCCTTCTTGCTTTGTTTACCAATGCAATCTCTTATCTTAGGTCACTGAATGAAGTAATACGCTAGACTCTTTGTCTTCTTTAGGTTCTCGCACATGACAACCCTTGCTTCTGACTAGCCATCTCTATAAACAGAGAATTAAGATTTTTTTCATTCATCCTCCATCATCCATTTTAGCATTAGGTCGGATTAGGTAGGATTCAATGAATCTACCCCTTATTTCATTTCATTCCCTTCTAGAAAATTCTGCTTCAATCCTCTTGAATTTGCCTCAAAATGGTTTACCATGAATTCTATGCCACCAACTCATCAACCTTATCTTCCACACAGTTCACACAATTCAAAAAACCAAACTTTTATGCTTAGATTCATTGAATTGTTGATATTTCTCATAATGTTGACACTTGACATTAACTAGCTTCTGATGCTTGGCACATACTACATTTCTCGACATCCACTATCAAAATGCTCAGCATGAACTAAATTTTACTAGTGCTCAACATCAACTAAACTTTACCCAGCTTACATTGAAATTGACTTTGCTTGGCTCCAACTGATTTTTTTTGGCGTGCACTAACTTTTCTCGACACCTACTGTGCAAATTGTCAAGCTTGGTAGACAAACTTTGTTTAACTTGTTCTTCTGAACTTAATTAGTGTAACTAAGCTTTGCAACCTTAAGTAGATTATCAATGCACTATAATATCATTGTCTTAGCTTATTCTTGTACTCCTCTTCATATCATAACCCAACCTTTCCTCTAGATGCTATTTTTACCTCATTTGATCAAATCCTCTTCATCAATCAAATAAATGATAGTACTTAATCATATAAGCAATTGTCTTACCAGCAAGTAGTAGGTTTGACACCAGTGAAAAAACAATGATTAAAACATATTTATCATACTTGTATCAATCTATTTTCAACAATATCCCTCTTTAGAATTGATGGAAAACCAAACATACCATACTTAATTAGTAAGACCAACAAAATACCAAAAATAAAATTATTCCTTGTATTGAAATCTCTCCCTCTATCAACAAATTTCATCTTCTGAATAAGTTACAAAATTCTATTTTGATCAACAGATAATCAAATCATCCTTATGACTCCCTCTTGATTACTTCTGATATCTCCCTCAACATTATCTCCATCTTACTAGGTAGATGTAATCAACAAGTACACTTTCTCTCTCAGCCCACTTTAACTCTCAATACACTTTCCCCCTCTTTGACAACAATGCCAAAGACATGTCATCTTCATATGCTTGTGACTGATTTGTAGTTCCATCTCTTTGATTACTTTAGGCAACTCCTAAAGCAAGATCTACTACATCAATGTGTAACATATGTCAATCAAGCTTGTTTGATGCAGGGCACTCCTCATGCTTCTTAGATAGCCTTTGATAGGGGCATCATTCCTAGTTTACCTCTTAGATACTCATGAGAATCCTTATGTAATTCTTTTGCGAAGATATCAACAATTTTCTCTTTGGTGTTAAAATATTCCATCTTCACCTCTTTATCTTGAACTAATTCTCTCAAGTAATGATACTTGATTGCAATGTGCTTAGTCTTTGTATGCATCACATGATTCTTTGATATATTTATAACACTTGTATTATCAAAAGAAAGTATCATAGGTTCAATGATTTCTTCCTTCATACCTTTGAGTAGTTTGATCCATACAATGTTTGTATAATTCACTACAACAACAACATATTTAGCTTTAATAGTAGATTGAGAAATGCAGTTTTGTTTCTTGCTAGTCCATGTAACCAACCTTTTACCTAAGAAAAATATTCCTACATTGGTGCTCTTTCTATCATCAATATTTCCAGCCCAATCAACATCACTATAGGCTCTTAATTCAAATTTCTCATTTTTGTTGTAGTATAGACCATAGTCCTCTGTTCCTTTCAAATATATCAATATTCTCTTAACAACCATCAAATGATTCTCCCTAGGATTAGCAAAGAATCTTGAAACTATCCCTACAGCTAATGCAATATTAGGTCTACTATGTACTACGTATTGTAATTTTCCAATCATAGACCTGTATAATGTTTGATTCACCTTAGTCGAATCATCATTCTTTGACAATTTATGTTCTATCACCATATGTGTACTTACTAGCTTGGAATCATCCAATCCAAAAAAAATTCAATATCTCCTTTACATACTTTGACTGAGTCATGTATATTCCATATTTCATCTGATGTACTTGCAAACCCACAAAGAACTTGATCTCTCCAAACATAGACATCTCAAATTTTTTCTTCATTTCATTTGCAAAAGCATTACATTAAGTATCTTGACCTCCAACTATGATATCATCAACAAAAATTTCAAATAACAGAAATACCTTTTCCATTCTCCGTCCTCAAGTACAGATCGTTGTTATCATGATCAATCCCCTCATATCCAATACTTACAAGATAATTATGAAGCATCTCATACCATGCTCTTGGTGCTTGCTTCAAACCGTATAAAGCTTTGTGTAGCCTACATATCATGCTTTTGTTGTTAGCATCAACAAATCCTTTTGGCTGTTCTATATAAACCTCTTCCTCCAATATACCATTCAAAAATACAAATTTAACATCCATTTGATTAACTTTGAAACCTTTGTATGCAAAGTAAGAAAGTAGAGTTTTTACTCCTTTCAATCTTACAACAAGAGTTAATGTCTCTCCATAGTCTATCCCTTCTTCTTGTGCATATCCTTTACAAACTAATCTTACCTTGTTCTTTGTGACTTCACCATTTTCATCTAACTTGTTTTAGTGTACCCAATTGGTAACAATCATATTTTTGTCTTCTGGTCTAGGAACTAGAGTCGATGTCTTATTTTCCTCAATTTGTTCAATCTCTTCTTCCATGAATTTACTCCAGTCCACATCTTCTAAGGCATCTTTCACTATTTGGCTTCTTGCATGGTTAGTAAACATGTATCATTTCTCAAATTGTTCCTTTTCATTGGTCTAGCATCTTTATCTCCAATGATTTGTGTAGCAAGATGATGTCTCTTGACATACTTAGATAATCTTGGTTTAGCTCTGGCTTCTAAATTTGGTCTCTCAACTTTTGAATCAATATGTACATCTCTGTTAGGTAGTTCAACATCTCTTTCATGTACACTAATATTAGAATTAGAATGTTCCTCAACTTTATTCTGTAACTTGGCACTTGAATGTAGCTTGGTTCCTGAATGCAACTTGGTAGCCACTAAAACTTTCTTTTGGTTTGGAACTTGATTTACATCATCTTCATTAGCAGGCATACCTTCATAAAAGTATACAAATGATTTATATTCTTCTAGTTCCTTCATAGGTTCAACCTCATATACTTTTGTATATTCATCAAATTTTCACATTTTCACTTTTCACAACTTTGTTAGTGTTAGTATTTAAAAACTTATAAGCTTTACTTCTCGTGGAATAACCAAGAAATATACCTTCTTCACTTTTTGCATCTAGTTTACCATTCCTGAAATCTTTAAGAATATAACACTTCCTTCCAAATACTTGAAAATATTTTACATTGGGTGAGTATCCATACCATAGTTCAAAAGGTGTTGAATGAATACTTTTCTTGACTTGCACACGGTTCAAGGTATAAATAGCTGCACTTACAACTTCTCTCCAGTATTTCAAAGCAACATTCTTCTCCATCATGAATTTCCTAGCATAGTCCACTACAAATATCTTCCTCCTTTCAGAAATTCCATTTTGTGGAGGAGTTCTAGGAGTAGATGTTTTTCGTTTGATTCCTCTATCATTACAAAACATCTCAAATTCATTTGATGTAAATTCTCCTCCATTTTTAGTTCTCAAACATTTCAAACTTTTACTTGTTTCTTTATCAACTCTTGCTAAGTACCATTAAAACATTTGAAAAGTATTAGATTTATGTTTTAGAAACATAACTGTCGTCATTCTAGAATAATTATCAACAAGTAGCATAATGTACTTATCTCCTTTGTAGATTTGTACTTCAATTGGTTCACACAAGTTAGTATGAACAATATCAAGTATTTCTTTAGAGGTATGAGTCTCACTCTTAAACTTGACTTTGTCATTTTACCTAATTGGCATTGTTTGTAAATTATATTATTAGGCATCTTCAACTTAAGAAAACCTCTAACTCTTCTCATGTTATTGATACTAACCAAGTTATCAAAATTAACATGACATAACCTCTTGTGCCATAGCCATACATCATCAAATTCTACAACTAAACAAGTAGAATCCTCTATATCAAGGTAGAATATATTACCTCTAGTCTGATCACCTTTTCAAATTAGTTTTCCATCAGTATCATATATCTTAGCAATCTTATTTTCAAACTCAACCTTACATCCTAAATTATTCAGTTATGACACAATCAACAAATTATAGTTAAGTCCTTCAACATAGTAAGTATTGTCACATAAAATCTTTTCTATGAGCTTGATAGAACCTTGTCCTTTTATTAGACATGGTGCATTATTACCAAATCTTACATATTTCAATTATAATAATTCAAGGTAATGAACTTACTTTTATCTCCAGTCATGGGATGTGAACACCCACTGTTAATGATCCATATGTCATTCTTGTTCACACAAGACACTAATGCAGTTGCCTCATCCTCATTAGATTCATTGCAACATACATCACTTCATCATCATGATCATTAGATCCATCTTTTGTTTCCTCTTCAGAAATGTAGCAAGACTTCTTTCCTCTGTTTTGTAGTCTTTGCTGTCTTCATCTTTTCTACTTTTCTACTTATCACCACCTCTGTAATTCTTCTTCTCTGGACATCTAGCAGCAATATGACCAACCTCATTGCAATTGAAACACATGATAGGTAACTTACCTTTAAACTTGCCTTTACCTCTTTGAAATCTCCTTGCTAATAGTGCTTCCAGTTGATCTACATCTTCCTGATCTATATCATTGTCACTGGACACATATTTTGTCTTTTTCTTCTTCTTTTCATCAGGATCCTTCAATGACGAATTAACTTTGATAGAAGATTCAATTATTTTAGGTCTGTAATTATCAAAATTAGATAGCTCAAAAGCAGTGAGCCTACCTACCAGATCTTCAAAAGTTAGATCATTCCTAACATACATCTCAGTTCTTGTATTGCAGAAACTCTAATAGCATAAATATGCAGCAATGTTCTCAAAACTTTGCTTAATATAGTATCATCATCTATTTTACCAGTAGCTCCTCTTATTGCATTAACACCTTCTTTTATCCTAGAGCAATATTGAGCAATATTCTCACCTTCTTGCATTCTCACATCATCAAACTTATCTCTGAGACTTTTAACTTTGGCTCTTAGAAAATTCTTTTCACCTCCATACATAGTGTGTAGAGAATCCCACATTTTCTTTGCACTATCACAACCCTTGATATCATCAAAATCAACATAGCTTAGGGCAAAGGAAATCCCCAACATTGCTTGGTTGTGTTCTTTCTTCTTTTTCAAATCTTCAGTAGTTAGGGCTCCAACAAGATCATCATGCTCAACAACAATGGTGGATTGTGCATGATCTCCAAGACCTCCTAGGCATAACTTCATTAGACTTTTCCATACAAGAAATTTATCTCTATTATTCTTGGGTACCTCTCTATTTGACATCTTGATCTTGTTGCTTCTAGTACCTTCAAACTAGTCCTCTTAAGCAAATGGCTCTAATACCAATTGTTGGAATTCTTTAGAATAACTACGAAGGGGGGGTGAATTAGTTTTCCAAGGTCCATATGTATAATTAAAAAATTTCATAGCTTAGTGAGCCCATAAAACATTTTCATCATGCACGCACTATTAGATTATGCAATCACTTAAACTTGTAGGTTATTGTCAAATCAATTTATAGAAATGTAAACATGAAACATAACAAATTTAATAAGACACTTTCCATAATGATTTAACATGGATACCTAATTTGGGAAAAACCATCGGTAACATGCTACTCATTTTCACTCTTTTGAAGTGATGCCCTATGAAAGGCCAACCCTATTAAAGGTTACAATGCACACTGTTATATGTGACCTAGTTAAAGGATTTCAATCACCTTATTAGGAGTGAGCCTTGTTAGAGAAATTTAGATCATTCACTTGGAATTTCACCTAGTTAAAGGATTTATAAATGATTGTTAGGTCAACCTTAATCCAAAGGATTTACCATAGATCGATACAATTATTAGAGAATAACAATAAGGCTTGATCTGATTACAACTTACAACACACTTGCATATTACAGATCTCTATTTTAGTCCTCCATTACGCTTGGCTTTCACACACTTTAGTTCTAATAGATTGTTCACCCTTCAAGCATCCATACCCTTAAGCCTTCTTGCTTTGTTTACCAATGGAGTCTCTTCTCTTAGGTCACTGAATGAAGCAATACCCTAGACTCCTTGTCTTCCTTAGGTTCTCGCACATGACAACCCTTGCTTCTGACTAGCCATCTCTATAAATAGAGAATTAGGATTTTTTTCATTCATCTTCCATTGTCCATTTTAGGGTTAGGTCAAATTAGGTAGGATTCAATGAATCTACCCCTCATTTCATTTCATTCCCTTTTAGAAACTTCTTCAATTCTCTTGAATTTGCCTCAAAATGATTTATTGCAAATTCTGAGGCACCAACTTATCAACCTTATCTTCTACATGGTTCACACAATTCAAGAAATCAAACTTGTCAGCTTAGATTCATCAAATCCTTGATCTTTCTCATAATGTTGACACTCGACATTAACTAACTTCTAATGCTTGGCACATACTGCATTGCTTAGCATCCACTATCAAAACACTCGACATTAACTAAAGTCTATTGGTGCTTGACATCAAATAAACTTTACTTAACTTACAGTATTTTACTCAGCTTACACTAAAATTGACTTTGCTTGGCTCTAACTGATTTTCTACTCAGCTTGCACTAACTTTGCTCAGCACCTATTGTGCAAATTGTCAAGCTTGGCAAACAAAATTTGTTTAACTTGTTCTTCTATACTTAATCAATGTAACCAACCATTACAACCTTAAGTAGATTATCAATGCACTATAATATCACTATCTTAATTAATTCTTATACTCATTTTCATATCATAACTCAACCTTTCCTCTAGGTGCTATTGTTACCTCATTTGATCAAATCCTCTTCATCAATCAAATAAATGATACTACTTAAATCATATAAGTAATTGTCTTACTAGCAAGTAGCAAGTATGACATCAGTGACAAAATAATGGTTGAAACATAGTTATCATACTTGTATCAATCCATTTTCAACACTTTTTGATTAGATGAAGGGACCTAGGGTATTTTCAAAGATAGATATACGATCTGGATATCATCAACTCTAGATCAAGAAGATATAGCTGAGATAAGTTTTAGAATACGATATGGACAATATGAATTTGTGGTTTTTCCCTTTGGACTTATGAATGAACCTACAACATTCATGAATTTAATGAATAGTGTGTTTTGAGACTATCTGGATAAGTTTGTTGAGATTTTCATTGATGATATTCTGATTTATTGTTTTCACTATAAATCCTTGTTGAGATTTTAATTGATGATATTCTGATTTTCACTATGGAGGAGCACGAGGAACACTTGCACATTGTTTTGCAACATCATGATAGAAAGTCGTATACAAAGTTAAACAATTGCACTTTTTATCAGAAACAGATTCACTATCTTGAACACATCATCACTATTGAAGGAGTTTCAGTAGATCCTTCAAAGATTAGGGCTATTCTTGAATGGCCTATTCAAAAGAATGTGAGTGAAATTCAGAGCTTTATGAGTTTGATAGGCTACTATTAGAGATTCATAAAGGGATTTTTTCAAAAATTGCAACACCTATTACCTCACTACAATGGAAAGGACAGATATATGTGAGAGAGGGCTTTTTAGTTACTGAAATAGAAGCTCACCTTTGCTCCTATACTAGTTATTCCTGATCCTAATGGGAATTTCATTATGATTACTGATGCTTTTGGTGATGGATTAGGTGGAGTTTTGATGCAAGAAGGTAGAGTTGTAGCTTATGAATCCCATAAGCTAAAGAAGCATGAGGTTAACTATGTGCCTCACGATCTTGAGTTGGTTTCCATTGTTCATGCTTTATAGATGTGGAGGCATTATCTGATTGGTAAAACTTTTGAGCTAAAAATGGATCATATGGGTTTGAGATATATCTTCACTCAACTAAATTTGAATGCCAGACAAAGGTGACTTGAATTCCTCAGTGAGTATGATTTTGGTATTGAGTACATAAAGGGTAAAAAGAATAGGGTAGTTGATGCTCTCAGTAGGAGAAGGCATATCTCTGCTATATCTACTACTAGAACATGACTAACAGGAGTATGTTATAGAGAACCTCGTTGGTGATGACAATTATGAAATGGTTAAAACAACATTGCATGATAATCCATCTGATTATCATTTTGATGGATATAGCTTAGACATAGGGGGTCTTCTAAGAGATCAGGGACGTATGTACATTCCTGACCATGCAGGGTTGAGGAAAATTGTGATGGAGGAAATACATAGTACTCCTTATTCGGGTCACCTTGGAGTGATTAAGATGGTTGAGGATATGAGTCCACTTTACTTTTGGCTAGGGTTGAAGCGTGACATGACCACTTTTTTTGCCCAACGTTTAGAATGCCAAGGAGTTAAGGCTGAGCATATTCATCTGATAGGATTGTTGTATCCTCATGATATACCTGAATACAAATGGAAAGTTATTTACATAGATTTTATATAAGGTTTACCTATGGCTAGGTGGAGGCATGATGTTATGTTAGTTGTGGTCGATAAGTTGACCAAGGTTGCACATTTTATACCTGGGAGTTTGAAGGATGGATCGTTGGCTTTGGCCAAAAAGTTTTTGCAAGAGGTGTTTAGGTTACATAGTGTACCTAAGAATATCATTTCTAATAGGGACATGAGGATGACATCAATGTTCTCGACAACCTTGAATGCTTTATCGAGGACATAGGTACATTTCAACAATATGTATCATCTGCAGACTAATGGTCAAACATAGAGGGTAAATCAAGTTGTAGAGGATTTACTTCATATGTATTGCATGGATCATCAATATACATAGGAGGAATACCTTACTTTGGTTGAGTTCATGTATAATAATTCTTATCATGCATCTATTGGAATGGTTCCTTTTGAGGCATTTTTATGGGCGTAAATGTTGCACCCTATCAGTTGGGATAGAGGGGAGGATCGAATTGTGATTGGTCTTGCAATGCTCAGAGAGATGGAAGAATAGATGGTTATGATTCATGCTCGCCTGAAGGAAGCTATTGATAGACATAAGAATCATGTAGATAGAGAACATATTTTTAGATAGTTTTAGGTGGGGGAGAAGGTTTTTTTGTGTGTGCGTCCACATAAGAGTTCAATCTCTTTTGGAAAGTCTTCTAAGCTTGCGCCGAGATATGTTGGACCATTTGATGTTTTGGAGGTCATAAATCCTGTGGCTTATCGACTTGCTCTACCACAATCTTTGGCCCATATCCATAATGTTTTTAATATTTCATTATTGACACCATGCCATCCTAATGTGTGTCATATTCTTGATTGGTGTGCTTTGTAGGTTTAGGATTTGGGGGTAGTGCAAGTACTACCTACCTGCCTCATGGATGAGTGCACTATCCGAGTGTGTGACATAGATTTTTTGCAGTATAAGGTCCAATGGGACTAGTTCTCTGTTGATAGTGCTACATGGGAGAATGCTGATGATATACATCGGTCTTTTTCACATCTTTTTACATAGACTAGTACCTTTATATGTTGTTTTAGTTTACTTCATGTTATGATGACCTTTAGATTTTGATGGACATCAAGTTTATGTCTCTTCCTAGTGCGGAGGGATGTCACAACTCAATTTTTGACTTGCTATCTTTTAGGACTTAGTACATGTTCGACTCTTTTAACTTAGAGTGTGTTTGACTATGTTGTGACTCAACTCGAGTCAAATACATTATATACTTTGATTAGACCTTATTAGTCATCATTATGTTAGTCATTTTCTATTCGATCTTATGAGTTAGCGACATGACGGTTAATGTTTTGGTTGTATTTACATGTTTATATCTTTTGATGGATGATGTAAATGATTGATTTTAAATCAAGTTTGCATTGCGTTTATAAGAATGATGAATGTTTAAAAATTCATACTATTTAAATGTTAATGAAATCATAAATTTTGATAAGAGATATCGTATTTAATGATGTTATTTTTTTTATCATAATGATGAAAATACTGACTTAATGGGGGATGTTGAGTTTGTGAGTGTGCAAGTACTAAAGATAGAAGAGTGGTTGAGGTAGAGGAGTTTAGCTCCTTGGTAGGGTTGGTATGGGATCAACTGGTATATGCACACAGACACACACTTAATTTTTTAAATTTTGATTAAAGTCATTTGCTTTGTTTTTACATCTAGTTTGATTATATAGTTTGTTACATGTATAGAATAATTGACAAAATAAGTAGATTTGACTATTATTTTTGAAATAATATAATTTAGATTTTTCAAATGAAAAGCACTTTTTACTTTTCTATTAGTAATTAACATGCTTAAATTTGAAATGATAGTTGTTAGTTGAGGAATTTATTGGTAATCAATAGAATAGAGAGTGACTATTTCATCCACAATCCAAACTGGAGTTTAATTCCAAAAGATGAATTTAACACTAATAGCTTTCATTTAATCTTCATAATGTTAGTGGAAAAATAAAAGGAACCATACTATTGAGGGAAACAAGTTCTTAAAGAGAACTAGAGGGGAAGAAACAACATGAAGGGATGGAGAGAAAATACATAAGAAGGGAGTTGAGGAGATTAGAAGGGGCATTCTGAAGGATTTTTCGCTAAGGATTTAAAGAATAGTGGATTTGTAGTGTTTGTTACAAGGGCAACAACAACGAGTTAGGGAGAATCTTTCCAACATCTAGGTTCCCCTTTCTATTCCTCTGTCAATTTATCTTGAACAAGTCTTGTCTGATACAACTGATATTTGAAAAAATATGTTCTTCTCTTCTCTATTTACAATATCTACTAAAAAAAAAAGTTTGTTTCAAATTAATCAATAAACAAGAAAATTTATGTAATCATCTCCTCCAATTCAAAACCATTTCCTTTGAAGGAACAAAATTTGAAAATCTTATGTGATTATCTATTTTAGTTGCAGGATTTACTTCTTTCATTTGAATATTTGTGTCATCCTCTTCCATTTGAGAGATTTCTTTGAAAGCATTTAAAAATTAGTGAAAATTTGTGCTTTGTTCTCTTTAATTTGTAAGATTTCTATGAAAACAGGTTATTTAAACAACACTTCCGAAATCACTATCATCCTCCCCAATTTCAGGCATTTTTCCTATTCTACATTGAATAATCACTGTAAACTATGCTCAAATTTTGCCATTTTGCACTTTGAAAAAAATAAAAAAGGCGACGAAGAAATAACATACCTAGAGCTGCAGTAATTAAAGAGCTTCCGGTTGAGGAAAAAATTACAAGGGCCACATTTGCATCACAAAGAACAGAAAGCTTTATCTATTCTATTCTCTTTATCTTTGGTTTCTCTCAATTGATATCTGATTTTGCCCAAATATCTTTTTGTGCATTATTGTGTCTGAATGGTTTGGGTCATTCAACAATCAGGTTTGGGATACACCAAATTCACTCAGAATAAATAAACATCAAATGAGAAATACTTCATTATTTATTCAATATCTACAAAAAAGACTTTAGCCATTTCCAGAAACAACGAAGAGCATTTATGAGAAAGAACGCTCTTGTGGTTCTTGTACCAAAAATTAATTAAGAAAAGCACATGTGGGTCTCGCTTTATTAAATAATGGTGTCTTATATATTTTAAAACTTTTTCACTGCAACCAAGGATAGAAGAGAATTCATTGCATTAGTTTTTATTAAAAAAATACCAAAATCCCAATGAGTACATATGGTGTTGTAATATACAACAATAGAAATCAAGCTTGAAACCATACTGGAATGTAGTCATAGCTTAAATTTGGATGTTGGTTTTGTATGGAAATTTTGTTTAAGTTAATATTTCACTATTGTTTTTCTTAAATATAGAGCAAGTCTGTTTGAAATTTAGTAGATATTAAATTGTCAGGTTAGAAAAAAATTATAACGAACTAAGAGTCACATTTAGCTTATAAGTTATGACTCGGCTCTTTATTTAATTCTTGGTAATGAATAGTCAATTGTTAGCTAAGCAGAGCTTCTATGATTTCCAAAATTTTGACGAAAACATTTTAGAATAATATGAAATAAATTCTGTAAACATATGAAATATGTATTTTGTCTATCCAAATGAATAAATGGGTGTAGGTGAAGGGTGAAGTTATAATTTAGACAACAGTAACTTATTGTTTTCTTAGCATATCTTCAAGTGCTATTATTTTATGAATAAGTTTGGAGGGGTGCTGAATGTGGGTGGAAAGAGGAGGGTAGATGAAAAGGAAACCTTGTAATCAATTTTCACATTTGCTACCTTCCAATCTTTTGCATTATACTGGTTTTGATGCTTGACCAAGTTCATGAAAATAATTTGCATAAGTTTGAGATGCATGATTAAATTCTTGTTTTTCCTCTTCCACATTCATGTGTATGTTTTCTACTAGACATATGTGTAAAGTATAATTAGGCACTTGGCTGCAGCAAATCCTTCCGATTCAATTGTGTCGAGTTGCTAGCCTTCTCGTGCTAGGGTCGAGTAGTTCTTCTTAATCGAAGAACCTCGGGGAGTTAACCACTCTATGGTTGGGTGGTAAAAGCGCCTGCGCTACTCTTCCGTCCCATGATAGCAGATGGACCACACTCTGATGGCTTGGGAATTGGTCTACGTGGGGATGGGCTCTCAGGGCCGATGACATGTTATCTTTTGTGTTTTATGTTATTGCACGTTTATCTCATTTGACGTACTCATGAATTCCTTATGTTCAACCTGTAGATTAGCATACTTTTGACACATGTTTGATGTGTAAACTTGACATCATTAGTGTTTGAATAGCAATATTATGGTGCTTATGTAATGATGACATATGATCCTAGTTTTCAATTCAACTAAATGTGGTTATGTATGATTTCAACTTTAATTTGAATGGAATCAATTTCTGCAATATTTCGTTGTCTTGACTTTTCAACCTTTTTCCGCGTATTTTTGATAAATTTTGCTTAACCAGCATCTTTTCGAGAATTTGAGGTCTTACATGTATCCTCTTAAGGAGCATATATTAAAGAAGATCAGAAGTGATCCCTGCCAAAAAAACAAATTAGTTAATAATAATAATATGAACGTACTAAGACAGTATTAAAGAATACGCCAATTGCATAAAGGTTACTCAAATCGAAGCGGGCCCGAAGGTAAAGGAAAGATGCACGACATTTTTCATACTAGCAAATAAATTTATAGGTACTTAACATCTTTACCTGAATCTCGACAATTTTGTCTTCGAATACTGAAATTTATGCTGGAAAAAATGAAACATACGGCCATCAAATTCCATGTGCAGCTAGTCAGCTCTGCATAATGTCGTGTGCTTTGTATATTTTATATATTTTCATTTACTATTGGATAAGATTCTCCTTGTATATAAAATCAAGAAAATGTCCAAAAACTTGCCAACTTATTTTGTAGTTAAAAAGGACACTGGTCCATCGGCTGTCTTGCAGTTTGTGCCTGCTAAAGTCAAAAGTGGGTTTGTTCTTTTCATTTTTAATATTTTGGATTTTATTGCTTGATGTTGAAAATTCATAGTCAGATTAAAGAATCCAACACTATAAATTATGAAAAATTACAATTCTTCTAATTTCTCTAATTACAAAATTTTTCTACACAATATATTTGTTCTTTAGCACATTATAGAAATTTTTTTTTTACAAATTCTTTTAATCACAAATCGGTGAACTCATTTTAACAAATTGTGAAAATATTTCTTGCTCTCTCATCCTATGATGGATCACTTAGTGTGATTCGAAATGTTGATGGTAAAAATCTCACACAATCTAATCCAGAAACTGATTTACATAACTATAATGAATTGTGGAAATCTGATCGCATTAATGTGAAAATATCTTCTCTTATTCTCAAAATATCTTACTTAATTAGTTTTATTTAAATAATAAAGGTAATCAATTCATTACATATTATATTAGAGTAGTCAGAACTGATCTTTATATAGAAATCTTATCCATTAATTTGTTGATATCTTATTTGCAGGGCACGATGTTTACAATAATTTCTTTGCCGGTATAATAATAAAATATTAATAGTCGAGGCGACGCAGCAGAGACTTTACAGTCAAAGACCTCGTCCAGTTTAGACATAAGAATGGCAACGTCTATGCATCACTTAAAAATCTCCTATTTATTGTGGTTATTAATTAATTAATATTGAATTAGTAGTATATAAATTGAAATGCAACCAGCTTACAATTTTTAAATTAATTAATAAGAATAACAATTGGAACATTTTAGGTGTTCTATGGACAATGGTCATTTTTTTTAAAAAGAGGAGTAAATGCTTTGACCTGGAACTATGAACCAGTGAGGCCACAAACGGGGGACCTCATCCCCATGAGATTTGAACTTTGAAGGCAAGGATAACAACACAACAACTTGACCATCACAACATGCCACTATTGGCATGGACAATGGTCATTAAGATTATTTTAGTTTTTAGTTTTTTTAAATTTTTTTTTAAAGATTCGATAGTGAATATATGTTATAGATTTTATTGTTTGTTTTACTTTAATATTCATACTTAAAATAAAAATAAAATATGGAAAAATTCAGTAATTTGATCTTTAATTTAGTGTATGTCTAGGGTTCTATGCTAAAGAAAAATTTATTTCACATAAAGTCTATTTCGTTTTACTATAATAAAGTTATTTGATCTGAATTTTAGGGTTAGATAAAATTAAAATAGTTATAATTACAATGATAAACTAATCTTAATTATTATTTTAAGAACATATATTTTTAGTTCTCATTGTGGCATGTAAAACTACTGTATTCACTTGATGTAAGTTAGCATTTAATTTGATCAATAATGTTTAAAAAAAAGAAAAGGTATGTGCTATAGTTTTAAAATTTGTGCATATTCTAAAATTCTCACGCTTCACCCTGTAAGCATCCCCTAGATGCAATGAGCGCCAAGTATTCCATTCATTTGTGTCAGAGACAATTTCTTGTGAGACACTTCTAATGAGCCATGGGTCAATGAGTTTAAATCTTTAACTACACAATTCAATGTGCCTCAATTAGACCTATTACCCAAATTAGGTCGACCTAATAGGTTTTCTAGCTACCAAAATTGCTTCCAGTCTAACCTCCACAAACTAAAGCTAGTTTTTGATTCCCTTTTTTCCCTTATATACAATATCCAAAAACTATATTTGGGTCAATCCATTTGACCACCTTTACTTCAATACCCTCCTATTAGGCGTGTGGTCTAATTAGGGCAAGTTACTATTATCATGGGCAAATGGGTGTTTTCTTCTTGCATCCCAATACTTATAACACCTTGGAAAGTCTAAGCACCTCCCATATAACACTCCTAATGCATTTAAACCCTTTTCCCAGTCACTTTTTCCAATCAAAACTGCCCTATTACCACCCCTACTCGTATGTCACATAAAGATGATAGGATTAGGACTTCGTGCCAAAAGTAGCCAACTATTTGGATAGGCCTAAAACCACCATAATCTTACAGGGCATGCTTGGGCCTAACAAACTTAAAGGGATCAAAATTTTTGGTTGGAGGATGTAGGCCCAAATCTCGTGTTTTCTGTCTAAACCCTAGGTTTGTGAAGGTTTCAAGTAGCCGATAGAAAAATGCTAGCCAAATTTGTCTTATGTTGTTTCAAAGTCTTAAATAAAATGAAGAATGAAGCCAATGCAAAACACTAACAAGATATAATGAATGACATTCTTACCAATCCAATTTCACATGAAATACATGAAATTCACACATAAATTTAGTCAACCAAACAATTTTATTGCTTCAAATTATTTCCCAAATACCAACAACCATTCTTAGGCCATTGCAAGGCTATTTCAAACCTTTCTTAATGGTTCTTAACTAGTTTCTAAAGTTAGGTGACCATTGGACATAAAATGCAAAATAAAGCCAAAAATTGAGTTGATTGGACACCCTAGTAAGAGGATAAGATAGAGTACAAAGAAAGCCATTGAAGCAACTTTAGGGTCGATGGTGGATGACATCCTTCAAGGGTCTACGGATGCTAGTAAGGATCTAGCTAAGGTGATTAAGGAGATGGTTTATGTTTTTGATGCCGGTCGTAGTCTTGTTGCTGGTTATTTTTTGTTTCCATCTTTTTTGAATTTGTTGAATTGTTTCTAGGTTCCAGGTTCTTGTAAAACCTGGTTTTGTTAATTTCATGACTATACTGTAGGTTCTAGGTCCTTGTAAAACCTGATGGGACATTATAGTTATATCTTGTTTTTTCTTTTGTTCGGGGTTTTGGGACCCCTCAAAATATGTTTTTACTATAATCCAAAAATATTTGAGCAGCTACTCCAAAACTTTTTTTAGAACTTTAATAACTTCACAATTGACCCATACATTATTAAAATGACTCAACTAACATGGCCTAAGGGTTACATTACAATTTTGCTCCCTTTGGCCTCAATTTGCCTGACATTTCCTCATTTTTTGTGGGGTAATCTTATAGCATACATTTTTTGGGAGGGATGCTCCTGGTACCAAATCAATTTGATGGCTTGCACTCCTTTTGGGGGTAATGAGTTTGGTGTCCCATCACTAACTATATCATTGTATTTGTTTAAAAGTTCTTGAACCTCCATAGGTATTTCCTTCTCCTTGCTAACTTCTTCCTCAATTTTTCATTTTAGTACTAAGGAATACCCCATACACCCTTCCTCCTTCATGTGATTCAAAAATTCCTTCTCCCCAACCATCATTACATTAGGGCCTATTTGTTTTGTTTCCTCTACAAGTGACTGTATTTTATGTATTTTTCCATCCTTTTGGAATGAGCACGAGTTCTTTTCTCCATCATGATGGGATTTCCTATCAAATTGCCATGCCCTTCCTAGGATAATGTGGAGAGAATCCATGGGGAGGATATCATATAATATTTTTTTTCTTTTTACTGTCATATATTGAACTCAGCTTATGCTTGCTCATTAACTAGCACATGTTGCCCCTTATTCAACTAAATAGCTTTATATGGACTTGTATGATGGATTCTATCTAGGTTTATTTTATTTGCAATCTCTAAGGAAACTATATTATCATTAGAACTGGAATCAATTATGATTTTACACAACTTACTTTACACATTGCGATTTCTCTTGAAAAGGGCTCTTCTTTGGGATGGTACTTCCATGACTAGTTCCTTTAATAAAGTTCTCTTTATCATTAGGTACTCTCCTCCTACCTCTTAATCTAATCTTGCCTCTAGAGAATTCACACTATTAGTATCTTATTGGACATGATTGTCCCTTATTTAATTATTAAGAAGTGGATGCCTTATCTGGATACCTATAGGTTGGATGTCCCATTTGATTGCAGTAGCAACATCTCATGTTGGAGAAGTTTGATCCTCTGCTCAATCCATTAGATCCCCTTTCTCTATAGCCACCTCTTCTAACCGATTCTCCTACTTTATCTGATTGACTAGACCCCCCTTGAGATATTTGGCATGTTCTCCTTCCCCTATAATTTCCTCTATCTTTGAAATTTTTTCCATATCTTTCTCTAATATTCTACTCACTTTTCCTATTTAACTTCTCCTTCACTCTAAGAGATAACTAAAAACATTTTTCGATTGTCTCAAGTGAAAAAATACTTAATTCTTCCTAAACATTCATTCTTAGGCCATTAAGCTATCAAACCACTTTCTTCAATTTTCCAACTTGCCTCTTTTCACTAACGCTCAACTTGCAAAACTTTTGTGTATGCACTAATTTTTAAGTCTCTTTTTCTAAGAATTTGCAATCTTCTATACATCTACAATTCATAGTCTATTGGTAGGAATTGTTCCTTAATTTTGGAGTTCATCATGTCCCAAGAATTAATCACATTCTTCCCCTTCTTCACTATTTATCCTTGTACACAATTCTACCAAGAGAGGGAAAATCCTCTCAAATTTTCCTTTGTCAACTTGACTTTCTTGTCCTTAGGGTACTCCTTGAGTTAAAAATGATTTTTTAGGGCTTCAATCTACTCTATTGTTTTCTCTACATCCATGCTTCCACTATACACAGGTAATTTGTTAGTGGATTCTCCATTTACCAATTCAAGGCTTCTACAAATGCCTTCAATTTTGCAGTTAACTCTACTAGTTGGGTGGGGGATTCTTCTTCCCCTTGAATTCTCCCAATTTTTTTGTCAAGAAACTCCTTGAATTCTCCCAATTTTTTGTCAAGAAACTCCTTGACCATCTTCTTGATAAGATCTTGAGACATCCTTGGAGGTTTTGTGATATCCTTTTTTCCTCCCCTTGCTAACATATATTGGGTTACACCATCTAATAGATCTAAAAATCTATCTCTAATACCAATATGATGAAGAGGACAGACTAAAATGGATGTTCTTTCACCTTACAATGATAATCAATTTACAATCTCCCTTCTATTGGGTTTTATACACAAAACTACTCCAACCTCCTCCTACATTGGGCACTCAACCAACTCATTTCTCATCTCGATCACACCCTTTTGGGTGACTATTCCCTTCTAAGACATTGGAAAATGGATTACCAAGTCTTATGTATTCACTCTACCATAGTCTCATTGGTTTGATTGGCTTTTAACATGGGGTTTGGATGCCCAATCACTTAGTCATCACACCAACTCTTGAGTGTAGACTACTAATGCCACTAGTGTCCAAATTTTATAATTTTTAGGGTTCCATAAGCCATTTGTTATCCAGTTCCTTCAATGTGCCTCAATCAGGTCTATTATTCCAATTAGGTCAACCTAATAGATTTTTTGGTTACAAAATTTGCCTCCATTTTGATCTCCACAAAATACACCAGTTCTTTGTACCCTTTTTGACCTTATGTAAAATATCCTTAAAGAAGGCTTGGGCCAATCCATTTCACCACCTTTACTTCAATACCCTCCTATTAGGCTTGTAGACTACTTAGGATAATTTACTATTATCACAAGAAAATGGGTATTTTCTTCTTCCAACCCAACACTTCTAACACCTTGGAAATTCCAAACACCTCCCAGTAAACACTCCCAATGCATTCAATCCCCTTTATTAGTATCTTTTTCTAATGAAAAGTACATCCATGTTACCACTCCTACTTACCTAACACCTGAGGATACAAGGCTTAGGTCTTCTTCCCAAAATTATCCAATTGTTTGGATAGGTCTAAACCTACCATAATATTATGAGTATCCTTGGGCCTAACAAACTCAAAGAGATAAATTTTTTTGGGTAGCAAACACATTCCCAAATTCCATATTTTCCCTCCAAACCCTAGGTTTGTAAAGGTTTCAAGTAACCAACAAAAAAATGGTTACCAAGTTTGGCTCTTGGTGTTTAAAAGTTTCAAATAAAAATGAAAAATGAATCCAAGAAAAAATATTAAAACAATATAAAGAAATGAAATTCTTACCAATCTAAATTTATAGGAGATGTACAAATTTTGCATAGAAATTCAGTGAACCAAATAATTCTATTGCTCCAAATTTATTACCACAATACCAACACCAGTTTTCAGGCCATTCCAAGTCTATTTCAAATCTTTAGTCAATAGTTCCTAACTATTTTTTGAAGTTAGGTGACTGTTGGACATCAAATGCAAAATTAAACCAAAAGTTGTCAATGACAACATTTGAACAACTTGCTCGAAAACTTATTTTAGGACCTTAATCACTTCACTAATGGCCCATGCGTCATTAAAATTACTAAACTAGCATTTCCTAAGGATTACATTACATACTTGATCCCCTTGGTCTCCATTTACACAAGAATCCCTAAAAGGTCCTAATTGATAATTTAGTGCTAACTTTGTCTTACAACTTTGATTGTTTATTACATCGTAGGCCCAATCGATCATTGAAACCTTATTAATTCCTTAATAACCTACTTGGATCCTTTATGTCTTGAATTATATCTTCAATTTTAGGATGTTTCTACACCATGCAGGTGCATCATAACTTTGAGAACTTGCAAGTAGTATTAATGTCTCCCTTGGTTTGATTTGTTAAACTACTATTAGAGTAAAGGCATTCAAATAATTTTCATGACACTCTTGCCGTTATAGTTTTTGGATACTTCATTTATCTGTAAATGTGCATTATATGGAAACTTGCCCATTTTTTCTATATTTTCATTGTTGCAACATAACTTTGAGATTTACATTGTTATACTATTATGGTGTCTAAATATGTTCATGTAATTTACACAATGTTCTAGGCATTACAATTTATAGGTTCTTCATTTTATCTATTAATTATTTACACACTTGTGACTTTTTGTAATCCTAAAAAAATGTGTAGAATTATTGGGCTTCATTGTTTTGTTACTTTTGGACTTGTATTATTTCATTCTAACTAGTTTACTCAGGGTTTCTACATTTGGCCTAGGGTTTGACAATTCATTTTGATTTCTTATCCTCTAGTTCACCCTAGGTTTGTCCATTTGTTATGTATTTCTACCTCAACTAGGGTTTCTCCAATATGTAATGCAAATTTGTATAGATATATGACTTGATTTCTTGTAATTCTATCTTGAACTCATCATAGTGGGGAGTAATTATGTTGAATGCATATCTTATGAAATTATGATTGTATTGTATCTTTACTTTATGCATTTTCCTATTCACTCTTTAATTATTAATTTTGTTAACTTTAATTACGTGCAATATTTTTTCTAAACTATAGTCTCGACTAAAGGAATTTATGTTGTTTACATGATGTCCTTGAAATTGTACTCTTTTGGGTAGTGTATTTTATTTGTTGACTTCCATTTTATGGTAGTTTATCCATTTTCTTTATATATTTGTTGTTGCAAAGTAGCTTTGAGATTTACACTGCTAAACGACTGTGTTCTATAAAGGAACTCTGACAATTCACGTGATGTTGTTTCCTTTGCAATTTCTAGGTGCTCTATTTTATTTGTTGATTATTTAAATGTTAATGAATTTTTTTAATCCTGAAAAATCACGTAGAATGGATTTTATTCTTTTATTTCTTTTGGACTTGTATTATATAAAAATTTTTAAGTTCTCTATGTAATTTCCTTGTGACTAGTTTACCTAGGGCTTTTTATATACCACAAGGTTTATTAATTTATTCTAATTTTATATCCTCTTGGCCACCTAGGTTTTGTCCATTTATTCTGTATATCTAGTTTGACCTTTATCCATTATGTGAATGCATACTTTATTGAATTTAAATTATACTATATCCATACTTTATGCATTTCCAAGTCTACTATTTGATTAGTTTTGTGTTCAACTATCATTACACATTGTCTTCTTTTTGTATTTCAACATAGATTTAAAATTTGGAATGTTAAAATACAATATTGTATAAATACATTCGAGTAGTTTACACAATGTTCTTAACATTGCAATTTTTGGGCATTGCATCTTATCTATTAGTTCTTTCCATGTTTGTGACTTTTTGTGATCTTTAAAAAGTCACATTTTGTAATCTTAAATTTATTTTAGAGAATTAGTTGGTTTAGTTATTTTATTTCTTTTGGGCTTTTATTATTGAAAAATTCCCCATTTTCTATATCATAAAGTATGAATTGAACACAATTATTTAGTAATTGTGTTCATTGACTTGTTTAGTGAACAATAAAAGACATTTTTATGTTAGAACTAACATATTGGTGTTGGAATCAATTTCCATTGATGTAAAAACATCCATACTAAAGTTGTTTGCTCCAAGAGGGCCCATAAAATTTTTATTCCATGTTTGGAATCCTTCATGCCCTATAATTCTTAGCTCTCTACCATTCTATAAGGGACAAGTTCATATCATGAAGTGGGTATTCTTTGTACTTGACCATTGGAAAATGAAAGAAGCATGCTCAAATTAGAACATAAGGGAAATACCTTATAGATAGGAAGAGCCCTTATAGATACTAGGGATCTCTAGGAACCTTCCAAAAATCGACAATCTAACTTTGGCACTACAAGTTGGCTATTGATAGGATTAAAGTTTTTGCTATATTTCATGGACTGTCAGTAAAGGAAATTTTGATAGAAGTTTTAGTTGTACAAGGAAAATTTGGAATGAAAATATTTCATACTTCTAATAACTTCTCAATATATATAACCAATTCTATTTACTGATACACTTGTTGGTATTGATTAGTTCTTGGTGATTATTGCAGCTATGAAGTGATCATTTAGATGACTTTGATATTTGGAAAGATGTGAAAATCATTAGATATATTTTGGTGCTTGGGCCACAACAAATTGTGGTACTTGGGTTCATTAGTTGTATCAAATATAATTGGATTCCATATTTTGTTCTTGGTTGTGGTGTTCTAGCAACATTAACATTTGTAATAAATATCGTAATATCATGTGTGCGACCTATATAGCTCATAATTTAACATAGTGGTTATGAAATTCTATATATAGGCTTGGTAATTGAAATGAAATGTAATATTCTAACAGGGGCATTGGTATCACCACATATTTTATTATGAGGATGACATATGCATATGTGGATATTGATATAAATAAATAAATTTATATATCCAAGCATCAATTTGGAAGTTGATGTAGGAGCATCTTGGGTGTAATGATAATTTTGCATCACCCAAAAATATGTCTATTTCTAGTTTTGTGTTTTCATTTTAAGGGCTATTCCTATGTAGAGTTTCTATTTAAGAGAGCTTGCTAATTTTAGCAAGTTGTTATTGTGTGCTTAGATTGTTCTAATTTCATATGTTGAGGTTCATCCTAGAATATCAATCCACTAGATGAGTTTCATAGTCATATCATATTTATTATTCCAGTCATTGCAGGTTTTCAGTATGAATTTTGGATATCCAAACTTTAGGTCCAATGATGAAGACGTAAAAGGCTTTGAGAGAAGGTGAAACCTTATATGACAAGCACTTGTGCAATCATTAACTGTAGATCGCTAGCCAAGGCTTATGAAATGGGTTTATAATATCCCATCAGGTCAATAGTTTACTAGTTATGGTCTCCATAAGTAAACCCATCTAAAAATGTAATTTTTAAATTATTTTAAGTTAATCCTATATAATAAAGTGTATTGCAATAATATTTTATGAGGTTAGTCAGCCTCAAGGGTTAGAGCTTAGTTTTTAGAACCTATTAGAAACAATAGTCCACCAAGATAATTGAGAGGGGGGTAGGGGGGTGAATCAATTATCCAATTATGAAAACATTTATTACCCTTAAGCAATCTTATCCATTCAACTAAAGTAAAAAACAACCATAATAAGATGTACATAGACAATTACACCAAATATGTTAACTAGGGAAACCCTTGATTAGTGGAAAAACCCCAGTGGGAATGATGCCCACAAGATGATGTACTAATATAAATATTCCTTGTTAGAGGATGGACACTGTTAGGCATCTATTACAACATTTAGTACATAGAGTCCCTATTAGGAGACTTTGAATCCATGTTAGGAGATTCTAATCATGTTAGGAGTTGTAGTACAATGTATGCAAGAAGAGCCTACTACCCAAACATGCAATTTTAATTACAAGAAGAGCTCAGTACCCAAACAAGTAATTTATAGTTAAATTCCTCTTTCTTATGTTTTTTCAACTAAACCAAACACTATCAGACCTTGTAGACTAGGTCATGAACCTCAGATCTAAGTATCCAACTTTGGACCACACAATAAAACCTCAGTAATAAAGTTTCCTTTACTTATTCTTCGCTTTGCTCAACTTCACATTCTGCTCTTTGTGCTACTTACAATCATCGCATACCCTACTCCTAAGATAAAGGAAAATGTCTTTCCTTTATACCCAATCCATAAAACAATTCCTCAAGCCAACTGTTACACCTTCCCAATTAATTATTATAGGACCACATTAAGAACACGTTACAATTAGCGATAACATTAATCTTCCACCTTGCAACTTGAATAACTTTCTATACACATAATATTAAGATGAGCGAGATTAACTACATCATCATCAACATTTCTTCTTCACATCATCAACCTTAAATCTCAAAAAAAAAAAAATCTTCTAAGAGATATAACAAGTTTACTAGAACATGCCTCTATAAACTCTATCTTAGAACTGACATCGCTAAAACTTGCATAACTTCTTCCAAACTTAAAATTTCTTCACCTGATGTTAACTACTTATACTAGATACTCAGAAGTATCTCCCATAACCTCAGATAGTGAGAATACTTAACTAGCCACTTGTACCAACTTGATCTTTCCGTTGTTCTTCTGTTAGATACCACAAAAAAATGCTATGTTGACATCAATGACAAACACATTCGTGAATGTAAAATATCATCATGATAATGATCTAGCCATGTATCTACAATACTCCCCCATAGAAATATCATCAAAATTCTTTCTTCCAACAATCTACCCCTTTGGCATTGATGGCAACATAGATGAAAAACATCTAGTTCCAAGAATACCAATAGTTAAAGACTGTTAAGCTTTCTTTTCAAATCCTCTTCATCAGTCATTCTTCCAAACTATTTTCCTTTCCTAAACATGTTGTACTTGTTCTTGCTTGTTTTCCAATTAGTTTTTTGAACTTGTTTTTCATGCTAATCTTCTCCCCCATTGACATCAATGCCAAAGGTTTAAGCATCCATCAAACTTCTGTAACAACCGATTCTTACTAGCTCAAGTGTCCAAAGACATTGGTCAATAAAAACATCCAACAAGAGTCCTAGATGACTTTTTCCATCATAGATACTCCCCCATACAAGAAGCATCCACATTAAGTCCAAACAAACAATGGTGCTCTATTATACTAGACCGATGCATCCTTGCATCTTCTACTCTGATGTGGGAATGGGCATAACCCCTAGCATACCTAATAAATACTCAAAAGACTCTTTTGGAAGAGGCTTAGTGAATATATCTACAATATTCTCTTTAGTGCTCACATACTCCAATCTAATTTCCTTTTCTACAACTTTCTCTCTCAACATGTGATACTTGATAGAAATGTGCTTGGTCTTAGAATGTAACATTGGATTCTTAGACATATTTGTTATGCTTGTGTTATCACAATGTATGACAATAGGTTCACTGAATTCTATCCTTATATCCTTCAACATTTTCTTCATCCAAACAACTTGATTATAATTGTTTGCTGCTGCAACACATTCTGCTTTTTTTGTACTTTGTGAGGTACTATCCTACTTCCTTCTTAGCAAAGAAACCAATCTTCCTCCAAGAAAGAAAACTCCACCACTAGTGCTCTTTTTGTCATCCATACTTCCTACCTAATCAGCATTGGTATAAGCATATAGAGTGAAATCATTAGACTTATCATATCATAATCCAAAATTTGGTGTTCCTTTCAGGTATCTAAATATCCTTTTGACTGCTATATAATGTGCTTCTCTAGGATAATCTTGGAATCTTGCAATAGTTCCAACTGCATTTCCTATACTCAGCCTTGTGTGAGTCAAATATTGCAAACCTCTAATTATAGATATGTAATTATTCTGCTCAATAGTAAATGTCTCATCCTTTTTAGATAACTTGTGTCTAGTTACCATAGATGTTCTAGTAGGTTTACATGTTTCCAAACCAAACCTTTTCAAAAAATCCTTCAAATACTTAGTCTGAGAAATAAAGATTCCTTCTTTATCCTGTACAATCTGTAATCCTAGAAAATATTTCATTTCTCCTATCATACTCATTTCATATTATTTCTTCATTTCTTCTGGAAAATTTTCACTTCCATCATCATTTCCTCCAAATATGATATCATCAATAAATATTACCAAAATTATTAGTCGATCATCAATTTCTTTTCAATACAGATTGCTATCAACCATACCTTTGTTTTATCCAAGCTTTGTCAAATGCTTGTCCAACCTTGCATACTAGGTTCTAGGTGCTTGCTTCAAGCCATACAATACTTTCTTCAATCTACATACTAATGTCCTTGTCTTCAAGCTGTTCAATGTATACCTCTTCTTCAAGTTCTCCATTTAAAAATCCTAACTTGACATCCATCTGATATACTTTGAATTTCTTATATGTTGCATATGCTAAGAATAATCTTACTAATTCTATTCTTGCCACCGAAGTATAGGTCTCATAAAAGTCTATTCCTTCTTGCTATGAGTAAACATTACATACCAATCTTGCTTTATTCCTTACAACTTCACCTTGTTCTTGAATATCCATTTAGTTCCTGTCACATTCTTGTCTATTAGTCTAGGGACCAATTCCCTCATCTCATTCTTTACTATTTGATCCAATTATTTTTTCATAGCTTGCTTCCAATAGTCATCTTTACATGCTTCATCTACATTCTTAGGTTCAACTTGAGATATCAAACATATTTCTTCGTTGACTTTGCTTCTTGACATCACACATTTAATTTTGCTTTCGATGATTTTCTCAGGTGGATTATTCTTCTTTCTTGAAGTAGGAGTTGTTATCTCAACTCTTAGCTCTACTAAAGGTCTCGATCTTTGTTCCTACTTTGGCTCTCCTTCATTCTACAAATCATTGTTAGTTTCAAGAAATACTTCATCATTCCTTGGCTTAGTAACAACATCATCATTTTAATTGTAATTAACTATTCTTTCTTATATCCTAAATTTCTCATCAACTCTCACATTTGCAATTTCCACAATAGTCTTAGTTCTCTGATTATAATGTATATAAGCCTTGCTTTTCAATGAATAACCAAGAAACATACCTTCATCACTTCTAGCATCAAACTTACCCATATGATCATCTCTTTTGATATAACACTTACTACCAAAATTTTTGAAATACTCTACTATAGGTGAGTGACCAAACCATAGTTCACAAGGGCTCTTGTTTGTGTCTTTCTTGACCTATACTCTTTTTAGAGTGTAGACTGCTATATTCACATCTTCTCTCCAAAACATCTTGGATACTTCATTCTCAGCTAACATAGCTCTTGCAGCTTCTGTTACTGACCTATTTCTTCTTTTTTCTATACCATTCTATTTAGGGGTTCTCAGAGCTGATAATTATCTTTTAATTCCATTTTCTTCACAAAACATGTTAAACTCATTTGAAGTAAATTCTCCTCCTCTATTTGATCTATAAAATTTAATCTTCATGCTTGATTCACTCTCAACTCTATTCTTGAATAGCTTGAACTTACCAAATTCCTTAGATTTTTCTTTAAGAAATGCAACCCACATCATTGTAGAAAAATTGTCAACTAAAATCATAAAATACCTTTCACCATATAATCCTTTAGTCTCCATAAGACCACTAAGATCTGTGTGTACAATCTCCAATTTTGCTATAGTAGTAAACTTCTTGCAAGGAAAAGAAGTTCTGTTATGCTTTGCCAAAACACACTCATTGCAAATTGTGTTAGAAGGTTTTATAATCTTTGGAAAATCTCTAAATGCAAACATACTACTAGTGTTCACAATGCTATCAAAGTTTACATGATTATACCATAACCAACTGTCATCTACTTTTGCAACCAAACATGTCATTATAGTAGGATTCAACTGAAATACATTACCTCTAGATCTAGTTCTTATTCCAATTACCTTCCCATCTTTGTCTCTGATCATGCATGTCTTTTATGAGAATTGCAATTGATAATCTTTATTTGCTAGTTGTCCAACACTTAGAAGATTATACTTCAAACTATCAACAAAATATACATCCTCAATGTTAGTTTTACCATCAAGAGTTATAGATCCAATACCTTTAACATGAGATGTTGTATTGTTTCCAACTTTGACAATGCCTCCATCATGACTTTTGAAGTTAACAAACTTGTTCATATCACTAGTCATATGATGTGAAGAACCACTATCAATTATCCAATTATATTTCTTTTCAACTTGTGATACCAAAGCTACTTTTTGTGGGCTTTCTTCTTTGATTTCTGCAAATCCTATTTCATCATCAATAGCACTTTCTGATTGTTCATCAGATTCATCTTCTTCATTTGTACACAAACACTCTCTATCTCTTCTAGGTTTGAAATTTCCTTTATACATTTTCTCTTTTTTAGGACACTCGGATGCATAATGACCAAATTTATTACAAGTGCAACATTTAAAGATTTTCTAACCATCCTTTTATCTTCTTACTAGAAGGGCTACTCCTTCTATCTTTCTGTCCTCATCAAATCTTCTAATGCTAGCAAAGTCTCCTCTAGCACTTGTGATCCTTGATAAACTAGGTCAAATATTCAAGGCACTAAAAGTTGTTTATGTTTTGGTCAATTCTCTAGACTGTCTAAGCTCATTCTCAATTGCTTCAAGTCTTCCAAGGAATCCCTTCTTTGTGAAATCTTTGGTACAATATATCAACAATTGTATCATTTAAACTATTGACTTAAACAGTAGTGTTAAAGTCTTCAATATCTTCCATATGACCTCATCATCTTCTTTAGTTCCTCCTTGAGATTTAATACCTACAATGATTTCTTATATTCTACCCACATATGATCTTGTAGATTCATCTTCCATCATTTTAGCATCTTGAAATGCACAAATCCAATTTTGTAGCCTCAATTTCTTAGAATGTTCATCACCTTCAAAACTAGTTTCCAAAGATTTCCAAATCTAATGTGAAGTAACAAGTGACTTTACCTAATTGTATTCAATTTTAGGAAGTGCAATCAATAGGGCTTCTCTAGCTCTCATGTCACATATAGAAAGATCTCTTTCTTCCTTAGTACAAGTTTCCAAATCTATTTCAGCAATGATTGTCTTTGATGTTTTGTCAAGATCCAATATCCTGGACCCATGGGTGAACCCACAATAATGGGTTCCACTTTAGTGGAAGGAAGAAACTTGAAAAAGCTAGCAAATTTTTGGATCTTGATTTACCATACGTTTGCGAAAACAACTTGGACATGTTCGCGCGAACATGTACAATGCGCATGTTCGCACGAACATATGCACATGTATGCACGTATGTTCAAGCGAACCCATGTTGAAATGATTTTTGGCAGTTTAAATCGACTTTTTAACTTTTCAAAGTCATTTTCATGGCGAGTCTTGTTCATTGAGCGTTCGGGCAAATGTCTGGTTTGTGCTACTTCTGACGACGTCATCTTGTCGTTTTCGTTTTGATTTTCATTATCGGGTATGTCAAAATATTATTAATTTAATATTTTCAATGTTTTTGAAGCATTTTTTTATATTATCAAAGTAGATTTTAATGTTTTCAATGCATTTTTTTTAATGTTTTGAAAATATATTTGAATGTTATTTATGTTTTTAATAGTTTTGAAAACATATCTAATTGTTAATTTAATATTTTTATTGTTTATTTATATTAATTTAGAAAATAGAAAAATATTATATAGAAAACATTAGAAAACACTAGAAAACATTAGAAAAAATAGTAAAAAATTTAGGAAAAACATTAGAAACCAAATTTAGAAAAAACATTACGAAAACATTAGAGAATTTATAATTTAATATAAAATTTAGAAAACAAATTTAGAAAAAAAAAGAAGAAGTAAAAAACATTAAATAAATATTTAAAAATTTATTAAAAAATTAGAAAATTTAGAAAAAAATATTGCAAAAACATTAGAAAATTTAGAAAAAAACATTACAAAAATATTAGAGATTTTATAATTTAATATAAAATTTAGAAAAAATATTTTAAAAAATATTAAAAAAAATTAGAAAATTTATAATTTAACATAAAATTTAGGAAACAATTTTTTTTAAAAAATTGCAAAAACATTAGAAAATTTAAAATTTAATATAAAATTTAGAAAACAAATTTAGAAAAAAAATTAGAAAAAAGTTAGAAAATTTATAATAATATAAATTATAGAATTTTTTTTTTTTAAAATTAAAAAATTAATAATAATATAAAATTTAGAAAACAAATTTAGAAAAACATTAGAAAAATATTTTAAAAAAAATAGAAAAACATTAAAATTTTTATAGTAAATATATATATATATATATATATATATATATATATATATATATATATATATATATATATGTTAATGTTAAATGTAGACATGCATGTTTTCAATATTAATGTTTATATATATATGTCAAATTCATTTTAATGTCTTAATCTTAGAAGTTTAATTAAATGCCATATCTTAAGGGTCTAGATCCTAAATTGTACATGTAAAAATATAGATTAGAATGTATAATTTTTTATTTTGAACATAAATATATATGTATATTTGTTCATGGTTAAAAGTAGATGTATGTACATGTTTTTAATAAATTCACATTTTTATATGTATAATTTGTGTATATGTTAACTATTAATCTTAATTTATCTTATAACTAAGTGTAATTAACTATATTTAATAACACGTCTTAAGGGGAGATCCTAAATTATACATAAGAATGTGGATTAAAATGTATATTTTATTTCATAAATGTACATGTAAATATGTTCATGTGTTAGATATAGACGTGCATACATATATTTTCAATATTCATGTTTAAATGTACATATGTTATTATTGTTAATGTCTTAATAATTAGAATTATATAACTAACTATATAATTCAATCACATGTCTTAAGGGGAGATCCTGAATTATACATATATAAGAATGTAGATTAATTTGCATATCTAGGTATGAATATAACATACATGTACATCCAAACCCTAATCCTAACCTAACCAAACCCTAACCCTAACCATTATCCAAACCCTAACCCTAACCTTGATCTTAAAATTTAATTTCTAAACCCAATATTATAAATAATAATAAATACCCTAAATCATAATCTTGAACCAAATCATAAACTTCATATGCTAAGTTCCCTTATCCTAAATTCTTAACCATGGACTTTAATATTAACCCCTAAATTTAATGCTAGAAATTATGTAAGTTTGTGTAAACCCTAACAGTGTCATAAGGTCTTAAATCTTACCCTTAAATTGAGCCTAATTACACTAAAACCCTATTTGAAAACCTAATTGAAGCCTAACTTACATAAAATTAAAACAAGTTGACCCTAATCCTAAATTGTTAAAAATTACATTTGAGATACATGCACATACATTCAAACACATTTACATACATGAAGTATGACCCTTGTTTTAAATGATATATATGTAACCCAACTTGAAACCTAAACCTCGAAACATTATCATTTAAGAGTAATATAAATAATTTATTACCCTTTAATTGAATTCTCTAATAATACCCCCCAAAGTATAATAAAATCTTAGAACAACAAATTAACTCTAACCATAACCAAACTCTCAACTTTAAAGTTATCTTATACTTATATGCAAATTAATCTAGGTCTGGATGTGTTACAGATTATTTAGGTCCATGATGTGTGATGTATGTTTAATTACATGTGTATAATTTTTAATGTTAAAAATAAAAAATTATGTACAACATGCAATTCAGCTCTTCATACATTTCTACAGATATGGCTTCACAGGATATGCTTGATGCGGATTTTGGTACGACACTTGATGTAGTTCCTATTGTGGCTCCTACTGCGACACAGGTTAATGCACTTCCTGTTGTAGTACCTGATGTAGTTCTTGATATGGCTCCTTGTGTAGCTCATGGTGGGACTCATGCTACAACTTCTGGTGGGGCTCCTTGTGTACCTCGATGTAGGGCTCGTCATGCAGCTCATGTTCCAGCTCCTAGTGCAGCTCATGTTCCAGGTTAGGCTACACCTGCAGCTCCTGTTGGAGGTCCTACTACACCACCTCCACACATCGATATCGATGCTTTATTTGCATTTTCAGAGCATGAGGTTGCTAGACTATAACACTCTATATTGACCTCTAATGATGGTCTTTATAGAGACATATGTACTACGATATGTAGGAATTTATAGGATTTGACAGCTAGGTTTAGAGGTCACCATTCATTTACTCCTACCATATTAGCTTCCATATCTAGGGAGCTTAGGGATGAGGTTTTAGGAGATGCATCATTCGATGACGTCAAGAGGGTAGCCCCCAAAGATGTCATCTAGAGAGAGTTATTTCTAGCTTATGAGGGGACATAGGGTAGGGTGAGAGGCTACAAAGTCACACGATGCAGAGACCCTATTATTGCTAGCATGATCTATCCATGATTTTTAGCTGCATATGGTCATTATCCTAATAACGACCAAATACCCCTTTATTTTGCATAGCAGCTGTATGCTGAGTTCTGTATAGGGCTCAACGTCAACTACTTGGATATTCTTGATTATTGCAGACAGGGGCGTGGTTAGATCGCAGATTGTGACCAGTACCGCAGTGTAGATCTTTTGCCACTTGTAGATCTTAGATAGTTTGTTGGATTGAGGATGCCTCCTATGGTTCCTACACATGCGCCTAGTGCAGATAGAGTTGTCATTGCTTCCCAGAGGGAAGCAATTGACACTATTGGGCACATTGCATCTGCGACAGCTAGTATCACTTCAAATTTTATTGGTCGTTATCTTCATAGTTGACGTCCTCATCCACTTGGTCAACCATCTTCATAGGAATCTAGTAGCACTTTAGGTGCCTCCTCTGATGATGCATATAGAGCTGCTGGGCTACCAATGCTAGGCGATATTCGTGGTCTTTCAGGACAACGGACACATATGGATATGGCACTGTATTTTTTGGAGGATATGTTGCACTTTATTAGCTATATTTCTGATACACAGAGGATTCCAGTACATGCAGAGATGGATGTTGTTAGACAACATTAGAGCCCTGACACAGTTCCAAAAACACAGGCTTCCACACCAGTGACAGATGATACACCTATGCGTAACTCACAACATTTGGCACCAGACTCACGATACTCTATAGATGACTCGAGTATACAAGTTGGAGATGTCCATATCACAGCTGAGGGCCTTGATGATTTTGGTGAGCAGTTGCGAGGCCTATCTGAGATTGATACTAGTTCGACCCTAGGCATTTCATCATACATGGACCTGTTATTTGAACTTGGCAGCACTAATTCTACACCAAATGTACCTAGCCAGTTACATAGTCCACTTCACTCAGATTTACTAGCAGTTGGACATGGAGTTTCAGGCTCAGGTGCATCAGTAGATGATATGATGGAGTCTGCTGATCATCCTCCACCTTCGGAGACCCAGGTACATATATAATTTATTTTTAATTTTAAATATATATGAAATTAAAAAATATGTTCATTTATTGAAAAATTTAGTTCATATATATATGTAGATATTTAATTTATTCTTTAACTCGTAATAAATCATGTAGGCACAGGTCGCTGAGCACATGGTTACACATACTGTTGGCTCAGGGCATCATATACATGAGAGAGATGATTCTATTGAGGCACCTGGTAGTACTCTGATTTCTATTACTGGAATTTCTACAAGGACCAATCTTGAGCCTTCTCCAACATCCATTGTTTGAGATTCAGTAGGGAAAGATTTTGACACTTCTCTGACTTTTGTTATTTGAATCTTTGTAGGGACTAATCTTGAACCTTCTTCAAAATTCATTGTTTGAGATTCTACAGGGAGTGTTCCTAACCTCTCTCCCATATGCACTACTTCTACTTCTATTGAGCCTTCTTCAACATTTCCTTCACCTTGTTTAATTCGATGATAATGTGCCACAGTCTTCTGAATATTTCTTTTTTTTGCTTCATCAGATCTTTTTCTTGCATATTTGTTTTGCCTTCCTTTCTTATTTCTCATTATAAAATAAAAAATAATAATAACTTATCCCTTGCCTCAAGATAAATTTTGTGCAATAACCAGATAAAAAAATCACTGTATAGATTTGTCTGTCGCTGTTGGTACTTTTAAATTGTTTGACAGAAATCAATAGAATGCAGTCATCTACAACAAAGCATAAATATTCTTCATTATAATAGGACTAAAATCCGTGAGTCGCAAAAATTCTTCAAGAATAAACATTATAATAAATATTCTTCAAGAATAAATTACTACATAAAAGACAATGGCATCAGCTATCAAAAGAAGCAAACATAATGTTAGAAATCCCCTCTTTTGTTTGTAGCTCTCATGTCCTTCTTTCTTCTCTAAATGATCTAGCTCCAAATGATGTGAGTCCTAAAATCAAGTCTTAATGTCCTTTTGGGATATTTAGAAATTGGTGGTATCTCCTCAAACAAGGGATTAACATTGATGTGTTCAAATGTACCTTAGATGATTTCGATGGTTGATTCTTGATGAGACCTTATAGGTGCCATTATTGCATTTGATAACTCCAAAGGTTGTGTCCTAGTGAGTGCTGGCATGATACCTCAGAATGCAAATGTAGTGGAGGGAAACTTAAATGAACTTTATTCCTCTCAAGTGTGTACCTAGACTACCAACTGCGCACTTGAAGTGTGCAGTTGATAAAAAAGGTTGCAGTTGGTAAAATAGAGTTGCAGGGTGCCTAAAATGAAAATTTTGAGTTTTTGAATAATTTAGAGTGTTTCCTAAGGTCTTGGGATGCAATGCAAGGTGTGTAAGTGTAGATTAGGGTTCTTGAACCTAGAATGAAACACCTAATTATCAAGTGTTCCCTGAAACTACCAACTTCGCCCATGAAGTGTGCAGTTGGTAAAAGAGGTCAAACTTGATAATTAAGATGTGGGTATGCAAGATATGAGTGTTTTTGAGATTTTTAAGTGTTTAGAGATGTTACACAATGTGAGGAAATGTTAAATGACATAAGGTTTTGATATGCAAAGTGCAAATGTCCTAGGGATGTTATGCAAGTGCAAATGCAAGGTGTCATTTTGAAAGTATGCAAGATGAAGATTATGATATGCAAAATGAAAGTTAGGGTTATGTTTTGGACTTGGTAAAGATGCTAAAGGTAGGTGTACACAAAGTGGACTATGCAAGGGATGGTTTTCTAGGGTTGATAATGACGTTTAGGCAATGTAAAATGAGGATAGATGATCAAGAAGACAAGTTGGTTGATGGACAATTTGCTAGGGTTTGATAGTGAAAATGATGCTAGGGTTTGCACAATGCAATATGAGGGGGATATACCACTAAGGTAAGTCAAAAATAACATTTAGGAATATTATTATGCTAATGATAGAGGTATACATAAGGTTTTTTGAACTTAGGTTAAATGTTGACAAGGTTTTGACAATGTTTGATGTTTTGACAAGGTTTTGCAAGTTTCCAAGGTGTAAATTTGAATGTTAGCTTTTATCTTGATTATGTTTTACACACACGCAAGACACATTAAGACAAGAATAGCTATTGTTAAAAGTGAACAATCACACCACAACCTAGGCTTTAGGATTGTATCCACTAAATTCCTACTTGAACCAAAGTTCAATTGCACTTATCTAGAGCAGACAACTTAGGACCTTGGCACCATAGGCTCCCCCTTACAGCACACTCACTTCTCGGGGCTACCAAGATCCATGTCTCAAGGGGCATGACTTCCCAAGGGACTGTTGTCTCTACTAAGGACCACGAGAATGTAGGATGTCTTCACGGGCATGGGTGACCCCTTGAGCCAGTAGATAGAAAGGATTTTGGCCACTAAAACATGGTTTTTAGTAAGAGCATTCTGTTCAACAAGTGAGTGATAAACTTTCTCAAAAGGTCTCCCAGCCCCAAGAACCAGGGTTTGATGCACCATAAGGGTACTAGAGGAGAGCTATCACTTAGCAATACTGCCGACATGACTTTCACCATAATTGAGTTTTATATAGTGGCTAGAATGTTGACCTGGCTTTTGGCCCATTACCACTTTGAGGTCATCCCCTGGCATACCCAATATTGAGTATCTTGGTCCAAGGCAGGCCTCCTATAAAAGTTACATGGATTTCTCTTACACCCAAGATCCACGAATGGCGAGGGGAGAGGATACGTCTAATGCAACTCTTAGGGATTTAAACACTGTAGACACACCAGATATAAAATAAAAAGTTCATTTTAAGCACCAAACAAAGTGTTATTTAATCTAATAAATCCACACACATGGTTTTGACAACCACACAATGTTCTTTGACAACGTCCTGCAAAACAAGCATTAGTTGTTTGTTATGATCATGTCTTTATTCCATGATTGCCACATGTTGCAAGGAGACCATTAGTAACACAATAAGAATATACATTTTTTAACACCATTAATATGTTACTAATTTTTAATTTAACTTCAATGCATCCATCAAACAACTTCACTAATGAAAGAAAGAAAGAAATAATTTAAATGTATAATATTTTTACCAAATTGATGCTTTCAATTTTGCGAATGAAATTCATGGCAAAGACAAACAATGCACGTAGGTTAGGTTGATGGAAAATAGTTATACAAATGGAAAATAACTTTACAAATGGCAACTTTTTCAATTTTTTTTGAGTGTTCACACTAACACGTTGAATTACATATGTTTGGGCGAACATATGCCCAAACTTTTTTGACGGCCGCAAAATTTGATGGCGCATGTTCGCATGGACATGGTAAACATGTTCGTGCAAACGCCATGTTTGCGCGAACATAAAAAATCATAAAAATTTTCACCTATTTTTCAGATATTTTTTTTTTGCTCTTTTGATTTCCATAATTGTAGGAGAATGATCTCCTACTATAAAATAAAAAATGTCAAAATGTGCTGCTTGGAGCAAGCTTTACAATGACTATAATTTTAATACATAATTTAATCATTAAGACTTTCAAATATGAGTTTAACTCATTATAGGTTCATTACCGATTGAACATCAACCGACTTTGACACCTCGAGAAAATTAGTAAACTAGGTCAAATTTTTTTTTAAAAATATGGAGGAACTGGCTTATTGAGATACCTTTCTATTAAAAAAAAAATGGTTTATGATAACTTGACTTCAAATTATCTGTGTCAAACGAAACGTATGTCTGAATTATGGTTCATGTCACTTCAAAACTTCATAAACTATACAATATTCAACCAAAATAAATCAAACCAAATGCATCCTCTGGGTATTGATGTTACAAATCTAATGTCAAAAGAATTACTTCATTACCATTTCTAGAAAAAAAGTTATGTGTGTCAAACAGACTGTCACTTTTTAAAACATTGAATTTTATTATGTACCACTTTTCGGAGGAGATAAAAAAAATTGACATAATTTTTTTTTTTTTTTTTATATTAAAAAATATGGTTACAAAGTAGGAACAAAGTACTCAAAATCACTAGTTTATGTCATCTTGAAATTATTTATAGTTTTGGAGATATAGTCACTTGAACGTGACGTTTGTTGCAAAAATATTGATTTTAGTGTCAAAATTGGTCAAAAAGTGGAACCCATTATTGTGGGATCACCGATACACAAAAAATGTGTCTTAATATTTTCCTTCCAAATTTCATAATTTTTTCCATCGAACATTAGATTATCTTTCCTAAACATGCTTTCCATGGATCTCCCAAAGTTGTTAGATTTTATCTTCAAGGACCCAATGCTCTGATACCAATTGTTAGAAACAATAGTCCACCAAGATAAGTGAGAGGGGAGGGGGGGTTATCCATTCAACCAAAGTAAACAAAAACCATAACAAGATGCACATAGACAATTACATCAGGTATGTTAACTAGGGAAACCCTTGATTAGAGGAAAAACCCTAGTGGGAATGATGCCCAAAAGATGATGTACTATTATAAATATTCTTTGTTAGAGGATGGACCCTTTAAGGAGTCTATTACAACATTTAGTACATAGAGTCCCTATTAGGAGACTTTAAATCTCTTTTAGGAGATTCCAACCTTGTTAAGAGTTGTAGTACAATGTATGCAAGAAGAGCCCACTACCCAAGCATGCAATTTCAATTACAAGAAGAGCTCCCTGCCCAAAATAGTAATTTAGAGTTAAGTTCCTCTTTCTTGTGTTCTGCCAACTAAACCAAACACTATTGGACCTTGTAGACTGGGTCACAAACCTTGTATCCAAGTATCCAACTTCGGATCACACAATAAAACCTTGGCAATGAAGTTTCCTTCACTTCTTCTCTACTCTACTCAACTTTGCATTTTGCTATTTGTGCTGCTTATAATCATCTCATACCCTACTCCTAAGATAAAGGAAAATGTCCTTCCTTTATACCAAATCCATAAAAAATTTCCCTAAGTTAGCTGTTACACCTTCCCAATTAATTATTATAGGACCACATTAAGAACATGTTACACTTAGTGATAACATTAATCTTTTGCCTTACAACTTAAATAAATTTCTGTACACGTAATATTATGATGAGCAAGATTAACTACGTCATCATCAAAATTTTATCTTCACATCCTCAACCTCAATTCTTAGAATAATAATTCTGCTAAGATATACAACAAGTTTACCAGAACATGCCTTTGTAAACTCTATCTCAAAATTGACATCACCAAAACTTACATAACTTCTTCTAGAGTTAAGATTTCTTCACCCAACGTTAACTACATATACTAGATACTTAAAAGTATCTCCCATAACCTTAGATGGTGAGAATAGCAACTAGCCATCCATACCAACTTATCTTTCCTCTATTTTTCTAGTCATATACCACAGAAAACTATTATGTTGACATCAATGACAAACATAGTCATGAATGTAACATATCATGATAATAATGATCTAGACATGTATCTACAATACTCCCCCATAGGAGTATCATTAGCATTCATGCTTCCAATAGAACCTTACCAAGCAATATAAAGTGCCCATATAAGGAAGGCTCATAGGTTGTGTAGGGAAGTTTTGGGTGATATTTGTAGCTCTATCTTGTAGACTATTGTAAGGAAGACACCCATTTGAGTTTGCATATTGTAATTCAACAATTATACATTTGGGGTGATAATAAGAAGCACATATTTTGTTCTCTTAATTTGTGTTGTTTATCTATTTCTACTATGTGTTGTGGTATTAAGGGGATAACCCTTGATCAAGTGGTATTAGAGCGGGAGTTCCTCGGTGTATAAACAAATTGTTGATTTGGAGGCAATTTTCACTAGGATCATGGTTCTAGCTAAGCATGTGGAAAGCTTGCTTATTGTGAGATAATTTACACTAGGTTTATAGTGGAAGCAAGAAAATGCCTCCACAAAGAGAGCATGGTGGAAGAGTTGCATATGTTATACCTGAGGGTTTTAGAGCCCTCTAAAGGAAAATGCAAGAATTGGAAGAGAAAATGCGTAGAGGGATGAATCTTGCCATAAGAGATGAAAGTGAGGATGAAGATGAAGAAGAAGAAAATATTGAAGAAGAGACAGTACTAAACCTTGAAGAAGAAAGGATTTTTAGGGCCATTGCCAAGATTGGAAAAAAACCTAACTTTGAGGTTCCCACATTTTTAGGAAATCTTAACCTAGAGTATTTGATCGATTGGATCAATGAATTGGAGGAATACTTTGAGTATGAAGAACTCAAAGATGAAGATAAGGTGAGATTTATGAAGGCCAAATAGAAGGGTCATGCAAAGATCTGGTGGAAGGAGATTTATTTGGAGTGAAATAGAAGAGGAAAGGAAAAAATCATAGAAAACTTAAAGTGACAATTCATTCCCATGGATTATGAGCTTGATTTGCTGAAGAAAATTCAAGGGTTGAAAGAAGTAGGAAGATCTATTTAGAAGTATACCAAGGAGTTATACCAAGTTCTCATTAGAATAGGTCATGCAGAAGATGACAAGGAGAAAGTTTCTTGTTACTATAATGGGTTGAGGCCAAGTATTCAAGAGAAATTGAGTCTGTCCAAATGAATAGTATTGAAGAGGCATATTAGTTTTCCCTAAGAGTTGAGGAAAAGATGAGCAAGAAGTTTGATAACAAGAATAATAGAAGATGTTGTGATAGAAGATCTGGCAGATGGTCTTATGGAGGCCAAAATGATGATCAAAAGAAGAAGGATGAGGCTAGTGGTAGAAACCAAAATCAGGGGGGAAACAATCATTTCTATGATCACAATTTTAGAGATTAGAAAGGAAGAGAAAGAAGGAAATGATTTGGTAGAGAAGGTTTTTGTGGAACCTATTTTCACTATGGAGAAGAAGGTATATGATATTTGAGTGCCCTCAGTACCAAGGAAGGACTGATAGAAGAGTTGAAAGATATGACATAGTTGTGTATGTTGATGAAGATGCCAAATCATCACATTTTGAAATGCCAAAAGAGGAGAAGTCCTAGTTAACAGAAGGGTCTTGTTGAGTGGTGATAATGAACCTGATTAAAGGAGGATCTCTTTTTGCACTAGGTGCATGTTGATCTTAGATTAGTTTTGGCAAGTGAATGTCTATACACTTAAGTCATTTACTTAGTTCATGCTAAACAAGTAGTATATGCCAAGCACAATATGTATAAGTTAGAGCATGCCAAGTCAATAGTGAGTGCTGAGTCACTGATGTTCCAAGTCACTCAAGTGCTAAGTAGATAGTATATGCTGAGTGATTCAGAAGCCAAGCAAGCAATGCATGCCAAGTCATTTAGATATCGAGTGATAATATTGAAGTCAATATGTATCAAGCACCAAGGACTTTAGATGTCGAGTAACATAGTTTTGTCATAGTTGTTTTTATTGGCACAAACTACTATCTAGACCATTTTTGAGCTCACTTATAGATTGAATTATGATATTTTGGTGATAAGGACAAATCTTAAGTTGGAATCCCTATGTAGTACATGCATCCAATCAGGTAAAGAGAAGGTTTAAGCAACAATATGGGTGAGTCACAACCACTGATTCATACCTAACCCTAAGTCACCTAGATCTTCTTAAGGAGGAAAAAACTTAAGCTTTCTAAGAGTGTGAAAGGGAGTTAATGAATGATCAAGGAGAGTTTTGCATGTGCAAACCAGGACATTCATGGTGAACAAGGTATTATGTTCTAAATTGCATTGTAGAATCAATTAAAGGAGAATAGAGGAAATAAATAGTGAACAATAGAGAGACATCTAATCAAGAAGGATCAAGTATACATTAGTTTAGAGGTGATCTATCATCAAGAAACAAAGTGCTAGTCATAGGATCATTGCTAAGACATTCTAATAGGTGAATCAGTTAAATCTCTTAATCGAGCAGTCCTAACAGGCTGTATTGAAATTCTCTAACAAGGTGCTTACTTTATTTTGAGTTGAAGTCCTTTAACAAGGCACATTTTTAATAGGGTAAGACCTAATAGTCTTTGTAAGCCTTTAATAGGGTAGACCTTTCATAGGGTAGATCATGTTTCATGATCAAGCATTATAACTTTCATTGGATACAATTTATTACTATAGTACTGAAGATTTGTGGGTGTCATCCCCACCCTAGTTTTACCTTCTCATTGGAGGGTTTTTGGGTAATCATATCTGGTGTCATATATGTGTGAATTCTTACTTGTTTACATGCTTTAGATGTACATGCTTTACATGGTATTTTAGTTTTCTTATTTGAATATGTGAGATGGATGTGTGGTGAATATTTAATGGGTCAAAGTTTAAAGTACTGATTCACCCCCCTCTTAGAAGTTTACCTTTCCTATTTTAATTCCAATAGTGCAAATGTGAAGATAAGTGTTATGATGCGATCATTGATGGTGGAAACACTATCAATTTGGGGTTAGAAAAGATGGTCACAAAGATAAATCTCAAGAGGTAGAAAGACCCATGCCCATACCTATTGACTAGGTGCAGGATGACCACAAGGACATGGTCAATGAGTAGTGCCTAGTGAAGTTAAGGATTACTAGCTACTAGGATGAGGTTCCTTTTGATATCATACCTATGGACATATCTCACATATTACAAGGTAGGCCATAGAATTTTGACAAGCATAGTGTGCATGATGAGCATGCAAATATCTACAATCTACCATGGATGGAGTGAAACATAAGTTGAAGCCATTGAAGGAGAAAGAAGAAAAGTTTTATAGTGCTACCAAGATATGTTTTGTTTATGGAAAGCAATCTCTCAAGGGTATGAGGCATGGGCACATGTGTTTCGCTATAATTCTAAATGATGGTAAATAAGAAGTAGAGAAGGAAGCTATAGAAGTTTCATATTTATTGGAAGAGTTCCCATATATTGTGTTAGATAATGTACCTAATGGATTACCCCCAATGAGGAAGATCAATCACTAGATGGACTTGATTCCAAGAGCTAGTTTTTTGGAAAAGGCAACACATAGAATGACACTAGTAGAAAGTGATGAGTTTAACATGTTTAAAGCATGAATGCTAATGATATTCCTATGGGGGATTATTATAGAAACATGATTAGATCATTATAACAATGATATGTTACATTCATGACTGTGTTTGTCATTGATGTCAACATAGCAATTTTCTGTGGTATCTAACAAAAGAAAAATGGTAAAAATCAAGTTGGTACAAATATATCATTAACTATTTTCACTAGCAAGGTACTACTAAGTATCTAGCATATGTAGCTAAACTCAGGTGCAAAAGATATTAAGTCTAGAAGAAGTTATGCAAGTTTTGGTGAAGACTATTCAGAGATAGAGTTTACATGAGCATGTTCTGGTAAACTTGTTATATCTCTTACCAAATTTGCTATTATGAGAAGCAAGGTTAAAGGAATGTAGAAGACGTGTTGGATGACATGGCTAAGCTTGTTCATTATAATATTACATGTATGGAAAGTTATTCAAGTTACAAGGTAACTAATTGATGTTATCTCTATGTAAAAAATGTTCTTAATGAGGTCTTATAATAATTCATTGAGAAGGTGTAATAGCTGACTCAAGGGAATTGTTTTGTAGAATTGGTATAAAGGAAGGACACTTTCCTTTGTTATGTAAGGAAGAATGCAGTAAGCAAGAAGAACAAAAAGGATAAGAAAAGATATAATTGTGAAGATAAGTAGAGCAGAGTGAAGTTGGAGAAAACTTTATTGCTGAGGTTTTATTTTGAGATCCAAGGTTTGGTATTTGGATATGAGGTTCATGACCTAGTCTAAAAGGTTTGATAGTGATTGGTATAGTTGATAAGACAAAGGAAAGATGATAACGAACAATACAAAAAATTATTCTGCAAGGAATAGTTGAGAGATCAGTTGGACAGTGAAGTTTAGTGGTCTTGCTCCAGAAGCTATTTGGATAGTGGGTCCTTCTACCTTCTACAACTCCTAACAAGGTTGGCACAACTTCTAATAAGGTTGGAATCTCCTAACAAGGATTCAAAGTCTCCTAAATAGGCTCTTATGTATTGAATGCATTTATAGACTCCTAATAGGGTCCATCCTATAACAAGGAATATATATCTTTGTAGGCATCATTCCCACAAAGGTTTTCCCTCTAATCAAGGGTTTCCCTAGTTAATAAATCTGGTATAATTATGTATGTGCATATTGTTATGATTGTTGTTTACTTTGATTGAATGGTTAAGATTAATTAAGGTTGATAAATATTTTAATTACATAACTAATTAACCCCCCCTCTTAGTTATCTTGGTAGACTATTGTTTCTAACAATTGGTATCAGAGCATTAGGTCCTTGAAGGATAAGCTTAATAGCTTTGGGAGATTAGTGGTGACTTATTTTTAAAAAGATAGCCTTGAGGATGATGAAGGAATTTTTGATACCTAGAAGATGGAGCTTCTTGGTAAGAAATTAGAATTGTGGACATATTTGAGCACTGAGATTCTGGATAGAGGCACAAGTAAAGATAGATCAACATCTAAAGAAGACATGAAGATCAAGGAAGGTATTGATCTCCTCATGAAAAGGGAGCCAGAAGGTATGGAAATTTTTTCTTGTTGGACATGTAATGAGTTTTTTCATTTCATCTAAATGCCCTAAGAGAGTAAGGAAAACTAGAAAGAGTTCACTTTCTGATGAAAATAAGGAATTTAAATCAAGTATGGAAAGATTCTTGAATGATTGTGATGGTAAAGATAATGAACCTAAATTAGTTAAGAAAGAGAAGTATTAGAAGAGATAAATTTGGTAACTATTGTTGATCCAAAGGATAACAATAAAAATTTGAAACTTATCATTAGCAATGATTTGTAGAATGGGAATTGGATTAAAGAGAAAAGATTCAATCCTAGAGCAGAAGAAAGAGTTGAGTTGAAGACTCTTGAACAAAATTGCATTGCAGAGAAAAGAAATAGGTTAGTAACAAAAGTAACAAGAGCTATGTTAGCTGAGAATGATGTATCCAAGATATTTTGGAGAGACACGATGAATACAACATATTACGCTATGAACAAAGTGCAAGTTAGGAAAGACATAAACAAGACCCCTTATGAACTATGGTTTGGTTAGTCATCTATAGTTAAGTATTTCATAATTTTTGACAACAAATGTTATATCAAAAGAGATCATGATGTTGGTAAATTTTGTTCCTAGAAGTGATGAAGATACGTTTCATGGTTATTCATTAATAAGTAGAGCTTATAGATGTTATAATTTGAGAACTAAGACTATTGTTGAAAGTGCAAGTGTAAGAGTTGATGAGAAATTCAGGATACAAGAAATAATAGATGACTATAGTTCTAATGACAAGAATTTTGTTACTAAAAGGAATGATGAAGTATTCTTTAAGACTAATAATGATTTGTAGAATGAAGGAAAGCGAAGACAAGAACAAATTTTCGAACCTAGAATAGAACTAAGAGTTGAGATAACAACTCCTACTTCTGGTAAGAATATGACAAAGAATTATCCACTAGAGTAGATCATCGACAACAAAGATAAAGGTGCGATGACAAGAAGCAGAATCAATGAAGAACTATGTCTAATATCTCGTGTAGAACCAAAGAATGAAGATGAGGCATATAGAGATGACTATTGGAAGTAAGCTATGAAAGATGAATTAGATCAGATAGTGAAGAATGAGACATGGCAATCAGTCCCCAGACTAGAAGACAAGAATGTGATAGGAACAAAATGGGTATTCAGGAACAAGATGAATGAAAAAGGTGAAGTTGTAAGGAAAAAATAAAGATTGGTATGTAAAGGTTACTCACAACAAGAAGGAATAGACTTTGAAGAAACTATGCTCTCATGGCAAGAATTGAAGCAATAAAGTTATTATTATCCTATGCAGCACATAAGAAATTCAAAGTGTATCAAATGGATGTCAAGTCAACATTTCTCGATGGAGACCTTGAAGAAGAGGTATAAATAGAACAACCTGAAGGCATTTATTTAACAAAAAACAAGGACATGGTATGTAGATTAAAGAAAGAATTGTATGGCTTAAAACAAGTACCTAGAACATGGTATGCAAGGTTGGACAAGCATTTGACAAAACTTGGATTTAGCAAAGGTATGGTAGATAGTAATCTATACTAGAAAGAAATAGATGATGGATTGATGATTTTGGTAATATTTTGATGATATCATATTTGGAGGAGATGATTATGAAAGTGACAAGATTGCAGAAGAAATGAAGGACTTTGCAATGAGTATGATTGGGGAAATAAAATACTTCCTAGGATTATAGATTGTGTAGGATAAAGAAGGAATAATTATTTCTTAGACTACATATTTGAAAGTATATTGAAAAGGTTTGGTTTGGAAATATGTAAACTAGTTGGAACACCTATTATAACTGGACACAAGTTATCTACAAAGGATGAGACACCTACTATTGAGAACAAGAAGTATAGATCTTGTTAGAAACAATAGTCCACCAAGATAACTGAGAGGGGGGGGGGGGTGGTGAATTAGTTATCCAACAATTAAAACATTTATCTTCCTTAAAAAAATTTAACCATTCAACCAAAGTAAATAAAAAACATAATAAGATGCACATAGACAATTACACTAGATATATTAACTAGGAAAACCCTTGATTAGAGGAAAAACCTCGGTGGGAATGATGCCTACAAGATGATGTACTAATATAAATATTCCTTGTTAGAGGATGGACCCTTTTAGGAGTCTATTACAATATTTAGTACATAGTGTCCCTATTAGGAGACTTTGAATCCCTGTTAGGAGATTCAAACCCTGTTAGGAGTTGTGCCAACCCTATTAGGAGTTGTAGTAGAATGTATGCAAGAAGAGCCCACTGCCCAAACATACAATTACAACTACAAGAAGAGCTCACTGCTCAAACATGCAATTTAATTTTATGTTCTTCTTTCCTTTGTTCTATCAATCAAACCAAACACTGTCAGACCTTGTAGACCAATTCATGAACCTTAGATCCAAATATCAGACCTCAAATCACTCAGCAAAACCTTAACAACAAAGTTTCGTTGACTTCCACTCTGCTCTGCTCAACTTTGCATTCCACTCTTGTGCTACTTACAAATATCATCCTCCTCCATTCATATCCATATCATGATAAAGGAAAATGTCCTTCCTTTATTTCAATCCCATAAAAAAATATTCCCCGAGTCAGCTATTAGACCTTCTCAATTAATCAATATAGGACCACATTAAGAACATGTTATACTTAGCAATAACATTAATCTTCCACCTTGCAACTTGAATAAATTTTCATAAACATGATATTATGATGAGAAAACTTAGCCACATCATCATCAATATGTCTTCTACACATCCTCAACCTCAATTCTTAGAATAATAATTCTACTAAGAGATGTAACAAGTTTACTAGAACATGCTTCTATAAACTCTATCTCAAAACATACATCACCAAAACTTACATAACTTCTTCTAGACTTATCATTTATTCATCCAAGATTAACTAAATATACTATATACTTAGATGTATCTCCCATAACCTCAAATATTTATAATACTCAACTAGCCATCCATACCAATTTGATCTTTTTGCTATTCTTCTGTCAGATACCACAAAAACTACTATGTAGACATCAATGAAAAAATTACCACAAAAAACTGCTATGTAGACATCAATGAAAAACTTAGTCATGAATGTAACATACCATCATAGTAACATATCCACAATACTCCCCCATAGGATTATCATCAACATTAATGCTTCCAACAATCTCTCAATAATCTCCCCCTTTGGCATTGATGGCAACATACATCTATGTTCCAAGAATACCAACAAAAGACTGTTCATCTCTCTTTTCAAATCCTCTTCATCAATCATTCTCCCCAACTATTTTCCATGTAGTACTTCTCCCCAACTTTTTTTTTCATGCTAAAATTCTCCCCCATTAACATAAAATTTAGAGGTTTCAACAACCAACTTCACTGCCTTAAATTCTACAACAACTAATTCTTACTAGCTCAAGTGTCCAAAGACACTATTCAAAACAATATCCAACAAGAGTCCTGGATGAATCTATCCATCATAGATACTCCCCCATACAATAAGCATTAGCATTCATTCGAAATAAACAATGATGCTCTATTACATTGGACTAATGCACTCTTGCATCTTCTACTCCAATATAAGAAGGGGCATAATCTCTAACATACCTTGCAAATACTCAAAAGTCTCTTTGGGAAGAGGCTTAGTAAATATATTGAAATCTTCTCTTTAATGCTCACATACTCTAATCTAATTTCCTTATCTGCAACTTTCTCTCTCAACATGTGATACTTAATAGAAATGTGCTTAGTCTTCAAATGCAATACTGGATTCTTAGACATATTTATTGTTCTTCTATTGTCACAATGTATGACAACAAGTTTGCTAATTTCTATCCTTATATCCTTCAACATCTACTTCATCCAAACAACTTGATTGCAATTTTTTGCTGCTACAACATACTCTTCTTCCACTATACTTTGTGAAGTACATTCCTTTTTCTTGCTTAGCCAAGCAACCAATATTCCTCCAAGAAAGAAGGCTCCACCACTGGTGCTCTTTCTATGATCCATACTACCCACTCAATCAGCATCAGTACAAGCACTTAGAGAAAAATCATTAGATCTGTCATACCATAATCCAAACTCTGATGTTCCTTTCATATATCTAAATATTCTTTTAACTATTGCATAATGTGCTCCTCTGGGATTAGCTTGGAATCTTGCAAAAATTCCAACTGCATTTTCTATATTTGACCTTGTATGAGTCAAATATTGCAAACCTCCAATCATAGATCTATACTTCTATGCTCAACAGTAGGTGTCTCATCCTTTGTAGATAACACGTGTCCAATTACCATAGGTGTTTCAATGGGTTTATATGTTTCCAAACCAAACCTTTTCAGTAAATCCTTCAAGTACTTAGTTTGAGAAATACAAATTCCTTCTTTATTCTGTACAATCTACAATCATAGAAAATATTTCATTTCTCTTGTCATACTCATCTCAAATTCTTTCTTCATCTCTTCTACAAACTTCTCACTTTCCTTATCATTTCCTCCAAATATGATATCACCAACAAATATTACCAAAATCATCAAACCATCATCAATTTCTTTCCATTATAGATTACTATCTACCATATCTTTTCTATTTCCAAGCTTTGTCAAATGCTTGTCCAACCTTTCATGCTAGGTTCTTGGTACATGCTTCAAGCCATACAATTCTTTCTTCATTCTGCATACTATGTCCTTTTCATCTATCAAAGGACAACATTTAGGCTATTCAATGTCTACCTCTTCATCAAGTTCTCCATTCAAAAATGCTGACTTGACATCCATCTAGTATACTTGAATTTATTTTGTGCTACATAGGCTAATAATAATCTTACTACTTCTATTCTAGTCTCTAGAGCATAGGTCTCATCATAGTATATTCATTCTTGTTGTGAGTAACCTTTACATACCAATCTTTCTTTGTTTCTTAAAAATTTTCCTTGTTCATTCATCTTGTTCCTGAATACCCATTTAGTTCCTATCACATTCTTGTCTATTGGTTTGGGAACCAATTCCCATGTCTCATTCTTTACAACATGATCCAATTCCTCTTTCATAGCTTGTTTCCAATAATCATCGTTACATGCTTCATCTACATTCTTAGGTTTAATTTGAGATATCAAATATAGTTCTTCATTGACTCTACTTCTTTTCATTGCACCTTTATCTTTTCTTTTCATGATCTGCTCAGATGGGTGATTCCTTATCATATTATTTCTTGATGTAGGAGTTGTTATCTCAACTCTTGGCTCTACTGAAGGTTCTGAGATTTTTTCCTGCTTTGGCTCTCCTTCATTCTGCAAATCATTGTTAGTGTCAAGAAATACTTCCTCATTCCTTGGTTTAGTAACAACATCATCATCTGAATTTTAATCAACTATTCTCTCTTGTATCTTTTGTCACAAAAGTTTGCACCCTTGTCCAAATTTTTTACCTAAGAACAACCTTGGGAAACATGGAAACAACCTCCAAGCTGTGGGACTTGAATTGTGAGGTTGAGTCTCCAGAGAAGGCTGGCTTCCTTTTCTATTATGATGCACCTAACTACTCTTGGAGAGGAAAGGGGAGAAGGAAGGCATAAAATCAAATCTACCTATTCTAACCTAAGAGGTGATGCACCAAGATAGAGTGTTCAAACCAATCTCTGCCCGTACATACACACTTAAACCATCATAACACCAAAAGATATACACATCTAGACTTGTTTTAATCTAACAATCACATGCATATCAGAAAACCCAAATCAATGAGACAAGGAAGAAGAGAATTCACTTATATATCATTCATAGGCCAAAAGGAGATACAATCATGCAAGATTGTAAATATCCACAATACAGCAATGAGAGGCAAATAGGTCTTACACAATACATCAATGTCTAGAGGAGATAAAGTAGAATGCCATATAGGTTCAAAGGCAAAGGGAATTTATAGTGAACTTGCAGAGCAATATCAAGAAAATAGAGAAGACTCAACCTTAACAAAATTTACAAAAATTGGCTTTATAGCTTAGGTATAACTGACATATTTTTTTGTCTTAAACCAAACTCAAACACTACCATTTACGACTGTAGAGAAAAATCATATAGATTTGGAGAAAATCTAATCTTGGCATAGATTCAAATACAATGAAATCCAACATTTTTCCAAAACAGATCCTTGAGAAGATAGAATGATGCCATTAAATCACTTTGACCAAGTAGATGGATAAAACCAGAGATAGTGGAGTGTTTTCCTTAATTCACGAGGCATGGAATTCATTGGAAAATGGTTTGAATTTGATCATGAAGATTAGATCATGCAAGAAAACATCTCTTCCCTTTGTTTCTACCTCATGAGTCAGCAAGGTCAACAGGTCAACCGAGTCCTGCAACCAAGATGGGCCATGTGGGCCAATAGTTAAATTCTTTTGCCACCCTAAAAAGTCTTCACACATTTGACCATATCATTTAAACTAACCACACCACCCTCAAACTTAATTGTGGTAGTCAACATAAATTACCAACCCACTTCCAACGTTAATTGCAGTGTTATCTCCTTGGGCCTATAAAGACACGTGTCCTTTGGGCACTTCCCCGCAATGTCTAAAGTTCTCACAATTCCATGATGTGGGAAAGTGTTGATCATCAATCTATGAAATATCAATGATTGATAAAAATTTGTGTTATTATTATGCCTATCCTTTTACCTTTCAGGCCCACAGACCACTTAATATCCACCTCAAGATGACCTAGTATCCAACTGACACCACCTTTAAACCCCGGAGGCCCACATAGGAGGGCAAACACACTAGTCCATTTGTCACAATGTTGCCTGCCCACATTGTCAGAAATTTTGATGAAGGATAAAATGTAGGAAAGCATCTTCCAATAGAAGCCTAGCCATATTCCAACTCATACTGGTATATCATTGTGGTCAAAATGGTGACTCGCAAGAAACGAGACCCATACACCACATGGAAGTGAGGAACTTGCCCATTTTATGTATAGGTCATTCAATTTGAAGAAGTAGGAAAGCACCTAACATAGATCTATGCAAGATCTGATAGCACAAAAAATGTGGGAGCCCTATAAGAAAACTTAGGAGAATATGAAAATAGATAAGGTTTTAATTAAATTTATTTTGTATTTCCATTGGCATTTGAATATTTAAATATGGAAAGTGACCGTTAGGTGGGATTTGGCATCAAAATTTAGATATTTGGGTGGGGGTGGGTGGGAGGCAGGCATTTTGGCTAATAGTATCCTAAATTTCTTAGCAATTCTCACATTTACACTTTCATTAATAGTCTTAGTTCTTAGATTATAACATCTATAAGCCTTTCTTTTCAATGAATAACCAAGAAACATACCTTCATCACTTCTAGCATCAAACTTACCAATATCATCATCTCTTTTGATATAACACTTACTGCCAAAAATTCTAAAATACTTAACTATAGGTGAGTGACCAAACCATAGTTCATAAGGGGTCTTATTTGTATCTTTCCAAACTTGTACTTTGTTCAAACTGTAGATTTCTATATTCATAGCTTCTCTCCAAAATATCTTGGATACATCATTTTTAGATAACATAGCTCTTGCTACTTCTATAATTGACCTATTCCTTCTCTTTGCAATGCCATTTTGTTAAGGGGCTCTCAACTCAACTCTTTCCTCTACTCTAGGATCATATCTCAGTTCTTCAATCTAATTCTCATTTTGCAAATCATTGTTAATGATAACTTCCTCATTTTCATGGTTAGCCTTTAGATCAACAATAGTTACCAAACCTATCTCTTCTACTACTTCCATTCCCTTAACCAATTCAGGCTTATTATCACAATCATTCAAGAATCTTTCCATACTTGCTTTAAATTCTTCATCTTCATCAGAAAGTGAACTCTTTCAATTTTTTCTTATTCTCTTAGGGCATGTAGATGAAAAATGACCAAACTCATTACATGTCCAATAAGAAAAAAATTCCATATCTTCTTTCTTTCTTTTCATAAGTAGATCAATACCTTCCTAGATCTTCATTTCCTCAGATCTCGATCTATCTTTACTTGTGTCTCTATCTTGAAGCTTAATGCTCAATTCTGTACACAATTCTAATCTCTCACCAAGAAGATCCATCTTTTGGCTATCAAAATCTCCTCCATTAGATTTAGGACTAGCTTTTTTGAAATAACTAGCCACTGATCTCCCAAAGCTATTAAGATTTATCTTCAAGTACCTAATACTTTGATACCAATTATTAGAAACAATAGTCCACCAAGATAATTGAGAGGAGGGTTGTGTGTCAATTATTCAACAATTAAAACATTTATCTTCTTTAAACAAACTTAACCATTCAACAAAAGTAAACAAAAACCATAATAAAATGCACATAGACAATTACACCATATATATTAACTAGGTTAACCCTTGATTAGAGGGAAAACCCTGGTGAGAATGATGCCCACAAGATGATGTATTAATATAAATATTCCTTGTTAGAGGATGGACCCTATTCGATGTCTATTACAACATTTAGTACATAGAGTCCTTGTTAGGAGACTTTGAATCCCTGTTAGGAGATTCCAAACCTATTAGCAATTGTGCCAACCCTATTAGGAGTTGTAGTCGAATGTATGCAAGAAGAGTCCACTGCTCAAACATGCAATTTCAATACAAGAAGAGATCACTACTCAAACATGCAATTTACTCTTATGTTCTTCTTTCCTTTATTTTGTAAACTTAACCAAGCACTATCAAACCTTGTAGACTAGGTCATGAACCTCATATCCAAATATCAAACCTTAGATCACTTACCAAAATCTTAGCAATGAAGTTTCCTTCACTTCCACTGTACTTTTCTCAACATTGCATTCTACTCTTGTGCTACTTACAAATATCATCCTCATCCATTTGTATCCATATCATGATAGAGGAAAATGTCCTTCCTTTATACCAATTCCATAAAACAATTCCTTGAGTTGGCTGTTAGACCTTCTCAATTAGTCATTATAGGACCACATTAAGAACACGTTATACTTTGTGATAACATTAATATTCAACCTTACAACTTGAATAATTTTTTGTATACATAATATTATGATGAGAAAACTTAGCCATGTCATCACCAACATGTCTTCTACACATCCTCAACCTCAATTCTCATAATAAAAATTCTATGAAGAGATATAACAAGTTTACTAGAGCATGCTTTTGTAAACTCTATCTCAGAACAAACATCAACAAAACTTACATAACTTCTTCTAGACTTATCATTTCTTCATCTGATATTAACTGCATATACTAGATACTTAGACATATCTCCCATAATCTCAGGTAGTTATAATACTCAACTAGCCATCCATACCAACTTGACCTTTCTACTGCTCTTCTGTTAGATACCGTAGAAATTTCTATGTTGACATCAATGAAAAACTTAGTCATGATGGTAACATATCATCATAATAAAAAGATTGTTAATATTAATGCAGAAAATGGGCACTCTCTCTATTTTTGAATTAGCTAGTTCATAGGAAGGCAAGAAACTGGTTGAAGAAAATCTGGTAGGTGGTACCAATCCTAGAGGGACTACAGGGGGATCTGGGAAGAATCTACTAAAGAATGATGGGACAGAAAGTAGATTTTTGGCCGATGTGAACAATGGAAAGTCTAGGCGTGAATCAGACACAAGTTGTGAGGTTCATGATCCTCCTTTGGATTCCTCTTTTGCATTTCACACACCAGGCTTGGTTTTTGAGAAGGAGAAAAACCCTTTGGTTAATGTTGAGACCAATAAGGATAAGCTTTCTGAAGGGCCTAAGGGTGGGTTTTTAGAGCAAAGGTCTTGGTCTTCCCTTTTTGGAAAGAAACCGAATGGTAAATCTTCTTTTTCGTTGGTGACTGCTAAATCCTGTTGGGAGAAAGGTGAGTTTCAAATATTTATCCCATATCCTTTAGTTGATTTCTTTGTGTCTTCCATGGATTTCACCCTAGTGGGAAAATTTTTAGGGGCTAGACCAGATTTAGAGTCTCCAAGGAAAATGGTCAAACAAAAATGGGTTATTCATGGAGATGTGGATATTTCCCCCATGTTGAATGGCTTTTTCTTATTTATTTTCAACTATAAGGAAGTCATGAATCTGGTTATTTGTGGAGGACTGTGGTCTTTTGGAAAAAGTTCTCTCACTATTAAAAAATGGGACCCGACTATGGATTTATCAAATGCTTTTTTCTTAACCACCCCAATTTGGGCTAGAATTCCTAGCCTCCCTTTAGATTTTTGGCATGAATACATTTTTAAAGGTATTGCTAGTTCATTTGGAAAACTGGTGGCCCTGGATAATGCTATGGCTGCAAAAACTAAACTTCAAAATGCTAGACTTTATGGTAAGGTGGCAGACCTAAATTGGCTTCTAGAAAAGGTGGAATTAATCTCTAAGATTAGAAAAAAACACAGGAAATTATTTTTGAAAATCTTCCTAATTCCTACTATGCATGTAAGAAATAGGGTCATTTGGTTAAAAATTGTCCCAATAAAAGTAAAAATCATCCAAGCTTGGAAAAGGAGGTGAAGGAGGCCAAAGCTCAGTAGAAAAAAGTGTGGAAACCCAAAGTTACTAATCTAAAAGAGCAGATGGAAACCATGGATTCAAAAGGTCAACATGTAGAGGTGGATAAAGAGTTTGAGAATATCCATGAGGAAGGGAATAAACCTGTGCTTGATTCCAAGAATGAAAATACTGAAATAGAAGAAAATGGATTTAAGTTTGAATCTGTGATGCCTGAAATAAGTATAGATGAATTAGTAAATTTAACAAAGAAAATTGTTATTTATCAAAAGATGGAAGATAGATGGGGAGATCTAGATGAGAAGAACATGCTTGAGGAAGGGGAAATCCTTGCTAAATCTGGAGCCCAATTAGAGGAGACAGAATCACATAATACTCAGTCCAGGGAGATCCAGGCCTTCGATCCTTTGGGCTCTCTAGATGATACTGTTCAATTTAGGAATGATCTTCAGAACATGGAAGTTCTAAAGGAGGATGGAGAAGACACAAAGCATAAACCAAATCAAAGGAAAAAGGCTGAAAAAAAGTGCAATACAACTTCCAAGGGGGTAGAGACTAGAAGCAACAAAATAGATTAGCAGGTCAAGGTGAAACCACATGTTCCTATCCCAAAAAAATCTAGAAGAAGAGTGGATCAACAAAATAAGGTAAAACTAGATGTTGGTTCCCCAAAAAACCCTAGGAGAAGGTCCTGTAGGAAAACCAAAGAATTAGGAATATGCAGAATATTGCTGATGGAAGACAAGCAACTATTCTTGATTTCACCCCAAAAAATAGTAATGAAAATTATATCTTGGAATATTAGGGGTTTGAACAACATTCATAAACTTGATGTGGTTAGGAATTTTGTTAGAGAACAAAAGCCAAATTTTATTTTGTTGCAAGAAACAAAAATGGATAAAGAAAAAGCCAAGTAGATTAAAGCCTTTAAAAATTATTCAATAAATGCTAATTGTTCAGAAGGTGCTTCAGGAGGAACTTTAATGCTATGGAAGAAGAATTGTTACTTTGGTACAATTCTAATTGCTAGGAAATATTTAATGGTTGCCAATATTACTAGTAATGATTATAAGGAGGATTGGTACATTGTTAATATATATGCTCCCAACAATAAGAACCTTAGGAAAAAGGTTTGGGATTCTATCTCCAATATAAAAAGCAAGGATTATTTTGGTTGATGGATCATTATGGGGGACTTTAATGTTCCTCTCTACCATCATGAAAAAAAAGGTGGAAATGTGACGCAATTGGAAGGAAGATTGGATCTTATGGACTTTATAAAAAAGGAGGGTTTAATGGATATGGATCTCCATGGCATCTATTTTACTTGGAGTAACAAGAGAGTTGGTACTAAATGTATCCAGACAAAACTAGACCATGCTCTTATTTCCCTTGACTGGACTAAAGATTTTATTTGCAAGCTGGAAGCCTGCCAGAAAATACGTTCGGATAATTTTCCTCTCATCTTTACTGCTGCAAAGATAAATTTAAAGAAGAACTTACCTTTTAGATTTGAAAAGATGTGGATATAGAATCCATAGTTCAAAAGAAAAATGGCTGAATGGTGGAGTATAGATATTGAAGGTACTTCTCTCTTTGGAGTAGTTTCAAAGCTCAAAAATGTTAAAATAGAAGTTAAAATTTGGAACAAAAATTTCTTTGGAAATATTTTTGAGAAAAAATCTACTATCAAGGAGGATATCCAAAAACTTAGGATAAAATTCAGAAGGAAGGATACACTCCTGATCTCATTATGGAAGAAAATGAAAAGTTGGCCCAATATCATGACATCATTACTGAAGAAGAAATCTACTAGAGATAAAGGTCAAGATTGGTTTGGTTGACTGAAGGAGACAAAAATACTACATTTTTTCATCTCTCAACTCTTAAACATAGAGCCAAAACCCACATTTCACATCTTAAAAAGGGAGACCTGAAGATTGCTGAGGAAAAGGACATAATGGAAGAAATGGTTGCCTTTTTCTCTTCCTTGATGACTGCTGATCCCAATATTAATTTGGATAATCAGGTTGATTTTTTTAGAGTGATCCCTCCTCTAGTTTTGAAGGAATAGAATAAAATGTTAAGCTCAATTCCTAAGGATGAAGAAATTTTCAAAGTTTTTGGCTCCCTTGGACGTGATAAAGCACCTGGTCTAGATGGCTTTCCTATGTTTTTCTTTCAGAAATTTTGGAAACTAGTTGGAAAAGATGGTTGTGATTCTGTTAAGGAATTTTATGGAGCAAAATAGATGCTAAAGGAAATTAATTCTACTTTCCTTTGTTTGATTCCTAAAATTATTGGAGCTGATTCTCCTAATCAGTTTAGAATGACCAGCCTATGTAATTCCTTCTATAAGATTATATCCAAAGTTCTAACTTCGAGATTACTTCTGGTGATTCATTCAATTATTACTAATCAACAAAATGGCTTCATCCTAGGTAGACAAATTCTTAACTCAGTTATCTTTTCCCATGAGAATATTCATTCCTTATCCTGTTCTAATAACTAGGGGTTCATTATGAAAGTGGACATTGCTAATGCCTATGATAGAGTTGAATGGTCTTTCCTTTCTAAGATTTTATATGCTTTTGGTTTTGACCATAAGTTTGTTGGAGTTATCTATTAGCTAATTTATACCTCCTCTATAGCTATTTATGTCAATGGTAGTTCTTCTCATTTTTTTAGCCCTTCCCAAGGTCAAAGACAAGGAGACCCTTTATCCCCCATCCTTTTGGTAATTATGGTTGACTGTCTAGGGAGATACATAGGGGACTTGGTCCAAAAAGGAATTATTAAAGGCCTACAACATTCTTCCCGACCTCTCATTTATTCTCATGGTCAGTTTGTTGAAGATACGATCTTTATGGGTAAATATAAAGTCAAGGAAGCCAAGAATATGAAGCAAGCTATTAATCTATATTCTTCTACCTTGGGTCAATTGGTTAATTGGAATAAAAGTGTAGTGTTTTTTTATCAATACCCCCATTCCTAGACAAAATAAATTTGCTAATATCCTTGGGTGTTCTATTGGATCTTTCCCTTCCAATTATTTGGGTCTACCTCTTGGCTTGAAGATCCCTGATTCCTTCTTGGAAGATCGCATTAATAAATTCCATAAAAAGTTGGCAGGTTCGAAAGGTAATCTTTTAAGTCAAGTAGGTAAGTTAACTCTGCTCAAAGCTTATCTTCAAAGCATACCTACTTATGCTTTAAGCCTCTTTAGAATTCCAATGAAATTTGCTGATTCTATTGAAAAAATCCAAAGGAATTTTTTATGGATTGACACTGAAGAAGAAAAGAGAATGTCTTTAATTGCTTGGGACCAAGTTTGTAAACCTATCAATGAAGGTGGATTGGGAATCAGGAAAATAAGAAGTATGAATAAATCCCTTTTGGCCAAACAAGGTTGGAGAACTTATCATGATGACAAAGAATGGAGTACTATTGCATGAAGGATTGATTCTCCTCATTAAGAGTTATTGTAAAAACAAGTCCATTGTCTCTACTCCTTCTTTAGACAAACAGAGGGGTCCTATCCCTAATTACCACTCCAAAAATAATAAGAAAGATGAGAATATTAAACATAAATAGAGGAGGCTAAGACACAATACTTCACATTCTCAGAAAAATAATGGTGGAAGAGGACTCTGAGTCTAAGAATATTGACAGTAAAGAGAATGAAACTCCTAAGGAAGAGGAAGGTACAAATGTTGGGGATTTTAGTTCCAATTTGGATGGTTATCTGGAGAGTAAAGAAAAAAGTGGGGAAGAGGACTTGGAAGAAAATAGTGAAGATAATTATGATCAGGGTAAATTCAATGATGAGGGTAATAAGATTGAATCCAATGTTGATAATGAAGAGACAGAATATTGAAGACCCCATTGCAAAGGAACAGATGGTCAAGACTCCTTCACCTGCCAGAGAGATTGGTAAACAAGACAAGAATGAGGACCCTACCACCACAAGGGTTGAGGATAAGACAGAAAGGGTGGTTTCACCTCCTCTTGAGGTTGTAGAATAGGATATAAGTGATTCTCCACAAAGAGAAACTAAGCTATCCTTTTTGCATTCAGCTAAGCTCAAATCTAACTCCATGCTTCAAGTTGATTCATGGATATATAATGAAATTATGGGTCTAAAAAAGAAAATGGATATTATGCAATATAACTAAGAAACTGACCATGTCACAATTAGCCAAATGGAGGTGCAAGTGGGTGATATCGCAAAAAAATTGAAAGATTATGAACAAAACCTACAAATTCTCATTAAAGAAAGCGGGACTAAAATGGAATAGGTGACTTCAAGTATCTGTGTAGCAGCTAATAGTCTTGTCAAATGGGAAAATGAGGAAATTATATCTCCAGGAGGTCCAAGCAAGTGGACTAGGTAGAGTATGAGGAAGAAGGCTCTAGAGACTATTGTTGCTTCAGCCATTGATTCCATACAAGACACTGCAAATATTGGAAAGGAGGTCACCAATATGATTAAAGAGCTGCAATAGGAGCCTTTAATGGTTTTTGTTTTTTGGTTTTGTCTCGATTTAGGTCTTAGTTACTGGTTGTGGTAACTAGTTTTTGTTTTTGGTCCTATTTTTTGGTTTTTATTTGGTTGTTATACTAGGTTATAGGTCCTTGTAAAACCTTGGTACTTTTATTGGACTTATATAGTGGTTTTAGGTCCCTCTAAAACTTGATTTTGATACTGTTTGTTTAGTAGGTTTTAGGTCCTTGTAAAACCTGGTGGACTTTATTGCTTTATCTTTTTTGATGATATTTTAGGGTTTCAAGGTCCCTTCAAAACCTATTTTTACCCTAATCTAAAAAATATCATCATAATAACATATCTATAATACTCCCCCATAAGAATATCAATAGCATTCATTCTTCCAACAATCTCTCAAAAAATAAGTTATCCAATAATTAAAACATTTATCAACCTTAAACAATCTTATCCATTCAACCAAACTAAACAACAACCATACAAAGATGCACATAGATAATTACATAGATATGTTAACTAGGGAAACCCTTGATTAGAGCAAAAACCCCAGTGGGTTCGATGCCCACAAGATGATGTAATAATATAAATATTCTTTGGTAGAGGATGAACCCTATTAGGAGTCCATTACAACATTTAGTACATATGAGTCCCTATTAGGAGACTTTGAATCTTTATTAGAAGATTCCAACCTTGTTATCTTCTGAGGTAAGACTACTGAACTCACTATCCAACTAATCTCTCAACTATTTCTTGTAGAATAATTGTATGTATTGTATGTTATCTTCTTTCCTCTATCTTGTCAACCAAACAAATAACTGTTAGCCCTTTAGACCAAGTTACAAACCTTGGATCCAAGTATCAAATATTGGATCATACAATAAAACCTCAACAATGAAGTTTCCTTCGCTTCTACTCTACTTTGCTTATCTTCACATTCCACTCTTTGTGTTGCTTAAAATCATTTGTATTTCTCCATACATGATAAAGAAAAATGTCCTTCTTTTATACCAAATCCATAAACAATTCCTTGAGTCAACTATTACACCTTCTTAATTAATTATTATTGGACCATATTAAGAACATGTTACACTTAGTGATAACATTAATCTTTCACCATGCAACTTGAATAACTTTTCATACACATAACATCATGATGAGTGAGCTTAGCCACATCACCACCACCATGTCTTCTTCACATCTTTAACTTCAGATTCTTAGAATAACAACTCTGCTAAGAGATATAACAAGTTTACTAGAACATGCCTCTATAAATTCAATCTCAGAATAATCTTCACTGTAACTTGCATAACTTCTTCTAGATTTAATATCTTATACTTCTAAGGTTAGCTAAATATAATAGACACATATTATAATCTCCCTTTAACCTTGCTACTGAAATTACTCAATGATCTATCCATACCAACTTGATCTTTACCATTGCTCTTTTGTTAGATACCATAGAAAATTGCTATGTTGACATCAATGACAAACATAGTCATGAATGTAACATATCATCATGATAAAGATCTAATCATGTTTCTACAATACTCTCCCATACAAATATCATCAACATTCATGCTTTTAACAATCTCCCCCTTTGGAATTGATGACAACACTAATGAAAAAATCTAGTTCCAAGAATACCAACTATAAAAGACTATTAACCTTTCTTTTCCAACCCTCTTCATCAATCATTCTCCCCCATCGATAGAACTCAATATGTTTTACATCAAACTATTTTTCCATGATGTAATTCTCCTATTGTACTTCTTTCAAAGTAATTTTCTAAACATGTTGTACTTATTTTTTGTGTTATACTTCTCCCCCATTCACATCAATGTCAAAGGTTTCATCAACCATCATGTTGGCGCTCAAAATTGTAGCCCAAATTTTGCACAATTTTGAGAAAATCAGGCCTATAAATGCATCTTGATGAGAGTGTACTTGGGTGTACCTTTGAGGCCCCTAAGGTGTTTAATGTTTCCAACACACTCCATTCAGTGCGTTTAAGTGTTTCATGATGATAAATTGACATTCTCAGCTATTCTGTAAGATCCCATTTTGAGCAATTGTTAAATCTACATTTTCACCTAAATGTCAAATAGCGATAGGAGGCTGTGTTTGCATCTGAATATCTCATACCTAGAAATGTTTCATGACTTGCTGCTTTGGGAGTATTTAGTGTCTATATCCAAAAACCTATGTTTCAGATTTTGAGTCTGTTTGACTAGGTTTTGAATCCCTCAAAGTTGGTCATTTAATATTGTCATGCTGATGCAATTAGTTCAAAATTTTGGGAAGCCCTGTTTGACATGCTATAACTCTTGACCAGTTGATTGAAATGTTAAATTTCCTTTTGCGTTGCATTTTAGATGTCAAAGACTTGTTATGTTTCAAGTTTCAACTTATGAAAATTCCATTTGATCAGTTTTCAAATGCGATTCCAAACACAATTTCTAAAGTTTTACTGGTGTCAGCACATGCAGATTATTTGGTACCCTTGTTCGGGATGTCATAATTCCTAATATATGATTTATTAGATCAAATGGATTGTACCATTGTGTTTTTCTCTAAAAATAGTTTAAGTGTGCCAAGTTTCACATCTTGACGAATCCATTTGCACACTTTTCCAGGTCCATTCTATTTGCAAAAATCACCTTTTTGTTAGTGTTTCCAGTCTGCAATTCTGAGTAGCCCACTTTGATCGACCACCATTTGTGCCTAGTTATTCATCATGAGCCCAAATCATAGATCCATACTCACCTCATGATACAGAACCAACACCCCAATTTTTGTTTTCCCAAGTGCCCATTTGCCCCGTTTTCAAGGCAAAATCCAAACCCAGTTTGGTGTTTTTTGACATGTTATTTTGAAAGTAGTTCTAAGAGGTTGACTTTCACAACGAATATATTTTGACCCTAAATTTTTCATGAGATGAGATTCGACAAGGTGCAAGTGTGTAGAACAAAGAATCATTGTGCTAATTTTCGAAGCTTGGTTAGTTGTCTGGGTCAATTTTTAAGGCTAGTCAAAAGACCCTTAGGCATTAAATTGGTAGTTTGTAGAAAGGTGAAAAATGAGCTTCAAATTCACTTTCAGTGGTCAAATCTATTTCAAATCAATGCCAGAGGGTGAATGAGTCAATTTTGTAGTTCAGTCGTTTGGAAATGATTTTTTTTTTTAGTCGGACCCACTTTGGGGTCCAACTAATTGCATTAGACTCTGGTGTAAAATGTGATGTTACTTATGAGAGACATTTTCCTATGCCAATGCAAACAAAGGATGAACTTTGGCACTCAGTGAGTCAAGGCTCATGTATTTCACTATTATATCTATCGAGCATGATTTGTTGTTGTGGATCATAAAGAAGCATCATGGCCAGTTTTTACAGGGCATGAACCCGTGTATTCAGGTATAAAGGAGGGATTGATACAAAAATGTAGACACTATTTTTTTTGTAGCCACTAAACCTCTTCTTCCCAAGTGCCAGGTGGATTTGGTGCTATGGGGTCATTACACTTCACAATTTTGAAAGAACATGTGTTCTACATAGATTTTAATTGCAATTGCAATGTTATTCGTGACGAATTGGCAAAGAATTATAGGCTTTCCATTGATATCCTAGAAGATTTGAAGAATAGAATTGTTAAACAAGAGAAATGAAATATTCCACACAATGAAGGAGATAAAAAGGCTCTAAATAGAATTTGGAGAATGGAGAGTATGCCACGTAGCAGGCCAAGCTAAGAAATAAAGGCAAACATGTGAAATTGGATGCCCACGATGGGAAAAGGCATGATATTCTCACCAAATAGAGCAACCCACATAAAAGAAAATAGTGGACGTACATATTTATTCGAAAAATTATAAAGAGACAAGGCCACATGCTAAAGGGAACTTCCCAAGATAGAGTTAACAAATATCATTAAAGCTTCCACACGCAAAAAGAAAGGAAAGTTGCAAAGAAGCTGATTAAGGGCAATCAACGCTAGTAAAGAGCATAGAACTTAATGTGATCCATCACTTCTAAGTATGCATTGTCCAAAGTCATTCATGTAAAATAAAAAAAGGAGCTGGGCAGTAAAAAATGTAACATGCCACTAAAAAAGACAACAGAATGCAATTGCAACCCATGAATTAGAGGAGATGGTTTTGAGTCTAAAATGGTGTAAATGGGGATATTTTAAGAAGACCATCTGCAAAATGGAAACTCACACCATGGAAGTCAACATTAATAGCAAGAGGGAGCCGCAATGAAGATAGTCAGCAGCTTACGCCATAGAGAAGGCAAAACCCATGAATAAAGCAGTTCAGGTTATTAAAGGAACATCAACAATATAAAAGAGCCCTCAGTCCCAGTGAAGGCAAGGGACACTATTAAAATGAAGCTCACGCCTAAGGAAAAGGCAGTCCACTTGAGGAGGTAAAATGATGAACAAGCTGCTCATGCAAATCAAGAAATTCCCACGCACTAGCAAAAAAAAAGAAAAGAAACTCCACGCAATTTGCAGGAGAGGAAGCTCACGCTAAGGAGAAGACAACCAACGATTGCCAAATAGAAGAAGACACTCCCAACAAGCATAAAGGATAGCCCACATGGAAGATGCAGAGCTCTTGGAAGAAGACACAAGTTTTAAGATGAAGCCACAGGATGGAGAAAACATATGGGGGATAAATCCCACATTCACTATGTAGGGGCTTTTTCAAGTTTTTAAATAGATTTCCATGCGATAGGTATAATGCATTGAAGATAAGGCCTCTTAAAAGGCACACAAGTGGGGAGTGGGCTTAGCGTGCACTTTGAGGATAGCTGGCAGCAGGACTTACAGCTTAATTTTGACCAATCATGGGGCAAAAATGATGTGGTGAGATTGTAGATAGAGGAAGGAGATTGTGCCATGTGGCACATCTAGCATTCCTTGCTATCTCGTCAAGCAAAGATGCTCATGGGATAACCATAGCAACGTAACGAGGGTTGCTGAGATTGTGACAAGTGGTAGCTGGGTGGATGACTAGGCAGTGATGTGGCAAAAAGTTGGACCAATCACAAGGTGCCAGGTGGCACAAAATCTGAGGTAGGTTGTGACATGGTAGGCAAGTCTCAAGAGCACACCAGATCGTGCCACGTGGTGTTTCCAACGAACGTCACTATATCACCAAAGGGAAGTTGCTCACCCATTAGTATAGCAACATAGCGAGTATGATGTAGCATGATGATGTGGCAATGACAAGGATGAATCAAGGGATGCCATGTGACACCTGTTGTGTAAGATCAAACCAATTAGAATACGCCACATGTCATCAATGGTCAAACCAAGTTTGACATGGGTGGAAGATTGAAGGCAATTTCAAAGTCATAAAATTAATTTTTATTTTGTCTCTTGAGCATGTACCTACTCATTTAAAATAAAGTGTGAACTTATAACATAGTTTAGACTTTATAATGTCTCAAATTTTTGAAATTTTCAAATGCAATGGAAGCGAAGAATGAAGACCTAATTTTCAAAAGGGCATAACCTGGGCAATTTTTATCAAAAAAGGGTGCTCCAATATACCACCAAAACCAAAATGAGACAAAATTTCTGAATTTGAAGTCAATTTTTGCACAGGTGCTCACTGGTTCAGTCTGTAGGTCAATTTGTCTTTCTTAGGGCATTGGTGGCAGAACAAGCAAGTCTGATCATTGAGCATCAGAGTTTGTTACAGGGCAGATTTGAAGACCTTTTGGGATCTGAATGTGGAGAAAATCAACTCTAAGTAGTTTTCTTGCATTCTGGAGGTTATATTGAACTGATTTTCACTTTTACCATGTGTTCATTTTAACTTTAGAATTCAGTTATGATAGTGAATCAAATATCTTAGATATTCCTTGCTTGTAGAAAAAAAAATGATGATAGGATTTGATTCACCAGTTGAAGAGAGAGATTAGAGAGAGTCTTTTCATGGCAAAAAGAGGGAATTTCATGTGGATAGATGTCAGTTGCAAATTCAATCTAGGAATTTCCCTCTTGATATTTATAGTTTCTTCTTCTCTTTTGTAAGGGTTGGAAAATATGGGAAAGTCTCTCTAGAATGAAGGCATTTAGTAGAATTGGCCCTGGAATTGATGAACTTTGAATGGAAGATTTGGGATGTGCTAGTTCCAGACCATGAAGCTTTTTCTTTGGCTGTGATACTCCCTTCCCATCCCATCAACTTCTCATTCCTGCCATTTTCTCTCTTGTATGACAAAATTTTCTCATTGTATAGTCTGGTTTATTAGGTTCTTTGTGAGTTAAATTCATGAATTTTTATGTATTGTTTCAAGGAAATCAATACAAGGAACAAAAAGTGTTTAGTTTGAGTTTAAATGTTGTCTCCTTTCTCAGTTGAGCTATAATGTTTTATGGTCTTTCAACAAAGAGCCTAGATCATAAGTGTAGTTCCTTAAGGCTGTATGTTGCTTCATTGTTTCTTGTAATTCAAGAAATTATGTAAATGCTTCAGAGATTCAATAGGGTTGCAGGTTTATTGAGGAGGATATCAGGTAAGAATGAGATTTAAGTTGAACATTGATATCCAATTTACAAGGTGAATGGATAGATCTAGAGTCTTGGCATGAGAATTGTGTTCTTGATATCCAAAGTGCATGAGGGAGATTCATGAATTGCCCAATGGATGAGGCACTGCTATGTTATAGGATCATAACTTTGTTGTTTATACCTAGTTTTCATTCACTTTCCCCACCCACATAAAATCAAATCAAATTCAAATCATCTTTACATTTTATGTTGAAGAGCTAGAACAGTTTAACCCTCACTGAGCTTATGCATTCGATAGAGTTGTAATTTGCTACTGTATTTTTTTGTTACTACATAAGTCTTAAGGAGATTTAGTGGTTTTCATCTACTTAATAGATTTAGGGATATGTTTTTACACTAGTACAGTATCAATTGAATCTGAGGTCCACCCACCTAGGTCTTGCAGAGCCTGAAGTAGAAGAAGGGTCATGCCTTATAGTTGGCCCAAGACTATAGTTAGGTGCATTCATCATAGGAAATTGCTAGCCTTAGATGCATTTGTCTGGTTTCTTGGTCATTTTGAAAACTGTTAAATTAGGAGCCAAAAAAATGGTGAGTCTACTAGGGAATGTATTGAATCTGAATAGTAGACAAACCTTGAGAATTTGAAGAAGATTCAATACAATAGGAAGGATGTGCTATAGCAACAGGGTTGTGTGAGGTGTTTAGCATTTCTTTGCTAATGTTTTATGTTCCCTAGTTAAGCTTTATTTATGGACATTAGTATGTTGTAAAAATGGATGAAAATTGTGTTCTATGACTGTTATAGGTCTATCTTCAATCAATTTAGTTTGTAAGTACTATTGAGAAAAGTTCAAAGTCAAGAATTGATTTATAAAGTGTAGTTTCTTTTCAAGATCATAATAATCTACAAGTTTTTCCTACATTGAAGGTTTGGTTCAGCTTTTTCAAGTGACAAATTATGTTTTATTTCTCACATGAGTGAGTGGCGACTCTCAAATCTCTGTACTAGTTTGTACCTAGTTGATTTCATTGCAAAATTTTGAAGGACTTTTAGTTGTATGGGTAGATCTAAAGTTGTGATAGTTTCTTGGAAAGGAAGTTTTAAATTCTTGATAAGTTTTAAAGTGCTATTTACAATCTACTGTTATAAGAAATTGAAGTGTAAAAAGTGAATCACAACAGTGATCTCTTTATCCTCTTGAAAGGAGGTGGGGACTCTACAAAATTTTGACCAATGGTATGAAAGAATTTCAGTATTGCACCTATGCCAAATCAGCAGATTGAAGTTTGCATCAGCACTTGAGGTATTTTGGTTTTCATGTTTTCTTTTCATGGAAGTCAAATGTTAGAATCAATGCCTCTATTCAATGATTTTCAACACTAGATAGAAGAGGTAGAAATTTTTCTTTATAATGGAATCAGATCTAAAATCTAAGATTAGTTTACCAAATTCTAAGAGTTTGGAAACTATGAATAATAACATTGCTATGTTGAATAGATTGGTCTACAAAAGGATTGTCAATCTTATAAGAATTAAGGTAGGAAATACTCAAGGTTTAAGTGCTAAACAATGTTATTTAAGGCTTAAGTCAGTAATCAGTAAGATGCCTTTTCTTTGTAGACCTAAGGAATCTTCCCTGCCTAGTGTTTTCCTTGATGTTCTAGTACCCGATTTAGTCAATTGGCCAACACTTATAAGATTACAAAGGTTTTCGCAAATTGAAAGATTCATTGAGGAGATGGAAAGCGGTGATTATAGATTTCATGTTATATCTTCTAATGATAATGAATGTGCTAAAAGTCAGGGTAGTAATGAATATAATGAATTTGTATATAAAGATAATCTGTCTTCTAAATGTGAAGAGGTGGATTCAAATGTTAATGAATTGGGTAATTGCAATCAGAATAAGGAAGATGGATATGAAAGTGAAAATAAAATTTGTTACAATGAATATGAAGTTGAAGAAATTTGTAACAGTAGTAAGGGTAATGATTGCTATGATAAGAATGAATGTTGTAACAATTCTGATTTTCTAGATTGTTATACTAATGATCTTGCTGTTGTAAGTTCTTCATGTTATCTAGATGATAATCACAACTGAGAGAAGATTTGTGAGGCAATCTTCTTGAACTCTAATGAAATCTTTGATTTGTTGGCTCGTGATTTTGTGTAGTGCCTGCCCTCATTCACATTTTTCTAGATACATTGTTGCTATCATGGTCAAACTTTATTAGACTAGCATTTTTTTGAGACTATCAAATATTGTGCTATGGATTTAGTTGATATATGATGCAGGAGCATCCAGAGGTATAAGGGCAATCCTGTGTCACCCAAAAAAATGTACTTAGACTTAGATTCCGTTTCATGTGTTTTCATTTTTGGATACCCATTTGGGTCAAATAAAGGTTCCAACTCTCATAGTTCCACTATTAGTGTTCTAGGATAGAGTATTTGAACACCTTGGGATACGTGTAAATGCCAAAAAAAAGGAGTACGTAATTGAGCAATCATTTTGGTGAACTAGAAGGTGTAAATTGGTTGGATGAATGTAATTGTAATTTAGAGCATTCTAGAAAAAGAATCAGGTCAAAGGGCCCCACGGTTTGAAAGTTATTGCAGTTTTTCAATTTTTAGAGACCTCTTAAGCATGCTTCAAAGTTAGGTTAGGGGGATTAAATGAGCTCAAAAAGGGTCATAAAATGGGAGACGAGAAAAGCTCATCCATAGGGCTATAGAGCACTTCGAGAGCTTTTCAAAAATGTAAACGATTCGTCAATTGGAGCTACGGTTCAAAAGTTATGCCTCCCGAAAGTTCGGTTACCATTTTTGGATTCTTCTAGATTTGCACCAACTTCTAATGTAGCTTCTAGAGCCTTCTACTTAGTCAGTGGATGCCTGCTAGCACTTTCTAGAATTTATTCCTAGTCCTTAAACCTCTGGGGTCTATTTAAGGACATTTTTGGCATTGTAAAAGGGAGTTTGGAGTGGAATTTGAGAGGAGGTACCAAAAGGAGAAATTATCTCCAGTTTTGTGCTATTGTAAGCCCTTAGGGCATGTTTTGAAATCTATTTTATCTGTACTGAATGTACTAGCTTATTTTCATAGTTAATACAATTTCCTTTTTCCTGTTGTGTCCATTCTGTGCTTGGGTTGTGTCCCCATCAATATATGATGAGATTACTTAGACTCTACATTTCATGTATGCATGATGATTATTACATTATTCTCAGTATTGATGATGATTAGTTAGATGGTTTATTATCACATGTATTTTCTTATAGATACTTACCCCATACTTGCATGTGTATGGTGTGCATGTTTGTTCTCTTATTGTATGGCGTTTCTAATGTGGTTAAGGAAGGGAGTCGTAGTCACCTGCTAGTTAGGATCTACACGATGCACCACTTCCTGCCATTGCCTGTTTAGCTTAGCATATAGCATATATATATATATATTGTATGTATATGCATGGTATTTTATGCAGGTTGCAGGTACCAGTTATTGACTTCCCTGAATTACTAGGATGAGTGTACCCTATCGCACTATCTCAATGGTAAGAGAGGGGAGATAAATTCTCAAGTCCAAATCATAAACCCTTAAACCATTTGTCCTAGAAAGGTAGGACAAGTATCTGAGAAATTTTACCTTCCGAATGTGTCGGATGACATAATTCAAGATTTTAACCCTTTAGACTAATTTTGTATGGATTGTTCTATGATGGGTTTTCATATTTTATCTTGGAGGTCTTTAGTGAATTTTCTATTAATTAAGTCTTAAATTAAAAAGATTTAATAAATAATTTAATTATTTTGGGGAAAATTAGTATAATGTTATGATATTTTGATTTTAATTAATTAAATGGGGAATTAATTGAGAAAAAGAATTAAATCAAAGAAATTAAAATTAATAATAATAATAATAATAATAAAATAATAAATAAATGATAATAATAGAAATAATAAAAGAATTAAAATAAAAGTTATAAGTCTACCTAGGATTAAACACACCTCTTGATTGCATGTATGTCTACAACACAGGAGTTAGCACACAAATTTAGCACCTGGTGTCTACAACCTTGTCTCATCTAGAAGGTTGGAAAAAGCTCGTGCTTAGTTGTGAACGCTTATCTCATCTTCTGGTTGTTTCTAAAGACATTCTAGGTGCTTCCTGAGAGTTCTTTATATTCAGGCACTCCTAGAAGTTCGAGAAGCATGTTTTGGAGGACCTGGGAAGGTTGGAGAAGGAAGGAGCTTGCTCTACAGATTCTGAGGAGAAGGGATTTAGCATCAGTGTTCAGGTAGACACTCATGATTTTTCCATATAATATCTTGCTTCTAGCACTTCCTATCTTCTTCGTGTCTTCTGATTGGTTTTGAGGAGTCTATGCGTGAAAGTTCTAGTTATATGCAATTTTGTCATGAATATCTAAATTGCCATATGAGAAACTCCCACATGCGTAGATCTGAGAATTCTATGGACTAGGGTTTAAATTTCATAGGCAAACCTATTAGAAGGATTAATAGGTAAATCTAGAGACCAATCATTATAGGGAAAATTCTTAATCTATAAAACTGAAGAGCCCTATTTGTATAAAAATTATGTATATGCTCATAGGCATTATTGTAAATGTTCTCTTTTAAAAAATATACAAATATGTTTGCAAACCTACATATATACATACATACATACATACATATATATATATATATATATATATATATATATATATATTTATAAATGTCGTTTTAGTTTTAGAAAAAAAAAATGTCACTGAGAAAATGCTGAAAATGAAAATCATTTTATATAAAAATTTTGATATGTATTTTTGAATTTTTTTTAATAAAAAATGTTAAAAATAAATAAATTTAAAAGTGGGGGGGGGAGGGGGAACGAAACGCGCGCCCCATACCCACTGCAGACCGTAGGTATCTGCCATTGCAGGTATTGCGACGACATAGGGTACTATGTACCTGTTGTCACCGCAAGCCTTATGACAACGGTTTTGTATATTGTTATATGTTTTAAACAAAAAATGTTTTATGATATATGAAATTGATTTTAATATATATTGATTTTCATAATTAATATTTTTAAATATTAATAAATTTTAAATATTAAATATTAAATATTTTATTATTAATAATTAATAATTATTATATATAAATAATTTATGATTATTAATTTGTTAATGATATTTTATTTTAAAAAAATAAGATATCAAATAAAGATGTAGTTATAATTAAACATTAAAATAAATTAGAATTTATTTAAGAGGTATGGGGATGTCGAATAGAATGCGAAGATGTTTTTAAATGATTATAAAATTAGTTGTAAATGATAAATGATTTAAATAGATAATTCTTTCTAGAGTAATTTAGAGGAAATTGATCTTTTTAAAAGAGGAATCATTTATCAATATGGAGATTAAGTAAAATATTTTAGATAATTGAGCTATGGGGAAAAACTTTAATCCATCAAAACATATACATGGGTTAGGTAACAATGTACAATTTCTCCACTTGATATCTAAATTTGAAAATGAAAACTGAGACCTCCACACTTAATTCAACTATGCAATTTTAGCAAACCAAAACATGTGCTTGCATTTGTGTTTTCTCAATGCTTCTTGTTTTAGGTTTTTGGGTTGACTAGTTGACTAGTTATAGGACATCTACCAAAGGCTCGGGGGTTGTGATTGTGATGTCATGATGATGTCCTTTGATCTCAATCTTTTAAAACTCAACCATGGTTATGATCTAGCATGCTCTATGGTGTGTGTGGTTTACTGATTGATATTGTTTCTAGTCTTCTTGTGTAAGCCATGATATATGTAACCTTTTTATGAGTTATCGATCAGTTGTATTTGGATTACTTTCCAGTTACTTTGATGAAATTGAATTGTTTATCTAATCTTGATGATGTCATGTTGTGACATGTTTTGACTCGACCATTTTGGAGTCTTTGATCAGTAGTACTTTGGGATACTTTTGGTTGCTTGTTGAGAACCAATGGATATAGTGATTATTAGTGATACCTTCAATTGCCAATAGAGAATTATTGTGGTCATCATTATCTATGGATGCTTTTTAGTTGCTCATGGAAATTTGATGCTCTTACTATGTATTATCTTTTGGTATTTTTCTAGTTGCTTGTATAGGACTGTGGTGATTTTGTGATTTATGATTCCATGAGCTTAGGGTAGGTTATCTACTTGTAGTGTCAGGAAGTGGCTTGCAATGGGGGTCGGGGCCCTAAGAGGCTACCATGGTAACTCATTGTAAGTTGTTTTAATAAGTGAAAACATTACACCTAATACTGACTTAAATGAACCTAATAAGATAATTGTTTGTTCTTGCCCATGCCTCGAGTGCTAGTACAGACTAGGATGGGAGTAGAGAGAATGCTTGGTTGTGACCTTGCATTCCATAGTATGCCTTGTCAGAATGAGAGGATACTAGTGGCCGCATAAGGATCAATAGGGGGCTGCGGTCTATTGAGAGACTACCAGGGTAACTCTAGCATGATCCGTGCAATGACACTTTCTCACTTGAATAGTAGGTTTCCTACATGTCTTTGTTGTGCCTCTGGGATTATATGTCAATTTTTATTGGAACCCTTGAGTTAGTATACTTTTAGGATTCCTAGACTTAGAGAGTATTTTTGCTATGTGATTTGATAACCTATTTGGGACTTGATATTATCTCCTCAGTGTGGTGGGAGTGGACCATTTAGGTTCCATGCAGTCGGGTGGTAGTGCTTTTTCACTCTTACCATTTGAGATCCATCTAAGACATCGTGGCTGATGCATTCTTTGTTGGCATCTATCTTCATTCTATTCATGGATTATGATGGTGGATACGTATCCTTATATTGATGATTAGCATATGATAGATGATGTTGTTTACTTATCTTATGCTTTATTTTGCATGATTAGATTTCTTATGCATATGTTGTAGCATGTTAGATTTCTTTCTACATAGGATGTAGTATGTTTTAGGAGTGACATTCCTACTATGATAATACTGACGATCTCTTCAGTGACGTGGAATATTATGCATGGAGGGATGGCTAGGGCCCATGATGGTCTAATGATGCTATTAATGGTTGGGAGGAACCATGCACTTAGTCAATTATGTTTGATGATATATGGTTATTTCTTATGATGGATGTTTATATCTTCTATGATGATGTATCATTTATGATATGTGGTTTCATTTAATTTATTGCATCATGGATTAGAATTAGGATGATGATGTACTTTATTTTCACATATGTATATTCTTTTTATGTCTTTCATACCTTGTGACATGTACAGTGGATGATTGAGCATTCTGAAATGTAATTTACTAAAAGGACATTTGGAACAAAGTATATTTTTTTAAGAACATTGAATTTATCATTATTACTTCATGAGGATGTGATGTTAGATGGAATTAGATAGAATCAATATTAGTTAATTTTGATGTGATTCAACGTTAAGGGATCCATGAAGAATGTAACCTGTTATGTATGTTTATGTTTACTTTTAGTTGAATATTGTTATTTCACTACTATGTTGTGGATGGTTTTACTTTTGTGTTTAAAAAAAAATAAAATGCTACCAAACTTAGTGAAACTTTAGGTTAATTATTTGGATCCCTTGGCAGGGGGTTACATTTTTAAAAGCAAGTAAGTGTTTCTAAGGATCTTCATATTTTCCATCATAATGTTTCTTCATTTAGTCAAGTTACTTCCCCAAAGTTTGATGTAGAAAGAGATGTGGAATCCAAACAATCCTTATTAGATTTTGGAGGTGTAGATGATAGTACCTCAAATGTCTTTGCGCATGACAATTTGTTGGATGTAGAGAATGTTAATGAAGGGAAGTTTAATACTGTTTCAAATTTTTTTCATGCTGATCTTGCAAATTTTTTTTTTTGATGTTTCATGTGATGAAAAGGAAAATAGTGAATATTGTCAATTAGAATATAGATTTTCTTCATGCACTGATAAGTCTTATAAAGATAAGTTCAAGGTTTATTCTGACATTCAGTTAGATGAAGAAAATGATAGTGATTAGCATAGTTTAGATCAACACTTTCAGAATGAGTTTTCATGTTTGGTAACTAATCAGTTGTTTGAAGAATGTGAAGAGGTTTCAACTAAGGATAAATTTGATTTGATGATTAACATGGTTGCAAGTAGGCAACAATTAGATTTCACATATTCTTCATATCCGAAGGCACAAGGTGAGTTACAATCTGATTCATGTAACTCGTTGAATGAAGTAGAATACCAAGCTTTTGTGTTTCTAGTTGAAGGAATCCATCATTCAGTCAGTAGTGATCAATTTCAGTTTAATGTTAGTTTTTATGGTCACACTGATTCATATTTTCATAGTGAGCAAGGTGAAGAAAGTATGCCTAATTTTTATATGCACTATGAAGATGATGATAGTTTTGTCTTGCCTAATGAACTGATTGCAAATGTTGATGTGTTGGGTGAAACAAATGGGAATGGGAAATTTAGTTTACCTCATGATGAAAGGAATGAAAATTAGGTATATGACAGAGGTAAGAAGTTTTGAAAAATTTTTGGTGGCCCGGGGCCATTGTTTGTACATAGTAGTTGTTTTTTGCTTTCAATAAAGTTGTTCGAGAGAAGTTTTTGAGGTTAGGTGTGTGGTCTACTTCTCCCAGAGATCTAAATTCTTACCATGCCCACAAGGGGCATGCATCCCCAGATAGAGCCACTATTGTCACTTAAAATTGTAGCCCAAATTTTGAGCAATTTTGAGAAAATTAGGCCTATAAATGCATCTTGATGAGAGCATACCTGGGTGTACCTTTAAGGCCCCTAAGTTTTTTAATGTTTCCAACACCCTCCATTCAGTGTATTTAAGTGTTCCATAATGATAAATTGACATTCTGAGCTATTCTGTAAGATCTCGTTTTGAGCAATTGTTAAATCTGCATTTTCACCCAAATGTCAAATAGCGACAGGAGGCTGTGTTTTCATCTAAATATCTCCTACCGAGAAATGTTTCATGACTTGCTACTTTGGGAGTATTTATTGTCCATATCCAAGAACCTATGTTTCAAATTTTGAGTCACTTCGAGTCCATTTGACTTGGTTTTGAATCCGTCAAAGTTGGTCATTTATTATTGTCATGCTAATGTAATTAGTTCATAATTCTAGGAAGCCCTATTTGACATGCTATATCTTTTGACCAGTTGACCAAAATGCTAAATTTCCTTTTGTGTTGCATTTTAGATGTTAGAGACTTGGTATGTTTCAAGTTTCAACTTATGACAAATCTGTTTGACCAGTTTTCAAATGCAATTCCAAACACAATTTCTAAAGTTTTACTAGTGTTAGCACATGCAGATTGTTTGGTACCCTTGTTCGAGATGTCATAACTCCTAATTCGTGATTGCATAGATCAAATCTATTATAACACTATGTTTTCCTCTAAAAATGCTTTAAGTGTGCCAAGTTTCACATCTTGACGAATTCATTCGCACACTTTTCTAGGTCCATTCCATTTGCAAAAATTACCTTTTTGTCAGTGTTTCCAGTCTGCAATTCTGAGTAGCCCACTTTGACCGACCGCCATTTGCACCTAGTTATTTTTCATGAGCCCAAATCACAGATCCATACTCACCTCATGATAGAGAACCAACACCCCATTTTTTATTTTCCCAAGTGCCCATTGCCCCATTTTCAAGGAAAAATCCGAACCCAGTTTAGTGTTTTTTGACATGTTGTCTTGCAGGTAGTTCTGAGAGGTTGAATTTCACAACGAATATCTTTTGACCCCAAATTCTTCATGAGATGAGATTTGATAGGGTGCAAGTGTGTAGAACAGAGAATTAGTGTGCTAATTTTCAAAGCTTGTCTGGGTCAGTTTTTAAGGCCAGTCAAAGGACCCTCAGGCATTACATTGGCAGTTTGCAGAAAGGTGAAAAATGAACTTCAAATTCACTTTCAGTGGTCAAATCTATTTTAAATCAATAACAGAGGGTGAATGAGTCAATTTTGTAGTTCAGTCATTTGGAAACAATTTTTTTTTTTAGTTGGACCCACTTTGGGGTCTGAGTAATTGCATCAGACTCTGGTGTAAAATGTGATGTTACTTATGAGAGATTTTCCTATGCCAATGCAAACAAAGGATGAACTTTGGTACTCAACGAGGCGAGGTTCATGTATTTCACTATTATATCTGTCGAGCATGATTTTTTTTGTGGATCATAAAGAAGCATCATGGCCAGTTTTTAGAGGGCATGAACTCATGTATTTAGGTATAAAGGAGGGATTGATACAAAAATGTAGACACTAATTTTTTTCTAGCCACTAAACCTCTTCTTCCCAAGTGCTAGGTGGATTTGGCACTATGGGGTCATTGCACTTCACAATTTTGAAAGAACATGTGTTCTACATAGATTTTAATTGCAATTGCAATGTTATTCATGACGAATTGGCAAAGAATTATAGGCTTTCCATTGATATCTTAGAAGATTTGAAGAATAGAATTGTTAAACAAGAGAAAAAAAATATTCCACACAATGAAGGAGATAAAAAGGCTTTGAACAAAATTTGGAGAATGGAGAGTATGCCACACAGCAGGCCAAGCTAAGAAATAAAGGCAGACATGTGAAATTGGATGCCCATGATGGGCAAAGGCGTGGTATTTTGACCAAACAGAGCAACCTACATAAAAGAAAACAGGGGATGTACATATTTATTTGAAAAAGTATAAAGAGACAAGGCCACAGGCTAAAGGGAACTTCCCAAGACAGAGTTAACAAATATCATTAAAGCTTCCACACGCAAAAGGAAAGGAAAGTTGCAAAGAAGCCAATTAAGGGCAATCAACGCTAGTAAAGAGCATAAAACTTAATGTGATCCATTACTTCTAAGTATGCATTTTCCAAAGTCATCCATGCAAAAAAAAAAAAGGAGTTGGGCAGTAAAAAATGTAACATGCCACTAAAAAAGATAGTAGAATGCAATTGCAACCCACGAATTAGAGGAGATGGTTTTGAGTCTAAAATGGTGTAAATGGGGAGATTTTAAGAAGACCATCTACAAAATGGAAACTCACGCCATGGAAGTCAACATTGATAGCAAGAGGGAGCCACCATGAAGATAGTTAGTAGCCTATGCCATAGAGAAGGTAGAACCCATGAATAAAGCTGTCGTCGATTATTAAAGGAATAGCAGCAATATACAAGAGCCTTGAGTCCCAGTCAAGGTAGGGGATGCTCCAATATTTATTGAAAAAGGGCACTCCAATATACCACCAGAACCAAAAAGAGATGAAATTTTTGAATTTGAAGTTAGTTTTTGCACAGGTACTCACTGGTTCAGTCTATAGGTCAATTTGTCTTTCCTAGAGCATTGGTGGCAGAACAAGAAAGTCTGATCATTGAGCATCAGAGTTGGTTACAAGGCAGATTAGAAGACCTTTTGGGATCTAAATATGGAGAAAATCAACTCTAAGTAGTTTTCTTGCATTTTGGAGGTTATATTGAACTGATTTTCACTTTTACCATATGTTTATTTTAACTGCAGAAATCAATTATGATGGTGAATCAAATATCTCAGATATTCCTTGCTTGTAAAAAAAAAAATGATGATAGGATTTGATTCACCAGTTGAAGAGAGAGATTAGAGAGAGTCTTTTCATGGAAAAAAGAGGGAATTTCATGTGGACAGATGTCAGTTGCAGATTCAATCGAGGAATTTCCCTCTTGATATTTATACTTTCTTCTTCTCTTTTGTAAGGTTTGGAAAATATGGGAAAGTCTCTCTGGAATGAAGGTATTTAGTAGAATTGGCCCTGGAATTGATGAACTCTGAATGGAAGATCTGGGATGTGCTAGTTCCAGACCATGAAGCTTTTTCTTTGGCTATGATACCCCCTTCCCATCCCATCAACTTCTAATTCTTGCCATTTTATCTCTAGTATGACAAAATTTTCTCATTGTATAGTCTGGTTTATTAGGTTCTTTGTGAGTTAAATTCATGCATTTTTATGTATTGTTTCAAGGAAATCAATACAAGGAATACCGAGTGTTTAGTTTGAGTTTAAATGTTGTCTCCTTTCTTAGTTGAGCTGTAATGTTTTATGGTCTTTGAACAAAGATCCTAGATCATAAGTGCAGTTCCTTAAGGCTCTATGTTGCTTCATTGTTTCTTGTAATTCAAGGAATTATGTAAATGCTTCAGAGATTCAATAGGGTTGCAAGTTTATTGAGGAGGATATCAAGTAAGAATGAGATTTAAGTTGAACATTGATATCCAATTTACAAGGTGAATGGATAGATCTGGAGTCTTGGCATGAGAATTATGTTCTAGATATCCAAAGTGCATGAGAGAGATTCATGAATTGCCCAATGGATGAGGCATTGATATGTTATAGGATCATAACTTTGTTGTTCATACCTGGTTTTCATTCACTTTCCCCACCCACATAAAATCAAATCAAATTCAAATCATCTTTACATTTTATGTTGAAGAGCTAGAACAGTTTAACCCTCACTGAGCTTATGCATTCGATAGAGTTGTAATTTTCTACTGCATTTCTTTGTTACTGCATAAGTCTTTAGGAGATTTAGGGCTTTTCATCTTCTTAATAGATTTAGGGATATGTTTTTACATTGGTATGATATCAATTAAATTTGAGGTCCACTCGCCTAGGTCTTACAGAGCCCGAAGTAGAAGAAGGGTCATGCCTTATAGTTGGCTCAAGATTGCAGTCAGGTGCATTCATCATAGGAAGTTTCTAGCCTTACACTAGTACATTTGACCCCATTTTTAGACCAAAATTTTTGACCATCTAAAAAAATGGGGTCAAATTGGTCGTTTTATGCAGGCAATGTATATAATTTTTTAAACTAGAAGCTCGTGTTGGTCAAAATTTTGACCAAAACGAACTTACACTTTCCCAAAATAAAAAAAAGCTCTTTGCCGCACCCTAATTTCAATCTTGCGTGATCGAAAGAAAGGTTGTGCGGTTAATGTTTGTCGTATACTACATTTTGTGGCACCATTACATGCAGAGGAAGGGTTTGAAGATTACGTGCGATTAGCATTTTACTGTTTGAGTTCCAGCAGCGTTTGGCAACTTCAGTGCAACCTCTACCAAAATAGTAAGGTTCTATCTCTGTTATATCTCCTTCTTTTCGATGTTCAACACATCATCTTCAATGTATTCAAACTCATGCATCACCTTTGTCATAATCTCTTAATTTTCTAAATTACTAACCTCATTGGGCATGAAGTTGTCTCGATTGTGCTCTTTATCCTCAGGAGTAGTGTCAAGTGTGATTGGAATTCGTAACATATAATTTTCCTCAGGGGCGTGTAACAGATCACCAAGTTGGGATAACTCATCATCCTATTGAAGATATAATGCAGGGTGAAGGCTTGGATAATTTTGTTGATGTTCTTGTTTTAAAATGGGAAATGGATGTAATTGCATCTTTTACTGATACCTCTTGATACTGGTAAATTCTTCTCTTAAATTTCATCACCAGGCTACAATTTTCAATAGTTCCAGCAATGTCTTGACGATCAAATCAATTGCTTGGCACTACTCATACAATTCCACATTTTAAAGTTTTTGTAGCATTTATTGTATCACTAAATATTTACACTTTAATCAGTTAGCTTTGATGTTATGTTAATAATGGCATCAACTATGGTCTTATCATTTCTATTTCTGTCCTTGGAGACTCGAAAATGGAGGAAATGAAAATACTCTTTAAGATATAGGAAAATATAGTAAATAACTCTCTTGCAAACCCATTTCATGTCTTCAAGCACACAAATAATTTGATAACATTCACTTCTATCAGTAAACCACCTATATCTGTAAATAGAAGTGAGAAAAGCAAAATAGAAGGCCCCAAACCAACACTTTCATTATTCGCAGGCAGATCTATGTGACCAGATTCTCTATAAGCCCTTTAGAAGAGGAAAAACTTAGTTTCAACCATGGAATAGACTAGGGAATGTACAGTGAGACAGGACTAGACCAAAAAAGCCAACAATCCATAGAATCAGAACACTACAAAGCAAGAACCTCCGAACATGGAGAAATCTGATGTAGTTGTTCAAGGTTATTGGCACTTGCAATAAATGCTTTTCTATAAAATTTTAAACATGGAGAAGATTAATATGGCATTCTTCTGCAGACCACAAGGGGCATCCTTCTTACTTAAATTTAAATGGTGGGGGAGTTTAGGGCAATAAACATATGATAGTCCTCAATATAGGAAAAAAACCCTGATCCAGTAGTATCCAGCCAGGCATATCTTACATCAATATAACTTCAACTTTCAGGGGATGACTACCAAGTTATTACATAAAAAGTTCCAAGAATGTTGATATATATAAAATATATATATTTCTTCACTGAAACATAACTAGGATGGAGAACTCCTCAACAACAAATATGCCAGACAATAATCTAGACTGTAAAATAATTGTATGTGGGGAGTGTTGATGTGTGTTTTATGACCATATTAACTATAGAATAAAATATTGGAGTATCTTATCCTCTCTTGATCAAAATTCCATGCATACTAAGGTTGCAAGTAAGATCACACAAGTAATTTCCAATGTTCCTTGTAGGTTGCATAGGCTCAATGGTAAATGTGATATGCTGTAGGTTATGTTCCCTGTAGCTTTTCTAATAGTGTTATAGAACTAATTAACATCATTAGTTACATCTTGGGGTTTGATCCAATTTTCATTCATTCTTAATCCTTGCAATTATCTTTTTCAAATCCAGTTTCCATTTCTTTTCTTTTTTTCTCTTCAATGTTACTTTGTGTGAGTTTTGATGTTTTTTCTTCTTCTTCCTCATTTTCATATTTTAACTTAAAAATTTCCTACCTTTATCTATCTTCTTCTATTCTATGACCTTAGCTTTCTTGGGTCTTGGGCCTTATGTGATGTAGAGAATCTACTCAGTGATTCAAATTTTCATTTTTCATTATTCTTTCTTGCAAAAATCAAGTAGAGATTCACAAGAACTTTTAATTTGCTGATGACAATAATGTCTCCAATACAATACAATAGCTTAATTGTCTCACTCCTTTTCCAAATGTTGAATTGAGACTTAAAATATTTTGAACTTCAAGTAGTCAAAATTTAAATGGACTAAATGACAGTAAATAGATTGTAATGCAATTGACTACTTAGAACATCTTTCTATAATTGTTTCCCATCAAACAATAAACTCTTTCAGCAAAGTCCATTTCAAATTCATTATGTCCTGTAATTCTATTAGTATAAAATAACCATTAATATTTTCAATGGCATGGATTCTTCAATGAAATACCTTTGCAAAATGGATTGCTCTTAGGTCCCTCTGAATGGCATCACTGTCATTACAAACACACATTCAATTTACATATTGTGACCAATCTAAAATTCCCTTCAATATAGTCTAACATCCATACGAATTACAAATGATATTTGTTCTCTTTTTAATTGTGACTGTGGCAACAAGTCTCTCGGCAACATTCAACCATCTTCCATTATCTGGCTACACTCAATCCAATATGCATAGACCAGTTTGTTTGGAACTGTTTTGGGTTTCAATGCATAAGAATGTTTAAGACTTAATTATTGCTTAATCAATTTTAAAGAGAAACCCAATGTATCACACTAGACTGTTGTTGTTCCCAAATTGGGACTATTTAAATCCAATGTAGAACTAAAACCAGATCTTGAAAAAGAAATCGGTATCATAAAGCATACCCCAATTTCATATTCAAACATTTAACTTCTTGAAACCAATAATCGATACCAAGAATTGACTTGGAGCAAAAAAAAATTGAGATCTTTGAAATTGTATTGTAATTGGTGATGACTTCAATCACAACTCTCTTTTAAACTATTGTTAAATCATTTCATACTCATCGTGACCAGCCACCAAGGTAAGAACATAGAAATTATAAATAGATTTAGTATCTTCAAACCAAATAGCAATTAGCGCAGGTTTTGAATACAATATAATTCCATAAAATTTGTTTACTCCGTCTATGATGATTCAAAAATTTAAGAACATAGAAATGTGCATAAGAACAATGAAGAAAAAAAATATTTGAACAGAATTAAATTCTACCATTATTCCATTCCTGATTACATTGTTTCTCCACTTTCCTTGATTCTCAAATCTTCTCATACTACTACTATTCAAAAAAATTATATATATTCCTCTCAGGTTTCTTTAATTACATATATCTAAAGATATTCAAAAGAAGGTAACCCAATAACTAATTCTTAAAATTGACTTTTAACTTCCCACACCTGACTCATTATAATTCTAAATATATTAAAGATACTAGTAAAGTATCTTGGAGTTTATTCAAAACTCTTAACTTATAACCGCCAATTACATCATTAAATTAACTATATAAAACTAAGACTCATGCCAACATTATTAAAATAATCATTTAAAGTGCATTAGAATCCCAGATCTTGAAAATAATTGGAATCTCTAGATGCCCCTGTATCATTATGCCTTTGCCTTCTTCCTTGTAGCTCTTGTAGGTCCCTATTTAGCTAGTTTTTCTAGCTTAGCAGTAGGAGGAGTCCGATCTCCTTGTAACCTTGTGAGGTTGAGGAGTAACCTCAAATTTTATTGCCAAAATATTAGGTGTGTCTACCACCTCTACACTCTTCGTAATGTTTTCCTTGATTGGTTTTATGCTTGTGCTTCCCAATTGAACCTTTATTGAAACTTTGCTTCCCTTCTTCATCACTTCCCATTATTCTTTGATAATGCCCTCCTTTTTTCTAAGATTTTCCACAAATTTCTCTACCTTCATTTTTCTAAATCATTTGTATAATTATTCCCTTGTCTAAATTTCTTGTTATAAGTCCCCCATATTTATGCTTCCTTATCTCTAAGCGAGACCAACATAACCTCAACATGTTTTTCAAGAAATTCTTGGCCAACCTCATAACCAAGAATGGTGAATAAATATCTCTCTAGGATCAATAACCTCCATGCATGCCAAATTAGTTTCAACCACAAAGCAATTTATATCTGTATACTTCTCCACAACTAACCTAGGTATTGTATGCATATATTTCATCTCTATTTGAAATCCCTTGAACAAACCAAGAAGATCACAAATAATGTCACCTTTGTATTACATGTGGTAGTGCTCAGTTACCAAAGCATTTTTTGGTACATAATTAGTCAAAGCATGTGGGTGCATGTTTCTTTTCTTCATTACAAACACAAACATTTTAGTTTAGTTTAATGGCTTTGCTCAATCATTTATTGCTTAATCATTTAATGTTTAATGCTGATCATATGAGCCCTGCAATATCTAACGCCATAGAATTTTAGGGCCGCCAGACGGCATCCCCACATTCCATATGAAATAATTTGAACATAGGGAGATCTCTAGAAAATAAATGATTTTAGAGATAACTAAAATAAATGTGAGTACTTCAAACTTATCATAAGAAGGAAATCACTTATTATTTTCTTTTTTATGTTATGGATGATTTCAACTTTCAACTTCACCAAAAGACCAAGGATGCGTTGAAATATTTCACTATTTTGAATGCAATTGTAGTCAGTATATTCTAGGTTTAAATGTGTCAGATTATAGCAATTCTAATTTTTGTAGATAAAATGCTAGATATTTTTTGTGTAGATATTTTGTATTCAACATTTTGATTTTGTTGATAAGTTATCCTTCTGTAATTAACATACTCTTTTAGATGGAAATAATTAACATACATTGTCTATAAATCCACATTTTGCAAACATCTATGCCTTCTAGAAATTATAGGATCATTTTAGTTACATTTGAAAACAATAATCAAGAAAAACCATATATGCAGATATAAACATTAATCACAAAATTTCCAATTTATTTGCAGATATATTTTCCTGTGAAGAAAGACCACGCTTGACAATATGAACGCTGAACAAAATGAGACAATGGCTGCATTGTGGGCTCAGTTTCAAAGAAAACCTAATAAATGTTATTTTCCTTGTAAAAAGTGTAAAGGGTTAAAGACTTAAAGAATTCTAATCACAACAGCCTAGAGTCATTGTAGGCAACATGGTCATGTTGAAGGGGGCCATATTTTCATCCATTGCTGAATGTGGATTTCGTATTGGAGGAACATGGAGGTGTGAATATCCAAGCTGAGGATAACACTCTCATGGAAGAAGATGGTATTGGGGCAGGTGATGAAGAGGTTCACAATGATGGTACTAGCGAATTTGATAATGATGATGAAGATGGTCTTGATATACCTTTACTTGAGAAGGCACATAAGCCCTTATACGAAGGCTCCCAAACAACTCTTCTCTCGGCTATAGTGTTGTTGGTGAACTTGAAGGTTATGAATGGTATATCCAATGTAACAATGTCACGTATGCTAAGGTATGTCATTTTTGTCATCTTCAATGTTAGCATACAATTACTATTCATTATATTAACAATGCATTTTTTTTGTTGTAGGTTGACTAGTGAGTTTTTGTTACCACCATCAAACATTTTTCCTCATTCGTATCGAGAATTATCTAACATTATGGATCAGATAGGAATGAAGTATCAAAAAATACATGCATGTCCCAATGATCACATTCTATATCATAAACAACATGAATTTGCAACAGAATGCCCTAATTGTCATAGTAGTAGATATCGATCAGATCAAATAACAAAAAAAGTGCCTCACAAGGTTCTTCGATACATTCCCATTATTCCACGTCTTCAATGGTTATTTAGGTGTGCTATCCTGGCACAATTAATGGATTACCATGCACACAATAGAAGTCAGGATGACATTATGCGAATGCCTACTGATGGTTCTGCATTTAAAGAGATAGAAGAAACATGGTTACATTTTAAAGAAGAACCTCGTAATCTGAAGCTTTCATTGGCAGCGGATGGTGTCAATCCATATGGAGATATGAGATCTATTTACTCAGTGTGGCCTATTTTTTTTATTAACAATAATATTCCTCCTTGGATGTCCATAAAGAGGGAGCACATAATGTTGTCAATGGTTGTGCCAGGTATTTTTTTCGTTTTATAGTTATTTGAATTAATTTATAGATAGTGCATGAAAATGGTCATAATAATAATGTAATGTTTATGTTCATTCAATTTCTAGGTAAATACGAAGTTAAAGATATGAACGTGTATATTGAGCCCCTAATTGACGAGTTGTTGAAGTTATGGAATGGCATCACTATGTATGACATCTCTAGACCGATAGGACATTGACAATTTCAATTCCATGCAATGCTTGTATGGACAATACACGATGCCCCTGGGCTGACTCATTTTTGTGGTATGTTATATTGTTAATATCACATATTTTTGGTCTGTTATATTTCTTACACATTACTATCAAATGTTTAAGTTGCACATGATAATTGCACATGATCCACTTCTACATGATCTTTTAGGTCTTCAGGCAAAGGGAAAATTTGCATGTCCAGTTTGTGGTCCGAAGATGAAATCTCATCATTCAAAAACTTTAAGAAAGCAGGTGTTTGATGAGTTTAGACACTTTCTCCACAATAATCATAGGTATTGAATTGTTGAAAAAAATCTTTTCAATGGAAAAGAAGAGACATCATCAAGGCCACGAAGAATGACACCTCATTTATGGAAGTTGGAATATGATCGACTAAATTGTCAAGGTAATATCCAATTTATCGTTCAAAGTTTAAAATTTGTATTTTGATATTGTCTTATATTTACTAATGTTGTAATTAATGCTAGTGAAGGTCGTCAAGGCATCAATGACCAACTTCCTAGAGGAATGAAAAGTTATCCTACTCAATTTAGTAGATTACCGTACTACAAGGATCTCCCAATTGCGCATTTGTTTGATGCTATGCATATTGGAAAGAATGTAACAGAGACACTATGGAAAATGTTGGATGGAAGGTGTGATAGAGAACAAATTGCCAAAATCTGTACCGACATTTATGAATCCAATCATGCACTAAAATCTTCCATTGAATCAAATAGCAATGGAGACTGCATAAATACAAGTGCCCTTCCTTGGTTATTAACGGAGCAACAAAGTGATGCATTAAAAGGAGTCATAAAAAAAAAAAAAAAATTCGACAGGATTTGCTGCAAATATAAGCACTCTTCTATCAAAGAAAGGTGATTTTGGGCCAGGGTTGAAAACACATGATTGGCATACCTTCGTCAAGGTAAGTCATGTTCTCTATTTATAGTATATTTGTAAGATTGAATGTACTACCTATTACATTATTTAATAATATATTGAAATGATCATTTTTAATGATTGCAGTTCGTCCTACCTCTATCCCTTCCACAATAGTTTGACAACAGTATTAAACAAGTTATAAATGATCTTGGAAAATACATGAGGTTAGAAGTGTTTTTTCTTAGATTTGTAGCTTTTTCTCTTAAATCTATTGTAAAATTTTATTTGAAATCTCGTTTATCTTGTTTTATGTGTTGAATCTCTTTTAGGTGGTTATCATCTAAAGAAATTGACAAAAAAGATATAAAATATTGGAAGAGAAAAATTCCACTGCTTATGTGTGAAATGCAAAAGTGTTTACCTCCAACCTTTTTCAATGCTCAAGAACACTACCTCATACATCAAGTTGATGAGATTGAATTGTGTGGACCTGTATAAGCTAGATCAATGTGGATGGTTGAGAGGCACTTGAAATTTATGAAGGGCTTGGTTTGACAAAGAGCACGTTCTTAGGGTTCTATGATAGAGGGATATATGATATACCAGACCATGGTGTACATTACTGAATATATTCCAAATTTTGCAACAAATATCTATGTAGATCGCATTTGGGATCCCAACTCTAATGATAAATTTGAAGGGGAGTACTTGACAGGGAAAGGTAGAATGAGGAGGTTGAGAGGTAATTATAAGTTTTTTTTTTAAAGTTTAATAATTATTATTCATCATCAATATGTATAAGTTGTTTGTAACTTGTGTAATTGTTTTCTTTATAGTTGGTCATGAGTGGGATGCACTGCACTTGTATATTGCAAACAATCTTGATTGGATGACAGTATGGATTGAACAGTCTCAAGAAAATGGTTGCTCATTAACATGGGATGGTGTTGTATCATTGGTTAAAGAAGCTCATCGTAATGGAGATCCCAATGTTACACAAATGGTACTTGATCTAATATATGGCTTAAGAGATACAAAGGTACGCATAAGATTACTAATCATCACACATAAGTTTAATATCAACTCACAGATCGATGCAAATAATCTTGACATGTTTGAATAATTGCAGGTCAAACACCACAAAGCTATGTACTACCATGGCTATAAATTTTGCACAAAAAAGTTAGATGAAACAAAGAAAATGTGTGATTCCGAGATAAGTGCTATCTTTCCGGTCACTAATATTTCATCTAGAACTGACATACAACCTCAACAATATGAAAATTGATACTATGGAATTTTGGATGATACACTTTAGTGTGACTTTAATTCATTCAAAATATTTCTATTTTTCATCAAATGGTTCAGGTTATGACTGAATTGAAATGATCCTGATAGGACTGTTATTGAACATGATAGTGGATTTACTATGATTAATATAAGGTCATTTGAGCCAGTCGGAGATGAGCCCTATGTTCTTCCAAGTCAATGTGAGCAAGTATTTTATTTTGGTGTTCCACACAAACCAAGTTGGTCATTTTTTGTTAGACATGACCCAAGAGGAAGGCCGGTAAAGTATAATGTGATCGAAGAAGAAGAAATTGAAGAAGTAGAAGAGGAAGTAAATGATTATTAGGAACAACAATTACCCAGTGATGAAGATGAAGAAGATGGTGATGATTTTTGTCATGCTGATGATAATGGTGATAATGATGATGATGATGTTGATGATGATCATGATCATGGCAATGATGGTCATGATGATGATGGTGATAAAGATGATGATGATGGCGATGAAGATGGTGGTGGTGATGACGATGATCAAAGTGACAAGTATGATGATGGTGATGATGATGATGATGATGACATGGATGAAGATCATGATGGTCAATGAAATGTCCATCTAGGATCAATGTCAACTATGATGGGGTCTTGTATGACCAAACTTTTTTTTCTAAACCATATGTGCACATATAAACATTAAGTAGAACATGTCAAATATTTTTTTAAATATACACATTAGTTACACTAAATTTTTAACTTAAGACAAATGATTTACATATACAATCTACTTTATTATTAATATTTTTTTTTGGTAAGTCTATTACTTTAATTTCACTACTGATTTCTAAGACTTACTAATTTTTTTCACAGGGCGATATGGATGCACCATCTCAGACACCTTCAGTACAAGTAAACATTAAATATTGTAAATTTTAATGTTAATATGGAAACAAATGTCGTATTATTATGTTCTTTTCTTTATGGCTTTGGAGTTGTTTTGATGAAATTTTACTGATATTTGATGTCACAAATGATAGGAAAAAGCTAGAATGACCGCTGATAAAATGCAATTTGAAATACGGGCTTCATATCTACATAAAATCGCCCTTAGTACTGACCTTGTGTTCATCACCTAGAAAATCAAGCAAAGATACACTGATAAACTTGTTAACATTATCATCAAGGCTGACAGAAGTGAGGAGAAAGAGGCACTGAGAACAGAATTGGGCCGTAGAATCCAATCTTTGCAGGTAAGCAATAATTCAACTAAAGCAATAATAGAAGTTCAATAGATATGAATATTTTATACTATCTTATGGATCATGATCTCTAATTTTATGTGTACTTGTATAGACATTTGTGCCATTTGTGACATCACATGGTGAACATGGTGATGGTCGTTGCTCACAACCTTCATGTAAGTAGCACTTTGTTTGTTTTCATCAACATTATAACACTTACTTTTTTTTTGTGGACATTTTATTCCATTTGATCTTTATCCATTGCAAATTTCTTTGCTAACAATATTGTATTCTTTACTCATGATGAAGTGCAGACTCCTCCTTCAGTTGCTGATCCACTATTGCCTAGTGCATCATTAGCAACAAGGGTCATGCAAACATCCTCATCTATACCCACTAGAATTGGTAAAACCTTGTTTTGCTATATTTTGTAATGTATTTGTAAAAGTTGATGAATAATGAAGTAGCATATTAGTGCTTAAATGATGTCTATAGAAGCCTGCATACACACAAACACATGCATACACACACCATGCATACATACATACATACATATTTTGCATTCGTGTGAAGACCCTGCTTAGATGCAATGATTTCTATTTGTTCCATTCATGAGAGATGAATTCTTTTGAACTAACTACTCATAAAATCCTTATAAACTATTGCAAAATTTGATTGTTAAAAATAGGACATGTAGTCTAGGACATGCAATCCTTAATGGAATGCGAGGAAAAAACATTTTTGCTAGTCAATTTCTTCAATTTGATTATATCCATAAGTGTGCTTTAATTCATTTGGTGTCTGCTTTAATTGTCACGATGTTTTAGTTGATAGACTAGTAGAGAGCAGTACTACTGAAGCTGATCCATTTCCTGGAGCAGTTCGTGTGATTAGTACTGGTTCATATGAAGGGAAATTATTGCTGAATAAGAAAACTATGTTTCTGTTAAAAGAACGAAAGCTTCCAGGTGCTTTAAAATTGTTTTTATTTAAAGTGTAAATTTAATTTATTTTTATATTACTCATTTTGGACAAATAAATCCTTTATGTTTTTGTAGGTAATAATGTTTTCTTTGACCATCTTTTTCATATGACATTGAGACTATTCGGACCCACCATACGTAAAAGGTACGTAGTTTCATATCATTGCTACATAATTTTTCTTTCCTTCCATTTATTGTAATATATTAAAGTTATTGATCTAACAATCTATTTGTTTTTAAAAAGGTGGAATTTACAAACCGTGGAATTAAAAAATCAGCTCATTGCATCTTTTGATGAGAAATTTGGAAAAAACATTTTTGACAATGGCCTACTTCTAAAAAGAGCAGCAAAGCATATAAAGACTGTGAGGGATCAATGTAGAAGGGCTCTTAAGGATAACCCAAAGTATGATTGTCCTGCTATGATTCCACCAATGGAGTGGAATGAAATAGTAGAAGATGCAAAGGAGAAAAGGCTATGTGAAGATAGAGATAATGAAGCAACACAGGGCAAAAAGAGGTATGTCATGATAGTATTAAGTACATTGTAATCATACACTAATTATTCATATTTGTAAATATATAATCCAAGATGTTTGAAATTGTTCATAGATTGCAAGACACATCCATGGCTACAAAAGTGAGACTAGAAAAGTTTGGCCAACACAAACTTGGCTCTGGTGGCTATATGAATCTCCAGTCTTGAGTTGTAAGTAGGAGAAATGATATGAAATAATTTTTTTAAATATAATGTTGCAAAAAATTTTGTCTAGTGAAACCGTACATACAAAACTGATGATATTAAGCAAAAAATATAGGGCACAGAATTCAATGTGGAGGTCACAGATGAAGATAGAAAACTTGCCTTGAAGGAAGGCTATAAAGTCATGGCTGCACGCCTACGCGAAGAATCTATAAGCCTTGTTCAAGAATCTAGTTCACCAAATGATATCTCATAGGTAAATTGATTAGATGAAAAGTAAATGAAATTGAATAGTTGATCCTTTTCTTTTTTGGTATTAGTTTTGAACATAAATTGATTGCATAACAATGTGCATAACATTTTATTGCAGCCTTCATATCCTACCATAGAACCTACTCGTGACGAAGTCCATAATGTGCATTATAGTGGTGGAGGTATTAATTTTCTATTGGAAATTAACTATGCAATTATGAATACAATTTAACATCTTCAATTGTAATTTGACGTGTATCCTTTTTTTGAATATTTCAGAGCATGTTGAACATCATGCCAAAGGAGTGGAACATGTTCCAAGTGTTCAACATGTTGACGTGGCAGTGGATCAAAATGTTAATGTACATGATGTGGCATTGTCAGGTAAGAAAAATGCATGTTATATTGTACTAGCACTTAATTATAGACTAGTAATAGTTAAAAAAAGAAAAAGAGTATGCCAATTTATCCCATTCACTTGTTCTTGCCACATAGCCCCCTTTAGTGCAACAACCTCCTGCTCCTCCAAAGAGAAGGAGCCATCGTAATTTGACATTACACGTGCCAAAAGAGGAGGAGAATGATGCAGATATGGATGCTCCTATGAGCACTTTTCTTAAGAGAGCTCAGAAAAACAAAAAGAAGAAATGATGTTTTAAAAATTTTCTTTGATAAACCTTGTTGGATAATGAAAGAACTTTGTTTTAAGTAATTATGTATGAATGATGCATATTAATAATGATTTTTATTTTATGTTAATGAATATTGTTATGTCTTAATGAAGTCTTGATTAGTATTGTGTATTAATGAATTTTATATCATATTAATGAATGTTATGTGATTGTATTGATTGAATGTTATAGTTCATAAATGGATGAATGAATAAATGAAGTATGTAATTAGATGATAATGGGTACTTTAGATTGATGTTAGGGGGAGGGGGGTGAGGCCAGATGAGCTTCCACCTTCATGTGGTTGGCCTTGTTAAGTAGAGAATATTATAGTATTCTTGAAACCAAGTGAAGCTCAAACTAACATAAAATGGACACTTCGCATGTGGTAGGTCTAAAATGATCCACGACTACTGCTGCCCAGAACATGAATTTGTGAAATACATTCTGATATCACCATTTTCAACACTCTATTCGAAGCATAGGAGTGGTCTATAGTCTTAGCATAAATTTTGAGTAATTCCTCAGTCTAGATTGCCTCAGAAGTGGCTGGAAGAAGCCTGCACAAGTCTGAGACTATGAACTCTCCCTACCTTGGCCAAGAAGAACTTGCCAACTCTCTACTATTATTGAAAACTACAGAGTGGTGTGGCTAGTCTGCAACCAACCAGTAAGTTCACAATTAAAGGGATGAGCCTTCCTTCGTCAAGGATTGCCAAGCAACGATCTCAAGTGTACCAATTTGATCAATGCTCCAAACATGTGAAAGTTAAGGTTTGAGGTTGGATAAGTGTGAAAGTTAAGATTTTTTATAAACTTCCCCATACAGAGGGAAAGTGACTTGAAATTTTTTAATTTTTGGTGTCTTCAAAAAACAAGGCAACAATTGATTCTAATTGGGGTCAAGGATTGCGAAGGAAGTAAAGAATGAACCCAGGATCTCCCAGAAACCAATGCATTATCTGATGGGCACTAGAGTCATAATGAGAGGCAACACAGAGTCTTACTGGGGAAACATGCAACAAGCTAAAAATGAGACCAGCACAAAACAATTTGGGGTGGATATCATCTTTGGGTCTTCTCAAAGATTTGGTGTCTGCCTGGACTATGGGGGCCCCTCATTTATATTGCTTGGTTACATCTTAAGAGTAAAAATGAATGATTTCTAGGAGGATTATTGGAGTTAATGTGGATTCCCATAGGAATCCTATGCTAAGGATGGAAATGTAGACAAGGGAGCAACACATTAGGCAAGATAATGCCACTAGAAATATCTACATGATACAAGCATTAATTACAATATATATTCTATGTATGCAATCTATCATGGTTTGGAAGGATTGAAAAAAAATGTAGAATGTGTACATGGTTTGGCGGGAGCATTTATTAGTGGATTAAAGAAATTGGGCACTGTTAATGTTGAGGATGCTCCATTCCTTGATATTGTAAAGGCTATATGCTTATTGTTAAGCAAGGGGAGATGGGCATCAAAACTTCTATCATTACTATCTTAGCTCATGGAATGAATCTTGCAAGTGCTACAATGTGTGGAATGAAAATTGTTGTTGTTTGAACTGTTGCTAAAGAAAATATCAATATGGAGAAACTAAGGAAGGATGTAGAGGAAAATAAGGAAAACTTGTAGCACTTATGATTACCTATCCTTCAATGCATGGTGTGTATGAGGAGGGTATTAAATAAGATATGTTAAATCATTCAAACTTTAGCTGATAATTCTGTCATAAAACTCAGCAATTGTGCAAACTGTGGACATAGAGATGAGCATGCACAAGATAATAGTTGTTGGGTCTGTGGATCAGAAGATGGTGCTCAAGACTGTGAGAAAAATAGGAAGAAGAGCAGAGTTATGGCCATTGAATCCTTATCAACCTGGTCACATCACCACTTCTATATATAGCAAAGTTTATAATAATTATAGAAAGCACAGATGCATTGGGAGTTTTGGGTATTTCAAGCTTGCAGATGAAGATGAGATTTCAAATAGACGCACTTTCATGTAAGTCAAAGAAAAATCCAATAAAGTAACTCAAACCCTATTTTATGTTTCATCCTAACCAATGTTGATAAAATGTGCTGATGGATAATCTTGTCAGTAGTCTTTGATTGTTACCAAGCACTACATTTGTCTAATTTCACTGCCATGTTTATGGTGGCTCACTACAAGTTATGTTCTCTATTGTTTATTTGTATCTTGAATCCTTCTCCCCAATCCTCAACCTCAACGTGGTTCCACTATCTTTTATCCTTGCCTTATGTTATTATTGTTTGATGTTTTAATTTTGTAGCTTCTATTGTTAGTATTGTTTGATCTTTTAATTATTTTCTTCATGTATTTGCTCAATGTAGGGGGTACTTCATGATGGAACTACAGTGGCAGTAAAGAAACTTTCTTCCAAATCATTCCAAGGACAAGAAGAATTTTTGACAAAGAAAATTTTCATTAGTCATGTGCAGCATCAAAACCTTGTAGCATTAAAAATGTGGTGTGTGAAGGAGAAAGAGAGACTACTAGTTGCACGTGTGTTTCCTTTTATTGGTGATAACATTTCCTTTTGCAAATTGTGTTTTGGATCAGATATAAATATCTGATCTACTTAGTTTTATCTGTGGGTTGAACTTTTACAAGATGTTGCAATTGATTTTCAATTTGCCTAAATGTCTTATATTATTGCTTTTAGTTATCAATTGACATCAATCTTCTAAAATATATCCAGGTTTCCATGTTGAAGGAAAGAGTAAATATTGCTGGTGGCACACCAAGCAGGTATTATGGTAATCATAACTCTGATGCAATTATATTGGAGTTTGGGTTATGAGAAGACTTTCTGAGTCTTGATAGTAAGATTCAGCTAGGAAAAATGAGTAGGAGACAGGAAAAAAATTAAAAAATTAAAGCCAAAAGGCTAAGACACTAAAAGGCACCTTTACAACTGTAATTTTCCATTTAAGGATACTTCTACTTTTTGTTTTAATGCCATGGATTTTATAGTCCACGAGCTTTTATACCTGAACACTCGCAAGAGTATATATAGGAAAATGTTGTTTCCCGAAACTCAAATCTTCTTTGGTACTGATTCAATGTAGCTTCTATTTGATTGTTTTATTATGTCTTTAAAGTTGGTTAAATGAGGGTTGCATAGTAAAAGACTCAATTTCTTATAAAATATTTTTATTTCATTATTTTATCAATATTTTGAGTTTGAGTGCCAAGCCCAAGTCTTGTAACTAAGCTTTGATGCTTTTTTTGTAGAAAAAAAGACAAGGAAAAATGGAAATACATTACTAAAAGACTAGGTTACAATATATGATGACCCACTAGGCCAATTCAACAGTTAAAAGACTAATTTTCCAAAAGTTCAATACAAAGAGAAGAGCTTATGCTAGAAAGAATCCACCACAGGAATCACCACAAAAGGCCTAGGGGATAAAGAGACAACAAAAAAAATCTGCATCATTGACTATCCATGTTCACAAAGTTTTAATTTAAGCTACATACAAATTAACTTCTATTTGCCTAAGCTGATATTGCTAAATGATTATAAATATTCTAGTCCACCTTGTAGTTCTGATCCATTCTGAATGTGTCCTCCAAACCTAATGCCAACCCTAGAATGGAGTGATGCCACCCTGGACAAGGTACGGCTAGCCATGGAAGCTAAGGGAAAGTCTAAAAATTTCTCCTTTGATCACTGATCTGCATACTGGAGTACTCATTCTGCCTGATACAATCCAACTCAATGATTGACCCATTTGAACTTCCTATCTGAGCTCATGCACTTGTGATTGTTTTCCACTATGGTCCATGCAACCATTATCAAACATTAATTTATTTTCTATCTAGTTGGAGGCATTGTCCTAGGTTACTGTAGTTTTGTAGAGGATAAAAGTGCATACTTAGCACTTCTTTCAACTTCTCTTATACACCCTTCAGCCATTTCATTAAATGTGCCATTCTATTTGATTCAATGGATTTTAGCATTTAATTATATTCAACCTCTTCCTAATCCTTTTATTTATTTTTCCACTATGGTCAGAAATGTGGATATGGTTAATATTGTAGACACAAATTTGTGCAACTAATCCACATTCTAGTTGAACTTTGCTTGAGTTGGCTTTCCTCCAAAATTGGTTTGTTGCTTGTTTGTTTACCTGTATAATCGGAGAGGACTACTTTTTTTAATAGATCTGGTTGAAGAAAATGGGGAACATGTTAATGAGGAACAACCTTCAATCTTTCAAGTAAATACTGATTTGGTTTCTGCAAGTGTCCATGTTTTTCTTATGTATGGAAATTGACATAGTTTCTTTCTCTCTTTTTTTTAGGAGGCTCTATTTGGAGGCTCTGATTGGAGCACATCTGGTGGGAGGTGGTGTAAATGCAACTATTGAGTTAATGCAGTGGATGAATATGGAAGTTGGCATTGAAGTCAAATCAGTAGACATTGCATCCCAACACTCTTTCAACTATCCGAGTGTCTTGGACACAAATTTGGATGAATTGGAATCGTACCTAAATTACCACTTTGTTAATCGATGTATTTTAGTAGAAGTACTCACACATGGTTCACTTACTGAAGCCGAGGGACCTTCCTATCAGGTACATTTTGTTTCACCTTACCTTGAACAATCCGTATATTACTTTGGTAGTAGTTAATTTAAAATTATTTTAGTGTGTTGATTTTAAATGTGCAAATTATAATTATGAGGTTCAAATCTTACCTACACCACCACTCACACCTTTGCAATATGAAAACATCAAACAAATGGGTACCATTTGCAATTGGACATTAAATCTCTCCTTACAACAGGGTTGTCTAGATTGTTATTGAAGAAGAAAATAAAAAGTTTGTGTGGTGCTCAATTTATGCTCCCATTGCACATTATGAGAGAAATGAGCTATGGAAATGGATATATGGGCTTCAATACATCCCTTGGATTGTGGGAGCTGACTTTAACATGGTTGAGAGTAGGGAGGACAAATCTATAGGAAGTGAGATAAGTGCAAAGGAAATGAAAATTGTTAATAGAATAAAATGAAAATTAAGCTCAACCTGTTCGATCCTCTTGAAGGATATAGAAAAGAAAACCAAAATAATTGGTTTACTGGGTGTAATTTCCAAAAGGTAAGTATAAGGATGTATTGAAGATTGGATATATTTTATTGCAATAAAGATTTTTTTAGCTTTGATCAGACTGTCATGAATGTAGTGTCAAGGTTACGCCTTGTTCTTTATCTGATCATCATTATTGCTACTGTAAGATTCATATATCTAATGATCAACATTAGGACAATGAAAAGAAAGATAAATTCCTTCAAAACACCAATTTACTAAAAGATGATTGCAATTACCCAATCTTTACCACCAAGGAAATTAACAGATGGACGTTATAAGATAAAAATGCAATTAAAATATGGAATGACAACAATAAAAATTTGGCCACTATATTTCAAACTATTGGACAAAAGAACAGCCTTAGACAATAGGAAAACAAAAAATGACCTTCAGAAAGATCTGTTCAAACTAGAGAAGAAGATTCAAATGACCCCAATAACTCAAAATTGAATGAGGAGTTAATCATAGCAAAAAAACTATTAAGAAATCTACATGCTAAAAATATACAAGGATTAAGAGTAAGAGCCGAAATAAATTGACTTAACAATGGCGATAAGAGTTCAAAACTCTTCTTCAGATGTATGAAAGTTAAGAATGTCTGAGAACAAGTTGACTATATGAGCTGATAATAAATTGCTAAGTGATCTTAAAGAGATAGAGAAGAACTTTCGCTATTCTATAAGATAATTTTCTCATTTCAAGGACATAGTGCAAGAGATCTAAGAAAAAATATAATTCACAGTAAGATTACAGATGATATTGCAAAAATAATTAATATTTAAATTGTATCAGAATAAGAAACAGTAAATGCAATTCAAAACCTGAATGATGAAAAGAGCCTAGTAGTAGATAGTCTCCCAATTGAATTCTATAAAGAGAACTTAGATTGGTTTGGAGATGACCTGCTTCAAGTCTCTACTGAAGCCATTAGATAAAGGTTGTAATTTATTTATTTTCCTGATGTTTTCATATTTCTAATCATTTCCTTGTTTTCTTCTACAAGGTTGATGAATTATATGAATGAATGTAATATTTTATGACTGAAGTTTGTGTGGTGTGTGTGTGGATGCAAGCCATACATCAATGATCTTGTGAACAGGAATGAGTGGAATCCAATGAGCTTCAATGAAATTGAACATGCATGAAGAGGATGATATCAAGCACTTTATGAACTATGAGTTGTTGTCCATGTATGTAAGGCAGCAAGACATTTTTTTAATTGAGCAGTGAGCTCTAGGCATTGTGCCTAAATGCAAGTGCATCCCTATTTGTAATAAGTTAATACTTTTAATAGAGTATAATTTATCGTAGGTTTCAGCCCCATCGTCGTCCCTTGTCCCCTCCTAACATGGTTTCCATGATTTACTAGAATCTTTTTTGCATCACTAGAACATGATATTAGATCTTACTGGGCTCCCATGTCAAATGATTTTCTTTTGGACAAGGCCACTACTAGTTTTGAGGCTACTGTGATATGTAATGATATAACCAAAGATAATAAGAAGACTTCTATCATTTTTAGTAACTCTCATCCTTAGACATTTGACATGTTCCATATAAGGGTAGGTTGGTTGGGGTTGAATGTCATGAAATCTGATCTAAAGTACTTTGATTATAGTTCCAAGGATGTTTGTGGGGTGCTTGTTCAACACCTCAGGATAGAGAGGGAAGTTATTGATTACTCTTATTTTTTTAAGAATGTTAATGCTAATGGTGTGAAGGTTGTCATGGCCTCTGATTTTTCTACACTAGCAATACTGAAGCCTCTTGAGGAATTTGGGGTGGATATCATCTTTGGGTCTTCTCAAAGATTTGGTGTCCCCTTGGACTATGGGGGCCCCTCATTTATATTGCTTGGTTACATCTTAAGAGTAAAAATGAATGATGCCTAGAAGGATTATTGGAGTTAATGTGGATTCCCATAGGAATCCTGTGCTAAGGATGGAAATGTAGAGAAGAGAGCAACACATCAGGCAAGATAATGCCACTAGAAATATCTACATGATACAGGCATTAATTACAATATATCTTCTATGTATGCAATCTATCATGGTCTGGCAGGATTGAAAAAAAATGTAGAATGTGTACATGGTTTGGCGGGAGCATTTATTAGTGGATTAATGAAATTAGGCACTGTTAATGTTGAGGATGCTCCATTCCTTGATATTGTAAAGGTTATATGCTTATTCTTAAGCAAGGGGAGATGGGCATCAAAACTTCTATCATTACTGTCTCAACTCATGGAATGAATGCTGTAAGTGCTACAATGTGTGGAATGAAAATTGTTGTTGTTTGAACAGTTGGTAAAGAAAATGAAGGATGTAGAGGAAAATAAGGAAACCTTGTAGCACTTATGATTGCCTATCCTTCAATGCATGGTGTGTATGAGGAGGGTATTAAATAAGATATGTTAAATCATTCATGACAATGATAGTCAAGTGTACATGGATGGTGCAAACATGAATGTGCAGGTTGGACTAACTAGCTCGAGTTGAATTGGAGTGGATGTATTCCATCTCAATCTTTACAAGACATTCTACATTTTACATTCTGGTATGGGGCCTATAGGAGTAAAGAGCATTTGGCACCATTTTTACCATCACAACCTCTGGTACCAATAAATGGAATTACTACTCCTGAAGGGAATCCACAACCACTTGATATGATATCAACAACACCATGGGGCTCAACCATGATTCTACCAATATCAATAAAAAGGGAGATTACAGAAATTGAGAATGGGAAAATGGACATTAAACATACTAGTTTGATGGCAGATAATGTGTATAGAGAAAAAATTATAAATCCTTATGTTTTGGAATGACAAGTAGGGTAGATAGAGTTGAATGAAGGTTCTGATAGGAATAAAAAGAAACACAAGGCAATAAATAGTTGTAGATAGTTCAAGAATTGACTTATTCCTAATATAGAAAATAGTGCAAAACTTAAAGAGAGATTAACATTTATCAAGTGGATTTGATCATCTCAGGGTCAGATAAACTTCTATTAGTCAGGAATAAAATAGAAGATACAACTCCATTGTAAAATAAACAATTTGTAAGACAATATTATCAGACCCCAATTCTTGAGTAAATTAGGAACCAAATGCTAACAAAATATCCTCACAACCCTATTCAAGAGAAAATTTTGAATAAAAACCATTGATATGATCCCACAACTTAATTTTAGAGTTACCTACATATATTTCAAATGCACTGTTAGGGGAGCTTCCACAAATTAGAGTGGACAGTCCATGTCAAATATCTTTAGCGTATAACTTGTTGTGCATAGTTGCCAAGTTTGCTTATTGTATTGGGCATATTAATGAACAAGCATATTAGTTACTGTAGGTGTTTATGACAGTTTGATTAGTTGCTGTCAATATTTTTCAGGTATTCTATAAAATAGTTCACATGCCTTGCATATGATATGACATTTTGCATGCATCTTGCACTCTCTCATTCGGCTAATGATGGATTACGGAAAGTGATCTAAAATGATGATGCTAAAAAACACACAATCAAATCCAAAATGAACTTGCATTACAAATGGATTGTGGAAATCTGATATTGTTGATTTTGCATGCATGTATACCAAGACAATCACAACTTAAACATATATGCATGTTTAAGTAATCAACAATATCAGATTTCCAAAATCCATTTGTAATGCAAGTTTATTTTGGATTTGATTTTGTTTTTTAGTGTCATCATTTCAGATTGCTTTCCCTAATCCATCATTAGTCAGGTGAGAGTGTATGATGCATGCAAAATGTCATATCATATGCAAGGCATGTGAATTGTTTTATAGAATGCCTAAATTTTATTTTTTACCCAGGCGTTGGTAGAAATTTCTACCTTCAATGGTAGAAATTTCTACCTTCATTGGTCAAAACTTTTGACCTTCATTGGTTGAAATTTCCAGTTTCAATGGACACAATTTTTGACCTTCATTGGTCAAATTTTCTACCTTTCTTGGTCAACATTTTCTACCTTCAATGGTCAAAATTTCTACCTTTCTTGGTTAACATTTTCTACCTTCAATGGTCAAAATTTCTACCTTTCTTGTCAACACTTTCCACCTTCAGTGGTTGAAATTTCGACCAATTCTAGACAGAGTTTGCACCATGGTTATGAAAGTTTTTCAACCAATACTTTAGTCAAAATTTTGACCAACCGGTTAGTTGGTCAAAATTTTGACCGGAAAAATTCTGATCAATGAGTTGGTCGACGTTGGTCAAAGTGTGGTCAAAAAATGAGTCAAAATTTTGACCTTCAATGGTCAAAAAATGGTCTCAGAGGTAGTAGTGTTAGATGTATTTTTTTGGTTTCTTGGTCATTTTCAAAACTGTTAAATCAGGAGCCAACACATCAAACACTACAACAACTATTTATGACTAGCTCAAGTGTCCAAAGACTCTATTCAAAAACAAAATCCAACAAGAGTCCTAGATGACTTTGTCTATCACAAATACTCCCCTATATAATAATTATCAACATCCTGTCTAGATGAACAATATTGCTCGGTTACACTGGACTGATGCACTCTTGCATCATCTAATCTGATGTAGAAAGGGGAAAACCCTCAACATACCTTACAAATTTTCAAAAATCTCTTTGGGAAGAGGCTTAGTGAAAATATCTGCAATCTACTCTTTAGTATTCGCATACTCCAATCTATTTTTCTTTTTTGCAATTTTCTCTCTCAACATGTGATACTTGATAGAAATTTGCCTAGTTTTAGAATGAAACACCAGATTCTTAGACATATTTATTGTGCTTGTGTTGTCAAAATGTATGACTATAGGTTCACTAAATTCTATCCTTATATCCTTTAGCATCTGCTTCATCCAAATAACTTGATTATAATTGATTGCTACTGCAACATATTATGCTTTTGTTGTACTTTGTTAGATACAATCCTTCTTTTTGCTTAGCCAAGAAACTAGTCTTATCTAAGAAAGAAGGCTCCACCACATGTGCTCTTTCTATCATCCATATTGCCTTCCTAATCAACATCAGTATAAGCACATAGAGTGAAATCATTAATCTATTATACCACAATCCAAACTCTAGTGTTCCTTTCAAGTATCTAAATATCCTTTTGGTTGCTGCATAATGTGCTTCTCTAGGATTAGCTTGGAATCTTGCAACAACTCTGACTGCATTTTCTATATTTGGCCTTGTGTGAGTTGGATATTGCAATTTTGCAATCATAGATCTGTACTATTTCTAATCAATAGTAGGTGTCTCATCCTTTGTAGATAACTTCTGTCCACTTATCATAGGTGTTCCAATGAGTTCACATGTTTCCAAACCAAACCTTTTCAGTAAATCTTTCAAATACTTAGTCTGAGAAATAGAGATTCCTTCTTTGTCCTGCATAATCTGTAATCCTAGAAAATATTTCATTTCTCCTATCATGCTGATTTCAAATTCCTTCTTCATTTCTTCTACAAACTTGTCACTTTCATCATCATTTCCTCCAAATATGATATCATAATTTTTTTTACCAAAATCATTAATCCATCATCAACTTCTTTGCAATAGAGATTACTATATGCCATACCTTTTCTATATCCAAGCTTTGTCAAATTCTTATCCAAACTTGCATACCAGGTTCTTGGTTCTTGCTTCAAGCCATACAATGCTTTCTTCAATTTGCATACTATGTCCTTGTCATCTGTTAAAGGACAACCTTCAGGCTATTCTCTTTATACCTCTTCTTCAAGTTCTCCATTCATAATTGCTGACTTGACATCCATTTGATATACTTTAAATTTCTTATATGCTGAATATGCTAAGAATAACCTTACTGCTTCTATTCTTAACCTTTACATACTAATGTTTCCTTGTTCCTTACAACTTCACCTTGTTCATTCATTTTGTTCTTGAATACCCATTTAGTACTTATCACATTCTTGGCTATTGGTCTGGTGACCAATTCCCATGTGTCATTCTTTGCTATCTGATCCAATTCTTCCTTCATAGTTTGCTTCCAATAGTCATTTTTACATGATTTATCTACATTCTCAGGTTCAACTTGAGATATCAGACATAGTTCTTCATATATTCTACTTCTTTTCATCACACCTTTATCTCTACTTCCAATGATCTGCTTGGGTGGATGATTCTTTGTCATATTCTTACCCAAATTAGGAGTTGCCATCTCAACTCTTGGCTCTATTAAAGGTTCCAAGCTTTGTTCCTACCTTAGCTCTCCTTCATTCTACACATCATTGTTAGTCTCAAGGAATACTTAATGATTCCTTGGTTTAGTAACAACATCATCATCTAAATCATAATCAACTATTATTTCTTGTATCCTGAATTTCTCATCAACTCTTACATTTGCACTTTCCATAATAGTCTTAGTTCTTAGATTATAACATCTATAAGCCTTTCTTTTTAATGAATAACCAAGAAATATACCTTCACTACTTCTAGCATCAAACTTACCAATGTCATCATCTCTTTTGATATAGCACTTACTGCCAAAATTTTTGAAATACTTAACTATAGGTGAGTGACCAAACCATAGTTCATAAGGGGTTTTGTTTGTGTCTTTCTTGGCTTGCACTCTATTTATAGTGTAGACTACTATATTCACAACTTCTCTCCAAAAAATCTTGGATACATCATTTTCAGCTAACAAAGCTCTTGCTACTTCTATTACTAACCTGTTTCTTCTCTCTACTATAGCTTTTTGTTATAACTATGTTTTGATTAGATTAGCTTCACAAAAGATGTTAAACTCATTTGATGTAAACCCTCCACCTCTATTTGATCTTAAACATTTAATTTTCATGCTAGATTCATTCTCAATTCTATTCTTGAATATCTTGAACTTATCAAATGCCTTAGATTTTTCTTTAAGAAATGCAACCCACATCATTCTAGAAAAATCATCAACTAAAATAATGAAATACCTTTTACCATAGAATCCTTTAGTCTTTGTAGGGCCACTAAGATCTATATGTACAATCTCCAATTTTTCTATAGTAGTAAGCTTCTTGCTGGGAAAAGAAGTTCTTTTTTTTTTTTTCCAGAACACACTTCTTGTAAATTGTGTTAGTAGGCTTTATAATCTTAGGCAAATCTCTAACTACAAACATACTACTAGTGTTCACAATGCTGTCAAAGTTTATATGACAAAATCTCTTATGCCATAACCAACTATCATCTACCTTTGCAACCAAACATGTCATTTTAGTAGGATTCAACTGAAATACATTACCTCTAGATTTGGTTCCTGTTCTAATTACCTTTCCATCTTTGTCTCTAATCATGCATGTCTTTTATGTGAATTGCAATTGATAACCTTTGTCCACTAGTTGTCCAACAATTAGAAGGTTGTAATTTATACCATTAACATAATATACATCCTCAGTGTTAGTTTTACCATCAAGAGTTATAGACCCAATAACTTTAACATGACATGCTACATTTTTTCCAACTTTGACAATGCCTCCATCATGACTTTTTAAGTCAACAAACTTGTTCATATCACCAGTCATATGATGTGAACAACCACTATCAATTATCCAATCAAATTTCTATTCAACTTGTGATACCAAAGCGATTTTCTTTAGACTTTCTTCTTTAATTACTACAAATCCTATTTTAACATCACTAGCACTTACTGCTTGTTCATCAAAATCATCTTCTTCACTTGCATATAGACACTCTCTATCTCTTCTAGGTTTGAAATTTCCTTTATACTTTTTCTCTCTTTTAGGAAACTTAGATGCATAATGACCAAATTCATTGCAAGTCTAACATTTAAAGATTTTCTTACCATTCTTTCCTCTTCTTACCAGAAGGGATATTCCTTCTTCAATCTTTTTGTCCTCATTAAATCTACTACTGCTAGCAAAGTTTCCTCTAGCACTTGTGCTTCTTAATAAACTAGGTCAAATATTCAAGGCACTAATAGTTGTTTCTATTCTGTTTAATTCTTCAAACTATCTAAGCTCATTCTCAATTACTTCAAGTCTCTCAAGCAATGTTTTCTTTATGAAATATTTGGTACAAGATATTAACAACTATATCATTTGAACTACTAACTTAAATGATGGTGTTAAGCTCTTCAATATCTTCAATATTACCCCATCTTCTTCTTTAGTTCCTCTTTGAGATGTGATACCTACATTTTTGATATTCTGCCTATGTATGTTCTTATAGATTCATTTTTCATCATTTTAGCTTCTTGAAATGCACAAATCCAATTTTTTAGCTTTAATTTCTTAGAATGTTCATCACCTTTAAAACTATTTTCCAAACCTTTCCAAATCAAATGAGAAGTATTAAGTGATTTTACCTAATTGTATTCAATTTTAGGAAGTGCAAACAATAGTTCTTCTCTAGCTCTCATGTCACACATAAAAAGATCTCTTTCTTCCTCAATACAAGTTTCTAAATCACTTTCAACAATGATTGTCTTTGATGATTTTTTCAAGATCCAATATCCTAGACCCATATGCAATAGATATGTCTTCATCTTTTCCTTCTATCTATCATAATTTGTTCCATCAAACTTCAAACTATCTTTCCTACACATATTTTTCATGGATCTCCCAAACTTGTTAGACTTTATCTTCAAGGACCCGATGCTGTGATTCCAATTGTTAGAAACAATAGTCCACCAAGATAACTAGTGGGTTGGGAGGGAGGGGGTTGAATCATTTATCCAATAATTAAAACATTTATCAACCTTAAATAGTATTATCCAATTAACCAAAGTAAACAATAACCATAACAAGATGCACATAGACAATTACACCGGATATGTTAACTAGGGAAACCCTTGATCAGAGGAAAAACTCCGGTGGGAATGATGCCCACAAGATGATATACTAATATAAATATTCCTTGTTAGAGGATGGACCCTGTTAGGAATCTATTACAACATTTAGTACATATGAGTCCCTATTAGGAGATTTTGAATCTTTATTAGAAGATTCCAACCTTGTTAGGAGTTGTAGAAGATAGAAGGACCCACTATCCAAAAAACTTCTAGGGCAAGACCACTAAACTCACCGTCTAGTTGATTTGTCAACTATTCCTTGTAGAATAATTATATGTAATGTACTTTAACTTCTTTCCTCTATCCTATCAATTGGACTGATCATTGTCAAACCTTGTAGACTAGGTCATGAACCTTAGATCCAAGTATCAAACTTTAGATCACACAATAAAACCTTGGCAATGAAGATTCCTTCACTTTCACTTTGTTCTGCTTATCTTCATATTTTTTTCTTTGTGCTACTTACAATCATTCACATTTCTCCATACATGATAAATAAAAATGTCCTTCCTTTATACCAAATCCATAAAAAAATCCCCTGAGTTGGCTGTTACACCTTCTTAATTAATTATTATAGGACCACATTAAGAACACATTACACTTAGTGATAACATTAATCTTTCACCTTGCAAGTTGAATAAATTTCTGTAAACGTAACATTATGACAAGTGAGATTAGCCATGTCATCACCAACATGTCTTCTTCACATCTTTAACTTCAGCTTCTTATAATAATAAAACTATTAAGAGATATAACAAGTTTACTAAAACATGCCTCTATAAACTCTATCTCAGAATAGTCTTCACCAAAATTTGCATAACTTCTTTGAGACTTAATATCTTATGCTTCTGAGATTAACTACATATACTAGACACATAGTATAATCTCCCTTTAACCTCTCTACTTAATGTAATCAATGATTTTTCCATACCAACTTGATATTTACTATTGTTCTTTTCTTAGATACCAGAAAAAATTGCTATGCTAACAGCAATGACAAACACAATCATGAATGTAACATATCATCATGATAATGAACTAATCATGTTTCTATAATACTTTCCCATAGGAATATCATCAAAATTCATGCTTTTAATAGATCTATGATTGAAGGATTGCAATATCTAACACACACAAGGCTAGATATAATGAATGCAGTTAGAATTGTTGCAAGATTTCAAGCTGATCCTAGAGAAGCACATTATGCAATAGTTAAAAGGATATTTGGATATTTGAAAGGAACACAAAAGTTTAGATTATAGTATGATAGATCTAATGATTTCACTTTATATGCTTATACTGATGTTGATTGGGGAGGCAGTATGGTTGATACTAAGAGCACTAGTGGTGGAGTATTTTTTCTTGGAGGAAGATTGGTCTTTTGGCTAAGCAAGAAGTAGGATTGTATTTCACAGAGTACAATAGAGGTAGAATATGTTGTAGCAATAAAAAATTATAATCTAGTTTCTTGGATGAAGGATATTTTGAAGGATATAAGGATATAATTTAGTGAACCTATTGTCATACATTTTGATAACACAAGCAAAATAAATATGTCTAAGAATCTAGTGTTGCATTCTAAGACTAAGCACATTTCCATCAAATATCACATGTTGAGAGAGAAAGTTGTAAAAAGGAAAATTAGATTGGAGTATGTATGCACCAAAGAGTAGATTGCAGAAATTTTCACCAAGCCTCTTCCAAAGAGACTTTTGAGCATTTACAAGTTATGCTAGGAATTATGCCCCTACCTACATTAGAGTAGATGATGCAAGAGTACATTAGTCTAGTGATACAAAACACTATTATTTGTTTGGATTGAATGCTGATGCTTCCTATATGGGGGAGTATCTGTAATGGACAGAGTCATCAAGGACTCTTGATAGATGTTGTTTTGAACAATGTCTTTGGACACTTGAGTGGGTCATAGACAGTTGTTGCAGTGATAGATGGTTGCTAAAACCTTTGACATTGATGTTAATGGGGGAGAGATTACAACATGAAAAACATTTTGATATAAAGAACATTGAGGTATATCAATTATTGATGAAGCGGATTTGAAAAGAAAGGATAACAGTCTTTAATAGTAGGTATTTTTGGAACTAGATTTTTTCATCTATGTTACCATCAATGCCAAATGGGGAGATATTTGAAAGCATGAATGCTAATGATATTCCTATGGGAGATTATTATAGAAACATGATTAGATCATTATCATAATGATATGTTACATTCATGACTATTTTTCTCATTGATGTCAACATAGCCATTTTCTATGGTATCTGATACAAGAACAACAGTAATGATCAAGTTGGTACAAATAGATCATTGAGTATTTTCAATAGAAAGGTTAATGGGAGATACTAATATGTGTCTAGCATATGCAGCTAACCTTAGGTGCAAAAGATATGAATTCTAGAAGAAGTTTTACAAGTTTTGGTGAAGATTGTTTAGAGATAGAGTTTACAGAAGCATGTTCTGGTAAACTTGTTATATCTCTTAGTAGAGTTTCTATTCTGAGAAGAAAGGTTAAAGGCATGTAGAAGACATGTTGAATATGATGTGGCTAAGCTCACTTGTCATAATATTACACATAGAGAAAGTTATTCAAGTTACAAGGAAATTGATTAATGTTATCACTATGTAAAACATATTCTTAATGAGGTCCTATAATAATTAATCGAGAATGTGTAATAGCTGACTCAAGGGAATTGTTTTGTGGACTTGGTATAAAGGAAGAAAAATTTCCTTTGTTATGTAAGGAAGAATGTAGTAAGAAAGAAGACCAAAAAGGAGAAGAAAATATATAATTGAAAAGATAGGTAGAGAAGAGTGAAGTTGGAGAAAACTTCATTGCTGAGGTTTTATTTTGAGATGCGAGGTTTGGTATTTGGATCTCAGGTTTGTGACCTAGTCTACAAGGTTTGATAGTGATTGTTCTAGTTAAAAGGATAGAGGGAAGAGGATAAATCACAGTATGAATAATTATTCTACATGGAATAGTTGAGAGATTAGTTGGATAGTGAAGTTCAGTGGGTCCTTTTGCCTTCTACAACTCCTAACAAGATTGGCACAACTCCTAATAGGGTTGGAATCTCTTAATAGAGATTCAAAGTCTCCTAATAGGGACTCTGATTTATTGAATGTGTTTATAGACTCCTAACAGGATTCATCCTCTAACAAGGAACATATATATATATATATATATATATATATATATATATATATATATATATATATATATATATATATATACCACCAGGGTTTTTCCTAGTTAAAAAATCTAGTGTAACTATGTATGTGCATCTTGTTATGGTTTCTATTTACATTGATTGAATGGTTAAGATTAATCAAGGTTGATAAATGTTTTAATTGGATAATTGATTCACCCCCACTCTCAATTATCTTGGTGGACTATTATTTCTAACATAACATACAAGTTTATGAGTTATTATAGAAGGCGTTGATTTGAGAGAGTTCAAGTCCATGTGTTATACTAGCAGTATTGGTTCCTAAGAAGAACAGAGAATGAAGGATGTGTATAGACTCATGTGCTATCAACAAGATCCTAATCAAATACATATTTCCCTTCCCAGGGATGGATGCTATTATAGACTTTTTGAGTTGAGATGTGTATTTCATAAAGATAAATGTGAAGAGTGGGTACAATTAGATTTGCATTAGAGAAGGAGATGAGTGGAAGACTTCCTCCAACACAAGGGAAGGATTGCATGATTGGTTAGTCATGCCTTTTGGGATAACTAATGCACCAAGCACTTTCATGAGGCTTATGAATGACCCACCGAAGGAGTTTATGGGTAAGTTTGTCATTGCTTACCTAGATGATGTTTTGATCTTTTGTAAGACATTGGAAAAGCATTTGATACACATTCATAAGGTGTTTGATAAGTTGAGGGAGGAAAAGTTGATAAATTTGAAGAAGTGTAGTTTTGTGAAGGAGTTGGTGCACCTGGGATTTGTAGTATCAACAAAAGGTCTAAAAATGGACCTGGGGAAAGTAAAGGCTATCCTCAAATGACCTACTCCAAGGAGTGAAATAGAGGTAAGATATTTTCATGGATTGGCTAGTTTTTACAAAAAGTTTATTAGAGTTTTTATTAGTATTTGTGGATTTTTGATTGAAATAATGAGAGGAGATAGGAGAGAATTCACGTGGACTATAGGAGAAGATAAGTGTTTTAATATGTTGAAACATAAAGTTATAAAGTAGCCTATTTTAACATTTTTGAATTTTAATAAGTTATTTCAAGTAGGCTGTGATGGTAGTGGTACTACAATAGGATACATTTTTAAGCCAAAAATGTAGACCTATTGCTTATTTTAGTGATAAATTGAATGATGCCAAAAGAAAGTATTCTATTTATGATAAGGAATTGTATGCTATAGTTCATGCATTGAAGAAGTGGAGACACTATCTTCTTCCTAAGGAGTTTATTTTGTATATTGATCATCAAGATCTGCAATATTTGAATAGTAAAGAAGAATTGAACCAAAGGCATTTGAAGTGGATTGAGTTCTTGTAGATTTATACTTTTTTTTTGAAACATATGAATGAGAATTCTTAGAGTTATAGATGCTCTTAGTATAGGACAAGTTTTGTTGATAGAAATGCAGATTGAGGTGGTTGAGTTCAATGACCTCAAGAATCTGTATCCAGATGATCTTGATTTTGGTGATGCTTGGAAAGCTTGTAAATAACCTATTACACTTGACATGACAAGAGTAGTTGGATTTCATAATCCAAGATGGTATGTTTCTCAAGGGAAGTCAAATGTGCATTCCCAGAAGTTCTAGTAGAGAGAATCTCATTAAGGAGAGACATAGTGGAGGATTGATTGAACACTTTGGTAGAGATAAAACAATAGCTTTGGTTGCTGAGAATTATTAATAGTCATAGTTGCAACAAGAAGTTTGTGAAGAGTTGAAGAGTATGCTAGATGATGAAAGGAGTGAAGCAAAATATAGGGTTATATCACCCATTACCTATACTAGAGAAGCCATGGGAAGATGTCAGCATGGATTTTGTTCTTGGTTTACATAGGACACAATGAGGGCATTATTCAAACATTTGTGGTGGTTGATAGATTTTTAAAAATGACACATTTCATCCCTTATAAGAAGACTAGTGATGTTGTTCATATGACAAAGTTGTTTTTTAGAGAAGTGGTGAGGCTAGATGGTCTTCGAAAGAACATAGTTTTTGATTGAGATACCAAGTTCGTTGGGTATTTTTGGCATACATTGTGAAAGAAATTGAAGAAATTTTTTAAGTTCACTCCATCTCATCATTGACAGATTAATAGACAAATAGAAGTTGTAAATTGGAGTTTGGGGAATTTTCTATGATGTTTGTTTGAAGATAAACCAAAAAGATGGGATATGATCTCAAAATAGGTATAATTTACATACTGATGAAGGGTGCTCCCTTTAATACCACAAACACATAATAGAAACAAATAAATAACAACAATTGGTGAGAATAGAATATGGGCTTCTTATTATCACCACAAATGTAGAATTACAAAATTTTGAAACACAATATGCAAACCCACATGGGTGCCTTCCTTACAATAATTTGCAACACAAAGCTACAAACTATCACCTAGAGTTGTCTTAGACAATGTATGGGCATTCCTTAAACATGCATTTTTACACCACCTAAGAAGTTTTTAGACATCAAACCCAAACCCTTGAGATTGACTAACTCTAAAATTACATATAGAGTCAGCCTGATAAACCTTTGATACTTATTTTGGAAATTTTAGTCAGCTCAACTTTGGAAGACCATAAATTTTCAACCGTTGCTTTGATTGGCTATTATAACCATTTTTTGGAATCCTTAGCTTTTGATCTACATGAGTGATTGGCACAAGCTCTAGTCAACCCCACTTTGGACCCCATTTGGGGCCTCTAAGGTCTTCAACAGTGAGCCTAAAGTTTTTATACCAAAATTGCACACCTGAATATCTGTAATAAATCCATGAATACTCATGATATGGCATTGGACCTCAACTAGTAGGCTGATATATTTAAGATGAATATCCACCTTTGAGATTAGGACATTTCAAGCTTGTATGACTGACTTACTACATAGAAAGCCTCCAAAAACAAAAAATATGCACTGAGACAACCCTTATTCGAGAAACAAAAAGGAATTATTTTTGGGTGATGCAAGATTGCTCTTACACCCAAGATGCTCATGCATTAAACACCCAGGGTAAATTGAGAAATGGCCCCATCATGTCTTAGGTGTTCAGAGAAAAACCAAGATAGTTAATCTCTTTCCTTTCTACCCATGATAAATCTTCTAATGGCCCACTTTTCCATTGGACAAGGTACTCTTCATAAATTTTGTTCCTTATACTTTTACCAACATGACTATCCAATATCTCCTCAATATCCTTTGTAGTCAAATTAGCTTCTAGAGTACTCCACTGTGCTTTTGTAACTTCATCTCCATCACCTCCTTCACAGTAATCTATTAATTCTAAAATGTTAAAGAATAGTGAAATATTTAATTTAGTAGGCAACTCCACTTCATAGGCATTGCTAAAATCATACCTTTTCACTATCTTGCATAGTCCAAACTTCTTCATTTTCAGCTTATTATATGTATCCACTAGAAAATGCTATTTTCTCAAATGAACCATGACTTCATCTCCAATCTAAAATTCCTTATAACTCCTTTTCACATTTCCCTTATCTTTATACTATGTATTCATCTTAATTATTATATGAAAATTCTACGTGTGGTAAAATCAAATCTCAACCCTTTGGTTTATCTCCAACCAAGCATCTCAACAAATTCCCCAAACTTTGATTCATAACTTTGGTTTGTCCATTAGTATATGGGCAATGTGATGAATTAAACTTTAAATCTATCTTCAATTTATTCTACAATGGATGCTAGAAATAACCAACAAAATTGGTATCTCAATTAGAAACTATACTCTTTGGTAGACCATGTAGTCTCACCACTTCTCTAAAAAATAACTCTGTCACATGAACAACATCACTTGTCTTCTTGAAAGGAATGAAATGTGCCATTTTTGAAAATTTGTCAACCACCACAAATATAGAATCACACCCTCATTTTTTCCTTCGTAAACCAAGAACAAAATCCATGTTGACAACCTCCCACAGCTTCTCTAGTATGGGTAATGGCTAACACAACCTAGCAATCATCTTCACTCCTTTTGCCATCTGACATACTCTGAAACTCTACACAAACTTCTTCACATCTTGCTACAACTGTGGCTAGTAAAAATTCTTAGCAAGCAAAGCAATGGTCTTATCTCTACCAAAGTGTCCAACCAACCCTCCACTATGATTCTCCTTGATGAGATTCTCTCTCATAGAACTTATAGAAATGTACAATTGACTTCCTTTGAATAACATACCATCTTGGATAATGAAATCCAACCACTTTATCATGTCAAGTGTAACAATTTTTGTACAAGCCTTCAAAACTTCACCAAATTCAGGATCCTCTATATACAAATTCTCGAGTTCCTTGAAACCAACCATTTCAATCCACATCTCTTTCGGAAAAAGATATCTTCTACTAAGAACATTTGTGACTCTGTTAGACTTCAAATGTATAACTTTACAAAAACTAAACCCACTTCAAATGCCTTTGGTTCAATTTTCCTAGGCTATTCAAATATTAAAAATCTTGATGATCAGTATACAAAATAAACTCCTTAGGAAGAAGATAGTGTCTCTACTTCTTTAATGACTAGTCTATAGCATAAAATTCTTGATCATAAACATAATATTTTGTTTCGGCATCATTCAAGTTCTTACTGAAATAAGCAACAAGTCTACCTTCTTGGCTCAAAACAACTCCTATTGTAGTACCACTAGCATCACAGTCTACTTGAAACACCCTCTTAAAATATGGAAGTGCTAAATAAAGCTACACTATAAATTTTTGTTTCAACAAATTAAAACTCTTATCTTCTCCTATAATTCTTTCCTATCTCCTCTCATTATTTTAGTCAAATGCCCACAAATACTGCTAAAACCTGTACTAAACTTTTTGTAACAACTAGCCTATCCATGAAAATATCTCACCTTTATTGCACTCCTTGGAGTAGGCCATTCAAGGATAGCCTTCACTTTCTCAAGGTCCATTTTTAAATCTTTGGTTGATACTACAAATCCCAAGTACACCAACTCTTTCTTCACATAATTGTACATCTTCAAATTTATTATAAACTTGTCTTCCCTCAACTTATAAAACACCTTACAAATGTGTATCAAATTCTCCTCCAATGTCTTACTAAAGATCACTACATCATTTAGGTAAATATTTTCAATTACCTAGAAACTTGTTTAGTACCTCATTCATAAGCCTCATGAAAGTGCTCGATGTATTGGTTAGCCCAAAAGACATGAATAACCACTCTTATAATCCTTCCCTTATTTTGAAGGTAGTTATCCACTCATCTCCTTCTCTGATGTGAATATGATGGTACCCACTCTTCAGATCTATCTTTGTGAAATAGACAACTCCACTTAAATAGTCCATGATATTATTCATCCTTGACAATGGAAATTTGTACTTGATTGTGATCTTATTGATAGGCTGCAAATCTATGCATATCCTCCATTATTCATTCTTTTTTTTTTATAATACTACTGGTACATCACATGGACTCAGATGCTCTCGAATCAACCCCTTCTACAACAATCATGCACTTTTTTGTTCAACTCTTCACTTTATGCTATTGTTTCTCTGTGTGATACCTTGTTTGGAAAATTGGTTCCTAGAATTAAATCTATCTAATGAGTGATCTTACTCACAGGGGGCAATCCATCAGGTAGATTATCTGACATAATATCACAAAACTCTCCCAAAAAATCTACAACTTCTGGAGGTACTTCCTCTATGTCTTCTTTACCATCTTTTGGGATTACAAAAAAACAAATATGCTTATGTTTTATACCTTGGAGAGACTCCTTTCCATTAATAAAACATATTTTGGAAGCACTTCATACCTTATCTTCTTTCTTCTTCAATGATTTCAACTTATGTTTCAATCCATCCTTTTTCAAAGTGTCGTTATTTTCTCATCGATCATATACATCATGCCTATCAAACTACCATGGCTTACCTATCAACATATGAAATATGTCCTTAGGTATGACATCACAAAGCACCGCATCTTGGCAGATTTTGATCTTGAACTTCACTAGGCACTACTCACTGACCATGACCTTGTGGTCATCTTGCATCGAGGAAATTTGGTATGGATGTGAGTATTTCTACTTAGGATTTAACTTGGTGACCATATTTTATGACATTAGATTGTTAGTACTTCCACCATAAATGATCACATCACAACACTTATCTTCACATTTGCACCTGGTGTGAAACAAACTCCTCCTTTGATTAGGTACATTCTCACCACTCAAAAAATCTCTGCTATTAACTAGGATCTCTCCTCTTTCAACACCTCTAGAATGAGATGATTTGGCATCTTCATTAACATGCTCAACTTTGACCTGGACTTTGGTTCTCTAATCTATCCTTCCTTGCCACTAGAAACATTTAAATGCTTTATTCCCTTCCTCTCCACAGTGAAAACATTTTCCACAAAAACCTCCTCTTTAGATCTTGGTCCTCTTCCTCTTCCTCTCTGATCTTTTTTGTTTTGTTCATGGAAATGATTGGAATTGTTTCCCCTTTGGTTCTAACTTCTACTACTAGCATCATCATTTTTCCCTAATCAACATTTCATCCTCCATAAGACCATCTGCCATATCTTCCACCATGATCTCTTCCACTATTCTTGTTATTAAACATTTTTCTCAACTTCTCCTCAACTGTTAGGGAAATCTAGTATGTCTCCTCAATACTAGTCATTCAAACCAAACTTAGCTTCTTCAAAATTCTTGGCCTTAACCCATTAAGATAATGGGAAAATTTCTCCTTACCAACTTCTACATGGCTGGCTCTAATGAGAATTCAGTAGAACTCTTTAGTATACTCTTGAATAGATCTTCTCACTTGCTTCAATCTTTACATTTTCTTTAGCAGACTAAGCTCATAATCCATGGGAATGAACTATTGCTTCATTTAAGCTATCATTCAATCCCATCTAGAGATTTTGTCCTTCCCTTCTTTTATTTCACTCCATTTGGATCTCTTGCCACCAGATCTTCATGTGACCCTTCAATTTGGCCTTTTCAAACTTGACTCTATCTAGATCTTCAATATCTTCATATTAAAAGTATTCCTCTAATTCATTTATCCAATCAATCAATTCCTCTGGGTTAATATTTTCTAAAAATATGGGAACATCAAACTTAGGTCTTTTTCCATTCTTGGAAATAGTCTTGAAAGCCTCTCTTCCTCTAGGTTCAAAACTTCATCTACTACCATTTGATCAACATTTCCTTCTTCTCTTTTATCCTCACTTTCATCATCTCCTACAACAAGATTCATTCCTCTACACATTTGTTCTTGCAATTCTTGCATTTGCCTTTAGAGGTCTCTAAAACCCTTAGGTGTAACACCTATGGCTCTCCCACCATGTTCTCTTCATGGAGGCATCTTCACACTTCGACTAAAACCCTAGTGCAAACTACCTCACAGTCAATGATCTTTCTAAACTCAACCCAAACCATAGTCCTGGTGCAATTGCCTCACAATTGGTGGTCTATTTACACACTTAGGAAATCCTTCTTTGACAGCACTTGATGGAGGGTGCCCCTCTTAATAGTACAAACACATAACATACACAAAGGAATAATAAAAATTAGTGAGAACAAAATATGGGCTTCTTATTATTGCCATAGATGCGAAAATAATTTGTAAATATAGTATGAAAACCCACATGTGGGCCTTCCTTAGAATAATTTTCAACACAAAGCCACAAACTATTACCCAGAGCTATCCTAGACAATGTATGAGCACTCCTTAAATATGCATTTTTACACCACCTAGGAAGTTTCTAGACATCAAACCCTAACCCTTGAGACCGAATAAATCTAAAATTACATATAGAGTTAGTCTGATACACCTTTGACACTTATTTTGGAAATTTTGGTTGGCCCAACTTCAGAAGATCACAACTTTTGAATTACGATTTGTCCAATTGGTTATTATAAACACTTTTTAGAAGCCTCAACTTTTGATCTATAAGGCTAGATTGGTGCAAGCTCTAGTCAACCCAATTTTAGAGCTCATCCAGGGTCTCTAAGATATTCAATAGTGAGCCTAAACTTTTTATACCAAAATTAGACCAAATTTTTTTCAATAAATCCATGAATACTCATGATATAGAACATAGCTTCAATTGGTAGGTTGATATATCTACAATGAACATCCACCTCTAAAATTAGGACATTCCAAGCTCATATGATTGACTTACTAAGAAGTAAGCCTCCAGAAACAACTTTGCACTGAGACAACCCTTATTAAAGAAACAAAAAGGAAATATTTTTGGGTGATGCAAGATTGCTCTTACACCTAGGATGTTGCTGCATCATATACAATAATTCTATAAACATGAGTACTCATAAATCACCATTCTAGATTGTATATTAGAGAAGTCCCAAAAATATTTCTAAATTGAGGCATGCATATGGATAAAGGAGAAATAAGTAGTGCCAAAGAAGAAGATTTTGTTGAACATTTGAAGAACCTTAATGAGGAGGTGAGGAAGAACATTACACATATGAATACATAATATAAGGCTACGAAAGATGTGAAAAGGAGGTATAAGGAATTTTAGATTAGAGATGAAGTCATGGTTCATTTGAGGAAGGAAAGATTTCTAGTGGGTACATATAATAAGCTGAAAATGAAGAAGTTTGGACTGTGCAAGATAGTGAAAATGCATGATTCTAGAAATGCCTATGAGGTAGAGTTTCCAAATGAATTGAGTATTTGACTAGTATTTAACATTTCAGATTTGACAAAATATTATGAAGGAGGAGATGGAGACTAGGTTGTGGATGCATAGTGGAGTATTCTAGCACCTACTTCAACTACAAAGGAGATTGTGAAGATATTAGATAGTCATGTGGGAAGAAGCACAAAGAATAGAATACATAAAGCGTATCTAGTCAAATGGAAAGGGAGGCCAGTGCAGGATTTATCATGGATAGTACAAGAAGAGGTTGAATGTCTTCGTTTTCCTCTAACTACATAAGATGTGACATGTTGACTTCTCAAATTATCCTAGGTGTCTAATGCATGAACATCCCAAGTGTAAGTGCAATCTTACATCACCCAAAAATATTTCTATTTCCAGTTTTTCTAATTTTTTATTTTCAATAAGGGCTATTCCTATACATAATTTCTATTTTTGGTAGCTTGCTAATTTTAGTGATTTGGTATTATGTGCTTAGATTATTTTAATCTCATATGTAGAGGTTCATCTTAGACATGCCATCCTTCTAGATGAGTTTAATTGTCATATCATATGTATTAGTGTAATAATTATAGATTTTTGGTATGTATTTTGGGTGTCCAAACTTTAGGTCCAACGATAAAAGGCCTAAATGGATCCAAAATAAGGAAAAAACTTAAGTATTGAACACTTTCACAATTAGTTGTTGTAGATTACTAGCCAAGGATTCCAAAATGGGGTTAGACTAGCTCATCAGGTTAGTGGTTTGCTTGTTATTGTCTCCAAAAGTATATCAATCTGAAAATGTAATTGTTAAATTGTCTTGTTTCAATCCTATGTAATAAAGTGTAATGGAATAATATAATATTAGGTTTGTCTACTTCAAGGGTTAGGGATTAGTGTCTAGAACCTTCCCGAGCAGTAACAAATGCCTATATAAGGAAGGACCATAGGTTGTCTAGGTCAATCTAGGTGATAGTCATAGCTCTATCTTGCAGACTATTGTAAGGAAGCCACTCATGTGGGTTTTCATATTGTAACTCTTTAATTTTTAATTTTTTTATAATAATGAGAAGCCTATATTTTGTTCTCTCAATTTGTATTTTTTCTTTGTTTCTATTGTGTGTTGTGGTATTAAGGGGAACACCATTCTTTAGAAGTTATTGTTGATATAAAAGTTGAAGTGAAAGTGAAAGTGAAAGTGTATGCTAGTGAGTGTGGTAACATATGTTTAGAATGTGAAGTATGTACATTCATTTGTGAATGTGAAGTAAGTTAAAACATACTCGAACACCAAATATGATTGCAAAGACTCGACACCCTGATAGTGAGATTATTACAGTGAGAAATTTTGATAGTTATCTTTGTTGTACAAAATCACCTCAACTAGTGTTACCTAAATAGATTTTCTTCATTTCATGAGAAATATTTTCTCTATAGGTTTTCCCAAATTGGGTTTTCCATGTAAATAATTATTAAATACAATCAAACCTATTCTATTACATTGAATCTTCAACGGTGATAGAGATTTCAATTTTTTTCTAAAAAAGTTTCATCCTACCTAACCAAAGGAAATAAGTAGTTTAAATTATACTCAAGAAAGAAACAATTGAAAGAAAAAACCTGAATGATTTAAGGTTTTTTTCTTCATTAAAGAAGGATGACTTATTCTCATATCCATAACTACTCTCATTTTTATAACAAAATAGTATGTGAGTCTATCATCTGTGGAAACGTCCTATCCCAAACATCCTTGGAAAAGTGCTAGACTATACATTTCAATGTCAATGGTACTCATCATATCTTCTTGATAAAGGATTTAAATTTAATTTTGAGACATCGAGATTCTGGAATTTTTATCAAAATTATTTGTCATTAACATTCTTTACATTTTGTTTCCAAAGTAATAACTAATATTTAATAGTGATAACATTTTCACTTAAGCAAATCTGATTTATTAATCTAGGTAGGTTTATGTTTATGTATGCACATTTTATTTGATTAGCCTACATAAAGCTAAGGAAATGATGCATTCCTCTATAGCTTTTGGTGAATCACTTTGTTCCTACACCACCCAATCATTTTATTTAAGGATTAATATCTTGATTGAGTTTTAAGGATTTCTAAACTATCTATTTTTTTTTTGCCTTGTCATATTTCAAATATTTCTAGGGCTTTCATATTTTTTATTTCTATTTCTTTCTATACACCCTTGTTGAAGGTTTAGTCTTCATTTTTTACCATCACATTTTCCCCCACCCTATGTACTTTTAGCCATATGATTAGGGTTTGATTTTCAAATAGTATAGCACCTAATTCTTCTATTTTTTTAATATGATAGTTGATTTTTTTAAGACCAATTTTTATATTATTTATGTTTTTAATGATTTATTCATGATCATAGTCCTCATGAGGACTTCTCATTTAACCCTTAACATAGTTGTCTTGGATATAATGATCATGTATCCAACAGAGATTTTGTAACACATTTACTAATTTTGGCCAATAAAAATCATATAGAATTAGTTAATATGATTTGCATTGCATTAATTCATATTCCATTTGAATTATAGATCTTACAAGTTATTAATATAAATTATTTAATTTTCTTTGGCTAATTTATTTAGCTCCTTCTAAAACTTTACCATTGAATATGTGTTTTAAGTACTTATTATAATTCTACAAATACATATTAGTGATAATAAATATATTTATTAATATTTAGCTATACTTTAAGAAACTATATTAGAAATCTATAAATACTAATAATATTCTTAGAACTCACTATTAGATGTATGTTAATTTATTTTGTGATTTTTTGTATTTAATTCTCTTAAGCTTGTATCACTCTCTTACATTTTGGTTCTCTCTATCACCTTTTGTATATTCAAAGTAATATTTTATTTCACAAATATTAACATCTTATAAAGCTCTATATTAGTTATTTCACTTCCACCCACTCTTTACTCTATCCATAAACATGAGTATCATATTTTTGTTAGTATTGTAAAATTTTTTACCCACAATTGGATATTCTTAATTACTTTATAACATGCATAAGAAAGTAAACCAAAAATGCTGAACTATAAATAAAACCATACACATAGAGAATTCATAACACCATTATTTGTTAACTAGGGAAACCTTGGCCAAGGGAAAACCCCAGTGGGGATGAAACCCACAAGATGATCCACTAAACAAAAGAATCCTATTAAGGATATTGACCCTATTAGGAGTCTATCAAATACATATAGTGTCTCAGGTCCTTGTTAGAGGACTAATCCCTGTTAAAAGTCTCAACCCTATTACGATTTGGTGGAAAAATTATAATGTATGCAAGAAGAGCCCATTTCCCTAACATATAATGTACAAATAAGTTTCTTCACAAGAGTAGATATACATACAATACTATCTCACTGTTTTACTTTGTGAATCCTCTTATCATACACTAGATCTCACATTATACAAAGCTTTCATATCATATAAAATTCCTTCACAATAGTTTGCATTACATTGCACATTCACATTAGTTGTGCAAGGTATAATCTTTACTTATACCTCATAGATTAAAAAAAAATTTCTTAGTCATCCTTGATGCTTCCACACACTTGTCTAATTATAAAATGACTTTGGGGTTAGCATCTAGGATGTTGACCCATCATGGCTAGGTAATTACTTTGATAACAAAATAATTCCTTAAGCCATACAATCATTTATACCATCGTTCTCTATTATGCTCTGTTAATTACCTATAATGGTAATTCCACTATAACTAATGTTGTACTATCCATATAGACCTTACTGACATATATTATCAAGGCATTATCATAGATCATTCTTCAACTACACATATCCTATCTCTAACTCTATCATCCATATATACCAAGAGTATCTTTGTGCTATTGTAAACTGTCCAATACTTAGACAAATTTTTATCACTAATTTCATAATGAAATACCAAAATATGTATGTTACAATAAATGACAACACTACCACATCTACTTGGCTATATTTACAACAATCTCCCCCCTTGATATTGATGGCAACATTTGGGAAAACTTGGCTAAGTCCAGAAATGATGTCATACAAAACAATAATAAATACAAAAAGTAACTACTCAAAATTACCTTCAAAACTTCAAAATTTTATTCAAGTTTTGTTAGAGCATTACATTCCTTATCACTCCTTTACAATGATTTCTTGTATACATAGCTAAGCTCTCCCTTACATGTATATGTATCTTCTATACAATTTTTCTTTACAATCTTCTCCCCCTTTGACATCAATGAAAAAGGTATCAAAACAATAAGACAAGACTATGTTACCTTCCTGTGATCAACTTGAAATTCATGATATACATTCTGCAAACCAAGTATCAACTTATCAAGATCCTTCTTCTAGCTATCTTTAACTGTATCAGATATATTGATAAGTGTGCAAAGTGCATAAGATGCAACTTCAACTCCAATCAAGTTAGTATAAGAAAATTTATCATAGGATACCTTAGCTACAAGACACTCCTATAATTGCTGCTACAAAATGATAACTTTAAGAGATAAATATTCTATAAGAATAGAGAATCTCTTTATTGCCTTCTCCTTTTCAAATTCAATGTCTCTGATAGCATTGCGAACTATCTCCATTTCAGCATCAATGTGTTTGATACTTGTGTCAGGTTGCTATAATCTAATTGTGAGCGTTTGAAGTTCACTCATTCTTCCTTTAATCAGATGATCAAAGTTTGAAAAGTAATTGCATGATAATGCACATTGTCCATACATATTTTCCCCCTTCACACTCTTCCTTGGATCCTTTATGCAAACATTCAAGGCATGCAAATCATTCTTGACATTAGTGTATATTGTGTCAAACAATGATGTATCATGCTTAATCTTGATACTTGTGTTAGGTTGCTATACTCTAATTGTGAGTGTTTGATGTCCACTCATTCTTCCTTTAATCAGATTATCAAGGTTTGAAAAGTAATTGCATGATAATGCACATTGTCCATACATTTTTTCCCCCTTCACGCTCTTCCTCAGCTCCTTTATGCAAACATTCAAGGCATGCAAATCATTCTTAACATTAGTGCATATTGTGTCAAACAATGATGTATCATGCTTAATCTAAGTTTGCACTGAGACAATATCAAAAAAAGTGGTGAATTTTGCATCAAAAGATCTCATCATTTCCTTTTTCCTTTTTTTGTAAATCTAGTTCTATAATAGTGGTTTTCACTATCTTCTGCATTCATTCTAGAACTTCTGCTAATGTTCTCTCTAATGTCTTCACAAACTTGTTCTTCTCTAGTAACTTGCTCAAAGGGGTCATTACACCCTTTTGATCATCATCCTCATTTGATACTACATACAAAATATATGAACTATTGCTACTAGGGTAGCTACTACAATAGGTGTAACTACTTGTAGTACAATACTTTTCCTCTCTTCTTCTTTCTCTTCTTCTTTCCTTCTTTCTTCTTCCTTTTTCTTTTCTTCTTTCTTTATTTCCTCTTCCTTTATTTCTTCTTCAACTTTCCTCTTTTCATCATCAATCCTCTTTATTTATTTTTCTTATTCTTCTCTTGTTCTTCGGTCTTCTTTTTATTTTCTTCCTCATTATCCTCTTCATTAGAGCTGGTATAGGCAGTAATATTGCCAACAATGTTGATCCCATATTCTGCAAAAGGATTCTCTTTAACATCTATAATTATATGATTATTATCCACTTCTATGGATTCAGTACCAATAACTATATGTGGAGGTGAGTTAATTTGTTGAGATTCCTCAACCTCTTTTACATCATCAGTAGGTGTACTAGCCTCAATGTACACAATATTTACACTTTTTGGCAGCACAGTTCCTTCTTTACCTCTTCACAACTATCTCCTATAAGAAGAATATATCTTCTTTTATTTCCCAACAAGGTTCAATACATTTCAAAATTCTTTATGTATCCTCATCAGTACTGACTTCACACAATTTCTTAATCATATTTTCTCCCTGTTTCATATCTTCTTCTACTACTCTTCTCTTTCTATTAAGTAACCCATTGTACAAATCTTGAGGTATCTTGTTCTCAATGCTATCAAATCTTTTATTCCTTAGAATCATATTTCTTACTATAGCATTTTATAGATGCCTTCTATCCATGTTATGTATAGACTGTAATATTTATTTAATTGCACAAAATTGTCATTGTCAATAATTTGCATATTCAAAATTTCAACTTTAGGCTTCTAGGATTTCTTACCAAATGGTATTCTTCCTTCACCAACTATTTTTTCAACTACTTTGTTTTCTGTCTCTTCATCAAAATCACCAATTTGTAGTGTCTTCCTTCTCTTTCCTAGAGCACTAGTGGTTTTCTTTGTCCTCTTTCTAGGGGATGGTGTAGGTTCTTGCTTCAGTTTTACTAATCTCTCAAATTTCCTCTGCATAGATGTTATTGTTACCACATCTTGATCAAGTTTCCTCTTCTATTGTCTAAGATTCTCCTTGACTAGTTGAACTTGTGTAACTACTACATAGGGTGCAATAAGTATCTGGGAAGTAGATCCTTCTAATGTCACTCCTTTTGAAGGTGTTGCAATGGAAATAGGAGTAACTACCAATACTGCTAATTTCCTATTGACCTTCATTTCCAAAGCTAAACCTTTGATCTCATCAAATTATTATCTTTTCATACTTGATTCCTTGAGAATGAATTCTATCCTTTTCTCCATATTCTTCTTGATTTCTTTGCTGTGAAGTTCAGAGTGAACTTCCTTCATCTTTTCATTATATGTCCCTCATCTAGGACATTAAGTATCTCTCTTTAATTGCAAAATTATCCTTGTAACCTTCAACAAATTCTTCATGCATTTCATAGCCCATAGGTTCTATAAATTTCACTCTTGGTTCTACTACCTGCATATAGGCTATATTAGTTTCTACCATAAACCATATTTCATCCCTGTACTTTTATACCATAACAAGAGGGATTCTATATCTTTTCTTCATTTCCACTTGAAAACTCTTCATCATTCTTTTAATGTCTTTGTCTCTAACATCTTCAAGTCTGGCCTTGTAACATTGGGTGACCATCTTCATAGTACATTCATTAATATCCCAATTGTTAATCCAAGAAATTATTTGGTTGCATAGAAAAATAGTTGTGTCAACAAAGATTCAAATCTAAAAATTGCATTCTGATATTTCTTCAACTGAGCAATTTTATCTAATAATTGTACTCTAAAAATCTGGCACATATTTACCTTTGTCTTTTCAACAACCATCACATATGCTGCATGTAGAAATCCTAGTGGCAAATAATTTACCCTTGAACTATGATTTAGCTTAAATAACCTATAATCATGCTCAATTCTCTAATTCTTGTGTCCTACATTAGGTCAACTCATTTTTCTTCCATCAAACTTTGTCTTTAAATTTGTCTCAACTATCTTTCTAACATTTCTATCATTTACGAGGTTACACCCTTTGTTGCTTAGCCCAATGACCTAACAAATTAGGTCATTATCAATTACAATGGGTATATCACCTACCAAATTTTTTTCTCATGAACTCTTCTCAAGATAATCCTACTCACCTCATGATTATCAAATTCTATATAAAACATATACTTTATTAGATTCATCTCATTCAAGTATGCATACTCACATTCAAGGGTTAGGTTACCATTGCACATAACTCATAAATCTTTGTGAATGTCTTCATCGCCAAAAGTTTCAAATTTACAATGATTGTAGCTTCTCACATCTTCTATGTGAAGTTCTTTAGGCAACATTTGAGAAAATGATTTGAAAGGATCATCAATAAGGGAAACAAACAGGTGCATCTTAAACTTGTACCTTGGTCTCTCACTAACATCACCTATTGAATGGCTTTCCATAATGCTTATTTTTTTAATAGAAAATTCCAACTAAAAGCTTTTAAAATACCTTAGTTATCACATAATAGGACTTCTCCAACTTCACACTTTCAGATGCTTCAATTCACTCACAATTCACTGTCAAATCAATAAAAAATTCTCCAAACTCTTTACACAAACAAATGGTATTGACAATCTTGTTCACAATCCTTAAATCATTTGAAATTTAACTTCTCATTAAATGCATATCTACTTTATCTTCTAAAACTATTTTTGATTACTAGTCTGCTTGATTTCTTCCATACAACTTAATGCGATCATACCAATACTTGTATAGTTTACCATAGCTCCCTCACTATGTCTTCTACCTTTTTCTAATTTAGAAACTTCTATTTCACTTTCTACCATTAGTTTTGATCAATTGATACTTTTCTTCTATTGGAAATACTTAATTCAAATAGGATGAGTTGCAAATAATCGATCACTTTAATCTTCCATTAGGTGCATCAAAATATTACTCTTATAAAACTGTATAAGAACTTTATGGATTATTAGCTTTCAAAAATGCTTCCTTGAATTCATCAACATGCTCTTTAAGTGCTTTCTTCTAACTATTATCACTACCACTATAATTTCTTCTTTCATTTATGTTATTGTTCCTTCTGTAATTGAGATTCCTATTGAAATTTATTCTATCCATTCTAAAAAACTTTGTTGTGTGTCCAAAGTTATTGCATAACTGATATATAGGTGAATTCCTTCTTTGATAGGCTCCATTAGGACTATCAGGTGCTTTGCAATTCCTTTTAATATGTCTAATGTTGTTACATTTATAACAAACAACTTGGTTCCTTCCTCCATTAGGTCTTTCACCATCATTGGATCTACTTTGTGATCTCACTCTTTCATTACTTGTAGGGTTAGTGTTCCTAAACATTCTACTATTTCCATTAATACTATCAAATTTAGGATTCTTACAATCTACTACTTTCTGACCATAACCATGACAATTATAACAATAGAAATTAGTGATAGGTTTAAAAGACTTACCTGTACAATCTCTCTTTATATGACCGACTTCATTGCATATAAAGTATCCACATTTGAATTCATGTCTAACCTCCTTAGGTGACTATTCTATTTTCTTAGGTTCATCATGTTTCTTAGATAGATAAATTTTCTCTATTTTCTTAGGCACTTTTGTGGATATGCTTGATTCTCTCCTAATATGATCAAATTCTTTAGGGGTCTCAAAAACTAGATGTGGTTCTTTACTAACTCCAATTTTCTTGGCTGATTTTGTTTCAATAAGATATCCAAGGCTTGTCTTATCATAAGAAGATGTTTGGTAAAATATATGTTCATCAATTTTCTCTCTATTGGAATAAAGATTCTCTAACTTCTGTTTAGCTTGTGCCAATTCTCCTTTCACATTAGTATTGTACTTTTCTAATTTTGCATGCTCTATCTTAATAGAATCTAGTTTAGATGTTACGTGAGACAATGAGGATCTTAGGTCTATGTTATTTAATTTTAGATTTGGTTCAATCTTACAATCATCTTTCTTCATATTCAACTTAAGCTCAACAATTTTTAACTCATGCTTCAAGATCTCATTTTATTTATTGAGAGCCTAGTTCATCATTGTCAATAGTCTTCTCTTTAGATTCTTTCCTAGATCTTAGATCATCAATCTTGTCTTTCAGCTTGCCAATGTAAACTTTTGTAGCTTCATACCTATCTTTTAGGCTATCTCTTTCTTTAGTAAGAAGATAATTTTTCTCAAGATCTTCTTTAATATTTCTCTTCAACTATTCCTTACCCATAGGGATCTTACTCAATTTGTTAAGCCTCTTCTAAGTAACTATTCTCTTATACAAATTGTTAGAAATTTTAATACCAAGAGAGGAGTTGGGGTGAATTAGTATTCTACAAACTTTTGCCCACAATGGATATTGTTAATTACTTTATAACATGTATAAAAAGTAAACCAATAATGCCAAACAAAAAATAAAACCATACACAGAGAACTCATAACACCATTATTTATTAACTAGGAAAACCTTGGCAAAGGGGAAACCTTGGTGGGGATGATACCCACAAGATGGTCCACTAAAAAAAAGAATCTTGCTATGGATATTGACCCTGTTAGGAGTCTATCAAATAAATATAGTGTCTCAAGTCCTCATTAGATGACTAGGCCTTGTTAAAAGCATCAATTCTATTATGAGTTTCTTGAACCATGTTAGGAGTTGGTGGAATAATTACAATGTATTCAAGAAGAGCCCACTACCTTAACATGCAATAAACACATAAGTTTCTTCACAAGAGTAGATATATATATATATACAGTACTATCTCATTGTTGTACTTTGTTGTACTATCTCATTGTTGTACCTCACAAATTAACAAAACTTTACTTAGCCCACCTTGATGCTTCCACACGCTTGGCTAATTATAAAATGACTTCAGGGTTAACATCTACAATATTGACCCATCATGGATAAGTAGTTATTTTTATAACAAAATAATTCCTTAAATCATACAATCAGTAATACTATTGTGCTATGTTAATTACCTATATTGGTAATTCCTCTATAACTAATGCCTCACTATTCGTATAGACCTATGCACTAACATACATCACCAAGACACTATCATAGATCATTCCTCAACCATGTGTGTCCTAGCTTGAAATCTTTCATCTGTACATACCAAAAGTATATCTATGCTACTGCAAACTATCCAATGCTTAGACAATTTTCTATCATCGATTTCATAATGAAATTCCAAAATATGTATGTTTCTATAAATTACAACACTACCACATTTACTTAGCCATATTGCCAACAATATTATCATACAATGATTACTTGTAATGTTATATTAATTTGCTTTATTTTTATTCCTAGCAATTTCTTAATCATAATATCCTTTGAATCTCATCACATATTTAGACTTCGTCAAAATTTATAAAATGAATTTATTAAATTAAATTAAAATATAAGAATACACTATATTATTTTTAAACTAATAAAAAATATCAATAAAATTTAAATTATTAAAATGAGACCAATAAAATGGAGATTAAATTTAAGTTGCATTAAAATTAAAGTTGTATAGAGAAAAATAAAATTTCGCATCACAAATTAAACAACCTAAAGATAAATAAAATTAGATACAAAGTCAAATCATAATTCTTAGGTGTAGAAAAACTAAATAATAAGAGAGGAGATACAATGGATTTTGTGTCGATCAAAAAATTTATTGTCTATATTGTCTCTCTCGCAAAGATTTTATAGGAAGACCACCTGTAAACTAAAAATGGTCCATATAACTTACTAAAATTTATGAAGATGCTGATTTAGAAAGCATCACAATTCATTCTCTATATATCAACAGAAAAGAAATGAGAAATTTTTTTCTTGTCTTTATATGTACACGAGATTGGAAATGTTTTTGAATCTATATAGTAACTAACAAAATAAATCAATATTTATATTGATGCCAAAAATTGATGAACTTGAGTACAAACATTAAGTTTCATAGTTTAGGAAGCTAGATTTTTTTGATAAAAAGAAAAGAAAAGAAAAATTCTTGTATACCAAAAATAGGGTACACATCTATAAACCATTATACTTGAGAATACCCATGATAAAGGACATCTCAAGAGGTGGCTTATAGCTTTCTATCTATGACATTCAAGAGTTATAAGATAGTGGCTCTCAAATGGACCTAGCTATGCAAACCTTGCAAGGTGCACCATAGAATGGGAGATTCAAAAAGTTGAGGCAAGAATGAAAATATCCAAGAAACAATGATGAATGCAATGCAAATACAAGCTAACAAAGAGAGTTGCAAGATCCTCCTAGTTAAGCTATGTGACCTAAGCTATGCATAAAAGAAAGACTAAGCTAAATGTAAGTATGAAAATGAAGATGCAAGAGGAGTGTAGAGTGAGTACTTCAATTGCTCCAAAATCACCAAGAAAACCTGTAGCATAATGTTAGGATCTGTTGTAATGCTAGGTAGTTTTCTTCCTTAGTCCTATTCTCACTAGTACATTAGAGATCAATTTTTGACCTTTTATTTCAACCAATCCCTTAATGGGCTTGTTGAATAATTTTATTTTTTTAATGCTCGAGTTGGTCGAGATTTTGACCAAATTGGGTTCATAATTAAAAAAGAAGAAAGTTGGATTCATAATTTCTTATTTCATGGAGATTGTTTAGCAGCAGTCTACATGCATGCTAGAGCCATTTTAGGTTAGTACCATTTCAAGATGCATAAATTTCAACCAACATTGGTACAATTATTTGATGGCTAAAATCAACATTGGGGCAATTATTTGATAGCTATTTTATTTTCTTGCTACCCACACAAAGCCCCAACCTAAGATTTGGCTTTGGAATGCTTGTAGCTCAAGTGGCATTGATCTTGGTGAATGTCTAAAATAAGGTGAGCATTCCAAATCTATTGAGAATCACAATATGATTCTAATTAAAGTTGCATAGACTTTCTTTGCATATACTGTCGTAGGTCCTATTCTACCATATCATATTACATGCCTCTACAATGGTGAGTCCAAAGGTAGTCTTAAGAAAGAAGTTCAAATTCAATAAGGCTTCTAATTTTCTTTAGTATATATAGCCCTAGGTTCTATTTTACACTAATATTACATGCCTCTACAAAGTTAATCTAACTAATGCATTGTAGAGGAAATCTTACTTAGCACATACTACCCTAAGTCCTATTTCTACACTAAATGCTACTAAAAAGATAAATCTAGCTAATGAATTGATGAAGGCAGTGTGTTAGAAGAGAAGATCAAGTTATGGACAAATTTTTTTTTGATATTGTTAAGACATGATAGTAATTTTGAAGAAGTGAGGAATATCCCTGTGTAAATTTCCTTGCAGTAGTGGTTTTATTTCTTTGTAGACAATGCATAGAATTAGATGCCCTAAATTCATCTACTCTTGACATCTTCTACCTATTCCTATGCATAGAAAATTAGGTAAAAGGTTATGTTGATATGCAATAGAGGTTGTATTTGAGAAATTATGCCTTATACCTTGATGATGTGATGCTCTTTTCATTTGATCACAAGTATTGATGTAAAAATATAGTTGAGAGATCTTAGATTAAAATTCATTACCTTGAAGTGAATTGGACACTTACCAAAATGATGGAGGCACCCTTATTTATATACCTTTCCTATCCATTTTGGGATGCAAATCTCAAATGAGACTAAAATAGGCCTATAATCCCTACTAAATTCAAATAAATATTTCCCATTTTAGATTTGATACCAAACATTGAGGATAGGGAAAAATTATAGGGAAATAACAACCCTAAGTTGCCCTTGTCCTCTCCAATCATCCTTCTCTTCCCAAGATAGATCTAAATTTGGATCAAAGATCCTACTGGAGATACAATATTATGAATATGTGTGGAATCAAGATAGGATAAGGAAAAATAGATGTGGAAGGCCACATGGTTTTAGTGGGAACTAGTTAAGAAAGAAATTATATGGGGATACAATTTACAATCTTTCATTTAGCCTTCATTTTAGTAAGAGTATAATCCTATATACAATCGCATGCTAAAATAGGGAGAGAGAGAGAGAGAGAGAGAGAGAGAGAGAGAGAGAGAGAGAGAGAGAGAGAGAGAGAGAGAGGTGAAACACTTAAAATTAAGGATATGAATGTGTAAAACCACATACAAAAGCTCACAAAACAAAACAAAAATAGATAAAGGAAAAGACAAACAAAGACACACACAAAAGGTTTAGTACTAAAAATAAAGGCTCCAAATGAAATAGTTAAAGAGACCTCAATGAAAACATTGTCTCAACCACTACTATCATGCTTGGAATTTTATTTCAAGAGCATAAATCACAATAAAATTAAGATAGAAGCATATGACCCCAATTAATATCTCAATAGCTATTTATATATATTAATAATAGTTTATAAATATCTTGTTCATAAGTTATCCATATCAAATTAATAACAATCAACCATTTTTATACTATATACCAATTAGAGTCAATTTAAGATTTCATATAAAATATTTCCATGTGAAATTTGACCTTAGATCTTCAAAATGAATACTCAATACTTTAACCAATTATAATTCAATCCCTTAACCCAATTACAAATCTATAAAAAATGGGTAATATGCTTCGAATCTAGTTTCCACAAAGAATTGAAGCTTGAATTTATTCTTTCCCAGAAATCCTCCTATTTTATTTAAGTGCACTGAAGGTGATGTGTAAGTATGCAAGTCTGCATCTTCAAAAAGCTATACAAGAGCACACTAGTAGCTTGAGAGGTGTTGTTTGGAGTAGCACAAAGTAGGGGAAAGGAAATTAATAAAGCAAATGGATCTTATCCATCACTAGGTGAGACAACAGGACATGATTGGTTCATTTAAAGGTGTCTTTTATATTATATACTAGGAAAAAATTAAGTTTAAAAAATAAGTCAACTTTGACTATTTCATAATTCTAATATAGAAATCAAATCTTAATATGTGATATTTAAGCATCTCCATAAAAAACATTCCATTAGTGTCAACTCCCTTTCGAATTGATTTCTAAAATACATTAGCCCATGTATGGTTATATAATTTTTTCTTATAGATAAGATAATACCTTGTAAATTCATATGACAAATATGATTTTCATGGGTTTTACATCTCAACCAATGAATAAGTCTTAGAAGCCTAGAACAACTTGAATGATGAAACATATATATATATATATATATATATATATGACATGATCAAGTGAATCAAACAAGTCAAAGATTACTAGCATTACAATTTGATTCCAAAATCATCATGGTAGCTATATCAATCAAATTGATAAGAAATTTTTAACTATAATTATTTATTTTCTTTTGAAGATCACAATCATATTGATAAGGAATTATTATAATATGAGATTTTCATGAATGTAACTCCTCTTCAAAGATTCTATTATAAACCAATATGTCTGACATAAAAATTTCTTTTTGAGTTTGTTTAAAGAGATTTTGTCTTGTTACTTCATATGGAATTTATTTTTGATCAAATACTGTTGTGAGAGGGTGTGTTTCAAGACAAAAAATTTCTTGTGATTTGCATTCTTGGGCATTTATGATGTAGAGTTAGACAACATAGCTTCTTCCTAATTCAAAGTTAAAATATGGATTAAAGTGTTAATGAACTATCAACTCAAACTTCTAGTCTTTCATGTTCAAGATTCCTAATTAACTTCTTGGTTCCTACTTCCCTCCAAGGCATTATGAGTCTCAATATTCTGACCCAAGATTTAAGGTATCCTTTACTAGTTTAAAAGAAGGATTTTACACTTTTTTCAATCACCCAACCTTCCATCTAAAGGTTGTCTACGTACATATCAGATTTGTGGCCTTTAGCCTACTTGTAGACTAAGTCTCTCCTAGTGACTTCTCTCCAAACAAGGATGAGATTGTAGTTTCAAGGCTTCTTATGATGGACATTTCTGCTAGAACTGCCTACATTGGGTGCATAAGAATGATCAATTAGCTTGGTGACCTCCTACAAACCAAGAATGAACTACTCCATCCAAAAAATCTGACCCACAATCTTCCCTTGTTTATTACTTTCTCAAACAACACATTCTAAGGCTAAATATGTAGTCATATTTAGTCTAGGGCATCAAGTTTGAAGTGGCTAATGAGATTTTCCTATCTCAAGCCTTTGAAGTCTCAAAATTCATCCTACCTACTTGAATTTCATTGAAGGAAATCTATTTCCAATGGTGAAATTGCAAGTTATGGCCATTTCTTGGCTTCAAACCCTTGAAATGATGGTTTCAGACTTGCAGTCAGAAAATTTTCTATAACTACTTTGAAACTCAATAAAATTAAGCCAAATAAATTAAAAATTAAAGGTAGCATATACATCCAACTTCACATGTGCATCATCTATCCAAACTAATTTGTACAGAGCAGTACAAAACAAAATTTCTCCAGAAAATAGGTTTTCCCCTTCATAAAATATTGATTCTTCCATACAGCTTGATGATTAGTTATGAAATGGATGTACTGATTCTTAAATACCTTCATCCAATTAGTTCAAACCAAAATTTGATGGTTATGAACATTGGGAGGCCAAAAAGAAATTTTTGACAACTTTCCCAAAATTGCATTTTTGTGTATTTGCAATTTGTTGTCAAATATGACAACTTTTTGTATTTTTAATCCTAATGGACACCAAATGATCCCAAACCTTTAGGAATGGTAGGAAATTCATGTATAATGTGAAACAAACATGTTTCACATCATTGAACACCAAAATACACAAAAAACAAGAATTAGGTGTGATGGCTTGATTTTTCACCCAATAATTTTTTTTGTGAAATCTTGTGAAAATAAAGAAGAAATTATGTTTTAATTTCTTAGGGCTTCTAAAAATTTGTTTCCCCTCATGGAAAAAACCCTAGGGAAATAGTCACATCTTATGTTTTGTTGAACTCTGTTCAAAATTTACGTGCAAGTATAATTAGGGATATATGAAAAATCTTGCTTATATGTTGATATCCTTAGGTCTTTTGATCATATGCCATATTATATTTCATGCCTCTAAAATTCTTTTAAGCTATGATGTTGTGAAAGTGTTTCAATCATAACATTGCTCCTTTGTGATTACTAACTATGTTGAAGGATGTAAAGATGTGAAACAATCATCAACATGGTCAACATGACTTCACAACTATTAAAGTTAGATGCCAAGTTTGGGTTGTGAAGAGGTGATGAGCTGTTGATCACAAGGTTGCAACTTGCATCAAGCTTATGATATTTGAAGTTGTGAAAGAGTGAGTAAAAATCATGTAGTCAAAATTTGAACCATCTCTCCATTGCAAGTAGTTAGATAATCTCTAATTTCTAAGTTGTGAAAGCTAGCAGTAGCAGTTAAGTTCAAAGTTATCTCTCCATCACAAGTGGTTACGAGTAACCTAGAGTTAAAGTAGTGAAGCAACAAAAGAATGTAATCATGACTTAATAGGGTTAATTGTTGAGTTAGAAAATTAAGTTGTGAGCTTGCGATAGCATGAAACAATTGACTTCAAATGGTTATCACAATGTCATGGGTTAGAAAGCATTGACGATATTTCAAATTGCAAAACAACAATCCATAGCTAAAACAATAATAGTCCAGCAAACCAAGATAAATTCTCTTTCTTCTACTCTGGATAAATTTGGAAAAAGAGCAGAACAATAGTCCAAGGTGAAACCAAATGTTGGTCATCCAGAAAAATCTGGAAGAAGAACCACTAAGAAAACTAGAGAGTTAGAAAGTATGCAGAATATTGTTGATGGTAGGCAGGCTACTATTCTAGATTTTACCCTTAAAAAATAGATATGAAAATCATTACTTGGTATATTAGGGGGTTGAACAATATTCATAATCTGGATATTGTTAGGATTTTGTTAGATAACAAAAGTCTGAGTTTCTCCTACTTCAAGATAAGTGCTGGAGAAAGAACATTTCTAAGGAGTTTGTGACTAGAAGAACAAATCTAATCAGAAATCCTTGGTGATTTTTCTGGTCTGGGAGGCTTCTCAGGTCGCCTCACTTTCTAGTCTATTTTTCTAGATTCCAGTGTCCTCACTGGTTTCTCTTTCTAATCACTTCTATTGGTTTCAGGTCCTTGCTTGACCTGGTTTAATTGTATTGCTGGTTTCATGTTCACTTAAAACTTGGTAGAGCTTCATGGTATATCTTTCTTTTTGATGTAAGGGGTTTCAGGGCCCCTTCAAAACCTATTTTTACCTTAATCTAAAACAAAAGTCAACATATCACAACATCACACGATTAAGCCATGAACAAGGATTGTGAGTCACAAAATGGTTAAAAGCATTTGATAATTAAAGAAATAACATATTACACCATTATAAGTGTCTACATTGCAAAGTAGTGAAATGCTCATAATCGTGACTTCACATGGTTAGATACTGAGTTAGAAAGCTAAGTTGCATAGGTGTGGAAAGTAATCAGGATAGTTAAAGTCTAAGCAATCACATCATCACATGGAGTTAAGGTTAACCTCTAGTTAACATGTCAAAGTAGCAAAAAGATTATATCACATCTTCATGGGTTTAAATTGGTGGTTAAAGTTTGATGAAAGACTGCAAAATAAAGAAAAGGTTAAAGTTAAAAGGGCTAGTGCAACATCACATGTTTTTAGTGGCATTTAAGTTTTTTGGTCGTGAAGCTACAAAACAAGATGATGGTAATTTAAAATAGTTAATTTCAAGATTTCATGGTTAAAAAAAATTGTCTAGGGTTGCAAAGAAGTGATAAGGTGATTATCTAAGTCATCGTTGTTTTACAATGGTTAAAAGTTGAAGTGGTGATCAGAAGCGATAAAGCATAAAATGAAGTAATCATAGTCTTGCAAGCCCATGTAGTCAATGAATAAATGAGGTTTCAAAGTGATGATTAAAGGGAACCACAACATCATAGGCTTGACATAGTAGTTAGAAATTTAAGTGACAAAGTTGTGAAACAACTTAAGATGGCCCTCTTCACATGGTCTCAGCCAAGGATAAAGAAAGGAAAAAAAAAAGCAATGAAGAAAAGACAAATAGGTTATCACATAATCACAACTCTTAGTTTTAAAGGTATAAAACAATTTTAAATTATTGTATCTAAGATGGAATGATAAATATGAATTGGAAGCATGGATAACAAAAAAGTGAAGATGTTGCCACCTTTTCAAAGATTTCAAGCATGTAGGTTTTTAAAGCCATTAATGCCACACTCCCTTTTGTAGAGATGGATAAATTCTAGGAATAACAAAGATTTTCACTACTAGTTGCACAAGTGTTTGAGCTTTTAGAGTAGAATTAGAAATGCAGAGTGAAGTTGAGCAGATTTCAACATCCAAGAATCAAAACTATTGAGATTATTTTCAAAAATGACATAGAAAGAAGGAGAACTGATATCACAAGCTATAATTGAAGAATCCACTTCAAAGGTAAAATCCCTAGCCCATTCATGGATGAATGGATTTAGATTTTACCTAGTTTGTCTAATGCATAGTCTACAAATGACCATGCTTTCTAGGATCCCTATGCATTCTATAGAGATGTAGAGGTACCTGATAGAAATTGAAGTGAACTATTCTAGTGTTTTTACAAGAATAGGACTGAAAAGGTCCCAATATGTAACCCTTGTACTAGGAAGCTAGGAAAGTTAATTATGTTGTAGGTCTTTGTGGATGTCGACCTAGTGAAGGCATTGGTGTAATGTTACAACCTAGTCAACAAGTCATTTCATAGTCAAGATATGAGTATCTTCTTGGCATTGGATAAGGAGACATTCATTGAAGCATTTGACTTAGGAGGGCCTATGTTATTTCTAATTGACATAGAAAACCTTAATTAAAATTTCAAAAGCCATAAGATTTTCTATATGGGCAGGGTTATGACTAGGTACACCCCTTTGGAAAGAAAAGAGAAGGGGGAAATACCAAAGAAAAAGGAAGTGGATAAATCCATGCCCCTTGAGTTCTTTCAGAGGTATATGAAGAACACTAATTTTTTTTTGAACAAAATCCTAGGTTTAGATGGAACCATGTATGCTATTGGTGCACATACATCATGGCATTAAACATTTAGGATCCCAACACAAATGTGAGATATGATTTTTTTGAGTACATCATCACCAAAATTCATGATGAAATCATTGCTGCATAGGAGGGAAGATTGGATAATTTCAAGTTCTATCACTACTCCTTACTCATCCATCTGATCCTATTTAGAAATGTGGATCTCTTTGATCAAAGTCTTTTCGAGTGTATAAAGAAATGGGGAGAAAGATTACTTGTGCAAAGATGGAAAAGGGTATGGAAAATATTCTACCCACACTCTAATGTTATTTCTTTTTATAATGACTTTGTACACCCCGTGTAAAAAATGGTAGGAGATTTTAATGAAAGAATACCACATTATGTGAAGAAGATAGTTAAGCCCAGTTTATTCTATGATGGGGGAAAATAGATAGGACATAATTGGGGTAGTATTTTTATTTTTGAAGACAATACTATTATTAGGGTTTTTGGATGCTCTCGACCCCTCCATCTTCTTCTAGATTTTGTGCTAGAGAGGTTAGGAATTGTAGACATATTCTGGCAATTAATTTCATTGAATAAAGAATACCTAGGTTGAAATGTCTAGAAGGGCACTTTCCTATTTAGGTGTACTAAAGGAGATTTTGAGATAGGGAAGAATGCATTTGAGGAAATTGATGCTTTCCTTAGAGATTACAAATTGCTAATGACCCTTTCAATGTAGTCAAGAATGCCTTAAAGAACATGAGGGGATATACCTTACCTCCAACATAATTTCTATGGGAGGATGTCATTGCTAACAGAATGAATGAGGATACCTATAGAGAAAGAATGATCAAATTTAGGGATGTGGTAAGTTTTGAGCAAGAGATGAAGAAAGCTAATCCATCTTTTAAGGGGTTTATCCTGAGATGGAGTACTAGGCCAGAATGGATAAATGCATTGAGAATTTTGATGAAATCTCATCTCAATTGCTAGAAGAGATAAAAAAGAGAGTCGATCTTGAGTCCTCTACTCAAGACATTGTGGTAGAGGTTAGTGATGATGAAGAAGACCAAGCAAAAAGTTTTGATTGGGCCCAATAGAGGAACACAAAATAGAAAATGGTGGAGAATCCACAAAAGGCTACACAAAAAGCCTTGCAAATCCTTTCGAGAGGTAATTAGAATTTTGATACTATAAGAAGAAATTTTCTAATCACCCAAGCCATTGAGGATAAGAAAAGGGCCCAAAAGCTAGAGCTTTAAGTTTAAATGCTTGACGATAGGATTATTAAGGCCAATGAATTCACGAGTGATGAAAATTTCATTAAAATAGAGGAATTCAAGAGCTTTTTGTTCAAATTGAAAAAAAATGAATTATCCCTATAGATGAAATTGGGTGACTTGGACAAAGTAGTTGCTGAGATGGTTCAAAAATTATAAGAGTATGACCCTGCTAGTGAAACCCTCACTATGGAAGAGGCCAAAGAACTAGTAAAGAGGAGTGGGATGGTGGTTTTCCTAGGATGACATATTAGTTTCTCATTTTTATTAGATCAAATGAGAAGAAAAGAAAGGACAATATCTATTGAGGATGAAAACCAAATGGGAGAGTTGAGAGGCTCTGGGTATAATATTAATGCCTAAACTATGGCAATATGGAGTTTAGTTCTAGAAAACTAGAGGCTTCCTCTCATGGAAATTAAAGATTCCACTAAGGGGAATGTTATATTTTGAAATGTACAATCTAATTCTAGTAGCCAAATTCTTGGATTGCAAAATTCAATAGCAATGTTGGGAAAAAACATGATTGATGTGTTGGAGGAACAACTAGAAGGAGCCTATGAGTGGTAAATTAAAAGTAGGAGGCATTAGGAAGAGGAAATAAAAAATACCTATGTCTTAGAATGGAGAAACCTTCAATTAGAAAATGAAATAGTGGTTTTAAAGAGCACTACTAGATCTATTGCTCAAGTTCAAGATTGGGGTATACAAATAGATGTTAGGATTAACCACAGATAGAAATAATGAAATATCCCAAACTAGATATTTACTTGATTTCTCTTTCAAAAATATATTTAGAACTAAAAATATGTAGATGAATTAAAAAATATAATAAAAACCAACAAAAATCCAACATAAATTAAACTATTCTTTCTCAAATGATAATTAGGATTCAAGCATATGAACATGTGTTATGAACCAGTAATATGAAAAATAGATAAATCTTATAACTCCTTAAATATGTTATTGCATTATAAAATAATAATACAATAACTAACACTAAAAATCCAACCTTAAATATAGTTTAATAGTTAGATATGAATACTAAGATAAGAACCTGAAAGCACATATGAAACACCTAAATTGATGTCTCCACAGAAAATAAGTTTGCATCTACTATCTACTAGTACAAGGAGCTATGTCCTTACACTAGCTAAAAGATAAAGCTTTCTAAATAATCTCCCAAGAGAGAAACTAAAATTTGAATAATAAATCAAGCATTCCTAGGAATGAGCCTCATTCCCCTTTTAATACACAAACTAAGACTCTTTGACTCCCCTCTGGCTTTTTTCTTTTTCCCTTGTGACTCTTAAACTTCCCTCTAGATTATCATCTTATTCCTCCTTGACCTTAAGCCCCTCTCCCCTCCCTATTAATATTAAATTGCTCCATTTTATTCAAGCTCTCATAGATAAATTTTAATATTATAAGGGTATATCTAAAAATCCTCTAATGTCTCAAAAAAGGACATTACAAATCTCCCCTCCTTAAAATTACTTGTCCTCAAGAAATCAACACCAAAATCCCATACAAGTTTGTAGGTAGTCTTATAGCCCAATATGAAAACAAATCTAGTTAAACTACAAAGCAAGGTGTCAAACTACAATCCATTTATCACCTTGATCCCTAGATCCCATGTTAATTAAAGTAATTTCATTGCACTTGAGGGCTATACAACTATGAATGTCATTATATCCAATCACAAACTGAGTAGAACTATGATCCAACTCTTAACAAGTCATAGATACATATGACCAACACCTAGATCCAAAACACTAATGCCATAACTAGATGATATGATGAGATAAAAATGTATCTAGAAGTTATGTATACCTTAGTAGGTGGTGACAAGCTGTCCTAAAAAGATGATATAGGAAACAAGCTTCCCAAAAGCTATCATCAACACCAAGGGTGCATAAAATATAAATACTACCATCATCTCTCTGAAGAGTCCCAAAATACATAGGGGTCATGAGAAAGAATAAAGTTGAAAAATAATTTCCTATGATCAACAGATAACTCTCCTCAATCCTCAACCTAGGCCTATTCAACTACTGAAATAAGAAATCCATCCAACCTATATATAAGTTATAATTCAAAATCATGTAAAGGCTAAATGAAAGAGGGGAAATAGTAGTTGTAATCACCTAAAAATGGTCATCTAGACTATTAGCCCCCTTCTTAGCATTTTGGCTAATTTAATTTAATCACTTACCTAGACCAAATTGCTAATAATCAATTTATTTGATTATAACCTATAGTTTGACCATGCTATCCTAAGTTCGTTATTTGATTAAAAGAACATGTCCCCTTTTAATTAAATAAAAGACCCCATTCTTCTAACCTACTTAAAGTGCACACATAAAGTCTTTTTTCTATTTTGCAATTAAAAGAAAAGGCTTTGTGACTTTTTTCTTATATGACAAGTCAACTTATATTCTATTGGTTGACTTGTATGTGCACATGGATCACTCCTCTTTTCAAATTCCACCATTGATCATCCACCACCATTCTTCTAACCTACTTAAAGTGCACACATAAAGTCTTTTTTCTATTTTTCAATTAAAAGAAAAGGCTTTGTGACTTTTTTCTTATATGACAAGTCAACTTATATTCTATTGGTTGACTTGTGTGTGCACATGGATCACTCCTTTCAAATTCCACCATTGATCATCCACCATCTTCATCTTGATCTCTACCTTCCATACGACTTTAAAAAGGAGAGAGCTTTCCCCCTCAATCCATCCTCATTTTGAATATTGTTATGCTGCAGGTTTTCTAACAGGTTTCTTTGGAGCTTTGTGGAGAACTTCTATTTCTTGTCTACATTCTCTCATACCATGACATTTTAGCTTAGATTCATATTGCATGTTAGTTTAACTTCTATTTTGAAATAATCTCTCACATAGCTTAATATTTGGATTGTAACACTCTCATACATGTTTTAGCATAGCTCCACTTTCCATCTCATTCTAGCTTAATTTTCATTTGCATTGCATTCTTGAGGAACTCCTTGGGACATTTGCATTCTTGCATCTTGTCTTTGGAACCTCCCATTGCATAATCTACTAGCAAGAAGAGTATCTCTAAGGCTCATCTGAGAGCCTTCTTATTCTTGAAATACTCTTTTTCACTTCATGGATAGGGAGCTCTAAGCTGGCATCCAAGCATTCCAAACTCATGGAATCGTTGGGATAGAAGGGTTTAGAGTGAGACACTTTCGAGTGTACATTTTTGGTGCCCACCGTGGGGCATGAATAAAGTTTCTAGCTCCATTTGCTTTCATTTCTTATGTTTTTTTTTTTTATAGCAGCATATTGGATCTAATCAAGTGCTTTTGTAGAATTATCACTTTGGTTTTAAGGCCAACCCATAAGTAGATTGGTTTGAAGGCTAAAAATCTAGTTGGTTTAAAGATTTGATCATATATTTTAAACCGATTGGAGTTTGGTTCTAAATTTTTTTTTTCAAGTTGGGTATGCATTTAGAATGTCTCAATTCAATTTTAAAAGAATTTTGACATGATTTGCGAGAGTTATGATTTTTTCTTTGTTTTTCAGAAAAAACCATTTTTGATCGCAAATTAGAGCATTTTTCAGAAAAACTTACATTTTCAAAAAGGTTTTTTAATTCTAAAAGGGGTATTATCTTTGTTTTTTGACTTTTGAGGAAATATTAAGGATCAAAAACCCAATTTAATAAATCTAGCCTATTTTGACAAAATCGGTCTCTAGGGTGCAAATGAAGAGATTTTTTTTAATTTCTTGCATTTTTAGAAATCTCTCTAATTTTTGGTAGGTTTCTCTTCTTTTCATTTCTATTTTTGGATTCAAAATAATAGGGAAACAGTCTAATCTTGTTGACTAGGTCAAAAGCAAAGAGTAAAAATGAGAGCATTTGTGATTAGTTTACCCTTTCTTTGCATACACTTGATTGGAAGATAACTTGGATATTTGAGGCAACTAACCACTTTTTATTTTAGTTTTTAATGTTATTTTACAATAACTTGCGGTGCTAACAAGTTGTGATTGCAGGTTGCCATCCTTGTGAAACATTGCATAAAAAGAACGCATGTCAAAGCTCCAAATGCACAAGGGCTAGTAACGATTGTTTGCAGGGCTGCCCAACGCATAAAAACCCAATTTTTCTTGTTATTTACTTTTACATGTGTGGCATATACTATTTTTTTATTTTTAGGCACATTAAGACTTACAATTGGGATCTTTTGGTGATAGGAGAGTATGCTCTTCACCTTTGTGGTGAATCAGAAATCTTAACTTACCATTTGATTTCAAGAGTAAAAGGAAACTGAATCTTTTTGACGTGTTTGAGAAAAAATTATTGGAATAGGAGAGTATGCTCTTCACCCTTGTGGTGAATCAAAAATCTTGACTTCCAAAAGTTGATCCACTCTTTGTGTAGTTTAGAATCCTTTAGAGGGCCTGCTCTTGGATAACCTAAGAGGAACGACCCAAGTGGGGACAAGCAGATTACTTGGCTCTTCCAACCCACTATAAACTCAAGGCTATCAAGGACACAAAACTTTGGTAGACATAGTGATTGTCTTCGCCTAGTGTGATCACTTATGGGATTTTGACCATAGGGAGATCACTAGGCAAGAATGCTTAAGGTACTCTTGTGGTCGCGAGATCGGTTACTCATCCCAAGGTGATGCATCCCATAATTGGGAGAAAGAGGAACAATATGAATGAAAGCCCTATCTAAACACTCTAAGTAACTACCCTTTTTAGCCACTCAACTTTTTGGTGCAAGGATCGATCCTAGTGGACTACCCAGATCACCCCAAGATTTTACACTCACCATATGTGTTCCCTTGGTTGTGCTTATGGAACTTCCATGAAAAATCCAATATCTCTTGTGGGAAACCACTTGGTGTGAGGCAAAGGAGCATCAAGTGTGGGCTAAGTTGTTGAGTAATGAACCACGACATTTAGGTAGATATTGCTTGATGTGTTCTCAAATGTGCTAGACCTATGAAAATCTTTTGAACATACACATGACGATAGTTCTAAGGATTTATTTTAAGATCTCACATATGCTTGTATCATGCAAGGTTTCTTTTTCCCTTGCTTGATTGTTTGAAGACTACTCCATGTGTTACTATCTTGCTTGGAAAGAAATTATTTTTGAACATCAAACTTGCTATGCTATCAACTATTGTCAAACTTTGTCTGAGTCTCATCATTTGACTTTTCTTTTATATGTCTCTAGTTCTTGAACATGCTTAAAGTGAGCCTTTGGTCTTGGTTCTCTTCGTCTTTCTATCTTCATGGTCTATGTCCACTTGCTAGTTATCTTTTTTCTGAAATGGTTGCCTTGATTTCTTGACTACACTCTTGAGTTGGAGAGTTGTTCACTTGTCACCCTACTTGCTCTATCTATTTGGCTATTTGGGCATCTTGCCTAGCTATTGACTTAAGTCATTCATGTTGTATGTTTCTTGGACATATTGTTTAACAAGTCACTTTAATCTCTCTCTACTATCTTGGTAAGTAAGCACTCTACCTCCTATAGTTTCAACATCAAGTTATCTTCTAGGATCTTTTATGCTTGGCTTTGCATCTACCACTATGGAATTCAAAGCTTGTGCTACCAAACCTCAACCAAATCTAGATGATCATGATATCCTCCATGTCACTAAAGAGTTTCAAGATCTATATGTGCAATACAAAGAACTAGAAGAGACAAATGATCTTTCTTACCTTCATTTCTCTAAGCGCATGACAAAAATGAAGTCTAAACTTGAGAAAAGGTTAGAGAAGAAGATTGCATCTTACATGAATCTTCCTTAAGGTCTTTACATGCATGTAAGTCACCTTCTTTGAGGTCATCCTCTTCTTCTAGGTCTACATGCTCTACTTCAAGACATCAAATGTCTTCATCTTCTAGATCTAAAGACCTCTTTAGAGAACAAGCAAGTGATAGGTCCTTTGAGCCTATGCTAAAATTTTATGATGGACCTATCTTTCACCAAGCTAATGATGAAGACATGGATCCATTCTATTCACTTGAGAAACAACCAAAGGACTCTAGACATACTTTTGAGAGAAATTTTACTCCCTTGGGGAATTCTTATGATGACATTTTGAGAACACTTCTTGGCACCAAGCTCATCATGTTGCCTAAGTATAGCTCCTATGGAAATCCATTCTTGGATACCTATTGTGCCTATCATCGATCTAATGACCATGCTACTTCAGATTGCATTGAGCTAAAGCATAAAATCCAAGATCTTATTGATAATGGCATTATTGATACCTCTAATGATTCATGCGATGAGGATACTTTTCTTGTGCAAGATTATATTAATGAACCTATGTCTAGTAGAAGCTCTATTATATCTTCCACTTCTTCCAACACTCATGCATCTCCCAAAACTTCAAAGCTTTCCAACATGCCTCTATCAAAAAAGGAACTTAATGCTTTCCACATTGACTATGTGTATCCTCAAGGGCTACCTCTAAAAGAAACTCAAGCTAACCTTCACTTGGCTACAAACATTTTCCATGCTACTAATCCTAAATATCCTCAACATTCATGCACTACTATGCCTAATCCAAGCACTACTCCATTCACTCTTCATTCTCCCTTGTCCTTAGAAGTGGCTTCATGTCAAGAGGACTCTCAAAAAGAAAAAGCTATAAATGTCAAGAAAGATCAAGATCAAGCACCCTTTCATCTCTTTTAAGATTTTTCCACTCCATATCCTATATCTTGTCCACCTCCTAAGTATGATAAAGATACCACTTCCATTATCTCCCTTGAGCTTACTGGAAATTATGAGAAAAGTTCTCTTCATATGCTATCCAAAGCTACTTGTCAAGATCAAAGCATCCCCTCATGTTCTACTTCTCCACATCCACTTCAAAATTATGCTCAAGCTTTAAGTGCTTCTATTAAAAATGTTGTTCCTATCAAAGGTACTTATGATTCTATTGATGGCTTTGACCATGTTGCTCATTCTAAAGATGTTGATATCCCTTCCCACTATCCCTTTGCATATTCTAAATCTATCCTTGGTCCTTATCCATCTAAGCTAAAGCATTCAAACCTTCCATCCATTTTGGGGCCTTATGTTCCTCCATCTCCTACATTCACTCCTAGCTCATTCCCTAACTCTCCCATCATACCTCAAGATCAAGAAAGACACTCATCCTTGATGACTTTTTACCCATCTATACATCTAAACCAGTCATATCATCCTTATTCATCCACAAATCCCAATTCCTTTGGAAGTGAGAATAAACATAAGAATCCATTGAAAAATGAAGATCACTATGTCCCATCTAATCGACATGTGAATGCTAAGAAGGAAAATGCACAAAAGAGACTACAAAGGTCCACTATTAAGAGAGCTAAATTAAAGAAAATGTGGGTTCCTAAATCCATCATTGAAGAAATGCACTCTCAAGCACCCAAAGAACGAGAAAAATCTAAAGCTATGTGGATTCCCAAGTCTCTTTTAAAAGACTTGAATATTGAAAATACTTCAAAGTTGACATTCAAGCTTCCAAAGGCTTCTATTCCATCTTCTTCCAAAAATCTTCCTAAAAATATTCCAAAGCCTTCTACTCCACTTTTTTCCAAATCTTTTCTACCACCTCATACATCTAAATCTCAAGCTATTTCATCCATGATTCCTCCATTGTTCCAATACCCTTCAAGGTGTGTGTCAATGTTGATCTTGTCCAATATTTTAGCTACCCACATGAAATCCTCTAAAGCTTACACGTCCTTTCTATACATGAACTCTTATCCTCCATATATTCTTCCTACTACCATTTCCTTTTCATCACCCTATCAACATCTTTGAGCATACCTTTCTATGGTCTTGGCTTATCATGGCTTATCTTTCCTATAGGAGCACTATCTAAATTCAAAAAGCTTGAGCTCTTTCTAAAAATTCAAAAAATTCAAAAAAAAAAAAAAAAAAAATGAAAATGTGCCTTGGTGAAAACTAATTCTTGTGGCACCTTGGTAGCAAAATTAAAGAGAAATAAATTTATCATATGGTGAAAACTACTTCTTGTGGCACCTTAGATAAGTACCATGATGAAAACCTGGCAAATAGGCATCATGTGTAATTCTTCTATCATCCATCTATCCCCTCTTCTCTCTTTGATCTTGACAATGTTGAGCTATCTTTGCATATTGGCTATCCTATCCACCAAATTTTTTATTGTGCTGTTCCATTCACTCATAGCCTCTATCTTGAGCTTTATTCTTATTGCTCTATCCCATTGCTATACTATCTAGTTGACCCCTTGGTCTTGATCATAATAAATGAAACATGGTTCTCATAGGTCTCTTGACATGGCTACTCTTTTGGACTACACACTTCATGCTATCTCACTTGTTGGCTTCATTGCTTATCCTACATGCTATCTTTCTCATTACTTCCATTGCTTTTCAAAAACATGCTTCATATGACTATTTTACCTCTTTCCCTAGCTTGGGTACTCTTGAGGATCACTTTCACTTGCTTCATACTCCTTTTTCATCCATCTTTGCTTATCCATTGGCTTTTTTCTCTATCGTTTCCTATACCTTGCTAAACATTGGGAGAAAATGATGTGATCTTGCTTGAGAACTAGTAATCTCTAAAAACCTTCTAAAAAATCCAAAAAATCATATATGATGCTGAAAAAATCTTAAAAATTTGAAGATGCCCTGAAAAAAAAAATGATCATCTTAGTGAAAACCTAGCAATAGGCACTTTGATGTATCATCAAAAAAATTCAAAAATTCAAAAATACAAAAAAGAAAAGAAAAAAAAAAAGAGGTCCTGAAAAAAATCTGTCAAGTGGTGAAAACCTAGAAACAGGCGCTACTTGAAACCCTCCCACCTATGTGTATTAGTCTCAATCATCCATTTCACTACACATTTCCTAGCTTGGAATTGTTTCTTGTCCTCATCTCGGGGGCATAGCTACTTAGCATATTGAGGTATTCTTGTGCATTAGGGTTTCTTTGAAAACTCACAAAATAGTATTTCTCAACACTACCCACACCCACTTTGACATCAAGTTTTTTTCAACATTTTACAGATAGTTTACCTACGGTCTCCAATGTTGCGATATTTCTCACTATCATAATCAAGTCTTGAAGAAATGGCCAAGTGACTTGCACACATGCACTTTAACACTTAAATGATTGAGCTATGCTAATCTTTATCTACTTTGTGTGTTGTCTATGATGATTTCTTTTCCATGTGTTCCCTCCCTAATAGTCTTTCGAGGATGTCATTGACTAGAAGACTGGGGGCATGGGACATATTTTCTTGATTTCTTCTTGTGGGTATACTTTTGTTTGTCTATAGTGTTGTAAGCATTTATGCTGGTCCTATTCAACATGTTGACTTACAAATGTATCATCCTTGACTGTTTTGCAAGATTGCACTCAGGGTTTATCTTGGCGCTTATGACTTGATATAGGTGTAATCTTGCTAAATTAAACTTAGGGAATCTAATCGTGTAGTTATCTTGACTTACATGTCTTTGATGCTTAGATTGGATTTCTACATACCTATCTGATATCGATCATATTCATATCCTCATAGTTATACTAGTGATGGTTGTATGATCTCATGATGTCCCTAATAAATGCTCAATGATAGTTTAAATGTTATGCGCTTCTTGCTGGTAAACCACTTTTCATATTAGCTTGCATTTTAGGTTCATTTTCTAGCTTAGTCTTGCATTCTTGCATATGGGGAGAGCTCTCTCTTCATCTTTTGATAGACATATCGGCTAACTCCTTTCTTATATTTCTTTACTTTCTTCTTGTTCATGTCTTTTCACCTTCTTAATCTTTCACTTAATCTCTTTTCTATCTTATCATCACATTATATAAAGTTTTGACCTCTTAAATAATTTCAACATCCTAGATTCATTTTCGGGATCAAAATCCAAATTTGAGTTCATCTTGATGGTCAAAATTGTCTTTTTAAAATCCTACTTTCTTTTGAGCAGTTAGCTGACCTTTTGAGGTCTAATCTCCGAACCATCACTGGGGCATCTTCATTTCTTCATGTCTTCATCATTTCCATACTTCATATCTACTTCAATTCACTGTTTCATGTCTAAAATAACCTTTCTACTCATTTTGACCTAATTTTTATGCTATATCCTTCAAGGTCAACTCTAGTCAAATTGGGGCATTTTATCAGTTTCTTATAGTCATTCTTGGGTTCTAATCATCTATCTATCATCTTGAACATTTCTATATTCTAATTTTCTCATATCTAGCCTGTTTCTATGTCCCCTTACCTTATTTTTATTTCGATCCCAAGGGGGCAAAAATACTCTATCACTTCTTAGGAGCATTTGTTTGATCTTCTCACTTGCTCTCACTCTATCCACTTTTCTAGGTGTTAACATTCTTCTTGAATTCTAACATTGTTCTCTTCCTAGTGTTCAGTACTACCACTATCAGGCTGTACATTTAGGACTTGCTATCTTTTTCTACATTTCATTCTTCAAAATCAGATATCTATATCTATCACCACCTACTTGGCTTTCTATTTTCTTTGACATAATGTGTTCCCAGATCGATCACACATTAGTCAAAGAGGGGCAAATGTAATCACCTAAAAATGGTCATCTAGACTATTAGCCCCCTTCTTAGCATTTTGGCTAATTTAATTTAATCACTTACCTAGACCAAATTGCTAATAATCAATTTATTTGATTATAACCTATAGTTTGACTATACTATCCTAAGTTCATTATTTGATTAAAAGAACATGTCCCCTTTTAATTAAATAAAAGACCCCGTTCTTCTAACCCACTTAAATTGCACACATAAAGTCTTTTTCCTATTTTGAATATTGTTATGCTGCAGGTTTTCTAACAGGTTTCTTTGGAGCTTTGTGGAGAACTTCTATTTCTTGTCTAAATTCTCTCATACCATGAAATTTTAGCTTAGATTCATATTGCATGTTAGTTTAACTTCTATTTTGCAATAATCTCTCACATAGCTTAATATTTGGATTGTAACACTCTCATACATGTTTTAGCATAGCTCCACTTTGCATCTCATTCTATCTTAATTTTCATTTGCATTGCATTCTTGAGGAACTCCTTAGGACATTTGCATTCTTGCATCTTGTCTTTAGAACCTCCCATTGCATGGTTTACTAGAAAGAAGAGTATCTCTAAGGCTCATTTGAGAGCCTTCTTATTCTTGAAATACTCTTTCGCACTCTGTGGGTAGGGAGCTCTAAGCTGACATCCAAGCATTCAAAACTCATGGAATCATTGGGATAGAAGGGTTTAGAGTGGGACACTTTCGAGTGTACAGTAGTCACTTTGCCACACCAATCCTATGACCAAGGTCCACTGTTAAGAAGTGTAGCTTGATTTGAATCTCTAAAATTGAGGTCATCCTATTCCTAGAAATCAAGAGGAACTCTCTCCTCTACCTCAAAAAGTGGGTTATTTGAAATCCAAACAACATCTACCTCAAACAAAGATTTGTATATAAATTGAAGGTGATCTAAAATTTTGGAACTTGGTTGCTTGGGGCAACTATCCGAATCATATATCTACTGAATGCTATCATGTCCATCAATTACCTCTAGAAAAAATTCCTATTTCTCTTTATCCTCATGTTCCCTAAAATGATTTGTGCTTTGAATATGTTTTTTCTACTTTCTAAAGCAAAAATTGAGTATCAACCAATTCCTTATGAAAATACTTAAGCTCCTTGTTGAGCTACTTAATCTCATTCCTTTTTTTAATTTGTTGATATATGATCCAAAAATCTTAAGAGTATAATCCCTATTGGAAAGAAAACATAAGTAATCTAATTTCATATATTCAAGGGCTGTCTTCACCACCTGCATATCAACAACAGGCCAATTTCCTTTCTCTTCCCTTTGTTCCTTCCTATAGAGATCCTCAACCATGTTGTGAGTGTTGTTATAATGTACCAGAGATGCCAAAACTCTATCTTCATTAACCTTCAAATGGTTCTTTAAGGTATGCATTTCATGATTGTCATTTTGAAGCAGTTCATCATTTTGTAGTGTCATCTTAGTATGTTCATCTAATTTTATATCATGGGCATAAGAAATACCTAGTTCATCACACGTCTCAAGTTTATAGGTTTTCTTTCCTCCATTCTCTTGATTTTGACACAAAGGCCAAAGTGCTATTAGGTTATCATTTGTAGATAAAGACTCATCATACAAAGTCCTTATCATGCTATTACCCTATGTGCAACTATCTTTATCAACTTTATTGTCAAGGCTAACCTCCCATTCACCAACATAGAAAATTCCACCCTACATAACATCATCTATGAAATCATGAGAATGTTGTAAATAAATGGTGTTTGACAGTTCTTATTTTTCAAGATCATCAATTAGAAGATTTTGATGTGTTGGAAATTCTTCATACAATTTTTTTCTCTATTTTTTTCAAGGAGATCTTGAACCAATTCAAAGTACTTTATTTTTTCCAGATCCATCTTATTTCGCTACTCTAGATGAAGCTCCAAGTAACCGCTAAATGGTAACTCATTCTAAACTCAATTAGGAAGTTTTTTATATTCTCTATAAATGTTGAGTATTTATGCTCTTATATCAGAATTTCTATTTCTTTAGGCTATCTTTCGTTAGCATGTTGTGCATGTCCACATTTATCATAAATATTCCTTTCATATTCATTGGTTTTCTTTACTTTTACCTTGGCATGGTTGTCCTTCCTATCCCCTATCTCATGCAAAGAAATTAACTTGTTCCATGCATTTTTCATTTTGATGAAATGGAGGTAAAAATTTCTTTGTGGTGGCAGCTATGAGATCATCAATTGATGATTCACTACATCTAGTTGCTGGTGCTAAAGTTAGTGAAACAACATTATCATCTATACCCCTAGTAACAACTATTGATGTATCAAGGAGGTCCTTATTCATTTGATAGTGAAATAAAGCACTTGAAGGAGACTGAATGGTTAAATTATGGTTGTTGGTCAAATTCACAATATTAGAATAAACAACATTTGGAGACTATGAAGAAGATGACTTGACCATAGATGATAAATTATAGTTCCTACCTTCTAGTTTCCTCCCCATAGTTAAGCCATCTAAAAGATCAATGCATGGATTATTCCCAATTTTTTTATTGCACATAAAAGATTCTTCTGAATGATAGGTAGTGGTGATTGACTAGATCTAGAGGAGATATTCTTTCAGTGTCTAATATGAGTGAATTGCCATAGGATAAAATTCTAATGATAGTTGGCAACCTAAGAATCTCTTTTCCTTTCGTGGGACATTAGGTACTACTACTGTATGTTGCCAAGGCTTTGTGACCCTTGCTATGATTAGTGGAACTCCAACAAAATTCTATGTCTTTAACCCATAGATTGCACCCTTTTTACAAATAGTCTTCACTAGTGAGAGATGAAGGATGCCAAGTAATTGGTTGAGCATATGAATAATGGCCTAGACTATGGTTTATAACCCTAATAAGCTCCTTTCTCTATTGTAGATCACCCTTTGACTACCATGGGAAAGTCATGCACACTGTCCACACCTACAAAATTATATTGTGGCTGCTATCTCACTTCTTATCCAACAATAGCTACTATGCATAAAGTATGGAGGAAAAATGATGCAACTAGTTTCTATTCTACTATATGATCCAATAGATAGCTTACCACCAATTAATGAAATGATGTCTATTTAGGGAAATTTCAAGTTGTGGTGCTGGAAACTATAAAAACACATGAGATGAATCAAGCTTTATTTGATATGTACATTTCAAGAACCCCACTCACAATTTCAACATGTATTTCTCCTTGACACCTATCAACTTAATTTGAATTGATAATCAAATCTGATGAATAATGTTCTTTTTCATGAACCTATATGATTACATTAGTGTCAACAATCAATTTCTTTGTATTGCCACATATTTCCTAGTTCTGAGTAAGTAACCAAGTCCCAATGAAAAACTTGTCTTCTGGAAAACACTATTTCTATTAATCTGATGCAGGGAGGACTTGATAATACTTTTCCAACTATTATTGATGTGGTGTCTATGAAAAATGTTGAAAAGAAAGGCAAATATTCTTGTCTTCTTCCTCAATGCATATTGACGACTTTCATTTTCCTAAGCATGCACTCATCTTTGCCAATATCAGGCAACAACAATATTAGTATTAGCTCCTTGTGTATTGCCAAAAACTTTAAACATTTGAGATTGGCCACAAGTGCACAAAAAAAGAAGAAGAATAAGCATCATTTCAATTTTTTGGGAATTTTAAATCTTTTATCTTTGCGACTGTAGGTTTATTTAAAGTAGAATGATCAATTGATGGGGTTATATGCTTATTCTTTCTTATTGTTTCAAGGTAGATATACTCCTTTTCCTTCTCAATATAGATGCTTTATTCAATATTTCCCTATTTGATACCAAATTACATCTATCTACAATCAATCGTAGTATAGCACAACTAATCTTAAGGCCCTCTCTAAGGTCTCTCAAGATAGATTTGACTTCTTCGAAAGTTTTCTCATCACAAGATTTACATCATCAATATTCACACATCACAAGATTTACATCATCAATATTCACACAAATCTACATCCAAAAATTGTTTTTCTTCAACTCTATTTCTGCAGTTTTTGACTCAAGCTTTTAAAGCAATTTTTATTGTTTAATCAAATGAGATGCATGTAGATAAGAAGTTGGTGTAATAAAATGAACAAATTTTTGTAGATTTGTAGTAGTTGATTGCATGACTCATTCATTGCCTTGTTTTCTTAAATACTCCTAGTGTTCTGCTTGTAACGAAAACTTCTCATTAGGATGCATTTCTCCTCATATTAATACATGTTCAACATAAGGAAATGCATCTCTATCTTTCAAGAAGAAATTAAGGGCTTGCATAACATCCTTTGTCCTTGAAGACTTGCTCCATATTCTTTCACAAATCTAACCTTGTCAAGAAATCTCTTTGGATCATGAAAAGCTCGTTTCTTAGCCCATGTATGAAATAATGCTACCACAGTAGACCTCACCTTAGAATTATAGCCTTTTAGGAATCCATTCCCATTCTAATTTTTATAGCTGTGTTTGAAGCTACAACTCTTTGAGCTTTAAGTTCTTGTTTGTCAGACTTTCCATCATCATTAGACTTCCCAACCAGTTGGCATGACTCTGAAAGTGTCCTTGAATTTTTTAATTCTTCTTGTAACCACCCTTATTTTCTTCATATGACCGCTATTAGAGTTATACCCAAAAACCTTTGCATACTATGAAAATATGCATCAACTAAATTTGAATTAAACTTCCCAAGTTGGTAAGAAGACCAGCTCTAATATCATTGAAATATCCCAAACTGGATATTTAATCGATTTCTATTTTAATAATATATTCATAACTAAACATATGTAGATGTATTACAAAATACAATAAAAAATAGTATAACTCTACTAGAAATTAAACCATTCTTTCTCAAATGGTAATTTGGATTTAAGCATATGAACATGTGTTATGAACTGGTAATAAGAAAAACAAAAAACTATTATAACTCCTTAAAATATGTTATTGCATTATACAACAAAAATACAATAACCAACCCTAAAAATTTAATCTTAAATATAGTTTAATATTTAGATTGGAATACTCATATAAGAACCTATAAGTGCATATGAAACACCTAAATTGATGTCTCCATGGACAATAGGTTTGCATCCACTATCTGTTAGTACAAGGGGCTATGTCCTCACATTGGATAAAAGCTAAAGATTTATGAATACTCTCCTAAGAGAGAAACTAAAATTTGAATAATAAATCAAGCATTCCTAGGAATGAACCTCATTCCCCTTTTAATACACAAATTAAGACTCTTTGACTCCACTCTAGCTTTCATCTTATTCCCTTGTGACTCTTCAACTTCCCTCTAGCTTATCGTCTTATTCCTCCTTGATCTTAAGCCCCCCTATAATATTAAATTACTCCATTTTATTCTAGCTCTCATAGATAAATTTTACTATTATAAGGGCATATTTGAAAATCCTCTAATATCCCAAAAAGGAACATCACAAATAAAAATTACATGCAAATATTAATAATATCAAGAAATAATAAATCACATAGAAGAGAACACAAGATATCGAGATTTAACATGGTACACCCAATCCCTAGGCTATGTCTACCAAGCAACAAGTCTGATATTATTACAATTGAGTGATTACAACCTGATTACAATTCACAATCCCTTATAGCTCAATACTATTGAAAGAAGCAATTATTGCATCACACGTAATGAAAACCAGTAACCCTAAGCATTTTTATACAAGTGTTTTTTCTTCTTAGGGTTATAATTAATTAAAACATGTCAACCCAAAATTCTTTATAAAATAGGGCCCAAAAATTTGAATTATGAAGTATGTACAATACTTCCCTAATCAGTCACCACAAACTAACAATCTCCCACTTGGGGACTAATCAGGCTCCACACTAAACAACAATCTCCCATTTGGAGACCGATCCTTTAGCAATATCACTACCACATGGGGCTCTCACTAGATCAAACCACATTAGACTCTGTTGTTTTTTTATTTTGTTTAGTCTAGAAGACCAACCAAAGTTGAAGAGGAGTTCAACTTCTCCCTTGTCACTACCTTGGTAAACATATCTGCTAGATTGTTTGTGCCATATATATCTCTTCATCCAAATCAGCATGAAGAAATACTATTTTAACATCAAGCTTCTCCAAATGAAAATCTTTAGTAGCCACAATACTAAAAAAAATGTGAATAGAAGTCATTTTTACAATAGGAGAGAATGAATGTCTCATCAAAATCAATGCCCTTTTTCTATGCAAATCCTTTTACCACTAACCTAGCTTTAAATATTTTCTTACCTCCATCCTCTTCTTTCAACTTGTAAACCCATTTATTATGTAAAGCCTATTTACTTGCAGGCAACTTGCATAAGTTCCAAGTCTTATTTTCTAGCAAGGAGTCCATTTCATTTGCCATTGTAGACTCCCATTGAATCTTAGTATTCACCTACACAACTTTATCATAAAATTTAGGTTAACCAATATTTGTTAGTAAAATAGAGTACAAAGAAGGAGAAAATCTTTCTAGGGGTCTACTTAGCCTTTTTGACCATCTAACATTCACTGGGGTGTGTGGTATTTTTTTGTGTGGTTGTTATAGATCATGAGAAATTTCTAGAACATCATCTTTTGGAGTATCATCCAACACTACATAATCATCTTTTTTCTTCTCATGTTGCTACAACAAATCTTTTTACAATATTTTCTCATTGAATATGACATTCCTGCTTCTTACAATTTTATGATTTGTAAAATCCAAAAGCCTATAACCAAATTCATCAATGCCATATCCAAAAAATACACATTTCTTTAACTTAGCTTCTAACTTGGTTCTATTTTTAGAATCTATATGAGCAATTGCTTCACAACTGAAAGTTTTGAGAAAATAATAACTCACCTTCTTACCAATCCATGCTTCCTCTAGAATACCACAACCAAAAAGAGTAGAGGGACCTCTATTAATCAGATATACAACACTATTGACAACCTCCACCCACATGTTTAAGGGAAACCGTGCATGCAACCTCACACTCCTTGCACACTCCATTATAGTCATGTTCATGTGTTCAACCACTCCATTTTCTTGTGTAGTCCTTGGAACAATTTTCAATCTATGAATACCATTAGTGGAGAAATAATCTTCAAATTCATGACTGCAATACTCACCACCATTATCATATCTGAGACATTTTAATTTCTTACTAGTCTCATTTTCAACCAAGCATTTCCATTTCTTAAAAGTTTGAAATACATCAACTTTCTATCTAAGGAAATAAAACCATACTTTTCTAGTTGTATCATTAATAAATGTAACATAATAATGAGATCCACCAAGGGAAGATACTTAAGATGGTCCCCATTAATCTGTATGTACAAGCTCTAATCTCTCACTTTTCTTTCCCTTCCCACTCTTCACAAAACTCACTCTCTTTTGTTTTCCATATACACAACTTTCACAAAAATTCATATTAACACATCTCAAACATAGTAAAACTGTATTTGAATAAAGTAATTTCATACCTTTCTCACTCATGTGCCCAAGTCTGTTGTGCCATAGTACTATATCAAAATCTACAAAAACTATTTGTTCTCCTTGCTCAACTATAGCAACGTATCCTAAACACTCATTTCTCTCTCAAACAATCAAAATATAAGGAACATTATGTCGTATTAAAAGATATAAGTTGCTGAATTTCACACCTTTTCTACTATAAGTGAACCTTTTGAAACCTTCCAATTTTTATCATTAAAAGTAAGTACACAATCCTCATCACTGAGTTGCCCTGCTGAAATTAAATTCCTAGTCAGCCTTGGAACATATCTTACCTCATGTAGTAGCCAATGATTCCCATTCTACAATTTAATCTTAACTTTTCCCTTTCCAACAATCTGATAGGGTTCATTATCCCCCAAATAAACAAGCCCAAAATCCCCTTAGACATATTCAATAAAATAACCTCTATGGGGTGTAGCATGAAATTAAGCCCCAGAATCTAAAACCCATGAATCATCAACACTTTCTATAGAAAGAATAAAATACTACAACATTTGGAGTCAAATTGCAATGGCAAATTGTGACAGCGGTGTAATTTGTGGTCATTTTTCATGTTTTTTTTTTACAGTTGTCCCTGATGCCATCACAATACTAATGTTGGCATCATAATTGCGATAACCTTATGAGCATAAAACAAAAAGAAAAGAAACATGACAATCATTTTCCATTTATTTTGATTTGGAGAGAGTTGCACATGAAAGAGGTGGAGAGATATGAACATTGTCATGGTGCCCTTGTGATTAGTGCATTTGGTTGTTCCCCTCATGATCTCTTCATTTTGTTGTTGTGTCCCTACTCTATAATTTCATTATCATGTTGTGCCCTTGCTTTGAAATTTCATTGTCGTGCCATGTCCTTGCTCTGCGATTTTATTTCTATGTCATGCCCTTGTGATTTGCATGCCCTAGTTCTACAATTTTCTTCAAGGGAGAGAAGGGGTACGTATGTAAATATTTTTTTCTTTTCCTTGTAAACATGTATGTCTTTATATTTGCTTCTAAACATGTATCTCTTTATATATTTAGAGATATCTTTTTCAAGGTGCTTATTACATGTATGATCCAACTACATACATATTCCAGAATTCAAATAATAAAACAATAAAACTCACTCAACCTATGCTAAGTGACTTACCTTAAGATCTTGCACAAATATAATGCATACCATGAAAAATGGGCCGAGTTCACAAAAAATTTTCAAAAAACATATCATAGCAGATATTTTTAGAAAGAAACAAACCATAACTAGTTAAATGGGTCTAGTTGCTGATTAGATGGTTGATATATACATATATTTAATAGGATTATGGCATCTACATTGGAATGAGCCTGAAGATTATGCATATGTGTTCGGTTCATTTCTTTCTTGTGATATATCTCTGCATTTTGCTGTTGTACCCTTGCTTTGCAATTTCGTTGCCATGCCCTTGTGATCTCTACATTTCATTATCATGCCCTTGCTCTATGATTTCAGTGTCATTCCCTTGCTCTATGATTTTGTTGCCATGCCGTGCCCTTCCTTTGTAATTTAGTTTCCATGTTGTGCACTTGCTCTGTGATTTTTTGCCATGCCCTAGCTTTGCAATTTTCTTCGAGGATATGTAAATGTTGGTTTCTTTTCCTTCTAAATAGGTATCTCTTTATATTTTATTTTGAACATGTATATCTAGAGATCTTTTTAAAGGTGCTTATTACATATTAGTTACATGTTACATATTGTGCCCCCCACAAAATATTTGAATTTTAAATTCTTGCCCACCCAATGGTCACTTCTCAATTTAATGTTATTTTAAATCATCCCAAGAATATCAAAAAAATAAAATTAAATGATGAAACCTTAGGATATTCCTTATTTCTTAGGTTTATTCTTGCAAGTTCACAGCTTCCTCATCATCAAATCAAAAGATATCTACGGTTGGACACTATCTCGCTATGGGAAGTTGCACGAAGGATACCCATAGCAACATAACACCTTTTCGCCATGTGTCAGGTGGGTCCTCCTTTTCCTTGTTGTTTCTCTAATGCCAAGTTTTGCTAGATCCATGATGGGCACTATGGCGCTATCAAAAAATTTGTATTCCTCTTCATTAGCGACATAGCACCCAGATGAAAAATGATACTATAGTGACATCCGAAGGAAGGTGGGTCCCAGGTATGCCTCGTCAGATATCAATGATGAATTTTTTTAGATAGGTTGGCACATGACTAGTTTCTATTGGTTGGTATACTGATAGGTTAGATCCATCTTGCTCATTGTCAGATCTAAGGAAATTGACGGTGGGTGTTATTTTGCTATGGAAAGCTGCAAGGATATTACCCATAGCGACATAGCACCTCGATGATGCATGGCAGGGTGGGGCTGAGTGTTATGAAACTACAAGGATAGTACTAGATTGGGTCGAGTTAGACGCCAAGTGTGATGAGTTGGTTCATGGGCCTAGAAGTTTTAAGGGCAAAGTGCAGTAATATGGCAAGTCTTCACGATCGTCAGATCTAAGGAAATCGATGGTAGGTGCTATCTTGCTATGAAAAGCTACGAGGATATTACCCATAGCAAGATAGCACCATTGCACCACATGGATTAGTTGGGCCAAGTCTCGCCAAGGTGAAGATGCCAGGTTGTGCCAGGTGGTTGCCAAGTGTGTCATGGGCCCAAAATTTTGAAGAGGTGAGTGCAGTAATACAACGAGTCTTCACAATCGTCAGATCAGTCTGGATCCATAGTGGGTGCTATCTCAATATGGGAAATTGCTTAGAGGATATGCATAGCAACATAGCGCCTCAGTGACATGTGTCCCAGTGGGTCCGATGGAGGTAGTAATGGTTAGATGTGCTGGCAGTTAATGTGACTATCGTAGTTAGAGTTTGAGAAGATGGCGCAGTTAGTAATGAAAGGGGTGGTCAACTCGGGAAGACCTTGTGAGGTGGCAGAAAGGAAAGAGGTTATTGGTCCATGTAGCCCATTTTGGATGCAAAGTTTAGTTGACTTGCTGACTCTACTGATTCAAGTGCTCAAGAATGAGGAAAGTCAAGATTTTTTATGCGATTTAATCTTTGTAATCAATCCCAACCAACCCAGAATGAATGCGAGACAAGGGAGAGCACTCCACCACCCAGTCGATCCATCTACCTAATCAGGACAATCAATGGCACTGTTTCCATCCTCTCAAGGAATTATTTGACATAGAAGATCAAATATCATTACATCTAGATCTGTATCTAGATTGGATTTTCCCCATGATTATTCTTGGCAAAGCCTTGATGGTGGTGGTTGTAGGATAGTTTTGGAGGGAAATTCTTAGTTATGCCTAAACTATAAAGGCAATTTTTGTGAATTTTGTAAGTCATCGACCTTTCTTTATTTTCTTTGTTATTGTTCTGTAGATTCTTAGAGTAAATTCCCTTGTGCCTCTGAACTACATGATTTTTTTCCTTATCTCTTTCAACCATTGGTATGAAAGTGCAAGAACTCTTTGCCTCTTATTGGTGTTTTGTAGAGATCTATGATCTGCATGACTGTATCTCCTTGGCCTATGAATGATAATATAAGTTAATATCTCTTTCCTTGTATCATTCATCTTGGTCTTCTAATTTGCATGTGATTATTAGGTTAAAACAAGTCTGAATGTGTTTATCCTTAGTTTCATTCCTATTCAATAGTACATATATGGGAAAAGTTTGGGCCGAACACTCTATTTTGGTGCATCACCTCTTTAGATTAGATTAGGTAGATTTTATTTCATGCTCTCCTTCTCCCTTTTCCTCTCCAAGAGTAGTTAGGTGTGCCCTGATAGTAAGAGGAATCCGGGCTTCTCCGAAGACTGAACCTCACAGTTCAAGTCCCACAGCTTGGAGGTTGTTTCCATGTTTCACTAGGTTTCCTCATGTATAGGCTTTGGACAAGGGTGAAAACCTAAGTGAAAATAGTTTTTGGCACACTTAGTGGGACTACTTTTTCAAAAAAATTCAAGCCTACTACTATCAAAAAGGAAGATTTCAAGATCAATATCGAGGAGATAGTACTAGCTTCGATGTTTAAGCCTTCAAGAGGCTCATTCTTCAAAGTACTTGGTGACTCTGAGCTTCAAATACATATCTGGTTCTAGACCAAAGTTGTAGTGATTTATGTCCAGAGCTAAGACAAGGGCATATTCTAGAGGTAAGTTTCAGTATCAAGAGCTTTCATTTTCAAACCCTAGAAGAAGGAATACTAGAATATCTTTATCACCAGTTAGGATTGTAATAGTAACAAATACACCTACAAGATCTATCTCTACTCCTCCTACTGTTAGATCTTAGCCTAGACTACCATCAATACATATCAATAGATCGCTTGTCTATATGGCGTTGCCTAGAGCTCATACTTTTTGCACCTTTAATGGTGGGAACCCTCTCTTATTAGCCCAAAGACATGACATACCAGTAGCTGCCCTCAAAAGTATACCAGAGTTTACTAGTGAAAATTCTATCTCTCCCTCAGAACACATTCAAGAGATCACAAATGTCTACAATATCCATGGTATTATAGAGGATGATGTTGCAGTTAGGCTCCTAGCCTCATCCTTGAAAGGAAAAGCACTACAATGGTATAGAGGTTTAGCTCATGGTTCTATAACAGATTGGGATGGATTAGGAGTAGGATTGTGCAAGCATTTTGAGGATAAAAGTGACTATTTGTCACTTTTAGAGCTGCTAACTACTATAAAAAGAGCCCCCCATGAATGTATGACTGATTTTAATTATAAATTTCAAAAGACATGGGATAGAATACCTACTTCAGTGAAGCCTACCCCTGGTAATGCCTTCTTGCATTACCTTAGAGCTTTTAATAGTGATATTGCCACTACAATCCAAACTATGGGAGGAGATACCTTGCCTAATGCTTATGACATAGAATTAAAATCAGAGAACATCCTAATACAAGGAGGTAAACTAGCTCCAAGGCCTCCAATGCCTTTTTTCCCTGATGTTCCAAATCATCAACCGATAATGGCTCCTCTTCCCACAACTTCTGCATCACAATCCCTTGTCCCAATCCTGCAAGCTTCCACATCTTCAAATGGGATAGATGAAATCAAACAGATGATGCAATCTCTAATGTAGAACATGGAAAAAAGAGAGAAGAACCTTGATAAAAGATTGCAAGATTATGGGAAGAAGCTGGAGGATAACTCCTCTATGATGCAGAAAGTAAGCAACAAGGTCGTGACTTTAGAAAGATAGCAAGCTTAAGGTAGTAAGCCTCATCAATTGCAATATAAAACTCCAAGTAGTGGTAGGCTTCCAAACGCTAATCATTGGAACAATTCTTTTGATCAGAGTAGGCAAGGTGGCCATGCTTCAACCTCAAATGTAAACCAAAGTAGGGCCATAGTCCCTCAAAAAAATATGCCTCAAGATCAAGACTTTTGTCCCTCCTATAACTACTTCTATGCCTATTGTATGTATCAGAAGGCTAAATATTTTATGGCTTTGACAGTCCAAGAGCCTGTAGCAAAATAATCATACAAGGAGGACCAATTTAAAGATGCCTCGGATATGCAAAGACAGGGCGATTACTCTTTTATGAATCATCAGATGGAGGAGCATTGTAATGTAAACCAGGATTCTATTGCTCATAACACTAGAAGAAAAAGAAGAGCTATGGAAGATGTTGTCCCTTCTCCTCCCAAGAAGGCCTCAAATTCAAATGCAATATCTCATGAGCAAGAAGCAAATAATCAATCAAGTACCTTTCAGTAGCAAAGGCAAAATCATGGCAGAAAGGATACAAGTGATCCTCAGGTTATTCCATCTCAACCTCATACAATTGCAGTTCCCAAAGCTTCTACAAAAACACCTACTATGCCATTCAGTGTGGTAGAGAAAATGAAGAAGACAAATGTGAATATCTCCATGTGGGGTGTTGTTGCTGCTATACCCATGCAAAAGAGGTTGCTGCAGCAAGAATGGGAAAGAATTGAACCAAAGGATTAGACACTCAGTATGGAAAGTGCCAAAAGCCTAGCACAACCATCAAGAGAGGTAGAAACAAGTAAAAAGGTTAGACATCCTCCATTCTATGTTTCTCTAATTATAGGGGGCAAACTAGTCCATAATTGCATGATTGATTTAGGGGCTAGCAGTTTACTGATGCCTAGGTGTGTTTCTAATACTTTGGAGATGAAATACAAGCCCATTGTTAGGGATGTATTACAGTTGGATGGCAGTACTATCAATATTATAGGGATCCTTGGGAATGTAGAGATGGCCTTACATGCATGCCCTGGTTGTACTGTAACCCAAGATATCTCTGTTACTGAAGTCAAGCCATATTTTGTCATCTATCTGTCAAGTGACTTTACTACCCAAATAGGTGGTTTCATATCTTCTGATTGGTCATATATGTCTTTTAAAATGAGATATGGAGCCAATGCTTCAATTAGAGCAGAGCCTTAAGCCCTCCATCATACTGAACCATACACCCCTAATCTCATCAACATGAATTGCCCTATTCTCGAGATGGATGAGAATGACATAGTGAATGAGTCCATCACTCCCTTAGCAAAGATACCTAATTTTTTCTTGGATGAGTGGGCTAATGCATATCAATTTGATCTTATGCCAGAAACCCTTGAGATAGGTCTCAATACATATTGTATATTGGAGAAAGATGCTCTAGTTCCCAATCTTGTGGAGACTAAAGAAGATATGAGTGGGATATGGAGTATGTACTTTGATGGATCAAGGAATAAAAATGGATCAGGGGTTGGTGTGATGTTGATTTATCTTGCACAAGTAAGTTACTACTTCTCCTTTAGGCTCCAATTCAGTTGTACTAATAATGTAGCCGAGTATGAATCCTTGATTCAAGGTCTGCTACTTGCTCAAAAAAGAGGAATCCAAGCCTTATGGGTGTATGGAGACAGTTAGTTGGTGGTTAATCAAGTGAGAAATCAGAATACAACCAAGAATGGTTTGCTCAAGTCTTATAAAAATAGGGTATGGGATTTTCTTGAAGGTTTCAATACATTTATATTCAAAGCATCCCTAGAAAGGAAAACAGATATGTTGATAGACTTGCAGGAATAGGTGCATCTTATGATGTACCAAGGAATCTTTAGTAGGAGAAGAAGCAACAAATCAGAGTGGTAGTAAGGCCTACCATCCCTAATAACAACATCCATTGGCAAGTGTTTGAGTTTGATGAGAAAATTGTGACCATCTTGCAGAATGAGGCAGAATTCTCAGAGAGAAATCAGTCAAGACTGCAAGATCAGTATGGTGATCAGATCATTCATCTTAGTTCTAAAAAATTGCCTAAGGGTCTCATTACCTTAGAGAGTGTTTTTAATCCTGATGACCAAACAAGGGGCATGGCCATGAACCTAGCTGCTGATGAAAGTGACTACACTCCAATCATGGTTGCTGATGGAAAATCCTTGAACATGGGTAAGGTATGTTTTGAAATTGAGCAGGAGAGTTTTATTCATCTATGTCAAGAATGTAATGGTATATTTTCTTGGACACATGATGATTTAAAGGGGTTTGAACCAAGGTTATTTTAGCATACCATAGATTTAATTAATGATGTAAAACCAGTAAGACAAAAATAGAGGCTAGTGAATCCAAAGATTGAACCCCTAATGAGAAAAGAGCTATCCAAGTTGATTGAGGCCAATATAATTTTCCCCATCAAACACTCATCATGGGTGGCAAACCTTGTCCCTGTTAGGAAGAAGAACAGAGAAATTAGATTGTTTGTGGACTTTAGGGACCTTAACCAAGCTTCCCTTAAAGATCACCATCCTCTCCCTTCTATGGAGTAGATTTTGTCCAAGGTCAATGGTTCAAAGAGATTTTCATTTCTTGATAGATTTTCTGGCTACAATCAAGTGCTGGTTAAAGAGTCTGATAGGTACAAGACTGCATATACCACTAAATGGGGTACCTATGCTTATTGTAAGATGCCATTTGGGCTAACCAATGCAGGTGCTACATTTCAAAAGGCAATGGAGATGGCCTTCAAAAGATTGATTGACAAGTTTTTCTTAGTTTGCCTTGATGATATCACTATTTATTCAAAGGATGTAGAAGATCATTTTGATCATCTAAGACATGTATTCCTAAGATGCAGAGAGTTTGGGGTTTCCCTTAACCCAAGAAAGTGTGTCTTTCCTACTAACCAAGGAAAATTATTAGGACATATTGTATTTGAGGATGGCTTAACCATTGATCCAGAGAGGACAAAAGTAATACTTGCTCTTCCTCTTCCTAAACACAAGAAAGGGCTGCAAAGTTTCTTAGGTAGGATAAATTTTGTGAGAAGATTTATCCCTAATCTTTCCATAGCCTCAACCCCTACTCTCATGAATCCAAATTTTGAGAAAGATTTCATCCTTTATACCCTAGGTGGTAAGTTAAGCATTTCTGCTGTCTTGACTCAAATAAATGATAAAAGTGACGAGCAGCCCATAGCTTTCTTTAGTGAAGGGCTTAAAGAGTATGAAGATAAATATAGCTATGTAGAAAAGTAAGCCCTTGCAGTAATCAAGGCTTTAAAGAAATTTAGACACCTCCTGTCTCATAATAAAATTCATTTGTTAGTACCCCATGCCAGTGTGAAGAATTTCCTTTTGAGCAAAGATATTAGTGAGAAAAGAGCTAGCTGGATTCCTAAAGTGATGGAATATGATATTGACATTTAGATTACCAAGCTTGTAAGAGGGAGAGGGTTGTGTAAATAGATGTTATCATCTCAAGAACCTAATGAGGAAGTTGCTATGATACTGATAGAGCAAAAAGAGGTAAGAAATAGCGACCCAAGGAGTTGGATGGATGATATGATGAATTTCTTATTAGGCAATGGATACCCTCAAGGATTAGATAGAACTGAAAGGAGACAGTATAGATTATAGTCAATTCCTTATGTCATAGTTGACGGTGTCCTCTTTAGAAAAGATTTTAATGGAGCCCTATTAAGATGCCTTGATACAGACCAAGTTGAAAGAATGATCAAAGAACTTCATGATGGCCTTGATGGTGGTCACTTCTCAACTAGAACAATTGCAATGAAGATCATGAGGGCTGGTTATTACTGGCCATCTCTATTTCATGATTGTCATAAGTATGTGAGAAAGTGTGAAAAATGTGCCTTCTTCTCTGGCAAACAAAGACTTGCAGCTCTTCCCCTTCATCGCATCCAGGTGGACTAGCCTTTTGCTCAATGGGGATTAGATTTCATAGGCCCTATCAATCCTTCTTCCAGCTCTGGTCACAAGTGGATTTCAGTTGCTACAGATTACTTCACTAGATGGACAGAGGTAGTTTCATTGAAGGATGCCACTAAATCTTCAGTTATGGAGTTTCTTGATGGAATTGTGACCAGGTTTGGTGCTCCTTCAAACATATTTAGATAATGCAAAGTCTTTTGTTGGAGCTTAGATTTTTGCATGGGTAGTGGATCATAATATCTATTTGAGAACATCCTCAAATTACTATCCTCAGGGTAATGGTTTGGCTGAGTCCTCCAACAAGAACCTGATCAGGATCATGAAAAGGACAATAGAAGATAACCACAGGTGTTGGCATAAAAAACTAAAGACTGCACTATGGGTTGACAAAATAACACCTAAAAGGTCAATAGGGAATTCATGATTTGTGTTAGTTTATGGTAGAGAAGCAAGACTTCCAATTTCATTGGAGTTCCCATCCGTAGAGATAGCGCATTAGCTGGAGTTGATTGAAGATGATGCCATGATAGTAAGAATGGCAGAGTTGATGGAGCTAAAAGAGAAGAGAAGTAAAGCCATGTAGACCCTAGAGACACATCATCAGTAGGTAAAAAAGAGTTTTGATAGGAAGGCTTGGGCCAGAATCTTCAGGGAGGGAGATTTGGTTCTAAAATGGGATGCAGATAGGGAAAAACTAGGAAGACACTCAAAGTTTGATGCATTGTGGAGTGGCCCCTATCTAATTATCAGTTGCAAATAGGCCAATGCTTTTAAATTAAGCAAGCCTAGTGGAAAATTTTTGCCCATCCCAGTCAATGGGATTTATCTCAAGCCATTTTTCTAAGGGTTTGATATTCCATGTACATAGTTAGCTTAGTTTTGTTTCCAGTTTGTTCCCTACTTTTCTAGGAAGTGCACAAGTATAGGATTGTCTCTGTGAGATAGCAAGTTTTGAAATTTTGAAGGTTGCAGAAGGAGGTTTTGGTCTCTGGTTCCAGTTGCAAAGATAGGAGTTTTAGGGTTTTCCTCTTAGAGGTAGGGTTAGGGTTTCACAGTGCATAGGATCCTCATCTTTTTGAATCATAACACAATGGATGCATGAGGTCATTGGTCTATGCATAGCAAGCTAGCATCCCTTGTGAGTCCCCAAAAATGTTACATATTATGCACCTCGCCAAATATTTGAATTTTAAATTCTTGCCCACCCACGGTCACTTCTCGGCTTAATGTTATTTTAAATCATCCTAGGAATATCAAAAAAATAAAATTAAATGATGAAACCTTAGGATGTTCCTTATTTCTTAGGTTTATTCCTGTAGGCTCATAGCTTCCTCATCATCAGATCAAAAGATATCTATGACTGGCACTATCTCACTATGGGAAGTTGCATGGAGGATACCCATAGCGACATAGAACCTTTTTGCCACGTGTTAGGTGGGTCCTCCTTTTCCTTGTTGTTTCTCCAACGCTGAGTTTTGCTGGATCCATGGTGGGTGCTATGGCGCTATTGGAAAATTTGTATTCCTTGCTATTAGTAACATAGCGCCCAGATAGAAAATGATACTGCAGCAACATCAGAAGGAAGGTGAGTCCTAGGTATGCCCCGTTGGATATTAGTGATGAAATTTTTTAGACAGGTTGGCATGTGACCAGTTTCTATTGGTTGGTATATCGATAGGTCAGATCCATCTTGCTCATTGTTAGATCTAAGGAAATCGATGGTGGGCGCTATCTCGCTATGGAAAGCTATGAGGATATTACCCATAGCGACATAGCACCTCAACAATGTGTAGTAGGGTGGGGTTGAGTGTTATGAAACCACAGGGATGGTACTAGATTAGGCTGAGTTGGATGCCAAGTGTGCTGAGTTGGTTCATGGGCCTAGAAGTTTTAAGGGCAAAGTGCAGTAATACGGCAAGTCTTCATGATCATCAGATCTAAGGAAATTAATGGTAGGTTCTATCTCACTATGGAAAGCTACGAGAATATTACCCATAGCAACATAGTACCAATGTGTCACGTAGATCAGTGGGGCTAGGTCTTGCCAAGATGAAGATGCCAAGTTGTGCTAGGTGGTTGCCAAGTGTTTTGTGGGCCTAAAATTTTGAAGAGGCAAGTGCATTAATACAACAAGTCTTCATGATTGTCAGATTAGTCTGGATCCATGGTGGGCACTATCTCGTTATGGGAAACTGCTCAAAGGATACACACAGTGACATAGCACCTTAGTGACACGTCTCCCAGTGGGTTCGATGGAGGTAGTAATGGTTAGATGTGCTGGTGGTTAATGTGATTGTTATAGTTGGAGTTTGAGAAGATGGTACAGTTAGTAATGAAAGAGGTGGTCAACTTGAGAAGACCTTGCAAGTTGGCAGAAAGGAAAGAGGTTATTGGTCCACGTAGCCCATTTTGTATGCAAAGTTTAGTTGACTTGCTGAACCTACTGATTCAAGTGCTCAAGAATGAAGAAAGTAAAGTTTTTTATGTAATTTAATCTCTGTAATCAATCCCAACCAACCTAGAATGAATGTGAGACAAGGAAGAGCACTCCACCACCCCCAGTCGATCCATCTACCTTATCAGGACAATCAATGGCACCATTTCCATCCTCTCAAGGAATTATTTGACATAGAAGATCATATATCATTGCATCTGGATCCGTATCCAAATCAAATTTTCCCCATGATTGATCTTGGTAGAGCCTTGATGGCAGTGGTTGTAGGATATTTTTGGAGGCAAATTCTCAGTTATGCCTGAACTATAAAGGCAATTTTTGTGAATTTTGTAAGTCGTTGACCTTTCTCTATTTTATTTGTTATTGCTCTGTAGATTCTCAGCGTAAATTTCCTTGTGCCTCTGAACTACATGATTTTCTACCTTATCTCTTTCAGCCATTGGTATGAAAGTGCAAGAACTCGTTGCCTCTTACTAGTGTTTTCTAGAGATCTATGATCTTCATGACTGTATCTCCTTGGCCTATGAATGATAATATAAGTGAATCTCTCTTTCCTTGTGTCATTCATCTTGGTCTTCTGATCTACATGTGATTATTAGGTTAAAGCAAGTCTGAATGTGTATATCCTTAGTTTTATTCTGGTTCAATAGTGCATATATGGGAAAAGTTTGGTCCAAACACTCTATTTTGATGCATCACCTCTTTAGATTAGATTAGGTAGCTTTTCTTCCATGCTCTCCTTCTCCCTTTTCCTCTCCAAGAGTAGTTGGGTGTGCCCTGATAGTAAGAGGAAGCTGGCCTTCTCCAGAGACTCAACCTCATAGTTCAAGTCCCACAGCTTGGAGGTTGTTTCCATGTTTCACTAGGTTGTCCTCATGCATAGGCTTTGGACAAGGGTGCAAACCTAAGTGACAACACTACATAATAGAAAAAATGATCCAACTACATACATATTCTAGAATCTAAAAAATAAAAAAATCACTGAACCTGTGCTAAGTGACTTACCTCAAGATCCTCCACAAAAATTATGTAGACTAGGAAAAATAGGCAGAGTTCACAAGAAATTTTACAAAAACATATCATAGTAGATATTTTTAGAAATAAACTAGCCATAATCACGAGGCTCATTCCCTTGTAGAAGCATTTGCCACATTGACATTACCTCTAAACATTGCAAAGGATGTTGAAGTGGTTCCCAACCTTGAAACACTCTTATAAGTATTAGATACTTGGGATCATTGCAGGGAGACTATGTCAAAACTTGAAAAACTCTTATAAGCATTTTATATTTTGATTGTAAATTTTGAAAGACAATTGGTAGTGATTCCAATGTCATAGTAGCTACCACAACACTTTCTTGGATTCTATCCAATGGCTCCCATAATATCATCTATGTTGTCTAGCTTGTATTTCTACCGTGCAATCTCTTTCTAAGGCCACTCCTTCTCCTTTTCTCTTGTGCCTTAAATTTTGATTATCAAACTTCTAAATATCTACCTCTACCTTATCTAAAATAAACTTCACAGTGTGTTGCAACTTTGGCATAGGTGTTTGATCATCAAGAACTTTCATTTCAACATTTAAGTTTTCAAGATTGGTCAACACCCTCACTTTCAAACCTCTCCTGCCAAGCACATTTTGTACTATTTTAACACCATGTTCTTTCTTCTAAGCTAATAGTTCTTCAAATGCATTTTCTTCTAAAACATTAATTTTTTTGAACAATTGTAAAGTCTTTGAAAGTGAATTTTTCTTTTCATGTATGTATGTATTTCTATATGTATATATGTATATATATGTATGTATGTACATGACATTAATTATTGCCCATTTGTTTTTATTTATTGCAGAGAGTTGCATATGAAAGAGGGTGGAGAGCTTTGAATGATGGTGGAGACCAGTGGAGATCTAGGATTTTTTTGCCATTCCCTTGTGATCTCCATGCCCTTGCATTGCAATTTTCTTCAAGGGAGAAGAGGTACCTATGTAAATGTTCTTTTCTTTTCTTTCTAAACATGTATCTCTTGTTCATATATAATAGCTTCTGTCAGATTCAAGGATAACTGATTATGATGATTGTGTGCATATGTGAATATATGTATGTAAATTAGTTCACTATGTGAACTACTTTACATGCATACATACACAATTGCATAGCACTTGTGCTAAAATAAATTAATCATTCATGTCTTGGATTCACACAAGAAATTATCCTTGCATTCAATTGAATTTATTCATACCAAACTAAGTATGCAAAAATCTATACTTACCAATTATATTATCTCTTGGTGATTGAGTAAAGAAATCGTGCATAATATCATCTAGGTAATGATCAGATGCATTCACATTAAGTCATAATAGGATCAAGCAGATGATCCATTTATGTTACTTCATACTTTTTTATTGAACATTTGGTTTAATATAATTAATAATACTAGAATTATACAGCTACAACTAGTACTCTTGTTTATTTTATTCAATCATATACATTTAAGACTATTATTTTTCTTAAAATTAGATTGTATATTTTTTTATCACTAAAACACAAATATAGATCTCTGATAGTTATCTTTTTTAGTTTCAATATCTTCATATTTAACATGAAGAGTTTCCACTACTGGATAGTGGAATAGCCACAATGTGGAGCCATATAGCTCATGGCCTTTTCCACCAAATTATATTTTTATTATATTTTTGTCCTTCAAAAATATAATAGATGAATGTTCTTCTGAATTTCTATATATTTAATAATTTTTCACTTTTTTTTTGAGGTAAATTTCTATTATGAGATAGAGACATCTATCATAAGGATAGACATAACAATTTTGATAATCTTTCTTTCAAAGCTGATTCCCTTATCTAATTAATGAAACTGACACCATGATTTTTTACAACTTTCTCGATCAACCATTCACACAAATTAATCATCCCATATCCATAAACAACATCCTTTTCAAAGTCTCTCTCCTCTAAAGACCCAATACATGGAGCCATTATAATCATGAGTAGACTCACTCTCCTTAAACAAATTTAATAGAAACTATTCATACCAAACTAAGTATGTAGAAATCTATACTTACAAATTATATTATCTCTTGGTGATTGAGTAAAGATCAAACACAATTTTCCAAGGTGATAAAATGGCATATTTAGACATATGTATGTATGTATGTGTATATATGTATCTCTAAGTCTCATTGTCATGCCTTTGTGATCTTTGTACATGTATGTTTGTATGTATGTATATACATACATACATACACATATTTGTGTGTATGTATGTATATACATACATACACACATATATATATATATATACATAAAGAGAAGCTTTTCTAATCACCTACTGGGGGAAATATAAATAGACAGATATTTAGATGGAAAAGAAAAGAATGTTTCCATCCTAAAACCACTTTGTTACTTCATTAAAATAAGGAATTGAACAAAGCTAATGGTAAAACAAATAACATATTCTAGAATCCAAATAATAAAACAATAAAATTCACTCAACCCATGCTAACTGACTTAGCTGAAGATCCTCCACAAAGATAATGTAGACCAGTAAAAATGGGCAAGAAGTTTTAGAAAAACATATCATACAAGATATTTTTAAAAAGAAACAAGCCATAACCTAGTTAAATTGGTCTAGTTTATGATTAGTTGCGTTCATTACGAATTCTTGTAGAACTATCATCAAATTAGGTACAATAAAATGAATAATGATCTGTTCCTAGCTAGCAAGATCAAAAACACTCTTCTAAGGTGATAAAATTGCATATGTAGATGTACATATGTACGTATATATGTATTTACACACACACACACACACACACACACACACACACACACACACACACACACACATGCATGTATATATATAGAGAGATCTTGTGGATTGTGGGGATTAATGGAGATCTAGAATTTTTTTACTATGCCCATGTGATCACTGCATTTCATTGTTGTGCCCTTGTGATCTCTGTATCTCATTTCTATGACCTTGTGATCTCTGCATATGTATGTATATACATATATATGCATATGTATATTTATATGTATAAGTATGTGTATATGAATTTATGTATGTATATAAACATAGAGATCATGGCACAACAGAAAAATAATAAAACTTACTCAATAGTTAGCATGTCCACGGGTATTGTCACAAGATTTTAAACATAACTACATAAGGACTGAGTTAGGATGTATATAGGTTAACCTTATATTAACTGTAAACTACAACACAAAGGTTGCACTAGGGTATTACAATATTTTAATTATAGATAACCACCCAATTCACTCAAGTGGGTGGGTGTATGATTACAAATAGTTGTATTAGGTGAGCATAGCTCACTAGTGGTTATAGGAATACAAATACATCAGAACAATTAGAAACTAGAACCATATATTTTTTAGAGTGAGTAGTTCAAGGATCTTGATCCTATGGATATGGGTATGTAGGTAGCTTGGTAGGTTGAGTATGCCTCAACTGTGTAGATGCCTTGGATATAGTTAGGTAGCCTTGGACATAGTTAGGTAGCACTTAACCATGTATGTATGTATTTATGTAATTATTCTCTACTTAATAGTGCCATCCACATGTGGGGGAAGTAGTTGAGCTTGCACCTTTTCCAATACTTCAATTCTATTATTTGTGCTCTCTGAATCATAGGTCTACAACTTTATCACTTGTAACTATAAATTTTAAAATAGTACAAAGCATAATAGTTTCTTATAATTCTATGGTTCTCTTTGTAAGTTTATAAAATTAAAGTTTAAAAATTAATTGCATTTATGTAAATCTTTTTCAAGTTTGATATTTCTCTTTTTCCTGACTTATAGTCCCAGAATAATTTTTCAAAACACATACTAACTAGTTAGAGATTAAGCCAAAAAATTGTAAGAATGATTGTACCAAAAGAGCTAAAAAATATGATTGTGCATGATAATTATCTTCTTATGTTATTTTTGGCACAATTTTTCTTACATTTTATGATTTTTAGTGAGAATGAAATCCAAAACTAATCAGGTAGGTGCTAAGACCAGTGTCTTGTTATAAGACCTATTTCTTTATTTTATAGAAATCCTAGAATATATCTAATTTTGATAAGGGAAAATTTGTTCAGCTTTTCAAAGAGCATTTGTATTAAATGATTGCTTTCTTTTGTAATGGGGTTTGAAATATGTTTACTTGTCTGCACCTCTTAATTATAACTATGTTATCTATGTGCTCAAGAATTACAAGCTTTTGAAATTCCAATTTGACTTCAATTAGATTCAGGAAAATTAGCTAAGACATGGTACTAACAATGTAGGAACATGTTGGAAACTTAGTGGACCATGTTATTATTTGTTTTACGTTCGCCAGTAAATTTAATTGGAATGTCTAGATCTAGTAGATTTAGTATTTTGTGCCTATCTTATTAAAGGTTTAAAAGAATTGCATATAAATAACTTGATTTAAATTTTGCGAGTTTTGAATTCTATTAGCACAGTCTTCCTATGAGGATCCCAAGTATCTATTGCTGCTATTAATTTGGTCTAGTTGCTAATTAGTTGGGTTGATTACAAATTCCTATAGAATTGTCATTAGATTAGGTACAATAAAATGAACAATCAACTATTCCCAGCTAGTAGGATCAAAGATAGTTTTCCATGGTGATAAAATTGCATATATAGATGCATCACTTGAATGCATAGAATGAAGTGCATTCCCCAATTTATAATGAATGGTTGGATATATAGGTTCCATACATTAGCCCAACAATGGAAGCCAAGGATGTAACCATGCATGTATTGGCACACTCTTTGTACAAGAATCCCAAGTATCTAATGTCGTTGTTAATTTGGGCATTACTATATGATCCAAAATGTAATGAAGTACTGAAGCTAATAGTAACTTCTCCCATGTCTCCAAAAAATGTAGCATAGGTTTAGGATCCCATGGCTCCTAGCAATTTGTAGTAGCTCTTCTCACTATTAGAAGAATAACTTCAGTTAAGAGTTGAGTGTAAGGTGTTGAAGAAGCAAGTTTTGATTCTATGTAAATGCCATAATCATGAGGCTCATTCCCTTGTAGAAGCCATAACCTAGTTAAATACACACACATATATATATATACAATCTATAACCCAGTTAAATGGGTTTAATTGTTGATTACTTGGGTTGATTACAAATTCCTATAGAATTTCTATCAGATTGGGTATAATAAAAGGAACAGTCAACATTATTTTTGTGTAGGATCTTGAGCTAAGTCACGTAGCATGGTTTGAGTGAGTTTTATTGTTTAATTATTTGGATTTTGTAATATGTATAGAATTGGATCAATTTTTCTATTGTGCCAAGATATAATAAGCACCTTAAAAAAGATCTCTATATATACATACATACATGTACATGTATGTATATATATGTATATATGTATATGTATATGTATGTATGTATGTACGTATTTATGTATATCTATGTATGTATGTATATGTATGTATGTATGTAAATTTCATATGGAGATCTAGGATTTCATTTTCATGCCCTTGTGATCACTACATTTCATTGTTGTGCCCTTGTGATCTTTGCATCTCATTGTCACACCCTTCTGATCTTTGCATCTTGTTCACTTTATTATACCTAATATGATGATTGTTTTATAGGAATTTTTTGTTGTTCCCTTGTGATCTCTGCATCCCAAGTATCTATTGCTACTGTTAATTTGGGCATCACTATATGATCTAGAATGCTATGAAGTACTGAAGCATGTAGTAATTTCTCCCATGTCTCTAGAAATTGTAGCATAGGTTTAGGGTCCCTTGGCTCTTAGGAATTTGTAGAAGCTATTCTCGTTGCTGGAAGAATAACATTAGTAAAGAGTTGAGTGTAAGGAGTTGAGGAAGCAAGTTTTGCTTAGGGGTAAATGCCATAATCATGAGGCTTATTCCCTTATAGAAGCCATAACCTAGTTAAATATACGTATATATCAACCTAGCTAATAAGAAACTAGACCCATTTAATTGGGTTATGGCTTGTTTCTTTATTAAAATATCTGTTATGATATGTTTTTATAAAATTTTTTGCAAAGTCTACCAATTTTTCCTAGTCTGCATTATATTTGTGGAGGATCTTAAGGTAAGTCAGTTAGTACCTTATAAAAGATCTCTTTGTATATGTATGTATGTATGTATGTATATATATATGTATATATGTGCCCTTGTGATCTTTGTATATGTATGTTTGTATGAATATACATATATACATATGTATATGTATATACATATATACATATGTATATGTATATATATGTGTATATGTATGTATGTATATAAACAAAGAGATCTTTCCACAACAAAAAAATAATAAAACTCACTCAACAAGTAGCATGGCCACATATGCAATGGAAATTCCTATTGGGTAGTAGATTCCTCTTTCTCTCTCTCATTTTTCATGGGTTTATTTCACTTGAACTATTATTTCTTAGGTGACATTTTCTAATATTGGATTCATACTATGCACAAGGTGATGAAGACATTCTTGGATGTACCCATGTGATGATTTCTCATGAGAAATGAAGATGGACTTCCTTTGAGAGTAGCAGGAGGCAGGTGCTTTGTAGATTGATCCTTTCTTAAAGATTTTAGATGTCAATAGGAAATTTAGATGTTAGGGTGGGGGTGGGGGGTGGGGGGTGGTGTCAAATGAGCTTACACCTTCACATGGTTGGCCCTTATTAGTAGAGAATATTTAACTATTTTTGAAACAAAGTGAAGCTCACCAATAACCTATGATTGTATGACAACTAATTGTGTGAATCGCTTGGTTTTAGACAATGTAGAAGGATGCCATAGTTCAAGATGCAATGTCAATTCATATGCATATGACATCACGCAGAGCTAAAAAACACAACTAGTTTACATTTTCATTACATGTCTTTAATTAGGTATTTTAAGTTATAGACCATCATGAACATTGTTTATGATGATGGTTTATAATTTTAAAAACTTAATAGACCTATTAAATAAATGTAATTGTGCTACATTTTTTCAGCTCCACCTATTCTCCATGCATAAAGAATGTAGTTGCACGTGCATTCTCAATTCAAAGTGACACAATCTTATTTTGGAAGTGATAAAAAAATGACATGCACTAGAAGATGGAAAAATGATGTCACTTTTGTAGGTCTAGAACCTTTTTTTTGTACTTTAAACATTAATCATTTCTTAAAGATTTTAGATGTTAAAATGGAATTTAGATGTTGGGGGGTGGGGCCAAATGAGCTTCCACCTTCATGTGGTTGGCCCTAATTAGTAGAGAATATTAAACTATTCTCAAAACCAAGTGAACCTCAATCTTAACCTATGATTGCATCATAGCCATTCAACATTTTTTGCAATTTTTTTTATTACTATAGAGTGAAGTTGCAATTGCGATGATTGGCCATCAATCCCACAACATTCCTACCACATACCATCCCAATTGTGATGGAGGTTTCTATTGGCCCATAACATTTCTATCACATAGATTGAAATTGTGATGGTGTCTTTGAAAAATTTCCATTGCGATTCTTATGGTGAAAATGAACGGTTTTCCAAAATGATATCCCAATTTATGACACCTGTAGTTGTTCCAATTGTGACAAAAAAATTTTGATGCCTGTCGAGTGAGGGCCAATTTTCACTAATGTTGGTTAAGTGATGGGTTATGATTGTAATTTCAATAGCCTACCATCACAATTCAGGCCCAAATTTTGTAGTGAAAGCATCCTCTTTAGATTTTTTACTTACCATATTTTCTTCCATATTCCCTTGTGGTTTATCTCCTTCATTGTTCTTTCAAGTCCAAAAATCTTTTATCTTATGCCCTTGTTTACCATAGTACTAGAAATCTCTTGGTCCTCTAGATATATACCTCTTTCCTTTTGACTTTCCTCTTGATTTCCCATGGTTTCCAAAATTATTTCCTCTCTCAGTCATTCTACCTCTACTTTGTGCATTCAAAGCATTTCTTGATGTTATTCCACCTAAGGTTTTCATACAAGTTTCATCACTCAAAATAACACCAATCACATCATCATAGTTTAGGGTATTAGATTTAGAAACATAATTACTCACAACCATTACCAAGCCATTTTAACTTTTAGGTGAAGAACACAAAATCAAGAGATCCTTAATTTCTTCATCAAAATTAATACCCATAGAAGATAACTTACTAGTAATAGTATTAAATTCATTTAAATGATCCACAAAAGATCCACCTTCTACTATCTTCATATTAAATAAACACTTCATTAGAATACTTTATTTGAAGAGGAGGGCTTTTCATAAATTTTGCTAGGGTTTCCATCAACTCTTCCATCATCTTCTCTTTTCTAATGTTAAATTCCACCAATGGTACTAGACATAATTGAATACTTCCAAGTGGATTTTTGTCTAAAATCTCCCATTCTTCATCTATCATAGTTCCCTATTTCTTTGTTTTTCCTTTCAATGGATTCCATAAGTCCTTTTGATAAAGATAGTCCCCCATTTACATTTTCCATAACTAAAAGTTTTGCCCATTAAACTTCTCCATAATATTTTGAATAATCCTAGATTTATGGCATATTGCAATGATGAGGCAAGTGTGGTGGTAGGATATGATTTGATAGATATGCTATATAAGTTAGAAGCTAAGATATCAAAGATAATTGTAGGGGTTAAGGCTTAATAGATGCAAAGTGGAGAAAACACCTTGAAGAATTAAATGGAGTTAGTGATGCCACCTGGCTTGATGTGAATACAAATATTTCTATCTAGGAAGTTATAGTATATATAAAAGCTCTACCATCTAGGGAAAGTGATTAGATAGTTCAAAGATGTAGTTAAAGGTAGAAGAGATGAAAATGTGAAGAAAATGCAAGGAAAGTGACAAGTAGTTAAAGACAAATAGAAATATTCTGAAGATGCCTATAGAAAGTGCCACCTACCAATTTTGTAACTGCATCCTAATTTTGGTTAAAGTACAGAGAATGTTTGTAAGAGTAATATGTGAAATATCTTTTTATTTTCTTTCCAATAGAGTTTTCACATCTGTCCTCCCATCTGAAGCCTTTTGCAATCCTTCTATAAAAGGATTTCCAAGATATGGAGTGAGGGTCCAAAATCTATATATTTTCTATTGTAATTAGTCCAATTTTTGTGTAAATGATATGTTGTATTCAATTTTACAAATAAAAGAATACTGTAAAAATTGAATGACTAGGATTGCCAAATTTTGATTTATATTCTCAGTCCTATATCAATAATGTATGATTTTAAATGAAGATTAATACAAAAGGGTGAGTTCTAAATATCCATGTCTCTAAATTCTATCTCTATTTTCATATGTTTTCTATTTTGAGATTGAATGAATAAAGTTTTTTCAATTTAATGTACCTGGGTTAGGTTGTATATCTTTTAATTGTTGATTTTAATTCAAAGAATTAAGTAACTACTTCTATGGATTGATATGGTTTCTAGGCATATGGCAGAGATATCACAAGAATGAGATTTAGGGTTAACAACTGATAGTCTTAATTGTAATTCAATTAAATAGGTCAAGATTCTACTAGTTTGACTCTATATAACAAATGGATAAGGCACTAGTCATAAATTTGTGATGCAAATTGATGAATTCATATGGTTACACAATACTCATATTAATATCAATATTTACTTTTTGTAATGAAGAATTAAATTTTTGGTCATAACTTATTTGTAATAGCTTTCCACTAAGTTATAACAAGATACTATATTCAAGGAGTTAATTACAAGTCCAAGAATATTGTTGACCATTTTCTTCTATAGGGAGTAGATTTGAAAAGAAGAGTGTGAGTGAATGAGTTTTGAAGAAGAAAATCCAATAACCAATCATTTCAATCCCTAAGGTGCAACTGCCTTGGCCTTGTAGAGCCTAAAATGTAGAGAGTGTTTGTTATCTATTGAAGTTGGTCTAGGTCTGAGATGAATTTACTTGAATATTGGGTTTAAAACAACTTGGTAGTTTTAAGACAACAACAAGGTGTTTTAGTGATGAAGTTAAAAAACTAGTGAAATAAAAAATATTTAAGAATTTACATCTTTAAAAAGAATTAGGAACAAAGTGACACAAAGGAGAATATTAACAAAGAGAATTGTACAGAGACAAATTTTCATTGATTATAATATGGGTGAATTTGAGTGAGGTGGCCAAATTTTTGTTTGAAAACTATATGTGCAGATATAAACATTAAGTACAACATGTCCAATATTTTTGTAGATATACACATTAATTAGACCAAATTTTTCTTTCAAAACTATATGTATAGATATAAACATTAAGTACAATATGTCTAATATTTTTGTAGATATACACATTAATTACACCAAATTTTTCTTTCAAAACCATATGTGCAGATATAAACATTAAGTACAACATGTCCAATAATTTTGCAAATATATTTTCTTGTGAAGAAAGATCATGCCTAGAAATATGAACCCTAAACAAAATAATGAGATAATTGCTAGATTGTGGTCTCGGTTCCAAAGAAAATTTGATAAATATAATTATCTTTGCAAAAAAGTGTAAGGGCTTAAAGAATCAAATAATTCTAATCACAATAGCCCAAAGTCATTGTAAGCAACATGGTCCTATTGAAGGGGGCCACAATTTTTGTTGATTGGTGAATGTGGATTTCCAACTAGAGGAACATGGAGGTGTGAATATCTAAGCTAAGGATAAAACTCCCATGGAAGAAGATGATAATGTGCTAGAGGACATGATTGAAGAAGATGGTATTGGTGAAACTGATGAAGATGATCATGATGATGGTACTAGTGCATCTGATAATGATGATGATGATGGTCTTGATATAGCTATACCTGAGAAGGCATATGGACCCCTATACCAAATATCCCAAACAAATCTTCTTTTTTCTATAGTTTTGTTAGTGAACTTGAAGGTTATGAATAGTTTATCAAATGTAGCAATGTCACATATACTAAGGTATGCCATGATTGTCATCTTCAATGTTAGCATACCATTACTATTCATTATATTAACAATTCATATTTATTGTTGTAGGTTGATAGGCAAGTTTATGTTACCACCTGAATAGGAAAAAAATGGAAACCTCTTCTCAACCCTAATTTCCAAAAGGAATAATCCAAATTGATTAAGCACAAGCAAGAGTTCAATGTAGAAATGGATCAAGTGATGGAAAATAGGGAGAAAGGAGGTTATATGATCTATCTATTATGGGGGATTATGTGCTTAAATCCTGAAATAGATAAGAGACATATACTAACCTTGAATTTGGAAAATATTGTTTTCTAATGTCTATATGCAATTTTTGAAAAATCTACAACTTGTTCTAGACTAGAAATGTAAAGACAAAGAAAACTTAGAAATATTTTATCTTTTTGAAGGTAGGTCAACCGTAACCCTATTGGTGGGGCAAAATCTTACCCTAGGGCACAATTGTACTGATCCAAAAAGTTGACCTTGACCTATAGTACTACAAAAAAATTTCTATTTGTAGATCTCACAAGTTTGACAAAAAGGGTATCCAAATCTTCTCTCCAACTCACTATTCCACACCAGTATTTGTAAGAAAAATGGTTTTTTTGTTGGCTGAGGGGTTTACCTTAGTCAAACCCTAGTTTTTAATTAACCTTGAAATATAAGTGAAATTATAATATGCATAAACAAAGTAAATGGAACTATTCACCATGCTTATGTGGAAATCCTTGTAGAGGATTCAAATCCTTGAATCCACAAGTACAGATGCCCCAAATGATGTAGGATGTCTCAAATCAATGTCATTAGATCTTCAACACCAATATTGAATGTATCTTTGCGTAGAAGAAGGTTTGGATGAATGTGGATGGAGAAGTCTCCAAAAAGAGTGCTCCATAGAGATTGAATCCTTCAATGACTAACAAGAGACCTCCTTGATGAATTGGATGCTTGAATGCTTGATAGAATTTCACTTCATTTAGGTGGATGCAATTCATAAAGGGTAGCTCCTAGCTCATAGAAAAGAAGATCAATTGTGCATAGATTATAGATTATCACTCATAGAAAGTGGATGAAAAAGTAGATGTTAAATGAGGGAAGAAGGCTTCCTTATACAAAAATCTAGGGCACAAACTCGTAGAGAATACTAACATAGGAGAATTAAATCCCATTTAACCTTAACCCCTAGGAATGGACCTAAATTTAATTTAATTTAAGAATCTACCATTTGAAACCTGAAACAATAGACTTAGAAGTGGAAAAAGAAACTTTTCAAAGCTTGAGATACTGAAACTCCTAGAATTTGAAAATAGGACCTAAGGTTAGGGACAAGGTCAACCCTATCCTAGGTTAGAGTTAAGGTCATCCTTGACCTAGGTCAATGTCAAGGTTGACCTTGACCCAGAAGGTCATCCTTGACCTGGAGGCTAAAGTCCTCTATTTTAAAGAACAATTTATTAGAAATAGGTTGGAAATAGAGGGAGAGAAGTAAAATAGGGGAGACTAATCATATCAATGCAAAGACCCATTTAAGGCACTTGACATGACCCTATACCGCTTACTCAGAGGTCTAAATGCTCTTAACATGGAAGTGCTTCCATTTTAAGATGATATATTAAGTCCCCCACTTTAGCAAGAGTATGGACTCAATGTAGATTCTTGGTAAAGTAGATCATAATGAAAATATAATATTATTAAAATCAAAGGGACAAAGAAATCCTCAATCCCCCAAAGACTTAAGTCTTTATCAACTTTAAAATCAAAATAATAGAGACATCTCTAAAAAAAAGAAAAAAGAAAAAGAGTAATTATCTTTCCCAATGAGAACTTATGTCCCATTGTGAACCACACAAGGAAGCTGTGCAACTGGAAAGATAGAATTGAACCCTCTAGTAAATGTGGCTACTAGTCATGTCACTAGTCAACCCATCAAGGATTAACCCTTAAGAATGTTCTATTATATAAGAGTAAAACCAAAAAGAAAAAGAGATCCAATCTTAAGGACACCTTCGACCATAAGGGATCAACAATATTTGAAACTGGAGGGACCAAGAGATCCTAAAATATAAATCCATTTTTTAAGGATTAGTGACTAATCCAAAAAGGGAGAAAAGTTATCTTGAAAAATAATATATATGTATTGAAAAGTGCATGTGTGCAATAAGTGAGTAGAGCATATGCCCCCACATTAAAGTCATTGCTATCACTTTAACAAGAGCAACAGCTTTGAAAAAAACATTAAAAACTCCATTGATTATGTTTCCACTATGAAATGCCCCTAGATAAAGACAAATCAAGGGAAATACCACATAAACATATAAAGAACACAAAAGGGATCTACCTACTATGGGGTTAGTATGATCATAAGATAATATATATATATGATATTATTGTAAATTAATTAACATCGTTCCATAAAGAAAGTAGATCTACAATAAAAAAGGAGGAGACATCACATAAGAAATACAAAGAATAATCTTTTTGGACCATGACCTAGAGACCAAAAAGAATTAGTGCTACCAAGTCATGAATCCAAGTAGATTACACAAGGAAACATGTACAAACAATAGCACAAGTACAACATAACATGAAACAACATATGGAAGAATAGAGATACATATAGAGGAATAATACAATAGGTTGGATTCTTTTATCACCTTGCACCAATGAAGCAACAAATATCGTATAAAATAGTCTCACAACACATAGAAAACATATTATGGGAGAAGTAGAGTACAAAAAAAAAACACACAAAAGAAACTACCATGAAAAAAACCCAATCAAGCATGCCGCCTACTCTCCCTATCTTTTTTTTTTATCATTTAGGGAAGGTGAATTACTCACAAGAGGGACTATATCCAACATAGTAGGAATGATAGCTAGTTCCAAACAAGGATCCTCTTGAGAATCACAATGTTCAGTACTAGGTGTAAGTGTTATTTGTGAGGAAAGTATATTATATAAATCAACATCAATGTCAATAGTTTCATATTCATCATTAACATCATCGATATCATCAAGAGTATCTTATTCATCTAAGTTAACAAAATAGGATCTAAGATACGAATAAAATCATTAGAATCATGTAACTAACATCATTATTAGTAATAAATTCTTTTAATATATCATGCATAGTTGTATCCAAAGAAGATAAAGATTTTTGAATAACAGATTTGCAAACTTTAGCTTGAGCATGATTCTTTTTACAGAATTTGTTAATAGATCGATTATGTTTTGTCTTACTTGAAATTTGTTGAGAACTAGAAGGAACAATTAAAGGATCCTTCACAGATTCTATAGGAGAATAAATAGGATTACTTTCAGATTGACAAGCAACATGAGAAGCTTGATTAACAAATGTAGAAGCAATAGATAAAGGAGGTATGGAAGGTATAGAAAAAAGACCATAATTAAGATCCATAGGAGGTAATATTAACTCAAGAATTTTCTATTACTTATAGACTTGATATGAACATAAAAGATGATTAGGTTGAGTAGGACATGCATTAGGTAATTAAGGAAAAAAGAAATCAATGGTAGTAGCATCCTTGGGCCTAGAAGTATGGTATAAGCTATGATTAACCATCTTCACTTAATCATCATAAATAAACTGAGGAAATTTATGAATAGGTGAAGCAACAACATGCATGAAATTTAAACATGGTAAATTAGGCTTAACTTGAAATTGATCAAAAGTAGGAACAACAACAAAGGTGGTGTTCACAATCTTTCCACAAGGTTCAACCAATAAATCAATAAAACCAAATGATAGATAAAGAAAAACATTACAAGCTTGAATCCATACATCAAATTTATCATAAAAATCATGTTGCAAAATTTTAATAAAATGATTTTCTTCTGTAATAACATTGACTAAGGATGTAGGATCAACAAGACAATCACGAGTAGGTATCTCAACAATATTAGCATAAATATAAAGGGGACCATTAGGAGATTAAATAGTCTCATAATCATCAAAGGTAATTAAAATTTCTCAAGGTCATTTTTTTAAGGTTATTGTCGAGGTTTAGGTTGAGGCTCCAATTTAGGCTTAGATTTCAGTTGAGTGGAGCTAAAACTTGAGATTGAAGAAGAGGTTGAGATTGAGGTTGAGATACAGATGGAACCACATGTTCCACTTGATTAACCACATGATTAAGATCATCAATATTAAAATCATATACAATATCCATAGAAGATGGTTGAGAAATAGTGTTAGTATCATGTGTAGGTAAAGGATTCACATAGATTTGCAAATTTTGATTAGGAGGAGAAACAAATTTACTCCCACTACCATCAAAATCATCAACATATAAAGCATTAGAATCAATTAAGTCTTGAACCTTATGTTTTAAAGAATATATATTTTTTAGTATAATGACCATTCCTATGATGATATTGACAAAATGATTTTGGATCAAAAGATTTGGCCATCCTTGTAGCAGGTAAAAGAGGATGGATAGTTAAGATATGTTCTAATTTCAGCAAGGCAATTGAGTGATGAGGGTTGCATAGTTTCTTTAGTGATTAAAATTTTAAGGTTTCAAAAGGTTCCCTTGTAGTAGTAAAAGGTGTAAAAGTAGGAACCTTATATCTCTATATAGGTCATACTGTTCATTCTACTTTAACTATTTCAGAGAAAAGTGAATGTTTAAGAACAATTGCTTTAGTTGAGCAAGGAGAAGAAATGGTTGCTATAGATTCTGAAACAACGCTATGGCACAATAGACTTGGGAACATGAGTGAGAAATTTATGAAATTAATTCATTAAAAGAAAGTTTTACAGGGTTTGAAATGTGTTAGCTTGAATTTCTATGAAAGTTGTGTGTATGGAAAACAAAAGAGAATGAGTTTTGTGAAGACTAGGATAGAATAGAAAGATGAGAAATTGGAGTTTGTACATATAGATATGGGGGAAAGCTTAGGTATCTACCCTTAGTGGCTCTCATTATTATGTTACATTTGTTGATGATGCAACTAGAAAATTATGGGTATATTTCCTTACATAGAAATCTGACGTGTTTCAAACTTTTAAGAAATAGAAATACTTGGTTGAAAATGACACTAGTAAAAGATTAAAATGTCATAGATTTGATAATGGTGGTGAGTATTATAGAAATGAATTTGAAGATGATTTTTCCTCTAATGGTATTCATAGATTAGAAAATTGTCCCAAGGACTCCATGGAAAAATAGAGTGGTTGAATGCATGAACATGACAATAATAGAGTGTACAAGGAGCATGAGGTTACATCTTAAACATGTGGGATGAGGTTGTCAATACTATTGTATATTTGATCAATAGAGGTCCCTCTACTCCTTTGGACTATGGTATTACAGAGGAAGCATGGAATCATAAGAAGGTGAGTTATTCCTTTCTTAGATCCTTTGGTTGTGAAGCATTTGCACATATAGATTCATCAAATAGAACCAAGATGGAAGATGAGTCAAAGAAATGTGTATTTATTGGATATGGAATTGATGAATTCGGTTATAGACTTCAGGATTTTAAAAATTGTAAAATAATAAGAAGTGGGGATGTCATATTCAATGAGAAAGTATTGCACAGATATTTGTTATAGTAGTATGAGAAGAAAGAAAATTATTATGTTGTGCTAGATGATACTCAAAAGGATGATGTTCTAGCAGTCTCTCATGCTCCTCAACAACCACAACAAAAAATACCATACACCCTAGTGAATGTTAGATGACCTCAACAAAGCTAAGTAGACCTCCAAAAATATTTTCTTCCTCTTTTTATTCTATTTTATTAATAGATGCTAGTGAATATGAATGTTATGATGAAGCTATGTAGGTGGATACAAAGATTCCGTAGGAGCTTGCAATGAAAGAAGAAATTAACTCCTTGCTAAAGAATCTGACTTGGGAGTTATGTTGTCGCCTACAGGTAAAAGGGCTTTATAGAATAAATGGGTTTATAGGTTGAAAGAAGAGGATAGAGGCAAGAAAATATTTAAAGCTAGGTTAGTGGTAAAAGGATTTACATAGAAAAAGAGCATTGATTTTGATCAGATATTTTATCCTTTTATTAAAATGACTTATATTTGTATTGTTTTAAGTATTGTGGCTACTAAAGATCTACATTTGGAGTAGCTTGATGTTAAAACACCTTTTCTTCATGGTGATCTTGATAAAGAAATTTGTATGGTACATCCATAGGGATTTGAGGTTAAAAGTAAGGAAAACTTGGTGTGCATATTGAAGAAAAGTTTATGTGGCTTGAAGCAAGCACCTTGGAAATGGTGTCTTAAATTTAACAATTTTATAAATGAGCATGGGTATACTTAGTTTCATTCTAACCATTGTGTTTATTTTAAGAGTTTAGATAATGAAAACTAAATTATTTTATGTCTATATGTTATCGATATGCCTGTATCTGGGTCTAACATGGATCACATTAAGGGGTTAAAATAATGGTTAGCAATTTCATTTTCTATGAAGGATTTGGGAGAAGCAAAAAAAAATCCTTGTATAAAAATTTGTAGAGATAGAAAGAAAAAAATTTGACATTATCTTAGGTTGACTATATTGAGAAGGTATTGCAACATTTCTTTATGGAAAATGCCAAAGCTATTATCACACCTTGTCCTGGTCATTTGAAACTGAGTAAGGAGATATGTTTAATGATGCCCGAAGAGGAGGCTAAAATTGTTAGAAATAGTCTCCCACCAATATAATGCAATACCCAAAATAAGAATTGAAGTAGCAAATCCTACTCCAAATAGGAACTTGATAAGAAATCATCATGTAGATCAGATAATAGGAAGTAAGGAAAAAGGAGTAATCACAAGGAGTAGAATTAATGAAGAACTATGTCTGATATCTCAAGTAGAACCAAGAAGCATAGATGAAGCAATCAGAGATAATTATTGGAAAGAAGAAATGAAGGAAGAATTCCAATAGATAATTAAAAATAACACATGGTAATTAGCTCCTAGACTTAAGGACAAAAATGTGATTGGCACTAAATGGGTATTCAAAAATAAAATAGATGAATAGGGAGAAGTAATAAGAAATAAAGCAAGATTTATATGCAAAGGTTTCTGTTAGCAAGAAGTAATTGATTATGAAGAGACATATGCACATGTATCAAGAGTGGAAGTAATCAAAATGTTCCTAGCATATACAAGAAACAAGAATTTTAAGGTATATTAGATGGATGTTATGTCAACATTCTTAAATGGAGAACTTGAAGGAGAAGTTTACATTGAGCAACTGGAGGGTTTTCCTTTAATAGAAGAAAATGATATGGTTTGTAGACTAAAGAAAGCATTGTATGGATTAAAACAAGCACCAATAACCTAGTATGAAAGGTTGGACAAATACTTAGCAAAGCTTGGATTTGCTAAAGGAACAACATATGGTAACTTGTACTTGAAGAAAATAGAAGATGGCTTGCTAATAATCATTATATTTGTTGATGACATCATTTTTGGTGGAAATGATGAAGCGAGTAACAAATTCTTAGAAGACATAAGGAATGAATTTGAAATGAGCATGATAGGTGAAATGAAATTTTTCTTGGGATTGCAGATTGTTTAGAACAAAGAAGGTATCTTTATCTCACAGACCAAGTACTTAAAAGATTTTCTAAAAAGATTTGGTCTAGAAAATTGTAAACTAGTTGGGACTCCCATGGTTATTAGTCATAAGTTATCAAGAAAAGATGAGACATCTATTGTTGAACAAAAGAAGTACATATCTATGATTGGAGGATTGAAGTATCTGACTCATAGTAGAATATAGTTAATATGGTTGGAATTGTAGCAAGATTGCAAGCTGATCCTAAAGAATATCACTATGTAGCAATAAAAAGGATATTTAAATATCTGAAAGGAACATCAAATTAGAGTATTTGGTATGACAGAAACAATGACTTTACTCTTTGCACTTATACAGATGCTGATTGGGTAGGAGATAGGGATGATAGTAAAAGCACTAGTGGAGGAGCATTTTTCCTTGGAGGAAGATTAGTTTCTTGGCTTAGCAAGAAGAAATATTGTACCTCACAAAGTACCATAGAAGTAGAGTATGTTGCAGAAGCAAACAACTGTAATCAAGTCATATGGATGAAGTAGATGATGAAGGATATTGGAATAAAATTCATAGAACCTATTATCATTTATTGTGATAACACAAGTATAGTCAACATGTCTAAGAATCCTATTTTGCATTCTAAAACTAAGCACATAGAAATAAAGTATCATGTGCTAAAAGAGAAAGTTATAGAGAAATAAATCAGATTAGAGTACATTAACACTAAGGAATAGATTGTAAACATTTTCACAAAGGCTTTACCAAAGGATACATTTGAGTACTTGAGAGGTATGAATGGGGTTATGTCCCTACCTAGCTCAGAGTAGAAGATGCAGAAGTGCATCAGTCTAGGATACACAACACCATTGTTAGACTAGATTGAATGCTGATGCTTCCTCTATGGGGGAGTATCTATGATGAAAAAAGTCAACAAGGACTCTTCATAAAAGATATCTGGTGTGCAACAATGTCTTTTGACACTTGTATTATTTATAGAATGATATGCAAAAAATTGTAAAGCAATAGACTAGCCTATGGTTGTGCTAATAGATTGTTATTCATTCAATTGGTGTACTACCTTTGACATTGATGTTAATAGGGGAGATAGTGAGATGAAAAACATTAGAGAGAGTTTGTACTATGAAGGAGAATTGGTGCAATAAAAGATGTGCATGAAGATTTGAGTGATAAAAAAAACTATTGGTAATCTTGGAACTAGATGTTTTTCATCTATGTTGGCATCAATGCCAAAGGGGGAGATTGCTAGCATAAATGTTGATGCTAATGCTATGGGGGAGCATTGTAGAAAATTGTTTGTCATTGATGACAACATAGCAATAAGATTGTATAAGACTAACAGAGCAGTTGACTGAGATTTATGCATTACAGACATTACATTGCATATCTATCTATGTGTAGTTACCAACTTATACTATACAATGTATTTGACATGTGGGAAAGTGCGTACAATCTGAATTGATAGCATACAAAAGATATTGACAATTTACAAAGAACCACAAGAAAACATAGCATTGGGAAAATAGTTTCTAATGTATGATCAATATAACACATTATGTTTGGAATGAAGGGTTGCACAGTTAATTAGAGGAAGTACACTAATAATTGATGATGTCACCAAGTGCATAGATATGAAATTTTCATGTGTGGAAGTTTGTGAACAATTTTGAGTTGACAACATTAATTAAATGTGTATTTTATTTAATTAAATATGGAGCCAACTCAAATTAATGTTAAGTGTATGAAGTTGACTCAAAGGATTAATGATTGAGTATGGTATAAAGGAAAGATGTTTTCTAAGTTCTACAGACCATGATTGTGATCGAGAAGTAGAGACAACTTGCGAATTGTGAAGTAGAGGAGCAAAGCAATCTGCTAATGTGTGTAAGTGACCTCAAGGGTTACTATTGATGGATACATAGTTCCAGATTTGATTGCATGATTTGAAGGTGAAGTAGTTCGATGTACTAGACAGAGGAAAAATCAAAAGATAGTCACATATCTATTATTCTAAATGGAATAGTATTGAGATAAATTGGACAATGGGTTCATTAATCTGACCCTAAAGTTGTTTGGATAGTGGGTTCAACTGCCTTCTTCAACTCCTAATAGGGTTGGAATCTCTTAACAAGGATTCAAAGTCTCCTAAAATGGACTCTTTGGTGGCATTAAGTTATTATTTCTATTAGTGACAACACTTATCTAAATCAGTATAGCTATCGAGCTCAGCACTCAGTTTCCTACACTCACTGAGCTTCACAGTTTACACCAAGCATCTATAGTGTACACCGAGCATTCTAGTGTTAACCGAGCTTCACAGTTCACACCAAGCATTCCAACATTCATCGAGCTTCATAGTGTTTACTAAGTGATGGAAGCACAATATTTATCAACTAATGAAAGTGCAGTATTTACCGAGTGATGGAAGTGCAATGTTTATCGAGTAGTGAAAGTGTAGTGTTTACCAAGTGAAAGCAAGGTAAACAAAGGATTTAGTTTTTACCAAGTGATACTATATATATTGAGTCTCTAATGGTTACTGAGTTTAGAACTATGTCAAGTGATTAGTATGGACTGAGCCTTCACTTCTACCAAGTGCATGATGATGCCCAGTAATGCAGTGGATGCCGAGTATCAGAAGGTCACCGAGTCAGTTTAGTGAACCCAAGTTTTCTACTATTTGGTCAACTCAGTAATGTTTTTTTCACTTGTGTTTTAGCCGACCTTGCAATTGTAATTATTGGAATGATATATATGTAATGTATTATATCATTTACAATGTATGTATGAGAGTACTAAGAGAGGCATGTAATTTTTTGAAGTGTAAATGAGAATCAACAGAAGAGCAAAATATTTAGTAAGGTCTACAAGGAGCAGTAAAGATTCATCAATCACAAGAGGTGATCTATAATTTAAGGATCTAATAAAAAAATCAATTTTGTAAGTAGATCCACTATTTCATCCTAATAGGTGAATCAATTTTGTAAATCCTTTTATAGGGAAAACTTAACAGTCTTTGTATAAATCTCATAACAGAGTGCATACTTCAGTGTATGTTTGTAAATCCTCTAACAAGGTGGACCTAGTAGTCCTTTGTGGTCCTAATAGGGTAGATCACTAGAAGTGGTGAATGTAAGCCTTAATAGGCCAACTTCATACTGCAACTTAATGAAGTTTTGTGGGTATCATCCCCACCCCAATTTTACTTTCTATTTGGAAGGTTTCTAGGTCACCAAATCACTGTGTACTTGTGTTATAAATGTTTGTTCTCTCATATATGCAGTAGATTAGATGAATGAATTGAGAATAGTATATATGGTTAAAGTGCTGAATTGTTTTAAAGTTTTAAAGTTACTGATTCAACCCTCCCCTCTCAGTAACATATCATATCTTGAATATTTCCAATGCTCTTTTGTACTAAGTATTATAAGAAGACTCCTAATAGGGTCTATCCTCTAACAAGGAATATTTAGATTAGTACATTATTTTTTGGGCATCATTCCCACCAGGGTTTTCCCTCCAATCAAGAGTTTCCCTAGTCCACATATCTGGTGTAATTATGTATGCACATTTATCTATGGTTGTTATTTGCTTTGAATTTTTTAAGAGGTTTAATTTCTAGATTACTATATAGCTATTTCACCCCCCGCCTCCCCCCGCCCTTCCCCCTTAGTTATACTAGTGGGATACTATTTCTAACAAAAATGTCCAAGGTATCTTATGCTTCAGTTGTAGGGAGCTTAATTTATACCATGGTATATACTAGGCCAAATATTGTACATGCATTGGGAGTTGTTAGAAAGTATATGAGTAATCCATGACTTGAACATTAGAATGCAGTCAAATGGATTCTTAGATATTTGAGTGGAACATCTAGTAAGCGTTTATATTTTGGGGGCTCTACTACTAATTTACATGGCTATATTTGCTCATATTTGGCAAGGGATATTGATACCATGTAAAGTACTATAAATTATGTATTTATTATTGGTGGGACAATAGTGATTTGGATTTCTTGGTTGTATAAAGTAAATGTTTTATCTAATATAGAGTCATAGTATGTTGCTGCTATAGAGGAAACCAAGGAGATGACATGGCCTCATATCTTCATGGAATAATTGGGACACCCACAAAGGGATAATCATTTGTTTATAGCTAGCCATAGTGATGTTCATCTTGCGAAGAATTTTTCTCTACATTCAAAGATTGTTTAAAATGGTTTAGGGTTAGGGATTTCATAAGGTATGATGATATTATAGCTTCTTGCAGTTGTATTGAGCTATAAGGGATTTTAAATTTTTATCACTGGATAATAATAATATTGGACTTGTTATTGGTGGACATAGCTCATGGATTGGGCAAACCACATTAAATCTGTGTCTTGTGTTCTCTTCTATGCGATTTTTTTTTTTTGATATTGGTTATAGTTGAATTTAATTGTTATTTTTGTTTGTAGTTAATCTTGGAAACCCAATATCCATGTTCAGTTACCAAAGGTATAAAGTTCTTTGGGGCTTAGCCAATGTGAAAAATATTTCTACTTCCAAGAGGCATGTCTTTAGATTTAAGCCACACTATTCATACTCTGCTAGAACATGAGAGTTGAGGTCATCCTCTAGAGTGATCACTTCTCTAGGAAGGCCAACTAAAATAGAAAGCAAGATCCCTTATTTATGTTCCCCTCAAACTCCTTAATAAGGATGCAAGAAGAACACATAAATAAGAAAACCTTGAAGATTAAAAGACAAAGGGGTTTATTTTAAGCCCAAATCCAAATGTGAATGGTTGATTTTAAGCCCTTTTTTCAATGTTGGGAAAATAGACTAAACAAGTTGATAAAAGTAAAGAAAATGATTTTATAATAAAAAATAAGACAATGATCACTTCTTACAATCCAAATAAAAAGGTCTAGAACATTGCGCCTTGATTTCACACATTCTATTTTTCCCATTTCTCGCTCCTTTAATCTTTAAGTTGCCTTCACAAAATTCAATCAAGTGCATGAAATAATGAAGAAATAGGAAAATTCAAATGAAATACATTTAACTATTTGATTCCAAATTAACTGACAAATCATATCATGGATTGAGATTTGTGCAAGCTAATCACCAAAATACCTTCTTCTTTTTTGACCTAGTCAATAAGATTAGATTTATATGCAAGGATTTCAACACCCAAAATGAAAATGAAAATAAGAGACCTATAGTGGAAATAAAAGAGATTTCCAAAAATGAAAGAATGTTAGGGATATCTTATAATTTGTGCCTTAGGTACCCATTTTCTCAAAACATATTAGTTTTTATAAATTGATTTATTGAACCCTAATATGAAATATAAATTTACAACAAGAAGAACCACTCCCTTGTAGAATTCTAAGACCTTTCCAAAAATATAATTTTTACTAAAAAATTTGCTAAGTTGCACCCAATTTTTTTTAATGAAAAATAAAAAGCATTATAACTTATGCAAATCAGCTTGAAAGAATTTTAATTTTGATGTGAGCCATCCCTCATCTATCTACAACATTCCAATCCAATTTTAGATCCCAATTCCATGTCATTTAGAAGATATGATCAAATATTTCAAAACCTAGGGTTTTGGCATTCAACTAAACTTGCATAAGGAATATCCTTATAAAAAAAAGTAAGTATCTTGCAAAAACACTTCATTAGATGCAATAAAAGGTTGTGATAAACTAAAAGTGAGAAACAAAACTAAAATACAAGCAAAGAAAACTATAGAACTTTAAAAAATGCAAGAAAGTGGACGTAGAAACTTGGTTCAACCCCCATAGTCAGCACAAAAAATGTATACAAAAAATAGGGTACACTTATATAAAAAATTATACTTTAAAATACCCATGATGAATAACATCACAAGAGGAAGCTTAGAGCTTCCTATATATGACATGCAAGGGAAATAAGATATTGGATCTTAAATGAACATGTCTATGCAACCCTTGTAAGGTGTACCATAAAATGGAAAATTCAAAGATTAGAGGAAAGAGTGCCAATATCCAAGAATAAATTATGGATGTAATGAAAATTAAAGATAAACTAAATAAAATGCAAGATAAAAAAGAGAGTTACAAGATCCTCCTAGTTAAGCTATATGATCTAAGCTATGCATAAAGAAAAGACTAAACTAATGCAAGTATGAAAATGAAGATGCAAGGTGAGTTAAAAGTGAGTACTCCAAGTGCTCCAAAATCAATAAGAAAAAATATAGCATAACATTAGCTTGAGAGTATAAGCTTGAGAGAATTATGAGAGAGCCTATTTTTAAAGAAAAATGGTTAGTTGAGATTAATAGGCAAAAGATGCATAATCAAGGATGAAGGATGCATCTCGAGTGATCCATGTGCACAAGCATCTCACCTAAGAAAGATAAATGGTGATGTTTAAGAGGAAAAATATGTGTGAAGGAGAATTAAATTTTTTCGAAAATAAATATTCCTCTCACATAGAAATGTTTGCCCCTCATGTGAAACAAAAAGCCTTTTATTTTATTTTTAAAAATAGGAATAATGTTTTTTATGTGCACACTTAGGATAAGTGGGACATTTGGGATTTTTTTAAATTAAAAGGGATCATGTCCTTTCAATTAAATAAAATATTTAGGATAAAGTATTCAAACCATAGGTTATAATCAAATAAATAGAAAAGTGATGATTTGATCAAAGAATAAGAAATGGATAAATTAAGCAAAAATGCTAGAAAGAGGGCTCATAGTCTAGATGATCATTTTTGGATGATTATAATTCTATACAATCTTTTAAATAACCATAGCTTCTAGCCAATTATCCACATGCCTTAACAAAGAATTTGAGAATTTAGATTTGAATTAAGATATACAACATTTCTCTCTTCACAATGAAAGACCACCACAAAAATCTTGATTCGATTATTTGAAAGTATTATAAATGAAAGATTCATAGAATCCCCTTAATTGGATTATAAGGAAATTAACAAAGAACATTTGAAAGAATCTTGATGGCATAGGCTTGAAATTTTTCTATCCACTTCATGTATCCATGAATTAGTTTATTGTGTGAATTCAAGAAACTCAAAGCATGATTGTTGATAAATACAACAAATTCTTTAGGGAGAAGATAGTGTACCATTTTTTCCAGTGCTTGTATCATGACATACTTTTCCAAATCATAGGGATAATAATTTATTTTTACTAAAGAAATCCTTAAGCCTTCGTTGATGTCTTAAGATAGTATCGATTGTTACATTAATGACATCACACTCAATGGTAAATAATTTTTAAAAATTAGGAAGCACTAGGATATGTTGATTGACCAATCTTTGTTTCAAATGTTCAAATCCATATTTAGCATCCTAAATCTAATTTCATTTTTCTTACCTCCCCAATTGATGGTCTCATAAATGAACCATATAGAGAGAGCTGATCTATGCATAGTTATTCTAGGCTTGCTCATGTTAGTGATAGTAGTCATACAATTGATAGAACCTAAAATGGGGGAAACATGTGATAGATGAGGACTAGAAATTATGGAATCAATGACTCCTCTAGAGTGACTAGTAATAGCACTTAGGGGAGGATAGACTATACATCTATTGCTACTACCCACTTCTACCAAGGTTGGGTTAAATGGGGGTGACAAACAAGGTGGTGATGACCATGAGCTCTCTCATTTTGATGTAGTGTGCTTCATCTGCCTATGACCTATCCCTCTTCCTTGTGATTGATGTATCATTGAGTTCTAAGGTCATTTCATATAGTCTCTCTCTTTGATCTCTCTAGGTGTGTATCCTCCTTTCTAAAGATTTATTCTAAAACCATATGGATATCAATTCCCTCTCTTTTCTTTCTTTGTTTCCCTATCGAGTTCTTTCCTTGTCTCTATGTTCTACCCACCTAGAGAGGTGTAGAATGCCTAATAGATAGGAGGGGTTCCCCATAGAATTGGTTGGGTGAGTTAGTGACTGATGTTGAGTGAGGTTGAGCCCCAATGTTCTCTCTTCCCTTTAGAGCTCTAAGACTCTACTTATGCACTAGGGACTGCACCTTGAATAATTACCAATCAGTTACCCCTTACCAAATTTGGGGGGAAAGTTCAAAAGGAATAGTAGCTTGGGCCTCTGTGAGAGCTATTGCATTAGCTGGAGTGACATTAAGCATCGGAAATGTTCTTAGTTTTGAGAGTAATTCTATAGTTTTAGAGTGGGAGAGGGAAAGAGAGTAAGATGATCAATTGGTTATAGGAGTTATAGAGGCTCTCAAAATTTCTATGGTCACTATATGGTGATTGTGAAATTGAGATCTTGAGGATTATACAACTTCTTATAACTCTCTTAAAGTGGGAGGCATGAGAGATCAAATGGAATAGATAAGTCTTCACTTTATTATGGTTGTGCTTCCTACTTCAAGAGCTAAGCTACTAGACTAACATAGAAAATAGTGTGTTGTTTGGGATATATAGTCTTTCCCCTCATATAGTACTCTAGGTAGGGGTAGGAGATGCTAGTTAGGAGGCCAAGGGTCTAGGTGGTGCGTAATACTTCTAGCCCCTACTATTCTTAGGGGCCCCTTCTATCTATAGGCTATTTGAACCTTCTTGTAGACCCCTAACCAAGCGTTGACTACCTCTTTTGGGGAAGAGAATGAGATGTAGCTCCCCCCCTTCATATTACTATACCTATTATGAATATGCCAATTATGTTATTAGATTAGAGTGCTCTAGAATTAAGAGAACCAAGCCTCTACATCTACATCATCTTGGGTTCCCATCCCTATGGATAAGAACATTCTTTTAGAGATTGGTCAATAATAATGGGTAGTAGGCATATATGGGGAGTGATCTTCATGGGCATATAGGTGAGCTCTAGCATCACTTTACTCATTGTTCCTGGGTCCAACTCACTATCCATTCCCAAAAGTTATCATCTTATCCCCCACTATTTTCTATATAGGAAAGGAACTTACTTTTATGCATGAGGATTAGGTGGGTCAAGGATAATAAACTAGGCCTACCTATATAGCAATTCAAGTGCAACTAGAGAGAGTTTAGAAATTCTTTTTGAATAGAACCATCCATCATAATGAAATGAGGGAGAAAAAAAACCAAGGTGAAAAATCATCCATAAGAACAAAGCCCTTAGAATTATAGGGGCCACATATTCCATTCCATCACTATTCTATCTCATTTCATCTGATAGCCACGTATGTAGAAAATGAAGGAACGATTAAATGAAAGTCAAGTAAGATGAATAAAGCAAGAAATTAACCTAAATAATATGCCCATGATTTACCCCCTAGTGTAGGGGGAGAGCTAAATAGTTGTTGAAGCCTATAGGGTGGGCCCCTACAAGAATATACCTCCTAGATTATTCTAGCTTGAATTATAGCTCAAAATGAATAATCTCCCCTACATGTGCATTCACATGCATACCCCCTACTATTTTCCTGGGCTGTGGGCTATGGGTGTGTGATATTTCAGCAAGGACCATGGGATTGGGGCTCAAGGCCTAGGAGTGTGGAAACACAATTCCTACTGGTTCAAAGAATGAAAGTCTGTGTCTATCTAGTAACAACATTGGCCCTAAACTAGTTGGATTGGCCAAAAGGATGGTAGTTGAGTAAAGAAGGTCTTGGTACTTGGGTTAATAATGGTTGGGGAAATGGGAAAAGATAGTTAGGGAGGCCCTACTATTATATGGTAGTAGATTCTATACATTCTATTTCCATGGTAGGGGCCTACCCTTCTAGGGTGGGGGGGCACTCTATTCTACAAGTGTCGATTGAAGGTTAACCAATCCTAGCCAGAGATGGATCTTAGCAAAGATTGATTGACCCAACTATTCTCCTACTTAATAGAAGCTAATATAATCCCCCAACCTCTTACATCTACACTAGCTACCCAAGATCACTTGTTTAAACAACCAAATCACCCACTAGAAGACCAGACTACTTAATGTGCTCTATAAGGAACTGGGTCAAGGTAAACAAATTATGATTCTTCCAAATCCTAAAAGAGGAATGTAAATTTTTGTGTGGGAACTAAAAAAAATATTATAAGAAAAGTTGATATTACAAATTCTAATTCTAGTTGTTCCTAGATCTTAGAAAAAATAAAAAATGCAAACAAACTTGGTGACGTTTTTCCTTCAAATATCATAAGAAGATAGATTGAAGAAATGTGGAAATTTTGAGAAATCCAAGTGTCAAAATATTTTGATGTTGATGTTTTCTTTATAAAAATCCTTTGAAATAAAGAAGAGGAAAGGTGATGCAAAGCTGTAGATCTTCAAGAGCTTAATAAGGCCCAAAAAAATGAAAAGAAGAGAGAATTAAAACAAGAGAAGAACAATGCAAAAAGTTAGAGTTGGAACCTTCTCTAGAAGAAGTCAATATATTGAAAAGGACATTAAAACTATAAGAGGACCAAAATAGGAAGCAAAGGAGGCGTGAGTCAAAGAAAAGACTTTTCAAGGAACAAAGAGTTGGACAACTAGAAAAAATAACTAACCAAAAAGATCATGATAACTAAGAGCATATCCAGTAGTTGATTAAGCTATTTCCCCCCCTTTACCCTTGCTATATCATAAACGGCCCTCTCCCCCCCACCTTTAGAATATTAGGGCATATTGACTTGGGGGGGCTTTACTATATAGGGGTGAGGGGTCATTGATCCATTTTTTACTTTTGGTACATCTATAGTTGAAGCACTACTACTACCTAGCTTGGAACCACTTTGAGATCAATAAAGCAATAAAGAAAGCAAAGGTAGCACTAGAAGCAATGGAACCAAAAAAAATACCACTTAATGATTGAGAAAATACATTCTCTCTTGCATGATCATGTACTTAATTGTGTGGAGTGTGTACTTCCTCATGTGACATAATGCAAATCCTCACACAAAGTAATGCACTTTCTCATGAGAAGTGATGTAAAGTCTTGGGCATGACTAGAGACCAGTGTTTCCTTGCACAATAAATAATGGGTATTTGGGCTTGGTAGAGGAAAGTTTGGAAGTTGGTTTTGGACACCCTATTGGATTTCACACCTTCCTAGTTCAAAACAAATTTTCTATGGGGTTTAAAATATATCATTTAAATATAAGTTTAGAATATTTAATTTGTTACTTAAGATATATTTTGATATATGCAACGATTCATTTGAGATAAGTTCTAGACCTCTCCAAGTTAAGATAATGATTCTAGGAAATTTCAAGGCTTTAGGATTTTAGACTTAGCCAAATTTCTAGATTCAACATTTATCTTTCAGCATGATGTTTAGTAGATGAGTGGTTTTGACTTTGAGCCTTGTCTTCTACATAAACTTTTTTGGTCTTTGCTTATGATTCTTAATTATGATATATTTAGTGGATATGGAGTTTGGACTTCTTTTTCTAATCATGCTAGGAGCTTTTACTTTTGGTTTGAAAGAGAATACTCTCTTAGTATAATCTCATGATTCGTGTGGTCTTGGTTTGTGAGTTGCAGTTTAGAGCTTGGAGATCTTTGGAAGTAGTTGTAAGATTTCCACTAATGTAGATGAACATGTGAGTCTTTCCATGTTCCCCATTCTTATCACCATGTTTTGATGCTTCACTCTTGTACTTGGTTACTTTATGTTATTTTTAAGTAACTTATCTTAAGAAAAAAAAATTTTCAGTGCATGTTTTATCCTTGTGTTCCAAGGATCTCTAGGTAGGGCATTAAAAAATCCAAGAAAGGATAATTAATCATTACTGGGGAGTATTATTGCTTCCTCAAATACTGGTACCAAATCAATTGGTTCAATAATCAATAATTAGTAATATTGGCCCCTAAAATTGATTTTTGTGATCCTATCTCCTCACCATTTTTTCTAATCAAACTAAAACATCTGGTTGAGTAGCCAACAAGGTTCTCTTCCTTTTAATAATATCTTAAATTTCAGTTTGCTAAGTGGTAAGGTCAAGGTCAATTGAGTTCCAACAAGTAAGAAGTTATCTAGCTTTGAACCCCAAGTTAGCCCTTAAATTATATGAAGGTTAATCTGACTGAGGGGTGAACCTAGAGGTGATAAAGGGTGGCACAAAGATAAATAAGATAGGGAATCAACTAAGCTCAATCGAGCCAATATAGCCACCAACCCTTTTTATCTATCAGGAATGGTGCCGATTGATATTTAGAACTAATTGCTAAAGCTAGATAAACCCTAGTTCCTTGGACTGATTATTCCCAAGAACATGAAACTATTTTATCATGAAGAATAATCTATTTGAGGGGAATTGTAGGGGTATGATTAAGGGCATGAAAGGGAGCTCTTGGATATACCCATCTTTCTTTTTCTAACAGTGCCTACCATATCTAGGAAAGAAGTGTTAGATATACATAATATTAATACACCAATAGAGTCCTCTCTTATATGAAGGTTAGACATAGTTGAGTGTCCAAGTTAATTCCCTATTGATTGATCAAGTTGGAAGGGGCATAGGGTGAACTAGTGTACTATAATTGGAGCCTATAAATAGTAGGGGGCCTCTACCTATCTATTGGTTGAGTGCTGCTACTATGGATAGAGCCCTAGTTTACCCTATGCCCTTTCTAACTTGAGCGACCAATAGGAAATTGACTTGGAGACTTGACTATATCTAACCTTCATATAAAGGAGGACTCTACTATCATATCATGATTCTATAGGTGGGTGGGAGGTGGCCACGTGTAGCCCACTTGAATGTGAATTGAAAGAACCAAGAACATGATTCGATTGAGAACCCAATACCTATCTCTATAGGGTTGAATGGTAGAGGAGAAGAGCACTAGTTACTTGCTTTTATATAGGTCTCACTCTACATTGGGATGATAGAAGTGGGATATTCCAAAGTTATGGACTATAAATCCTTTCATAAAAGTACTATGACATTATAGTTGGTTGTATGCCATTTTTGAGGGTCTAGTGTCCATCAAATGTGTGGGCAACAACTAGTCTTCAAATTGATGCACCCTCCTATCAACTCCTCTATAATCCTTCCTAGGTGGGCCCTTACTATTCTAAGCTAACAAGTGGGCTACCCCCAACAACTAATCTTCTTCCACCCCATTAGAATAGTATGACTCCCAAAAATTGACCCATAGGGGCCCATCCAAATGAATCGGGGATCCCCTCCTCCCACCTCTACATAAGTAAGTGTAAAGGGCCCACCCTTGATAATAGTACGGGGTAGGGCAAGGGACCCACTTTTCAAGTAGTAAGAACCAAAACTCAACTAGTATCCTACTAGGTAGTCTCTATTTCTTGAGAATGGCCCCTCCTCCCACCCTAAGGGCCCTTAGAATAGTAGGGCCCACCCTACATGCCCATGGGTGTAGATGTGTAAAGGTTTTGGGGGAATTCCTTATTGTAGATGTGTAAGGGTTGTAGGGTTCTGGCCAATCAATATTAATGTTGGATGAGATAGTTCCCAATGACCACTATAATGGATGAGATCATACTTTTGTTGGTACTAGTAGATGACTAGAGGATATGAACCCAATATTGATTCAATGGTTTCTTATGGTTGGTCATGTGAAACCTTTCAATAAAGAAAAAAATAGTTCCATGATCAATCACCCATCCATTTGGATACAAAATTTAAGCACAAATCCTAGTAAGGTTTTTGATTTTTTTTGTATAAATTTATCAATCCATAGAAACTCCCTAGCTCACCAATAATCCAAGGAGTGCCCAATTCAATATAGCCTCTACTTTGGATGGATCCATCTTCAATTTTCCTTGTGAAATCACAAAACCAAAATAGAGAAGTTAATATTCATAAAATCACATTTTTCAAGGTTAATTTGCAACTATTCTTCATGAAATTTTCTAAGGACAAATTGTGGATGCTTGAGATTATCTGTTGTAGTCTTACTGAAGATTAGTATATCATCAAAATAAATCTCTAAAAAATTGTTAGTATAATCATTTAATACCTCATTCATTAGTCTCATAAATGTAATAGGGGAACTAGATAATTAGAAAGAAATCACAAGCCACTCATAAAGTCCCTCATTGGTTTTGAAAGTTTTTTGCACTAATCTCCCTCTCTAATCCGAATCTAATGGTACCTACTTTTGAGATCTATTTTTTCTAAAATACCTTTCCTATCTTAGATAATCCATTAGATCTTCTATCTTTGGTATGGGAAATCAACACTTTATGATGATTTTGTTAATTACCCTAGAATTTGTACATAACTTCCATCTCGCTCCTTTCATGGGTGGCTAGGTATGTCAATGGTCTGAGGAAAAAAATACAAGATGAAACTAGTTTATTAGCTCCTAATTCATCCCATTATTTATTGTAGTTTTATTTGAGAGAATATGAAAAGATAAGGAGAAAGCTAGAGAAAAATAAAAGGGCTAGAGGAGGAAAGAACTTTAGATGAAGGGGTCATTTTGGAAGAGGGGCATCAAACATGAATGGGGAGTGAGATGCTCAAGATAATAATTGATATTCAAATGGAAGAGGTAGAGGTTTTAGAGGAGGTCTAGAAGGAGGTAAATCCAATAATAGGGGAAGATTTGGAAACCAAGGAAGAAGTAATAGTGTATTCACAACTAAATCTTAGACTGCAATCAAGTGGGACATACAATGAACATATATCTAGAGAAGGCCACAATTTTAAACATGGGAGAAAGAAGGAATTAATTAGTTTAAGAATATGAATTCCTAAGTGTGACTTCCCCAATTTTCTAAGAAAGACATACCTATTGGACTAAGCTATCTCAATTAGGAAAATGATGAGCAACAAACTCAAGAATTGAGGTAGAATATTGTGTTATCATTGATTGTAGCTTATTAACAAGAAGTCTCAAAGTAACCAAGAAAATAGAGCACTAGTCAAGATACTAGAATGGATAATGAAGTACAAATGCTATGTGGTCACAAGCATTCACCACTGATGTGAAAACACAAGAGAAATAACTAAACACACTGATGTAGGAGCATCCTAGGTTTCCTTGCAATCCTGCACTTTTTTTCTTTCTGTCTATTGGTGCCGAGTGATCCTTTGGGTGCTGAGTTCCTATTGGTTCTAAGTGATCCATTCAATGCCAAGTTCTTGTTGGTGCCAAGTGATCCTTTCAGTGCCGAGTTCTTGTTGGCACTGAGTGATCCTTTGGGTACCGAGTTCCTATTGGTGCTGAGTGATCCTTTGGGTGCCAAGTTCTTGTTGGTGCTGAGTGATCCTCTAGAGTGATAGTTTCTATGAAGTCTTCATTTTGTCGAGTTATCTATGTTTGGTTCTAGTTTGGGCTGACTTTGCTTGCATTTAATTTTGGTATAGGTAGTTAATATCCATTATGGGCTGACTTGTGGCTTTCCTTGTTCTAGAATCTTTTGTAAGCCATTTTGGCAAGTATATATAGAGTGTTTAGGCTTAGAGTTACGCAAGTTTTTGGGAGAGTAGATAGTAGAGTAGAAAAAAGAGTTTGAATTGTAGTTGGATCTTTGAATGTGAATGTATTTGTAATTGGTTGTAACCCAGAAGGCCTTAAAGTTGGGCATGTATGAAGATATTTTGATGAATCAAACAACATGTTTTTCTCTTCTTCCTCCTTTGGTGGCTATGCCTTGTATTTTCTTCCATTGTGTTAACTCTTTTAGGTGATTTGGATAGCTGGGTGAGCCTTTGGCCCTAGTTATTCACCCCTTTTTCCTATGTCAGTTGGTATTAGAGCTTGAGGTTCATCCTTGTGGAGATCGGATCATGTAGAACCCTAATTTGGATTTGGGTTATAGGGTGGTAGATCTATGGATTTGACCTATAACTTACAGAGGGTTACAATCTTACAGGAACTTGATTTGTAAATATGATTGTGGTAGAAGAAATGTTGAGATGCTATATTGGCTTAGTTGATACAAATTGTAGCTAGATTAGATGTTGTAGAGATAGCCTAGAGGAGAGGAGCACATCTTGATGATGCAAGTGATGATGAAGTAGTAGCACCAAACCATAATCTAGAACTTGGAGAAGATCAAGATAAGGATAGATTGTTCTGAGTGTTGTCTATTACAAATTCAAAGCTTGCTATAGAAGTTGTTCTTTATGATGGAAAATTGGATACCAATGTTGTGTTGGATTGGATCTTTGATATCGACAAGTTCTTTGAGTATGAAAATACTCCTGATAATAGAAAGGTGAAGATTGTAGTCACTAGGTTGAAAGGTCATGCATCACTATGGTGGGAACATTTGGAAATTGATAGACAAAGGAGAAGAAAGGAGAAAATTAAAACTTGGCCAAAGATGGTGAACAAGGTAAAGAACAAATTCCTCTTTGTTGATTATCAAGTTAGCCTATTGAGAAAAATGCAAAATTTGAAACAAAAGGACATGACTATGAAAGAATATACTAAGGAATTCTATAGATTGGATATTAGATCTAGACATGTGGACGATGATGTTGAGAAAATTGCAAGGTACTTTAATGGATTGAGATCTAGAATTCAAGATGAGATAAGTTTTGTGAAGTTGGAAAGTGTAGAAGAAGCATATTGATATGCCTTAAGAGCTAAGGAGATCTTGAGAAAGAAGCATGAACAAAGATAAAGAGGTAGAGGTGGTAGATTCTACAGAGGTAGAGGTAGATCTTATGGAGAAAGTGGTAGATTTGATAGTTCTATGCAGGATAAAGGAAAATTTGAATGGAAGAATGATCACAAAGGCAAGACTGAATGGAAAAGTGGTAATTCTTATCAAGGAGGTAGCAATTCTTACCGAGGAAGAGGTAATTCCTATTCTAAAGGCTCATGGTAATTGTTTTAGATGTGTTAAAGAGGGACATAGATCTTTTGAATTTAGATCTTGTGAAAGTGGGAAAGGTAACATAAATGTTGTGATTCAAGAAGATGATGAGAGTTCACAAAGTGGACCTGAAGCTAGAGAAAATCTGATGGTGAGAAGAACCTTATGCAATAAGGGAAGTGATGAGGAAACTATTTTAAGGAGAAGTCTTTTCAAGACAAGATGTAAGATGGCTAGAAAATTCTGCAAAGTGATCATTGATAGTGGAAATTCTACAAATCTGGCATCAAAAGAGCTGGTTACCAAGTTGCAGTTGTAGAGGTTGAAACATCCCAAACCTTATCATGTTTCATGGATCAAAGATGAGCATAAGATATTGGTGAGTGAGAAATGCCTTGAAAAGTTCAAAATTGGACATTACTTTGATGAAGTTTTGTGTGATATCATGTCCATGGATTGTTGTCATATTTTTTTGGGTAGACCTTGGAAATATGATAGATATGGTGTACATGATGGAAGATTGAATCAATATACTCTTTGGGTAAATAGGAAGAAATGCACATTTCTACCTTTGATTGAAAGTCCAAATGAGGTTAATTAAACTACTATAAAAATTTGCATGGTTAATGGGAAACAATTTGAAAAGGAAATGAAAAGGACTCAAGTCTATTTTTCTATAGTTCCTAGAGGATAGAGTGTTGGTAGTAATGACCTAGCATTAGAAGCTAGTAATGACCAAGTGATAGGATAGTGATAGTTGAATACCAATAGAAATTACATAATTTTTAAATGAGTATAAAGACATTATTGTTGATGATTATCCTGATGGTTTACCTCTAGTAAGAAGCATAAGTCATTGTATGGATTTGATTCGTAGAGGTAGCTTACCAAATAAAGCACCATATAGATTGATACCTATAGAGAATGAAGAACTTAACAGACAAGTGCATGAGTTGTTGCAAAGGGGTTTGATTAGAGAAAGCTTGAGTCCATGTACTATACCTATTGTATTAGCACATAAAAAGAAAGGTGCATGGAGAATGTGTATTGATTCTAAAGCCATTAACAAGAGAATAGTGAAATATAGGTTTCCTATGCCGAGGATGGATGTCATAATGGATTGTTTGAGTGGAGTAAAGTATTTTACTAAGATTGATTCGAAGAGTAGCTATCATTAGATCAAAATCAATGAAGGTGATGAATGGAAGACTACTTTCAATACAAAAGATGGTTTGTATGAATGGTTGGTTATGCCTTTTGGTTTGACTAATTCACCTAGTACTTTCATGAGGTTGATGAATGAAGTTCTGGAAAGATTTTTGGGTAAGTTTGTGATTGTTTATTTGGATGATATTTTGATATTTATTAAAACTAAGGAAGAACATCTTGAGCATATTAGAGAAGTATTATAGAGGTTGAAAGAGGAAAAGTTGCTGATTAATCAAGAGGAGATCATTTCATGGTTTTGCTAGTTTTTACAAAAAATTTATAAAGAATTTTAGTGGTGTTTGTAATACTATGACTGAGACAATGACGGGGGATAAAAATGAATTCAAGTGGACACACGAAGCTGATAAGAGTTTTGAGACTTTGAAACAAAAGGTTACTGAATTGCCTTTATTAGCTTTACCTAATTTTAACAAAGCATTTCAAGTTGAATGTGATGCAAGTGGTAATGCAATAAGAGCTGTATTAAGTCAAGAAGGTAAGCCTATTGCTTTCTTTAGTGAAAAGTTGAATGATGCTAAAAGGAAGTATTCTGTGTATGATCAAGAATTTTATGCCATTGTTCAAGCTTTGAAGAAGTGGAGACATTATTTGATTTCTGAGGAGTTTTTATTGTATATTGATCATAAAGCTTTACACAACTTGGGAAGTCAACATAAATTGAATCAGAGACATATGAAGTGGGTTGAGTACTTGTAGAGTTTTACATTTTTTATTAAGCACAAGAGTGGAGTTACTAATAGAGTTGTTGATGCATTGATTAGAAGACATTCTTTTTTGATTGAAATTATGGTTGAAGTTCTTGGTTTTGATAAAATGAAAGAGTTGTATGATGCCGATCCTAATTTTTTGTGGCATAGAGAGAGTGCATAGCACCAAATCTGATAGATCACATAGGTAAGTATGATGAGTATTTCATTTGAAGAATGTATGTTGTTCAAAGATATTTAGTTGGGTATTCCTAAAAGTTCTATGAGGTTGAATTTGATTAACGAAAAGCATAGTGGTGGATTGGCTAGACATTTTGAAATTGATAAGACATTGAGTTTGCTGAAAGAGAAGTATTATTGCCCACAAATGTATAAGGATGTTCAAAATTTTTTAAAGAGTTGTGGAGTTTGTCAAGTTGCAAAGGGGGTTAGTCAAAATACTAGTTTTTATACACCTATTACTATTCCTAAGAAACCTTGGACTGACATTAGTATGGATTTTGTTCTTGGATTTCCTAAGACAGTGAAAGGGTATTATTCCATATTTGTTGTAGTGGATAGATTTTATAAGATGGCTCATTTAATACCATGTAAGAAGACATCAAATGCTAAGCATGTTGCTAAACTTTTCTTTAAAGAGATTGTGAGATTGCATGGATTACCAAGAAGCATTATTTCTGACAGAGATAGTAAGTTTGTTGGTTATTTTTTGAAAACTTTGTGGAAGAAGATGGGTACTGAATTGAAGTTTAGTTCTACATTCCATCCAAAAATAGATGGATAGACAAAGGTTGTGAATAGAAGCTTGGAAAATTTGTGAAGATGTTTAGTTGGGAATAAGAAAAGTAATTGGGAGATAGTATTGGCACAAGCTAAATTTGTATATAACAATTTTGTGAATAGGAGTACAGGGAAGACACCTTTTGGGATTGTTACTAGAATGCATCCTAGAGGGATATCAGTTTTGAGAGATGTCACTGGTGAAGAATTGAGAAGCATTGTAGGAGAAGAATTTGCTAATTTTATGGAGTCTTTGCACAAGAAAGTGAAGTTGAGGTTGGAAGAAAGTAATCAAAAGTATAAGGAGAATGCTGATAAATCTAGAAGACATCATATTTTTGAAGTTGGTGATGAGATAATGGTTCATTTGAAGAAAGCAAGATTTTCTATTGGAACATATAGCAAGTTGAAGATGAAGAAATTTGGACATTGTAAGATCCTAAATAAGTTTGACAATGGTAATGCTTATCAAGTTGAGTTACTTGATGACATGGATACATCTCCTATATTCAATATTGCTGATTTGTATAAGTATCATGAGTCAGATGATGAACTTGCTATACCTGATGATTATCCTAAGAAGCAAATTGAAGAAGTTGAATAGATTGTGGAACAAAGAATTGCTAAGAGTACAAGAGGGAAAGATTACTATGAGTATTTGGTAAAATGGAAGAATAAGCCAATTGAAGATGCTACATGGATTTCTCAATCTATGTTGGATTTAGCTTAGGATGTGACACTTGTATGATTTAGGAGAATCATTTTCTCTAACCTTGGTTGTCTAATGCAAGAGAATCTTGGGTTTACTTACAATCTTGCATTGTTTTTCTTTCTATCCTTTGGGTGTCAAGTTTCTATTGGTGTCGAGTTATCCGTTGGGTACTGAGTGATCCTTTGGGTGCCAAGTTCCTATTGGTGCAGAGTGATCCTTTGTGTGCCAAGCTCCTATTGGTGCTGAGTTCCTATTGGTGCCGAGTGATCCTTTGGGTGCCAAGTTCCTATTAGTGCTGAGTGATAGTTTCTATGAAGTCTTCATTTGTTGAGTTATCTATGTTTGGTTCTAGTTTGGGCAGACTTTTCTTGCATTTGATTTTGGTATAAGTAGTTAATATTTGTTATGGGCTAGCTTGTGGCTTTCCTTGTTCTAAAATCTTCTATAATCTATTTTTGGCAAGTATATATAGAGTTTTTAGGATTAGAGTTAGGCAAGTTTTTGGGAGAGTAAATTGTAAATAGAACAAAAAGTGTGAACTACAGTTGGATCTTTGAATGTGAATGTATATCTAATTGGCTGTAACCTAGAAGGCCTTATAGTTGGGCATGATGAAGATATTTTGATGAATCAAATAATATGTTTTTCTCTTCTTCCTCCTTTGGTGGTTGTTCCTTGTATTTTCTTCCATTGTGTTAACTCTTGTAGGTGGTTTGGATAGTTGGGTGAGCCTTTGGCCCTAGTTATTCACCCCTTTTTCTTGTGTCACACAAAAAAGGCATGTAGTAGAGGAATGGAGTTAAAAAATGCAAGGTCACACGTCTAGCTATAGATGTGTAGATGACCAAGCTGACCTATAAACATTGGCATCTACAGATAGGTAAACACATAAATCTTATGACTATGCTCACTGTGGAGTTCAAAATTTAAATTGTAGATTGAGTGGGATAAAATTAGGGTTTGCATCTTGTGGTCCGATGGAGTGATTTAAAGAATCACTTGACACTTGTTTAAAATAAAGAGAATGAAGAATTTGTTGGCAAAAGACTGTAAGAGTGAAGAAATTTACTATGAAAAGGGAAAGACATAAGAAAATAACAAGTAGTGTGAACAAGAAGCGATAGAAAGTTCTAAATGCATGAGTAGAATAAGGGTAGAGAGCAGAAGAAATCTTGGCCAAGACTTATTAGAAGAGGAAGATCAAAGCATCTTTGAGGTAACTTAACTAAAGATATATTAGTCAAGGTGTGCCATATACTTAGACCACTACATTAGTTTTCTTTCTAACCATAACATCTATTGTAAGCCTTTAATAAGACTGACCTATAAGAATTCTTTGACATCCTCTTGCCAGGGTTGTCTTAGAAAGAGATCTAAATCCTCTAGCAAGGTAGCCCTAGCAAGTTGTTTTGATATTAATAGGTTATTAGCATTCCTAATAGGATGCATTCTCAAAAGGAAAATTTTTAAACCTTTAACATGACACCATTTTCCTTACAAGGAAATGCTGGTGGGTGTATTACTCCCACCATATTTTTCACCCTCAACCTAAGGTTTTCCCCATGAAAATATCCATGTCATTGATGTATACTTCTATATAGAATATTGTATGGTTTTACTACATATAATTTATTATTTCCCTAATAGTTAAAGTAGCAGTGATACAATATGTAGAAAAGATCAATAGACTAACTAAGAAATTTCATAAAAGTGTTTGTACTAATTCATGTTTATCTCATTTTGGTTTTTACATATGAGTGACAATACACTTAAAGTTATTACTTAACAATACTCAATGCATGCCAAGCAAGTAGTATATGCCAAGAATAAGATGTCAGATAAGGCATTGCAAGCATAATGCACATTATGTGCAAAATACCAATATGTGATGAGAAGACAGTTAGTGCTGGGTCACTCCAGTGACAAGAAAGTTGATACATGCCAAGTGAACAATGGATGCTGAGTCATTTAGAGGCCATGTTACAAAACTAAAAATATAGTGGATGTCGAGCATTAAAGGATTCAAGTGCTAAGTAAATAGTTTTGGACATAATTGTTTGTAATGGCATAAACTCCTATTTAAACCATTTTTGGGCTGACTTAAGGATTGTTTTATGATTCTAGAAGATAAGAATGAATCTACATTAAGAATCCCTATGTAGTACATGCAACCAATAATAATATAATATTAAGTGACAAAATTGGTGAATCACAATGATTGATTCCTACCTAACCTTAGGTCACCTAAGTCTTCTTAAGTAGGGAAAACTATAAAGAGTTTGTGTGTGAAGAGAGAGGTTTGCATGCAAACACAGAGAATTCATGGTGGCTAAGGAGTTGTGAGAAAGATATAAATTGCAGAATCAGTTAGAAAGAAAAGAGGAAAGTAGAGAAAGGACATAAGTAATACATCTTATCATGAGGATCAAGTATGCACCAAGAAAGAGGTGATTTGATATCTAGCAGAGAGGTGCTAACCAAACCATCAAGGCTGAAACATTCTAATAGGTGAATTGGTGAAAATATCTTAATTGAGTAGTCCTATAAGGATTTTGTAAATTCTTTAACAAGGTGCTTACTTTATTGCAAGTTTAAATCCTCTAACCAAACACACTTTTACCAGGGTGTTGAATTCCTTTAATAGGGTAAGACCTAATAGTCTTTGTAAGCCTTTAATAGGGTAGACCTTTCATAGGGTAGATTATAGTTTATGATGAAACAATTGTAACCTTCATTGGATACACTTTACAACTATAGTAGTGAAGATTTGTGGGTGTTATCCCCACTCCATTTTTACCTTCTCATTAGAGGTTTTCTGGGTAACCAAATATCTTGTGTCATATGTGTTATTTGTTTCATAATATTGATGAATATGTCTACTTTGGTATTTTAGTTTACATGTGAATTGTGAGATGGATGTGTGGTGAATGTTTTAAGGGCTAAAGTTTTGAAGTATTGATTTAACCCCCCTCTCTTAGAGTTTACTTTTCCTATTTTTATTTCCAACAATTGGCATTAGAGATTTGTTCTCTAGAAAGGAAAGCTTTACAACTTTGAGGAAAGATCTTGAAGATGGAAGTCTACAAGTTGGGAAAATTCATTGAGAACTAGAAGATTGAAATCTTGCTTACCCTAAACCAACTCAATGAAGTAAAAGATGAGTTGAAGCACTCACTAAGGAGAAGGAAAGAGATAGATATTGAGGAGAATAATACATATTACTAAGAAGAAGAAACTATTGAATTTTCTATAGATGGAAACTCAAGTGAGTATGATGCAACAGTTTTAGAATTGATGAAAAAGAATGGTTCCCTAACAAAAGAGGTCAGAACTATTAAGATATAATAAGAAGTCCAATTAGTATTTTTATGTGAGGTAATCAAGCATAAAAATAAAGTAGAGGAAGACAAAGTCATGATTGAAAATGACAAAAGGATACTGGCAAATAGAGTGGAAGAGAATACATTAGAGGTACACAGGATTGCTAGCATGCAACTGCAAACAATTAATCAAGTGATGATTTCCAATCATAAATTAAATGTTAAGGACATTGAGATCACAACCTTGAAGTTAAAAAATGGACAACTGAGAAATGATCTAAGAAGAGAAAAATAATTTTTTGAAAGTTTCAACAAACTAAGTGAAGCCATAAAATACTTTGAGAAATTGATGAGATCTCCAAGATCTAATAATGATGCTATTGGATTGGAATACAACAATACTGAGGAAGGAGAATCATCTAAAAGTGGTTAACAAAGAAACAAAAAAGGTAAGAACTACAAATAGAATTGTTATAATTGTGAAAAGTTAGGTCATAAAAAATATGTTTGTAGGAGAAACAATCTAAATTAGAACCCTAAGTAGAAATTTATGGGTTACTACCATAAGTACAAGAAGCAAGGACATCAAACACATGAATACAAGACCAAGACTTCAACCACACAAAGATTTGAAGGATATTACCACAATTGTTAGAAGTATGGAAATAAAGCATATGAATGCATATCTAATGCCAAGTGTACATAAAATAAGTAGACAAAGGGACAAAAAAATGGTGAATCCTACAATTGAGATTACAATACAAGGTATAGTTGTCAATATTGTTAAGAGTATGGACATGTTGCTAAGAATTGAATTAGAACACATTTTAGAAGTGATTATAGTAGATGGTTGAGTCAAATTGCATGCTTTAGCTATTTGAAGATCGAACACATCAGTAGAAACTATTTAATAAGGTCAAAAGCACCAAGATGTGAATTCTAAAGGAAAAGAGAAGGTTGATGTTGAGAGAGTAAAAGTGTAGATGAAAAAGACATGGAGGAAAAAGGAAGATTGCAACACATCAAGTTAATATTAGGTCACTTCATCCAATGGATCTAGTAATCACATCACCCCCAACTAGGCAATCAATAGGTATGTGGGACTGATATTTCAATGATATATTCTACATCAGTTCCAAGAATATAAATTCTTAAAATATTATATATGCATGAATTAAGATGCAATGTATTGGTTAGAATCTGGAAGAAATCTATAAGTTTTGTTAGTTTTCATGTTACTGCCAAGCATGAAAAGTTTTGTAGTTGTTGCCAAGTGAAAGTGAAATTTCAATTGATGCTGAGCTATTAAGGGTGATAGTATTGGCTAAGCTTGGTGTGGTTGGAAAGCGTAGTAAAAATTATGTGTAAGCCAAGTGAGTTGAAATTGCTATGGTAGCCAAACTTATAGTTGTGTAAGTATTGATCATTTATTATTGAGTTTTAAGGGTTATATAGTCAATTTTTGACTCATTTGCATTCATTTAAGATTTGAGAGAGAATAAAGAGAATAAGGAAAAATGAGGAAAAGGATTCAAGAATTTTTGAACTAGATACAACTGCTACTAATCACCAATCATCATATTCATAAGGTATTTATTGTGTTCCAAGCTATGTTGTCTAAAATATCACAAACCCCTATTATTTTAAATGGCTTCTAGCTCTTCTAATACTATTAGAAAGGAAGGAAAAGAGGTTTTGAATGTTTAATTAATAAGTAATGAGAATAAAAACAACCACCCTTCCGAGCTATTCATAAGATAGCATATAAGGGAGATCCTACTGGTGCATTATTGATGATACCACCACAGGTTTTGATGATACAAGATGTTTGATATTGTTACACTTATAAGGTTGGAAGTATTGGAGAGATGGAAATTAGAGATTTTTATGGAAAGCTATGTGTAGATGGAGTATTGAAAGAGGAAAACTAAATTGTAGAGAGAAAAGGGTTAACCCATGCCCTAGATTTTCCAAATGTATTCAAAATAGAATGGATAAAGATAATACTTAGCAGAGTACATGATCACTCTATATGGTTAGAAAATGGCCCTACCAAGATCACAAAAAGGATCATCCAATAAGTAATAGGGTATCCTACCCTAGATATACCTAAGATCATGCAAAGTGATGCTAAGGAGATAATTGAGAAGAATACAAGGGTTGTATGAAATAAAAGAGGAATTACCATCAACAAAATTTCAAATCCCCTAATTGCATTTTTAGTGAGAATAATTTCTCACAAGTTATTTTAATCTAGTAGATTGAATAGTCTGTCTTGTATGGTTGTGGATTTAGGCTACAAGATAGTGAAGAAGGATCACACTTATAACCTTGCCAAGTTAAAACTTCAACAATTATCAAAAAACTTGGGGGCCATATGAAAGACAAAGAATGCACAATGCAAATTTGGTTCACTACTAGTTTGCATATTTTTCTATATGCAGAAGATATTTGCTTCATTTGGAAAAGTTTCTTGGAAGCCCAATAGGTCTATTGCAGTTCAGATTGGAGAGTTCATAGAGAAACTTGGGGATAACTTTGAGTTAGTAACGATGAGATATTTTGAGGACTTTAAGAAGTCTATGAAATAGAGATTGAGGATACTAGTAACATTAGTGGAGAAATATTATAATGATGTTTTCTTTCTAGTTGATGTTGATCATACATATGTACAAGCAACCCATTCCAAGGGTCAAATGGCTCAAGCCATTGCCCTATGAAATCAATGTGGGTGAGGCATCAACAACCATCACAACACTACTGGTAGAAGAAGCAGAAAAGAGTGCAAACTCATTTGGTAATTATGAGGAAGTCAAATCAAGAATCACAATAGACTTGAAGACAACTTCTGTGGTAAGAAAGAAATTTTTTTTTTGAAGAAGCTAAAGGAAAGATTTGGTGAAGGGGGAGGAGAAGAAGAAGAAGAAGATGATGAAGATGAAGATGAAGATGATCGAATAGAGAAAGCCCCACTTGCACTTACAGAAGGTCCAAGAGAGACCAAGAATAAGTAAAAAATGATGAAGGTGATGAGGAAGAAGAAGCTGAGGAAGCACCTAGGCTAGCTAAAAAGAAGAAAAGAAATGATAAGGAGCTAGCAGTGAGAAAACCAAAGAAAGTTGTGAAACGTATACAAAAAAAGCCCATTGTACCTATTACCAGGGCTATCATAAGACAAACAACAAAGAAGACAGAAGAAGTTGAGAAGCCTAAAGGAAAAAGAGCTATTATAGCTACCAATGAGGATGAACCTAAGAAAAAATAGAGGAGAAAATATGTAGCTCCAGCAAAGTTAGATGAGGTGAGGAAAAAATCAAATGATATCAGTCAATTCCAATTGGTAAGCCATAAATCCTCTTCTGATTTAGAGAAGTTGTGTGACAATATTAAGAATAATACAGATTTATCAAGGTTCATAGATGATGAGTTTGATAAACATGGAAAGTTAGATATGAATAAGGTGGAAGAGTCTATATATATATATATATATATGATGATGACCACATTTAAGAACACTCCTATTGAGATTTCAAACTCATTACCCAAAATTATATATGACAGAGTTGAGTAGAGGTGGCACTATAGTTTAACAACTAAAAGAAATATAAGGGAGACTATTCTAGCCAGAGTAATGCCATATTTGGATAAGTCATCAATGACTAAGGCCATAAGAAAATACAAAGGGAGATTTTCTCCCAAATATAGAGCCTTTTATATCTTATAGAATAAAAGTAAAGATGTTGTCAAATAGAGAACCTAGATATGGAAAGTCATCTATGGGTTGACAACAAAGAAGGCAACTAAACAAGCACCTGAGGAGGTTGGTGAAGAAAAAGATAACCAAGAGGTAGTAGAGACTACTAAGGATGTATCTATCAAAGATGGACATGAGGGAGGCACAAAGAAGGAAATAGATGAAGAGGCTACAATTGAAGAAGAGCAACAACAAGATTAAAATGGACTCGAGGTACATATGCTGAGTGCTAGTCCACCTCACATGGACCAAGAAAGTCAACAAGATATAATAAAGATAATGTATTTTTTTGATAACATAGTATAGAACATCAACCTTTGATAGAGGATGATTTGAAAATGATATTATAGGATTCTACTTTAGTTTCCAAATTATGCACTAATCCTATATTAGTAAACACAACTGATATTGACAAAGCATCAACAAGGGAGAAAAAAACTGACACATCTAGTGTGCCCCCTACTTCTATAAAGATAAAAGGTACAAAAGGACTATAGGTTGTCACCAATAAAACACATGTTTCAATGCCCATTGAGGTATATGAAGTGAAGGACATAGTAATATCAGATGTCAGCACATTAGTGCCAAATGCTTCAATGCAAGTACTTTTGATAGTTGAGAAGGATGAGACACAAGTCCATAGAGGTCAAGAAGTTAGTCCTACACCTATCTCATAGATATAAGGTGAAATAGAAAAAATAGAGAAAGAGAAGGAGAGGATTGAAGAATCAGTTTTAACTACAAAACCAGGGAAACAAATAGCAATTTAGACATTGGTTACCCTACTAATTTATGCATCCCCTATTCCTAGTCAAACTCTTCATAGGAAGAGTGTACATGCTACACCATTACAATAATCAAGGCCTATTCCTAATACATCTAAGATTGGAGAAGGAAAATCTTATGGAGATGTCAACTTAGATGAGGTGATTGAACTTCCAAAGTTTGATATCATAACAATCATTGTAGAAGAAATGAGCATATTGTAGAAAGCTCTAGCAAGAAAGAAGCACCAAGAGTTACCTAGAAGGGAGTATAGGAAAAGACAAGTTCTATATGACATCAAACAAACATTTCTTGATGCATTTAGCCTCCTAGAACCTAATGAAGAAAAACCCATTATTGAGAAACTAGTAAATATGATTGATAAGATCAATAATGTAGACTTGGATACAAATACTAAACTCCTAGAATGGTCTGAGAAAAGGTTCCAAACAAAGGTTAGTGAAAATATTTCTAATGCTATGACATTACAATAGGTTGACTTAGCAACCAAGATGGAGAGTGTAAAGAAGGTGTTAGATAATATATTTTCTCTATACATAAAGCTTTCTGATGTGAATCTATTCACGCAAGAAACATAGAGGATTATTGAATGATTGCAAGGAGATCTAAAGACTATAGGTAATATTCTTAATTTGTCTCCTTGTTAAAGCCATACTCATTTTTATAGATTGTTATCCACCCAAGGTTAGTTAGCTGCATTACATGTACAAGATGCAAACATTAGGGATACCTTGATAATTATTCAATCCATGTTGACCCCACACATGGAGGTTTTGTACAAGGAACTAGCCTTCAATGAAACATTGATGAAGAAATATTTTCATCTTTCTACTCATGATGGCTTAGTAGACCTTATTGCTAAGCTAGATGTTCAATTTCAATCTCTAGAGGTAGCATGCAACAATTGGGATGTAGCACTCTAGATTATAATGGAGGTCCATAATTTTTTTTTGGAAAAATACACTATTAGTGTACTACCGATGACATAGGTGTCAAAAAAGGGGGATATTGTAGAAAAGGGGGGAATATACAAAAGGGGAACAAATTCAGAAATAGAGTAAGCCAAAAGTTCAACAAACTTTAATCAATAGGAGTATATCAAATTTAGATACAACAAAGAATAATCAACTTAGGGGGACTTATGAAGTTTTGAGTTATCCTGGATAAGTCATCAATTTTTTGCAAAATTTTGACATTTTGAAATTTTTTATGTGAGCTAAGTAAAGAATATAGATTACCTGAGTTATGCTCATAAGTTAAGATTATATATCCATGAAAAAGTGTTTTTGCCACTCATATCAAAGGGGGAGATTGTTGATCTCATTTTGGTTTTGACATATGAGTGAAAATACACTTAAAGTCATTACTTAATAGTACATAGTGCATGCTGACCATAATGTATAGTATGTGCTGAGAAACAATAGGTTCCAAGGAGACAGTTAGTGTCGAGACACTCAAGTTAAGAGCAAGCTAATACATGTCAATTGATTCAGATGCTGAGTAAAGAGTGGATGCCAAGTCATTCAGAGGTCGTGTTACAACATTAAAGATATAGTGGATGCCAAGTATCAGAGGCTTCAAGTATCGAGTAAATAGTTTTGGACATAATTGTTTGTAATGGCACAAAATCCTATGTAAACCATTTTTGGGCTAACTTAAGGATTGTTTTATAATTCTAGAAGATAAGAATGAATCTACATTGAGATTCCCTATCCAGTACATGCAACCAATCAGATAAAAGGATGAATTAAGTGACAAAATGGGTGAATCACAATCATTGATTCCTACCTAACCTTAGGTCACCTAATTATTTTTAAGGAGAAAAAACCCTAAAGAGTTTATGTGTGAAGAGAGAGGTTTGCATGCATAGATAGAGCATTCATGGTGACTAAGGAGTTGTGAGAAAGATATGAACTGTAGAATTAGTTAGAGAGAATACAAGAAAGTAGAGATAGGATATAAGTGATGCATTTGATCACAAGGATAAAGTATAACTCATGAAAGAGGTGATCTAATATCTAACAGAGAGGTTCTAATTGAAGGATCAAGGCTAAAACATTCTGAGCTGTGAATTAGTGAAAATATATTAATCAAGTAGTCCTAGTAGGCTTTTGTAAATTCTTTAATAGGGTTCTTACTTTATTTTAAGTTGAAGTCCTCTAACTAGACACACTTTTAGCAAGGTCTTGAAATCCTTTAACAGAGTAAGACCTAACATTGTTTGTAAGCCTTTAATAGGACAAACCTTTCATAGGGTAGATCATAGTTTATGATCAAATAATTTTAACTTTAATTGGACAAACTATAAAAATATAGTAGTGAATATTTGTGGGTGTCATCCCCACTCTAGTTTTACCTTCTCATTGGAAGGGCTTTGGGTAACCAAATATCTTGTGTCATATGTGTTATTTGTTTCATGCTATGGATGAACATGTTTAGTTTGGTAATTTAGTTTGCATGCAAATTTTGAGATGGATGTGTGGTGAATGTTTTAATGACTAAATTTTTGAAGTATTGATTCACCCCCCTCTCAGAGTTCACTTTCCCTATTTTTATTTCCAACAATTCATGCCCCCTCTTAGTTCTATTTGGGACCAACCATTGGTATCAGAGCATAGACTATGACAATAATCACTAATGACTTAGGGGAAGATCTAATGGCATCACTCTGGAGATTTCTAGAAGAAGCACTCGACACCATCAAATACTTGAAATACAAACTAAGAGAATCTCTAGTGAACTTAAATAAGCTAATGAGAAAGCTAGAAGAAAGTCAAGAGTTAATAGAGAAGCTCAAAGAGAAAAATTATTCCAAAGAGTCAGAAAAAGCAATAGAACTTATGGCTGAAAATGATAAGTTAAAGAAAAAGGTGAGATTATGAAGGAGCAAGAACTCTCTGCAGTAATATTAGGTGAAGCTATGAATGAAAAATGAAATTCTATCCTTGCAAGAGACTAGGCATATTTAGGGCTAAGACTGGCATAGGAAACAAGAAAGTGAGTTGAAGACCTAGTAAAAAAAAGAGAGGATGAGATAGATATTATGGAAGAAGAGAACATGTATGTGGTACAAGAAAAAAATGTACTACAAGAGTATGATCATTAGAAAATAGAAGAATTGAGTGCTCTAATAAAGGACATGAGACAAATGGAGGAATAAATTTGATAGTTGATGGTCAAACTCCAAGTTGTAAAAGAAGAGTGTAATAGACTTTCCAAGACAAGTCAAAATAACTCAAAGTAAGAGAAGCTAATGGACACTCAAGAAGAAACAACTAATTCAATTGGCTCAAAATTCTATGGAACCCATAGAACCAAAAGAGGAGATTCCTTGTGTTGGTCTGGTTTTTAGTTAACATTTATCCTAATGCATCTCTACATGAATGTTCTAGTTCCCTTTTTGAAAATTAGGGTTTTATGTTTTTAAATTACTACCCCTACAAGAACCCTAATTTTTGTTTCACAATGTGTTCACCTAGAAAGCCTTTGGATTATGTTTACATAGCATGTCCTTTCAAAAAAAAAAGTGCTAGAAAAATCTTCTAAATACCTCTTTTATTTCTTCCTAGGTACCTTTTCAAAAAGTTATTGCATTATCTAACATTTTCCTAAGTCTTCAAAATACCCAAGATTTCATTTTAATATTTTGTGGGTTTATGTTTCTATTTATGCTAGCTATGCACCTTGAAATTTTTTGTCAGTTTCTCTCTCCTCCAATTTTTTGTTTTTTAAAAATAATTTTTGATCATACCCATTTTTTTGTGATGCAAGATGCTCCTACATCAGACACCCATGGTAGGAAAATTTTTGTGGATATGGATTCACAAAATGAAGTAGCCACTACTATCATTTTTTTTCCTTCTCTTCTAACACCTAGCTCGAACAAGTATTTGGTGCCAATATATTTCCTTCTTTCTTCTTTTCCAACACCTATCTAGAACAAGTGTCTGCTATTGAGAATAATTTTCCACAATGAACTCTATCCAAGTATAACTCTCACCGTCCTCGAATCTTCTAGGATTTAATAAATCTATAATATACTCAGCAACACCATAAAAATCTTTCTTTTCATACCACACATCACTAATAAGATCCTCATGTAAACCATGATAAATATCTTTCAAACTCATCTCAAAGACAACATCCCATGATTCGTAAGAATTTACCTCTTTGACATATTCATCTTCAATTGCCTCTTTCATGTCATCAACAATGCATGTAACTGCTTCACTTGTTTGATCTCCAACTAAGGAATTGTATGCATCCTTTACCACTACAGTCTTCAAATCATCTTTATCTACTTTTGGCTCACAAAATTTTTCATCTTCATCCTCTTGCTCTTATTTTGTAGCACATGTGTGATAGTCCACTAGATCTTTTCTTTTTTTTTGCATCTAAAGAATTATCAACATCTCTTTTATTGTAATGTGCTATTCTCTTCCGCAACTCTACTTCTAATTCATTCACTTTCTTCTACAAATCAAAGAATGCAACTTGTAATGGCTCTTCATTTCTTGCTCTAATTTTCTCAAGTCTAGGAACCCTTAACTTCCATCCAATCACAAAAGTTATCTTCTTCTTTCTCCTCTCCATGATCAAGTATTCATAAGACAAACTTCATGCAACATGAGCACCTCATGCAAACTACCTCACTATTGGCGATCTATTTATACACTTAGCTGAAATCATGATCCTCATGAAAACTACCTCATTGTTGGTGATCTATCTAAGAATTCAAGAAAATCTTCTTGAAAAACTTCACCCAACCCAAGGTCCTAGTGCAAACTACCCAACAGTTGCCAATTTGTCCAGACACTTAGGAACTCCCACTCTAATACCACTGATGAAGGTACACTCTGATACTAGTTGATGAGGGAACACTCCAAAACAAAATGAACACAACAAGAAAAGGGGAATATTATATTTTAAGGTAGTTGTATTTACCTTTTATCCCACATTGGTTGTGTTTGTAATATCTTGAGTTAGAAGTGCCTATTTAAACAAGGCTTATCATCATTTCTAATCAAGTTCTTCGAGTGCAATCTATTCAAGTATAATCTCTTCAAGTGTAAGCTCTTGTAGTGAATATCTTCAAGTAGAAGTTCTTCAAGGATAATCTCTTAAAGTATAAGCTCTTCAAGTGTTTAGCTCTTCTACTAATGCTCTCATGGTGTGATATCTTGCAAGCAAGCTTTGAAGGTGAAAGATCTTAGTTGGGAAGTTCTTCTTGGTGAATCTCTTGGTGTGAAGACTCTTCTTGTGGAAGCTCTTATTTGGGAGCTCTCTTATGTTGAAGCATTTGTAAACTTATTTTGGAAGAAGTCATGTCTATGATCTCCTCTTGTCAATTTTGAAGGATTTGAAATATAATAAAAACATTCTTTACAAAGCATTTTGTCATCTCTTTGTCTCCATATTGTTTTAGTATTGGTTGTGAGTTGTTAAGGGTGGTGTGACCCTTCATCAGTGGTATTAGAGCATCACTTCATCAATGGTATAAGAGCATATCTTCATCAGTGGTGTTAGAGTGGGAGTTCTTGAGTGTGTGGATAGATCACTAAATGTGAGGTAGTTTGCACCAAGAACTTGGGTTGGGTGAAGTTTTTCAAGAAGTTCTTGAGTGTGTAGAAAGATCACCGACTATGAGGCAGCTTGCACAAGGATCATGATTTTAGATAAGTTTGTAGATAGATGGCTGATTGTGAGGCAGTTTGTATGAGGATCATGATTTAAGCTAAGTGTGTAGACAAATTTTTGATTGAGAGGTATTTTGCATGAGGTACTTGTATTGCTAATATTCTCTTTATGAAGACTTGATTATGGACAAGAACACAAAGAAGATGACTTTTGTGATTGGATGGATTCTGAGGATTCCTAGGCTTGAAAAGACTAGAGACTGCAATCAGGAGGCATTGTGAATTGATTTGCAGAAGCAAGTGAATGAATTAGAAGCTGAGTTATAGAAGAGAAGAACACATTACTAGAAAAGAGATGTTGATAATTCTTTGGATGTAGAAAAGAAAGATCTAGTGGAGTAGCAGACATGTGATACAAAAGAAAAGCAAGAGAATGAAGATGAAAATTTTTGTGAACCTGAAGTGAAAGAAGATGAAAGAGAGGAGGAGCATGAAGATGACAAGATTTGTGAACCTAAAGTAGATAAAGATGATTTGAAGATTGCAACAATGTAGGAAGAGTATAGTGGCTTAGTTGGAGATCAAGAAAGTGAAGCAGTTACATGCATTGTTGAGAAATTGAAAGAGGCAATCAAAGATGAATATGTAAAAAGAGGTAAATTCTTACAAGTCATGGGATGTTTTCTTTAAGATGAATTTGAGAGATGACGATGGTTTGTATGAGGATCTTGTTAGTGATGTGTGGTATTGAAAGGAAGATTGGTATGGCATTGTTGAGTTTATTACAAGTGTATTTAACTCAACAATATTGGAGGAGCATGAAAGATATACTTGGAAAAAGCTCATTGTAGAGGTAGGAACATCTTATATTAGGTTTGCATCATTAGATCTTCTCATGATCAATGGTGGTTGCTTTGTCACCAAAGGAAATTGCAAGATCTTTATCCTTGGCAGCATAGAAACCTAAGGAAGTGTTGTGGGACCACATTGTGTATAATGAAATTATCATGTGCTATATGGTCCCATGTAAGGTTAATCAATGGACATCACTTTGTTGCCAATAGAAGTTGCTCAACTTTTATCCTTGGTGACATAGAGAGAACATGAAATGTGTCTAGATGTGTAAATGGGTCCTATGTAAGTTGCCATCTAGGAAAGAAAAAGCTCACGTGGAAGGATTCAATTGGTTTGACTACCAATTAGGAAGGTTGAATCTGACAGAATGTTTTATTTCTTAATTGTCAAATTTTTCAAAAATCAATGGCCTATTTTCAAATTTGAAGGGTAATGCCACTTGGTTTCTCTATAATCCATTTATGAGAATTAAAGCTCCTTGTGTGAAATAAAACAAGGAATATAGTACAAAAATTAAAAGAATTTCTTCATGCAAATGTATTGTTGATTTTTTGGAGCTAGAACCTATTGAAGAGCTTATTTTCCTACCTAGTTGAATCGTAAAAAACCTTCTATATCAATGATTCATTATAGAATTCATAGAAGAAACAAGAAATCTAAGTAAGTATCTTAGTACACATATAATTCAAAGAATTCTAGTTTCTCTTCATTATTGTACAATATGCCTCCAAAAAAGTGTTTCTCTGGGAATTAGAATATGCTAGTAGAAATATCCATGATGATTTTCTGGGACAATTGAGTGAATCTACAAATAATTCAGCCCAAAAAAAGAAAATAGTTCCTATAAACCCTAGAGTATGAATTGCAGATGGTTTGTTTAATAAAGGAAATTGGACTAGGGATGACATAACTCCTAAAATAGGGTTCCAATTGTTTAAAAAATGGTTCTAAAAAAGGAAATTATTTTCTCCCCATGGAAATATTTGGAATTTTGATCTAGGTATGTTAATAGTTCCAGGGGTTTACATTGATTCATACCTTCTCACAGCTTTAGCCTAAAATTATGACCCAGTAGCTAGGATGGTGAGGAGAATAGATGGGGAAATTTTAATGAAACTAATTGTAGCAAAAATTCAAGAGGTTTTTGGGATGGACCTAACCATAGATTATCATGAGGTCATTGATTTTTATGCATTGTAAAAAGAATAATTGTCTCATAAAGATTAGGTTAGGCAAGGGACATTGAGAGGATACATGGCCACAATTGGTAATTTGAATTTTGTTACAAAATCAACTAAAGAGCCTTTCAAGAAGTAGTTTTTCAATTCTAGGGCCATGGACATCTACATGACTTTGTGCAAGGTCTTTGGTGAAGATGAACAAGAGTTTATGCCAATAAAGTTCATGTATATGATGATAAAGATCTCTTCCTTTGGTGTGCATATTATTTTTGATTTTGCATGCTATCTAGTAGAAGAAATTCACATAGGTCTATTTGGAATTGCAAAGGACAAAATTGAGAAATCCTTTGGATACTATTATTTATTGATGCATATGTTTTTGTATAAGGGAGTTACTTTCTTTAAAAAGGAAATGGTGTTGAGTAGAGAATATGAGGGAGAAGCTCTACCAATTCAATTGTGTAGTGCAAATATGACCTAGGATGCAAAGGAGGCCAACTTTGTGAGATTTGATAGATACTTCGCATCTAGGTTGAGGAGCTTGTTATTAAAGGATGATCCCAAGATACCTAAGGAATTGCTAGATTTCATCAAGCCTGTGGATAACCCTATTGATATGAAATTTTCCCATAATTGGGCTGATATCATATGATACCTTGTGTCTACAATATTTAGAGTATATGGATTCCAAGGAACTCCACATGTAATTCCCTACCAAGTATCTATTAAGATGGGAATAGCTGAAATGTTATGGAAGATGTCATGACCCCTCCTAAAGAGAATCCTATAATTATAATTGGATAAAATATAATAATAATTCATATACTTAGATTATCGATTATTCACAAAAGAAATAAATGTTTATGATCTATTTATTTTACTTAATTATTTATGTTATTCATAATAATATAAATTATTATTATTATTCATAAAAATAATATCAAGATATAAGAATAAATAAATATTATAATTACATTATAAATCAATAAGATGATAATATATCTAACTATTAGCATAATTGAATATAAATACTATTAATAACTATTTTAGAAAATTTAAATATATTAATCGATATAATATTATATCTATTAATAAATATGGTACAATAATGATAATAAAATATGAGTATATAGATATAAGAGTAAATAGTCTAATATATTTAAATATCATAATAATAGCAACACACACACACACACACACACACACACACACACACACACACACACACACACACACACACACACATGAAATAATATAAATATTAACATAACCGTAACTAATTGATTAATGAATGTCTATGGGTCACAACTATTGACCACTCTCAATGTGTATTAAGGTATAGATGTGGAAGACAAGATAGGGGAATAAAAAGGAGGAGGATAAGTTTATACACTAAATTAGGTTAAGAGTAGATCAAAGTCATCATTAGTATTAAGAAGAAAAGAATGCATCGAATTCACTAATAATTGCATGAAACAAGGTCAGCATTAAAGATATGAAGGATGTTTTAACACATTTTTCTCATGGTTAGGACATGGATGAAAGGAAGATCGAGTTCACCAATAAAAACCTAAAGCAAGGAGAGTGTTGGGAACCCGCATTAAAGGCATAAGGGTTAAAAGAAAACATGGAAAAAGGGGAGTATAATAGTCAACACTGCAGCTAGGATGTGAACCTTCATCAAGTATTGTGGTAATCACGAGGTGACATAGGCACAAGTGTACAATGAGCCATACTTTCTCCAATTTAATAAATATTTACCATTATTAATAATTAGCTTGACTCACCAATAAATAAAGAGGCATAAGCTATAACCAAGAGAAGAGAGGAATTTGGTATCTTATTAAGTAGATTCCTAATTTCAAATATATCTCTATTAATTATACAAATATATTACAAAATTATTATTATATATATGGTCTAAAGAATTGGAATTAATTGAAAATAAATACAAATTCTATACTTTTCTAAGAAGAGAACAAATACTTGAAACTAGTCATAAGACCCTAAATTGGAAACAAGGAGTGATTTGAAGTACATTCCAAATCAAGACATTACAAAAGATAGGTGGATTGGAGGAAGCACAACTAACTGGTTGGTCTAGGGGCTCTATTTTCCCATCTTGTATAGTTGCTCATCAATTTTTAATTACAAAAGGTGGTTGTTTATTTTTGTATAAATTTTTAAACCCATACAAAATGGTAGTCTCTCATGATCATTTCAATGATAGTGAAGGATTTTTTGAAATATATAGATGAAGGGCTAAGACTGGTGCTAACAAAAATAAACCCTACTTCCTTGAAGATGTAATAAGAAATTAATTCTCTCTCTAGGAACAAGAGGTCAAAAATGAGAAATGGAGAGTTTATTCTAGGGTTTTAGAGTTTATTAGTTGTTTTGATAAAGATTATAAGCCTTTGAAAGGTGCAAAGATAGAAGCAAATAGGATAAATAAATTGATGATCACTTTTTCGAAGATTATGGAGGCCATGAATAAAAAGAAGACTTTTTTTTTTATCAATTCTTATCCTAAAAAGGCCTAAGAAGTAATGAAAATGTTATCTTTTACCCCTACAGTAGGATTAGGGTAATTGGTTATTTAGTGGAGGTCTAGCTATGACATCATTAAAAACAAAGAGCATGTAGTAGACCAGGGTAAAAAAATAGTTGGATCAACTAGTACTATTTTAGAAGACACACTTGAAGAGCCAAAGCCCAAGATGAAAAAGATAGAAGAAAAACAATTATCCCAAATAGAAGAATACTCACCCATTCAATTCCTATTGCATGTAGGAGATGAAAACCTTGCTATAGAGGAAATGGAGTAATTAAGATCCCAATGGGGGCATATTTATTACTATCATAGAATTAGAAGAAGGAAATCCTCAAGAGCTTCTCATGCCTATCCTTGAGCTAACTTTTCTGATTACAAAGGAAGGGAATTGGACCCTATGGTAGAACAAGCTAGTCATGAATTTCGTTTTAATGACAATTTTGTTAAATCAAGAGCTTTTTATCAGTTTGCATGGAGAATAAATATTGAACTATTTGAAGAAAAGTGTAATAAGAGGAAGGAAGAGCATCTAAAAATGGAAGAGACATCCATACAAGATAAACTAAAGGATGAGATCATGCAAGAGTTTAAAATTTTTACCCTTGAAGAAGGAAGAAGAATCATAAAATCATCTGGGGTTTTGCTTTTACCAAATTGGGACATTGTAGATGCCATGGTCTTTAACACTGTTACCAAGCAATTAAGTGAAGATGAAAAGGTGAAAAAGTAGCTAAGAGGTGCTAAGTTTAGTGAAGATCATGCTTTCTTAGTGATTTGGTCTATGAGAAGAGGATTTAAAGCTAGTTCCTCTCAGCTTGATGATATTAACATGATGGGAAACTTAATTGTAAAAATGGTAGAGGATAATCCAAATGAGGAAGCCATAAAGCTAAATGGTGGAACAACCAACCTCACCCTAGCCACAACCTTGAGGGAGAAAAAGGAAAAATTAGAAATACAAGAAAAATATGAATAGGTTTTGGGGTTTTACAATAAAAAAGTGTAGAAAAGAATGGAGCTTGAGAATAAGATGATAAGATGGTCTATTAGAACTAGAATTACTTATCCTCTTCCTCCAGTTGAGCCTTTTAAATCAACTCCTCTTATAGAAATTCTAGACACACCATAGAGACCTCATTATTATATAGTAGAGGATTTTGAAGAAGAAAAGAGCAAACTTTGGGCATTGCATGTGGAACTGGATATCTAGTATGAGGACAAGATGAGGAAAATAATTATGTATTTGGTAAATAAAATTGGTTGGCCTAAATTCTATGAACAATTGGCAAAAGCAATAAACATATGGAACAATATAAAAGGAAATGAGGATTCTCTAAAGCTAATTGTCAATAAAAGGAACAATAGGGATAAAGATGTCACTCTTTTATGTTTTTCAATTATCAATTTGTCTTGTGAGAAAATAGAAAAGACTTTTGACTTTACTAATGATCTCTCTAAGTTTGGTAGTAAAAGAATTGTATTATAGAGGAGAATCATAAACTATCTTTCAAAATATAGGAGTAGAAAATTTGAACTCTTCTCCCATGCACTAAATAAAAAAGATAAATTAAAAGATAAGAGGAATGGGGCAAAGAATTGGATGATCTATTATGCCTTAGGATGAATAGGGTCATAAATGAAAAGAGACATCCATGGTTGGAAAATACAACTAAAGAATCTGTTAAAGTTCAAATATTTTATGATTCTTTAAGAGAAGAGTTCATTGAAATACATAAACTAGGAGAATATGTTTTGAAGAAGCATCACAAGATTTTGAGTATTAATTGGCTAGATGACACACTTTTTGACAAGTGGATGATAGATTTTGTACTTTCAAAATAGTTAGTGATTGATGAAATTGATGATGATGAAATGGAACAAGATGAATTGCAAGCAACTAATGCCTCGGTTAAACTAGAAGAAGATCAATATAAACAATCAAGTGTAGTAACAAACATAGTGGTCCAAATTAATGACTTGATAGTAGAAGAATCAAGTGTGATAGTTAGTTTGTCAGTACAAGATGACATGGATGGAGAACCCCAAATTCAACTTAGTTTGTAAATATCAAAACAAGGTCCATTACAAGAAAGTTCGATGGCAACATGCTCTGAGAAATGACAATAATGACAAAGACAATCACAAACTCCTCAATAAAGAAGTGCAGTACAAGTGGTCCCCACAAAAGAATATTGATGATACAAATCATTTTTTTGCACCAATTTTTGTCTTTTATGATAGCAACTTTTGTAAATATATTTTTATTTTAAGAAAAAATATCAACACTCTCTAGGCCTAAAGCTTGTTGCATCTCATACTATATAAATGAGATTCCAAGGTTAGAGAGGAGGTCTGAACTACTATGTAATTTTTAGTTTTTACTAGGTTTACATTCAGTCCAATTTCCTTGATGCCAATTTTGTGATGTATTTTCATTGCAAGTCTGAGAATACATTAATTTTCCAAGATCATGGTGTCTTGTCTTGAGTGTTTTGAGTATTATCCAATGTTACATAATTTACAAAGAGAATTAATACAAAGATGAATTACCATCATATCTGTTTTCTCTAAATCCTATCTCCATTATTATTTATTGGTTATCTTGAGGTTATATGGGCAAAACTTGTTCAATTTAATACAACTAGGATAGGTTGTATATTAGTTCACTATTGCTTTTAATTCAATGAATTAAGTAGATGTTTCAGTGATATGATAGAATTTCTAGGCAATAAGAAGGATATGCATAAGAATGAGTTTTAGGGAGAATTACTGATAAATGCTGATTGTAATGCAATCAATTAGGTCAAAATAGTTGGGTAGACTCTAAATCCCAAATGGATGAGGCACTGATCAAATATTCTAGTTTGTAAATGAAGAATTCATGGATAAGCATAAGGAAAAATATTAAAATCAAAATCAATTTTATTTCAAATGTGTGAAGAGTATCATAGTTGGTCAATACTTGATTGCATTTAATCTCTGTGTTCTAGTTAGCTATTGTACCCAAGATTACATGTAAACTTGAGAAAATTTTTGATCAAACATTTTTTATAGGGGATGAGTATTGTAAATTAATGTCATTAAATGAATGAAGTGTGAAGACAATATTAAGTTTGAATCATTTTATCCCTTAGGTGCACCCACCTTGGTTTTGTAGAGCCAAAAGAGCAAAAAATCTTTATGATTTTGTTGAAGTTGGGTCTAGATTTAAAGACCTTTTTAGCTAAGCATAAGAAGTAGCTAATTCTTAGACTATTTTGATATTCACCATCTTGGTATCTGATATTTTTTTACTTGGTAGTTTGAAACATCAAAAAATTGGTGATTTGACTGGGGAGTTGTTCAACACATGCTTATGTGTGAAAAGTATTGCAATTTTTGGTCCTATCTGTATACATGTTTGTTAGTTTCTTTTAGTAATTTATTGTGGTTATATTAGACTTTTCTAGTGACAAATATTGAGAATTTAAAAAAGGAGAATGTCCCCAGTACCAGTAGTGTAGACTGACATATCTTGCGCTTATAAAAGTATCTTATCTATTAAGCAAGAGTTGCGGTCCTATGTTCTTTGTGATTGGTTTCTTTGTGTGTCAAACCTCTTTCATGTTATCTTGTGATATTTTATCTAAGACAAAGACTATTTCATGTTATATTTTCTCTAGAATAGAGTGGCAACTTGATCAAGGTTTTAAAACTAGTGCTTATACAAGAGCCAATCTAGAAATACCATTATATACTGATTTACCTCAACGTGGTAGGAAGAAATAGAACAAGAAGAAAGAAGATTTAAATCCTACTTGGAAACCAAGGGGTAGTGTATTAGTAAAATCTTAATACCATCCTATGTTAGGGAGGGAATCTTCTTCATTAAGTTCTAAATTAGAAACCACAAGACTCTTAGGAGGGATGTTTAGTACACCATTACAAGAAGAGCGGGCCTATTAGGATAAAAATATATATTCAATAAGAGATGCATTGCATAGACTGGATGCGATAGATGAAATGAATCATAGGCTAGCATATAGAAATGTTATGGAAGACCCTTTTAATCCCAAAATAGCTCCTTATGTAGCAAAAAACCTTATAGAATTCAAAAGCAACTTCTGTAGATCCTCAGGAAGTATACTCAAAAATAGGAGTTCTAAAGAAATGGGTTGCAAAAGAAGAAGCCAAACATGCTTGTTTGGAGAAAGAGAGAGAGAAAGCCACCTTGAATTCTCTTATTGAGAGAGATAATTTTCTTAGAATAATGGCTTCCCTAAAAGAGAAGAATAAAAAATTAGAAGAAAGGACTTCAGTTCTTCATGCTGATGTTTTTGGAGATATAGCTAATTTGAGATCCATGGTGTTAGAATAGGAAAAACTCATAAACTAGAGGCAATAACCTATTGTATCCCAAGTTCAACCTTATAATCCTATTCAACCATATTAGGTAGAGCCTATTGTGAAACCAATAGACAAAGGAAAAGGTAAGGTTGTAGGGATCTAGATAAATGAATCTCAAGCTATACCAAATTAATCTACAAACCCTCCTATGTCTAAGTTAGATTTGGATCTCAAAAAGGCCAAAAAGGAGGAGGATCTAGCAAAAGATCTTGAGAAAGTTGAAAATGAAGCCCAGGTAGCAAAAACTAGGAGGAAGATTCAATTCATAAGATCCAACTCTATCTTAGCCTTATGGCCTAGTTTATCCACCCAAGCCACAACCTCTATCCCACCTGTGGACTAGTAGTCCCTAGTGAAAATATGTCTCAGTCTGCCCCTACTTCATCCTCAATCCCTGTTGTTCAAATGCAATAGTTTTAAAGTATTGTCCATAACTAGACCAATGCAGCAAGCACATCAAATGTTGGTTGTTTTCAAAAGAAATCTCTATACATGGAAAAATATTGAAAAATATCATTCTTAGGTTTTCTTGGCTTCCCAAATCCAATATCGTTTGACCTTAGAGAAAAGGTTGTGAAGTTTTCAAGAAATAATGTTGTTACTGGTGAGGAACATTTGAGAATTTTCATAGACATGTTAAATGATTTTGAAGTAGAACATGAGGATGTAGTAATGAAGTTTTTAGTGCACTCATTAACTAAAGATGCAAGGGACCAATTTAGAAGACTACCAGATGATAGCATTAGTTCATGGAGTGATTTGGAAAAATTATTTAGAGAATAGTATGGAGATAACACCAATGTTGGCTTCATGTTGAATGATTTTAAAAACATTAAAAATAACCCGAATGAATCTACCTTTAATTTTGATGTAAGGTTTTAGAAGGGAATGTATAAGCTATTTTAGGCAATTAGATTAAATGAAGATGTATGTCTTACTGCATACCTCAATGTCTTTAATAGTAAAATAGCTTATCATTTAAGAGACAAAGATCCCAAAACTTTAAGGGATGCTTACAAGATAGTTGTGAATATGGAGAACAATAGGAAAGCATATAGTTAGCTAGGAAGGAGAGATGACCCAAAATTGTTCAATCCTAAGAACAATAAGAAGGAAAATAATAAATCTCCTATAGGTAAGAAGCCTAAGGAAGATACAATGGGTTAGGTTTTGGGTTTATTGAAAAAGATGAATCCACCAACTTTCAATGCAAATAAATCTAATAATAGTGAAAATGCCTTGGTGAACAACAATCATTTCAATATGTAACCAAGAATGCAAAATTATTCATACACTACTCAATGGAAAGATGGTAAACCTATTCCCAACTAGACTCAAAATATGAAAGATAAGTGTACCCCTGACCCTCTACAAATAATTTCTATCAACATGATGGATGATGTGCCATGGTGCATCATATGTTAATCACCTCACTCCTTAGACTATTATGCAATAGCCCAACCATTTGCTGCAAATCAGAATGTGCATAATGACAAGGAAGAAGAAGAAAATAATCATGATGATGTAAGCTACAATATGGTTAATAGTTATGATGACTATGAAGATTTTGATCTAGAAGAACATGAAAATGGAATTACTAATCATAGAGTTGTTTACCAATTACACCATCAACAAGTATTTTTAGATAATGAAGACTATGATGAACATAAGGTATGTACTACATCATTAGATGCTAGTCATATGAATCTAAGAAAACCTTCTAAAGAGGAGATTGATAGAATTACAATATAAATGGTCTCTCAATTTCATAGTAATTACAATTTGAGAAGAAAGATGGTTAATAATGAAACTGGTAAGACTTTTGGTATCTTCATAAAAGATATTACTCATAGTATGAAGGATGACAGTAAGAAAGATAATTTAGAAACAACAATGTTCAAAGATAGTAAGATGAAGAAGTGAGAACCCAAAAAGAAGGTCCAATTTTAGATGAATGAGATAGTTAAGGCAAGTGTATAGGAGAAGAAGTTAGGATTTGATGTTGCTAAGAAAATAACAGTGCTTGTTGTTCAAAAGACCTCAGCTCTAGGTATTCTTGTGAAACCTATTGTATGTGATCCAATTGACATGATATCTATGCTATCTCAAATAATTGTCAAAGCACCTATATCTAAATTATTTAGAATAGATAAACATAAGAGTAAAGCTTTATCATGGTTGGGTGGGATAGGTAACAATAGTAATACTACTAAATAAAGGATTATATAGCAAACCCCAATGGTAGTTGAATATAGTGGGATTATGTCACGGATTCCTCAAATGTTCTTAGATGATTCATCTATAGCTTATTGTAGGATATTGACCCATTTTTTCTTAGCTTGGCTATGAAATGAAGAACTTTAAAGAATTGCATGATAGATTTAGGAGATTATAATACTATAATCCCTTTTAAAGTCATGGAAGCTTTAGGTTTACAAGTAGACACCAAAAAAGGTAGATATAGAGGTATGGATGCTAGGGAAGTGCCTATTATAGGTACTATCAATAAATTACCCTTCAAATTAGTTGCATACCCTAATGTAGCATTGACAATGTTAGTCCTTGTAGTTGATATTCCTCCACATTATGGAATGTTGTTATCTATAAAATGGAGCATTTCTATGGGAGGTAGCCTAAAATGTGACTTATCCTATGCTATTTTCATATAGGTGACAAGGCTATTAGGGTAGACAAGGAGCCAAGGGTTAACCATATTTATGGGGATGATGTTGATAAGGATTCCACTAGTTTTCTAGAAACTAGTGTAAATGCATTTAGAGAAGAGATGATTATCCAGGAAGTTGAGAAACTCCCAGCTATGATTGCACATGAGGTGGAATGTTGCGTGGGTTCACAGATTTTGTGGACCATGTGTTTTGATAGGGAAAGTTCTAAAGAAGGTTCAAGAGTAGGAGTTGTTTTTATGTCTTTGAAGAAGAACACTTTTAGATATTCATTCACCCTAAACTTTTCATGTACTAATAACATAGCTAAATATGAAGCACTCTTATTGGGATTAAGAGTTGCAACTCATCATGGAATAAAATAATTACATGTTATTGGTGATTTTGAACTAGTAGTCTCCTAAGTAAGAGAGACTTATGCATCAAAGAATAAGAGATTGAAGCAATACATAAATGTTTTATGGGACCAAATTGAGTTGTTTGATGCCTTTGTATCTTTTGGATGAAGAGGAGTTACAACAAGATGGTCAATTTGTTGGCACATGTAGCTATTAAGCCCAACGATGTATCATTTTTTGGGATTTCATAGATGGAAGTATAAAATTGGCCCTCAATCCTTGATAATATAGAACATTGGCAAGTTTTGGAGGATGATAGAGATATTGTAAACTTCTTGTCAAGTGAAGAAAAATATCATGACCAAGAACTAGATTGCAGTGCTCTAATTGAAACAACAGATGGCAAGGAGACAATCTTTGGCCAAGAAATTTTGTAGCTAAAAACTAACAAAGTACCCAAAGGATTGGTAGTTTTAGAAAGCATATTTGATAACCAAGATAGAGTGAAGTTAGGGGTTAGGGATCACAAACCAAAAGAACTTGAATAGATAAATCTTGGTACCTTTGAAGCCCCAAAGAAGGTCTATATTGGTCAAGACCTATCTGCTAAGATTAAAAAACCTCTTATTAATTTGCTAAGAAAGTATAGATATGTTTTTTCATGGTCATATGATGACGTTAAAGCCTATAGAGAAGAATTATTTCAGCATGTTATATCACTTAAGGAGAATTTGAAACCTTTCAGACAAAAGCAAAGACTAGTAAATCCCACCTTAGCTCCTAAAATGCAAGAAGAATTAATAAAGGTAAGGGATGGAGGAATAATTAAGCCAATTAGATGCTCTACTTTGGTATCAAACTTAATGGCTGTTAGGAAGAAAAATGGAGACATAAGGCTTTGTGTGGATTTTAGGAACCTAAATATTGATTCCTTGAAGGATAAATATGGTTTTCCTAATATTGAAGCCATGTTGTAATGAGTGATTGGTTTAGAAATGATGTCTATGATGGATGGATTCTCAGGTTACAACCAGGTTCTTATAAATGAAAAGGAACAGTTTAAGACAACCCTTACTACTCCATCGGGCACATATGTCTATTTAAGAATTCCATTTGGGTTAATTAATGTAGAAGCAACATTTTAGAGGGCCCTAGATGTAGCTTTTCATGAATACATTGATAAGTTTATGGTAGTGTATCAAGATGATCTTACAACATATTCTAAAAAACCTAAAGATCACTATAAACATTTGGAGAAAAATTTCATTAAAGCCTTAGAATATGGAGTATCCCTAACCCCAAAGAAATGTACATTTGGAGTAACAGAAGGAAGGTTGTTAGGTCACATAGTGTCAAAGCATGGTGTAAAGATTGACCCTAAAAGAGTAGCTTCCATTGATAAAGTTCCCAAACCAAAGAATGTAAAAGGAATACACTCACTTTTTGGGCAAGTAAACTTTATAAGAATATTTATTACTAATTTTTCTAAGATTAGTAGACCAATATCTAAAATGATAAAAAAAGGAGTTGTTATTAGTTGGGATGGTCAACCTTCATAAGCTTTTCAAAACATCAAGACTGTAGTAAAAAATGCCCCAGTCCTCAGGACTCTTGATTATTCAAAACCAATGCATATATTTTCCTTCACATCCTTTCATATTGTGGCAATAGTTCTATTGCAAAAAAATGGGGATTGCAACCTATTTCAGTTTTTAGTAAGTCCCTTCAACCTACTAAATTAAAATATGAGATAAATGAAAAATAGGCTTATGCCTTAGTAAAGGCTGTTAAAGCTTTCAGGTGTTATCTTGTAGGTGCCATTGTTATAGCATTTGTACAAAGTTCAACTATTAAGGACATTTTTTTCTTAGTAGGAGGTATTTGGTAGGAGGTGTAGATGAATCAATAGAATCTAGGAGTTTAACATTGAAATCCAAATTACTAAGTTGGTAAGAGATCAAGGATTAGAAAAACTCATGGTTCAATCAAATTTGGATGCCAATCAAATAAACATGGTAGAAAATGACTTAAGGTTAGGGTTATGTGATAGATAATGAAAAGAGAAGCAGAAAATTGCATGCAATAAGATACATTACTATTAGAAATAATTTGTGGTGGAGAAACTTTGAAGGAGTATTACAAAAGTGCATTGATCAAGAAAAATCCAAGGAGATATTAAATGAGATGCATTCAAGAATATATAGAGGACACTACATGGCTAAAACTACTGCTCATAAGGTAATGAGAGATGGATATTGGTGGCCTACTCTTTTCAAAGATGCATAGTTATTTTTTAGAAAATGTGATGCATGTCAAAGATTTGCAGGTAAGATAATTTTTTTTGAAAATACTCCTCTAAAACTAGTTGTAGTTTAGACACCTTTCTATCAATGGGGCTTAGATTTTATAGGTGAAATTTCCCCTAAGTAAAGTACTAGTTACTCATGGATCTTGGTAGCCATAGATTATTTTATAAAGTGGGTGAAAGCCATTCCTAAAAAAAATGCTACTAGAAGGTGGTGAATAATTTTCTCTTGAATAATATCCTTACAAGGTTTGGGTGCCCTTAGAGGATTGTAACTAACAATGCAATGTGTTTTAGGTAAGAAGAATTCATAAAATTATGTGATAAATATGGCACAACTAGGTCAACATCCTCACCTTATTATCCACAAGGAAATAGACAAGTTAAATCTACCAATAAGATCTTGTTAAAAGTCATAATATGGACTCTAGATGATAACAAAAGGGCATGGGATTCCAAATTATAGTTGGAAATATGGACTGATAGGGTAACAATAAAGAAAGCAGTAGGTGTGGTACCTTTTGATCTAGTATATGGAATCTAAGCAAGAATGCACCAAAACAAACTAGTAGGCCTATATACAATTACATTTAGATGTATGATGAAGACATCATTGATGATATGTAGGAAAGAATGAATGAATGGTAGGATTAATAGAGACTAGAAAAGAAGCTTCTCTCACAAATGAAAAATTGTAGTTACAAGTCAAAATGTTGTATGACAGAAAGATAGTGAATAAGAAATTTAAAACTAAAGACCTAGTTCTCATGTGGAATGCTAGGAATGAAGAAAAAGGGAAGCATGGTAAGTTTGATCCTATTTGGTTGGGTCCTTATCTAGTCGAAGCTACGTGGGGAGAAGATTCTTATATTTTGAAATATTTATTAGGCAATATTCTTGAATTTCCAGTTCATGGATAGTTCATGAAGAGGTATTTTTTGTAAAGATACTTGTCTTCTATGAACAATAGTTTTAGATTTTCTATATGTTCTATAAATCCTTGTAAATTCTTATATAGCCTTGTATAGTTTTTCCTTATTGTGTTGTTTCTCTCTTAGAGTTTTCATAGAAATTTGGTTCATTTGGTGTGGTCTGCTTCTTGCAAGGATTCTGAGCCCTCATATGAATATGCATATTCATCATTCACAAATAGAGCCACTATTGGTTTGGTTTTCACTTAAAATTTATCCTAATACATCTCTAAGTGAATGTTCCAATTCCCTTTGTCAAAATTAGGGTTTTGTGTTTTTAATTTGCTACCCCTATAAGAACCCTAATTTTTGTTTCACTAAATGCTTCCATAGAAAGCCTTTGGATAATGCTTAAATAGCATGCCCTTTCAAAAAAAATGTGTAGGAAAAATATTTTAAACACCCTTTTTATTTCTTCTCAGGTACCTTTTAAAAGTTTGTTGCATTATCTAACATTTTCCTAAGTCTCTCAAATAATTTTAACCCAAGATTTCATTTTAATATTCTACGAGTTTATGTTTATGTTTAAAAAATTGATTAATGACAACACAATACTTATCTATGGAACCTAGTCAGAAGGAACAAGGTTTCAAGAATAAGGTCCACACTATTAGATCTTCTCATGATCAATGGTGGTCACTTTGTTGCTAAAGGAAACTACACAGTTTTTAACATTAGTGACATACTGACAACTTGCCATGTGGATATGTGGTGGGACCAAACCTTAAGGAAGGCACTATGACTTCCATTTCATTAAAGGAGATATTAGATTCCAAGTGCCATGAGGGATTTATTTTGAAACAAGACATTGGTTTGCACTGTTAGATCTTCTCATGATTGACAATGGTCACTTTTTCACCAAAGGAAATTGCAATATCTTTATCTTGGGTGACATAGTGACTTGAAGGAAGTGTCACAATCCCACATTGTGTATAATTCAATTATCATGTGCTCTACCATCTAATGCAAGGTTAATCAATGGCCATTGCTTTGTCACCAATGGAATTTTCTTGACTTTTGTCCTTGGCAACATAGCAAGAACATGATGTTTGTCCCAAGGCGTAAATGGGTGATATGTAAGTTTCCACCTAGGAAAGAAAAAGCTCACATGGAAGGATTCAATTGGATTGACTATGAACTAGGAAGTTTGAAGATGAATCATAAAATATTTTATTCCTTAATCATCAGATTTTTCAAAAATTGATGGCCTATTTTAAAATTTTAAGGGTAATGCCACTCTACTTCTCTACGATTCATTTATGAGAATTAAAGCTCCTCATGTGAAATAAAATAAGGAATATAATGTATAAAGTCAAAGAATTTCTTCATGCAAATGCATTTTTTATTTTCTAGAACCAAAACTTGTTGAAGAGCTTATTTTCCTACCTAGTTGAATCGTGAAAAAAAATTCCATATCAATGATTTACTGTAGAATTCAGAGAAGAAACAAGTAAGCCAAGTAAGTATCTCAGTCCACATATAATTCAAGGAATTCTAGTTTCTTTGGAAAGGTAGAATATGTGAGTAGAAATATCCATGATGATTTCCTAGAATAATTGAGTGAATCTATAAATGAATCAGCATAAATAAAGAAAATAGTTCCTATAAAGCCTAGAATCCAAATTGCAGATGGTTTGTCTGATAAAATAAATTGGACTAGGGATGCCATAACTTCTAAAATAGGGCTCCAATTGTTTAAAAAATAGTTCCCAGAAAGGAAATTTATTTCTCCCGACAAGAATATTTGGAATTTTGATTTAGGTAAGTTAGTAGTCCTTAGGCTTTTCATGGATTCATACCTTCTCACATCCGAAGCACAAAATTATGACTGAGTAGCTAGGATGGTGAGGAGAATAGATGGAGAATTTTTAATGAAAATTACTACAAAAGAAATTTAGGAGGTTTTTGGAATGGATCCAACCATAGATTATCATGAGGTCATTAATTTTTAGGGATTGGAAAAAGAATACTTGTCTCGTAAAGATCAAGTTAGGCAAGGGGCATTAAGAGGACACTTGGCCACAATTGGTAATTTGACTTTTGTTATAACATCAACTAATGAGCCTTTTAGGAAGTAGGTTTCAATTCTAGGGCCATAGACATCTACATGAATTTGTGCAAGGTCTTTGGTGAAGATGAACAAGAGTTTATGCCAATAAAGTTCATGTATATGATAATACAGATCTCTTCCTTTTGTGTGTATCTATTTTTGTTTTTGCATCCTATCTAGGAGAAGAAATTCACATAGGTCTAACTGGAATTGCAAAGAGAAAAATTTAGAAAATCTTTGGCTACTATTCTTTATTGATGCATATATTTTTGTAGAAGGGAGTTACTTTCTTTGAAAAGGAAATGGTGTTGAACAAATAATATGAGGGAGAAGCTCTATTAGTTTAATTGTGGAGTGCAAATATGACCTGAGATGCAAAGGAGGCTAGTTTTGTGAGATTTGATAGATACTTATGATCTAGGTTGAGGAGCCTATTATTAAAGGATAATCCCAGGACATTAGAGTAAATAATTATTTATTCTTTTTCTTAATTTACTTAGCTTAAATGCATTTAGAATTTAGTTTTCATCTGGGAGTAGTTGATGAGTTGTTGAAAACATGGGAGTTTGTTCCTATCTAGTCATACTTATCCTCTCACCTTGATCGAGGATATTCCACCTTTTGTGGACATATGCTTAGTTGTCACACTTATCTCCTAGCACTTTCTAGCTTGTTCTAGAAGCTTCCTTGAGGCCTTTATATTTGGTCTCACTCATTGTAAATTCATATCATTCACATAACAATTTAATTTTTCTCATTGTGAAATATCTTTTCTCTTAGTCCATTTAGTTTTTCCAAGCTCCACTTCTTCCTTCTTTGGTTTCCCTTCAGTAGGTTATTTGCATGCAGGAATCTTGGCAAGCTATGATGTTGGCTTTCATCAACTTCTACATGGTATTAGAGCCTCCTTGCTGCCTCTTTGTTGAAGGATTTTTGAAGCCGTGATTCAAAAGCACAAACCCTAGGTTGTTTGTGCATTTTTCTTCAATTGGAAGGAAGAGCAATTTTTCAGAGCACTCTACGCCAAAACATACATTGCAATTAAGTTTAGAAGGCCGGTTATAGTCAAAATTCATATTAAAATTTTCAATTTTGGCTTTCATGGCATTTGGAGATTTTTTTAAGCTCCTCATAGGCTAGTCATACGGACTGTACAAATTTTTTATGCAAAAAAAATTAAAAAAAATATTTGTGCCAATAGTGCCACTATGCTACCATTGTGCCACTGTGGGGCCACTACCACCACACTAGCATGCAACCCATGTACTGCTATAGTTGGTTGTGCCATCATGATGATATTACTACTCAATCACTATTAGCATGCCCTTTGCAGCTATTGTTGCTTTGCTTCGACATTTGTGCCACTAGCGGTGCCCCTAGTACTTGCCACTCCTACAACATCTTTGTTGGGCTTCTTCACTAGTGTTCTATCCTTGCCACATCTACAACCCACATGGCCTATTTGAACAATTGGCACATTTTTAGTGTGCCATGTAGCACAGGTGCCACATGGCCCCTACCATTTCAACACCTAAAAAACTATATGACATCCATGTGGCACTATCACATGGCATGCCATGTGGCCTTTTGTTTGCTATGATGGGCCCCAAACTAACAATTTTAATCCAGTGATTTGTTGATGTCAACATAATATTAGCACTACATCAGCACCTTCCTGCAAATACTCCGAGTCCTTTTTTGACCTAATCATAGTTTTTTGGCCATATCTTGAGCATATAGACGTATTTTCCAATCCAAAAGAAGCATCAAAAAGCTAGTTCAAAGATGGAGACATTGGTGAAGGTATTTTTTAGTTTTACTGTAGTTTTGTTGCTCATTTTTTTAGTCAAACTCTAAAGTTCTATTTCTCACTCTAGCAAGCATATCTTGTGCATCCCATCTCTATTTTTTGAAAATGTTATATTTTTAGAAAGCTAGTTTTGACACCATTTTAGAAATGCTATCATTTCCTTTAGATTTTTCCCCATGCTCTTTCTATCATTCTTTTGGCATTTTTTCTCTATGGTGGATATCTTGGGTGTTCTAGGTTTGAGGATCATTTTCATGGCATGGGATCTTTTTTTTAGCTGTACTATTTGTTGTGTCAACTTTTTTCCCTTTCTGATCATTATTGATATCATATGTAAGTATCGTTATGCAAACACGCTGAGATAAAGTGCCACTCTTGCATTTCAGGTTCATGAATGTTGTTTTGAGATAGTTGTGCTCGCACTATTTTTATAAAGCACCATGGGGTGGATGGTTGTTTGCCACTTTTGTGCCCTTTTCCTTTTTTTCCCCATGCAAAGTCTATGACATGTGCCTTTATAGGTGTTTGCACCTTTTCAACTCTCTCATCATTCTCAGTTCTTTCTACAAGGGACTTTGGCCCACTTTTTTAGTTGCCTATCATCTCACCCTATCTGCATTAAGGGGGGGTTCTTCTATTGTTTCTAATGCTTCCTTGGTTCAATGGTTCATTAGTGTGAGCTATGTATTTAGTACTTGATCCTATATACTAGGTGATTGTAGTGGCTGGCTACCTATGCATTTCGATGAGATGGAACATCTACCATATAGACACGCTTAGTTCATGCCTTCTATTTTCCATGGAGGTTCTTCATATCAACAATTTCTTTCTGATGACTAAGTTTGCAACTTCTTCATGCTTCAATGATGTTCTTCATGATCACTTCTTGTTCCTATTTTTTGGGACATTCCTCTAGTTGGAGGCTTCTTCATTCCTTCACTAGGTTTTCTTACCTCTTTTTGGGGGAGGGTTTTTCCCATGTGGTTTTCCCTCTTTTCCCATTTTCAGAGGTTGAATTTCTTTACATTTGTACATGGGTACCTAACATGGCCTCATTTTTAGGACCCATTCTATATTTCATCTTAGCTTTTTGTATGCTTAAGGAATTTCCATAAGTTGTAGCTAAGAGGGGTGTTAGAGTAAATAATTATTTATTAATTACTTATTCTTTTACTTAAGTTTACTGAGATTAAATTAATTTAGACTTTAGTTTTCATCTAGGAGTTGTTGATGAGTTGTTGACAACACAAGATTTTGTTCCTATCTAGTCATACTTATCCTCTCACCTTGACTGAGGATATTCCACCTTTTGTAAATGTATGCTTAGTTGTCACACTTATCTCCTAGCACTTTCTCACTTGTTCTAGAAGCTTCCTTGAAGCCTTTATATTCAATCTCTCTCATTGTAAATTCATATTATTCACATAACAATTCCATTTTTCTCATTGTGAAATATCTTTTTTCTTAGTCTGTTTAGTTTTTCCAAGCTCCACTTCTTCCTTCTTTGGTTTCCCTTCAATAGGTTATTTGCATGCAGGTGATCTTGGTGAACTGTGAAGTTGGCTTTCATCAACTTCTACATAGGATACATAAGGCATTATTATATTTCATCAGGCCTATGGATAACCCTACTGGTCTAAAAGTTTCCCATAATTGGGTAGATATCATGCCATAGTGTCAATAGTATTCAAAGTATATGGATTCCAAGGACCTCCACATGTACTTCCCTACCAAGTACCTCTTAAGGTGGGAATAGCTAAAATTTTATGGCAGATAGGTTGATTGGAGGAAGCACAACTACTTGGTTGGTTTAGGGGCTCTATTTTCCCATCTTGTATAGTTGCTCATTAGTTCATATTCACAAAAGGTGGTTGGTTGTTTTTGAATAAATTCTTAGACCCATTCAAAATGGTTGTCTCTCAGATCATTTCAATGATAGTGAAGAATTTTTTGAAATATTCTGATAGAGGGCTAAGATTGGTGCTAAAAAACATCAACCCTACTTCCCTGAAGATGTAATAAGAAATGAATTCTCTTTCTAGGAACAAGAGATCAAAAAGGAGAAATGGAGAGTTTATTCAAGGGTTTTAGAGTTTATTAATTATTTTGACAAAGATTATAAGCCTTTGAAAGATGAAAAAGACACAAGTAGATAAGATAAATAAATTGATGATCACTTTTCTAAAGATTATGGAGGTCATGAATGAAAAGATGACATTTTTTTTTTATCAATTCTTATCCTAAAAAGGCCTAAGAAGTAATAAAAAAGTTATCTTTTACCCTTGCACTAGGATTAGGGAAATTGGTTATTCAGAGGAGGTCTGGCTACAATATCATTAAAAAAAGAGAGCATGCAGCAGACAAGGGTAAACAAATAGTTGGATCAACCAGTACTATTTTGGAAGAGAGACCTAAAGAGCCAAAGCCCAAGAGGCAAAAGATAGAAGAAAAACAAGTATCCCAAACAAAAGTATACTCACCCACTCAATGCCCATTGCATGTAGGAAATGAATAGCTGACTAAGGAGAAAATGGAGCAATTGGGATTCGAAGGGGGAGTTTTTACTACTGTCAAAGAACTAGAAGGACATCCTCAAGAGCCTTCCATGCCTAGCCTTGAGCTAGCTATTACTGATTATAGAGGAAGGGAATTTGACCTTGTAGTAGAACAAGCTAGTCGTGAATTTCTTTATGATGATAATTTTGTTAAATCAAGAGCCTTTTATTAGTTTGTACGTAGAACAAATATTGAACTATTTGAAGAAAAGTGTAATAAGTAGAAGGAAAAGCATCCTAAAATGGAAGAGACATTCATAAAATATCAAATAAAGGATGAGATGATGCAAAAGTTTAAAAGTTTGACCCCTGAAGAAGGAAGAAGAATTATAAAATCATATAGGGTTTTTCTTTTATCAAATTGGGACATTGCAAATGCAATGTTCTTTAACACTATTATCAAGTAGTTAATTACATATGAAAAGGTGAATAAGGAGCTAAGAGGTTCTAAGTTTAGTGAAGATCATGGTGCCTAAGTGATTTGGTCTATGAGAAGAGGATCTAGAGCCAGTTCCTCTCAACCTAATGATACTAGCATGATTGGAAACTTAATTGTAAAAAGGGTAGAGGATACTCCAAATGAGGAAGCCACAAAGCTAAATGTTGGAACATCCAACCTTACCCTAGCCACGATCTTGAGGGAGAAAAAGGAAAAAAAATAGAATTACAAGAAAAATATGAACAAGTTCGGGGGGCTTACAATAAAGAAGTGCATAAAAGAATGGAGCTTAGCAATAAGATGTTAGGACAGTCTAGTAGACCTAGAATTACTTATCCTCATCCTCCAGTTGAGCCTTTTAAATCAAATCCTCATATAGAAATGCTAGACACCCAACAGAGACCTCAATATTATATAGTAGAGGCTTTTGAAGAAGAAAAGAGAAAACTTTAGGCATTGTATGTGGAACTAGATATCTCCTAGGAAAACAATTGTTTATTTCGTAGATAAAATTGGTTGGCCTACATTCTATGAACAAATGGAAAGAGTAATAAAAATATGGAACAAACATAAAGGAAATGAGGATGCTCTAAAGCTAATTGTCAATAAATGGAACACCAGGGACAAAGATGTCACTCTTTTATTTTTTTTAGTTACTAGTTTGTCTTGTGAGCAAATAGAAAATACTTCTGACTTGGCTAATGATATCTTTGAGTTTTATAATAAAAGAATATCATTACATAGTAGAATCATAGACTATCTTTCAAAATATAGGAGTAGAAACTTTGAACTCTTCCCCCATCCACTGAATAAAAAAGATAAATTAAAAGAGAAAGAGGAATGGGCCAAAGAATTGGATGATTTGTTATGCCTTAGGATGAATAGGGTCATAAATAAAAAGGGACATGCATGCTTAGCAAATAAAACCAAAGAAGTTGTTAAAGTTAAAATATTTTATGATTCTTTAAGAGAAGATTTCATTGAAATAGATAAAATACAAGAATATGTTTTGAAGAAACAACATGAGAATATGAGTTTTAATTGGCTAGATGACACCCTTTTTGACAAGTGGATGGTAGATTTTGTACTTTAAAAATAGTTAGTTATTGATGAAACTGATGAGGATGAAATGGAACAAGATGAGTTGCAATAAAATGATGTCTCAATTAAAGAAAAAGAAGATCAAGATAAACAATCAACTATAGTAACAAACACAGAGGTCCAAACTGATGACTTGGTAGCAGGAGAATCAAGTGTGACTATCAGTTTGGTAGTACAAGATGACATGGATGGAGATCCACAAGTTTAGCTTAGTTTTCAAATATCAGAACAATTTCCATCACAAGAAAGTCCAATGGGCACATCCTTCGAGGAATGAAAATTATGAGAAAGCCAATCACAAAGTCCTCAATAAAGAAGTGCAGTAGAAGAAGTCCCCATAAAAAGAATATTCATGATACAAATCATTCTATTGCACCAATTTTTGTCTTTTATGACAGTAACTTTTATAAATATCTTTTTGTCTTAAGGATAGCTATGAGTACTCTCTAGGCCTGAAACTTGTTGCATCTCATAATATATAAATTATTTTCCAAGGTTAGAGAGAAGGTCTAAACTATTATGTAATTTTGAGTGTTTGCTAGGTTTACATTCGGTCCAATTTGCTTGATGCCAATTTTTTGATGTATTTTCTCTGCAAGTCTGAAAATACATTAATTTTCTAGGATCATGGTGTCTTGTCTTGAGTGTTTAGAGTATTACCCCAATGTTACATAATTTTCAAAGATAATTAATACAAAGATGAATTACCATCATATCTATTTTCTCTAAATCTTGTCTTCATTGTTATTTACTAGCTATCTTGAGGTTGTACGGGAAAAGCTTGTTCAATTTAATACAATTTGGATAGGTTGTATATCAGTTCACTATTGCTTTTAATTCAATGAATTAAGTAGATGCTTTAGTGATATGATAGAATTTCTAGGTAGTAAGACGGATATGCATAAGAATGAGTTTTAGGGAGAATTACTAATAAATGTTGATTATAATGCAATCAATTAGGTCGAAATAGTTGGGTAGACTTTGAATCCCATATGGATGAGGAATTAATCAATTATTCTAGTTTATATATCAAGAAATCATGGATAAGCATCAGGAAAAATCTTAAAATCAAAATCAATTTTATTTCAAATGTGTAAAGAGTATCATAGCTAGTCAATACTTGATTGCATTTAATTTCTATGTTTTAGTTAGCTTTTGTACCCAAGATTACATGTAAATATGATAAGAATTTTAACCAATCATCTACTATAGGGGATGAGTATTGTAATTGAATTTCATTGAATGAATGAAGTGTGAAGACAATATTAAGTTTGAATAATTTTATCCTTCAAGTACACTTGCCTTTGTTTTGTAGAGCCAAAAGAGTAGAAAAACTTTACGATTTTGTTGAAGTTAGGTCCAGATCTGAAGACATTTTTAGTTGAGCATAAGAAATAGCTAATCCTTAGACTATTTTGATCTTCACCATCTTGGTATTAGGTATTTTGTTACTTGGTAGTTTGAAACACAACCACCTTGAAGGAAAAAAACCAAAAACCACAATAGATGAAATGAAGGAAAAATGATGTACATCACCAAATAAATCCACTTGTCTCTACTATGGTAAACAAGGACATAAGCTAAACGTTTATTGGCATAGAAAAGAAATAATCAATGGAAAAGACATAAAAAAAGATTTATGCAATATACTTTGTTGGTATGTTCACAATGCACGAGAAAATAGAGATCTTGAAAATTAAGCTAGACTAGATAAATATTGCTACTACTATGACATGTATGGTCATAATGAAAGGTACAAGTTCTAGATTACATCAGTAATCTTCTATGAACACGAAGAAGGTTTAATTCAATCATAGAAATGAAGGACACATTGCATCATAGTGCAAATGGTAGATTCAACAATACAATCAAGTGAGACCATAGAACAATATGAGGAAGACATGCTAAAGATTTCACAAAATAGGCCATATTGTAAAAAATTATTGGATAAAACAAAACCCAAGCAATAAATCAAAGGAAACAAAGGAAAGGGAAACATTATTATATATACCAGAAAAGTATACAAGGACATTTCCAAAGTATGGATCAAGAAAAGATCAAAAATGTTGTAATAAGGATTCTAGAAGCAATAAAATCACTAAAAAGTGGTGAGTCCTCCCAATCAAGTTAAGATTGAGAAATATTAATAGGGGTCATGCAAGAGAGGCAAATATTACACTAGTGCCCTCATGCAAACTGATAAGCCATGACCATTGACTAAGAAAGGAGAAAAGTGCACCATGCTTGAGAGAGGAAGACACGATATTATCAAACTATGACCATTGGCTCATCTATCAAAAAACACTAATTACACAAAAAATGAGGTGGGTAAGAAAAAAGGTTACCATTTAGAGCACATTGTCACAATTTTTTGCTGAATCTACAAATAGATGTCCTAACAAGGGACTTTTTTGCAAAAAATTATCAGTTGCTTAGAAACCCTAAGTTTTTCCTAAAGAAAAATATCAAGAGTTAGAGTCAAAGCCACAAAATCCCAATGGTGCAATAAGATGACTTTTTTGAAGTTGAACTAGTGGATAGATAGGATGAAAAACTTCATGTATATGAGTTGATCCTATTGAATATAGGAGAGAGGAATGTGAATGGAGTCCTATCATCACCACCAATAAACATGTTGTTGTTGGAAGATGTTGGATAGTATTTGGAGAAGAAGATGGTCAAAATGGGAGATACACATATTAGAAAGCTATATGGGGAAATAAAAGCAAAAAATATCAAGAAAGATGACCACAAGGTATTAGAGACCACAACCCTATCTCGTACCATATATATTCCAAATTTCTTTAAAAATGAAAGAGTGAGATTTATTCTCAATCAAGTGCATGGATATTATATGTGGCTGGAGAAGCCATACAAAATTACAAAGAAGTATTCAAAAGGGTAACATAGTTTAGCATAATTGGAGAAAAATTAACCATTAGATTGCACACAATAATGGAAGTGGATAAACTAATGGGATGTCACCTAGATGATAGGATGTGTACCTAATAAAGATTCTAGATGACGAGGCATAGTTTTAAATAAGGGTAATAGCACATAGGTTTTACAATTCTAATCAAGTAAACAACATGCTTGAAGGAGTAGTATATGGAGCACATTAGATAATAGTTAAGGAAACCAAGATGGATCTTAGCAACTAGATACATGGTAAAATGATGGGAAATATTAAGAGTTTCTATTGAAACTCCATGATAAAAAAATTCAGCATTTCATTTTTTGGAGGCATTTCTTCCTTCAAAAAAGTGTAAGCCACTATTATGGGTTGACCCATTAGGGAGATCAAGACATATAGTATATCCCACACTTCCAAATTTGGTGCTATACTAGTATGTATATTTTTCTATTTCAAGGGTGATTACCCTAGATATAATGAATCCTACTAGAAATCTAGGAGTAGTGTTATTGCACATATAACAAGCATGCACAATAGATCAAGAGACAAGGGCATAGAAAAGCTTGAAGTCTACATCAAAATGTTCCAAGAAGACATGTTGAAAAGAACAAGAATACCATTAAATCTGGTAAATGACTATAGAAGAAGAATTTTCTTCCTAGCATGCACATAAATCTGCATGGTGCAAGCTGTCAAATGAAGAACTTATTAGTTAACATAATTTTCTTATGAGATTAAGGAAGGACCAAATATAAGTCTCATGAAGGAACTACTCAAGAAACTAGCTAACAAGGGAAACAAAGGTTTGGAACACTTGATGAATTAAGGAAAAATCTCACCAAAAAAAGAGCTAAAGCTTGAAAGTAGATGAGTCCAATGAAGAAGAAATGAAAAAAGAAAGAAATAAAGTAAGATGAGGTAGAAGAATGTCAAGTAAGTGAAGAGAGTCCATAAATTGACTCAGAGAAAAGTTCCACTCTAGATCTGATGTCAGAAGATGAGGAGTAACCGAGGAGCATGAGGAATCAAAAAAAATATAATCCTCTAATGGTGGAGTCATACAAAAGTAAAGGCAGAACAAAAATAAAGAAGAAACCTCTTACTCAACAAGAGGAAGAGGAACAGGAAGAATTAGATCCTAAAAACTTGAAGTCCATAAAGAAGGTAATAAGCCTTCACTACAAAATATTATTGAAGATATTGAAAATAATGGTTGCTATAATGTAATAAGAGATAAATTCTTAAAATTTAATAAAGTAAACATGAATAAATTAAGCATGCTTTTAGTACATGAATTTTAAAATTTTAAAAATTGATCTTGTAGAAAGGATTCTTAACTTATTTTAGTTTCTCATTAGTCTTTATTACTAACAAGTCCTTTTGTAAAAGCTCAATATATGAAAAGGGAAAAATCTTAGTATCATGTTGAACTTGAACTTTGAAACAAAAAGTTCAAAGTTCAGGGTTCAATAGTTTAAGTTTGAAGGTTTAGATTTTAAGGGCTCAACATCTACAATTCAAGGATGTAGATTCACCGATTAAAAAGTATGCAATTCAGAGGTTCAAAGAAAAAGTAATGGTTCAAGAATTAAATAATATGACATAGTTATAATGAATAATAATTATAAAAAATAATTTTGGGAGCCCAAGGATGAGGATATGTTTGGAATAAATCATAGATCCATCAAATGGATATAAGAAAAGATGGGAAATATAAGGTTGATGCTAATAACATTAATCATAAAAATTCTAATTTATGATAGTTTGATATACCTTCATACAATTGTGAATCATTTTTTACTCAGACATCATTTACACAATCACTACAGTCCAAATGTAGACAATTAGGTTTCAAAAAAGATTTCCTAAAATAAGCTGGATCCAGTGGTCGAATAAAAATATATGGTCCCTACAACATTGCCCATGTTTATTGGCAGTAGTACTTTTTTGTTCACTGAACAAAAGAAAGATTTTGTTTTTAATTTAACATATTTAAATTCCAATTGTTAATATATAGTTTAAATATGTTAAGATACATCTTTATAAACATTAATATTGATAGGTTATAAGTATATCGGATTCCAAGAACATAAAAAAGAAAAAGGGTCTTGCCAAGAATCAATTTTGTAACCAAAAAGCTACAGTAATAGAAAAGTGTTAAATAGATGTCTGGATGACAATGGAAGGGTTCTTCTTTTTCAAAGAAGTCCTAAGGCTATAGGAAAAGGGCACATTTTCTGATTATAGATTATTGCAAGGATAGAGAATTCATTTGGTTTTTCCTATTATATCTTTAGAATGAATAGAAATTTATACTTATAAAATACTATGGTTTGAATATAGCCTTGCAGTCATTCATAATTGCAGAATAAAATAATGTTTTCCTCCATTTCTTTGTGGCATAGAGAGGGTTTAATGATTGGTTGTATGGTTATTTTCTATTCTTTCTCTCTTTGTTCTATTCATAAACCTTGTAAGCACATTTATTTCATGTTTATGGATGGATGTAAAAGCCTTTATGTCTTTAGGTCAAAGATGTTGAAAGATTAAGAGATTGGCTTGATGATGATATGTTACATTCATAATTGATATGGTCATTAATATCAAGTCTTCTGTGGTATCTAACAGAAGAATAGCAAAAAGATCAAGTTGGTATGGATGACTAGTTGAGCATGATAACCACTCAAGGTTATGGGACATACTTCTAAGTATTTGGTTTATGTAGTTACTATCAGAAGTAGAAAGGATAATTCTAGAAGAAGTTATGTAAGTTTTAGTGATGTCTATTTTGAGATAGAGTTTATAGAGGCATGTTCTGTTATACTTGTTATATCTTTTAGTAGAGTTGATATTTTGAGGATCAAGGTTGAGGACATGAAGAAGACATTTTGAGGATGGCATGGCTAAGCTTGCTCATCATAATATTGCATCTATAGAAAGTTATGCAAGTTGCAAGGTGGAAGATTAAGGTTATTGCTAAGTCTAACACATTCTTAAGGTGGTCCTATAATAATTAATTGAGAAGGACTAACAACTAACTCAGGGAATTGTTTTATGGACTCAGTATAAAGGAAGGACATTTTCTTTTATCATGGTATCGAAGATGATAAGCAACAGAGAGTGCAGAATGCAAAGTTGAGCAGAGCAATGTAGAAGTGAAGGAAACTTCATTGCTAAGGTTTTGTTGAGTGATCTGAGGCTTGGTATTTTGGATCTGAGGTTTGTGACCTAGTCTACAAGTTTGACAGTGATTGGTTTGATGGATAGGATAGAGGAAAGGACAAAGGAAAGAAGAAGATAATAGTAAATTACTTGTTTGGGAAATGAGCTCTTCTTGTAGTTGAAATTGCATGTTTGGGCAATGGGCTCTTCTTGCATACATTGTACCACAACTCCTAATAGGGTTGGAATCTCCTAACAAAGATTCAAAGTCTCCTAACAAGGTGCATCCTCTAACAAGGAATATTTATACTAGTACATCATCTTGTGGGCATCATTCCCACTAGGGTTTTCCCTCTAATCAAGGGTTTCCCTAAACAACATATCTATTTTTAATCATTGGATAATTGATTCATCCCCCCCCCCCCCCCCTCTTAGTTAACTTGGTGGACTATTTTTTCTAACAAAAGTCATATACAATTATCTAATTCATTGAACAACTTTTGTAATACCCCACCTAGAGATCCTTGGAACAAGGATTCAATACAAGAGAAGATTTTTTTTAAGCAAGTACAAATGGACATGATAACATCATACAGGGATTACAAAGATTGAAACAAAAGACTTTACCACAATCTTGACAATCAATGAATCTCCAAATGCCACTACCAAATTGATACACTCAACTAGAAAATACAATCCAAAGACAACAAGAAAACATAAAATCTTAGATCTATCAAAGAAGATAAAATTAATAAATCATGAAGGGTAGTCAAATCACCAAAAAGTGTTCTGTAGAAAATAGTGGAGATACCCCTTTTTTTTCATGCTAGAGAATCCCAACCAACAATTTTGCATGAGGAAGTGCTCTAAGCCACGTGAGGAACTACCTTCCTACACGAAGGAATGCTTGGACTAGCCACCAAAACCTCTGAAATAATGCTAAGTCTTGTGTGAAGAAGTAAGAGTGAGCCACACAAAGAAGTACAAAGATCCACATGAGGAAACATCAAGTTTCACATTGGAGAGCATACAATCTTGCATAGGAGAGAGTACAATCTCACGTTAGGTTTCATAATAAAAAGAAAGAAAACCAAAAGTTGAAAAGGTAGAAAGACAATTTCCTCCACACCAGGGAGTACTAGATCCAAAATTTGAGGCATATACACTAGATTGTAATAACTACAAGATGGAAATTGCAACTAACCATCTAAACATAGTAGTAAAGTAAAAGTATTGAAAGAAACATCACAATGAATGGACATAAAAAAACTCATACATTGTTCCTCCCAACCATAATATCACTATGAAACCTCAAAGGTCCTAGCCATCCCTTATGTGTAATATCCGAAACTACCAACTAGATAGTTGGAGTTGTCTTATGAGGGCATCAATACTAAAGCGTAATAACATCATAAGAACAAGGAAATATAACATGCTTAACAATTTAAGCAATAGATATTCTAACTAATCTAAATCAAATCATCTAATCATATGATAAACATCATACTAAGGAAATGATAAAATAACTAACATCATGTCAACATGATATCTAGGCATTCCAAGAAAAGTATACTCTAGAATCCCAAATATACTAAGGGAAACATCAAGACTAGTCACACTAGAATAATAGACCATCTATGTACACTAGTCCCTAGCAATGGTATAGGTAGCTATGACTCTCAAGCACATAAAGCTAATAGGTCAACTCCCATCATGCTAATGAAGATAATGATCCAACCAAAAACAAAAATAAAGCAAACGACCATGGCTAACATTTATGTTAGATAGTAATGATGACTAAAACCAAGATCATGAGACAATGCAAGTACTATAGGTCCTAGTTAGACACTCAATTGGTAACTATGTGGGGATCATTGCATTGAGAGTCACTTGGCATCTAATAGCCAAAGCTTGGTATCATGTGGACTCAACCTCCTAATGAAAGGCTCATAGAGTGTGTCCTCAAACTTAATCAGGTGCTTACACATTTTATTATCTTAATTTATATTACCACCCAATATTTAATTTAGTTATCACTTGATTAAAACTTCAACACTCCAACCCCCAAGAAATATTCACTAGGCTGTAGAGATAGAAGCCCCCCTGTGGATTTTATCCTACTTTATCCATGGTCATCCAATGATGAGTGCCTATAGGCATGGATATTCCCAACCCAACACCAAATGATCATATCTCCACCAAAGTGAAAATAGGAGATCGAGCCTTGCAAGTCACTTGAAAAATGTACATGCACATACTCATGTGTGGTGCACCACTATCATGAAGATCATAACTTAAGGACTAGATGAGAACACAAGCAAAAACTAACACTCAACTAAAAACAAGATTGAGAGGATGTATGTGGCATTCATCCTAATGCAACATAAAAGTGCAACAATGGTCTAACTGACATCCTATGGATGATCCAAGTCTGAGACCAATTTTACTCCAAGAAAACTTGAGAAAATTGGGTAGCACACAAATCAAGATCAAAAGCCCAAAACTCAAAAAATTTAGAATAAAAACCCATTTGGTCTTAAAACAAAAAATCCATGAAAATCCAAAAAAATTAGGTTTAGACACCATATGCAAAAATGGCTAGCATAACGGTGTGAAACCACAAACCCTCGACATGAAAATTGGGAAATTTCCATACTTAACCAATTGAGTAGAATCGATAAAGAGAAATGGAGGGGAACACTTGTTCTCTACCTCCTAACAAACAACTACTAGAAACATAACAAAAAATGGAGCTAAAAGAAAAAAATGGCAGAAATAGAAATCAACTAGATAAAATAAATATCCTATTGAAGTTGTCAAAAACTATGGGAAAATAAGGTCTCCTAAGATTGATGCAACAAGACCGACCTTGCGAAGATCCCACACTCGTAGCTCTCACAATGAATAGAAACACAATCCTCTAGAAGAGGATTTTGGAACAAGATCTCAATTTTATAATTTACAAAAGTGAGAAGTGAGGATTTAATTTCCTCTTTGGATACTTATTCACTTTTCAAGTAAATAACTGATTAGGGAAAATAACTAGAAGAACTAATTAAATCTTGAATCAACCCAAATGAAAATAGAATATTCCAAGTAATTGGGATTCATCTATGGAAAAGTTATGAGAAATAAAAAACCAATAAGAATAAAGCCTCAAAACCCAAAATCACAAAAATTTCCTTAATAACCTTCATGACAATGCTAACCTCTAAATGCACAAACACATTCACAGGTCTAGCCACATAATGCAAATGAGTCTAGATTTATTAAATCATTATAAGGTTTAAAGAAAACACTTAAATAAGATATGTCAACCATATAGGGATAACATTGGTAAAATATGAACAACTAAATCACTAACTCCATGTGCGAGTGCCAAGGATATAAATCCTACATACTAAAACACATGATCAAGTGCAATTGCATATAATAACATAACCAAAGAAATAAATGCATTATATAGCTAATCTAACTATTTATTCAATTATACTAAAATAATCCATTTACATCACTGATATAATAAAGAAAGAATAAAGTAAACAACCATAGCATTAAATCCATTACAAATCATAATCAGAGATATGTGAAAATATTGGATAACCAAATATCAACATAAGACATATTGTCATCTCAAAATGGCATTATCATAAAAATATGATCAACTGAATAGCATAGTAGTCTAACATCTATGATATTGAAATCAAAGTATAGCATCTGACCGTCTAGTCATCTCAAATGCAAAGAGAAAGGGGTACAAAGCTCTCAACCATGCAGCATCTTCCCAAGTATTAGAGGTCTCATCTCTTGGGTCCCACTAGACCCTTACCTACTCTATGTCTAGACCTCTCAAAGTTAGTCTCCAATGATGGATACAAATGGGTTTCAAAGAAAGTTTCCCATTCTCCACCTATAAAGCATCCCAATCAAGAATATGGGTCACATTGAGAATATACTATCTCAAAACATAAACATGGAAAACATCATGGGTGTGCAATAAGCTAGGTAATAATGCTAGTCAATAAGAAATAGAACTGATCCTCTTGAGGATCTAAATTAGTCCAACAAAATGTGGTTCCAACTTAGAGCCTTTCCCATAATGCATGGGGCTCTTTCTCTGATGCACTCTCAAAAATACCCTCTCACCAATGAGAAAGTGACAATCCAACCTATGGGCATCTGCATACTTCTTTTGTTTATTCTGAGTAGTATCCAAATTCTCTCTAATATGAACAACCTACTAATCCATATCCTAACACATCTCTGGACCTAGAATTACTTGGTTCTCCAATTGATCCCAACTCAAAAGGGTATGATACGGTCTAATGTACAAGGCCTGAAAGGGTGACATGATGAGAGAACTATGATACCTATTGTTATAAGAAGACTCAAAAAGGTATAAATAATCCTCCCACTTCACCTATCGATCCATCACATACATGCAAAGCATGTCTTCCAGAACCTAGTTCACTCTCTTAGTCTAACCATCAGTCTCTGGGTGATAAGATAAAGTAAAATTGAGTTGCATGCTCAAAGCATGCTAGAGAGACATCCATAGTTCCAAAGTAAATATTGGATCTCTATCCAAAATAATTTGACAAGGGATCCCATGCAAATGAACAATATCCTCCAAGAAAACAAGCACTACAAAAGAAGTTGTGTAGGATGTTCTCATGGGCAAAAAATGTGCTACCTTGGACAACTTGTCCATTTTCACCATGATACAATCATGTCATCATGATGAAATAGGAAACCCCATGATAAAATGAATAGATATTGTATCCCACTTCCACTCTAGAATGGCATGTGACTACAAATGACCCATTGGATGCTGATGCTCTGCCTTCACTCTCTATCACTTGAGACATCGAGCAACAAAATCAACATCACACCTCATCCTTGCCAAAATGTATAACTATTTAAGGTCAACATGTATCTTCTTGATGCTGGGATGTGTTGAATATAGTGCATAATGCACTTCTAACAAAACCAAAGTATGAAGATCACCCGATACTAGTACATAGATCCACCACAAGTGTTGCAGTAGTACATTAGACTCAAGCAAGTAGCCTAAAAATATGCCCTCAAGGGTACACCCAAACTCAATCTCCGCTTGTACCTGTTGATACCAGGTGTCACTAGGAAAATCCTCCAAGATACAACCTCTCAAATCCACATTCAATGAGAAAATTGATATCCCATGTCATCTCCTACTCAAGGCATCTATGATGACATTTTTGTTCCCTTTAATGTAGTGAACATCAAAGTCACATTCACACAGGAACTCCATCCAACAACACTATCATGCATTTAGGTTTGGCTGAGTAAAGATATATTTTAAGCTCCTATGATCATTATACAACTCAAACCTATGTCCCAAAAGGAAATGCCTCCAATGAACAAGAGCATGCACCACGACCATAAGTTATGAATTGTGAGTGGGGTATTTAAGCTCATGGTCCTTGAGTTTCCTAGACTTGTATGTAACCACTCAATCATCTTGCATCAACATCACACCCACGCCTTCCAATGAGGAATTTATGAAAACCATAAAATCACCTATAGGATTAGGCACTTCAAGTACTAGTGCATTGGTAAAACACTCCTTAAGAGCATTAAATTTTGCCTCACACTAGTTTGACCAAACATACTTCTTCCTTTCTTGTTGAAGAGAAGTGATGGGATGAGCCACACATGAGAAATTCTTCATGAAGTGATGATAATAACCCATCAATCCCATGAAACTATGAACTTCTAAGACATTACCAGGTACTCGCCAATCTATGATAGCTCATATTTTATTCAGATCCACCACAATACCATCTCTAGTGATGACATGCCCAAAATACTTCACCTCTGACTAGAAGAATCCACATTTCCACATTTAACTAAGTTGCCACACAATTGATGTTCTCACAAGCACTACAACACTTGGCATAAATGAACTTTATGTTCCTCAATAATTTTCAAATATATCAATATGCCATCCAAGAATACAATGACACATTGATCGAGGTACATGCAAAAAACTCCATTCATCAAACACATAAACACTGATGGCACATTCCCAAAGGATACAACTGTGAATTCATAATGCCCATATCATGTACACAAATATGTTTGATGAATGTCAACCTCTTGAATATGAAGCTAATAGTATCTCAACTTAAGATCAATCTTGGAGAACACACATGCCCCCTTCATCTAGTCAAAAATTTCACATATCCTAAGCAAAGGGTATTAGTTCTTCACTGTCACCTTATTCAACAGCTGGTAGTCAATGCAGAAGAGCAATGATCCATATTTATTTTTCACAAAGATGACTGGTGCACCCCTGAGGGTACACGAGGATGAATATGGACCTTGGCCAAAAATTCCTCCAACTACAATTTGAGTTTACTAAACTCCTAAGTAGTCATGTGGTAAGGAACTCATGAAATTGGCTCCACTCCTGGTACAATATGAATCCAAAAATCAATGTCACACTGTAGTGGCATACTAGATATCTCATTAAGAAGTAAATATGCATACTTATGAAGGAGTGGGTGATCATCAAGTGTCACCTTATGACTCTCAACCTCCTCAAGATCATTGACAGAAACATCAACACATCTAACATCCCTTCTACACACTTTGCTTTAGTTGATTAGTTGAGATGATCTAAAGTGAGACTGGCCTTGGGACTACTAAAAGTTTCACGTATACACCTGTGTCATCAACACACTGTACTAACTTATGGTGGAAATCTATATTTTCTTAATGGGCAGTTGACCAATCCATACCCAACATAATGTCATATGATCCTAATTGTAGGATATGAAGATCGACTATGGTGGTAAAGGTACCCAAGTTCAAACTACAACATCTAACCAAGGAGTCTATAACCACTTTAGATCCTATAGCTAACTTAACTTGTCATCTATCAACTTGACATGCTGTCACTAGCCCAAATTTCTTAACAAGAGATGGTGAAATAAAAGAATTTGAAACACCTAGCTCAAATAATACTAAAGATGAAATACCATACAACATACATGTAGCCTCAACTATGGTACCTTGATGCTAAGCTTGACAGTTATTAATTATCACAAAGACTCAATGAGTTCTACTAGCATCTCCCATAGTAGGCTCTAGTCTTGTTGCAACTCTATTAATCCTTGTAGATGGTTTAATAGGACATTTCCATGCTTTACGGCCAAGCTAACCACAAGAGAAACATTCTCATGAAACATTGGAATTGTCTCACAACCAACCTAGGTAGCACTAGAATATGGTGCACTACCCTTGCTAGAGTTCTACCACCCACTCTAAGGAGGGAGATTCTACTAAAACTTCTAACCATGGCTATAGTTATTTCCTTTGTTCCATGTGATACCTAAAGAATATCCACCCTTTGACCAAAATTCTCAATAATGTCTGCAATGTTTCCCACTTTGAGAAGGTGTCGACTAGATTTGGCCTTTTCTTGAGGACTGAGGAAAATCCTAATCTAAAGTTCTAGCATTATTTCTCTAGGAGTGTGATTGTCCACTAAATGCCCTAGCCACATTGTTCTCAAGAATTTTTTCCTTTTCCATGACATGTGTAAGCATCCTCAACTAGTAAACACAAACATCTCCAATGATAGAATCCCTAAGGCCCCTAACAAAATGCAGAGGAAGGAGTGATTCATCATGTCGATAACCTCAATCCAAGAAATCACTTCTCATACTTATCCACTATCATTTCCCCTACTTAAGCTCATGAAAATCATCAGTATAGACCTCATGATACTGAGGAGAAAGTAATTTCTCATAGAACATCTCATCAAATATCTCCCAAGTGAGATCCTCCACATCAATATGAAAATTCTTGCTCTCCAAATCCCACCATATAGATCCATGGTCTCTCAACTATATGATAGAACAATAGGCCTTCACATTTCTTGTGTAAGGTAATAAGGAAAAACAATGCCCCATATCCAATAACTAGGTCTTAGCCTTGGGTCCTATCCCTTGGCAATTAGTTTGTGGTGGTTTGGACCTTTGATGTTCCTGCATCATCTCAACCTAGATGAAGTCATCATTATCCTTGCCACTACAACCCCTCCATCATTTCCCTCTACCACTAGGTGGTGTATGAGAATTTTCATGCTCACGGTCACTTTCCTCTTCTCTATGCTCAGACCTATGAGAATATCCATGATGATATTTTCCTCTTGGTTATTGTCCCATTGTATTTCCTTTACATGAGGCCCCAACCAAGAAAGAATCTCTTGTAGCACTAGCATCAATGTCCAAATTCAATCCTAATTTTGGTTACCCTATTCTCCCATACCATCTTGACATTCCTCCTCATGGTGTTATTCTTCACATTTATTTCATTAGTTACGACCCCAACCACCAGGTCTATGTGCAAGAGGCATCACTATGGATGCAACAAGATAAGATTAGAAGTATACGTCACAAGAATAGAGTCAAAAAAATGAACTATAACATGATATCAAAAAAAAACATAAGATAATAATAGACACACAAAAAATAATAACATAGTGGAAGCATAACACAAAGATCCCAAAGTTGCAACATGGGCTCTAATACCAAGTGTAATGCCCTATCTAGAGATCCTTGGAACAAGGATTCAATACAAGCCAAGATTTCTTTTAAGCAAGTATGAATGCACATAACAACATCATACATGGATCACAAATATTGTAACAAAAGACTTAACCATAATCCCAACAACCAACAAATCTTAAAATGCCACTACCAAATTGACACACTCGACTAGGAAATAAAATACAAAGATGACAATAGAACATAAAATATTAGATCTATCAAAGCATGGAACATCAAGAAATCATGAAGGGTACTCAAATCACAAAAAAATATTCTTTGAAAAACAACAGAGATACCCCCTATTTTCCATGTGAGAGAATCCAAACCAATAGTTTCACACCAAGAAGTTCTCTAAGCCATGTGAGGAAAAACCTTCCCATGTGAAGGAATGGTTGCACCAAATGATAAATCCTCTAAAATGATGTTAATCCATGCATAAAGAAGTATAGTGATCCATGCAAAGAAGTGCAAAGAGCCAAGGGAGGAGACACCAAGTTTTGCATCATAGAGCATACAATCTTGCATAGGAAAGAGTACAATATTACATGAGGTTTCACAAAAAAAAAAGAAAAAAGTGAAAGGTAAAAAAGAAGAAATATAATTTCTTCCACATTAGAGAAAAATAGATCCACAAATTGAGGCATAGACACTTGATTACAATAACTATAAGATAGAAACTGCAAAACATAGCAGTAAAGGAAAAGTACTGAAAGAAACATTGCAATGAATGAACATAACAAAATTCATGCACAGTTTCTTCCAACCATAATAGCATCATGAGGCCTTCCTAGACATCCCTCATGTGTGACATTTCATACTACCAACTAGATACTCAGATTTGTCTTATGTAAGCGTCACTACTGAAGCATAATAACATCATAAGGACAAGGAAATCTAACATGCTTAGCAAGTAAAGCAATAGATATTCCAACTAATCTAAATCACATCATATAATCATATGCTAAACATCATAATAAGTAAATTCATAAGATAGCTAACATCATATAAACATGGTATCCAAGCATTCCAATGAAATCATAAATCACAAGGAAACATACTCTGGAATCTTGAATATACCAAGTGAAACATTAAGCACTAATCACACTAGAATAATAGACCATCTCTGTACACCAGTCCCTAATAATAGTATAGGTAGCTATGACTCCCAACTAGATGAAATTCGTAGGTTGACTCCCACTATGCTGATGGAAATAATGATCCAACCACAAACACATATAAAGAAAACATCCATGGCTAACACTCACACCAGACAATAATGATGACTGAAACCAAGATCATGAGATAATTAAAGTACTATAGGTCCTAGTCAGACACTCAATGGGTAATTATGTAGGGGTTCATTGTATGGAGAGTCGCTTAGCATCTGATAGCCCAATCTTGGTATCATGTACTCACATATTTTATTATCATAAGTTGTATTGCCAACTAATATTTTATTTAGTTATCACTTGATTAAAACTTTAGCATGCCAACACTTGGGAAATAGTCATTGAGATGTAGAAATAGAAGCCTCCTCCATGGATGCTACCCTACCTTACCCATACTCATCCAATGATGAGTGCCTATAGGCATGCATATTCCCAACCCAAATCCAAATGATCATATCTTTACTAAAGTACAAACGCAAAATTGGGCCTCCCAAGTCACTCAAAAAATGTATGTGCATGTACTCATGTGTGGCACACTACCATCATGAAGATCATAACTCAAGGACTAGATGAGAACACAAGCAAAAACTAATATCCAACCAAAAATAAAATTGAGAGGACAGATGTGGCATGCATCCCAATACAATATAAAAGTGCAATAATGGTATAACTGACATCCTATGGATGATCTAGGTCCATGACCAATTTCATGCCAAGAAAACTGGGTGGCATGGAAATCAAGGTAAAAACCCCAAAATTCAAAAATTTTGAAATAAAAATCCATTTGATCTTAAGACATGAAAGCCATGAAAATCCCATAAAATTCAAGTTCGAAGACTGTATTAAAAAATGACTAGCATAATAGTGTGAAACCCCAAATCCTCATCCTAAAAACTAAGAAAATGTTCATACCCGACCAACTGGGAAAACCAATAAATAGAAATGGAAGGGAACACTAGTTCTCTTCCTCCTAACAAACAACTACTAGAAAGATAACCAAAAATAGAGTTGAAACACAAAAACAAGAGAACCCCACATAACAAAAAAAGGGACAAAAATAGAAATCAACTAGATAAAATAAATATCTCATGAAAGTTGTCAAAAATAGTGAGAAAGTAAGTCTCCCTGAGCTAGATCCAATGAGACTGGCCTCACAAAGATCTCATGCCCATAGCTCTCACAATGAATGGAAATGTAATCCTCCAAAAAAGGATATTGGAAAAAGCTCTCAATTTTGTAATTTCCAAAAGTTAGAAGTGAGGAATTAATATCCTCTTTGGATACTTATTTAGTTTTCAAGTGAATAATCCATTAGGGAAAATAACCAGAAGAACTAGTTAAATTCTGAATCAACCCAAATGAAAATAAGATATTCCAAGTAATTGGAATTCATCTATAGAGAAGCTGCTAGAAAAAAAAATAAATAAATAAATAAAGCCTAAAAATCCAAAATCACAAAAATTTCCTCAACAACCTTTGTGACAAGGTAAACCTCTAAATGCATAGACATGTTCACAGGTCTAGTCACATAATGTAGATGAGTGTGGATTTATGAAATCACTAGAAGGTTTAAATTAAACATTTAAATAAGGTGTGAATTCATATGAATAACTGAATCACTAACTCCTTCACACTAAAACATATGATCAAGTGTAATTTCATATAATAACATAGTTGAACAAATAAATGCATTAAATACCTAATTTAACTATTTATTAAATTATACTAAAATAATCCATTTACATCACTCACATTTACATAAAGCATAACAAAGAAAGAATGAAGTAAATAACCATAGAATTAAATCCATCAAAAAGAATAATTAGAGTTATGTCAAAATATTGGATAACCAGATATCATCATAACACATACTGTCATCTCAAAATGTCATCATCATGTAAATATGATCAACTGAATAGCATAGTAGTCTAACATCTGTGATACTAAAATCAAAGTATAGCATCTGACCCTTAGGTCATCTCAAATGTAAAAGTAACATGACTACAAGTATCTCTCTAATAAAAATAAAACAAGGTACAAACTATGCATGTGAGAGACACTATACCTTTCTTGGAGGGAGCTACGCCTCTCAATTTAGAGGAGAGTTATCAACCAATGATAATTGATCCAATTTTTGGTGAAATTTGTGCCTTCATTTGGAAATTTTGAGTCATTATTTACATTTATTTTTCAAAGGAAAAATTTGTTTACCAATAGATTTTTGGTGACTCTACTAGGGAACTAGAAATAGAGATTAAGTTCCTAACATTTGGTTTCTCAATTTTGATTTCATCTCTATGTATAAGAGACTAGCAACTCTTGTTGATATTATAGTCAAGTTTGTTTATTAGTGACTCACACTTAATCAAATGGTTGATAGCTACCAAGATTATATTGAAGTTTATAGTGTTCACTATGTAATTTAGGTTCTACCAAGTTCTATAGTTGCTATTGAGTTCCATAAATAATATTTAGTTTGCATCAAGCAATATTTACCAAGTTGATGGTTATCAGTGTAAATAGAAATTCATAGTGTTTACCAAGTTGCTCAGTGCAAACTGAGTTCTCCAGTGTTTACCACAATTGTAGCATTAGTAATGTGAATCTAGTGTTGACTAAGCAAGGATGTGTCAACCAAGTGACTCAGCTTATACCAAGCTCACAATGTAAGTGTTGACTGAGTCTTACAGCATCAACTAAGTGATTCAGTTTATATGCCAAGTTTCACAATATTCACCAAGTCACCACTGTTGACTAAGTACAGACTACTTGGAAGTGATTAGTATGAATTGAGCTTCTACATCTATCAAGAGCAAGATGATGATCAATTTTGATAATGGTTTCCAAGTATTAGAACCTCACCAAGTTTGTCTTCAAAACCTGAGTACCAACAGTTGAGCCAACTTTGTGTATTTTGGTGAAACTTGTATTGTAGCTAACTTTGATGAATTGTAATTTGAATTGGTATATATGTAATGTATTGTATCACATCCAAATTTAATAGAAAAGAAAAGAATATGAGAAGGTATATATGAGAGCAGAAGTATGAAATAATAAGGCTACAAGTAGTATAAGGAGTAGCAAAGATTTATCTATCATAGCAAGGTGATCATTACCTTCCAAAGAAATCTCAACCAAAAAATTAAAGTTGTATATTAGAGATCAACCACTAGTTCATCCTAATAGGTGGAATAGTTAAATCCTTTCACAAGGTAAAATTAACAATCTTTTGTAAATCCCTTTATTGAGTGCATACTTCATTGTATGTTTTGCAAACTCTTTTACAAGGTGGACCTAGCAGTCCTTATTTCTCCTAAAGGGTAGATCATCAAAATTTATCATTGTAAGCATTAACCAACCAAATTTATACTATAGTACTAAAGCTTGTGGCTATCATCCCCACCCTAGTTTTACTTTCTATATGGAAGGTTTCTAGGTTACCATATCTTGTGTCAAGTGTTATGAATGTTTTAATGCCTTCAATTTTAATGCATGAAATTATATCAAAATAAATATGAAGGATTAATTGGTGAAATAAGAATAAGTTTTATTGGTTCCTAATTCACCCCTCCCCTCTTAGTAACCTATCCTATCTTATATTTCCAATAATTTGTATCAGATCTTTGTGGTTCTTAGATAAGAAGTTTAATGAATTAAGCAAAGAGCAAAGGAAATGGAGGTATTCAAACTTGATAAGGCTATTGATAATGAAAAGTTTGATTTGGAATTCGTTATTGGGAAACTTAAGAAAGCACAAGAGAAAATCACTCAATCCTTGAAAAGAAGATAAGATCTTGCTACATAGATGAATGACAAACTCTACACTGAAGAAAGAATTGAAGATATCTATTTAGAAAGTAATTTAGATAAAGCTAATGACACAATTAGAGAACTATTAGAAATGAATGGTAACCCTCAACAAGAAGTTAGAGAGTTGAAAAGAGAATAAGAAATTTAGTTAAAAAGATTGTATGAAGTCATGGAAGAGAAAGACAACAAAAAGAAGAGATAGAAGAAAAGAACAATTAAATTCAGCATCTATCCCTTCAACAGATAGACTTCAATTATTAGCTTACTAATGAAAATGAAGAAATCATGAATCTAGGATTAGAGAATGAAAGATTGCAAAATGATCTAAAAATTGAAAAGAAAACCTATTAAAGGATGATGAAATCTCATGTAGACATGAATCAATTGAATGAGAAAAGCCAATAGAGACAAAAATGTAAAGCAAGGATAGGATACACAGAAGAAGGTGAATCATCCAAGAAAGGAGCTCAAAAGAATCAAAGGCCTACTTGAAATCACTATGGTAAGATAGGTCATACATCAAACAAATGTTAGAGTAATGGTAAAGCTAACCTTAATGGAAAATGTCACAATTGCAATAAGCATGGTCATAGAGCTAATGAATACAAAGAGAAAAAAAAATTTGAAGGCAAATGTCAAAACTATAAGAAGCATGGACACAAATATTTTGAATGCAAAACCAAGATATTGAACCCAAATAAACAAATTGTGAATGTTATATTTGGTTGGTACTACAACACATGGTGTAGATGCCACTACTATGGAGAATTTGGACACATTGGAGGAAACTATATGAAACATCGCATGAGAACTGTTGGTCTTAGATGGTTTTCACATTTTAGTGTCAATACACTTAACCACTTTCTACATTGAAGCTGAGAACACTATGTATGCTGAGCCACAGTGTGTGCCAAGTCAGATTTCCAACAAGTGTCGAGTGACTTTAGGTGCTGAGCAGTATATAAGTGCCAAGTGATATATAGGTGTTGAGTCACAGTTAATGCCAAGCAATCCAAAACTATACATTCTCCTAGAAATCCAAGATCTTACATGTGTTGAGCAAGACAAAATATAATAGGTGCCAAGCAAGCCAGGATAGTACATGTGTCGAGCACCAGTAGTTCAGTATGTGCTGAGTAACATAGAATCAACATATGAGTTTGTGCCCTCACAAACTTAGATGTAAACTATTTTTGGAGCTGAAATAGAAGGATTTTGAAGGAGAAAAAGGATAAGGATGAATCTTTTACATTTCCTATGCAATCAACATGCAACCAATCAGAAAAATGGAGAAGGTATGCAACCAATGATAAAAATACAAGGAATGAATGGGAACTTAAGATTCAATATGGATCATAGATCCATACCTAACCCTAAGTCTTCACAATGTTTAAAAGGAGGTCAAAAACCCCATTGCATATGTGGAAGAGAGCAGTATATGGGTAAACTATAGTGAAATTCAGTGTGAAAGTGAGAAAGACTTAGAGGAACAGAGCAACAATTATGTATCCGGTTGATCAAAACAATACAAGGAACATGATTAGATATCAAATCTTAGAGGATCAATATCAGAGTGAGTAGATCAATTACTAAAATTGGCAATTGAAGATTGTAAGCAATTAGGTCAAAGATTCCTAATACTTTCTAGCCATTGTGTTAGATGAGTGAAAATCCTATGTTGATAGGATAGCTTAACAACTACTTTGTAGATCCTTTGAAGAGGTGACTAAATCCTTTAACAAAGTAACACTTCATATAAAGTGTTTGTAAATCCTCTAACTAGGTCACTATTAACATTGTGTAAAGCCTTTAATAGGGCAGACCTTTCACAGGGCATACCATCAGAAGTGGTCAAATATTTATTGCTGTAGTAATTTGTGTGTGTAACATCCCCACCCCAGTTTTGCCTTCTTATTCCTAGAGGGTTTCTAGGTTACCAAATATGGTGTTATGTGGTATTGCATGTGTTTACTTTATGTTCATTTATATGTTTACATGCATGGAGTTTACTTTTCAGTTATTTAACTTAAAGAATTAGAAAAGGTTAAAAGTGTGATACTTTTGATTCACCCACCCTCTTAGAAGTACTCTTCCCATTTTGAACATTCCAACAATTGGTATCAGAGAAAAGTTTCTCACAAGGAGAAGCCTAAAAGCTTAGAGAAAAGGTTTGAAGATGGAAGTCTTCAAACTTGGGAAGATCATAGAGAATTAGGTGATTGATGTGCACCTTGCTCTACAAAAATTGGAAGAAGCCAAAGAAGAATTGAGAACGTCCTTAAAAAGAAGGAAGGATATAGCCATATCTGAAAATGACATACACTATAAGGATATTCCAAGGAATTTAATGCACCAATAGAAGAATTGATGGAGAAAAATAGAGCACAAGTTGAAGAAATCAGAATACTCAAGCTTGAACAAGAATCACAAGCCATAATTCTTTGTGAAGTGACTGAACAAAAGAAGAGAGCTATTCAAGACAAGGCCACGATAGAAGATGACAAGAGAAATCTTACCAATAGAATAGAGGCAAAGAAAATTGAGTTTGAAAGGATCTCAAACATGCAGTTAGACACCTTAAGTTAGATGTTGAATGCTCATCATGAGCTAAACATGAAGGACATTAAGATTTCCACTCTAAGAATGTAGAATGAACAATTGCAGAATGAATTGAAGAGAGAAAAGGAAATAGAAAAAAGCTTCAACAAACCCAATGAGGCTATCAAGTACTTTGAGTACCTACTAAAACAACAAGGGGCTAGCAAAAATACTTCAAGATTTAGTTACACCAGTACTAAACAAGGAGAATCATCCAAGACTACAAAAGAAATGAGTAACAAAGGTAAGAAAACTAAACCTACTTGTCATTTCTATGGTAAAAAGGGACATGCCTCTAATGTATGCAGGATCAAAAATGGTCATCAGAATGATAAGTCTAAGAAAGTAAGCTTTTGTCACAAGTGAAAAAAGCAAGGAGATCAAGCACATGAATGTAGAACCAAGACTATGAGGAAACCAAGATTTGAAGGCCACTACTGCAATTGCAAAAAATATGAACATAGAGCATTTGAGTGTAGATCAAAGCCTATGTGGACACCTAATCAGCCTACAAGAGGAACCAACCATGCACATCACTACAACTAGGATTACAATACTAGGTATATCCATCACTATTGTCAGGAGTATGGATGCATTCCTAAAAATTGCATAAGGACACATTTTAGAGGGAATTACTGTAGATGGTTAAGTTAAACCACATGTTTCAGTTGCTTTAAAACTGGTCATATCAACAGGAATTGCCCAACAAAGTTAAAAGCACCCAAGACAAAAGTCAACAAAGGAAAAGAGAAGGCTGATGTTGAACAAATAAGAGGTCAAATGAACAAGACTTGGAAGAACAAAGATGAGTGTACCAAATCAAATGGAGAGATCATTTCACCCAAGAGGTCAAGTGATCACACTTCATCCAAATAAGCAAAATAAAGGTGTATAAGATTGATATACAAAGTTATATCATACATTAGCTCCAAAACAAAGAAGTACTACAAGGAATAAATCTACATAAGAAAAGATGCCAGGTCAAAATTTAAAGTTTTTGTAAATACTACTAAACTATCCTTAGATGCTAAGTAAAGCTCCAATAGATACAAGCTAAGTAATGTGGTGAACTAGTAGAAGCTGAGTAAATGAAATACAATGGGAGCTGAGTCATGGTGAAATCTTCAAGTGTTGAGCTTACAACTATATGCACTAAGCATTTAATGCTAGGTTTTGATAGGTATGAGGTTGAATTTTACTCATTTTCACACCATTCAAACATAGAGCAAAGTTGAGAAGAGTGAAGAAGCAATCAAGTAGAAACCTAACAGCCATTTGCACAGATCTCAATAGTAATTTAGCACAAGTTCATCGATTCAAATGTATCGATGCAAAAGTTAAAGTTTTAATAAATTCAAACCCTAGTTTAGTAAAATGGCCTCTAGTTCAAGAAACCCCAAAGAAAAAGAGATTCATGAGGTCTAGTTAGTTAGCAATGAGGTAAAACAACCCAAAGTTGGCAATGAGGTAAAACAACCTGAATTTAGGCCAGTCCCTAAAGTTTCCTACAGAAACAACCTAGTTGGAAAATTATCCATTATCCCACCTAAAGTTTTCATGGTGTAAGAAGTAAGAAAATGCTATAACTAAAAAATTGGCACCATAGGTGATCTAGAGATATTCCAAGCTTATGATAAACTATGTGAAAACAAGATTCTGAAAAATGAATTCAAGATACTTGAAAAAAAGGGTTTGACAAATGCCCTAGTTTTTCCCACGGTGTTTAAGATTGAATGGATACGAATTTTTTTGGGAAAAATTCACAATGGATGTTTATGGTTGGAAATAGGACCAATAAAGATCACTAAAAGCATATTGCATAGGGTTTCAGGTTTCCCAATCCTAGATTGGCCTAAGACCTTGTGTGTTGATTTCAAAGAGATCATTGAAGGGAATACTAGTGCCAAATGGAATAAGAGGGGTATGACTATTGACACTATAACTAATCCTCTTCTAGATTTTATTGTGAGAATAATATCCCAAAAATTGTACCAATCTAGTAGATTTAATAGTGTGCCATGTATAGCAATTGATGTAGCATACAAACTGGTGAAGAAAGATCACCCATATGATTTGTCAGAACTTATGTTGCAACAAATTAATGAAAACTTAGGACCAATAAGGAGATCAAAAGGTTCCTAATGCAAATTTGGTTTAATTCTTATGTGTATATTCTTTTATGTTATGGAAGAATTTCCTTTTATAGAAAAGGTGAATTGGAACCCCAACAAAACAACAATTACACAAATCAATGAGTTCATTGATCAGATGGGTGATAATTTTGAGGCACAAATGACAAGTTATTTTGAAGATTTTAAGAAATCTATGAAGCAAAGGGTTAGAATACCAGTTTCACTAGTGGAGAAACATGTCAATGACATATGCTTCTTGGTTGACATTGACAACACCTACATCTAGGTAGAAATACCCAGAGTAATATGGCTAAGGCCATTAGGATATGAGCTTGATGTAGATGAAGCCTTAACAACAATCACAACATTGCTTGCAGAAGAGATAGACAAGAAGGCTCCTCATTTGGAACATATGATGTTGTCAAGTCCAAAGTTGAGACTAAATTAAAAATAACTTCTATTATCAAGAAGAAATATAAGTTGGTAAAGAAGATAAAGGAGAATTTTGGAGCAAGCATTGAAGGTGAAGTAGGTGATGAATAAGAAGAAGTAGAGGGAGAAAGTGAAGAAGAAGAAGAGCAAGGGAAAAGTCCAATAGAGTTGACCCAAGGTTTAAGAGAAGACAAGGATGAAGGTTCCAAGGAAGAAGAAGCCAAGGAAGCACCTACACTTGCCAAGAAAAAGAAAAGAAAGGAAAAAACATATCCTACAACTCAGCCCAAGCCTAAGAAAGTCACTAATCAAGCTCAAACTAAGTCAGCTCTAACAACAAGGGCCACTACAAAGGCATCCACTCAAAAGGCCAAAGAGGCAACAAAAGAGAAAAAGAAAGCCACTAAACATATTGTTGAAGAGCAAAAGAAGAGAAGGAAGTATGTGGCTCAGCCAGATACTGATGATGAAGAAAGAACGAAATTAGAGGATATTAGCCAATTTAGATTGGTAAGTCATCCTCCTAAATCTACCTTAGACAAAATTTGTGAAAAGATTAGAAGTGCAAATTTAAATGGTTTAAAGGCTCTTAATTTTAATAAGCTTAGTAGGGAAGAGCAAAAAAAAGTAGAGGAATCTATGTATGCCATGATGGTGGAATTCAAAAACACACCTCTAGAACTTGACAATACCATGCCCAAGGAACTATATGAGATAATTAAAAATAAATGGGATTGTTGTCTAAAAATAGAAAAGGAGATCAAAGAATCTACCTTGGCTCAAGTAAAGCTTGACATGACAAATGGTCAAATAAAAAAGGCAAATAAGAAACATGGTGGCAAATTTGCACCTAAGTATAGAGCCTTCAACATCCTTCAAAATAAGATTGAGGATGTAGTGAATAAATCCACACAATTGTGGAAAACAATTTATAAAATAATCGAGGACAAGCAAAAGGAAACAAATAAGATAGAAACTAGTGCCAAAGAAAAGATAGAGGAAAATAAAATAGAAGAAAAGAAAGGAGAGGAAGTAAATAAGGAGAAAGAAGAGGAGGAATCAACTAAGGGAGAAGACATGGCAACAGCTGAACAACAAGAGCAACAATAGGAATAGAGTGTGCAAGACACAAAAATGCCACCTACTAGTCCACCTCATGTAAACACTACACCTACAGAGACAATAATTATTAAGGATGTTCCTCACAAGTCAGCTCAAAACATCAATCCCCTTACTACAGAGGATCTCTCCAAGATCCTTCACCAATCTACTTTATAGGCACAATTATGCACAAGCCCTATATTGGTGAGTGTAGATGAACTAAAAAAGGAAGTAGTAGAACCACAAAGAGAAAAGGTGAAACCACAAGAATCACCTTTCACTTATATAGCTAATTATACTAAAATTTTGATGCTTCCACCACCTACAACAGTAGGTGACAACTCATAGAAGCCAAAAATAGAAGAAGGGAAATCAGATGAGATGGAGGATACCTCAAAAGAAAAGGAGCAGGCTGCCATACTGACATTGGTAGAACTACCAAAGACTGGAACTCCTACAAAGACCCTTCAAAAGTTGAGCACTGAAGCCATTCCTTTGCAATTCTCAACTCTAGGCTCAAGCTCAACTAGAGTGGCTAGGGTACTTCAGTATGGAGACCCTAAATTAGATGAAGTTATTGTAATACCCTCCTATGATTCTAAGACCATCACAATGGCACAAAACAATGAAATACAAACTACTTTAGACAAAAGGATGAGGCAAGAAATACTTAGGAAAGAGTTCAAATAGAAAAAAGCACTACATGAGATTAAGGAAATCTTTATGGATGCCTTCAACTTTCAATCACCAGATGAAGCAAAGCCCATAATAGAGCAACTATTAGATATAGTTGACCAGGTGACCAATGAAGACTAGGATACTAATGTTAAACTCATGGAATGGTCAGAGAGAAAATTTCAAGGAAAATTAAATGAGAAGATATTAAGAGGAATAACACTTGAATAGGTAGAGTTGGCCAAGAAAATAGACAAGGTCAAAGTTGTACTTGAGAACATTTTCTCATTGTACAGGAAGCTATGTGATTTTTCCAATTTCACACAAGAAAAAAATCAGAGAATAATAAGCTTGGAAAGAAATTTGAAAATTTCTTGCATGCAACTGGCAAAGGATCCAACTCAAAGTGAGAAGCATTTTGCACAATCGCTTTACACTCAAAGGGAGTTCATTGTACTTACAATAGAGGAAGACAATATTAAGGCAACATTGATGCAAATTCAATCCTCTATCACCTCACACTTGGAAGTCCTCCACAAGGAGCAAGTATATGCTGAAACAATTCTAAAGAAAGATCCTAATATTTCTACACTTGATGAACTTGTACACCTTTCTGTAGAGACTGCTATCCAACACAAGTCACTTGACATTGCTTTGGAGAATCGAGATGCAGCTTTGAAAACAACAATGGAGGTAAATAGTATTTTTTTGGCTAAGTATGGTATTACTCCTTAGAACCCTTTGACATTAGTGTCAAAAAGGGGGAGATATATGAATGTTTAGGGGAGATATAAGGGAGATATAATATTTTGATGAAGATATAACTAAAGGGGATTATAAATTTTGATTACATTCTTTCATTTTGAATAAAAAGGAAAGTTTGTAGATAGCCAAAAAGGGGAGATAAGAAATAAGACAAGTAAAGGGGGAGATACAAAATTTTGGCAATCATATGGAAGATAACTCTATTCTATATAAGATCTGATACAAAATGTAGGTATTTCATAACTTTGATAAATTAGACACAACACACAAGTACAGATTACAAATACATCAACACAAGAATTTTGGTTGCAAGTATCAAAGAACAATCAGCTCAGGGGGAGTAACAAGGTATTTTGAACACTTTTTGAACAAATTTTGTGGATGAGGTACTCATAAGGATATATTAATGATGTTTAGTTAAGTTTTTTTGACACTCATGTCAAAGGGGGATATTTTTGTTCTTAGATGGTTTTCACATTTGAGTGTCAATATACTTAACCACTTTCTACATTGAAGCCAAGTACACTATGTATGTCGAGCCATAGTGTATGTTGAGTCAGATTTCCCATAAGTGCCAAGTGAATTTAGGTGCCAAGTAGTATATAAGTGCTAAGTGATATATAGGTGCTGAGTCATAGTTAATGCCAAGCAATCCAGAACTATGCATATGCCGAGCAATCTAGGATCTTACATGTGTTGAGTAAGATAGAATGTAATAGGACTTGAGCAAGCTAGGATAGTATATGTGCTGAGCATCAGTAGTCCATTATGTGTCAAGTAACATAGAATCAACATATGAGTTTTTGCCCTCACAAACTCAAATGTAAACCATTTTTGGAGTTGACATAGAAGGATTTCGAAGGAGAAAAAGGATGAGGATGAATCTTTTACATTTCCTATGCAATCAACATGCAACCAATCAAAAAAATGGAGAAGGCATGCCACCAATGAGAAAAATGCAAGGAATGAGAAGGAACTTATGATTCAATATGGATTGTAGATCCATACCTAACCCTAAGTCTACAAAATCTTTAAAAGGAGGTTGAAAACCCCATTGCATGTGTGGAAGAGAGCAGTGTATGGGTAAACTATAGCAAAATTTAGTGTGAAAGTGAGAAAGAATTAGAGGAACAAAGTGGCAATTACATATCTAGTTGATCAAAATAGTACAAGGGACACAATCAGATATTAGATCTCAAAGGATCAAGATCAGAGTGAGCAGATCAAGTGCCTAAAATTAGCAATTGAAGATTGTAACCAATTAGGTCAAAGATTCCTAATACTTTCTAGCCATTGTATTAGATAAGTGAAAATCCTATGTTGATAGAGTAGCTTAATAGCTACTTTATAGATCCTTTGAAGAGGTGACTAAATCCTTTAATAGGGTAACAATTCATATATAGTGTTTGTAAATCCTCTAATGAGGTCATGATTGACATAGTGTAAAGCCTTTGATAGGGTAGGCCTTTCATAGGGTAGACCATCAAAAGTGGTCAAACATTTATTGCTACAGTAATTTTTGTGGGTATCATCCCCACCCCAATTTTACCTTCTTATTCCTAGAGGGTTTCTGGGCTACCAAATATGGTGTTATGTGTTATTGCATATGTTTACTTTATGTTCATTTATATGTTTACATGCATGTAGTTTACTTTTCAATTATTTGATTTAAAGGATTAGAAAAGGTTAAAAGTGTGATACTTTTGATTCACCCCACCCCCGCCCCCCACCTCTCAGAAGTACTCTTCCCATTTTGAACATTCCAACAAGAACAAGGGACACCACTAGAAGATGTTTTATTTGTATAGAACTAGGTCACCTTGCCAAGAGCTATATGAACACTAAAAGAATTGTAGATGAAAAGAAAGCCAAGGATGACATACAACATCAGAAAGAAAATGAGACAATAGTGGATTTTGAAATCTTCTAAGAATGCAAGTCTAAGCCATAAAGCACATGTCACTCAAGAATTGGGTGACTCAAACATTTCTACTTGATCTCCCTTTAGGATAGCTAGAACTAAGACTAAGAAGTAGACATCTTACATTAGTTCCAATAATCTAGAAGGAAAGATCCACATCAACATTCAAGATGCAAAGGGATCACTGAGTGTCTAAGGAAAATCTAGACCTTACCAAGCTAGGTCGGGTTGCAAGACCTTGCTAAGAAAGGTTAGGAGTAGCTAAACATTGCATGGACACTGAGTTGTGGATAAATTTTCCATTCATTAAGATCAAACCGAGTGGAAGACAATTTTTCATCGAAAAAGTGATCATACCAAGCATATATGGCATTTGGAAAGTCAAATTTGTTAAAAGGAAAGGAATCAAATTCATTTATCACCATGACTTTTTGAATAGCTATTTGTTGAGAGTGATCTTTGTGCTTCCAAGTGATCTGTGCATTTTTTTGCTAAAGATTTTCATGTTTTCATAAACCCTACCGAGAATGGCATCCTCCAGTAGTAAAATCAAGAAGGGATCCGAGATGTTGGTTCACAAAGTTGATTGGAAGGCACCAGACCTTAAGTTAAGTCCAAAAATTGTGAAAACGCTTGATCCAACCGAAGCTCAGTCATAGATTCCACCAAAGGTACTACTTATTAATGATATTTTCTCACATTTGCATTGTTCAATTCAAGATATTGGAACCCTAGAGATGGATGAGGCTTTGAAAAAGTAATGTGTGAATGGTGCATTGAAACTTGAGCATCAATACTTGGAGACCAAGGGTTTAACCCACATTCCACATATGCCCCGAGACATCCAGATAAAATGGATAAGGTTTATCCTTAGCCATACACATAATGGGTAGCTATAGTTGGAGCAACCTATTCTAATAAAAAAGAAAATGATTCATCAAATCATAGGGCTCCCGATGTTGAAAAAGGAAAAATCTACCAAACCCTAAGTTAGGTAGAATTGGAAATAAAAAATCTTACCGAGTGGGATAGAATACATATGAAAATCAACTGTGTAACTAACATGGAGCTGAAATTTGGAATCCATGTGATAGAACATAAGAACTATAGATCCATTCATCTCAATAACATGTCATGTGAGGTAGTTTATTTAGCTCTCAAGGTGGTCAAGAACAACATGCCTATCGACCTTTCCATGCTAATGTTAAATAAATTCAACAAGAACATGGAGAGCATTATGACTTCAAAGAATAACCCATGTAACTTTGGTTCACTCTTAACTTATTTATTCTTCTATGTCTATTTTTTTTTTTTCTATTAAAAGGTTTAGTCATTTGAAGAAAAGATGTACTAGTACTATATTAGATCAATGAGTATATTGTAGAGATGGGTGAGAACTTTGCCAATATTATGGACAATTATTTTGATTCACTCAAGGAAAAGATGAATAAAAAATTCAGAATTCATATGAAACTTGTAGAAGATTACAAGGATGATGTTTATTTCAAGGTAGACTATGACAAAGTATACATTCAAATAGTTAAACCTATAGTGGTGTAGGTTAAGCCTCTAAGCTATAAGGTTAACCTTGATGACACCAAGGATATCATTGAGGCATTGTTGAATAAGCCCATGGATCCCAAGGCTAAATATTTTGGTACTTATAATGAAGCCAAAGCTTGAATAGAACTTGAAATAGAGCTTCCTCAAGTAGTCAGTAAAGGAAAGAAGAGGATAGCAAAACTGAGGCAACCAAGTTCTACTCTCTTATTCACAAAAGGAAAAGGAGATGATGTAGATGAAGATGATGCAGAAGATGAGGCAAAATAAACTAAATTAGAAGAAGAAGAGCCAATAAAAAAGAAAGGTAAGATTTTTATAACTAGACCTACTAAATCATCTTCTATAGTATTCACTAGAAGAGCATCTAGATCAATAAAGAAGCTGAAATTAGATGAAGAAGAAACAAAGGATATTCTTTTCAAAAGGCCTCCATGTACTTTTGAAGAAAAATTAAAGGAGATTGATGCAGGAGCCAGCATGAAAAACTTTAAATCTCTTAGATATTAAACCAGGAATACAAATGAAAAAAATAAAGTTGAAGACATGATTATGTCCATGTTAGGTAAATGGAAATATTCACTTGATCATCTTGTACAAAAAATTACAAAAGAACTTATGGAAAGAATAAATCCTAGATAGGAACATGCTAAGAAGACTGCAAATGATGTATTTGAATAGACTCTAAGGTAGATCATGCTAAGTCTTAATGATAAAGAAGTACAAGATTCCATGGAAAGGAATGAAGAAAAAATTACTCTAAAATTCAACACTTGCATGATATTGGTTAATGACATTGAACATGTGGTGAAAATAGCTACAACTACATGGAAGAATGTCTACAATCTTAATGAAAAGAGTGATTTTGTTGTTCATGCCAATGATAAAGATGATGATGAAGAGGACAAGGAAGAAAAGGATAATAATGATGACTAGATGATAAGGAGCAAGAATAGGAAGCTACCAAGGAGAGTCTCCTTGAGATTCAAAGTATTGAGAAAACTGACCCAGAGAAGATTGCAGTAATGATTATGGCCTCATTTCCTCACTCTCTAAGAAAAGCTTTAAATAGATCAAGCTTAGAGAAATATTTTGCTGAGTTGGTTGTGGAAAATACTACAATTCTAAGCACCCAACACATATTTGCACCTGTTCAACTAAGTACTACATTGACTAAAGTGATCAACACTTTATCTGCCAAGTAACTAGTGCTTTCTCCTTCATTAGATTTTTCTACACAACAACTAGGTATTTCTACTATTAGTGAAATATCTACTTTTGTTGCTAGTCCTTCTATATATACCATTTTTACAATTCCTAGTGTACAAATAGTTAGTACAAAGACATTTGAGAGAAAGCCTCAACCAAGTACTAAAGTTTCAAGCAAGGGAAAAGGTAAAGAAGAAGACATTGATCTTGATGAGGATATAATTATCTCAAATTGTGGTATCTCTACTTTGAATCTTGATCAAATGCATATAGTAGGTGAACTATTGTAGAAGAAAGATAAGCAACAAAGGATTAGAGAGGAGAAAAGAAAAGAAAACCAAGTACTAGAAGATGCAAAGAATATACTTGTAGATGCATTCAGTATTTTGGTTGATAGTAATCAACCTATTTTCATTTAGTTAGCAAAAGTTGTTCAAAAATTCAATGAAGATCTAAATGGGAAAGAAAAATTGTTGCATAGAGAAGAAATTTGAAAAAAAAGTATTGGAGCTAGTTGAACAAAAAATTGCAATATATCAAGTAGAATTGTTTACTATTCTCATCTCATTGGAAACTATAAGAATTTTCTTTAGGGAAAAATTCACCCAAGATCAAGGAACTCAAACACGAGCACAATAGTAGACTAGAAAGGTATGATTAGAATAACAATATGCACAATTGATTTATTTCTATTCAATGTTCTCATATGTGTATACACTAGAAGTGCCTATATATAAAGGCCTCTAAGATGCATCTAGAATGTCTCTAGAAGGTGCTAGGAGATAAGATAGGAATGACAACTAAGCACATGTCTTATCCTTCATTATAGATGAGAGGATAAGCATGACAAGGTGTATCTCAAGTGGAGATGTTGTAGACATCATGTGCTTAATTAGTGTGCTAACTCCTATGTTGTAGACACCATGTGCATAAAAAGAGGTGCAAATTCTTATGTTGCCAACATGACAACTCACAAGAATATGCATACTCCTATGTGACTAACTAAATAATAATAACATAATGCATAATAACAAAATAATGCATAACCTAAGTAAACTTAAGTAAAGTGTAAATAGTAAATACTTATTTACACCAAAACCCCCCCTTAAGTGCAACTTAGGGGAATGTACTAAAGCTTACAAAAGATAGAATGAAATGCATGATGCCTTCCAGCTACTAGGCCATGTTAGATACCCATGTACATAATACAATGTAATATTTTATAAAGGGGAGAAAGAGGGAAAACCTCATGGGAAAAACCCTCCCCCACAAAGAGAGATGAAAAGACAAGATGTATGGATGGATGGAGTAATCAAGACCCCCCCAGCATGACATACATCAAATATATACAAAAGAGAAGTGGAAGGAAAAAATCCCTTAAGAGGAAAGAATCCCACCCCCCCAACATAAAAGAGAAGAAGAAGGAGACATGGTAGTGTGTTGATCAGTGAGAAATGCTCCAATGTAGAAGCTAATCCATGACCTTTGAATAATGTTCCTCCCCTTTGGAAGAAACAATGGTAGAGGTACAGGTGAGATGCTTCCCCTGTGTGTGGAAAGAATCTCAATGATGAAAGGTATCTTTGAAACTTTCTCAAGTGTCCCTATGTTGATGCTGATAGTTGCTCGTTCCAAGACCTTTGAAAATAACAAGTGCCTATCGAGCAAAGATGCATGTAGAACTTGTCTCAAGGAAACAACAATCTCCTTAAATGATAAAGAGACCTCTTACAACTGCTATACATAATGATCTACAATCACATCAGCCTATAAAGACTGATCATGTAGAAAATGGACATGTAGGTTAGAATGACGCCTTGTAACAACTGTAGAAGGATCGTCCTCATCAAAGAGAAGCATTATATCATTAGCAAAGTCTCCTAGATCTACTATGTGTGACTCAATGAAAAAACTTGAAATGTTATCCAAGAAGTCATCAACTAAAGCCAGAAGACAAGGTGTACCCTATTATGTTGGACCTATCACTGTGGCAATATATGCATGTTGACTATATTGATGATGTGACCACTCACTACAAGTATTGATAGAACCCCATGTATCTGAATCTATTGAAGCACTATCGATTGTGTCACTATTAGTTTCCATAGTATATGAAGTGTGGAGATTATTAGAGGATAAGATGGGTGAAATTTCCTCAAAGTGAACATCCTTCTCTACAAGATCTCATGTGTCTCAAGATCCATAAGTCTATATGCTTTAGCACCAGTAGACCAGAAAGAGTATGATCAGAATATCAATATATATTTGATTTAATGTTCTCATATGTGTACACACTAGGAGTACCTATATATAAAGGCCTCTAACATGCATCTAGAATGTCTCTAGAAAGTGCTAGGAGATAAGATAAACATGACAACTAAGCACATGTCTTATCGTTCATTATAGATGAGAGGATAAGCATGACAAGGTGTATCTCAAGTGGGGATCTGTTGTACACACCATGTGTTTAATTAGTGTGCTAACTCCTGTGTTGTAGACACCATGTGCATAAAAAAAGGTGCAAAATCCTATGTTGACAACTCACAAGATTATGCATACTCCTAGGTGACTAACTAAATAATATAAAATAATGCATAATAATAAAATAATGCATAATAATAAAATAATGCATTAACCTAAGTAAACTTACGTAAAGTGTAAATAATAAATAATTATTTACACCAACAAAAACCTCTACCAATAATGTTTATTATTCAAAAAATTATGTGATACATCTATCTTCACTCAAGAAAACAAAGATAAACTCTCTAAGATAGATGAAGACTTGGAGGAAAGTGCACACTAGTTGTCACTTGACCTGAGTTATTGCTCTACTTATTACTCAAAGATCAAATTTCTAATAATATGCAAGCATAATTATTAAAGGAAGAAGCTCGAATCAAGGCCACACTTGTAGACATTTAAGGCATGATTCTTCTAAACATGGATGCATTGTAGAAACACATTGCACATGCCAAAACTCTCATCCATGATAACCACTTCTCCATAGCTGATCACATGATGGATTTATTAGTAGAATTATAGATTGCATTACATGCAAGCAAGGTGTTACAAAAAAATTGGGACAAGACAATATCACCAATTTTAAAGGCACATTCAGACTTCTTGTCAGATTTTGACATTACCATGTAGCATACACCTTTAGAATTTATGTCAAAAAGGGGGAGAAAATGTGAAGATGCAATAAAGGGGAAGAAGATGAGAAGAGAAGATGTAATATAAGAGACATGAGATATGTAGTAAGTAAATATATATATATATATATATATATATATATATATATATATATATATATATATATATATATATATATATATATATATATATATATATATATATATATGTGGGGGAGCATCATAATATTATATATATACATGTACAGATTATGAGAAAATATCTCTTATAAAAGAAATTTTGAAAAATCTCAAAAACAAAGTATGTTACCAAGTTGAACACATAGGATGGAGACTAATGATTATTTTGAACTCGAAATTTTTGAGAATTCAGTTTTTGATTGATAAGTGTTTTTTTACTAATGCCAAAGGGGGAGATTATTGAAATTATAGTCAAATTTGTTTATTAATGACTCACACTTAATCAAATGGTTAGCAACTACCGAGCTTATCTTATAGTTTACAGTGTTAACCAAGTAATTCAAGTTCTATCGAGTTCTATAGTTGCTACCAATTTCCATAAATAGTATTCAGTTCACACCAAGTAATATCTACCAAGTTGATGATTATTAGTGTAAATCGAGCTTCATATTGTTTACTAAGTTTCTTAGTCCAAACTGATTTCTCTAGTGTTTACTAAGTTCACAGCATTAGTAATCTAAATCTACTATTATTTGAGCTAGGATATGTTAACCAAGTGATTAAACTTATACCAAGCTCATAGTCTTAGTTTTGACCGAGTCTTGCAATGTCAATCAAGTGATTCAATTTATATGCTAAGTTTTGTACTGTTCACCAAGTCACCAATGTTGACTGAGTTCAGACTACTTGGAAGTGATTAGTATAAATCAAGTGTCTACGTCTACCAAGAGGATGATGGTGTCCACCGTTGACAATGGTTGCCTAGTATTAGAACCTCACCGAGTTTGTCTTCAAAACCCAATTACTAGTAGTTGAGCTGACTTTATGTATTTTGGTGAAATTTATATTGTAGCCAACTATGATGAATTGCAATTTGGATTGGTATATATGTAATGTATTGTATCACATCCAAATGTAATAGAAAAGAAAAGAATATGAGAAGGTATATATGAGAGTAGAAGTACAAAGTAAGAAGGCTACAAGTAGTATAAGGAGCAGCAAAGATTTATCTATCATAGCAAGGTAATCATTACACTCTAAAGGAATCTCAACCAACAAATCAAAGTTGCACATTAGAGATCAACCACTAATTCATCCTAACAAGTGGAATAGTTAAATCCTTTCACAAGGTAGACTTAATAGTCTTTTGTAAATCTCTTTACCAGGTGCATACTTCATTGTATGTTTTGTAAATCCTTTTACAAGGTGGACCTAACTGTCAAGATTATTAGAAGTGATCATTGTAAGCCTTAATAGGCCAACTTTATACTACACTACTAAAGCTTGTGGGTATCATCCCCACCCCAATTTTACTTTCTTTTTGGAAGGTTTTTGGGTCACCATATCTTGTGTCAAGTGTTATGAATGTTTAATGCTTTTAGTTTTAATGCATGCAATTAGATTAGAATAAATATGAAGGATTAATTGGTGAAATAAAAATAAGTTTTATTGGTTCTTGATTTACCCCTCTGTTCTCAATAACCTAGCCTATCTTATATTTCCAACAACTTTGTGTAACAAGCATGCCAATAAGAAGGGTCTCAAAGAAGAAAAGACCTAAGCCTACCATCTTGGAGATCATCAAGATGAATGAAAAAGTACTATGAGAATTATGGAAGCATTACAAAGAGAGTATTTCAGATGATATAAAATCAAACCTCAACTTAGAATATAATCACACTTCTACCTTGCTACAGAGGAGTTTGTGTTATAGATTTCACAAACTAAAAGATCTAGAATAGTATAAGAGAAAAGTGCAACAACTTAAAGAAGAACTAGATGTTGGTGATGAAGAACCTCTAGTTATTCCATTCTCTTCCATCTCATGCAATAATTTTTTTATGAGTGAGCAAGAAGTTCAACAAGAAACCTTAGGAACTCACAAAGAGCAAGCATTGGTGAGTCCAAATCAGCAAGGTTTTGAAAATACAATAGGCTTGAAAGAAAATGTTGCACATAATTCTATTTTACTTACACAATAAAAAGGTTTTAGTTTCAAATCTTCAAAATATTACCTTGATATTATAAATGTGGAGAATAAAAAAATTCAAATTCCTACTCATCTTGAATATGAAGCTTTTTGTTTTATGGAAGGTTGTGGTGAAAATAATTCTCCATGAGCAAAGGTTTGTAATGACCCTATTCAAGAATCATTATCTTTTGAAGATAATAAGATATTTGACCTTCTTGATGATTCTCTTCTACATTTTTCTATTTAAAGCTTGTGATAAATGTGAAGTACAATCATGTCCTAAGAGGTAACCCTTTAGTTTGGGAAATCTACTTGGAAAGGAAGTTTCTAGTACAAATAGAGGGCATGTTGATGACTTTTTTGAAGTAGCCCAACCCTAAGGGATCTCAAGAAACTTGAGACATACTACTTTGAAATATGGAACTACAGAGATGACGCTCATACTTGCTAAGAAAGAAATGACATGACCTCATGAAGAACAAACATTAGAAATGTTGGGTTATGTAATTAAAGAAAGTCTTCCTAATTCCATTCTTTTTATTGAAGCTAAAAGTATTGGTATTTGTTCTTCCCTTGGCCAACTCAAAGATGAATACCTTCAACCACTTATGCAATCTGAAAATGAAGCTCTCCATCCTACTTGGCATGAGAAAAACTATGTTTTTTCAAATCAATTTTTTTTATAACTAAGATCCTTGCATAAAATCTCTTATGCTTAGAGTGAAAACATATTGTCACTTAATAAGAGTTTCTCATATTCTATAAGTTTGAAAATAGAGAAAAGAGATGAGATGTACTAAGCACTTCATGATGGAAATAAGGTTGAAAAAGCTTAATCATGAGCAGTACACTCGAGTGATAATTCTTTGAATGAGGAAGAGATTGTCAAAAAAAAATTTATTGCCAATCAAGTATGAAGATCCTAAAGGTAAAAATTTAAATATTGATTTGATTAAATCATTTGACTTGGATAGAATGTTTTCTAAGGTGGTTGCAAGAAATTTTGATGAAGCTTATACATTCCATGCTAATCCTATGATGGAGGAAGTGTATTCTTTCTTTAAGAATGCCTCTAATATTAAAAATCCTTCTCATGATTAGGATGTTGTGATTATTGATCAAGTGAGTGGCATGATTATCTCATTGGAAATATGTGAGCCAAAAAAAATTCAACCACTAGCTAGAGATGATCTTGAGATTGCCATGATGGAAACTTAGATAAGAGAAGAGGTTTACGATGAAATATAGCTCTTTGGATATGAAATTTAGTACACAAATTCCTTGCACACAAATAATTTATCTTGTACTAGTAAGGAGATTATAAAAAACACATTACCTTCAGTTAATTCATTCATGTGCAACTTGTTAGTCTAGAGTGGCTCTTTCTTCTTGCAACTGGTAAATAGATTTGTGTAAATCTTTCTTGTCTCCATTTTTTATGGTGCGGTCCTCTTACTAGTACATATTTGTAAATAGCTCTCTTAATTTCAATTTTGGTGGTGTGTAGTGTAATTATTTGTTGGTTTTGTGGTCTTGGTAGCTTAGGTGCTTTGGTTGTTTCCCCACCATTTCTCCTCTCTGTAAGCAACTTCTATTTGTTTTTTAGCCTATGACTCTACTTTTCCAATGGATGAGAACGCATCTCCTACTAGAGGCTTTCTATACTTCATGTCCCTCATGGCCCACATCCCTAGTCAGAGCCAACTATAAGCATGCTTTCAGCACCCACATTTTAAACTTCTAAAAATTAATTTTATAGAAAGGATTCTTAACTTATCTCAGTTTCTCATTGGTCTTTATTACTAAGGAGGCCTTTTGTGAAAGATCAATTTATGAAAAGGGAAGCATCTCAATATCATGTAGAGCTTGAACTTTGAAACACAATGTTCAGAGTTCAAGGTTTGAATGTTTGAAATGTAGATTCATTGGTTTGAGAGTTCAAGTTTGAAGGTTCATATTTTGAAGGCTCAACATCTATAGTTCAAGTATGCATATTTACTAATTTAGAAGTATGCAATTTAGAGGTTCAATACAAAAGTAATGGTTCAAGAGTTCATATAGTACAAGTGCAAATTTAGTGGTTCAAAGTTCAAAGTCTGAGAGCTCAAATTTTAGCTTCAATAGTTCCAACTTCTAACTAGTTCAAAAAGTTCAATTAAATTCATTGGTTAAAGAAGATGACATGGTTACAATGAATAAGAATTGTAAAAAATAATTTTGGGATCCCAAGGATGAGGATATGTTTGGAATAAATCATACATCCATCAAATGGATATAAGAAAAGATGGGAAATATATGGTTGATGCTAGTATCATTAATTTTGACAATACTAATTTATGATAGTTTGATATACCTTCTGATAGTAGTAAATTATTTTTTACTCAGATATTATTTGCACAATTGCAGTGGTGGAATAAAAATATATGCCCCCCAAAACATGACCCATGTTTACTAGTAGGAATATTTTTCATTTTTCCTAGCAAAAGAAAGATTTTGATTTTGATTTAGCATATTTAAATTTCAATTGTTAAAATATAATTTAAATATGTTAAGATATATCCTTATAAACTTATAGATTAATAGGTTATAATTATATTAGATTCCAAGAACATAAAATAAATAAGGGCCTTGCCAAGAATCATTTTTGTAAGTGAAAGTTACGAGAATGGAAAAGTGTTAAATAGATGACTGGATGAAATGGAAGGGTTCTTCTTTTTCTAAGATGTCCTAAGGCTACAAGAAAAGGGCTAATTTTCTAAGTGGAGATTGTAATAGAGAATGGGGGATTATTTTCATTTTGTGTAGCTCATTTGTAATTGTAAGGACAATGAAATCATTTAGTTTTTTTCGTTATGTCTTCAGAATGAATATAAATTTATAATTATTAAATCCTATGGTTTGAATGTTTATCTCTTAGATTGATGTTGTTCATATGGTCACTTCTTTAGTTTTTTTTTAATATAGTCTTGCTGTAATTCATAATTGTAGAATAAAATAATGTTTTTCTCCAATTCTCTATGATGTAAAGAGGGTTGAATGATTGGTCGTATGGCTATATTCTATTCTTTCTCTCTTTATTATATTCATAAAACTTGTAAGCACATTCATTTCATGTTTATGGATGATCCTTTGTGTCTTTAGGTCAAAGACATCCAATTATTTGATTCATTGAATACCTTTCTTGGAGGGAGTTGTACCTCTCAATTTGGAGGAGAGTTATAAACCAATGATATCTTATCCAATTGTTGGTGAAATTTATGCCTTCATTCAGGCATTCCGTGTTATTAATTTCATTTCTTTTTTGAAGGAAAAATCTATTACCAAAAATAATATAGTACATTAAGTACTACTAAGGTTGATATAATTTAGTAGAATACCACAAGATGTAGAGTCCTAATTGCTAGAAGAGTTATCTAAAATAGTCAAGAAAAAATGGTCTTAAGGCCATAGTCAATTGGAAGAATATATTGGTTGAAGAACACTCTAATATAATAGCATGCCTAAGTAGAAAAGATATCATGGATCTTGTAGATTCATCTAGATCAAACACCAACTTGCTAGATAATATGGCATTAATCACCATAGGGTTAAGGAAAGATGCATTTGTGAATGCAAGAAAGTTTTGGTCACAACTCTATAAGAAAGAAAGAAAAAATCTTGATAAAGGAGAAAGTCAAGGAAAGGCAACCAAAAATCTCCACAAATAAAAAGAGAAGCCTATGAAAAAAAGTCCTAGGAGTGCTAAGAAGAAACCAAAAGAAAAACCTATTGCACAGATAGAACAAAGAACTTAGATTAGTCAATATCTAAATCAAGAATCAAAGGAAAGATAAGAAACAAAAAAATCCTCTACAACACATTCATCTTTGTTTGAGTTATGATTTAGTAGTACTAGTAGACAACAAAATAAAATGATACCTAGGGTCTAGCTACTTCTTATGATTAGCACATACTATTTTGGATCTGGACCAACTAACAAGGCAAATGATGCCTTCGACACTTTAGGTTCTACTAACCAAGGTGAGTTAACCTAGGGATTTCAATCATTTTATGAACATTATCACACCATACATCCCTTAAAGAAGACTTGGTGTCTAAAACTTCTTGAAATTTTAAAATAACAGCAAGCTCATACCAACTAACTAAAACTTACTAAACTTTTGCAACAAGTGATTACCCACATTGGACTTCACTTCCACAAAAAACTTGTAAATATATTTTAACTTTAAAATGAATTATATAATGCAAATTATGACTATCTTTCTTGATATTTGAATCTTTGACCAATGCCTCAAATCATTATCACAATAGAGTCATATCAGTAAATTAGATTGATTTAATTATCTTGCAATTAAATACATCAACTATTAAACCCTAAATTACATACTTATAATATCCCCTCCATGCACAAATAACAATATCACTTCATAGAAACATTTACTTAATTCATTGAATTAAGAGAAATAATGAAGTAATTTACAATTGATTGAAATTGCATTCAAATAAATTGAACTTTCTTTATTTACTCTCAAGGTCATAGACATATAAAATGGAGACAAAATTTAGAATGCACAGATGTCTTGCAATTGCTCTTTGTATTTATCTTTCTTGACGATGATACATATCTATGATATAAGAATCTAAAACATATTCAAGAACTAATGAACACTTTCTCATTTCATTTCTATAAACTATGAGAGTATAAGCGAGAACATGACAAATTATGCATAATACATAGATTGACTCAAAATGATATAAACATAAAAATTGACTTAAAACTCAGCCCCTCACTCCACATCTTGGAAATCCTTTTATAGAACATGGATTGCAACAAGATTTATATGGGAGGACACTAGATGTAACAATATTGTTCCACATACGACAAGACAATTATATGAGAGAATGTTGGTGATAGCTAAAATTGAACAACTGTCATTCAAGATGTTCATGATCAACTTCATTGTCTATAATGTGAGACTACCCACAATAGGTGAACAAAAAAGATGAGGTATCCCATTGATATATTTATCCTTCCTCTATTTTATCATTTCAATTTCTTCAAGGTTGGTTAATTGCTATCTCCCGATGGTATTGCTTTGCTGTTAGCCACAACCTTTGAAATGGTAATGTCAGAATCGTCATCTAGCCAAGTGGCTTCTCTAGCAATATTTAGCTCATTCAAACACTTATTCCACTTTTCATTTGTTAAAGCATGTACTTCTATAATTGTCTTATTGATATCTACCTCTAGTTTATACATAATATCAATAAGATCAAAAACTGTAACAATATCAATTTAACTATTGCAATAGGAAACAAATCTCTCATGCTTCAACATGTTATCAAAAAAATATGACCCTTCCTACCATTCTAATAAGTTATTGATGCAATGCAAGCTATGAGAATCCCCAAAGGAGATGTCCTAGCCCCCACCAAATAACCACACAATAGAAGAATAAATAATAACATAGATAATTAGATCCAAAATCATGCCAATTCTCATAATATAATCATAAGATTTACATCCAACATGCTTGACTATAAGGCCTTCTGGGTTACAGTCAAATACATAAGCAATTATAATTGTAATTCTACAAGATCCCTCAAGATCTAATCTCAACTCTAGCTATTTCATATCCACACTCTGGTAGAAACCTCCAACGAAGATCTCAACTTGTACTCACAAGCCCATCAAGAAATCTCCTTGTTTTCCAAGCCACAACTAGTAGATCTTCTCAAACTTTATCCAAGATCCAAGTGTAAATGGCCTTACATTTAGTGCTCTATCCATACACTTTGGAAATATTCTCTCACTTAGCTACTCCATCTTCCATGCTCTTCTCCATGCTAGATCATACTATAAACTACATCACATTTAGCACTCTATCCACAGACTCAGGAAAAACTCACTCTCTAGCTACTCTCCACACTCACTCCACCTTTGAATGAGTAATGACTAAAGACTTCAGAATACCCCTACTTATACCAACCTAAGCCACAAGTTGGCCTGGTAAGCTAAAAATTAAATATTCCTTACATTAACTACTTGAAGAGCCACAAGTTGGCCTCCAATAGAAATAAAATACCAAATGCCTTTAAAGGCTTACAATACTTATTAAATAAATTAAAATTAATTATCTAAGACCCAAATAAGTCCACTCAACTCTGCAAAAATCCCTTAATCATGTAGGATAGCCAACTAGCCCAAGATGCTTTTGCATCAGTTATTATCATCATCAACAATTTTTGGAATAAAGCCAGGTGTCATGTTTGCAATTGTCTTCATCTTGTTATCTATTAACTATTTTTTTCCACAAAGAAACAATTTAGGTATTTAACTATGTCTATCATCTTCCATTCTGGAAATAATAATATCCTTTGGTAAATCTTTCTTTTGTGTTAAAATTGGGAAAAGCCTATCAAAGAATGAAATATAAGAGCCCCACTTAGTAAACAATGGAGCAAGTAAAGATAATGCTACTAAATATTGATACTCTACATCTTGTAAAGAAATGTAACTACTATGGATAATTTGTAAACACTTATTTAGGACATTTTTCTTATGTGACATAATGCTTTCTATTGTCCTTATTTCTATTTCTTTATCTGCTTCCAACTTTTCCATCTACATTTGTTGATTTATACCCACATTTGACACATCAATGTTTGTTTGAGTCTCTTCATCTTTTATCTCAGTAACTGGCATTGTTACATTCTTCAAAAGTTTTTACCTCATTCTCTAGAGAAGCTCTCTTTTTTTCAATCACATATGTTTTCTTCATTTCTTCTTCTTATTACTTTCTTGCTTCAATGTACCTGCTATAAGTCTAAAATAGTCGTTCCTCTAACATGTCTGTCTTGTTTTCCCCCATAACTGACACTGCATTCATCATGTTGTGTATTTGGTCATTGGATATTGTAGTAAAATTCTAGAATATCACATTTCCCTATGGGAAATCTCTAACTTCCATAAGTGTTGGCTTATCTAATTTAGGGGTCAAACTCCAAATTGCCATTGTCCTAGTATCAATATTAAAACCAAATCCTTGCAATTCTCCAATGATATTGTTATCCTCAAATGAGACATATTCATTTTGTATTCTAATTTTATCCAACATAAAGGATGATCTTATCTCCCATCTAGAGAAGAGAAGCATTTCACTTATCTTCACAAGTTCTCTAGCTTCATCTACAGTAAGAGTTTCACTACTTGGATCATATTCCTGCAATTTTTTTGCTAATTTTGTAACCTTTTCATATGAATCTCTACTTGAAATTGTAAAGACAATTCATTTTTCTTTATCTTGAAAAAATAACTTTTAAGCTCTTCAAAATTAATGAAGTCATCATCCTTCATAAACTCTCAAGCTTGTATAACCTTGTAATATATCATTTTGGCCTCAAGCTTGAGTTTATTTCGGATTCTTTCATCTTTAGTGGCTTACTTTATTAGAAAGTTGTGCTTGATATCAACAAAATACTTACTCCCTCTTGGTAGAATCTAGAGGGATTGTTCTTTGGCTCTTCTTGGCATTTCAATTAATTTCTACCTCTTCTTCCCACCTTGAGCCCAAGATGAACTTTTTGGTTTCTCCTCTTCTTCAACAATTTCAATCACAATGTCTTGCTCGAGGACATCAGGCTCTATATTGTTTCTAACTTCAGGGGGCACGTAATACATTATTCTTTCATAATTTTGGATGCACTTATTAAATCTATCTAAAGATTTTTCTTTATGATAGAAACCCTTGAAGGAAGGATCTATTCTTTTCATCTCTTGTTCAATGCTCATTATTTTCTTCTACATCAAAGTTCTATCTCTACATTCCTCAGTCTCCAAGAAATTTGTTATCACATCCTTTCCTAGATTTCTTTACTATTTAGAAAATTACATTTTCTCATTTGCCTTAGGGCATGACTACCAAGATCATTAGGGTCATAGGTCCTAGTAGGAGCTAAAGGAAATAGAAATTCTCTCATAAATTCATCCAACTCTATGTTGAATATTTGCCTATGATAAATTCCCCAACTCCAACATTTCTACATACAAAAGATCATTTTGTAATTGTGGGTCCCAATTATTCCTAGTTCATCATAATCAATTGCCAAAAGAATTCAATGATTCCCATTCTTTCGAGAATATGTTTTGGTAAAAGATGAGGAGGCTAGGGGCATGCATAGACCCTTATGATGGAACAAATTTCAAAAGGAAAAACACTTCCCCAATCATGTTCCAACTTCCTATCACTATCATAGAATCTAGAGGGTTTTGTTAATTTTCTAACACCCCTAGGGACTCTCTAAGTAACATTTGCTAACATATTTGAAATTAGATGCACAAAATCATTGTAGAAAGCTAATGAATTTGAATAGGGATAGAATCTTTACTATATCCTAGTCCATCATTGTACTAGCAATATTTCTCTCATCTCCTTTATTCCTTCAATAAAATTAGGATTAATGTACCCTAATTCTTATAAAAGATTATATGCATTAACATTGAATAATGGTGAAATTTGAAATTCCCTATTTCTCCCTTTTGTGTGGCTGTGATTTCATTATGGATAACATTAATTATGTGAGTAAAAATATGATACCCTACATTAGTTTTTAAGTCTTGTATATCCAAAACCATGATGTATACATTACCAAGATCATTCATAGTCTTATCCAGCCATATCACCTTGTCCAATCCAAAGGCCGTGTATTAAAAATATCTACTAAAAAACTCCAAGGGCATGAGGTCTCCTACATTTTTATGGATTTCAACCTTTTATTTTTTGGACCTTGGAATGTACCTCTTCATAACTTTTCCAATAAAGAAATTTGATTCTTGAAAGTCACATCGAGCTTGTCCTATTCAATAATTTTGGTCATAGGTCCTCCTAGGTTGAAGTCTTAACTATGACTATCTCCCTATCAAGTGCACACACGACACTTCTATCCTTTCTATGAAACCCATGGGTTACAAGATTATATGCCTTTATCAAGGATTTTACGAAATCTACATTATCAATGACTTTTGGCATAATCAATTTGGCCAAATTTATATTCAATCAGTTTGAAATGGGTGGTCCACATAACTTGTTGTTATAGAAATACCAAAACAATTCATTACCAATTTTTTTTGGTACTTTAGCATCCCTGCAAAAGCTATGGATCTCTAAGGATGCATGAATTAACTAACTAAGCATTCAATGACCCTGGAAGAAAATAGACCCATTCATCATCATACACACTCACTATATTCATTTTTCCTTGCTTGGTAGTTGGAGTAGCTTTTTCAATATTCACTTGAGAAATCAACATGCCTTCCTCTTGTGCCATGTTTTCTTAATTCAAGACTTCAAGTTCTTCTGCATTCAACTTTTGTAAATAATTTTATGCACAAATTTATTCTTATCACTAAACCCTATCAATGTTGGTGCAAAATTATGTTACATCACCCCTTTTAATGGAGCTTGGGAATGGGAGTGGCATTAATGGAATTTTAAAAATAGCATGCATGAAATCATTCAAAATATCAAAAAATTATGCTTGTACTGCCAATGTTTAAATCTTTTTACACACTTTTCAAATAGTACTTGACATTTCTAGAAATTATGAGATCTCAATAGCCATTTTTCCTTTATATGTTTTAAGTTGTGACCATGCAAACCCAAGTTGTTCATGGTGTGGTGAGGTTTTTTGTCCAATTCTTTTGTCTTTCCTACAACCACATGAAACCTTTAATCTTCTATTCACAATCATTCTTTATAATTAATCCTTAAACCATGAAAAAAAATAAACATCTCTAATATCACCTCACCACTACTTTGTGGCTTCCTTATTGCCTTGTACTCATAGCTACACAATTGAGAATCAACAACCATCTCTTAACCACATCATAGCATCTCACTTATTTGCGCTAACCACATTCCTTACATTATGAAGCTATGAACACCCTAGTCTTCTATTCTTCACTTAGTGGTAACATTGGGACTTTTAACCTATCACGAGGTGTTATACTTTAATGCTTGAATGATTGCTTCTTTGACACTTAATCTTCAATACTTTCAAATCATTAGCTAAACAACAAACATTGCTAACTTATGCTTGGTGTCTTCTTCACGTCTTCTCTTTTACTTTACAACTTTAACTATGAGACTAAGCATTAGCCAAACCTTTATAACACATTAACTATTTTGCCAGTTTGTGGTTCGCTAGTAAACTATAGTCTTTAGGCATGTGAATCCATGATCAGTGCTAGTCTCCACATCTCTCTATAATACTAACTCTTAAGATTTTAAGCTATGAAATAGCATGAATGCATTCTCTAACATTGATCTCTACTTCACCACTTAAGCATTCTTACTTCATCATAATGTGTCATCTCCAAATGATGTCATGACACCAGAGATCTAGTGTGAATTCTTTTTGCATCATCTCTAGTCAAACCATGCCCTTATGCTTAACCACAAAGAAGCCATGAAAAATATCCATTTAGCCATGTCATGTCTTCACTACTTCAGCCAACCTTTTACAATGGACTATGAAGATCTTGCAAATACCTTGCAATTAACTGTGTTGCATCATCACCCCTTAGAAAAGATTAAATCTTAACATGACTGGCATATAGAGATGAGCTTTAGTTCCAACTTCACCACTTAAAATTTCAAATTTCTTTTAAAGCACAAAAACCTTCAGCACCCTCATTTAAAAAAAAAGAGTTAAGACATGAAAATATGCATATAGACCTAAAATTAGGGATTTTCTAACAAGATCTCTACAACATAAAAATGAAAACCCCAACTTCATTAATTTAACCTAAATTTTCATAATGCGTTCTCAAAATTCTAAAATGGTCAAACTATAGGCCATTAGTGGCTCTATCTAGGGATAATGGATAGCTTGCATCCATATAAGAATTCAACATTTATGGGAGAACAAACCACATACTTGGTGCAATGACAACTTTTTCAAAGAGAAATACCCAAAAGAACAAGGAAAACATAACAAGCACACAAGGATTTACAAGGTTTACAAATGTACAAGGATCTAAGCTACTATTCATGGAAAAACAAGTATCTTTAGCAAGAGTACATCTTTAGGAATTGTCCATGAACTAGTAATTCTAGAATATTTCCTAATAATTCTTTGATAAAATAAGAATCCTCTCCCCATCTCTCCTGAACCAAATATGGGTCTAGCTAAATAGGTTCAAATTTCCCACGTTTACCCTTGTCTTCTATTCTTGCATTCCACAATAATACAAAATCTCCTAACGAAAAATTTCTTGCAATTGTCCTTTTATCGTACAGGTATTTTATCTGCAACTACAATTTAGTATGTCTAGCAGAGGCTTCTCTTTTGGTTTCATCTAATTGAAAAATATCATCCATCCTAACATGCATTTCATATATTATTCATCATATTTCTAGATTAACTTATATATTCCACTCAAGTTATTTTGGGGCATTCTAGCTTGTATCACATAAACTAGGTCAAAAGGTGCACAACCTATTGCCTTTTCTTACTGTAACTCTATCAGCCCACAATGCTAAGGGAAAATTTTAGACCTAAGACCTCTTGTTTTCATTTAATATTATCTTTATAATATTTAACTTGAATTTATTTCTAGCTTGTGTTTTTCCATTCCCTTTGGGATGATATGGAGATGATGTAGATATGGTGATACCATATCTCTCACAAAAAAGCCTTGTATTCTTCAGATCTAAAACACATAGCATTAGTTGTAACAATCTTATTAGGACATCCAAACCTAATAATAATTTTTTTATTATTAAATCCATTACCACTTTACTTGTTGACCCCTTAGTGAGAATTCCTTCAACCCATTTTGTAAAATAATCAATTGCTACTAGGATTTGTAAATGTCCTCCACTTGATTTTTTTGTAATTTTCCCTATAAAATAAATTCTTAATTGGTCGAATGATGCTTGCACCTCAAATGGTCTTAATGGGAAACTACTAGAAAATTTTAATTGACTAGTGAATCTCTGATAGGCATCACACTTCTTTACAAGTTTTTGTACACCTTTAAACAATGCAGACCACCAAAGTCTAGCTCTAATTACCTTATGAGCTATTTTCTTAGCTATATAATGGCCTCCACACACTCCACTGTGCATCTCATGCATGATTCTTGATGAGTAAGGTTCATCAACACATTTCAACAATATACCTTCTATGTTTCTCCACCATAATTCTTTAACAATTACATACTTTATATCTTGTAACTTCAATGCCCTTCTTTGGTTATCACTCATTTTTGGTGGAGCTTTCATGTATTATAGGTAATAGGTTACATCTTTGTTCCATTCATAGGCATCCATATCACAAAAGTAACTTCTATAATCATCATTAAGCTAGTTTATTTTATTTTCTTCTAAGTTGTTGTTTGCCATTAGCTTTGCAAGCCCCTTAGTAATTTGGATGTCTATATTGAACTCTTAGATCGAGTTGATCCACCTACATCTTCTTCTTGAGACTTCTTATTGAGAGAATATATCTTTTACTACAACACTTACAAAAAATGCAATTATAGTAGCACCCATTAAATAGAACTTGAATGCCTTTACAACTTTAACTAATGCATATGCCTTTTTTTCATTTAGTTCATATTTCAACTCTATAGCTTACAAGGATTTGTTGAAGAATGCTATGGGTTTCTCAAATGCTTCTTCATTTTATTGTAATAGGACTACTACAACAATGTGAAAAGAAGAAAATGTGAATATATGCATTGGATTGGCATAGCCAAGAGCACTCAAAATAGGAGCATCTTTAATTGCTTTTTTTATTTTCTAAAGGGAACTTGTTAGCTCATCTTCCTATTTAATCTTAGAACCCTTCTTAAGCATCTTAGAATGGGCATGCTTACTTTTGCAAAATTCATAACAAAACTCCTCAAAAAATTAATCCGCCCAAAGAAAGACTAGATTCCCTTTACATTCTTAGGATTTTGAATATTATCAATGACATCCTATTAGAAGTAGTAATCTTTCCTTGGTTGTATTTATTTATTAAATGGGATAAACCAAGGTATCCCTTATGTATTTTATTCTTTAGTACACATGTGAAGGACATATTATTTTCTTATCCTCTACTCCACATGTGAGGATAACTCTTTTTTGTAATTCCTTTATTAAGGAAAGTAGTTTATTCCTCCTTAAGAGGATATTGACACTTTGCACACACTTATTATGAATGGTGGCTTTCATAGAAATGGGAGTTACACATGCAACTCCTTTCTCATCTCTATAAAAGAGATGCCTCTCTCATTCTTCTACAACTACTTCTTCTTTAAATCTTCTTGATTTTATTGTAATGAGCTAATTTTCTCCACAATACTTCTTCCTCCTCTCTCTTTCCTTAGGCTTCTTTGCCACATTCTTAATATTACAAAAGGGGTTTTCTTTGCTTTCCCCTTTCAAAATCTCTTGTCTCCATTCTGGTTGATCCATTGGGAAACTCAATTGGTTTATAGTAATATTCTTCACATTAAGCTCTCTTGGATTGTTTTATTAGTTTTCATTTTGCTCAATTTCTTACACATCCACTCTCTTAGGGTCTATTCTTACTCTGATGTTTGTGATCACTGCAAAGGCCACATACATAGCTCTTTGAAATGTAACATCAATATATGTCAATCCAAATGATATCCTACTATAAACATATATTCCCTAAGGTGTTCTAAAAGCAATTTTGTACTGTTTGGATTCTCTTCCAACCACTTGATTATATCTTGATAAGCCATCCATCATAACATTAACTATGATCTAGTGACTCTCTAAAACATAGCCTCTATATTTGACAAACCATAATTATCTTTTAATGAAGAAATATTCAAGTTCCTAAAATCAACACACAATCATATGTCTTCATTCTTCTTGCTAAGAGGAACTAAGTTAGACACCCAAGAAGAATTTCTTATTGGCTTAATGATTCTATCTTCCCTTAATTTCATTAGTTCTTCCTACATTTTTGGTGCCAAAGTAGGATTAATTGGTCTCTATTTTTGTTTGAAAGGATTTGTTCCTTCCTTTAATAGAACTTCATGTTGGAACAAGTCTTCTAAATAAGCTTTTAGGTCATCATAAGACTAGGAAAAAACATGTCTATACTTTCTCAACAAATCAATTAAATCTCTTCTTATCTAAGGGATAGTTTCTTACCCATACATAAGTTCTTAGGTACATCTTTAGTCCCAAGATTTACTTCTTCCAAATCTTTTGCAGCTTAATCCTCAGTGTTCAATCTAGATCTATACTGATTGTCAAAAATAATTTCCAATACAACCAACCCTTTTAGGATTTTGTTTGTTTTGTGTTAAACAACTTCCTTGCCAAAAATGGTATCCTTATCTTCCACTATCTCAACCAATGTTTCACAATCAATCTCTTGACCAAAGAACCTATCTTCACAATTCAAGAAACTTACAATGTCATTATCATTTTCAAAAACATGCCAACTCTAGATATTATCAGGTATAGATGGTCTAATTTGTACATCTACCTTTGTTATGCCAAAAAATGTGATATCAACAAGATTTATAGAAATATTTTCTAATAAGTCAGCAATCTTATTATTACTTCTTTCCATCCAAACTATACCAAATATATCAAAACCATCTATTACATCCCATACAACATTCCTATACTGCTTTAACCTTTTATTTTTAGAGATATACACTAATTTTACATGGGAAACTGCGAGATCAAAAATCACCAATCAAATATAACCACTTGATTGCATGCTAATGGGCTAATCTCAAACCTAGCAACAATCCCTCATATTCTAGAATATTATTGGTACATAGAAAATTAGGCTAAAAGAAAACTTATTATTGTTTTCTTTAGGAAATATTATGAGAATACCTGCAACATGTCCCATCAAATTCTATAGTCCACAAATCTATCTTTTCTGATTTTAAATCAACTTCTACTACAATAGATGGTTTGATAGATTGATTTTCTAAAACTAAAACTTCTACCCTGAAAGAATTGATGTCATTATCCACAAAGCATGTCATACCATCATCAACCTTTTTTTCAATAATGTAGACACCTTTTCATTATCTATTGACCTCAACCAATTTTTCATCAATTTGAAAAGTTGCATGGGAAAAATCACATTACAAGCTTTCAGCCATATTTGTACTCCATTTCCTAGACAAAAACATCCCATATTATGGTGGAATGTCAACCACTAAAATACTCATTCTCAACTCTTTATTAGAGTAAGTAGATAATCTATAAGGTAGTGCACTTATTTTCCTTATAATGTAATGACATCCCTTTGATCCCTTTCACAGCATCTACCTTGTGTGGTATCTACTTTTAGCCCCAATCCCTTCATAACTTCAAAAGGCATTACTATATTAGATGCACTTGAATATATCATATAATTTTTCAATGTTTTCCCATTTACTATTATGCTTAAAAATAATGGGTCAATATTTCCTAAACATTGATTCACTATATCATCCAAATACATGGGTGGAATTTGAGACACAACTCCCTCCATTCCTACTGACTCTTTCTTTTCCATAGATGACTCACTAGAATTACAATTTAGGTCAACATTTTCTTTAAAGTTCCCAACCCATGCCATAGCTTTATCCTTATGTTTTTTGATTCTTAATAATTCTAAGAATAGGACTTTTACTATAATTTTTGATAGCATATATAACATATCAATAGGAGGGGTAGGAAAAGTATCTAGTTACATACATTTTGTCTCCTTTTGTTTATCAAAAATAATAGCAACACCATGGTTTTTCTACTCTTTATTATCATTAGCATTAGATGACCTTTCTCCTTCCCTTTTTCCATCCTTAGTTTGAGCCTTGGGAATATTTTAAGAATCTTCTTTCTTAGGTGTTGCCATGATTTTAGTCCCCTAATATTAAACTTCTAAGGTTGATATCAAGTCAAGGGTTAGGGTCATGTCTGGTTCTTGTTTCCTTTTAGGGCTTCTTCTCTCATCTCTTTCCTAATTTATATTGGTGGGAATCAATCAAGTTAAAGTGCATTCAAGTCCTACTAGGTGATTTAGGTGGGAGGGTAAGTATCAATCCATTCTTAGATGAGAGGGAAGTAGTTCTAATTCTCTAATAATTTCTAACTTCATGGTCGAACATCTCTATCTAAAGGAAGGATACATTTAAAAGAGACTACAAGCATATTCAGAGAAAATGGTAGCAGAGAACATCGAAGAATGAGACTAAAAGATGATATGAAAATCATGAGAATAAGCCAAAAATAATATTAGTTGAATTCAATGTAGAGTGAATACTAAAAGATGCAAAAATGGAAAAGAACATAGTCAAAGGTGGCAAAAATTAAGGTGAAACTGAATTGATAGTCCAAAACACATCTAAACTATTGGAAATACATACATACATACATACATACATACATACATACATACATACATATATATATATATATATGACAAGCTAAGTTACTGAGAGGGGAGGGGTGAATAAATAACTAATAAAACTTAATCCTTAATTACCAATTAATCTTTCATGTGTATTTTGATCTAATTGCATACATGAATAACCAAAAGCATTAAGAAATTCACAACACTTTAACGCACAATTTGGTGACCTAAAAACCTTCCAAATAGAAAGTAAACCTAGGGTGGGGATGATACCCACAAGCTTTAGTACTATAGTATAAAGTTGGCTTGTTAAGGCTTACAATGATCACTTCTAATGATCTACCCTATTAGGATCAATAAGGACAGCTAGGTCCACCTTGCAAAAGGATTTACAAATATACAATGAAGTATGCACTCGATAAAGAGATTTACAAAAGAATGTGAAGTCTACCTTGTGAAAGGATTTAACTGATCCACCTATTAGGATGAAATAGTGGTTGATCTCTGATCTGCAACTTGGTTTGTTGAATGAGATTTTTTTGAGTATAATGATCACTATGTTGTGATAGATAAATCTTTGTTTCTCCTTATACTATTGTAGCCTTTTTACTTTGCACTTCTTCTTTACATCTAGTTTTTATACCTTTTATATTCTTATTATTGGATGTGATAAAATGTAATACACAAAGTTAGCCTAACAATTTTTATACCTTGTGTCTCCAACTTGGTAGAGTACTCTATTTTTGAGATTTTTCAAAATTGTTTTTGTAAGAGATGTATCTCTAAGTATCTGTACATATATAATGCTTCCCCATACATATATACAATATACTTTACATCTTTTCACATCTAATATGTACATTTTCTCCCCCTTTATATATACTTCCCCTTTACAATATACATCTTTTCTACAATATACATCTTCTCCCCCTTTTTGACATTAATGCCAAAGATGTATGCTATATACTATATAGTAATGCCAAAATGTAACAAGAATTCTAAATGTACCTTTAAAATTAGTACCATTGTTTTGTGTCAATTCTCTTGCAACACCTTGCATGTGTGCAATGCAACTTGAACTTCTACCGAAAGTTTTATCATATGATCTACAATTGAGAAGTTATTGTCATGGATGAGTTTTTTAGCATGTGCAATATATTTTTGCAATTCATCCATGTTTGGGAGAACCACACCCTATATTTATATCAATGTAGCTCTTATTCTAGCTTCTTGTCTTAGAAATTCTTCCTGCATATCAGTTAAGAATTCGATCTTTGTGTAGTGGGTAGAGTTGGAACTTGGGTCAAGTTGCAACTATTGTGCACTTGCCTATAGATCTTCATCAATATTTGATAGTTTTTATTTAATTTCTTTGGTGAAAATTGAAATATCATAGAGTTTACTGAATAATGAAGACACATTGTTGCAAGAGCTCTCCAATGAGCTTAGGATAATAGATAGATCTACTTGATGAAATGCAATCATTTGAGCCATAGGTTCCAAAACTTTATTCTCAAATTTCTTCTCAGCTCTCTACAATAATTTCTCCTATCCATTCAAATCTTCATTGAATTTTTGCATTGCCTCTACTAACTAAATCAAAATTGGCTAAGAAGTGTCAACCTATATGTTTAGTGCCTCTATTAGGATAGTCTTTGCATCTTAAATTATTTGAAATTCTTTGTTCTTTCTTCTCTAAGCCTCTACTACTTAGCTTTCTTCTAAAGAAGTTCTCCAAATATATGCATTTGATCAAGGTTAAGATTGGAGATGTCCCAATTCAAAATAACATTCTCCTCATCAAGATCAATTTCTTCTTCTTTCTCTTTGCCTTTACTCAAAAAAATTGTGCTTAGTTGAGGCTTGTCTCAACTACTCTTGCACTTATTATTTGCATGCTAGGAATGGAAACAATGGTAGAGACAGTAGGATTAGCTAAAAAATTAGATACTACACTTGTTGAAATACCAATTGTTGAAATACCTATTGTAACCAAAACTGATGTAGAGGGAAGTGTTGAATGCTCAGAAGATGAAGTTCTTGGCACTTCTATCAATGAAGTACTAAGTTGAATAGGTGAAAAAATTGATTGAGTTCTTGTACTTTCAATTTCTAACATAATTAATCCTATAGTAGCTTTCTCTAGGCTTGATGATTTCAATGCTTCACTTGAAGAATGAGGAAGTTAGGCTATGACTAGTGTTGCAATTTTCTTGGGGTCAGTCTCCTTAGTATTTTGAACATTAGGTAAATCTTCCTCAGTAGCTTCTTGACCCTATTCCTTTTCCTCATCATCAGCATTTTCATAATGTGTTTCTTCTTAATCATCAATTTCCTCATCTTTTTCATGTTTGTCATCATCTATATCCTTGTCACTAACATTGACAAAAAAATCACTTTGCTTGTGAAGAACATAAATGTTCTTCCATGTGTTGGTAGTGTTGGTATTTTTACACTATTAAGGAAGAAAAAATAATTAATACCAAGATGATAAAGATCATAATAACCTAAGGATTAACTTCCCATAAATAGTTATATGTTCTTTAGATCTGGACCTAAGTTCAACAAAATCATGAAAGATTTTCTACTCTTTTGACTCTGCAAAACTAAGATGGGTGCACCTAAGGGATGAAAGATTTACAATCTGATACTACATACATATTTCACTCATTCCATGACATTTTATAACAATACACATCCCTTATAGTAGATTGGTCACAATTATTCTTAGATCTACAAATAATTTTGGGCAATAGCAGCTCACTAAGACTTAGAGGTTAATTGTAAACAAGTGTTGAACGACTTTGACATTCTTCAAAATTTAAAGTAAAATTGATTTTGATTTTAAGCTTGATACTTATTCATGGTTTCTCCAAATTGAACTAGTTGATCAATGCCTCATCCATTGGAATTCAGAGTCTATTCAATTTTAGACCTAATTGACTACATTACAATCAATATTATGAGCAATTATCACTAAAACTCATTCTTACACATATCCTCTCTACTACCATGGAGATCCTATCATATTCACTAAAGCATTTACCTAATTCATTGAATTAAAATAAATAGTCAAAATGATATACAACTTAACCTAATTGGATTCAATTGAACAAGCTTTGCTCAAACAATTTCAAGATAACTAGGTAATAAAAATGGAGACAAGACTCAGGAAGAAAAGATATGGGGATAGCTCATCTTTATACTAATTTCCTTTGAAAATTGTATAACAACTATAATATGACTCAAAATGACTCAAGATAAGACATACGATCATGGAACATCAATGTATTCTCAAATAATTGTAGAGAAAATACATCATAAAGTTTGTATCAAGACTAGACTGAACAAAACTTAGTAAAACTAAAATTATGCAATAAATTGGACCCTTTCTCTAGCCTTGGGATCTCATTTATATAGTGTGAGACAAAACAAGCTTCAGCCTTAGAGAGTACTGACAACTGTCCTTAAGAAAGAAAGAAATTTAGATTGTTACTATCACATTAAAAAAATTTGGTGCAACATAATGTTTTTCATTATGATTTTTTTTAGTGGGGACCACTTTCTACTACACTTTTTTGTGCATTTCATTGTTGATGGGAAGTTAATGATTGGATTTATTGTTGTTGCTATTCCTTGGAAGATGTAATCAATGAAGTTGTTTGTGGTGAACATGGCCTTGATTTCAGCAAACTTACTTCAACTTGAGGCTCTCCATTTACATCATCATGTACTATTAAAACAATATTTATATCTAATTCCTTAGTTTCCATATCATTAGTTGGAACTATTGTACTTATCACTGAGGTTGGTTGTTCTCTTTTGTCCTCTTTTGCTAATGTATCAATTGTTTTATTCTCTCCTTGGTCCACATCATCTTCTTCTGTTTCCATTTGCTTTGAATGTACAAAATCCTCCATCCATTAATTATTGAAAATTGTGTCATTAGACTAACCAAAACTCAAGACCTCACACTGCCTTTTAATCACAAAATCTCCTATTTTATAATTCTTCTCTGATGGATTTATAGAATAACTACACTTTAACAAATTCCTCATTTGTCATTGCCCATAACAAATGTCTTTTCTCATTTATGACTGAATTTATTCTTTGACACAATAAATCATCTAATTATTTCTGCCACTCTTCCTTTCCCTTTATCTTATCAATCTTTTAAAGTGTCTAGGGAAAAAGATAAATTTTCTCATCTAAATATCTAGAAAGGAAAATTATTATTATTTTTTGAACTGCAACCCTCTTCTCATTAAACTCAGATAGATTATTAGTTATATCAAAAGTTTTTTCTATCTATTCACAAGATAGACTAATAACTGAGATACACAAAAGGGTGATGTCTTTATCTCTTCCACCCCATTTATTCATGATAGGCTTCAAAGTATCTTCACCACTCTTTATTTCATTCCACATATCAAATATTTTCAACAATTTCTTATAAAATGTTGGCCAATCAATCTTATCTACTAGATATAAGATTATTTTCCAGAGCCAATAGTGGCATGTTGTCATGGTCAAGTCATTGAGTTGTTATCCTTGCCATCAAGGTTCAAATCTAATGGGGATGAGGTCCCCTATTTGTGACCTCACTAGTTCATAGCTCCAGGTCAAAGCATTTACCCCTCTTCAAAAAAAGAAGAAGATTATTTTCCGAATTTTATCTTCATACTGATCATTTAGCTCAACATGTAAAGCCCATACCTTATTCTTTTCTTCCTCAAACTCCTCATCAGTATAGAATTATGGCCTTTTTGGAGTATTAGGTAGCTCTACAATTAGAGTTTACTTAAATGGCTCAATTGGGGGGTGAGGATAGACAATTTGAGGCTTGGTAGACTCTCCCACTTTTCTCTATCCTAGTTGCTTGTCCGTCTGGGATACTTTAGTCTCTAGCTGATGTATCTTATTCCCTCTCTCTTCACATGCCTTTAGCATTTCTTCAAACTTGGAATTCAACTCTAGAAATTTATTTTTATCCTTTCCAACAACTACCACCCTGAATTCCATCATCTCCCTGGTCATTTTAGACACTTTCTCATTGTCCACTTCATTTGACCTATGCATAATGATACTATCTATATGTTTTTATTCTGTCTTGCCTCTTTTTTCAATAGACCAAATCACCAATTCTTGGTGATCATTGTTGTACTTTATTCCTCTATGTTCTTGCAAAATTTCCTTCTTGGTTTTATACTACATATCATTTTCTTTCCCAATAGAATAAAAAATCATAGCATTAGCTATGTCCCATTTAGGTAATATCAAAACTCCCAATTCTTTCAATAACTATCTTCCCCCTTTAAGGATCAATTGTTTAAATTCCTCCATGAAGTTTTCCTTAACCACTTCCTCAATCTTAGAGTCCAACTTATTTAGTTTCTTTGTTTTTATTGATTTGCACCTATTCTAAAAATTGCCAGTATTTCTTCTCCATAAAAATTGTACAAAAGCTCTAGATTTTACAAAGTTTTCATCATCAATAAATTTTTTGGAGGCTTGTGCAATTACAAGGTCTATCTCCCTACCTCTATAGTCTACAATAGTAAGGTCAAGAGATGGCACATGATGCTCATTAGGTAATCCTCCTTCAATATCAACAATGGTAATCACAATGTATCCTTCCATTCTAATTTGTCTCAGTTGTTCTCTTAGAGATGCCTCATTATCTATTCTGAGGGGAGTTTGGGATGGTGAATATTCTCCTACATGATAAGATGATCCTTGTTCCAACCTCTACTTCTTGGGGGCATTTCTATTAGGTAGAATTTCTAATCTTGGCCTCTTGTATCGAGGAACATATTGTATATTCTAACCCACTATGTTAGATTGTGGTGACTGATCAGGAAAGTACTGTACATACTTCATAAATAGTGGGGTTCGGGGCATCACCCCAAAATTTTTTTTTTTTTGGGAAGTAGCCGACATGGTAGCCAACATATTATGGCTGACATGTTATAACCCTAAAGTGGTTTAATACTTGTATAAAAAGGGCTTAGGGTTGGGTATTTTTCATATGTGGTGATACGAAATTGGCTCTTGTGGCGGTATTGAGCTGTAAGGGATTACGGATTGTAATCAGGTTGTAATCACTGGATTGTAATAAGATCGGACTTATTGTTTGGTGGACGTAGCCCAGGGATTGGGTGAACCACGTTAAATCTTGGTGCCTTGTGTTCATTTCTGTGTGTTCTATTATTTTCTGTTATTGGTTATATTTGCATATAGTTTTTATTTCTTTCCGTGGTTTATCCTAAAAAGTGGTATCAGAGCAAGGTTGTCTTTCAGTTATCCTCTGCAGGAAAGTCTCACGGTTAAGTGGGAGTCTCACAGTTGAGTGGGAGCGATGGCAGATGAGGGTAAGTTGAGGATTGATAGGTTTAATGGGCAGAACTTCCAGTTATGGAAGATGCAAATGGAAGACTATTTATATCAGAAGGATTTGTGGAAGCCGTTGGAAGGAAAAGCCAAGAATCAGGGAACTATGTCAGAGGCTAAATGGGATCTTTTGGACAGAAAGGCACTCAGAAGCATTCAGTTATGCTTGGCACCATCGGTGGCATTTAATATTACAAAAGCAAAGACGACAAAAGATTTGATGAAAACCCTAGCGACACTGTATGAAAAGCCCTCCGCTTCAAATAAGGTATTTCTCATGAAGTGTTTATTTAATATGAAAATGGCAGAAGGTGGATCTGTTGCAGATCATTTAAATGAGTTTAATACTATTACTAGTCAATTATCTTCTGTGGGTATCAATTTTGATGAAGAAATTAGGGCTCTCTTGATTTTGTGTTCTTTGCCTGAAAGCTGGAATGGCTTGGTAATGGCGGTGAGTAATTTTGTTCCTGGATCTAGTACCCTAAAATATGATGATGTGATCAGTGTTATTTGAAGTGAGGAAACTCATAGAAAATCCTCAGGTGGATCTACATCAGGAAGTGCTTTAAATGCACAAAGCAGGGGCAGGACGACTAAAAGAGGAAGTAACTTTGGAAATCGTGGGAAATCAAGAGGAAAGTCAAAGGGGAGGAGGTCTCAATCGAGAGGACCAAATGATTGCTGGTACTATGGCAAACCAGGGCACAAAAAGAAAGATTGCTGGACTCAAAAGAAAAATGAAGGAGATAAATCAGATGGAGACAAAAAGGCAAATGTGGTAAGTAACAAATCCGAAGAGGATGCTTTGCTTCTGTCTTTAGAGAGTGTTGATGATTCATGGGTTTTAGATTCTGGTGCTTCTTTTCATGCTACACCTCATAGAGGTTATTTCATTGATTATGTCCAAGGGGATTTTGGGCTTGTTTATTTGGGGGATAATGAACCCTATCAGATTGTTAGAAAGGGAAAAATTAAGATTAAGTTGAAAAATGGGAATCATTGGCTACTACATGAGGTAAGACATGTTCCAAAACTAAGTAGAAATTTAATTTCAGTAGGGCAACTTGGTGATGAGGGTTGTGTAGTTACTTTTAATGATAAAAATTGGAAGGTTTCAAAAGGTTCCCTTGTAGTAGCAAAAGGTGTGAAAGTAGGCACCTTATATCTTTGTACAGGTCATATTGTTCCTTCTACTTTGATTGTTTCAGAGAAAAATGAATATTCAGGAACAATTATTGCAGTTGAGCAGGGAGAACAAATAGCTGATGTAGATTCTGATACAGCGCTGTGGCACAATAGACTTGGGCACATGAGTGAGAAAGGTATGAAAGTACTTCATTCAAGGAAAGTTTTACCAGGTCTAAAATGTGTGAATATGGATTTCTATGAAAGTTGTGTGTATGGAAAACAAAAGAGAGTGAGTTTTGTAAAGACAGGGAAGGAAAACAAAAAGGAGAAATTAGTGCTTGTGCATACAGATGTATGGGGACCAGCTCAAGTATCCTCCCTTGGTGGCTCTCATTATTATGTTACATTTATTGATGACACAACTAGAAAAGTATGGGTTTATTTCCTTAGACAGAAATCTGATGTATTTCAAACTTTTAAGAAATGGAAATGCTTGGTTGAAAATGAGACTGGTAAGAAATTAAAATGTCTCAGATCTGATAATGGTGGTGAGTATTGTAGTCATGAATTTGAAGATTATTGCTCCACTAATGGTATTTGTAGACAAAAAACTATTCTAAGGACTCCACAGGAAAATGGAGTGGCTGAACACATGAACAGGACTATAATGGAGCGCGCAAGGAGCATGAGGTTGCATGCTGGGTTGCCCTTACACATGTGGGTGGAGGATATCAATACTACAGTATATTTGATTAATAGAGGTCCCTCTACTCCTTTGGGCTGTGGTATTCCAAAGGAAGCATGGACTGGTAAGAAGGTGAGTTATTCTTTTCTCAAAACCTTCAGTTGTGAAGTTTTTGCTCATATAGACTCTGAAAATAGAACCAAGCTAGAAGCTAAATCAAAGAAATGTGTCTTTGTTGGATATGGCATTAATGAATTTGGCTATAGGCTTTGGGATTTTGAAAATCATAAAATTATAAGAAGCCGGGATGTCATATTCAATGAAAAAGTGTTGTACAAAGATCTGTTGCAGCAACATGAGAAGAAAGAAGATGATTATGTAGTGCTGGATGATACTCCAAAAGCCAATGTTCCAGCCATTCCTCATGATGTGCAACAACTGCAACAACAAATACCACACACACTAGTGAATGTTAGACGGTCAACAAGGCCAATTAGACCTCCACAAAGGTTTTCTCCCTCTTTGTATTCTATTTTACTTACTGATGCTGGTGAACCTGAAAGTTATGATGAAGCTATGCAGGTGGATACTAAGATTCAGTGGGAGTCTGCAATGAAAGATGAAATGGACTCTTTGCTGAAAAATAAGACATGGGATTTGTGCAAGTTGCCTACAGGTAAAAAGGCTTTACAGAATAAATGGGTTTACAGGTTGAAAGAAGAGGAAGGAGGTAAGAAAATATTTAAGGCCAGGTTAGTTGTAAAAGGATTTTCACAGAAAAATGGAATTGATTTTGATGAGATATTTTCTCCTGTTGTTAAAATGACTTCTATTCGTACTGTTTTAAGTCTTGTGGCTACTGAAGATTTGCATTTAGAGTAGATGGATGTTAAAATAGCCTTTCTTCATGGTGATTTGGATGAAGAAATATATATGGCTCAGCCACAAGGTTTTGAGGTCAAAGGTAAGAAGAACTTAGTGTGCAAATTGAAGAAAAGTTTATATGGCTTGAAGCAAGCACCTCGGAAATGGTATCTGAAATTTGATAGTTTTATGCATGAGCATGGATATAATAGGTGTCATTCAGATTACTCTATTTATTTTAAGAGGTTAGATGATGATAGCTACATTATTTTATGTTTATATGTTGATGATATGCTTATAGCTGGGTCTAACATGGATCATATTAAGGGGCTGAAATGCCAATTAGCACATGCATTTGCTATGAAGGATTTGGGGGTAGCAAAACAAATCCTTGGTATGAAGATTTGTAGAGATAGGAAGAACAGAACATTGATGCTATCTCACGCTGATTATGTTGAGAAGGTGTTGCAATGTTTCTCTATGGAGAATGCTAAAGCTGTCAGCACACCTTTACCTGATCATTTGAAATTGACTAAGGAGATGTGTCCCAAGACACAGGAAGAGGAGGATAAGATGTCCAAGGTACCCTATGCTTCAGCTGTAGGAAGTTTGATGTATGCTATGGTATGCACTAGGCCAAATATTGCACATGCAGTGGGAGTCGTTAGCAGGTATATGAGTCATCCAGGATTTGAGCATTGGAATGCTGTCAAGTGGATTCTCAGATATTTGAGAGGAACATCCAATAAATGTTTACACTTTGGGGGCTCTACTACTGATTTATAGGGCTATGTTGACTCAGATTTGGCTGGGGATATTGATACCAGGTGGAGTACTACAGGTTATGTCTTTACTATTGGTGGGGCAGTCATGAGCTGGGTTTCTCGGCTACAGAAGATTAATGCTCTCTCCACTATAGAGGCAGAGTATGTTGCTGCTACAGAGGCAGCCAAAGAGATGATATGGCTTCAGTTCTTCTTGGAAGAATTGAGACATCCTTAGAAGGATAATTATTTGTTCACAGATAGTCAGAGTGCCATTCATCTTGCTAAGAATTCAGCTCTGCATTCTAAGACCAAACACATACAGTTGCGGTACCATTTCATTTGGTCAGTTTTGGAGGATGGAAAGTTAAAGCTGGAGAAGATACATACCAATGAAAATCCAGCAGATATGTTAACAAAGGTTATAACAAGGGAGAAGTTGAACTCCTCTTCAGCTTCAGTTGGTCTTTTAGACTAAATGTGAATAAAAGAACAACAGAGTCCAGGGTGGTTTGATCTAGTGGGAGCCCCATGCGGTATTTGTATTGCTACAGGATCAGTCTTGAAGTGGGAGATTTTTGTTTAGTGTGGAGCCTGATCAGTCCCCAAGTGGGAGATTGTTAGATTGTGGTGACTGATCAGGAAAGTACTGTACATACTTCATAAATTATGGCCGACATGTTATAACCCTAAAGCGGTTTAATACTTGTATAAAAAGGGCTTAGGGTTGGGTATTTTTCATATGTGGTGATACAAAATTGGCTCTTGCGGTGGTATTGAGCTGTAAGGGATTACGGATTGTAATCAGGTTGTAATCACTGGATTGCAATAAGATTAGACTTGCTGTTTGGTGGACGTAGCCTAGGGATTGGGTGAACCACATTAAATCTTGGTGCCTTGTGTTCATTTCTGTGTGTTCTATTATTTTCTGTTATTGGTTATATTTGCATATAGTTTTTATTTCTGTCCATGGTTTATCCTAACACATTGCATACCCTACCTTTCTCTATAGTGTATACTAGCTTAATGTCACAATAATCCTACTAGTTAATCTCCTTTCCACCTTAGTAGCCTTATCTGGGTGTGTGTTTTTTAGGATATCCTTTTTCTCATTCAAGGTTTGTATGATCCCAGTGAAATTATTCATCAACATATCTATTTTCACCCCCCAATATTTTTTATTTGCCATGGGATCATATTTTGGGTCAAAAGAATTTATAAAGTCCAAGACTTTGTTATAGACTATCCATTTTTCTTTTCTAACCTCTTGCTCTTGCAATGAGAATTTATTTTTGACTACATCCTCAGGAAAATATACATTTTGTACCTAAATTTTAGCCCTACTCCTTTCTTTGAGGAGGTCATAGAATCCTTCAGAATCAACAAAATGGGCATGGGATTGGGCCATTTGATATTTATCTAAGAATTTTCCAAAATTTCACCATCCCTTGTTAAGAAACACAAAATTGTGAACAACAGTAACCATTGGAAATAATGTACCTTTGGATTTTCCTAGCAAATTCCTCTCATCAATTGATCCAATTTTCTATAACAATTTGAAATGTCCCTTTTCTGATTTTTCATGATATTTCCAACCTCTAATCAGATCTTTAAAAATCAAACAGCTAATATCCCAAAGATCCACCAAATTCCTCAAGAAACCCCAAATCGGGTATGTTGAAAATAGTGCTAAAAGCTTCACAACTTCACAAATTATTAATGAATCTGAAAATGGAAATTTTTACAGAACTTTCAGCAGCATAACAGCCTACAAATTGATATTTCCAGATCCGTATAGCCTTTACACAACAGCTCGAAAATGTAGGACCAAAACTATGCTCATCGGGCTCCCGAAATAGCACAAAATATGCTCGAAAACACCACAAGAACACTAATAATCTATCTCAAAAGTTTAATCACGTCCCAATATATATATTCAGCTCTATTTTAACAGCTTAAAGTATAAAATACAGCAGCAACCAAAACTGATATGAAATACTCAACCGGAAACACCAAACTCTTACAAAAATACACCCGGAAACTCACAAATCTGCACTGTTCAGCACAAAGGCAAACTCTGTATGAGCATGCACATGGAATGGCTTCAAACTCCTGTCCTTAGCCTTCATGGAAACCTGCAAACTCCCATTCTTGGGTCTCCCTGGAAACTTGCAAACTCCCGTTCTTGGGTCTCCTTCTCCACAGGTTTGGCAGCCTCTGAAGAATAACAAAGAATGAGTGAAAATCAAGTCTGCAATCCCCCCAAAATGCCTCCAAACCTCTTTAAAAAGGGCATAACTGTAACTCACGTCCAAGAGAGGTTAATGAAACATATTTTAATAATAATTATCATTTATTAGTCCAACGGTTTCCAAAGATTAACTCCCTTTTTCTGAAACTTCACTTTCTTGGGCTTGCCTGTCTTAGCAAAGATTATTATTTTTTAATTATTTGAAAAGGGGACATGACAAGTCCTCCCCTCCCAAACATTGCTTGTCCTCAAGAAATGGCTGAACAATAAACCAATCAATCCTCCTGGATCCCAAATGTAGTCATGAACTATACTACTACCAATTAACACAGACTCCTGCAAGATCCTCTGCAATATGACCAAGAGGAATCCATAATCAAACTGGCAATTATAGCTCAACCAAACTCCAAAATCAACATTACCACAGTCAAAAACCCATGAGACACAAACTCTTAGAATATCAAAACCCAAGTAAAGTGGACTACCAACATAGTAAATACCATCAATGCATTCCACTGGCCTATATGGAATGTACAATCCAACTCTGCAACAATGGTGAATGCTCTCAAATGAAACTATACCAAGTATGGAGAATCCACACACTATACAACTCCTGCAGTCAACACAACTCTGTAGATCATTGGCCACTGTCTCATAACCATAACTCCCATGCACCCCTGATGGTGAAAAGCCATCACAAGATAAACAACAAGAAATGGAACCCAAACCAAATTTTCCTGCCATCAACTCCTCAGCATAAGGATCAATTGTTAACTGATGTACATACCTTGCAATATAATGTTGATTAAAAAAACCAACCTCAGTCAACAACTCACCATGAACAAGTGATACAACCCACTGTGACTGATCACTAGCTAAGTCAGGAGATGTCATAGCCAAAGGAGTAGAATCAATAACAACACTTGCTGAAGCATCACTCCAAAACTCCTGCTCTAAGTCATGTATTATCAAGCTATCAACTACAAAACCTGTCACCATGTCGTGCCCATCACAACTCTCATCTCGAGGCATCAAACTATTCCATAATTGATGATAAGCACTAGGAACCAAAGTACATCTCTGTATCATAATCTCATCAACATGGTCATCAAAGGTAAATTGATGAGCGTACCTCACAGTGTAATGCCGATAGAATGCGCCAATCTCAGTCAGTGGCTCAGACTGTAATCCAGATGAAACTAACTGCAATTGATCATCAACCATGTTGGAACTGACTACTACCTCCAAAGATATCACCAAGGGAGTAGTATTACTATCAGGAACCATGCCAACTGTCGACTCACCAACATCACACATGACCTTTGATACATCTCTAGTCTCTGTGCCTTCAGTACTAGAGGCCACCACCCTGTCAGGCATACAATAATCTGCTACAATACCCAACTCAACTAAACTTGACTCTAGTGGGAATGAACCTGATATGCCAATGTTAGTATCAAGGATGGATGCATCCCCATCTCCATTGTCTCTGACAATCTCAGTCATGGACATCCTCGAATCACCAAACACCATAGCTTGTGACTGTATAGAATCAGATAAAGACTGTAGTCGCTCTAACTCCATGGTCACCTTAGCCAAATGAAACTGTGACTCCTTGAAAGCCAACTGTGTACTCTCAAGAATCTCAAAAGTCACCTCAAGCTGCTCAGTAAGCTCACTCACCTCATCTTCCTTGGCCAACAATGCATCATATGTTGTACTACCCCACTCCATAAGATAATCTCTATCAGCTACCAACTGCATATAATTCTATCTCAAAATCTGAATAGCCTCCCATAAAGAGTGGATCTCTGTCAAGGAAAGATAACTTCCTTCCTGCTCATCACTAGTAGGAGAACCCCATCCATAAACTGCTAATAATTGACGAGCAGCATCAAAATGTTGGCAAGTGATAGCAATGTCTCGGTCACTAACTCTCAACTGATTAGACACATGATGGCATTGGCTTGACTGTCTCCTACAAACCTCCTTTGATGCATTGTCTAAAGGAGTATCCTCAAAGTTACTAGTCTCTAGAGTATTACCATCCATGTCCTGTGAATCAACTCTAAAGCTCATATCAACATACAGAGTATCAAAATTTGTAGCACTGCTGTCCAACTCCTCTGTACCCAAAGAAACTAAGTCTTCAAAATTGCCCACTACATCCTCCTGGATGTCATCGATGCCAATATGATCCTGGGACTCATCTGTACACACTGCCAAATATGAAAGATCATCAACACATTCCAGCAAGTATGGTCGACTGGATATATGAACAAAGCCCAACACCGGTGTATAAAAACTAATACCAACATCAGACAAGATACTGGCACAAGAAAAGACAACACCGTGTAATCTGCTAATCAAATCCATGATAGCACCCAAACAAACACTGCGACCAAAAAGTGTTAAAGATCTCCAGTCAACTGAATCCCAAACACCAATATAACAATCTCGTGTCCATATCCGTAAACTAGAATCAACTGGTAACTCAAGAAAACTCCTCACCTGAGTAATATGACCAATACCAACTAACTCCACATACCTGTCATGATAAGGCAATGAAGTCACAATACTATCTTCACTCACCTTCAGCTGGCGGGATAAATCATGTGAAGTACTACCTGCCTCAACCTCATGTGATGAAGCATCTAACTGCGCCTGGTACTCTTTCTCAGCAAATTCATGAATGCTCAATGTCTGCTCATCTCTACTAGGTATCTCACCATCCTGCACAACAACATCCTCATAATCATCATCTGAACCCACTACACTGTAGTCACTGCCTGTTGTAACTATACCATCCTAAATACCTGTGGCATCACCCTTTGACAACCTGTAAACAATTGTCTCAATTTGAGTATCAAGTTGACTGTTACTATCAATCTGTGTAATATCCTTTCCCACCACCTCCTGTGGCAAAGTAGAATCTGAGACCACTACCTGGCTATCAGCTAGTTTCTCAAACTCCTCATGCAAGTTCTTGGGAATTGTGTCATCTGTCCTGTGAGAAAATCTGCCAAATAGAAATCCAGTCAACTTATCCACCTTAGCTGGGTCAGATAACATGTCATTTATACGGTGGTGCTCAACCAACTGTTTAGACATGTCATGGCTTATTTCCATAAGTTTATCTCGAATGTCTATATAACCATCCTTTCTACTATTTTGACTCTGGCTATCAATTGTCCAAGATCGTTCCCTCTGAGACTCTGTACTATACCTGTCCATTCTGGATAAAGTAGAGTGTAACCCCAATAGGATATAACTTCTTCAAGCACCAAGAACTAACATGCAAATGATTAGAAGTAGCATGCAACCATAGATTTGGACATGCAACTGATTAGAAGCAACATGCAACCACCAAATTATGACATGCAAGATCTGGGTAGTTGTCAAAACTGACATGCAAACTTCTACAACCGCCAAATTCACCAAGAACTAATAGGCAAATGATTAGAAGTAGCATGAAACCATAGATTTGGACATGCAACTGATTAGAAGCAACATGCAACCACCAAATTATGACATGCAAGATCTGGGTAGTTGTCAAAACTGACATGGAAGATCTGGGTACTTGTCAAAACTGAAATGCAAACTTCTACAACCACCAAATTCACCAAGAACTAACATTAAAATGATTAGAAGTAGCATGCAACCATAAATTTTTACATGCAGCTGATTAGAAGCAACATGCAATCATAAATTATGACATGCAAGATTTGGGTAGTTCTCAAAACTGAAATGCAATATCTGGGTAGTTGTCAAAACTGACCTGCAACTTCTACAAACCCTCAGGCTGGCAAGATCATGGCTCTGATACCACTGAAATGTCCCTTTTCTGATTTTTCATGATATTTCCAACCTCTAATCAGATCTTTAAAAATCAAACAGCTAATATCCCAAAGATCCACCAAATTCCTCAAGAAACCCCAAATCGGGTATGTTGAAAATAGTGCTAAAAGCTTCACAACTTCACAAATTATTAATGAATCTGAAAATGGAAATTTTTACAGAACTTTCAGCAGCATAACAGCCTACAAATTGATATTTCCAGATCCGTATAGCCTTTACACAACAGCTCGAAAATGTAGGACCAAAACTATGCTCATCGGGCTCCCGAAATAGCACAAAATATGCTCGAAAACACCACAAGAACACTAATAATCTATCTCAGAAGTTTAATCATGTCCCAATATATATATTCAGCTCTATTTTAACAGCTTAAAGTATAAAATACAGCAGCAACCAAAACTGATATGAAATACTCAACCGGAAACACCAAACTCTTACAAAAATACACCCGGAAACTCACAAATCTGCACTGTTCAGCACAAAGGCAAACTCTGTATGAGCATGCACATGGAATGGCTTCAAACTCCCGTCCTTAGCCTTCCTGGAAACCTGCAAACTCCCGTTCTTGGGTCTCCCTGGAAACTTGCAAACTCCCGTTCTTGGGTCTCCTTCTCCACAGGTTTGGCAGCCTCTGAAGAATAACAAAGAATGAGTGAAAATCAAGTCTGCAATCCCCCCAAAATGCCTCCAAACCTCTTTAAAAAGGGCATAACTGTAACTCACGTCCAAGAGATGTTAATGAAACATATTTTAATAATAATTATCATTTATTAGTCCAACGGTTTCCAAAGATTAACTCCCTTTTTCCGAAACTTCACTTTCTTGGGCTTGCCTGTCTTAGCAAAGATTATTATTTTTTAATTATTTGAAAAGGGGACATGACACAATTCCATAATTCCTACCTTCAAAGGCACCTAGTAAGGTCATGCATGGCATTTTCCCAAGAAGCTATAAACTCTAAAAATTGTAGAAACAACATATGGGATGATATCTTCATAATTATGACTTACCAACATCCCTTTGGCATGATCTTTATGTCTTATTAATTCTAGTAGGGGCTATGGTATTCTAGGGCTATCCCCTCTCAACAATAATCTGAGCTTTAAAGAAAAATACCTATCAAATATGAAAAAGTTGGCATCAATAACCTCCCATATCATTTCTGCACTCCACAATTGAATCGAGAGTCTTTCTCAATATCTTTCCAATTCTAGTTTCATCTCTTTGGAGAAAAAAGTAACTCCTTTATATAGGTAGATATACATTAACATTGAGTACTAGAAAAAAAGGCCTATCAACCTTAGCCTGTGCTATTCCAATTAGTCCATTATGAATTTCTTTAGCTAGGAAAGTAGCAAAATCCATAATTGAACTCATTCCATACTATAGAGTTTGAGCTATAATAAGAACAATGGAGCCTTGGATGTGATCTTGCTCATCCATTCCAAAGATTTTTCAAAGAGAGAAATATAAAGCCTATGCCCTAGGATTAAAATACTTCTTCAATAAGGGTTTGGGGGTATTTAGTGTGACTAAAGGAAATGATCCAATTATAACAAAATGCTATTGTAATGTGCCCCCCCTAGATATGTTTGTTGTGCATCATATCTGGCCTAAAGGTCTTCCATGCCAATTTTCTCATGAACAACATGGTTTGAGTTCACCTTGAATACTTCTCTAAGTAGTTTAGATGAAACCCTAAAAAGGTTATCCCCTACATGGTTCTTTACAACCCTAGTAACTAGATCACATTTCTTGGCCATGTCTGCTAGTAGGTCACCATCAAAGAAAACTCTAGGGACAATCAATTTGCCTATATCAAATTCCTAGACATTACTTATTGGAGTATCTAAATTCTATTCTACAAACCACTTCTTGAAAAGTTCTAAACCTCCCACAGAGACCTCTACATCCCTCAAGTAATTTTCCTTATCATACAAACCCTCACTGACTAATAACCTAGGGTTTTTTTGAATAAATTCTCTATCCTCAATTAATTCATTTACTGATGGAAGCATTTGTTCTAGAAAATCATCATGAACTACTCTTTTCAAATAATCTACCTTGCTAGAAAAACCTTTACGAGGTGGCATTTTTAATTTATTGATATATGATAACAAAATTTCAATTCTTAGAAGTTTTGGACAACTTACGTGCCCTTTTCTTTCTTATTCACCTCTATGAATCACTCTACAAATCACTAAAACTCTAAAAAAAATATTTCCCTAGCTCTAGAAATGTTTATGCTATGATAACTTTGTGATCTTTTGGCTCAAAAATGGTGAATTCAACAATTTACTATAGCATTAAGGTCACATGAAGTGGCACTAAATATAATTAATGCTTCTAACAGTCAATTTTCACGTTGTGCCTTGAATTTTAAATCTCTTTTGTCAATCATTAAGCATTAGATGACTTGATTTGAAAATAGAAAAGTTGTATTTAAACTTTTGAAGACTTTCCACATCTTAAGTAGGCACTTCCCCTCTTTGACTAAAGTTTAGTCATTTTCACAAAGCAATGAAGCACTGATCATTGATCTTCCAAAGATCAATGATCACAAAAGATCACTACAACTTTACAATTATGGCTTTAGAATTATGGTCCCACTAGTACACTCATATTTTAGCTTGGAAAATAAATGTACTATCCTACCAATCACTATGCTCTATATCATCCTTCTTTTCCACCCTGGTGTACTTCAAAAATTTCCTTAATGATTGGTCCCACTTCACCACATGGAGAGTAGGCATTTTACTACTTTGATTAAAGTTCCTTCACTTTCACATTGTGGCTAAGCCTTGTCCATTGATTTTCTAGATGTTATAGATCTTTCCCCTTTTTGATCTAGTTAGCAAGGTCATCCCATAAATGCATTGTCCTTTTTCAACATGTTCTAATAATTTTTTATATACCATATTGCTATATTTTAAGAACTATAGGCCCATGACATCATCATATGCTACGTGTCAAGTGGGCACTTTACTACATTAGGTAAATATTGCACATCTTTTTGAAGTGATAATACACCCATCATTGATCTTTCAAAGATCACTGACTCAACAATATGGTAGAAAAAGTAAACCCACTACTCGGGTCAACACATGATATTGCTAGAAAATTGAATGTGCACTGATCCTTATTGACAACTCTAAAAAGGTTCTAAAAAAGTACTGACAAGTTTTGACAAGTTCTAGTCTTTGCAACATATTGAAAGCTTAATGTCACCAAGTACTATGTGGCACAAATGGACTTGCCCACATTCACTAAAAGTCATACAAATCGTAAATGTGGTCATGTGCTCACTCTTGAACTTCAAAAGATGGGTTGGACAAAATAAAGCACCATAGTTAAGATGTTTCACCAAATAATGACGGTTAGGGCATTTCTTATTGTAAAGGGTTTTATTTTGTGAAAAGTAATAAAATAATTATGGGGAAAATGAAAACTTAGGATAAAGGTTTCTTGCACAATTTAATTAATGATGGTTAGGGTATTTCTTACTGTAAAGGGTTTTATTTTGTGAAAAGTAATAAAATAATTATGGGAAAAATGAAAACTTAGGATAAAGGTTTCCTACACAATTTAATTAAAATATTACTTTCCACTATTTTGAGGGCTAGGGCACCAAACAAGGGTTAATGAAACTTGAAAGATTTTCATCTAGGGTTTAAAAAAATTTCACAAATTTTAAACATAAATCTAGGGTTTTTCACTATAGGGTGTAAGAAAATATAAGGAGTGAAAAACTAGGCCAATAGGTAGCATTTCTCACTACATGTTCAATGTCATTCATCAATATAAGATAAGCGTTGAATCTTAAGGTAAGTTTTTTTTCATTCTCCTTTAGAGATTCTTTTACATCCTTGTCATTTAAACTCAGCATGAGTTGCCTGGTTTTCTCATATATGTCTTTGGCAGTTTTCATAGTGTTCTCCCATCTTGGCTTGATTTTCTCCATTAGATCACTAAAAATTTGCTGAGCAAGTTGGTCTGGGGAATATGTCAACTTACCCATTTTAGACATTATAATGTCTTCAATTTACTTTTGCTCCTCTGTAGTCCTAGCCTCATACTTTAGTGATATAAAGTTTTTTATTCCAACTCTTGAGTCTATTTCCTTTAACCTTTCTTGAAAGGTGGGTAAAGGCCTTTTAAAGATCACATCTCCTCCTTCTTTGTCAAGTTTCTTCCTAGATGCCCTCCTCATGAACACAACAGTAGATGGTTTGACAGGCTTGGTAATAATAACCTTATATTTCTTTGTTAATGGCTCTTCATCCTCAAATTTCTCTTCATATTTTGCTTCATCTTCCTCAACATCATCTCCTTTTCCTTCATTCAATAGAAGAGTGGACTAGTTTTCAATTTTTTTATTCTCTTCTTCCCTTTGTTGATCGCCTGAGCGAGTTTAGTGTCAAGTTCTATTCTAGCCTTTGCTTCATCATAGCTGCCAAAGTATATAGCTTTAGGGTTAATAGGGTCAATAGGTTCATTAATCAATGCTTCAATAATATCCTTGGTTTCATCAATGTTAACCTCATAACCAAGAGGCTTAACCCATACAGTTCTACGTCTAACTACCTGAATATATGTTTTATCACTATCAACCATTAAACAAATATCATCTTTGTAATCATAAACAAGTTTCTTTGGGATTATGAATCTATTACTCATCTTATCTTTTAATGCATCAAAGTACTTATCCATAATACTCACATAGTTTTCTTCCATTTCAGCTATATATTCATTAATATGATAAAGAATAGGTACATCCTTCCTCTATAAGACTATACCTTTGGATGGGAAGAACTTTTGCACATAGAAAAATAGACAAGTTAAGAGTTTTTTGGTATGATTTTTCATAGTATAGAAAAGCTTCTATTATTTGGGTGAAAAATCAGTTAAGTCTTTGATTCTTGCATATTAGGGTTTTATCTTATGAAATCCTGAAAATTGTTAGGTTATCCTAATTATGCCCTATTCTATGGGTGGTATTTTCCTTTTAAATTCTTAGGGTTTGGCTCTCAAACTATCCATAAAAAGGCCCTAAGTGTGTGAAAAACCCTTATACCTTTGCTTCATGCTGCCCTAGTTTTCAAATTTTTAAGAAGTATTATTTCAAATATTTTGGTGGGGCATTTTATCCTAATGTTTTGTTTGCATCAAAATACCTTTTAATACTTGTGATAAAACTTTCATGTGCTTTTAATAGTGATATTCTTTTTTTAAAAAGGATGCCAAGTTGAAATGTTTTTCAACAGCATTGATTTTCTCAAGATCAAGGGTTCTCGCATTCACGCATCATGAAGTTGCAAGAGTTTTAAATAATGCAGAGAAATGGGTTTGTGACACATAGCCCCTGATGATTTTGAGATTCAGTATGCCGCATAAGGTCTTGTATGTTAGAATGGGTTAGGAGACTTTTTGAAGATTTGTCAGTACCCTGTGCATCTTTTATTTTTCTGCGCTGTCATTGGTTGTTCAAACTAATGAAAAATTTACTTTATGATCAAAATTATATCAACCGTGGATCTTGTTTAGATCTACGGTTACCACATTCTTGCATTATCAAGTTACAAGGTCTTTAAATAATGTGAGGAAATGGGCACACAATGCGAGGCAATGGTGACATCATGGGCCTGCCTTTTGCAAAAAGGTAATAATCGTGTGTCCTCCATAGAAATTGTCAGATGACATGGGACAAAGAGGAAGCATTTCATAGGTTAGTTCAACTAAATAAGTGCACAGTCATTGCAAGAGTCTGGGAGTTTGATATTGGAAAATTGACAATCCCTACATTTTTCTTTGATAGTGATTTATTAATGATTTTGGCCAAGAACTATGACCCAATTATAGGGTGGATAAAGAATCATGTTGGAGTAACCCTCTTTAGGGTTTGCCCTGAACTGATTAGAGAAGTTTTCAATCTTAACCCTAACCATGTTGTGCATGAAACCATTGACATGGATAACCTACAAGCAAGGTATGATGCACAAAAAACCTACTTGAAAAGAGGACCACTACAAGAGCATGCTACCTGGGTTGGTAATTTGTCTGTGATTACTATCAGCATCCCATAGCCACTATTGAAAAGACATTTTAATATTAGGGCTAGGGCATTATATGTTTCTCTTTGTAAGATTTTTGGAATGGATGAGGTAGAGAAAATTCCATGCTCAATTGTCCTCATCATAGCACAAACTCTTCAATTTGGAATGAGCTCTATTCTGGATTTTGTAAAATTTCTCACAAGAGAAATTCACAATGGTTTGGTTGGGATAGCAAAGGGAAAAGTAGATAAACCATTTTGTTGGTATTCATTGCTTATGCATGTGTGCTTGTACAAGGAATTCACTTTTGTCTCCACAGGTATGGAGTTGGAAACAACTAGGGAGGGGGAGAAGAATCCAGTACAACTATGGAGCATAGATATGACCTCAAAAGCTATAGGTGCCAGTTATGTGAGGTTTGATAGGTATTTTGCATCAAAGCTTAGACTGCTTTTAAAAGGAGATAGCCCTAGAATTCCACAAGCATTGTTATAATTGGTTAGACCTCAAGACCATGCTAAAGGGCTACTTGTCAGTCATAACTAGGGGGATATAATTCCCTAGAATGTTTCAACAGTGATAAGAGTGTATGGTTCTTTGGGAAAACCTCATGTGCTACCATTTCATGTGCCTTTGAAGATATGAATAACTGAGCTGTTATGGTAGATAGGCACCATAGATGAGAGGGAGTTGACCAGGAAGGGCATATTTTTTCAAATTTTTACTGTGGCCCATGATTTTGTTTTTGTAAGGAAAGGCAAGAAACATTTGAACTTGTTTTTAGACAAATATAACATGGCAGAATCTCATGCCAGATTTATTGATCCTGAAGGTTTATATGATGTCTTCAGGGAGAGAATAAAAGCTTCTTGCATGATCCAACAAGTCTACTATTCTAAAGATATAATTACAAACATTTTCACCTTACAAGAACAAGAATTGAGAAAGGAAAAATGGATGGTATTTAGTAAAACCCTTGAATTCATTAATGTTTTTGATCCCCACTATGACCCATTGAAAGAAAAGAAATACTAGGGAGCCAAGATGCAGTCCTTGATGAATAATTTTTCTGAGATAACACAGGCTATGAATGAAAAGGGCTACATATGTTAGGGCATACCCAGACAAGGCTGCAGAAGTGCAAAAAAGAATTAATAGTTAAAACATAGTAGCTCCTGGCCAATATACCTTGCAAAAAAGGTTAGGTTATGTAATGATTCAGAGTGTACAATAGGGTCCTCTTCATCAAGGAAAAAGACTAGGAAGTCCACATACAACCAGTGCTCTAAAAAGGCAGAAGTTACAAGAGGGATCTTCTTCCTCTCAACCAAAAAAATACTCCCCAAGCCATCCCAAATCAGGATAGATGATGAAGCATCTTGAGGGGAACAATTAAGACAAATTGGTGGAGAACGGGATACAATTGTTACTTCCACAGATCTAGAGATTGGGGAACCACAAGAACCCCCCACACCTTCCTTGGAGCTTACTGTTGCTGACTATCAAGGTAAGAAAATTGATCCTATAGTTTCCCAAGCTTCCAAAAGGTTTGTAAATGATGAAAATTTTGTGATATCTAGAGCATTTGCACAATTTTTGTGGAGGTTGAATATAGGCAATTTTGAAAAGGCTTGTGAAAAAATAAAAGCAGAGCAACCAGATAAACCAGACTCTGTTATTAAAGAAGAGGTAAAATCTAATTTTTTGAGTAATTTTGCCCAATTTACACCTGAGGTTAGGAGGCAATTAGTTAAACAATCAGGAGTCCTTATCTTACCTGATTGGGATATAGTGAATGCTATGGTTTTTGATTTAGTAAGAAAACTAGAGGATGTCCAGTTACAAATTGAAGAAGAGATACTATAGGCTCATAGAGGAGTCAAATTTAGTGATGATCATGAAGCCCTTGTAATTTGGTCAATTGAGAAAAGGGATAAAACTAGGATGCAAGAAATCTCTACTATAGAACATACTAGTGCTTTAACAATATATAGGGTTGGTGAGGTTGGTAGTAAACAGATAATGGGAATAGCTTCAGAAATGCTAAAATTTGGTAGTGTGGTATCTAGCTAGGAAGAAGATAAATTTTCCCAGCTAAATGCTACATTTGAAGAAGTGCTGAAGGCATATGAACAGAGGGGCACATGCATACAAAATTTTCAAAATTAGGTGTCTCAAATGGAGAAGATACTTGGGAAGAGAAAGGTGGGAGAATCCGGTGCACCTAGAATTGCATACCCTCCACAATCATTTGTTAAAGCAACCCCTATTGTTGAAATACCAAACACCCCTGAAAGGCCTCAATTCTCTACTGCAGAGGACTTTGAAGAAGAAAAAACCAAACTACATGAGTTGCAAGTAGAATTAAAAAATTAATACGAAGGAAAATTAAAGCAGGGTGTGATGTGTTTAAGGGATAAAATACAATGGTCAACCTTTTTTGATCAGTTGACAAGAATTGCAAACCTCATGGATGAGTTGAATAGAGATGAGGATAAATTGACTCCTCTTGCATAGAAGTGGAGGGAGAGAAATAATGATATCACAGTCATGTGTATATTTGCCATCCAAATGCCTTGTCATCAAGTAGAGAAATTTTTTGATTTGTTAAATAAACTAGAAGATTTTGATGATAAAAGGGATTATTTGCAAAAAAGATTAACACATTATTTTTCCAAGTATATTGCTCAAAAATTCATTTTATTTCCTTGTGCTTTAGAATCTGTTGATACAATAAAGGAAAAGGAAAAGTGGAAAAAAGAGTTGGATGAAATATTTTATGAAAGGATCAAGAACATCATGAGTGAAACTAGCCACTAGTTTTGGGCAAGGACAAACAAAGAGTTGGTAAAGATACAGTTATTTTATAATGCCAAGAGAAAAGAGCTTGATGATTTAGATGAATTTGCAAATTTTTTAGTGATTATACAAAGAGAGGTTCTAAATTTTGATTGGCCAGATGATGCTTCTTATAATGCATGGAAAAATTAGTTCATAGAACAAATACCAAAAGATGATGAGGAGAAAGATGCAAAAGTAAAAGTTACCCTCATAGTTAGTAATGAAGACATGGAAAATCCCCAGATTAAAGTAAGTTTGCAAGTATTTGAAGAGGATATGTCACTTTCAAACCTCATGGCCATTTACTCTGAGGATGAAGAATAACTAAAGAATCATATCATAATTTCTTGTTTCAATAATTGAGAAGTGTAACAGAAAGGGACCCACCAAGGAATGTTTGATGTAATATCCTTTCTGTTATTTTCTTTTCTTTTTTATGATAGATGTATGAAATTATCTTTTAGAAGACACCTATCAATTTCTCTTAGCCTAAAGCTTGTTGCATCTCGCACTATTTAAGTGAGATTTCAAGGCTAGAGAATGGTCCAAATTCTATTTTTTCTAAGTGATGTGCTTATTTTGTCTTTGATCCAAATTTTTGAAAGCAAGTTTATGATGTATTTTCTCTGTCAATTCTCTAAGAATACATGAAGGTGGAATGAGCTGTGTTCCTTTCTGAAGGTCATTCTGAGTCTATTGTAAATGGTATACAATTTTCAAAGAAAATAAATACAAATTGTGAACTGTCCCCATATCATTTCTTTTTGAATCTTGTCTCCTTTTAATTACTTGGTTATCTTGATATTGTATAATTAAAGGCTTGTGCAATTGAATGCAATCCAATTAGGTTATATATTTGTTTATCACTACTGTTAATTCAATGGATTATATAAAAGCTTTGGTGAATGTGATAAGGTTTCTTTAGTAGTGGAAAGGGTTTTGAATGATAAATACTTATAAGAATTGCTGATAGAATTTGTTGTAAGGCAACAAGTTAGATCTAAGAATTTTCTATAGACTCTGAACCCCAATGGATTAGGCACTTATCAAATTGATTTAGCTGAAGGAGAAGTATGTCACAAATGGTTGTCAAAATGCAGCATCAAATCAAATTTTACTTTTATTTCCTGTAGATCTTCAGAGCTGGCTAGTACTTTTCTGCATGGAATGTTTTAGCTTCAGTTAGCCACTATTTTTAAGAACATCTACAGATATATAGAAGAATTTTTGGCCATATCTGTTATATGGGACGTGTTTATCAATTTATCAAGAATTATGTATGTGTTTGAGGATTTGAGATGAGAATCAGAATGAAACTAAAAATAATCCTCATATAGTTTTCCCAGTCCTTAATCATCCCTGAGTATACCCACCCTGGTTTTGTAGAGCCAGAAGAGTAGAAAACCACCTTTTGTTTTGTTGAAGTTGGGTCCAAATGCTTTGCACATGTAATTGTTAACAAGAATTGGCTAACCTTTAGATTGTATGAGTACTATCATCTTGGTATTAAGCATTTTGTTGCTTAGTAGTTTTAGTCCTTTTAAAACACCAACAGAGTTAACCAAACTTATAGGGATTATTGTTTGAAGTTCTTATACTCTCCATATTCATGTTGAATTGGTTCAACATCAACTCGAAAAGACCGAGTGGTATGTTATTTTTGACCACCTTGTATGCAAGATCCATTGCTTCGCATGACACACTGTTGAATCTGTTCAAATTGTATATCTTGTGCATGATTACATGTATCCCAAAATTTAGTTCTATATCTATAACATAGTTGATCTTCATTCCCCTTCCATCCCATTTGGCAAGGGTTTTCTTTTCAAGAAAGACCCAACATAGGGTTTTTTTCTTTTTTGCCTTTACCAATATAGGAAGACTAGTGATCCTATGGATCATCCTCTTGGTTATCAAAATAGGTTGTTCTAGCCATAACTAACCATTATGCACATGACTAAGAATGAATCTTATCAATTTGATATGAAAATCTTTTGGAATATGAAGAATGTGAGTCAAACCCTTCACTTCAAGGTGTTGATGCTCTAGTTTTAACATGTCATTCACCCATAACTTCTCCAAGGTTCATCCATTTCCAAAGTTTAAATATCTTGAATAGCCCACCAAAAATGTGAATGAATATCATTTTTTAATAGCACCTTTGGTGGAACTTGTGATTGAGCTCCACTTGGATCTAGGATTTCTGTGATGATAGGACTAAGCTTAAAGTTTGGTGCCTTGTATTCAATGCCTTGAACTAATATATGAGATCCACTCTTTGATTTACTAGTAGTGGATGCCATTTCACTCGGTAGGGTTTTCAAAGACATGAATATCTCCAACAGTGATTTACTTAGATTGCTCGAATGCTTAGAAATTGCTTTGCACAAATAGCTTTGGAAAATTCATGATGAGAAATTAATTTAATTTCATCCTTTTATCAATTTCTTCCTTTTGATTGCCATAAATTCCTAGTATGTTTGTTCACTCAAATGATAGGTTGGTGTCCACTTTTCTTACATTGAATTCTTGGCAGATTCATCCATGGCTCAATTTCCATACAAAACTTAGTTACTCTCGACCTTGCTCAATAAGGTCTACAACTTGACCTCACTCAATAATGACTGCCATCTTCTTCATTTCTCAGTGATCCCTTTGCATCTTAAATTCTAATGATGACCTTTCATTCTACTGACTTCAACTGATGTGAGATGTCTTCTTTAGAGTTCTAGTTCTAGTTCTCCTTATGAGATCAAGTGGAATTTCTAGAGTCACCCAATTCTTGAGTGACATGTTCATTATTGCTTGGAATTGCATTCTCAGAAGATTATGGAATTTATTGCTATCTCATTTTTCTTGTAATGTTATCAGCCTTTGCTTTCTTTTCATCTTCAATTCTTCTAGTATTCATACAGTTCTTGGCAAGATGGCCAAGTTCTGTACAAATAAAACATCTTCTAGTGGTGTATCTTGTCCTCATGTGATGTTTTACACAATTCATTCTAGTGTGTCCAAATTCTCCATATTAATGACATTTGCACCAAGTTTTATACTCCCAACCAAATGTAGTTTTTACAATTTGTTCTACTGGGTTTAATATCTTAGTTTTGCATTATGAAGATTTGTGCCCATGCTTCTTGCATTTGTGACATTTGGCTTCAAATTTAGGTTTTTCTTTGCATTACACTTTTCAAATTATTCTTTGATTACCTCATTAGCTTCATCTAAATTTCTTGAATGGATGTCTTTAACTCCTTCTTCAATGTAGAGTTGGTCATTCATTTGTATGGCAAGATCTTTTCTTCTTTTCAAGGATTTAGAGAGTTGCTCCTTTGCTTTCTTGAGTTGTCCAATAGCCAATTCCAAATCTAACTTCTCATTGTCAATATCCTTTTGAAGTCTGAATACCTCCATAGTCTTTAATCTTTTCTCAAGCTGTTAAACTTTTCTCTGAGAACCACAAAGCTCTGATGCCAATTTTTGGAAATATATATGACAAGCTAGGTTACTAAGAAGGGAGGTGTGAATCAGTAACTAATAAAACTTAATCTTTAATTACTAATTGATCATTCGTGTGTATTCTAATATAATTGCATGCATGAATAACTGAGAGCATTAAGACATTCACAACACTTTGATGCATAATTTGGTGACCCAGAAACCTTCCAAGTGGAAAGTAAAACTAGGGTGATGATGATACCCACAAGATTTAATACTTTAGTATAATGTTGGCCTATTAAGGCTTACAATGATCACATCTGATGGTTTTCCCTATTAGGAGAAATAAGGACTACTATGTCCACCTTGCAAAAGGATTTAAAAACATACAATGAAGTATGCACTCGGTAAAGAGATTTGTAAAAGATCGTTAAGTCTACCTTGTGAAAGGATTTTAATTGATCCACTTGTTAGTATGAAATAGTGGCTAATCTCTAATCTGCAACTTGGTTTGCTAAATGAGATTCCTTTGAGTGTAATGATCACCTTGTTGTGATAGATAAATCTTTGTTTCTCCTTATATTGTTGTAGCCTTTTTACTTTGCACTTCTACCTTGCATCTGCTTGTTATATTTTTTATCTTCTTATTATTGGATGTGATACAACAGATTACATATATACCAATCAAATTAAAAAATTTAAAAAGTTGGCTATGATACAAGTTTACATAAAATACATAAAGTCAGTGTAATTGTAGGAACTCAGGTTCTAAAGACTAGCTCAATGAGGTTCTAATACTCGGCATTATCATGCACTTGGTAGAAATAGAAGCTTGGTCCATACTGATCACTTTTAAGTAGTCTGAACTTGGTCTACATTGGTCACTCAGTGAATGTTGGAAAACTTGACATATAAACTAAATCACTTGATTCATAATACATAGTTTAGTAAATGTTGTCACTATGAGCTCTATATAAACTAAGTTATTTGGTTAACATTGATTGGCTCAGTCAACACTAAATTCACATTACTATAATTGTGAGTTTGGTAAGCATTACACAACTCAGCTTGCACTGAGCAACTCAGTAAACTTTATGAAGCTCAATTTACACTACTGATCACCATCATGGTAGAAACTAATGGGAACAAATTGAATACTGTCTCTTGAATTTAGTAGCAACTATAGAACTCAGTAGAGTCTAAAATGCTTGGTTAACTCTATTAACTATACAATACACTCGGTATATACTTACAATCTAAATAAGTGTGTGTCACTAATAACAAACATGACTGTAATGTCAACATTGAACGTCCATGTCATCAAGTTGAATAGTCAAGTCACCTTGGAAATAAGACCTTTTCCATGATCATTAGATCTTAAAGTATCTAGTCTAGTCATTATGTCACTTTCCAAAGTTCCATGAGGAATAGTCATAGTGAGATAGCAAAAATCTGACACCTATCTACAAGATGTAATTGATGTGTGACCTTCTTTGAGTCATGTGTAGTAATTAAGAAACACAACAATGATTATTGATCTCAAGATAAATGCATAGCTGCCATTTTGTCACCATGAAGAGTTTCTCAATGATTAGTTATGGCAACGTAGAGATAGAGTAACACATGTCTTGATGGGCCCATCACTTTTCTACAGTCATCAGATTCTTCAAACAATGAATTAGTGCCACTTGTATACCACAATGTACATAGCTAGAAGGTAGATTTGCACTACAAACTAAACAAGAGATCTATTTTGAAACCATCAAATCTTAAAAGATCAACACTTGTTGTTATGTCACTTACAAATGATGCAACGAAAATAATCTTAGTGACATAATGATGATTCGATACATGTACTAGGTGGCCCCATGGAGAAATTCATAAAGGGAAATGTTTGGGTTTTAATTATGATTGTTGGTTTAAGATTAAAAACCAAAATTCAAAATCATTGTGACCATTGAGATACATATTATATGAATTTGAAACAACAATAGAATATGAAGGAAATAAAGAGTTTAACAGGGTTTTTCTAGAGCCACATGAATATGAATGGTTTCCAAGTATTCTTAGAGGTGCCATCGAATTAGGACATCACTAGGAATGATGCCACATGTCTATACCATATTGAAGATTAGATATTTTTCATGTATTATTCATAGTTTCTTTCCATTTTGTGACTATTGTTCTACTAGAACTAAGGGATGGAAGAAAACTATAAATGTAATTTCTTTTGATAATACAAAGGTTGACAAACTTGATGGTGAATTGGTTTGTAATTCCATTTACCATCTTTTCTTATCATGTTTTCTAGCCTATGCATAGATCAATTTTGCATTAAGAGTTGAAAGACAATTATGTATGATTCTATGATAACCATATGGATTCCAACTCATTTTGGTAATTAGAGAAAAGATTATTCCATTTACTTTCTTCATATTTGGTTTTATTTCCTCTCTTATTCATTTCATAACATGTTAGATAGTTTTATTGGGAATTGAAAGATAAATGTGTATGAACCTATTAGTTACTTGTTGGCTTCCATTTCATTCAAGGCTAGTAGTTAAAAATAATTCCACTTGTCTTCATATCCATTTCTTCTTCCATTCCTCTTCTACATTTAGATGAATAATATTCATTTAGAATAAAAGTAAGAGTTAGAAATCTCAAGATAATCTACTACATTCATTTCATTGGGTGTGATAGGTTATTCAAATAATTTTTTCCTAAATTGCTTTTGTCTACAAACAATTTGATTATCCTTTACTGCTCTTGGGTTGAGAGTTTATAATGCCAAAACTTTTGATCTCATAAAAATACATTCATTGCATATCATTGCAAATCATAAGGGAGTTGTACCTAGTAATTTAGAGGGAAGTGATATAATACATACACTAACCCATTTGTTGGTAAACATCCTTTTGTATCTCTAAAACATTGGGTATCAAAGAGTTAGGTTATAATATCTAATAGGAGGACAAACTATTAACCAATAGTTTTTGGAAACTCTGCTAGAGAAATTCAAGTGAAAGCTTTGAAGAATTTTCCTTCATGTTGATTTGCACCCTAATTCCATATATTTGAGTTGCAAGAAAAGGTCTTGTAAAAATTAGGTGTTTTCCTTAAGAACCTGATACCAATTTTACAACCTCAACCTACTGAAGAATAGAAAAAAATCCAAAGTTGAAGACTTGTAAAGTTTCTTTGATCAACAGGATTACGGTAAACTCAGAAAACTAATTTTCTAAATATTTGATACATCCTAGATCCCAAATAAACCAAGAATGCTAAAGAAAGAGGAAATATTGACCCAATATACAAAGAGATCAAGAAGGCTAACTTTCCTATCCTAGAAGATCTTTGTAGAAGATGTAGAGCACATGCAAGGGAATCTATGATTAAACAACTCCAGGATACTCACTTGTCTATAGTTTCTCCTCCTAAGAGAACAAAAAGAATTCAATATTCCTCTCCTCCTATTGTTAGGACTTCTATTGCTCCTACTTTTGATGCTTTGTTGTTGATTGGTGTAACATTTCTAGTTTCTATTACTTTTTAGACAAACTAGAATATTATACTAGTAGCTATGACACAACCATGGGGAGATGCTATTGGTACTCTTGTCCTTAGGGCTAATAATGATTTTCCAAGAGCATCAAGGAAGAAATTTCTAAAATTTAATAGTGATGGTACCACCTTTGTAGAATAACACTTAAGTGCTTTCCATAAGGCTTATGGTGTAGTAAATCCTCAACATGAGGATGTGGTTTTTAGAATATTTGTAGATACACTAGTAGACAATGTTTTTGATTGGTTTCAAGACCTACCTATAGGATGCATAAAAAATTGGGATACTATGAAAAAAAGGTTTGAGTAAAATTACAAAAGTATAGAGGATGCACAAGTATTATCATTGCAATTGGCCCAAATAAAGAAAGAACCATCGGTTTCTATGAGATATTTTAATGCAAGGTTCAATAAGCTCATCAAAAGAATACTTGTTGAAAGTGCACCTACAAATGATAATAAGAATACTTTCTACATTAGCTCTATGCCTCCTAATCTAGGATATCAAATTAGAAGAGAAAATGTAGCAAACTTACAAGTTGCTCAAATACTAGTTGTGGAGATGGAGGATGGCATGATAGCATCTAGTAAGTAGAAAAGAGAATTCCAATCTAGAACCATGAGTAATACAACTAGTATTTCAAATAATATAGAAGCCATGCTTCAAACATTATCTAATGAGATCATTTCTTTGAAGAAACAAATTAATAGGCCTACTCATTCTTTTCATCAACCTCATCAAGAGAGTTATAGAAACCCAAATGGATTTAAACCATTGGAAATACCACCTATTCAAAAAATATTAGCAATTGAACCTACTCCAAAAAGACAAAATATGTGTGCCTTTATGTAGATACATGTGCTGATATGGCCATATATATGCAGATGGTCGATAACAAAGAACAAACAATTGAATATTTTGAAAGTGAGGATGATCATACTCCTTGTGGTGACTTTGAAAACTATTGCTCAGAGTATGAATCAGATTTAGAGGTAGGAGGTGATTATTTTACAACTATAGAAAGACCTCAATTAACAGTAATGACTAGAGGTCAAAAGAAAAGAAATTAGACTAACAATTTAGTTCCTGTCAAGAATAATGAACCATCAAACAAAACTAATAAGGATAGTGGCATATTAACTTCAACTATACAAAAGGAGAATAAAGGTAAGTCAGCTAATTCCTTTGACATTATTCTATACTGTGAAGAGGTAAGAATCCAGATATCTCCATTAGATTACTTGAAGTCTAATCCTAATCAATTGGAAAGATTATTTGAGCATTGTAATAATAAGGATGGGGGTCATGTTAATATTAATGCTAATTTTTATCATCACAATAAAGCTATCACTAGTGGAAATTCTTTGACTGGTGAAGATTTTGCAATCCCTAAGTTGTTTAAGAAGAAGAACATATTGTCTTAGCCACATGCAAAAATCAAAACTAGATCCCTTCTACATTTCCTTGTTTATCAATGGAAATAGATTGATTAACTGCATCATAGATTCAAGATACTTTGATAATGCAATTCTTACTTCTATAGAAAAAGATTAGGACTTCCACTGATTAAAACTTTTGGTAGATGCTTGAACAAATAAAAAATACTCAAGTTCCCCTTTTTGCCTATCCTTCCAAACGGCTAATACTCACTATTCTAGTGGTAGATATTCCTACAAGCTATGGCATGCTCCTAAGTAGAATTATTTACAAAGACATGAGGGGATGGATAAAATTGGACTAGTCTTGTGCCACTATCCAAGTTGGAGATAAAAAAGTGAAGCTAGAACTAGAAGAAAAGGTAAAATCCACTGTCTTGAAACCAGAGGATCCTAGGTCTCAAATCTTGTATCATGAAGTGCAATTTGGTAATTATATGTTGTTCTCTAATGCCCTTGATATTTCAGAAGAATTAGAACAAACTAAAGCTGATCAATTGTGTACTTTGGAATTTGATGGCAATTGTGTTAATGTTGGTTCAGTTGTAGGAGTAGCGTTGACATTACCTAGTGGGATGACTTTCTTGGCTTATAAGTTGGATTTCAAAAATAATAAAAATATTGCATAATATGAAGCTCTTCTCCTTGGTATAATGGAAGCATAAAAAAGGATTCAAGGTACTTAAATCTCAAGGAGATGTAGAGTTGGTGGTGAGACAAGTCAAAAATCAATATGCAATAAAGAACTCAAGATTAAGAAGCTACCATAATAAGGTGTGGGATGACATTGAAAGTCTAGATGCTTTCTCAATTATATCAGTACCCAAAGAATTCAATTCAATAGCCGATTCTTTGGTAGTTTTTGCATCTTTTCTCCTACTACACCTTGATTTCAAAGATCAAGTTTATAAAGTAGAAGTTTTATTCAGGCCCAATGTCCCTAATAATGAAGATTCATGGTAGGTTTTTGAACATGATAAACACATACTAAAACTAAATAAAGGGAAAGATCCTTTTGAATTATTGTATCTTGAAGGAAGCACTAATGCAAATGGTGATGATTTAGGGATAGGTAATAAAAAGAAAATAGAGCCTGATATGATTCAATTGAAAGGTAATAAGATTCCAGCACATCTAATCTTTTTAGAAAAACCCTTTGATAGGCATGATGCATACATAAAGAGGGAAAGAGATAAGAAATAAAAAACATGTGGTGAATATGATGGAATTAATATAGGGACATAAATCAGCCCAAAGATGATAAACATAAGAAAGTGTTGCACACCAAAGGAGAGGGAAGATATCAATAAATTACTTATTGAATTTCAAGATGTATTTTCTTGGAGTTATGAAGACCTAAATAATTTCATGGATGGAAAGTTCAAACATGAAATCCCTCTTAAACCAAAAGCAATACCATTCAAGCAGAAATAAAGAAACTATAACCCTATAGTTGAAGGAGCTATCTTCAAGGAGATTGACAAAATATTGCAGGCTAGGATTATATATCATATTCATCATTCTACCTAGGTTGCTAATATTTTGCTAGTGAGGAAAAAGAATAGAGAGATAAGGATTTGCATGTAGCTTTCAAAAATCTAAATCAAGCCTCACTCAAAGATAATTTTATTCTCCCTAATATGGATCATCTTTTACAAACTATTGCAAGATGAGAAATGATGTCCATGTTAGATGGATTTTCAAAATATAATCCAATTTAGGTAAATGAAGCAGATCAGTTCAAAACTACATTTACAACACCATGGGGTACTTTTCCTACAATAGAATGCCTTTTGGCCTAATTAATGCAGGTACAACCTTCCAGCGTGGCATGAATTTGACCTGTGGTCTTTTGAAAGATAGAATAAATGTAATATACCTTGATGATATGATAGTCTTTTCTAAGAAGAGAAAAGATCATATCAAAGATCTAGAAAAAGTGTTACAAAGATGTAGAGATCATGGTGTCTCACTAAATCCAAAGAAGTTAGTGTTTTGTGTGACAAAAGGAAAAGCTACTTGGTCATATTGTATTCCAAGAAGGAGTGAAGATTGATCCAAATAGAGTTAAAGCTATCCAAAAATTAGGTCTATCATTGTGTAACACTAGAGTGAAGCCTTTCTTTGGCTAGGTAAATTTATTGAGGAGATTTGTTCTAGACTTCTCTAAAATAGTTAAATTTATAGTTGATATGATGAAAGGAAATAAACATTTCAAATGGAGTGATGTTAGGAAAAAGGCTTTTAAAGATATCAAGGGTGTCATTGCCAAATCCCTTATGCTTGTCCATCCTAACTACACTAAAAAAATTGATCTTTATTGTTATGCCTCAAAACATAATATGTCACCTATATTGATGCAAGAAAATAAAGAGAGAATACACACTCCAAATTCTTTTATGAGTATACCATTAAAGAATTAGGAATTGAAATACTCATAGATGGAAAAACATGCCTGTGTAGTGGTGAGAGCCCTTAAAAATTTTAGGTTTTATGTGTTGCATTGTCATTTAGTAATATATGTGCTAGACCTTTCTATAAAAAAAGTATTTTGACACAACAAGAGGTTGATTGTAATAATAGAGGAGTGTGGATAGAAAAAGTCCAAGAATATGATATAGAAATAAAGTGAATCAAACTTGTAAGAGGTAATGCACTTTCAAAAGCCTTGGCAGAGGATCAACAATGCAAAGGAGGAGATATTCCAAAAGTTCTTACGGTAAGTCTTCATGATCCCTTGTTCTCAAACATTGTTTATTTTAAGAGATATGGTAAATGTCCTGATGGATTTACTACTAAGAAAAGAAGAAATGTAAAAAATAATTATTGAAGTATGTGATTCATGATGATGTCTTCTAAAAGAGAGCAAATGATTGAACATTTTTATGATGTGTGGATAAAGAGTAGTAGGTAAAATTGTTGACATCTTTTCATAATGAAGCACGTGGAGGACATTTTTCTTCTACTATCGCTCCATTTAAAATTTTGTGGCAATGTTATTATTGGCCTAGCATGTTCAACCATGCATAAAAGTGGGTTGCTAATTGTGAGACATGCAAGATGTTTACTGGTAAACCTCAACTTGTTGCCTTACCTCTTAGGCCAATGGTAATTGAAGCTCTCTTTCATCAATGGGGTTTATATTTTATAGGCCCAATAAATCCTCCTTCTATTCAAGGACATTCATATATATTGACTACCACAGATTATTTTTGTAAATGGGTTGAAGCAAATCCAATGAAGAAAACTTCATCAAGGGTGGTATGTGAATTTCTCAACGAACATATTCTAGTCAAGTTTGGAGTTCCTATGAAAATGATAATGGATAATGCATCTTATTTTTCTTCTTCAAAAATTATTGAACTTTTTTATGATCATGGTATTCAAGTTGGACATTCATTTTATTATTTCCATTAAGGAAATGGGTAGGCCGAGTCTAGTAATAAGAATCTAATTAATATTTTGAAGAAATTAGTCTTAGATAATAAAAAAAATTTGGCATAAGAAGATTCATGATGCTTTATGGGTTGATAGAACCACACCTAAAAAGTCTATTGTTTTTTCACCTATTGAATTGGTCTATGGAGTGGAAGCTAATTTGCCATTGCCTCTAGAGCTTGCTACATGTAAACTAAAGACTGTGATTGAAGAAGATATTTTCAAAGATGGATTAGAGAAGAGGATCTTGTATCTTACCAAACTGGAATAAGAAAGGGAAGAAATGGTTGATAAGATGATTGAACATCGAGGAAGGATACAGATGTTGTTTGATAGAAGAGAAAGGCCTAGAAAATTTATGGAAGGTGATTTGGTGTTGCTATGGGATAAGAGACATGAGCTAAGAGATATGCATTCTAAGTTTCAATCTTTGTGGAAAGGGCCTTTTTAGATCATTCAAGAGAATCAAAATGATTCCTTCAAATTGGCATATCCCACTAGAGAAACCCTACCATGTTATTATAATCGATAAGTTTTAAAGTTGTATCAAATACAAAATTGAAAGCAGGTAACCCCTACATAGTAGTTAGATAGGTAGGTTTTCCTTTCATGCAATTTTCTTTAGCTTATTTGCTTGCTTCCTTGGGTAGTTTATTGTTTTCCTAGTTTAGTCAGCTCTTTTTGTTTCCATGTTAACACCTTCTTGTGAAACCAAAGATTGCTAAGTTCCTACCTAGGCACTAACATGCCTAGTTCCCCAGTCAAAGCCAAATGTTGCCATGATTTCAGTCCCCTATTCTTAAACTTCTAAGGTTGATATCAAGTCAAGGGTTAGGGAATTATTATTTTCTCATTTTCCATTTAGGGCTTCTTCTCTCATCTCATCCCTAAGTTTATATTGGTGGGAATCAATCAAGTTAAAGTGCATTCAAGTCCTTCTAGGTGATTTAGGTGGGAGCGTGACTATCAATCCATTCTCATATGAGAGGGAAGTAGTTCTAATTCTCTAAGAATTTCTTACTTCATGGTCAAAGGTCTCTATCTAAAAGAAGGATACATTTAAAAGAGATCACATGCATATTCAGATAAAATGGTAGTGGGGAACATCAAAGATTGAGGATAAAAGATAATATGAAGATCATGAGAACAAGCTGGGAACAATATTAGTTGAGCTCAATATGGAGAGAACACTGAAAGATGCACAAATGAAAAAGAACATGTTCAAAAGTGGCAAAAAGTAAGTTGAAATTGAATCAATTGTCCAAAACACATCTAAACATCCATGTCATCAAGTTGAATAGTCAAGTCACCTGGAAATAAGACCTTTTCCACAATAGTAAGATCTTAAAACATCTACTCTTGTCATTATTCCACTTTCCAAATTCACATGAGGAATAATCATGGTGAAATAGTGACAAGATGACACCTATTCACAAGACCCAATTGAGGTGGGACCTTCCTTTGAGTTATGTGTGGTAATTAAGAAAATATAATGAGGATCGTTGATCTCAAGACAAATCTATGACTGTTATTATGTCACCATCTAAAGTTACTTGATTATTAATTATGGTGACTGAGCGATAGAGCAACTCATGTCTCAATGGACCCATCATTTTTTGCAGTCATCAGATTCTTCAAGTGATAAAATATTGTCACCTATTTGCCATGATGTACACAACTGGAAGGTGGACCCACACTGCAAAGGAAACAAAAGATCTTTATTGCAACTGTCTAATCTTAAAAGATCAATGTTTTTCATTATGTTGCTTACAAAAGATGCAAGGAAAATAATTGGGTTTTAATCATGATCATTGGATTAAGATCGATGACCAAAATTCAAAATCATTGTGATCATTGAGATACAAATTATATGGATTTGGCACTAATAGTAGAATATGAAGGAAACAAAGGGTTTAACAGGGTTTTTCTAAAGCTACATGAAGATGAATGATTTCTAAGTGTTCTTAGAGGTGCCATGGGATTAGGACATTGTTAGGAATGTTGTCATGTGTCTATCCATGTTGAAGATTAGATATTTCTCATGTATTTTTTATATTTTCTTTATATTTTGTTATTGTTTCTCTACCAATATTGAGGGATGACCGAAAACTATAAATGTAATTTATTTTGATAATACAAAGGTTGACAAGATTGATGGTAAATTGATCTATAATTCCATTTACCCTATTTGATTGTCATGTTTTGTTTTCCATGCATAGATTAGTTCTACATTAAGAGTTGAAAGACAATCATATGTGATTCTGTGATAACCATATGGATTCCATTTCATTTTGGTAATTATAGCAAAGGTAATTCCATTTTCTTTCTTAATATATGGTTAAGTTTCCTCTCTTGCAGTGATAACTTTAATAAATCCCTCCCAAAAAAAAAAGCCTAAAATGTTGGTGAATCCAACATTTTGTGGGTAGGAAAATTTTAATGTCAATGGTGATTTTTTTCTTCCATACAAGGAAATAAAATATTATATGTTCCCAATTTTTTTCTTGCCCTAGCAAAAATCATTTCAAATATGAAAAATTTATATTTTTTCTTGTTGACATATTAATAAATGATGGCTATTTTTTCCCTTGCCAAAAATGAATTAATAATGTCAGAGGAAAATTACTTGTTTTGTAGGAAAATGAATAGTAATGGTCTTGGCTAATCTTTTAGTGGTAAACTAAAAAATTGTTTAATTTGAAAGTGAATTTGCACATGTATTGGCTAGTGACTATACTAAATACTAACTAGTCACTTCAAGTTTCAACTTGTGTACTGTCTTAGGTCTATTATTAATAATGTTGTAATGTCATTATGTCAGTTTCACTATTACCAAGTTGGCTACCATCACTTTCCTATTGTTAATAGTAAATACAATAATTTTATTGATCGTTGATTAATTAGAGATCAACAACAGAAGAGCATTTTGGAGCCACTCACTTCAAAAGACCTGGAGTTGCATGAACTTCTCTAGAATGGAGACATGTGGAAAGTTTTGCACAGTAATCTCTAACTGGAATTTACTCAAAGTTAGGCACTTTCAACTGTTTGACATTAATGCCAGTACATTTTGGCATTTTGCACATTTGAAAATTAGTAGGAATATGAAAAAAAGATATGAAAGATCGTGAATGCCAAAGAATTTAATGCAACTACCATTAAATAGCCTCTTCAATTCCTCTTTCACTATCATTTATCAGATTCTTCAATCTGAATTTGATTTGTAGAGTCTCTTGAATCTTAGTCATAGATATGCTAATTCACCTGAAATGCACTACAATGGCTCTGCAAAAGCCCTTTTTGGGCAGGATTCATGATGATGTCCTTGCCATGGTTTGCAAGCCAGATGTCCAAAGTCCTATTATCTGCCATGTTATATTCATCGTCCTTGGCCATGAATTCTTAAGAAATGATAAGAGGTACTATGTGTCCACGGATATTACCTCACTTCCTTGTGTCTCTTCTTGATCTTGGAGGTAGTCAAATAGGCATTTTGATGCTTTTGCATAGCATTTTTAAGGAAACATTTTTAGAAGATGATGTCAAAATTCTTGTATTGGTCGAACAGGTATTAGGGCTAGGCATTGACATCCCTTTTGCAGATGTAGCAGACAAGTTCTGGGAGGAAGGCATAGTTTACATTATACATAAGCACCCTTTCCTACTTGGCATGAATGAATGACAATTGATTCGCCATCAGAAGTGGGTGCAGCTCGAAAGGGATTTTCTACGGAAGTGGTTGTTTTTGGATAACGTCAGCAAGACCAACTTCACATGGCTGGATGAGTTTAGTTACATCATCTTCTCCAATATATTCCTCATGGAGGGACTTGAAAACCTTTCTGATTGAAGGCTTCAAACCCTCAGCCCTTTAGCCTACTAATGCTTCCAGCCTCCCTGATTCCCTGGTTCACTATTTCCTAAATCCTCAATCCTGTTTCCTTAACCATTGTAGCATTTTTCTAGGGCATAAAAATATTTTTAAGATATCTATTTTTTCTTTGAATTGGGCCTTGACCTTTAATCCAAATTACGAAATAGTAAAATCAGATCGATTTAATCAGCTATTTTGAATATCTATGCTTTGTACAAACTATTATGTACATTCTAAAATATTATCAATGAAAACAATAGTTTTGGGCTTCTCAAATCATTGTTCCAACTTCCTATTAGTCTATGACTTGGTTTTTGGCATCTCAATTCTCAATGAACTATTGAATGTTAGCCTATAACTTTGTTTAAAATAATTAACTATTTATAGTTATAAAGTTAGAACTCAAAAACAAAAAAAGGGTTTCCACAATCCCTTTATGGTTTCGTATAATATATTTGATTAATGATTTATAGTAAAAAATTATTCAATTGAAAATAATCTAATTAAAATTTTTGTAATTTCTAAAACTATTTTTCTTTAATATGATTGGTTAAAACAAATGGAGTGATAAGAGTAGATTGCAAGGAAAACTAAAGATTATAGCCTTAACAAAGTTAAATAAAATTTTAATAATTTATGTGTCAATTTTTTATTTCATACCTATCTTGTCACCTAAATTTTCTTCATTATGAAATATTTTAAATGATGTTTCATGAAGAATATTTTATAAACAATTGTCACAATTTTCAATATATGTTAATAATTTATAGATAATTAAACTATATTACATTTTAATTTTAAAACTAAATAATAAATATGAATCAAAATATAGCATTTGTAGTTATATTTTTAAATTTAAATTATTTTATTTACATTAAACTATTGTCATTATTATTTCATATCTTACACCAATTTATTTTATAAAATTCAATATATCTTCATTGAATTTTTCATATCATCTTTACACTAAATAGTTTAAACTTTATGATAGAAAAGAAAATTATTTCTATAATAGAAAAGAAAATCCTTTATTTATATTATATCATAACTATTATAATAATTATTATAAATTATATTTTATATAAAATTTATGTAAATAATTAAATTAAAATCATGATTTTGACATGGTAAAATTAAAAATATAATAATAATAATTAATTACAATTTCTTTAAAAATATTTATTTCAATTTTTTCTCTAAATTAATTAATATGCTATTTAAATTCTTTTCAATGACCATAGCTCTATTTTAGGCAAAATTTTAAATGATTGAAGTTAAATTCTATTTCTAATTTTCTACCCAAAATCGAGACATGTGTAGTCGAAGATTCTACCTAAAATCATGATCGTTGACTAAAAGAAAGATCGATGGCCTAAGTTAAATTTTGGGCTAATTTGGGAAATATTTTCTCATGTGCCTAGATTCATCTAAAATTGTGACATGTGTCCAGTCATTGCAAAGCTCAATTAAGTGTTAGGACTCGGTTAAAATTAGTAATAATTATGTTTATAAATAATTATCACAATTATCAATATATGTTAATAATTTATAGATAATTAAACTATATCACATTTTAATTTTGAAACTGAATAATAAATATGAATTAAAATATAGCATTTGTGATTATATTTTTAAATTTTAATTATTTTATTTAAATTAAACTATTGTCATTATAATTATTATTAATACTTGCCGATAGGCTTAGGGATAAGTACTATTGTGATACATTTTAGATTTTAGACTTTAACTAGTGATTAAATTTGTTTCATGTTTTTATGAGTAAGAATAAATCATTGTAATTTCTTTTATCAAACTAATATATTACATAGCATAGATGCAAAAATTTTAACTTTTAAATTTTTATAAAATATTTTTCTAAGTTATGATTGGATAAATTCATTAATCTCATTTAGAAAATTAGCTCTTATATTGGTTGGATATAAGAGCTAAATATTTTATTTTCAATGTGATTCATTAACGTTAATTTTTTTTTTTTTTAATGTAAGTACATTGGTTTATATTTTATGTTTTAATAATATATTTTTTTATAAATTATAATATAATATTACTTATATTATATAATCATTTAAGATTTATTATTATTATAAAAGTATTATTATTTTTATACTATAATTATTTATAATATAATATAATATAATTATAACCATATGATATATGTGATAGAACATATATCAATGGTTATATTTATGAATAAAATTTAAATTTAAATTAACATCATTACAAAAATAATAATTATATAACTTTTTTTTAATTAAAATATTTTATATATTATAATAAATTTATTAAATTTAAATTAGATTTATATAAAAAGCTAAAGGCAAGTACTAAGACACTATATGACACTTGTTTCATATCTTGCACCAATTTTGTTTTATAAAATTTAATATATCTTCATTGAATTTTTTGTATCATCTTTACAGTAAAAAGTTTATGATAGAAAATAAAATCTTTTATTTATATTATATAATAAATATTATAAATTATATTTTTAATATATATTAAATATTTTATATAAATAATTAAATTAATCCAAAATCAGGACATGTGTATTTGAAGATTCTACCTAAAATTTTGACCATTGACTAAAAGAAAGATCGATAGCCTGAGATGAATTTTGGGATGATTTGGAGAATGTTTTTCCATGTGCCTAGATTCATCCAGAATCGTGACACATGCCCAATCATTGCAAACTTTAATCAAGTGTCAGGACTCAATTAATATTATTAATAATTATGTTTAGTCTTTTAAAAATAAATTACTTAATCCTAACTTGGCGATGCCACGATTGTTAAGTTATGGCAACAACCCTAGATGAATTTTGGGTTAATTGTGGGTCCACCATCATTGTTGTCAGGAAAAATCCAAAATTGTGACACGTGTCATGATTCTAGATGTTTCTTGACAACAATAATAGTGGACCAAAAATTTACCCAAAAATCATATTGATAAGTAAGTTTGATTTTTATTAATTTATTTATTTTAAATGAACATTGAACAAATTTCAAAATTCAAATATATATAAATGTAATAAATTTTTACTTTTTATTATTATAGTTATGTACAGAACTACATCATTAAGTCTTTATGTTGTTTACATGTACATTGTACATACTATTATTAAAGCACCTAAAACCATTAATTACTTAATAATTTTATTATAACTTTTAATTATTAACCTTCTATGTTTTTAGAGTTTGAAGTTGAAAGTCTTGCAAGTCGAGAGTCCAATACAATAGGGTTTTCAAATTTCAACTTTTCAAAGATTGATAGAATTCCATTTTGTGTTCTGAAGACTAAATTCTGAAAATGTGAAACTTGACTATTAGAGGACAACACCAATTATCAAATCTTGATTCTGGGTATTTAAATTATTATTTTTAATTCTCATTCAATTTGCAACAATAGAAATCTTGATTTTAATTGTCTTAGGTTTACACTTTACAATTTATTTAAATAGGGATTGAAGAAGAATTTTGTGTAATAACCAGTAGTAGGCATGGGAAACACAAAGTCAAAAACCTCCCCTACGAGTGCAAACATAGAGAAAAATCAAAAGAAAGACATTAAAGAACTCAGGTAAGTGCTACAAACCCCAGGTTTCACTGATGAATGTCATGATATTATTTATTCAGTTATCCATGGAGATTTTGGAATCATGAGACTTTGACATTCATTGTTTAATAAGTGGAAAGATCCATAGAAGGGAAGAAATTATTAGAAATGTAACAATAGTATTTGTGCATATACAAATAAACTAGCTGCTTTGGTTACTAGACTAGAAAATCTCACTACACTTCACCCTTGCCCTGAAATTGTAATGCTATACACTCAAAATTATGATGAAAATAGAAAGGCAATTGTAAGCCAAAACACTTAAGAAGAAATTTTATCCATAACTAAGAGTGAACTTTTCACTCTATTAGACCTAGGGCTAGGGTTTAAACCAGAAAGCTTTACGAGTGCATTGACTTGGATAAACTAGCACAGGCTTATGACAAACTAGAAAGAGTTTTTTAAGATTCGTATATTAAGGGTTTAATAAACTCAAGGTCCTCTATTAGTGTTACACTGGACATAGACCATAAGCCTCCTTATCAATATGATATTTTTGTGCCATGGTTTCATAATATTATTTCTTTGTTATCATTTTTTCTAGGATTAGGTAGTAACAAGGAAGTGGGGGCCAGTGTTCTTGAAATGATTTATAATATCCATTATTTAGGTCAGTCAGTTGAGAAGGAATATCTAAGATATAATTTTGTTCAACACATTGTTGAATCTATGCAACAACAATTACTAATGATTAAACAAAGTATAACTACATACAAGATGAAGACATTTAGGTTCACAAGTTACTTGTGCTACTTTCTTTTAACAAAGCATTGCCTAATATTTGAGACAGAGAATAACAAGCTTGATATTGAGGTATATAAGTTTGATGAGAAAACTCATTATAAATCAGAGAGCCCAAGTCTAGTATATGAGTGGACACATAAGATGAGGATGAATGCTAGTAATAAAAACTACAACCATTATGTAGACTTCTTTTTGGCACCTATTTACCAAAAAATCACAAGCACTATGATGCCTAGATTGCCTATGTCTTGTAAAGATTGCATTGAACTGGGAAGTCAAATTTAATTAGCTGACTGGTTCTTCATAGAAGAGTACATTGTCTTAAGGTTTTATTGTTCAATGGTTGAACCCTACAAACTTCCAATGCATGTTACAGAAAGGGTTTTTGCACTAGAATATGTATGGCAAATGGAGAGCGCAGATGAAATTTTCATTGAACAACAAAAGAAAACAATATTTCCTTACTTGCCTTTTGCAATTGGAGGCCTCACATTTAAGAGAAAGGCTTTCAAAGTGGCAAATGAATTCGTAACTTTTTTTGGCTTTGATTTTGTTAATCATTGGAATTATGATCCACTAAACATAATAAAAAAAGACTTATTGCCAATGGGAACTCTATGAGAAAATATCAACATTAGGAGATGCCATTGATAGAAAATTTTAAAAACAAAGATTTGCAGGATGAGGTCAAGAAAGAGATGGAGAAACATGCAATATAAATAATATTTCAATGCAAGAATTGTCATTCTAAATTATGACATTCTACATATCAGAGTCACACAAATCAGAGCCTCTAACATACTTAAATTTCTACAAGAAAGCATCTTAACCTTCTAAGAGGTCTATGCCAAAAGAAATTAAAGAGGCATGCACATTTGAACTGTTGTGTCACACCAAGATGACTGATTTTTAAAAAATGAGGCAAAATTTATTTGAACAAATGACATTAGTAAGTTTACAAGAAATTGAGGATGAATTTTTTAGTGATTATTGGAATAAAGAGCATCCAACTATACTATATGATTTTGGCAGTTCCAATGACAGTGATATTGAAAGGAAAAAGGACCTTGAGTTTGATGCCGACATTCTAAGTATTTAGGATTCTGGGTCAACTAGGGGCAAACATATTGTTAATCTTCAAATGAGTGATTCTACTAAACAAATGTATGGTAAAGGGGCAACTATGATACAAAAAATGGGTTATATAGGTATAAGGCCCATTGGTGCAAGTGGTGAAAGAATGTGGAATCCAATTCCAGTACCAGACCCACCCAAAAGAGGAAATAAACCAATCATTGGACTCTCTGATGAGATTGAAGATAATTAATCTAGAAAGGCAAAAAACATTATACTTCTTCTTTTGAAGGTCATCCCAACACATTATTTGTTAAATCTTCAAATCTAGTTGTAGTTAATCCCATTGGCACTAGCACTGGCACTAACACTAGCATGGATGAACCTTGTGTAAAAAAGAAAAAAGTTATGATAATTACACTACAAGAAATGTCAGCAGTTAGTTCACTAATGTATGCACCAATAGCTTCTATATAAAACCTTGAAAATAGTCCTAAAATGCCATGATTTGGAATGGGCCATATTTAGTATGTTAGCAATCTTCAAAATATAATTGCACATGGAGTAAATTTAACTGGAGTTGGAGTAGCATTTAACAATATAACTGATAATTCACCTTTCAAATACTCAATTGTGTCAACAAACCCATATTTTAGTTTGAACGAGTTTGCATCAAAGTTTGAACAAACAAGCGAAAGAAATAGGCAAATTATGAAGACTTTAAAAAGTGACGCAGTTGCTAAATGTCAGGGGTCTACTAATAGAATATTTCCAAAATATGATCCAAACAATGAAATGGTGAATTTCATGTCTGTTATGCCATTGGGTAGAGATAATAATCCACCAAAAAATGTAATAAATCATAACAATGTACAAGGTACTAGTCTTCAAATGGATTCTTCAAAATTAAAAAATATTGACAAAATCAATATATCAAAAGAGAGCAACAAAATGGTCTACTCTACACTTCTAAAAGTGGAGAGGGAAAAAAAAAGGCTTACAAAGAAAATAGAAAAGTTATAGATAGACCTTGATAATGTGAAGGCCAATGAGAAAGCGACAGACAATAGGTTCAAAGAATTGTAAAATAGGATAAATAATTCTTCTGCTATAGAGGTAATTGTCCAGCAAGAAAAGATGAATGGAAAAGTCCATAATTTGATTAAATAATTGGATGAGTGTCAAAAAAGAATTCAACATGAAAAAGCCTCTATTGCATAGTTGTTCAAGTCTATAGAGAATAGTGCACAAGTCAATAATAAATTGAAAACTAACCTAGACTCTGATATCAAGGAAAATAATAATTTGAAGATTGAATTGGAGAATGAAAAGGAAAAAGAGGAGTCTAAGCCAAAAGTAATTTATAATTTTCAGAAGGAACTAGAGAATGAGAAGAAAAAAGAGGATTCTAGTGCAAACACAATCCACAATTTGAACAAGCAATTGGAGAATATGAAAAGAAAAGAGGAGTCAACTGCAAAAATAATCCTTGATTTGAAGAAAGAATTGGAGAATGCAAAGAAAATGGATTCTAGTGCTACTGTAAGAAGTAATACAATCCATCATATGAGGAAGGAATTGGAGAATGCAAAGAAAATCGTGGATTTGAAGAAGGAATTGGAGAACATGAAGAAAGAGGAGTCTACTAAAACACTCCATAATTTTTAGAAGGAATTGGACAATTGAAAGAAAAAGGAGGAGTCCACTACAAAGATAATCCATGATTTGAAGAAGAAATTTGAGGATGAGAGGAAGAAAGCAACTAATTGGCAAGAGAAACTAGAGAAAATATAGAAAAAGAGTGAAAAAGAGATGTCTAAAATGAAGAAAAAGATGGAGAATGTAATTGCACAAAATAGAATAACATCTTCCAAAGACCCACAAAGGATACTATATTAAACATGGCTAAGCTTATCGAAAAAGAAAATTGGGACAAAATAATGAAGAATAGTGATAGTTTGTTTGAATGACTTGATTTAAATATCAATCTCAAATTTCTCTTTGAAAATGTTAAAAAAGATGTTCGGGCTAAAAGAAGAATCTTCAACAATTCCTTAAAAAATCATTCTAATCAAATTTTGAGTAAAGTACAAAGATTCAGTGACTGGGATTTCAAAAACCATAAAATAAACAACCGCTTGGATGCCTCTATAATGACCTTTGCTATCTGTCATAGTTGTGAACAAGTAATAGAAATAGATGAAGCTCTCAAATCTACTTCCAAAGACTTGGTGAAGATGAATCACAACATGTTGAACTTGCTAAATGTTGGATTACCAAATTCAGCTAACTTAGAGGGTAGATTCATTAGACAAAAATATTTCATGAAAAAATTGCAAAACATCATGATTTATGAGTTAGTAACTTGCCTAAAGAAACCACTCTAGAAGGAATTGCAAGTTGCATGAAACCACCATCAAGAATGAATGTAGTTATAGATAAATTCCTCAATTCATGTAAAACTATCTCTCTAAAATATTCATTATGGAAGAGGTTACAACTATTTAGCTACAACCTCAAAAAAATGGAGCTTCCAAATGATGCAGAATGGAGTGCCCTAAAGAACTTCATTGGAGCTAGGTCATCTTCTCAAACTGTTACTATTCATGTCAATGGTAGTCATAGTTGATAGCAGTAAGAAGTAACAACTTAGTAAGTGATAGTACTATAATCATTTTATTACTTGTTGCTCTTTAATTTCAAATTTTGGATTTAACTTCAACTTTGTTTAATGCTAACTGTTATACGAATCAAGAGGCATCATATTAGGATAGTTGGACAACCAGGCACTAGTATACTATTACTACACAGAGCATATGGAAAAAATTTCCCTACTCCTTGAAAAATTTGTACAATTAGCAATGTGATTGTACACACATATTGTATTATGTAGTAATAATCTAATTATATATACAATTAAAAACCAACCTACAGCTATTGTTGCTCCCTTGTATCTACAAAAGGGAATTCAAGGTCATTTCAATTTAACATTGAGTCATTTGTAAAGGGTTGTAATATTTTGTAATTGTTAAATGTATTATGTTATAGGCCGATTTATAATTATGAATTATAATACTATTTTTTTAAAATAGAGTTTATTCTGTTAAATGCATTATGTTACAATTTCTTAAAGAAACTAGAATCAATGAAAATCTAAAAGTAAAAATGCCTAAAAACTAGAATGAATGAAAATCTCAAGTTCAACATGTACTATTGTATTAAAACTAGAATCAATGAAAATCTCAACATGTAAGTTTGTAACATCAACATGTTCAAAAAAATTTAAGCATCTATAAAAGGATAGTGAATAAAGGCTATAAATTAACTTCTAAAAACATAATTAATTAGTAGATACAATCTTAGATCAGAGCTACTAGCCTACTACTTGACTCATGTAGAAGTTAGAACTTGAAGTTGAAAAGTTTCTATAGTTGCCACTCTGCCTAGGCTAGCTCAGCATCACTATTATTAGAATCCTCCTCATTTATTGCATATAACATTTCATTGTTCATTGGTTTTTTTTTAGATCTACTATCAGTGTCAGTATGCATGCCAAAGTCAACATCATCTTCATTGCTTCCAGTATCAGGACATGAACCACTGCCACCACCACTACCATTGCCACTACCACTACCATTGCCACTACCACTTGGGTTTGAAATGTTAGAAATCCCTCTTCTTTGGCATTTTTTTCTCCAAATGCTAAGAACCCTGTCATAAGGGAAACTATCTACCTCATACCTAGAATTATAGAGCGTCAAACAATTATCTAGATTTTTGTTTAATTTGTTTCTAACCTTTGACTTTAGGAAGCCCAAAGTACTAAAAACTCTCTCATCCTCCACTAAACCTAATATCCTTGTCAAACATAAATTAGTAAGCTTGAAATATTTTAGTATTGACTCTCTCACTTGATTTCTCTCACTGAGGTTTTTTCAAAGCTTTGTTACCACTCCCTCTTCATTTGGGTTCTCCATAAGATCATATTGTTCCCTCATTATGTTTGCAAAAGAATATGATTGATCTCTTAGTCAAGATTCATCTAAAATTCTATTTATAGTTACTTCATTGATTACTTTAGCTTTAAAAAAATGTTAAATCAAAGTCATCATCCTTCTTCAAAAATCTATCAGATAGTTTAGAGACCAATATTGTGGAAAAATAATTGACATTGCTTTAAACAATTCCTCTAGAGGGAATCTGAATCTAATTTTTGATGAAATATTGTAGCAAACTTGCTTGACAAAGTCAAGCATAGAGTCTTTTATCTTCTTGAAGTCTTCACTTGTAACATGTGAAAGTGCCTTCTTTGGTTCTAATCCAACTTTGCTTCCTACTTCATTGCAGTTGGAGCCGAGCTTGATGTGTGCATAGTACTGCATTGGTATGTCAACTCCACATTCACTGGCATAAACCTCATTATTTGCACCAATATGTAAAAAGTTCCTAGGATTGTTCAAATGTGTGATTTCTATCCATTTTGCTAACTCTGATTCATCTAATGGTAAAAATCAATATAGAGTATCTAGTAGCTTATTATATTTTGCAATGTACATAGCTCTTTGTTGAAACTTTCTTATAATATTTCTCATGTCCTATAGCATGGGGAGAATAGCTGATAAAGTTAAGAGTATCTTAACATTAATTAGACTTGAATATAGCTGAGGGAATCTATCTCACACAGAGTGGGTTAGTCAAAGAAATGATAGATATTTAGAGATTACTCAATGTGTTGGTCCATCCAAAGAGATCCATCTAGTATCATTGTTTTTAAGAAGCTTCCTCCCATCTGTAAGTCCTTGAGCAAAGTGTTAAAATTTACAAACTCGTTTTAAACTTTGACAAAAGTATTGGTAAATCTCTTTGCTTAGAGATTTCACTTTACTTACACAACTAAAATTGCTGACAATTCCAAAAGCTAAATTCATTCGATGGGTTGTGCAATGAATGAGAATAGCATAGGGTGCCAAATCATTCTTGATATTTTTGTAAAGAATGCCTTTCTGACCTTTCATAATTGAATCTCCATCTGCACTAAAACACACCAAATTTTTGGCAATCTCCATGTTATCCAAACCTCCACATTTAGTTAGAGTAGTCTTTAATAATTCATATAAATTTTCAGCTGTCACACTACCATTCAATTTAGCAATAGATAATAGAAAGGGTTGATGAAAAAGATCATTTACAATATAAATATGCATGCACATCCAAGAAGTATTATCAATTTCTATAAATTCATCCAGAGGTAATGCAATAAAATTTGAGTGTTTTATTCTTTCCTTCATATCTTCTTTTTCAACATGTGCAAGACATCTAGCCCATTCTCACCCATTGTTTACTGACTAGTGACTGTTCATATAGTTTTGAACTTTGAAAAAGTGTAATAAGGTAGTAATTGAAGGGTAGTCCATCACAGGACATCCTCTACTCAAAATATAAAAGAGCACACTTAATTGAACTACTTTTCCCATATTTTGCACTTCCATTTCTTTCCCAATGAAATCTTCAATGGAACCTTTTACTATAGAATGCTTCTCTTGTAATTGCTAGTGTAACTCATATATTTTGACATTCCTAATATGTAGGCAGTTGTCCTTTTTTTTGCAACTTAGCATAGATTTTTCAACTCCATCTATAGTTTCCTTTTTGTAAACTTTATCAATATGCTTTTCTATGGTATCAAGTTTAAGCTACAACCTCTTCTCCTTTTTTATATCTATGAAAATCTTACATTTTCATTCTACAGGAGACTCACCATCAATTGGATTGGCCACTGGTTCAATGAACTAGTACTTTTCCACTCATTACAATCGAAAATTCCTATTGGACAAATCCCAACGAGATCGATCTTTCTTTGATTGCAATTTTCTTTTCCCCTTTTATGCATGAACATGATTTATGGAATCACTTTTGGTTTTTTCACTCAACTGGTCTGGGACTGACTTCAACTCTATAATATCAACTTGTGACTCCCTATTTAGGAGAAGTGCCTCCAAATCATGTTCAAGTTCATCCCTGACTGAGATATCAGGTTCACCAACTTAAACTTCTTCAATGTAGTCTAAGTCTCCAACTTGTGATGAATCTTCTTCCTCAATAAGCACTAGAGATCTAACTTGTGAATCTTGTAGGTTTCCAACATTTTCACCACCAAAATATGTCACTATGGTTCTACATTTTGGTAATGGTGGCCTCTATTCACTTTTAGGGATCATACCAAAACCCTTGTTACCCCCTTTTGTTTGACATTGCAAGCGAATAATGGCTACAAAAAATAAATCAACTTGGTTGTTGAACAAAAGACTCAAATATTGATGACTCAAAGATTATGAACAGTGATAGTAGACTACTTAGACTAAATTTAATAATAATAATAATATGGTTCATTCTCCAAAAAAAGATATTACTACTATGGTACAATATTTTATAGTACTGCCCAATATAATTCTCAAAACTATAGGCTATCTTAGCATGTGAGATGTCTAGTCACTAGTGGACACTGGATAGTAAAACTAAAAAAATAACCAAGGTTCACAAGTCAATGGGCAATGCACTCAACACTTTGAAACTTTGGCAATAATAAGAAATGGCAATCTCCAAACCATAAAAGAGCAAATTGTTTAGAATAATAATATCTTATATTCTAATAGAGGTTGGAAAATTATGTGGGATTAACAAGTGGGAATGTCAAATTTGGTGCAAAATGCACCTTCCTATCCAAGCCCACAGTAGGAAACAGTTGGCTAAATGAGACTGGTGGTTGGCACATGTTAGGAAAATGGTACGTGATGCCCAACCCAAGGGAAAATTATTTGGTTGTAGTAATGGCATAAGGAAGGTGAAATGTTTAAAATAAATGTATCCAAAATGTATATTGCATTGGCGATTGGACTAATATTTTTGACCAATCATGTGATAACTAATGGGTAACTACCATGGGTGTTGAACCTAGATATGATAAATATCTAGTGATGGGTTTGACATATGTTGCATGTGCTATTCACCAAATGATGATCAACCCATGAGATAGGATCACCAAATGGCAAAAGTAATCTCGTCTCTCTTGTTGGTTTCATAATATGTTACATAATTTCATTGGGAAGTGAAAGATAAATGTGTATGAACCTATTAGTTACTTGTTGGATTGTATTTCATTCATGGCTGATAGTTAAAATAAATTCTACTTGTCTACACATAGATGGTTAATTTGAAGTTAGAATAGAAGTAAGAGTTAGAAATCTCAAGATAATCTACAATAGTCATTTCATTAGGTGTGATAGGTTGTTCAAATATATTTTGCCTGAATTGTTTGTAACTACAAACAATTTGGTTATCCTTTAATGCTCTTTGGTAAAGAGCTTATAATGTCAAAAATTCTAATCTCATAAAAACACATTCATTACATATCATTACAAATTATTAGGGAGTTGTACCTAGTAATTTAGAGGGTAGTGATAGAATACATATACTAACCCATTTGTTGGTAAACATCCTTTTGTATCTCCAAAACATTGGGTATCAAAGAGTCAAGTTATAAAATCTAATTGGAGGACAAACTATTAAACAACATTAGGTTACCATTTTTTTCTCATATTCTTGATCTTACTGTCATATCCATCCTTAGGTTTGCTTTCTTTAGGCTCTTTAGGATCTGCTTTCTTGACAAAAATACTAGCTTCTTTACTCCCTTCATTTCTAGCTATCATACCTCTTGTTTGTACTTGTGCAACCATATTGGTAGTAATCTTTTCAATCTCTTCTTTTGCAGGTTTTCTCAAAATTACTCCATCTATTAATGACATCATATTGTAGGTTGTATCACTAGTTTCCTCTTCATCCAAAAGATATACTAATGTGTTACATCATGAATCTACCTCTTCTCATACATGTCACTACCAAAATCCTTACAATTAAATACATTATCATAATAATATTCAACCATATTACATCATTAGTATCATCTTCATGATTAGAATGCTCTTCATTTTCACTTGGACATGTGAAAAAGGACATGGAAACAACACAATGTTTTGGTGAATGGGGTAATTGACATACTATACACCATTGTGGATCATTTTTCATGTTGGTAGAGATCTTTTGTAAAGGATGATGGGTAGTCTTCTCATTTACATTTTTCAAAGGAGGGACAATAAGTTTTCTATCTTTCTATTGGGTGTTATAAGGATAATTCTACAACCTATTTGTCTATTGAAATTCCCTTGGAAATGAGACCTATCTATAGTTTGACCATTTTCATTTATGTTCAAGGAATCTTTAGGTATTTGATAGCACTAAGGACCTAATCTATCTTATCAACTTCTTGTTTATTATTTTCTAAAGGCTTATGATCATTCTTTGTATTATTTCTTCCCCCAAAAAACCTAGAATTGTCTCTTTTACCCCCCAACTTACTAGAGATCCTCATATTATTTTCAATATTTACTTCAAACCTAAAAGAATCTTTAAGAATTATTGGTTCTTTATCCCTTACTTGATATCCCATCTTACCCTCAAAAGCATTGAAGTAGGTAATAAGACAAACCTTATCAACAAGTCTCATAACCTAAAACAATTTATACATACCTTTCTAAAATCTAGCATTAAACTCTGGGACAAATTCATTTTGGAGCTTTTTGATATTGTTGAATTCATTTAGTATATAACTAGAATTTGGTTTATCAACATATTGTTCCTTTAAATAATGCTCCAAATCCTTCCATAAAGATATAGATCCTTTAGGCAATCTCTTAAATAATTCCGTGACATCTTCAGTTAATGATTGCACAAATAACTTCATAACCACATCTTCATGCTCAACCTCATAGTCATTTATCAAATCCAAGAAAGATCTTAAATGATCTTCACAAGAAATAACATTATTCCTAGAAAATTTTACCAACTTATTTCTCAATTCTTGCATAATAGAATTTGGATATCTAGGGATCCCATAAAACATAGCTTCTTATATCCTTTAAATTGAATTTTCCTCCTTTGTGATCCTATCCGTATCTGACCAATATAGCTATATGTCTTATTTGTACTACCATTTGCAATCATCTTAACATCAGACTTCATTTTCTAAGAAGATGAAGGAGGGACATTAAAATTAATAGTCTTATTAGTACAAAAATTTGGCATTGAGCTAGAAGCTATACCTATTTTAGGAGTAAATGAAGTTTCAATATTAGAAGTGCTATTAATGAAGTGGATTCTTCTTTTGAAGTCTATAATAGTAGCTTCTTTCTCCACTCTTTCCAAATCTTTTGCCAAATCTGTCCTCTCTTTTCTTTTCTTTTCTAACTCTATATCAGATGTTGACATAGTATCTTGAATTGTTGTTACTCTCACTAGTTCTCTTATTGTAGTATCCATTATCTTTTTCTTTCATTTTTCCTTCTTAGTTATAGAGGGTTCTTTATCTTTTTCTTCGTGAAGCTCAACTATTATAGGCTTGTTACTTTACACGTGTTTAACAATAGGGCCTCTCTTTTCAAATTCTTGGCTACTAAAAAAAGGTTCTTGCTCCTTTCTTAGGTCAACAACATCATCTAATATCACTAGTTCCCAAGGAGCAACATCCTTTTTATTTTTCTTTAAAGAAACAATGCTTTTGAGTAAATTTTCTATTTCCTCTATCACTTTCCTTATCTCTTCATCCCTTTCCTTCTTAAGATGTCTCTCTATTTCTAATTGCTCAGCAAATTGCATTCTCAACGTGCTCAAATTGTTGATCTCAAATTGGTTTTGACAATTGGGTGTCAACACACTTAATTCATTTACTTAGTTCATGTCAAACTAGTAATGTATGTTAAGTATAATATGTAAATATAAGAACATGTTGAGTTACAATGAGTGTTGAGTCACTCATGTGCTGAGTCACTCAAGTGTTTAATAGATAGACCATGTTGAGTGATTCAAGTGTCGAGTAAACAATTGATGCTGAGTAGTTCAAGTGTCAAGTTAGAAAAAAAATTATAGTATGTGTCAAGCATCAATAACTTCAAGTGTTGAGTAACATAGATTTGACACATTTTTTTGTAACTGCACAAACAACTATGTAAACTATTTTCAAGCTGACATAAGATTATATTTTGATTCTTTAAAGATAAGGATGAATCTATTTGTAGAATCCCTATGTATTTACATGTAGCCAATCAAAAAATAGAAAGGATTAAGTTGAAAAAAGAATGAATCTTAACCATTGATTTATACCTAACCCTAAGCCACCAAATTATTTATAAGGAAGATGAAGCCCCAAAAATAATGAAGAATTGAGAGTGTGAAAGAGATCATGTTATAGGAGGTAACAAAGATGTAAATGATTGAATTTGTTCACAGAGCATTCAAGGTGACTTAGCAGTAAGAGTGAATTACATAATTAGTTAGAGGAGAACAAAGAATAGAAGGAAACAACATTGTTATATTAGATCAAACAAGATCAATAAGCACATTGTATGGATTTGATCTTTAATCAAGCAACCAAAGCTGATCACAAGATCTATGCTAAAACATCCTAACATGTGATTTTAGTTAAATCTCCTAGGTGGAGTAGTCCTAACAGATTGTTGTAAATCCTTTAACAAGGTGACATTCCAAGTGGATGTTCTAAAATCCTTTAACTAGCCACACTTCTAATAGGGTGTTAAAATCCTCTAACAAGCTAGGACTTAACAATCTTTGTAAGCCTTTAACATGGCAGGCCTTTTACAGTGCAAATCATGATTCATGGTCATGAAATCATTTTAACCTTAATTGGCTACACTTTATTGCTATAGTAGTGAAGATTTGTGGGTGTCATCCCCACCCCAATTTTACCTTTTCAATTGAAGTGTTTCTGGGTAATCATATCTAGTGTTAAGTGTGTGTGTGTTCAATTGCTTACATATTTTAAATGCATTTACTTTTGATGTTATTTTTAGCTCATAGATTATATACATCTAATGAATGGTGAAATTTTTAATAGCTGAAGTTTGAACTTCTGATTCACCCCCCCACCCTCTCAAAAATATATGTTTCCCATTTGTAATTCCAACAATTGGTATCAGAGATGAGTTCATAGGAGGAGAAGCCTTAAAACATAGAGGAAAGATCTTGATATGGAAGTCTACAAAATAAGAAAGGACTATTGAAAACTAGGAGATTGAAATACATCTCATACTACATCAATTGAATGAAGCTAGGGATTCTTTGAAGAGTTCCTTGAAGAGAAGGAAAAAAAATTCCATAGCAGAGAATGACACACAATACAAAGAGATCAACACCACAAAGCTATTTATAGATGGTAACTCCAATGAATTTGATGCAGCAATTGTAAATCTAATGGAAAAGAATAGAGTAAAAACTAAGGATATTCGAAATCTCAAGTTGGAGCAAGAATCACAAGATATACTGCTATGTGAGGTGACTGAACAAAAGAAGAAAGCTATAGAAGACAAGGCCATGATTGAAGAAGACAAAAGAATCTTGAACAATAGACTAGAAGATAATTCAATAGAACTAACTAGGATCTCAAACATGAAATTGGATACCTTAAGCAAAATTTGAATGCTCATCATGAGTTGAATGTCAAAGCCATTAAGATAACCACATTAAAGTTGCACAATGAACAATTACAGAATGACTTACAAAGAGAAAGAAAGATTGCTGAAAATTTTAACAAGCCAAATGAAGCTATCAAGTACTTTGAGCAATTACTAAAATCCCCTAGATCCAATAATGATGCAGTGGGATTGGGCTACACAAGTACTAAAGAAGGAGAATCATCCAAACTTGTTGAAGAAATAATCAACAAAGGTAAGAACTCAAAACCCACTTGTCACTTTTGTGGTAAGAAAGGACATACCACTAATGTGTGCAAGAGTAGAAATACAAATAAGACTAATTGCCATAAGTGCAACAAAAAATGTCATCAAGCACATGAATGCAAAACTAGAACCATGCATACATCAAAATTCAAAGGATATTGCTACAACTATCAAAAGTATGGGCATGGAGCTTTTGAATATAAATCCAAGTTCACATGGACATCAAGCAAGCCAATAAAGGTAACAAGTTATGGAAATTCTTATAATTGGGATTACAATACAAGATATAGCTATCACTATTGTCAAGAGTATAGACATATCCCTAACAATTGTATTAGGACACATTTTAGAGGTAACTACAAAAGGTGGTTGAGTCAAACTACATGCTTTAACTGTTTAAAGACTAGTCATATAAGTAAACATTGTCCAACTAGGTCAAAGGCACGAAGTTGTGAGTTTAACAAAGAAATAGGCAAGGAAGATGTTGAACACATCAACAATGAGATGAATAAAATATGGAAGAAGAAAGATGGTTGCAATACATCAAATGGAGAAGCGATCACTTCACCCAATGGGTCAAGTGGTCAAACCTCATCAAACTAATCAAACAAGAGGTATGTGGGACTGATACTCAAACTATTATATTATACATCAGTTCCAAAAGAGGTTATTACTTAAAAGTATGGATAAGCATGAATAAAGATTTAAGAATTTGTATAAAGTTCAAGGTTAAAACTTCAATTTTTCATGTTATTCTCGAGCATGAAAAGGTTTTTGTGTATGCTGAGTGGAACACTAGTTAGTGTCAAGTTGTGAAACTAAGTTAGTGGAGGCCAACCATGCTATAGCTACCAAGTGATGGTCATGATAGTAGATGCTAAGTAAAATAGAAACTGTGTTGATGTTGAGTTTATAATTGTACAAGCATTTAGCATTAAATGAAAATTTTTGAAAGGGTATAAAGTCAATTTTCACTGATTTTTCATGATTTCAAATTCAAGAAAATACAAGGAGAGTAGAAGGAAACTCATAAACTATATTCAAAGTGTTTGCATGGATTCTAGCGATGATCCAACATTAGTTCATCAAATTTCTAAGGTATTCTTCATAAGTCATGTCACGTAGTCTAAAATTTGTATAAACCCTAGTTTGTCAAATGGCATCCAGCTCAAGGAATGTAGATAGTCAAGAAGTTTAATGCTCAATTAGTTAGCAATGAAGTAAAGCAACCAAACTTTAGAGCAACCCCAGATGTTGCTTATAAACAAGACCCATCAAGCACACTTTCCATAATTCCCCCTAAAGTTATAATGGTCCAAGATGTCATAAAATGCGACAATTGCAAGATAGGAGGAATAGTTTACATGGAAATAAGGAAATCTTATGACAAGTTGTGTGAAAATAGGATTCTGAAAGAAGAATTTAAGATTTTTGAAAGGAAGGGTTTGACCCATGCCCTAGATTTTCCCACAATGTTCAAAATAGAATGGATCAGTATAGTCTTGAGCAGAATACATGATGGATGTTTATGGTTGGAAGATGGTCCTATTAAAATTTCAAAAAGAATAGTTCATAGGGTAACTGGATACCCAACCCTAGAACCCTACATTAGCCAAAGACTCTGCGAAGTGATTCAAAGGATGTTATAGAGAGAAACACAAGAGCAAAGTAGAACATACATGGAATGACAATTGATACCATCTTAGACCCACTACTTGGCTTTTGCATAAGGGAAATTTCTAATAAGTTTTATCAATCAAGTAGGTTAAACAATGTAACCTGTATTGTAGTGGATGTGGGCTACAAAATTATAAAGAAGGATCATACCTATGATCTTGTCAAGCTTCAATTACAATAAATGATGGAAAATCTTGGAGTAGTCAAAAAAACCAAGAGTATATAGTGAAAGTTTGGATCAATGCTTATCTGCATATTTTTCTATGTTTAGAACACATTTCCATCTTTTGGCAAGGTGAGTTGGAAGATAAATAGATCAGTAACGGTGCAAATCAATGAACAAATTGAGAAAATGGGTGAAAACTTTGAAACTATCGTGATAAGTTATTTTGAAGACTTCAAGAAGTCTATAAAATAGAGGATGGAAATACCCATTTCACTAGTTGAATAGTACTACAATGACATATTCTTTCTTGTTCATATTGATTATACATACAGGGTAAGATGGCTAAGACCCTTAGGATATGACATTAATGTTGATCAAGTATCAACTACTATCACTACAATTCTTGTTGAAGAAGTTGACAAAATAACCAAAATCTTTTGAAATAATGATGTCATGAAGTCCAAAGTAGAAATGGAATTGAAGATAGCCTCCACATTGAAGAAGAAAGAAAAATTGGTGAAGAAATTAAAAGACAAATTTGGTGAATGTATAGGTGAAGAAGAAGAACAACAAGAAAAATTTCAAGAACTTGTTGCATTAACCCAAGGATTGGAAGAAGATAAGGATAAAGAAGAGGTAGAAGGTGCTGAAGAAGAAGAAACCAAGGAAGCACTAGTACAAGTAGAACCTAAGAAGAGAAAGGCCAAGGCTCAACTTGTGGCAAAGATAAAGGCCAAGAAGAGTGCAAAGCTTGCCCCAAAAAAGCCAACAACACAAACAACCAAGGCAAGCACATGAGCCACCATACAAAAGGCCAAGGAGAAAGCCAAAGAGAAGACAAAGGCTATAGAACAAAAATGTCTAGTGTAGAAGAAAAAAAGAAGGAAATACATTGCATAACCTAAATTTGATGATGAAAAGATAGAATCAGAGCATACAAGCCAATTTAGAGTGGTAATTCATCCACCAAATTCTGATCTTGAAAATATTTGTGAAAATGTTAGAAATAATGCAGATATGACTACTTTGAAAAGCATTAATTTTGAAAAACTTGGTAGAGAAGTGCAAAATTTGATTGAAGAATCAATATAACACAATGATGTCTAAATTAATGAACACCCCACTTGAATTAGATAATATTATGCCAAAGGAATTATATATTTTTTTTGAAAACAAGTGGTATTCTTGTTCAAACCTAGAGAAACAAATTAGAGAATCCACATTAGTCTAGGTTATGCTAGAATTGTCAAAAGGGTAGATTACTAAGGCCAACAAGAAATATGGTGGAAGGTTTGCACCAAAATATAGGGCATTCAATTTTCTTCAGAATAGCATTGAAGATTTTGTCAAGAAATCCACTCAAATGTGGAAATTGATGTATGGATTAACAACTATCAAACAAGGAGAAGAAGACCCTTTTGAAGGAAGAAATAATGGAGATGATAATGATGACAAGGAGGATGATAAAGAAAATGATAATACCCAAGAGGTGATGTAAAATAAAGATGAAGATATGGCCACAGTTGAAGAGCAGTAGGAAGAATAGAGTGTGTAAGACACATAAATGCCAAGTATGAGCCCTCCTCATGACACTAGTACACCTACAAAACCCATAACTGTTAAGGATTTTCTTGATAGTTTAGCTCAAAACATCAATCCTTTAATTGAAGAAGATCTAAAGAAGATTCTTGACCTATGTACACTACAAGAAAGACTATGTGAAAGTCCAGTATTGGTCAATGTTGATGAACTTTAAAAGGTAGTAGCTGACATCACAAGTGATAAGATGAATACACAAGAAATACCTTCTACCATCCCTTCAGCTACTAATGTTCAATCCTTGATTCAAATAATTGATGATACATCTATCAAGGTTGACACAAGTATCAAAGAAGACATAGCTGAGCAGGGGGAGACTACCAAAGAAGAAGAAAATGAGACAACAATAGAGAAAATAGGATAGATAGACATATAGGTACCATTAGCACAATGACAAGGTGCAAGTCCAATCATTGTGATTAACCAAAGAAGATCTGAAGAGAGCAAGGATGCACCAAGAGAAAAGGAGAAAGAAGCCATATAAGCATTGATAACATTACCAACATCAGGTACTCTTACAAAAATCCTTCATAAGATGAGCACAAAAGCTATACCACTATAGATTTCAGCACTAGGTTCAAGCTCTACAAGTGTTGACAAGGTAACTCACTATGGTGATGTAACATTAGATGAAGAGATTATTATTCCTCAGTTTGATTATGCAACAATGACTATAGAGGAAATACGAATACTATAATGAGATTTGGAAAAGAAGAAGCAACAAGAAGTGCATAGAAAGGAATTTAGGAAAAATAGAAGCATTGTAGGACATCAAGGAAATCTTCTTAGATGTATTCAACTTGCCTACTCCTGAAGAAACAAACCCTCTATTGGAATAACTATCAAAAGTTGTTGAAAAGGTAAATAATGAAAATACTAACAAAAGTGAAAAACTTCTTGAGTGGTTAGAGAAGAAATTCTGAGTAAAGTGAACAATAAAATATCATATGAGATAACACTTACTCAAGTTGCACTGACTACAGAGGTTGAGGATGTGAAGTAGGTACTTGAGAATATTTTCTCATTGTACACTAAACTATGTGATGCCACACTCTTCACTTAAGAAATAAGACATAGAATTCTAATTCTAGAGAGAACGCTCAATGTAGTAGGTATGCAACTACCACAAAACCTAGCTCAAAGTGAGAAGCATTTTCACGCATTACTTCAATCTTAGAGTCAACTAGCTATGTTAACAATAAAAGAGGATAATATAAGAGCCAAGCTAATAAATATTCAAACCTCCCTCACCCCACATATGGAGATACTCCATAAAGAGCTAGGATATGCAAAGACATTTTTGAAGAAAGATCCTCATCTTTCAACATTAGATGGATTAGTTCACCTAGTAGCCGAGTTGGCAATCCAACTCAATTCACTGGATGTTGCATGTGACAACTGGGATGCAACTTTGAAGATAATTATGGAAGTCCAAAAATATTTTTTGGAAAAATACACTATAAGTGTATAGACCCTTTGACATAAGTGTCAAAAAGGGGGAGATAAAAGAATAAAAAAAAGAGGGGGAGATAAAAGAGAAAGGGGGAGAGTAAAGAGTAAAGGTGAAATAAACCAAAGGGGGAGAATAATGCAAAAAAGAAAGGAATATGAATAAAGAAAAAGAAGAAGCATGAACAAAGGGGGAGCTAATTAGTTTTTAACCCCAGTGATATACAATGTAGAAACATAAAAAGAATAGAACAGATATCAGCTAAAGACAAAGCATTGGTTGCAAACACATTGAAGGCAAAGAGCACCAGTTAGTAGAGGCCAATCTACTCAAAATGGAGAGTAGATTTTGGATAAAAAATAGACACATTAACTCAAGGGGAGTTATAAAATTTGAGGTATATAGGTTATTTATAAAATTTTGAAGTTTTGTATAAAGTCGAGTTGTCAATGTGTTATACTTAATATGATTAGATTGATTATGTATAGTTAGGTGTTTCTGACACTCATGTCAAAGGGGGAGATTTTTGATCTCAAATTAATTTTGATAATTGAATGTCAACACACTTAAGTCATTTAATTACTTCATGCCAAAGTAGTAATGCATGCCGAGTATAATATGTAAATAAAAGAACATGTTGAGTTGCAATGAGTGTCGAGTCACTCATGTGCTAAGTCAGTTAGGTGCCAAATAGATAGACCATTATGAGTGATTCAAGTTCCAAGAAAATAGTTGATGCTAAGTAGTTTAGGTGCCAAGTAAAAACAAAAATTTTAGTATGTGTCGAGTATTAATAACTTCAAGTGTTGAGTAACACAGATTTGACATATTTGTTTGTAACTACACAAACAACTATGTAAACCATTTCAAGCCAACATAAGATTAGATTTTGATTCTTTCAAGATAAGGAAAAATATATTTTCAAAATTCTTATATATTTACTTGTAGCCAATTAGAAAATGGGAAGATTAAGTGGTAAAAAAAATGAATCTTAGCCATAGATTTAAACCTAACCCTAAGCCACCAAAGTCTTTATAAGGAAGATGAAGCCCCAACAATTACAAAAAATTGAGAGTGTGAAAGAGATCATGTTACATGAGGTAACAAAGGGGTGAATGGTTGAATTTATTCATAGAGCATTCAAGGTGACTTAGTAGTAAGAGTGAATTGCATAATCAATTTGAGGAGAACAAAGAATAGAAGGATACAACATTAAAAAGATCAATAAGGACATTGTATGGATTTTATCTTTAATTATGTAAGTAGAGCCGATCACAAGACCTATGTGGAAACATCCTAACAAGTGATTTTAGTTAAATCTCCTAGGCAGAGTACTCCTAACAAACTAATGTAAATAATTTAATAGGGTGACATTCCAAGTGGATGTTTTGAAGTCCTTTATCCAGGCACACTTCTAGTAGGGTGTTAAAATTCTCTAACAAGATGGGACTAAATAGTCTTTGTAAGCCTTTAATTGGGCAGGCCTTTCACAAGGTAGATCATGATTCATGGTCTAATCATTGTAACCTTAATTGGCTACACTTTATTGTTGTGGTAGTGAAGATTTGTGGGTGTCATCTCCACCCCAGTTTTAACTTCTCAATTGGAGGGTTTTTCGGTTGTCATAGCTAGTGTTAAGTGTGTGTGTTCAATTTCTTACATATTTTAGATGCATTTACTTTTTATGTTATTTTTCAGTTCATATATTACATGCATGTAATGAATGGTGAAATTTTTAATAGCTAAAGTTTGAATTTTTGATTCACCCCCTCCCCCCCCCCCCCCCCCCCCACCCCTCAGAAGTATATGTTTTCCATTTTTAATTCCAACACAAGTCATTTGGATTTGGTCCAATCTCCTTAGTACTAGAAGTCATGTCTATATCTATAGGGTATACATGTGTGAACTCCCTATGAGAAGGATTTGAAAGGATAGGTTCTTGCTCAGTATGGAACAAATTATTGTTCTTCCTTGCATTCATTAGATCTTAGTATATTACCTTATCTTGACCTATGACTTTTGGGGTGTCATAAAATTTTTCATTAGAAATCTCAGTAATAGACTTAGAAATTTTGTAGGAAGACTCCTTTTCACTAAAAAAATGATGAAACTATCTACTATTATTAGCTTGTTCTTGAGGGTTTAATTCTCTTTGTAATTTACTCTTCTTTTCTAACCAACCCGTTCTTTCTATAGGAGGAAGTTGCCCTTGTAGATCTACTTTAGGTTTCTTCCTAAGATATGCCCAAGTATTCTTCCTTTTATCCTTTTCTTCAAACTATTCTTTGACACTAGTTTTGTAACCTTTGAGTAGCCACCCACTATCTATGGGAAAATGATTTTGAAAGAACCAAAATCTCAAAAATTAAAGTCACCTATCACCTAGTGCATAGGTTTGAATTCACCAGAAAATACTCATAAAGTAAATACTCAAACATGTAACATTTTTGTCTCACTAGTAGAACGCAAAAATGAAAAACATTAAGATAAATTGAAAATTCCCCAGTAGAGTCACTATTTTGTTGGAGTTCTAATTTTACAATATCAGAAGTGTAATGTCCCCACTACTAGGGTTAGTTAGGGATAAGTAATACCTACAAAATAAATGTTTGAATCGTAATAATAATAAAACTAACTATATTATTCTACCATCTAAGTTAACCCCAATCTTAAGGACATCTCTAGATTAGGCTTCTTAGCTCATAGCTACCTTTTTGTCATCCCAGGAGAACACCCCTTAAGATTCTTCTTGGATGGGCATCCTCTATCCAAGGCCAATGACATATGCATATGTTTGACAATATTAGAATATTTTGGCACATTGATTATATTTTGGCACATTGATTGTTGGCCATGGAAAACAATGCAGATCTTAATATCTCCATGCTCCATGCTTTGATATTGATTCTTGGCCATGGTGGACAATGGAAGTCTTAATATCTCACATGCTCCATGCTTCGAATTCACATTAATATCCATGGTGTTAACCCAATAAGCTAGCACAATATTATCCACAAGTATGGTTCATTAATATAAATAAATTCATAAATATAATTAAAAAAATATAATTCATAAACATACCTTTTCTTACCTTCTTCTTTTCCAAGAGTCACATCCTTTCATAATACAAATCCTTTTCAAAAAGTCACTTTCTTATTTTCTTCATGATATTACTTTCCTCTTTCATTTTTTCTTTTTGAACTCCTCTCTTCTCCTCTTCCTTTTTCCTCCTCTCTAAAATAAATTATTCTCCCTTTTATATCTTAATTTTAAGGAGTCATGTCTATGTGTTTAACATCTCTTGACTTTTCATTAGATTTAGTTAATTTATATTATTCTATGTTATATTATTTATTTACTTACTCATTTGTGTTTATTATTATTTATTATTGAATTCTATTTAGAAAATTAATATACTTTCTATAATATTGTCTCTTGTATCTAATTTTATTTCTTTATTTACTCATTGAAATTTTACTATTTTTTAATTATTTAAAATATCATACTAAATACTATTTTATTAATAATATAGATTAAATTATTATTATTTCCTAGTTTTATATTTTATTATCAGTTTTAATATAACTTCATTATCATTATTCATTTAATAAAATTTTATTATCTAATTATTATTAAAATTCTTTGTTAAAATGGGAATATGACAATCTGCCCTTCCTCAAATTGCTTGTCCTCAAGCAATTAGATAATTTCTTCTATTGAGTTGAAATATATATTTCTTTTAGTCCAAATTATTAGGTTGCTATCATGGATATGTTTTTATCCTTTCTAATAGTCATTAACTTTCTACATTAGTCTTTCATATAAATTAATTTTCTAGATCTTCTTTAACCCTACAGGATGGCAAGATCATCCTCTGATACCACTGTAATGTCCCCACTACTAGGGTTAGTTAGGGACAATTAATACCTACAAAATAAATGTTTGAATCACAAAATAATAAAACTAACTATATTATTCTATCTTCCAAGTTAACCCCAATCTTAAGGACATCTTTAGATTGGGCTTCTTAGCTCATAGCCTACCTCGTCATCATCCTAGGAGCACACCCCTTAAGATTCTTCTTGGATGGGCATCCTCTATCCAAGGCCAACAACATATGCGTATGTTTGAAAACATTAGAATATTCTAGCACATTGATTATCAGCCATGGTAGACAATGGAGATCTTAATATGCTTCATGCTTCAATATTGATTCTTGACCATGGTGGATAATGGAGATCTTAATATCTCACATGCTCCATGCTTCGAGTTCACATTAATATCCATATTGTTAACCCCATGAGCTAACACAATATTATCCACAAGTGTGGTTCATTAATATAAATAAATTCATAAACATATCTTTCGTACCTTCTTCTTTTCCAAGAGTGACATCCTTTCATAATACAAACCTTTTCAAAAAATCACTTCCTTATTTTCTTCATGATATTACTTTCCTCTTCTATTTTTCGTTTTTCAACTCCTCTCTTCTCCCCTTCCTTTTTTTCCTCTCTCTAAAATAAACCCTCCTCCCTTTTATTTCTTACTTTTAAGGAGTCATGTCTATTTGTTAAACATCTCTTGACTTTTCATTAGATTTAGTTAGTTTATATTATTCATTATTTATTTACTTACTCATTTGTGTTTATTATTATTTATTATTGAATTCTATTTAGAAAATTAGCATACTTTCTACAATATTGTCTCTTGTATCTAATTTTATTTCTTTATTTACTAATCAAAATTTTACTATATTTTTAATTATTTAAAATATCATACTAAATATTATTGTATTACTAATATAGATTAAGTAATTATTATTTCTTGGTTTTATGTTTTAGTATTAGTTTTAATATAACTTCATTATCTATATTTATTTGATAAAATTTTATGTTAAAATGGGGATATGACAAGAAGACAACAAAATAAAATGATAACTAGGGTTTAGCTACTTTCCATGATTGGCACATGCTATTTTGGATTTGGACCAACTAATTAGGAAAATGATGCCTTCTATACTTTAGGTTCTACTAACTAAGGTAGGTTAACCTAGGGATTTTGATCATTTTCTAAACATTATCTCACCATACATCCCTTATAGCAGACTTGGTCTCTAAAACTTCTTGAAATTGTAAAATAACAACAAGCTCATAGCAGCCAACTAAAACTCACTAAACTTTTGCAACAAGTGATGACCAACAATGGATTTCATTTCAACAAAAAACTTGTAAATTGATTTTAATTTCAAAATGATTGATTTAATGCAAATGATGATTTTCTTTATTTCTATTCGAATCTTGTCTATGATGTTAACAAAGACCACATCCATAACTCTTTAAAAATTAGCACCAACATTAGTCATGCCAAATGGCATCCTACTATAAACATATGTTCCCCAAGGTGTTGTAAAGGAAGTTTTATTTTTTTATGATTCTTTTACAACCACTTGGTTATATCTTGAGAAGCCATCCATCATTAACATTAACTCTAATCTATTGACTCTCTACAACATAGCCTCCATATTTGTCAAACCATAATTATCTTTTAATTAAGAAATATTTAAATTCCTAAAATCAACACACAATCTTATGTCTCCATTCTTCTTTCTAACATGACCTAAGTTAGACCCTCAAAAAGAATGTCTTATTGACTTAATTATTCCAACATCCCTTTATGTCTATTCTTACAGACATGAAATCAGGGCTTTTCTATAAAGGTCTCTGCAACATGAAAATGAAAACCTTAACTTCATCAATTTAACCAAAATTTTCATAATGGGTGTTGTGGTTTCACAATGCATGCCCCATTTCCTAATAGAAATGGGGACCCCCTACTTTATTTTTTAGCTTTTGGACTCCTAGTCTATGATCTGAGCCATTTTGAGGTCTCTCCTGGTCCCCGAGGCCATGTCTAGGTCTTGTCAGTAAAACCTAAAGGTCAAAAATTCAAGAGATTTAAGATAATAAGTATTAAGAGTTTTGGTGCACTAAGCACACCTCCTAATGTGTGCTAGTATGCCCAAAGTTGGAGAAAAGGCATTTTCACATTAGTTAGGTGTAATTGCACACCTATGCACCTGTGCTAAACTTGCATTGTCTACTTATGTTTGCGGGGGGAGGGGGGGGGGGGGGGGGGGGGGGTGGTCTCCTCCCTCCTCAATTTGTCTTATCTTTGATTTCTCTTCGCATCTTTGCGCCTTTGCATAGTCGTAGCTTCGAGTCTCACATCCAGGTCCACATTTTCCCTTGCAAAGAAACATAACCCTTAGAAAAAAGAAAAAAAACCACGTAACCAAGTGTGCTACTTTGCACCCTCCAAAAACAAAAACCAACACCCAAAAGGTGCACTAAAGAAAAAATTTAAAACAAACTCAAAAAGTTTTAAAAGGGCATTTGACCAAATGTTGGTTGTGCTGATGCATACCTAAAACTCCTTTCAGAAACTTAAAAACATTAAATACGAACCCAAACATTGGGTGCACATTAGCAGAATTAACCAAGTGCACTAATGTGCACCCAATGTTGTTTTAAAAGAAAAAAACAAATAGTACATTAACCTTAATTAAAGGGCACACTAGGTGCACCTCATTAGGTATGCCAAGTGCACCAAATCTTTTCCAAGGGTAAAATTTAGCTTTTTAAGGTTTTCAAATGATCTAGTTTTTTGGTATTTATTGGATTAGTATTAGAGTTTTATTTAACCATTAATAAGGTGTCATTAATTCATTTTTCCCCCAAATTTGAACTAATGAATGTTACTTTGTGCAGATATAATGGCATCCTCTTCATCTTCACTTGGTGAGAAAATGTCACTGAAACCCATGGTCTTCAAATTCCAAGGCATTCCAACAAAGTCAAGTTTTCAAGATGACCACTTAGAGATTAAAGCTACACTTAGAGATTAAAGATATAGGTCTAGGGCATACTAATTTGGGGGAATTCCTAAAAAATTGTAATAAAACCATTTAGGAGTTGTCGATGGTCTTCACACTCATCAAATTAGGCTAATAGTCTTCCAAACTTGTCATGACACTTGCAGAACACTTTGTCCCTAAGGAGAGGGTGGTGAAGAGTGTAGTAGGAGAAACTGTCCTTGATCTATGCCCAAAGAATATTGAGAAAGTATTCCACCTCCCATGGGTAGATCAATTTATTAGACTTACATATGAACAAGTGGAAAGGTGGTAGTGAGAACATATTGAGGAAGATTTTGAGATCATTCAATCCTCATACTTTATAGAGAAGACTCCTTTGGGAAAGAAGACTAGAAAGTTTGACATGACTAGAGGGTATATGATTGAAGACATTGGATACTCAATCATACTTTTGAGTAGAGTCATGGGTTTACCTATAGCTAGACACCTAAATATCTTCATGGTGCACTTAATTAAAACAATAAAGAAAGAAGAGATGACACTAGATTGGGCTTCCACTCTGAGTGAGAATTTGTGTGAATACTTAGTTGTAGCTAAGAACAAGAGGAAGTTTTATATGACATTATATCTATTATACTTGTTAGCCGCAAGAGCAATAGAATATCTAGGGCTATACAAGAGAGGCAACATGCAAGATCCTAATGTATGGCCATATATTGTCTATCCTCAATCAGTAAAGAAGAAACGCCTAAAGTAGAGAACAGAGTATAGAATTTTTATTGATACATTTATATTCACTATAATTAGATTTATAGAAGGGGATTATGTGAAGAGGTTATCAAATGACACAGTGGCATAGATAACAGTACTTGGACCATACTATATTCAATTCCAAAATTTTACATATTTGAGGATAGCTGGTACCACCGTTAACACAAAGAAGCTCCCAAGGTATCCTTGTGATAGACTTGTCTTCTTGGAGATTTCTTGACAAATCTTGTCTGCCTATGACTGAGTTAGACGGCAACATAAAAATGTTGGACCTAGCTATTGATTATAGGACCTTTTTGGGTAGATCAAAGGCAAGATATTTCTTTTTTTGAGTGAGTGAGATCAGTGTCCCTTGGAAGAGTACAATTTTGCAGGCCATATTTTGACAACATTATGAGAGTACAATATTTAGAAAGCAAAGCATTTGACCATGAAGAAGCTCTTGAAGACCATTGGATGAACATAGAAAATAACTATGATATCTAAATAAGGTATTATTGTAGAATGAAGGCCCTAAAAATAAAGATTCCCTTGAAAATATTATAGTAGGATTCTGAGGAGTTGCTTGATCATCTATTCAATAGGGATAAGATAGTGATAGGCCTATTATGAATGCTGACGTTGGAAGAGAAGAAAATTTTGATATCAACCATTGCATGAGGCAAATCATTAAAATGACATAGGATTGGATCAAGAAACCATCAAAACTTGATCCAATAATTAATACAATAATATTTCATGCACAAGCTTGTCCAACAAAAGGAAGAGGGAAGAAAGTTATCATCCCTATATTCATGACTCAATCGCTAGTGAGACCCAAGACGGTACATCAACTTGATAGGCCTATTGGTTATTATTGACCTTAGAAGGGTGGAGGCCAAGGTAAGAGGAAAAGAAGTTCCCCTTAGAGAGTTGAGCCAAAAGAGGTTGAAATCCTACCACCTCCACAGCAAGGAGAAGAAAATGTGCAAGGGCTAGAAGATACTCGAGCTTCACAAGTCTAGGTTAACCCTAAAGTGCCACTAGCTGCAATGAACCAGTCTAAGATGGAGGTTGAGATTCAAGAAATCTCTTGTCCTTGGTAAATAGAACAAGCATCCCCTTCTATGCCTAAAAAGGGAAGAAAGATCAAGACTCCAGTTAAAAAGAGGCAAAGGGTGATCAAGAAAGTAGTTCCTCTCCCATCAATCCTTGGACCTATTCTTGAAGAAGATGAAGAAGGGGCTGATGAGGAGAATGTACCTTTGAATTGGAGGACCAAACTTTCTTGAGCCATAGAAAAATAGAGAAGAAGAATTTCTACGGTTATGCCCTTGTCAATCCCAAAAGAACCTCTGCAAACTACCACATTAGAGGATAAAATACAACAATGGATTGAGAAGCAAGATGTTGAGGTGACTAATGTGTTTAAGATGTTAGATTTTGATTTCATGCCTATAGGAATTGAATTAGTTGGGGATAAGATTTGAGATAAACCAACCAATGAACCTCAATGGGAAGATTGGACTCAGATGCCCCTAGAGTCACAAGGACACTACATAGTTCAACATCCACATCCCAGTAACAAGTCACATTTTTTGTTGACAAGGGACTGATTACTCCTCCTCCTCTAGGGATAGAAATAGAATAGGTCTAGGTAGAACCTAAAAGGGAGCCACAACAAGTGTCTACCAATGAAGTGCCAAAAGAGGGAAATAGCTAAACAACCTCACCAAACTTCCCAAGACACAAAGGTGACAACTACGAGCTCCACTAAAATAGAGATAGCAAAAGAAGTGCCATCACAAAGGGAGAAAACACTAAAAAGGAGTGATAAGGGAAAAGGAAAAGCTGAAATGACTCCTTCATCCTCAAAGGGAAAAAATTTAGTGGAATAGATCCCAAGATGGTTATGAAAAGAAATGATAAGAAATAAGAAGCTAAATTCAATGTAGATGAGGAGGACATGATAGAATTAATCAAGGTTCTTAGGAAACTTGGGTCTCCATCAAAGGAGGCAAGAGCACAGTGATCAAAACCAAGATTTGTTTGCACATGTGGCTATTCCTCCTCTTGATATAGAAGTAGAAGATTTGATTCCACACAACTATCAAATCAGAAAGGTTATGATTGGAAGGCCTACATTAGATACAACTAAGTTGATGCACAATGGGAATGAAGGAAGTATTTAGAAGTTTGAAGTAGGAAGGGTCAGAACTGATAACACTTTGAAGAAAAAATGAAATCCTAAAGGGATATTTAACTGAAGTTGTTGTTCCCTTAGATCCTGAACACCCTGAAGAGACCTTAAATGCAATAATCAAAAGGAGAGATAGGGGGCAGTACAATTAGATCTATTTTTGAATGCTTGTTAGCAATGGCAGGAAAGTTTTGAAGAAAAGGGTGTACTCATCATCCAAGGAAATCTTAAGGTACTACATGTCATGTAGGAGAATGTGGATAAAATGGTAGCAATTTTGATGAGTTATATACATGGGGAAAGGATTTATAGGTGTTATAGGATATAAAAGGCCAAAGATATAGAATGCTTATGGATGTATATATTGTGGAAGAGTTAGATTTAATTGATGATTGGAAAGAGAAAATAGCAAAGAGCAATAAAGTAATTGAATCATTACATGCAGAGATCTATTGGCCCAAGGGCCAAGCTTGAGAGAACATTTTGGAAGTAGAGAAGCACTATAGTGATGCATGTCTAAATATTTTTGAAGATGATGCATGGGAGAAATTATTACCAGTAGAGGTGGTCATGCAAAAATTTAGAAATTTTTTTAATGATGTTTCTAATGGTGACGATATTTGATAGGCATTCAGGATAGAAGAAGACTTGCTAGAGTTGGATACTAAACTCAAGAATTATGCTAAAAACCATATAGAGATAGACAATTATAGGCAAAAGGTCAAGGATAAATATAATGCCTTAGATCTACCAAATGTGGCAAATATCACTAAAATAATAGAGAAATTCAAGGGCAAGCATCTAGACATAGCTCTAGTATGAAGGAGGACAAAACCCAGAAGCCGAAATCTCATTTTTGACATTCAATAAAATTTTGCAATTTTGGACCCTTGAGGTGTGCTAGTGCACTGTTGTGCTAGGTGCGCTGGTGCACTTTTTCCCACAAAGTATTGGAATAATTTTGAAGAAGTTAGAGGCGTGTAGGTGCATAGGTGTGCTTTCTTCTAAGGTTCACTTTTATAGAGGTGTACCAATAGTTAACTACCAGTTCTAAAATTAGAGCTTTCCATGCATCAAAAATGCATTTTGACAAAAGTTTAACTCTGATAGATGCCTAGTGAAGGTTGAACTTCTATTTTTGACACTTCTAGATGCTTCCATGTTGATTAAAGGTTCTCTTCTTCTTACTTTTTCATAACTTTTTTTTTTATGACATGTAAAGGCTCATACATCCAATTAATGATATAAAAATGGATGGAGTCCTACTAACCACTAGTTAGATAATTAGTTTGTTTTATTAAATTTAGAAGAATATGATTGCATGAAGATATCTCTCACTCTCAACACAAATTAAGGATATGATTTGTTATAAATATGGGATTGTAATATGTAATCGAGGCAGCCATTATTTTGGAACAATATATGCATTTGGTGCTCGCATTCAGAGTGTAGTGATTCTTAAGAGTGTCATATTTTTGTGAATGTATGTTCATGGAATTGTGATTGAACCAAAAAAATTGTTGTGTTATTTCTAGTTGTGCAATCTTTTAATTCTAGTGTTTGCTATGGTTTTATGAATTTCACTGATGTATCTAACTCGAGGAGAAATCACCAGTTTGTTCCTACATAACTTTTCATCTCACATAAGCACACTTTTTGTGGCCTTCCAATTTGATGAAAAGTGAAACATCTTATGATTATTGAATTTCTATTGATGATTGCATTAGTGGAATTAAGGAAGCATTGCTCCTACTTTCATTGGTTAGCTACCAATTTCTTCAAAAGCTTAACTTGCAAACCTATTGTTTTTTGTAGTTTATGTCTATTACGATTTTATTTCCATGTTATTTTCTTAAACCTCTTGTTAGCTTATCTTCATTATTTTCTTTACTAATCCCTTGCTAAATTAGGAACTCATATTAATTGCATTATGAGATTGCATTCATTAAAAAAGAGGAAAATAGAAAAACATAGTTCTTTTTATGTATTTTATTTTGAAGTAGTAAACAGATTTGACATCTTATCCATAGTTATTAGAACTAGAAATGTCCTCCTCATGAATAAATACATTTATCTTCAACTAAGAAAATTCTAGTAGATCATAAGATTGCTCAAAACCTTGGATTTGATCCCCAAGATGGAATTTTCAAGAGAGGAGTTCAAAAGGATTCCTGCTATTAAGCATCATGCAAAACAATAGCTCAATAGAAGTGGCACTAGAAGGAGGGCCTCTTAACTTTTGGAATAGAATTTTTTTTTGCCAAAACTTCAAAATTTTGCACTTTTTATATGTTTAGAAAATTTTCTAAGTTTTTGAGAAATTTAGGTGCACTATTGCACAGGTGCGCTAGGTGCATTGTTGCGCTAAATTATGTGGTACACCTCATTTTGTGAGAAAGTGTACTTTTGCATATGTGTGCTTTTTCTAGAGTTGCTACAAACTAGAGGATTTTAATCTAGAATCCCCATTTTAGCAAGCTTTAATATCTTCACCAAGTGCACAAGAGTTCCTTGAGCTTACCCATTTTCACAAGCCCTATAGTGACAAAGGAATATCTTGAATTCATCCACTTCCATTCAAAATTTCATCATCTTCTTCAGCTCCACCTTCACTCCAAACATCTAGTAGACCACCAAATATTCCAACAGTTCCACCTCCGCAACAACCACCCTTAGGTCCACAAAATCTTCCAATGGCCTTTTTTGCAAATGTTGTAGATTCACCAATCAACTTGAGAGGTGTACTCAATGACCTTCCTAAGAACCCTAAGAAGTTTTGCCCAAGGTTCATCTATGGAGAGACACAAATGACTAAAGATCATATCAAAGTATTCAAAGAAATTTGCAACCAAAAATAGATTGCCAACAAGAATTTGGTTCTTTGTGTATTCCCCTACTCATTTGGGGAGGTTTTCTTTAATTGGTACATTAATTTTCCACCTAGATGTATTGGAGATTAGGATACTTTCAAAAAATTTCTCTTGGAACAATTCAAAACTTTCATCAACCTAGCTGTGATACATCAACAATTCATATCAATCAAAAGGGACCTAGCTAAGATGGTTTCACGCTTCAACCATCTCTTTCATATGGCATATCACAAGCTAGAAGTGCCATATACTATACCAGTTGAAGCTTCCATTTATATTTACCTAAATAGTATGGACCATCTTACTACTATCTTCTTGAGAAGACTTCTTGCAAAGAATATTGACACATTGGACAAAGTCTTCACAGAAGCGATTACCTTCACTAAGCAAGCCAATCCTAACAAAGAAGGATTGATGCTTCTAGTTGAAGCTATTACAACAATGCCAACATACCCTATCGAAGTACCCACAATGCCTAGTCAATTCATACCTATGAATCTAATTCCATTACAATGGGTACCAACTTTACAAAACCCCACTCTAATAAATTTGGGGTATGAATCTCCAAAAGTTGCCTTCTTTGAACAAAAGGCAACAATATCCACTACAACAAATAATAGCTTTGTTTCCAAATTTGGTCAAATAAAAAAGACTATGTCACAGATAAACAATCAACTAACTCGCCTAAGGTTATCACAAGGACAAAATAACAACTTTCAAAGAAACAATGCCAATCCCTACAACAATAATTATGGCCAAAATTATAATAGAAACTTCAATAGAAACAACAATATTGGGAATAATAATGCAGGAAACAATAATGGAGGAAAAAATGTCAATCCTCTTGATCGTAACAATGGCCTCCAAAGACAAAACCAATAGTGGAACACTCATCTAAATAATGGAAGCATTCCTACATATAATAACAACAACAATGTTCAGTATACATATATAAATCAGCATGACAATAGTCAAAACATGGCTAACAATGATGCTTCATACTATAATGGAAATCAAGAGATGAATCAGAATTTGCAAGTAAATGATCGCACTCCTTTTGTATAATTTAATGCTATGCTACTAGAATCCTATGATTCTACATAGAACACACATATGGAGCAATTAGCTAATGAAGAATTCTCATTTCTATTTAGTCAAGAACTAGACCTTTAACCTAAAGATATGTTTGCTTTTCATAATGACAATCAAAATACATATAATCTAAGAAGTAGAAAAGAACCTATGATAGATGGAATTCCTCCAACACTACAACCAACTCCTCCTGATTCAAGAGCGAGTAACAATTTGGCACCAATTAAGCCACTGTATGGAGGACAACCAAATCAAAACCAAGGGAATGTACTAATAATATTGAAAAATCCTTCTTGGTCTACTAAAAAGTATAGTGTCATAGAAGATTTGAAACAAACAAAGTCCAACATGTCCATGTTTGACATGTTGCAAAAATATCCACAATAGCGAGAAGTTCTCGTAAAGGCTTTGGATCTACAAAGGTTCCCCATAACATGAAAATTGTCCCTTAAAAGACAATATCTCAATAGGTTAATACTTTAGAGGCAATCCCGACTATGTTTAAAGATAGGGTTGAGGTACCCCCATTTTTGCTTAGCATCAGGATATATGGGAAGGATCTTCACAATTGTCTAATTGATTTAGGAGCCTCATGTAATGCCATGCCATTAATAATAGCTCAAATGTTAGGGGTCAATCCTCAACCTTCCAATTGGGTAGTGATACAGTTGGATAAAATAGAGGTGAAATTCATTGGTGTATTAAAAGATGTCTAGATATAGTTAACAATTGACCTACAGATTCAAGACATCATCGATATACATGTGGTTGATATACCAAAGACATATGGACTACTTCTGAGTAGAGAATAGATGAAATGCCTAAGGGGGTGGTTTTTTATAGATTTCACTCAGCTATGGTTACCATGGAAAGGATTGAACAATCAAATCAAAATAAATGCAAAGCCAAAGTTGAAAATGATGATTACAAAATACAATGTTTCAAATGAGGTAGCATTCCTACAATTGGATCTAGGCTCATACAAAGTAATGGCATTTGATACAATTCTAACCAAAATATCAAAGGATCCAAATAAAGAATCCAATATTCAAATCCCAAAGGACAAGATCATGAAATAATTCATATATAACATGGTGGCAAATTTATAATGTTTGGGAGAAGAGGCTGACCCCGATATCCTACTTCTCTTGGGATTTTGTTGATTGCATAAAGTTAGTTACTTAGAATTTGAATGCTCATCATTTCAAGAAGTAGTTGCTAAGGTATTAACCCAAATGATGGAAATAAAAGATGATAACATCCCAAAGGATGAACCCATAGAAAACCAAAGTCCCATAAACATATCTAAATATATGGAAAAAGTTGGAAGGGAAATTAAAGATCTAAATCTATCATACAATGATACCTCATCAGATGGTGGAGGTTTGTCTTCTCCTCCCCCATGAATGATTAAAGTTCAAAGAAGAAGACAATATGTGAAAGGTCAAGGGTGGAATTCAGTGGTCATCTGTCCTAAACCCAAAGTTGATGAAATTAAAGAGCTAATAGGAGAAATTTAGGATGACCAAGAAAAACATACACTTCCTCTATCATGGACTAACAATGGAAATTCATCAAGTCCACCTCGTGAAAAATTACAATGGGTTTCCAAGAAACAATCCTTCAAGGCCCAAGTGAAAGAGAAGTTAAGGACAAACAAACATAAGGTTAGAAAACCTAAAGAAGAATTGATTTTGATGCTTCACTTCAATGATTCCAAATGCAAAGCAGAAGCTGGCATAGGTATCGAGTTGGCCAACCCAAAAGGTAAGTCTTTCTATGCAGCATATTGATTATAGTTTAGATGTACTAATAATGCTATAGAATATGAAGTTTTGATCTAGGAACTACTTTTTACATTGGAGAAAGGAATCACAACTCTCATAATTGATAGAGATTTTCAATTGGTTATATGAAAAGTGAAATCATTATACTCTTGCAATGATAAGAGGTTCCTTGCTTATAGGAAAAGAGTATGGGATCTACAGAATGATTTTGAAGCTTTGAACATAAAGTCTATTCTAAGAGGGAAAAATATGGTAGTAGATGCTCTTGCTATTTTAGAAACTGCATTACAACCAATCGAGAGAAAAAAATTGAAATGATTTTTAGTAGAACTAGTTGCTTCTCCATCTATTCTAGACAATATTATGAACTTTCAATTCTTTCGAGATGATCAACACATACTTGAGTTTATCATGTGCAATTGTCATTTTAAAGGGAAAGAAATTGACGCCACTCCTGATGACAAACATAAGGACGATGAACTTGAAGATGAAAATGGGATCCAAAACTTAAAGACCAACACTATTCCTAAGGGAATGGTTGAATTGGAATGCATTTTTGACCATGATGAATTAGCACTTAATAAAAGAATGACCCAAAAAAAATACATCAAGTAATGTAAACCATACAACTTAGGTATCGATGAAGATCTGAGAATGGTCCAGATAGGGAAAGCATGCAATGCATAGGATAGGGAAGACATGCTCAAATCACTTACTAAATACAAGGATGTTATTGCTTGGAGCTATGTAGAGCTAAAAACGTATGATCCTCAGATTATAACCCATGATATCCCCTTAAAGCTAGGTGCCAAACATTTCTGTCAAAGGCAAAGACCTATTAATCCCATCATTGAACCACTGATAATGAAAGAAGTTAAGAAGTTACTAGATGCAAGGATCATCATCCCCATTCACAATTTTACATGGCTAGCTAATTTGGTTCCTATGTGGAAAAAGATTAGAGAGATTCATCTTTGCATGGATTTTTGTAACTCGAGCCTTGCATCTCAAATGGACAATTACCCTTTACCCTCACTAGATGAGGTCTTGCAAATTGTGAATGTTTCAAAAATGATGTCTTTCTTGGATGGATATTTGGGATATAATTAGGTAATGGTTGATGAAGAGGATCGACTTAAAACATCTTTTACATCTAAATGGTGAACCTTTGCCTATAGAAGAATGCCTTTTGGATTGATTAAAGCAAGGGCTAAATTTCAGCAAGCCATGGACAAAGCTTTTAAGGGGTTGATAAAAAAATGTATAGTTATTTACATGGATGACTTGACTGTCTTTTCAAAGGCTTGAAGCACTCACATTGCTAATCTAAGATAGGTATTCAACAAATGTCATAAATACAGCATATCCCTCAATCCCAAAAATGTTCATTTGGGTTCACTAAAGGAAAACTCTTGGATCATATTATATCCAAAGATGGAATTTCCATTGATCCTAATAGAATTGAAGCTACTTTGAAGTTATCACCCCCTTACAGTCCCGGTGCTCCCGGTGCTTCACCCCTGTGAGCATCACCTAGATCCAATGAGTGCTAAGTGTTCCATTTATTCTCATGAGAGATGGATTCATGTTGAATCACTACTCATGAAACATGGGTCATCGAGTTTGACTCAAAATCACACAATTAAATCCTGATATTCACATCACAATTTGACTAGCTGTGGAAATCATCTCCTACTTATCAATTGATGAGCTTAACGGGCCTTCTAATGAATGGTTCATAAGGAACAACACTTGGTGAAGGTTTTGCAAATGGGGTTGCAAGCTTTGGGTTTAACTATGGAGGAAACTTCGTAGTTAAGCGCGCTCAGGCTGGAGTAGTACTGGGATGGGTGACCTCCCGGGAAGTCCTGGTGCTTCACCCCTGTGAGCATCACCTAGATCCAATGAGTGCTAAGTGTTCCATTTATTCTCATGAGAGATGGATTAATGTTGAGTCACTACTCATGAAACATGGGTCATCGAGTTTGACTCAAAATCACACAGTTAAATCTTGATATTCACATCACAATTTGACTAGCTATGGAAATCATCTCCTACTTATCAATTGATGAGCTTAAGGGGCTTTCTAATGAATGGTTCATAAGGCACAACACTTGGTGAAGGTTTTGCAAATGGGGTTGCAAGCTTTGGGTTTAACTGTGGAGGAAACTCCGTAGTTAAGTGCGCTCAGGCTGGAGTAGTACTGGGATGGGTGACCTCCTGGGAAGTCCCGGTGCTTCACCCCTGTGAGCATCACCTAGATCCAACGAGTGCTAAGTGTTCCATTTATTCTCATGAGAGATGGATTCATGTTGAATCACTACTCATGAAACATGGGTCATCGAGTTTGACTCAAAATCACACAGTTAAATCTTGATATTCACATCACAATTTGACTAGCTGTGGAAATCATCTCCTACTTATCAATTGATGAGCTTAAGGGGCTTTCTAATGAACGGTTCATAAGGCACAACACTTGGTGAAGGTTTTGCAAATGGGGTTGCAAGCTTTGGGTTTAACTGTGGAGGAAACTTCGTAGTTAAGCGCGCTCAGGCTGGAGTAGTACTGGGATGGGTGACCTCCCGGGAAGTCCCGGTGCTTCACCCCTGTGAGCATCACCTAGATCCAATGAGTGCTAAGTGTTCCATTTATTCTCATGAGAGATGGATTCATGTTGAATCACTACTCATGAAACATGGGTCATCGAGTTTGACTCAAAATCACACAGTTAAATCCTGATATTCACATCACAAGGTATATGCTATTATGCTTGATCCAATAGCTAAGACTTTGTTGATACAAAATGAACTTGGTGAAAGATGAGGAAAATGGATGACAATCCTTCAAGAATTTGATTTAGAAATTCAACCCATGAGATTGGTAAGAGGTCAAGGATTATAAAAAATAATATTAGATAACCAAATTGATGATGAAAAGAAGTTCAGATTTGATGGTGAAATAGATATGGAAGATCAAAAGAAAATTGTAGTATCTCAAGTTAATATAGACCAGGGTGTAGTAATAGATGTCTGGTACCAAGATATTGTTTATTGTCTTTTGCAAAATTAGTATCCCATTTGGATGAATAGTTCACAGTATAGGGGACTTAAAATGAAGTGTGAATCCTACATACTACATGATAAGAAATTATACAAAAGGAACTATGAAGGGATCTACCTAAAATGATTGAGACAAGATGAAGTAAAAGAAGTTCTAAAACAGTTTCATGATAAGTATGGTACAGGACATGGTTCAGTAGAAGTGATTGCTCATATGATTTTAAGATCAAGTTATTTCTAGCCTACCATATTCAACAACTCTTTTGAGCATGTATGTAGTTGTCATATTTGTTAGACAAGTGCTAATAGAGAAAGACATCCTACAATGTTGTTACAACTAGTGTTTGAGGTACACCCCTTCACAAAGTGGGGGCTAGATTTCATTGGTCAAGTCAATCCCCCATCTTCAACTGGACACACTTTTATTCTCATAGCTACTAATTACTATACATGATGGACAAAAGTAGAGACATTTAGGAACTATATAGCCAAGGTGGTAATAGATTTCTTGGAAGAACACATTATTACTAAATTCAAGATGTTGTTCACCCTAGTGTACAATTAGAGATAATCTTTTGCATCCGTATCCTTAACTCAATGGGCATTGGAAAATTAAGTCATCATCAAGTTTTCTTCAAATTATTACCAACAAGGGAATGGTGTTGTAGAATCTATGAATAATAATTTGATCATAGTAATAAGAAGTTTGTTAAAGGAGAATCCTAAAGATTGGCATGCGCAACTCAAATATGCTCTATGGATATATCGAGTGAGGGTCAAGAATGCCTTGGGGAAATCCCCATGTCTACTTGTCTATGGACAAGAGCCAATATTCCCACTAAATCTCAAGATCCCTATTTTGAAATTCATGAGTGGGTATAGTAAAGATGCTAATAGAGTACAAATCAGATTGATGAATCTTTTAGAGATGGATGAGAAATGGACAACTGCTTTGGAGCACATAGCTAAACATCAAGCTGTCATGAAGAGATTGTTCAGAAAGAGGGCCATGATAAAATATTTCAAAATTTCCAACCTTGTTCTACTTTGGGATAAGGAAAAAGAAAAATTGGTAGCCACACTAAGTTTCAATGCTTCTAGATTGGTCCTTATCAGATTGTGGAGATTCTTGGAGAAAATACTTTTAGGCTCAGTTCCTTATAGGGGGAATTAGTACCACTGCCAGTCAATGGGAAATTTTTTAAGCATTAATTTGAGGCCTAGGAGACTATTAAAAAAAAGAGAGAGAGCTAGATAGATTTCATTTGTGCAATTGTGTTTTCTTTTTAGTTGCATGTTTTCTTTTAGTTGTGTGTTTATTTTCAAAGTTGCATCGGTCCAAGGGTTAAGTGTACTCAATATTTTATCTTGATGAATCTTACTAATGACTCTTTTGGTTTCAATTTTTTGGAAAAGGTATTTCTTTGTCAAAACATTCTAATGATTTTTTTTCTTATACCAATTGAGGAATGGATTTTACTTGCAATAATAGTAGGGCTTTTAGTCTTGAATTCAAAATTAAAAATCAATAAATTCTCAATACTTTTCAAATTTAAAAATCAATTGTCTCAAGTGTTATTGAATTAAGGCTGAAGAAAGCAAGGGATGATCTAAACCCCAATTGGTTCAAACAAAATGATATTCTCGAAGAAGATACTAAGATCATTGTTTGGTGTGAGAGTTTCGAAAAAGTTCTAAAAAAAGGAATGCAAGGGATGTTCATGAAAGATCGAACCCAAGAAATGATGCCAATGTCTTGGCCACATAGTCTAATCATGGTCAAGATAGAAAAGAAAAATTAAAAAAGAAGGGACAATGTTAAGAGTGAAGGATTCTAAAAGATCTACAAGAGTAATTTCATAAGTGGATATGCACTCAAAATAAGCTATCTAATACATAAAACATTGCTTCATAAAAAAATCAAAAGGTCATATTAAGAGCTACACAGAGCAATTATTCAAAGAATTACCAAGAAATTTAAAAGAAAAGTGATAGCTTGCTAAGAGCCCTCAAATTGATTCTCTCATTTGGTCTAACAATATATCGACATGTTCGTCTAATTTTTTGCATGGTAAAATTTCCCTAGCCTAGGTCCAAAAATTAGATTGAATCCATTATTGGTGAATAGGGTTTCTAGTTTAGTCTTCCAAATTTTTTTTGGCTTTAAAAATAAACTCGTTAAACCCTATGTCTCGTTCCTTTTTAAAAAAATTGGGCATGAAATCTTCTTAAATGTTTGTGAATATGCTATTTTTATTTTTATTTTTTCCACCCCCAAAATGGTCTTTCCTCTCATGTTCCTCATTGTTCAATTCTGATGAAATTGATAGCATTTGCTACTTTGCTATGGTAATTTGCACACTTTTTATGTATAGCGAGGTAGCAAATACTACAAAACTAAAGAATGAGGCCATAAAATGGAAATGGGGTGGTCCAAAAATATGTTGCATCCAAAGTATTTAGTCATGTGCATTCTGTCAGTATTGTCAAAGCAAGAAAAGGAACCTACTAAAAGGCGAGTAGAAGAAATCACTAGAATAATGGTTTTTCTGATGATTTCCTACTTTGCTATCGAAAAAACCAAGCATCTCACCATTAGCAACATAGCAAATAGCAAGGAAATATATTACATGATGTCCTCCAAACTTCCTGGTGACCATAAAATTTTCCTAGTGGCATGGTGAGTAATAATTGTTATTGTTAGAAGCTTTTAACAGGGTCGATGGTGACTTGACTTACCTTTATTCTTCTAATGCCAAATTTTGTTAAGACACCAGAGCTCACTACTTCGCTATCAAAAAATTTAGGCATCTCACCATTAGTGACATAGTGAGTTGCCATGAAATGAGCACATGGTAGGACCTCAAGCAATGTGGAAAGATGACTAGGATTAAAATATGGTTTTATTATGCTAGCTAGGTAGGATTTTTGATGTCATCAGTATCTTGGACCCATGCCCCATTCATAAAACACAAGGTATTATGATCATCAGATCAAGATGGGATCAACGATTCTCACTATCTCACTATAAAAAGATGTGTGCCTTTTAATCTATGCAACACAACAAATATGGGACCCACCACATACTAAGAAGTTCATGTAGTTTCCATGCCATCAAATCAACTTCAAATCTATAGCTATCACTATCTCACTACAAAGAGCTGCTAGAAAGTTATGTATAGCGAGGTAGAAAATGAGGGAACCACCATTTTTCTTGTAAGAATTGTAGCAAATATCTTCCACGCGATCAAAGAAGGATCAATGGTTGTTGCTATCTTGCTATAGTGAGATTCTCAACGTCTATGTATAGCAAGGTAGTGACTTAATGATACATGTCCCCAATCATTAGTGGGCCTAGACTGAAATGCTAGCACCAAAGGAAAGGTACAGATGGAGGCATTTCATTGGTTTGACTACCAGCATGTTAAGAGGAAAAATGAGTGAGCTTCATTTTATCCCTAGATCGTAGGATTTTTCATAGATCAACAGCACAAATTTAGGAGGAAAGATGATGCCACACTGTCTTTTCCACTTTGTGCATTTTTGAAGCTTGAAAGCTTCATGTGCGAAAGAAAATAGAGTATAATGCAGTAGATTTTCTCAGTCTCATCCCACGTGAACAAAGGTTTCAATCTTTTCCTGAGTAGAAGCCATTACTGAGAAAGTTGTAAGCTAAACAAAAAACATGAAGCAAATTTCTAGTGTTCGTGAAGATATTATAGAGCTACAAAGAGAAATAAACAAAGAATCAAGTAAGTTTTTACACTATAATCTCTTAAGTGTCTTAATTTTGCAAATTACAATTCAAAATGCCTCCAAAGAAGGGATTTTTGGATTAGGAGAATTACTTGGATAGGAATGTCCACGATGATTTACTTGAGTTGCTTCCCAATTCCACCACTAAAACTATGCAAGTCAAAAAGCTTACTACATTAAACCCTAGGTTAGAAATAGCTAATGGATTGTATGACAAGAGTAATTGGGTCAAGGATGCCAGTACCTCTCAAACTGGTCTAGAATTGTTTAGAAAATGGTTTTCAAAGAGGAACCTTTTTTCCCCACATGCCAATATCTAGAATTTTGATCTAAGGAAACTGGTGGTTCCTAGTGTGTTCATGGACTATGATCTTCCTGAAGCTGTAGCCAAAAACTATGACCAAGCCATTAGGGTTGTGAGAAGAATTGATGGGAAAGTCCTAACTACAGTCAGCCTAGATGAGATTAGGTAATTTTTTAGTTTAGGGCCTATTACTGATTACCATGTGCTAATTGATTTGGAAGGATTAGAAAAGGAAAAAAAATCCAAAAAAGATACCATTAGAAAAGGTACATTGAAGGCACATATAGGTAAAATTGGAATCTTGCCAGCAATAATAGTAGCCTCAAGGGAACCTCTCAAAAGGGTATATTGCAATTCTAGGGCTATAGAGATATATAGGACCCTTTGCAGAGTTTTTGGGAGAGATGAAGAAGGGTTTATGCCTATGGATTTTATGTATATGGTTATTTAGATCTCATCTTTTGGTGTGGACATCATTTTTTACTTTGCTTCTTATTTGGCTAAGGAAATTCACAATGTATTAATTGGGATTGCCAAAAGCAAAGTAGAAAAAACCTTTGGTCATTATTCATTGTTCATGCATTTTTTTTTTTAAGGGAGCTTCATATTTTGGTAAAGAAATGCAATTAAATAGAGAAGAGAATGGGGAAGCACTACCGGTCCAATTATGGAGTATAGATATGACTTGGGATGTAGAGAATGCTAGTTTTGTCAGGTTTGATAGGTATTTCCCTTCCAAGCTGAGATGGCTTTTATTGAGTGATAATCCCAAAATCCCCAAGGCACTAATGGGTCTCATTAGGCCTATGGATAACCCCCATAATTTGAAAGTTTCACATAATTGGCAAGATATTATTCCTTACTCTATTTCTACTATTTTTAGAATTTATGGTTTTAGGGGGATCCCTCATGTATTTCCCTACCAATTTCTCTTGAAGGTAGGAGTAGCTAAGTTTTTGTGGTAGTTAGGAGGAGTAGAGGAAACATTTTTGTTGAAAAGATCAACAAGGTCAATTTTCCCCACTTGCACAATAGCCCATCATTTTGTAATCACAAAAGGGGGTTGCCTTTCTTTGAACAAAATTTTGGATCCATACAAAATGGCTATTTCTCACCCTCATTTTTGTGATTCTAAGGGATTTTTCAATTTGTCTTTGAGGCGTAGAATAAAGCTTGGACAAGTTGAGCATGACTTTTATTTACTAGAAGATATAATAAGGAATGAGTACTCCCTGCAAATGCAAGAGACTAGAAAAGAAAAGTTGAGAGTATTCTCTAAAATTTTGGATTTCATTCATTGTTTTGATCCAAATTATAGTCCTTTGGACGATGTAGTCACAAATGTAGATAAGATAAGGAAACTTATGAATACTTTTCTTAAAATAATAGAGACAATGAATGAAAAGAAATAATTCTTTATTAGATTTTACCTGAATAAGGCTAAGGAAGTAATGAGAAGATTGGGTTTTACTCCCAATATAGGGACAGGTCAATCAACTATCCAGAAAAGGCCAAGGTACACTCTTATATAGAATAAAGGGGCCATTGTAGAAAAAGGAAAACAAATAATGGCATCCACTAGTGTTGTTGTGGAAGAGAGGCCCTCTGAACCCTCTCTAAAGAGGATAAAGATAATAAGGGAAGAGGATCCTCATGTTGAGGAATACTCACCCTCCCAGATCCCTTTAGGAATTGAAGAAGAATAGCTCATTGAAGAGAAAATTGAGCAGTTGGGATCACAAGGGGAAGTTTTGGTCACATAATCAGAAATAAATGAAGGAGAACCCCAAGAGCCTCCAATGCCAAGTTTTGAATTAACAGTTGTAGATTATAGAGGAAGGGAATTGGACACTATTTTGGAACAAGCTAGTCAACAATTTTTGTCTGATGACAGATTTGTCAAGTCTAGGCTTTCCATCAATTTGCATGCAGGGCAAAAATGAGCAATATTGAGGAAATATGGAAAAAATTGACAGCAAAGCATCCAGAAATGGATGAAGCCTCTATCCAAAACCAAATAAAAGAACAAATGATGCAAGAGTTCTATAATATAACCCCTGAAGAGGGGAGGCAAATGGTAAAGGCTTCTAATTTATTATTGTTGCCCAATTCGGATATTGCAGATGCCTTGATTTTTAATTCTATTTCTAATAAATTGGAATTACAAGATCCAAATTTTAAAAAAATTGTAGGGACTTCATTTAGTGAAGATCAAGCTACTCTAGTCATGTGGTCACTAAGAAGGGGGTCTAGGGCTATTTCATCATAGCCAGCTAAATCTAGGCTAACAGGAAACATCATTGTGAGGAGGGTGGCTGATACCTCTCATGTATAGGCAGCACATTGGAATGTGGATTCATCCCAATTTGTTTTGGCCACTACTAAGAAGGAAGAACAAGCCATGTTTGAACTATAGAGCAAATATGAAACAATTCTAGAGGCATACAATAAGGAGGTTAAAAAGAGAATTGAGTTGGAGAATAAGTTAATGGGGAGGTCCACAAAGCCAAGAATAATAAACCCTCACCCCCCAGTTGAACCTTTCAAATCCACCCCTCTCATAGAAATATTAGATACACCCCAAAGGCCAGAATACTACATAATAGAAGATTTTGAAGAAGAAAAAAGCAAGTTGTGGGCATTACATGTGGAGTTGGAGGCAAAATATGAAGATAAATTAAGAAAGGTGCTCACATATTTGGGGGAAAAAATTGAATGGCCACTAGAATATGATCATTTGGCTAGGGTGATAAATATTTGGGAGGAACTGAAAGCAAGTGATGAGTCTTTAAAGCCTATTTTGAATAAGAGGGTAAGAAGGAGGAAAGAAATGACATTTTTATGTTATTCTATCATAAAAACTTTCGATGATCAAATTGAGAAAACTTTTGATATTATTTCTAATCTTTTTTATTTTGACAATAAGAGAATTCATTTGCAAAGAATTATATTTGGCTACTTGAAAAAATACAAGAGCCAAAAGTTTAGTTTGTTTACTTGTGCCCTAGATAGGAGAAATAATTTGAAAAACAAAGATGAATGGGCCAAGGAGCTTGATGATTTATTCTATTTAAGGATTAATAGAATTATCAATGAAATAGGGCATCCATGGTGGGCTACCACAACTGAAGAAATAGTGAAAGCCCAAATATTCTTTGATTCTTTAAAACAAGAATTTGTTGATATTTATAGGGAGGTAGAATATGTTATAAAAAAGGAATGAGATATTCTACAGTTTGATTGGCTAGATGACATATTGTTTGACAAATTGATGGTTGACATAGCTCTTGATGAACAGTTTGAGGAAGTTGAAATTGACAGTGATGAGGCATAGGATGATGAAGTTCAAATAATTGAAACCATTACATAAGGCAAACAAGAAAAGGAGAATAAAGGTGACCAATCAGTTTTAGTTGCAGGCCCACAACCACAAGATGCTGACACAATCGAGGATGGAGAGAGTAAAAGTAACTCTGATAGTACAAGATGAAGATAAAGAAAACCCTTTAGTAAAGATTAACTTGCAATCATCAAAGCACCCTTCATCATTCACTTGCTTGGTAATGGCATATACAGATGAATTAGTATAGCAGTCAAATAAACAACATAAGAGGATGTAATAGAAAGGGACCCACCAAAAGGAATGTTTGATCTAGAAATCTTTTTGTTACTCACAATTTTGTCTTTTTATGATAGGTGTATGTAAATATCTCTTTTAAAGGACACCTATCAATTCTCTATGCTTGAAGCTTGTTGCATCTCACAATATATAAGTGAGATCCCAAGGCTAGAGAAGGGTCTGATTTCTATTGAATTTTTAGTATTATACTTAGGATGTTTTTGGTCCAGTCTGTGAGAAAAAAGTTTATGATGTATTTTCTCTACATGTTTTATGAAACTATGTCAATATGGAATGATCTCTGTGTCTTTTCTTAAGGTCATTCTAAGTTTACAAAAATCATATACAATTTTCAAAGAAAATTAATACAAGTTATGAGCTATCTCCATATTAGATTTTATTGAATCTTGTCTCCTTAGCTATTACCTGGTTATTTTAATATTGTGTGAGTAAAGCTTGCTCAATTGAATGCAATTTATTTAGATTGTGTGTCAATTCATTATTACTATTAATTCAATGAATTAAGTAAATGCTTTTGATGAATTTGATAGGGTTGTCATGGTAATAGAAAGGATGTCTATAAGAATGAAATTTAGTAAGAATTTCTAATAAACCTTGTTGTAAAGCAACAAATTAGATCCACAAATTGAAGTAGACTCTAAATCCCAATGGAATAGGCACTAATCAAAATTTACTCAGTATGCATAGATACACTATAAAGAAGCATCAATTCTAAAAGCACAATCAATTTTAACTTACATTTCTTGAAGATTGTAAATGATGGTCAGCACTTGTTTGCATGGAAGTTTTTAGCCTTAGTTAGCCACTATTGTTGGGAATACATCCAAATCTATAGAAGAGATTTGGCCAAATCTATTTTATGGGATGTGTTTATTAAAAATGTGAGAATCATGGATGTATTTGAGGATTTGAGATGAGAATTAGAATGAAACTAAAATAATTCTCATATAGTATCTTCCAGTCTTGAGTCATCCTTGGGTATACCCACCCTAGTTTTGAAGAGCCTAAAGAGTAGAAAACCACCCTTGGTTTTGTTGAAGTTGGGTCTATATGTTTTACACATGTAATTGCTAATAGGAATTGGCTAATCCTTAGGTTATGTGAGTAATATCAATTTGGTATTGAACTTTTGTTGTTCAATAGTTTTAAAACACCAACACAACAAACAACCTTTGTAGAGATTCTTGACAAATGAGCCAGATGGTGTAGAAGATTGTTTCTGAGTTGTCACAAAATTTTGATAGATTGCATTTTGAGATGAAGAAAATGAATACATGGAACATGCACTAAACTTGGAGGTTAAGAATTATGGGATTTTGAATGCTAAGTGATGCAAAATATGCTTGGAATGTCCAAAATTGAGTTGGTGTTTTTGAGGCTATTTGTTGTGGTTTTACAACACATGCCCCATTTCCGAATAGAAATGGCTAGTTCATTTTTTGGCTTTTGCACTCCTAGTCTAGGATCTGAGCCATTTTAAGGTCTCCCCTAGTCTATGAGGTCATGTCCAAGTCTTGTTAGTAAAACCTAAAAGTATAAAATTCAAGAGATATAAGAGAACAAGCTAATTATTAAGAGTTTTCATGTACTAAGTGCACCTCTTAAGGTGTGCTAGTGCACCCAAAGTTGAACAAAAGGCTTTTGCACATTTTTTAGGCATAGTTGCATAGTTGCACAGCTACACCAAATGATGCATTGTCTACTTATGGGGGGGGTCTCCTCCCTCCTCACTTTGTCTTGTCTTCGATTTCTCTTTGCATCTCCGTGCCCTCCCATAGTCACAGCTTTGAGTCTCACATCTAGGTTTGCATCTACCCTTGCAAAGAAACATAACCCTTAGAAAAGGGGGTGCATATTAGCTCACCTAACTAGGTGCGCTACTTCACACCATCCGAAAAAAAAAAAAAAAAAAACACCCAAAAGGTGCATTAAAGAAAACTTTTAAAACACAATAAAAAAGGTTTAAAAGGGTATTTACCCAAATGTTGGGTGCACGTCAGTACACCAATTTAGGTGCACTGATGCACACCCAAAACTCCTTTCAAAAACATAAAAATATTATACAAACCGAAACATTGGGTGTGCATTACCACACTTGACTAGGTGCACTAATGCACACCTGATGTTGTTTTAAAACAAAACAAAAAATAGTGCATTAACCTTAATTAAAGGAAACACTAGGCACACCTCATTAGGTGTGCCAAATCTTTTCCAAGGGTAAATTTTATCTTTTTTAGGTTTTCAAATAGTCTAGATTTTTTGGTCTTTTTGGATCAGTAGTAGAGTTTCATTCATCCATTAATAAGGTTTCATTAATTTATTTTTTCCCCAAATCTAGACTAATGAAAATTAATTTATGTAGATATAATGGCATCCTCTTCATCTTCACTTGGCAAGACAGTAGCACTAAAACCCATGGTTTTCAAATTCCAAGGCATTCCAACAAAGTCAAGGTTTCAAGATGACCACTTAAAGATTAAAGATATAGATCTAGGGCATACTGATTTGGGGAAATTCCTAAAAATTTGTAACAAACCCATTAAGAGGTCACAGATGGTCTCTACACTCACTAGATTAGGGCTTATTAATGCAACCTCACACCTAATCTTATTATAATCTTTGAAACTTGCAATGACACTTGCAGAACACTTTTTCCCTAAGGAGAGGGTGCTGAAGAGTGTAACAGGAGAAATTTTCCTTGATTTGCACCTAAAGAAAATTGAGAAATTATTCCACCTCCCACAAGTAGATCATTTTATTAGACTTATCTATGAACAAGCAGAAACATGGTACTAAGAACACATTGAGTAAGCTTCTAATATCATTTAGTCCTCATACCTTATAGAAAAGACACCTTTGGGAAAGAAGGCTAGCAAGGTTGATATGACTAGAGGGTATATGATTTAAGACATTGGATACTCAATCATACTTTTGAGAAAAGTCATGGGTTTACCTACAGCTGGACAATTGAATATCTTCATGGTGCACTTTATTAAAATGATAAAGAAAGAAGAGATGCCACTAGATTGGACTTCCACTCTAAGTGATAATTTATGTGAACACTTGGTGGTGGCTAAGAACAAGAGGAAGTTTTATATGATCTCATACCTAGTATACTTGTTAGCTATAAGAGTAATAGACTATCCAAGGCTATACAAGAGAGGTAGCATGCAAGATCCTAATGCATGGCCATATATTGTTTATCCTCAATTGGTCAAGAAGAAACTCTTGGAGCATAGAAAAGTATATATAATTTTTAATGAAGAATTTATATTCTCTATACTTAGATTTATAGAAGGGGATTGTGTGAAGAGGTTATTAAATGATGCAGTGGCACAGATAACAATACTTGGAGCATACTATATTTAATTCAAAACTTTTACATATTTGAGGGTAGCTAGTATCATCGTTAACCCAAAGAAGCTCATGAAGTATCCTTGTGATAGACTTTTCCTCTTGATATTCCTCGATAAATCTTGTCTTACCATGATCTAGTTAGAAGGCAACATAAAAAATGTTGGACCTGCCTGTTGATTATAGGACCTTTTTAGGTAGATCTAAGGCAAGATATTTCCTCTTTTGAGTGTGAATGGGATCAGTATCCCTTGGAAGAGTATAATTCTTTGCAGCCATGTTTTGACAACATTGGTAGAGTACAGTATTTAGCAGGAAAATCATTTAACCATGAAGAAGCTATTGGAGACCACTGGATGAATGTGACAAATGACTATGATAGCCAAATAAGGGATTATTGTAGAATGAACTTGTATCTTGTAGAAAAGCCCCTGAAAATAAAGATTCCCTTGAACATATTATAGCAGGATTCTGAGGAGTTGCTTGATCCTCTATTCAATAGGGATAAGATAGGTGATATGCCTATTATTAATGTTGAGGTTGGAAAAGAAGAAAATTTTGATATCAACCATCAGGTGAGGAACATCATTAAAATGACACAATATTGGACCAAGAAATTTTTTTAACTTGATCCAAACCTAAAACAACAATCTTTCATGCACAAGCCCATCCAACCAAAGGAAGAGTGAAGAAAGTTACCATCCCTGCATTCACAGCTCAATCACTAGTGTGAATTGAGATAGTACATCAACTCAATAGGCTAGTTGGTTATTAGCAAGCTCAAAAGGGTTGAGGCCGAGGTAAGAGGAAAAGAATTTCCCCTTAGAGAGTTGAGCTAGAAGAGGGTGAAATCCTAGTACCTCCACAACAAGGAGAAGAAAATGTACAAGGGCTAGAAGATACTAGAGCTTCACAAGTCCAAGTTGACACTCAAGTTCCACCAGCTGTACTGAGCTAGATTGAGATGAAGGTTGAGATTTAGGAACTCTTCCATCCTTAGCAAATAGAACAAGCATCCCCTTCTATGCCTAAAAAGGGAAGAAAGATCAAGACTCCAGTCAAAAAGAGGCAAAGGGTGATCAAGAAAGTAGTTCCTATCCCATCAATCCCTAAACCTACTCTTGAAAAAGATGAAGAAGTAGATGATGAGGAGAATGTACCTTTGAATAGGAGGACTAGGCTATCTAGAGCTATAAAATAGGAGAGAAGAAGAAGTTCTATGGTTACACCCCCATCAATCCCAGAAGAACCTGTGAAAACTACAATACCAAAGGATGTAATGCAAAAATGGATTGATGAGGAAGATGTTGAGGGGACTTATGTCTTTAAGATGTCAAATTTTGAATTCATGCTCATAGGAATTGAATTAGTTGGGCATAAGATCTAGAATACACCAACCAATGAACATCAACAGGAAGATTGGACTCAGATGCCTCTAGAGTCACAAGGACTCGAGATATTACCTACATCCACATCCTAGTTATAAGTCATATTTTGTGTTGACAAGGGATCAATTACTCCTCCTCTAGGGATAAAAATGGAATAGGTCTAGGTAGAAGCTTAAAGGGAGCCACAACAAGTGTCTACCAATGAAGTGTCAAAAGAGGGACAAATAGGTGAACAACCTCAACAAACTTCCTAGGACACAAAGGTGAGAACTATGACCTCCACTGAAATAGAGACTATAGAAGAAGAGCCATCACAAAGGGAGAAAACCCTAGAAAGGATTGATAAGGGAAAAGGCATAGCTGAAATGACTCCTTCATCCTCAAAGGGGAAAAATTTGGTGGAATGGGTCGCAAGATGGTTGCAAAAGGAAATGATAAGAAATAAGAAACAACAATTCAATGTAGATGAGGTGGACATGATAGAATTAATTGAGGTTCTTAAGAAACCTAGGTCTCCATCAAAGCAGACAAGAGAATTAACTTTCATCAATAGTGATCAGCACTAGGATTTGTTTGTACAAGTGGCTAATCCTCCTCCTAATATAGAAGTAGAAGATTTGACTCCACATGACTATCAAATCAGAGAGTTTATGCTTGGAAAGACTACATTAGATACAACTAAGTTGATGGTCACAATGGGAATGAAGGAATTATTCAAAAGTTTAGAATAGGAAGGGACAGAATTGATAACACTTCAAAGACAAAATGAAATCCCAAAGGGATATTTAACCAAATCTTTTGGTCCCTTAGATCCTGAACACCCTAAAGAGACCTTAAATGCAACAATCAAAAGGAGAGATAGGGGGGCAGTACAATTAGATCCATTTTAAAATGCCTATCAGCAATGGTGAGAAAGTTTTGTAGAGAAGGGTGTACTCATCATCTAAGGAAATCTTAGCCTACTACATGTTATGCAAGAGAATGTGGATAAAATGGTAAAAATTTTGAATCAAGATTTCAGTCTTATGGATGATGTACATACATGGGGAAAGGATTTATAGGTGTTACAGGCAATAAAAGGCCAGAGATATAGAATTCTTATGGATGTGTATACTGTGAAATAGTTAGATTTAATTGATGATTAGATAGAGAAAATAATAGATAGCAATAAAGTAATGGAATCATTGCATGTGGAGATCCATCACCTCAAGGACCAAGCCCAAGAGAAAATTTTGGAAGTAGAGAAGCACTATAGTGATGCATATTTGGACATTCTTGAAGACAATGCATGGGAGAAATTGATACTGGTAGAGGTGGTTGCAAAAAAATTTAGGAAATTTTTTTATGAGGTTTCTAATGATTGGGATATTTGATAGGAATTCAAGATAGAAGAAGCCTTGCTAGTGTTGGATACTAAACTAGGGGATTTTGCAGAAACCCATATAGAGGTGGATAATTATAGGCAATAGGTCAAGGATAAATATAATTCCTTAGATCTTCCAGATGTGGCAAAGGTCACTGAAATAATAGAGAAATTCAAGGGCAAGAATCAAGACATGGCTTTGGTATGAAGGGTGACAAAACCTAGAAGCCAAAATTTCATTTTTGACATTCAGTGAATTTTTTCATTTTTGGACCCTTAAGGTGTGCTATTGTGCTAGGTACACTGGTGCACTTTTTGTCACAAAATATTGAAATAATTTTGAAGAAGTTAGTGGTGCACATGTGCACAAGTGCGCTTTCTTCTGAGGTGCACTTTTCTAGAGGTTCACTGACAGTTAACTACCAGTTCCAAAATTAGAGCTTTCCATGCATCGAAAAAACATTCTGATAGTAGTTTAAATCTGATAGACACCCAATGAAGGTTGAACTTCTATTTTTGACACTTCCACATCAACTGAAGGCTCTCTTCTTCTTATTTTCTCATAATTTTTTTGTGTTATGACATGTAAAGGCTCATGCATCCAATTAATGATATAAAAATGGATGGAGTCCTTCTAAGCACTAGTTAGATAATTAGTTTGTATATAATTAGTTTATTTTATTAAATTAGAAGCATATGATTGCATGATGATATCTCTCATTCTCAACATAAATTGAGGAGATGATTTCTTATAAATACAACATTTTAATATGTAATTAAGGTCATCATTATTTTACAATAATATATGCTTTTGGTGCTCACATTTGGAGTTTAGTGAATCTTGCCTAATTGTGTCATATTTTTGTGAATGTATGTTAATTGAATTGTGATTGAGCCAAAAGTTTTGTTACGTTATTTTTGGTTGTGCAATCTTTTGATTCTAGTGTTTGCTATAGTTTTATGAATTTTTCTTACATATCTAGCTCGAGGAGAAATCACCATTTTGTTCCTACATAACTTTTTGTCTTGCATGAGCACACTTTTTGTGCCTTGTGATTTGATGAAAAGTGAAACATCTTATGGTTATTGAATTTCCATTGATGATTGCATTAGTGGAATTAAGGAAGCATTGCTCCTACTTTCATTGGTTATCTATCAATTTCTTTTAAAGCTTAACTTGTACATGTGTCGTTTTCCATAGTTTATGTCTATTAGGATTTTATTTCCATGTTATTTTGTTAAACCTCTTGTTATCTTATCTTTGTTATTTTAGTTACTAATCCTTTGCTAAATTAGGAACTCATATTAGTGCATTATTAGATTGCATTCATTAAAAAAAATAAAAAATGTAAAAACGTAGTTCTTTTTTTGTATTTTATTTTTTGATGCAATAAATAGATTCAACATCTTATCCTAATTTATTAGAACCAAAAAAGACCTCCTCATGAAAAAATACATTTATCTTCAACTGAGAAGATTATGGTAGGTCCCAAGATCACCCAGAACCTTGGAGTTGATCACCAAGATTGACTTTTCAAGAAAGGAGTTTGAAAGGATTCCTATAGTTAAGCATCCTGTAAAATGACAGCTAAATAATGGGTTCATATAATTTTAAAATAGTGAAAATATAGGCCATAAATATACACAAAAAAAATCCAAAGTTGACACTCAAGAAACTAGAGAACAAATGAATGTAATAGATACTACTAAGTAACGAGAGAATGAAGAGAAGGAAACAACTAGTCACAATGAAACAATTGGAAAAGAAAGAAAGATAGAAGAAACACATGGGATGGAAATAGAAAATAAAGTGACACAAAAATACCTACAATTGAGGTCCAAACTGATGTAGGAGAGGAACAAGAAAGAGAACCAGATACAATGAACAAGCAAGAAGCCTCATAGCCCACTCAACCTCAAGAGAAACCAACAATTGATCCATCCTTGACACTGTCCAAAGGAAAAAGGAGTGTTAAGAAGACAGAGAAAAGGAAGAGAGACTCATAGGACTTAATAGGCAAGAAAAGGAGAAAAGCAAAAGAAGAATCCTAGAAAGCAACAGATTATGTTACATTAGAAGATGGAGTACTATATGACTCCGATGTAGCAAAAGGTGCAAAAATGATATAACTTTGAGAATGATTAAATGAGTTGAGATAGAGAACTAATGAAATGAAATAAAAGGAGTTGGGAAAATATACTAAGTTCACTAAGAAATATAAAAAGATGAAGAAAAAAAATAAAATGGTTTGATTTCCAAATAGATTGGCTAATACTCGTAATATTCTAAAGAAACTTATTGTAGACACAATGTATGATGAGAATGATGATTTGATTACTCAAATAAGAGATGTAACAAGACACCTTCATGGGAAGGAACTCAAAATTCCAAGGCTACTAGAACAACAAGTTCTAGTGAGACCACTTGAAGTGGAGAGGCAAATAACTATAGAGAAGAAAAGGAACTTATGACCTTTAGAGATGAGATGTCTGATGCTTTAAAAGAAATTATCCTAGCATTCCATAAATAAAAAATTCCATGCACCCTAATAGGTGATCTTGAGTAGTCAAAGGAAAAGGCTCAACAAGAACTTGATGTTACTGCCCAAGAATTTGATCCACTCTTAGGATCAGTAGCAGAATATATCACCAAGTTGTAGGACACCATGTACTTGGTATGAGTTGAAGAAGAAAGGGGACTATCAATCTAATAGAGCTTCAATATTTCTTGAATCCAATGATTGGGTCCATCAGTGCATTAGTTAAAGAAGAAAATGAGCTACTTGTCATGCCACCAAAAAATATTGACAAAGAATCTTATAGGTAGTTAGCAAAAATATGAAGTGTAATGATCACACTCAAAAATTTGAAGGAGGCATGTGATATCCTTCTTTACTCTATCAGTGACAAGTATAAGGACATCTTTGAAAAGATATGATGAGCATGACACAAAATAATTTCCATCAAAGGGGGAGAAAAAATTTATTCTATCTCCACTCTTCTAATTTCCATTGATGATAAAAAGGGGGAGGAGTTATGTAAAGTGGGTAAATAAAAAGGGGGAGAAGAAAGATATACAATGGAAGAAGACAAGACATAAGACATGCAAAGGGAGTATATATGTACCTCAGGGGGAGAAAAAAAAATGTAACGTGCCAAAAGACAATAGAGGAGAATAAGACAACATAACAAACCAACTAGGCATTGAGATAGTTCAAGCCTCAATACAAGTATCTAATAAACCTACAATGTAGTATAAATTTTTTTTCCACCAATGCCAAAGGGGAAGATCATTGGACCAAGCTATCTCAACTAAGAAAGTAATGAGCAATAAACTCAAGAAATGAGGTAGAAGATTGTGTTGTCATTGATTGGAAATTGGTTAACAAGAAGTCTCAAAGCCACCAACAAACTAGAGGACTAGTCAAAATAGTATAATGAAGAGTGAGGTGTGAATGCTAAGTGGATATAGTAAAGTCACCACTGATGTGACAACATGAAAAAGTAATAAACATGAAAAAGACATGTATCAAAGTAGTACAGTGGAATCTAGCTAAAGAACACAAGGTCACAAGTCTAGATATAGATGTGTAGATGACCAAATTGGCCTATAATCATAGGCATCTATAGATAGACAATTACATATAGCTTATGACTATTATCACCATAGAGTTAAAAATTTAAATTATAGTTGAGCAATATAAAGTTAAGAATCACATCTTGTGGTTTGATGGACTAATTTAAAGAATCACCTGCCACTCATTGAAAAGAAAAGGAATGAAATGTTGTTGGAAAAAGTGTGTAAGAGTCAAGAAGTTTACTACAAAAAGGAAAAGAGATGAGAATGTAACTAGTTATGTCTGAAAAATAAGGTACGATAGGTGCTAAGCACACAAGGAGAACAAGGGAAGTGAGAAAAATAACTCTTACCCTAGCTAAAATAGAAGAGGAAGATTAGAGCATCTTCAAGGCAAATTAATAGAAGCTCTCTCAAGAAAGGAATGTTATATATTTAGATCACTAAATTAGTTTTTTTTCTAGCCATAGCATCTATTATAAGCCTTTAACATGACCAACTTGTAAGAAGTCTTTAAAATCCTCTAACTGGGTATCTCTCAAAAAGAGATCTAAATCCTCTAGTGAGGTAGCCCTAACAGGTTGTTATAATCCTAACATATTATTGGATTCTTAATAAGATGAATTCTTAGAGGGAATAGTATTTGTGTCATTGAAATATGCTCATGTGTGGAATATTGTATTGTTTTACTACATAACATTTATTATTTCCTTGATAGTTAAAGTAGCAGTGATACAATGTGTAGAAAAGATCAAAAAACTAATAGAGAAACTTTATAAAAGTGCACATAGTAATTTACTCCCCCTCTTTGTATCGCTTGGGACAAACACAACTTTGGATAGATAAAGTATTCTACTAAGGAGGAAAATCTTGAAGATACCTCAACACAAGGAGCCCCCTCAAAGGAAGACACTCTTTAGGACCACATGCAATTCCCATGTTAAAACATGTAAAGTGTAATGCCCCGCCTAGAGATCCTTGGAAAAAAGATTCAATACAAGCCAAGATGTATTTTTTTTTACAAGTATGAATGCACATGACAACATCATACAAGGATCACAAAGATCTCAATAGAGGACTTCACCACAACCCCATCAACCAATGGATCTTCGAACACCACTACCGAACTAACACACACAACCAAAAGCCAACAATGACCATGCACAAGATGAGGGCTTGAAGAAACAACCACATGTCAAAAAAAAACCAAGCTGGGGTAGAATACAGAATCCTAAAATTTGGCTAAGTCAAAAATCCTAAAGCCCTAAAATTTCCTAGAATCTTTATCTTATCTTCAAGAGGTCTGAAACCTATCTCAAAAGAATTTTCACATATATTGAAATATATCTTAAGTATACCTTATACTTAAATGATATATTTTAAACCCCAAGAGATTGACAACTAAAACACACACAACCAAAATCAAAATGTGACATGATAGGGTTGAAGAACACCAAAGAGGGTATCCAAATCAACTCTCAAAAATTTTGGACTAGACCAAAAAGTGCTCGCTGCCCACCACACAGGTTTATAAAAAAACTAGGCAATACTTTAATACAAGATAGAAAAGTATCGCATGACATTTCTAAAGAAGGAGGGCGACACTTTTAGGGACTGGGCAATACTTCTCCTTAAGGTGTGCAACACTTTAAGGGTGTCGTACAACATAACTTACAAGGAGGTGTGATACTTTCTAGTATCATGCAATATTTCTCCAAGAGGCATGCAATAGAATCAAGGGATGCACGACAAAGTTTCAATGGGCATGCAATACATTTTTGTGTTGCACCATGCTGATAAAATGTCACCCATAGAAACACAAAAACACTTAAGAAAAACACAAAAGGGGAAAATTAGAGAAAAATTGAGTTCAAAACCTCCACACTAGGGAGTACTGGATCCACAAAGATTGAGGAGTGAACACTCGAATGCATAAACAACAAGATGCCATGATCAAGGAGATACATCTAGCCATCTAAAACTATAGTAGAAAAGAACGTACTGAAAGCAACATCGTAATGAATAAAAATAACTGAACAACCAAACTAATTATGTAGTTCCTCCCAACTGCTAATAGCATCATAAGACCATCATGGATCCTAGCCATCTCCCGTGCATAACATCTCAAGCCACTAATTAGATCATCGGTACTATTATAATAGGGACATCAATACTAAAACATGTTATAATAAAAGCATAAGGAAATCTAACATGCTAATAATAAAGCATAAGATAATCTTACAAGGTAGATAACATCACCTATCACATGCTAATCAGCATAATAAGGTAATCTAACATGCTAACCAATAAGCAATAGATAATCAAATACAACAATTTACATCATCTAGTCATATGCTAAACATCATAATATGGAAATGCATCAAATAAACTAACATCAGCTAAACATGATATCCAAGTATTCCAATGAAAGCATAAATCACAAGAAAGCATACTCCAAAACTCGAAGCATCAAGTGAAAACATCTAGCAATAGTTACACTAGGATAAGAGAACATCTTTGTACACCAGTCCCTAGCAGTGGTGAAGGTAGCTACACCTCCCAACCATGTGGCACCTATAGGTCCACACCTGCCATGCTGATGAAGATAAAGATCCAACCACAAACACACAAAACAACATCCATGGCTAACACTCATGCCAAATAGTATGATGGCTATAACCAAGAACCTAAGACAATGCAAGGAGTACAAGTCCTGGTCAGACACTCAATAGGCTACTAAGTAGGGGCTAACATCATGGAGAGTTTCTTGGCATCAACAAGCCCAAGTTTAGATCACAAGTGGAAACTTTTGCAAGGTACTTCCCTCTCAAGGTACTCCCTTGGAACCATCACATGAAGTTTTATTATATTACATTTTATTAACATTCACACATTTTCTTTAGTTATCACTTAATCAAAATCCTCTCTACCATACTCGTGGCATCATGATCATTGAGCTATGAGATACAAGCCCCCTCCACATGCTACCCTACCCTACCCATGCTCATCCTATGACAAGTGCCCGTGGGCATGCATAATCTCATCTCAACCCCAATGATCATAACTTTTGGAAGTACCACAAAAGATCGGGCCTCGCATGTCACTCAAAAAATGTACGTGCACATACTCGTGTGTGGTGCACCACCATCATGAAGATCTAAACACAGGGATAGGATGAGAACACAATGTAAAAGATAAGACCCAACTAAAAGCAACATAGGAAGGATGGATTCTACATGAATCCCAAAGCCAATAAAATCATACATCATGAAATCACTTAATTGGCCTTAATCTAGGAGTATGGATTCTACACAAATCCCAATGATGCAACAAGACCAAACATCATGAACTCACTCAATCGGCCTCAATCAAGTAGCATAGATTCTACATGAATTTTAGTGTCTACAAAATAGTAACAAAGGTCCAAAAGTACCACAGGAGATTGAGCCTTGCAAGTCACCCGACAAATGTACTTGCGCATACTCGTGTGTGGTGCACCACCATCATGAAGATCAAAACACAAGGATAGGATGAGAACACAATGCAAAAGATAAAACCCAACTGAAAGAAACATAGGAAGGATGGATTCTACACTAATCCCAAAGCCAATAAAACCATACATCATGAAATCACTCAATCAGCCTTAATCTAGGAGTATGGATTCTACACAAATCCCAATGATGCAAAAAGACCAAACATCATGAACTCACTTAACCAGCCTCAATCAAGGAGCACAGATTCTACACGAATCTTAGTGTCTATGAAATAATAGGTATAAAATCACTCAACCAACCACAGTGTTAGGAGTAAGGATGCGATACGCACCCCAATGCAACATAAAAGTGCAATAATGGTTTGACTAATATCCAAACAAATCATCAATGTCCACGACCTATATTGTGCCAAGAAAACTCAAGAAAATAGGGTGGTACACAAAACGAGGTAAAAACTCCAAAATTTTGAAAAACTTCAAAATTAAAACCCATTTGGCCTTTGGGCACAAAAACCCCAAAAATCCAAAAATAAACAAGTTTGGACACCGTATGCAAAAATGGCTAGCATAACAGCACAAAACTCCAAACCCTCATCTTGAAAAATAAGGAAATATTCATACCTACCCAACCAGGTAGAACTAGCATATAGAAACGGAGGGGAACACTAGTTATCAGTCTCCAAAAAAATGGCTAACAAAAATAGAAGTAGAAATGGAACAAAAACAATAAAACAGGAAAGCCCTACCTCACAGCCAAAAGGGCAAAACGAGAATCTGAACCATAAAATAAATAGCTCGTAGAAGTAGCTGAAATTCATTGCAATCCAAGGTTTCCCCAAGCTAGATCCAACGAGCCCAACCTCACGACGATCCCATGCCCGTAGCTCTTAGAATGAACAAAATAGTAAATCCTCATGAAGAGGATTTTGGGTTTTACTCTCAAACTTTCTAATTCAAAAGTGAGAAGTCTAGAATTAAATTCCTTTTTGGATATTTATTCACTTTTTAAGTGAATAATCGATTAGGGAAATTAACTAGCCAACCTAGTTAAACCCCGAATTGACCCAAACAAAAATAGGCTATTCCTAAAATAGGAATTCAACTATGGAAAAGTTGCCAAAAATTAAAATAAATCAATTAAAAAGCCTGCAAACCCAAAAACACATAAATTTTCCTAATAAATTTCGCAAAAATGTGAACCTCTAAATGCACAGACACGCTTACTAGTCTAATCACATAATGCAAATGAGTTCAGATTTAATAATCACCAAAAGGTTTAATAAAATAATTAAAATAAGGATGCATCGACCATACAAGGACGACATTGGTGAAATATGAATGGCCAAATCACTAACTCCATGTGCCACTGCCAGGGATATAAATCCTACACACTAAACAACATGAGCAAGTGCAATTGCATATAATAACATAGCCAAAGCAATAAATGCATTAAATCACCTAATTTAACCATTTATTTAATTATATTAAAATAATCTATTTACATCACTCATGTTTGCATAAAGCATAACAACACAGGAATGAATTAAATAACCATAGGATTAAATCCATCACCTAACATAATCAGAGGTATCTCCAAATACCAAATAACTAGATCTCATCATAAAATGCACTATCATCTCAAAATGGCATCATCATGCAAAATGATCAACTGAACAACATAGCAGTCTAAATCTATGATACTAAAATCAAAGTGTGACCTCTGACCCTTAGGTCCTCTCAAATATAAAACATCACATAAGTAACAGATATCTCTCAGATCAAAATATAACAAGGTAAATATCTGCAACACATAACCAAAGAATCCAACATGGACAATCCATTTCTAATTACTTAAGCATTTAATAATGATTATTTAAACAACACTTAAAGGAACTTAAAAGATATAAGTGAACACAGTAATAAACATGACTACCCATTGCTACAGGAACCTAGACCAATGTAGCATGTTAATAGTACATAGTGCAATCTCTACACACATCTTAGGATAATCATAGAACAACCTCATGATACCACATCAATCCTGGTAATCATTGGCACAAACCTTAGTGAACCATAAATCATATGATAATCTCATAGATCAATCAAAAGCATAATCAAAGCAACTGATATAGAAACATAAATCCAAACACCTCAATGGTGTAGACCACTCATGGTCACAATCATGATCCATCACAACAAAAGATCAACAAGGTTGCATCCATCAGGATGACTTAAGAAAGTCAAATGGGAGAGGCACTTAATGCCTCGCCTAGAGATCCTTAGAACAGGGATCTCTGGGCAGGGCATTACATAAAGTAATTATTGATAGTGAGTCTACTAAGAATATTATTGCAGTAGAGATGGTAGATAAATTAAAATTGAGAAATATTTCCTCATAGACATCCATATAGGATATCTTGGTTGAAAATGGGTTTTCATGTTGTAGTGGATGAACAAGTATGGGTAGATTTTGAGAAAATAGATTATAGAGATATGGTATTGTATGTCATTCATCCCATGGATATTTTCCATCTCCTCTTATAATGTCCTTTGTGATTTGATGTTAAGGCCCTATATTGTGGAGAAAAAAACTCCTATATTATAACAAAAAAAAGGTAAGAAGTATCAAATGGATCCTTTTCTTGATCAAGGGGATTAAAAAGGTGTCAATTTTTGTGTTATGTTAATGAGTGGAAAAGATCTTCTGAATGTATTGAAGCATGAAGGGACTCAATTCTATGTTCTAATGGTGAGACCTAATGAGGGACCTAAGCAAGAAACTACTAGGGAAGAGGATATTCCTAAAGAAATCCAAGAGTGGTTGGGAAAATACAAGGATATAGTAATGATTTAGATACTATATGTGTTACCTCCCATTAGGGATATTATCCAAAAAATTGATCTTATCCCTGGTGCTACACTCTCAAATAAAGTTCCTTACAAGATGACACTTTCCCAAAATAAAGAGGTAGCCAATGAAGTTCAAGAATTCCTAGACAAAGGGCTGATAAGGAAAATCCTTAGCCATTTCAATACCTAATATTTTGGCACCTTAAAAGAATGATAAATTGAGAATGTGTATTGACTCAAGAACTATATAAAAAATCACCATAAGATACCACTTTCCCATGCCTAGGATTGAGGACCTAATAGACTATCTTGAAAGAGATTCTTACTTGTGAAAAGATGATTTAAAATGAGGATACCATTAAACTAGAATTAGACCTAGAGATTAGTGAAATATTTCCTCCAAAACTAATAAAGATCTCTATGAATAGATAGTGATGTCTTTTCAACTTACAAATGCACCTAGAACTTTTATGCACCTCATGAGTGAGGTCTTGGTTGAGTTTATAGTAAAATATGTAATTATTTATCTTGATGACATTCTTATCCTTAGTAGGTCTAAAGAGGAGAACCTTACGCATGTGGGTCAAGTATTGAAGATGTTGCATCAATAAATAATCATTAATTTAGAAAAATGTGAGTTCATGAAGACTAAATTTTTTTATCTTGATTTTTTTTGTTATTGAAGGGTGTTTAAAAATGGCTCCATCCAAAGTAGAAGCAATATTAAATTGGCCAACTTTTGTAGGAAAATCATCAAGGGATTCAATCATATTTGTGCTCCTATATTGGATAATATCAAGGAGGGAGTCAAATTTATATTTGTATGGACTGATAAGGTAGATTAAAATCTTGAGTCTTGAAAATAAAGGTCACAAACTTTCCTACATTAAGGTCACCTAATTTCAATCAATTTTTTACAATTGAGTGTGATGCAAGAAAGTAGGCATTAGGTAAATTCCTATGCCAAGGAGGGGCACTGTGTGGCTTTCTTCTCCAAAAAAATGAATGAAGCCAAATAAAGGTATTCTACATAAAATTTAGAGCTATATGCCATGGTCCAAGATCTCAAAAACTAGAGGTGTTATCTATTACCAAGGATTTTGTTGTTGTGTATACAAATAATCATGCACCAAGTTGTTGGAAAGCTATGCATTGAGTAGGGGGGAGTGATTCAATACTTATAACTATTTCAACCTTTTATCCTTAAATGGTAAACTTGTTGATATAAAGTAACTAATTACATATTTCTAAAATATAAAGTCATAAACTCACACCATGAATAATTCGAATAGATAACTCATAAAACAATATTTTTGTCTTGTAGAAAACCTTTGATTAGAGGAAAAACATGTTGTAGCAATGATACCCACAATTTACCATTGCAGTATTAAAATTGGTTGATTAAGATCTCACAATATTGTCACTTTTTGAGTGATTCTCCCTATTAGGAGTGACTAATACATTGTTAAAATTATCTAAAATTCTATTAAAGAATACTATGTTGAGATTTTATCTCACTTATGCAATGTTCACCTTGTTAGAAAATTTATAATTGTTTAGCTAAGAACTCTTAGTCCTGTTAAAGACCACTTAGTTAAGGGATTTAAAAACTTGTTTCTAAACTATTAAGTATCTAACAAGGTTATGACCTATGATTATTGTAAGGAAAATTTCAACCAAAAATATAATCATTTCTACATAACTCATAATAGATCTAAAAATAAATATGCAATTAAAATCCACATGCAAGAGAATAGACAACATACCTAGAAAAATATGACATAAGACATACCCTAGGAAACCTTCTTTGAGGGGAAAAAATGCAACCCCCAAAAGCATCTATCACCATGTGTTATTCAGAAAAAACACCATTGCAATACAATCATGCAAGCCTTCGAAGGTATAGCCATCAACAAGCAATCTATGTGAACAAGCATGAATCCACACATCCCATGGCATACTCCCAACCTTCATAAATGCTCCCTTCTCTTGTTGGAATTACAAGTAGGAAAGGTAAACTTCTAAGAGATTGGGAGGGGGGGGGGGGGGGGGGGTGGTGAATCAACAGTTAAAACATGAACCCATAAAACTTTTCACCACACATCCTTCCCATGCATTTAATAGATAAATTGAAATAACATGTAAAACACACACATCCAAATCATGTAAGCATATAAGCAATCACATATTTGACACTAGATATGATTAGCCAGAAACCCTCCAAAAAAAGAATGTAAAATTGGGGTGTGGATGACACCCACAAATCTTCACTACTATAGTTGCAAAGTGTAGCCAATTAAGGTTACAATGGTTTGACTATGAATCATGATCTACCCTATGAAAGGCCTACCTTGTTAACAACTTACAAAGACTATTAAGTCCCACCTTGTTAGAGGATTTCAACACCCTATTAGAAGAGTGTCTGGTTAGAGGATTTATAGTCATTCACTTGGAATGCCACCTATTAAAGGATTTAGTAAAGCATGTTAAGACTACTTCACCTAGGAGATTTAATTGAAATCACCCATCAAAATGTCTCAGGATAGATCTAGTAATTGGTATTTGCTTTCCTGATAACACATCAACTCTACACAAAGTCCTTCTGAATCCCTTTTGATCAGATGTATCAATGTTGTATACTCTATAATATTTTCTTATCAAACTGATTCTGCAATTCACTCTCTATAACTTCTAAGTCTCCATGAATGCTTTGTTTGGACATGCAAACTTCTCTATTCTCTTCCTTTAACCCCTTACACATTCATCATATGAAGTTTAGGGTTTCATCCTCCTTAAGAAGACTAGAAGACTTAGGGTTAGGTATGAATCTATGGCTAAGATTCATCCATATTTTTGCTTAAACCTTCCCTTTTTTTTGATTGGCTGCATGTAATTGCATTGGGAATATGCATACAGATTTGTCCTTATGTTCAAATGATTGTAATCTATCCTTAGGTTAGTTGAAAAATGGTTTACATAATTGTTTGGGCCATTACAAACAAATATGTTGAATCTGTGTTACTTGACATATGAAGTTACTGATGCTTGGCATATACTATAATTTTGCCTCTGACTCAACACTTGAACTCCTCAACATCTATTGTTTACTTAGTACTTGAGTGACTTAGCACATGAGTGACTTGGCACTTAGTGCAACTCAACATGATCTTATATTTACATGTTGTACTGAACATGCATTACTAATTCAGCATGAACTAAGTAAATGTCTTAAGTGTGTTGACACTCAATTGTAAGAACCAATTTGAGATCAACTTGACTAACCTATTAAGCCTTGTCCCACTTGACTCTTACCTTTTTTCCTTTTATCTTGTCACTACAACTACCCTTGTGGCTACTTATATAGTAGCATTTCCCCCAAAACAACCAAGTATTATTACATAAAACATGTGCTAAAACCATGTACTACCTAACCCACTAACCTCACATTTAATATTGGAAATTTAATTCTTTTCTCCAATATTAAATAATTATATAAAATATTATCACAATGTTATAATACAACTCATCAAGTATATCCCATGGAAATCTCTAAATGTTGCACATCCATCTAGGTGATCCTACATGTAATATTACATAATAAAATAAAATAATATAGTATAACACTATTATGCAATGTGTGCAATACCCATTAGCTCAATAGTTTCTTTCTCCAAAAAAATTCAAGATCCTTTAAGCTCTTCTTCTACTCTATAATTTCTCCTTGATTTAGTACTTAGTTCATTCTCTTTAACCTTCTCAACAACCTTTAATTCTTCTTCTTGATCTTCTATTTATTCTTCTCTTTCTTTTTCCTTGCATGCTTGTTTAACCTAATTAGGGCTTCTTGTGACTTCCTCTTGAATCTTCCTTAGTCTTGAACTTTCCATAATATGTTTTAATACATCAAATCCATAAATGTTTATCTATCATTCCCAATATAACTAAATTTATTTCTATTTTCTAACCTTCCTTGAATTTATCACTTAAATTTTTTCACAAATATCTCTAAAATGTCTCTATAGATTCTTTGATCCATATAACATGTTTCACCTTTTGATTAGATTTAATGAATCTCTTTCCTTCACAAACATGTATTTGATTTACCAAAGCTACCCTTCTTTTACCTATTCATCCTATTCACTATTTTATGATTGTAATAGTTCATCAATAGTTCTCATTTCTCATTTGTATCATTAGTTCTAGGTATCTAGTTCATTGATTATGTTATACCAGTTGTCTTAACCTATTTTTCCTTCTTACTAATAGTGGTTAGCTTATCTATATTCTCTTGCTTGCCAATATGACCTATCTATTTTTCCTTTTGTCTTAACTTGTTTACTTGTTGGTCTATTTTCTCAATAGTGATCTACACCTCTTCATGAGTTTCTAGTAATGAAAAGCATATGCCAAAATTTTCATCAATACCAATTAAATTATTTTATCAATAAATATGAGTTGCCCTGATGGACAAGAGAAGTTAAATCAAAGACATCTCAAGTGGGTTGAACAACTACAATCCTATACATTCATAATTAAACATAAGAAGATTTCTTCAAATAAAGTGACATATGCTTTGAGTAGAAAGGGTCTTATATATTAAGAGGTGCAATTGTAGAGTGTTGGATTTGATACTCTTAAGGAGCTACAAAAGGAGGATAAGAATTTTGAAGATGCTTACAAATTTTATTCTCAAAATTTTAATGCTTCTCATGTTGAATTTTTAAACTTTTTTTGTAGGATTATTTTCTCTTCAAAGACCATCTCTTATGTATTCATCAATGTTCTATGAGAGAGAACATCATCAAGGAAAGACATTGAGGAGACCTAGGTGGACACTTTGGTCTTGAAAACACCTTAGAACAAGTGAACATATTGTACTACTGGCCTAAGGTACAGATAGAGGTTAGAAGGTTTGTATAATTCTCTATTTATTAGAGGTCCAAAGGGAATTCCTCCATTATAGGTCTTTACCAACCTATTCCTATTCCTACTAGACCTTGGGAGTGCCTAAGTATGGATTTTTTCTTTGTCCTTCTTGAGACACCAAGAGTTTTTTATATTATTTATGTAATTGTGGATGGATTTCCTAAGATGGACCATTTTGTTCAATGTAAATGTATAAGTGATTCTTCATAAGTAGCATGCTAATTTTTGAAAGAAGCTATGAGGATTATGGCATCTTAGAATTGTGATTGATAGATATTCTAAGTCTATGAGACACTTTTGGAGGAATTTGTGGAAAATTTTGGTTGCTAACTTATCCTTCTCCTCTACATACCATCCACAAACTAATGGTCAATTCAAGGTGGTAAAAAGGTCTTTGGGAAATCTTCATAGATTCCTTACTAAATAGTGTGATCAAGCTTAGTATTTACTGATAGGATAGGTTGAATATGCATATAATGATTTAGATGCCCATACAACCAATATTACTTTTGAATTTGTGTATGGATTCCATTCTATGGGTATTCTTGTATTGAGAGATCTCAATACTATATATAAGAGAAGTGCTCAATGGGAAAAATTTTGCAGACACCATAAAAGAGATCAATGAAAGAGTCAAGCAAACTTTATAGCAAAATGAAAAGAAGTCCAATGATGATCTTACAAGGAGGGATGTTCAATTCAAGGTTGATGATTTTTTTATGACATACCTAAAAAAGGAAATATTAGCCAAGGACCAACCAAATAAGTTGCTGATGAAGATTGAGTCTCTAAAGATGGTGCACAAGTATGGTACTAATGCTTATGAAGTTGAACATCCTCCTGATTTAGATATTTCTCCCATTTTAATGTTTGTGACCATACACCAATCATAGGTTCTACTACCAATGTGAATCAAGGTATCCCTACTATTGTAGATGAAGAAGACTAGACTATAGACTTACCTCCTAGTTGTAAACCTTTGTAGTTAGACTGCATAGTTAATTCAAACATTTTTAAGAATAAAAAGAAGGGTTTGGATAATGAGTATCTAATAAAATGGTCGTGCTTACTTAAATCTAAAGCCACCTAGATGTCTGAAGTTAATATCATCAAGCATGGTACCCATGTTCAACAATTAGCAACTCAAGGGAATTGAGTTCTTTTGTCCATAGGAAGTACAGTGTAGGAACACAAGAGCTTATCCTAGTTATTTTTTATATTCTTATATTTTTTTAACAAGGTCTTCAAGACCATTTTGGTCTGTAATGTCTAAGGATTCATGAATGTCTTATTTAGACCATTATTGTTTCTATTCTTGTATGAGGCTCCAAGGTCATCAAATTTGGTCAACTTCCATCAAAGGATATTCCATAGGTTTTTTTTGGGGTCTAATTGATAATTGTGACATGATCTAGGTGATATTTGATCCCTTGCATGTAATTAGTCCAAAAAATTCATCATTTTTATCAATTTTACAAAAGTTTCTCAAAAACTTGCTCAAGCAACTTTGCAACTTTTTGAAATTTTACACTACAAAGGTTAGTTGGGTAATTTCGGATGGTTATGGGATTTTTATGTGTCCATGGAAATTTTTTAAGTTTTTGAACTCATGGAGATTACTGTTGTTGAAGTTCTAAATAAAATAAGAAATTTTATTTCATTAACCTTGTTTTTTTTGCAAATTTTCATATTTTTGGTCTCATACAGATTGGCAAGTTTAAATCAAGTTCATAAATGTTTATGTTGGAATTTTAACTTCACCTCGGAATTGGTTTGAACTATTCAAGCTCTATAGTTTTGGAGATTCATCTGTTTGAATGAGATATGGTCTAAGAAACCTTCAAAATTAGGGTTTTGAGAAAAAAAAATGCATCCATCCTAACATTTCACAATGGGAAACTCTTGAATCTCCATGGAATATTAGGATGGGATATATTTTAATTATTTTAACATCTAGATGTTTTAAGTTAGTTTCAATAAAAAGAGGGTTGTGTTGGGAGACCAGTGAATGCTAAAGCATGAAAATTGGTATCAATGATGTTCATAGAGGTGTAAAAAGTCTCATCTAAAGCTCCTCTAAATATTTAATCTAATTGGTGAACTTCTTGCAAATAATCTTGTTCGAAGAGGCCTATACCTACTTATCTAGCCCTATGCAAGTTGTTTAGGTCAAATTGAATGCGAAGATCCAAAAGGTGATCTTCATATGCTTTTTCTATTAGATATTTGCCAATTATTTCCTCAAGAAACCCATTGATTGATAAGAGAACTCCCCTTCTCTATAAATCTTAAATGCATTGGTTACATGGGAAAACACAAAGGAAACAAAGGAATTGTATGCCATTATTTATTTCCAACTTGTGTCATTAATAAATCTTTCATCTAACAACCGTGGAAAATAATTGGATTCAAAAGGAATCCTAACACATCCAATCATGTTGAAGATGGACTAGAGTTGATAAAACTTCAAGATCTAGGCTTTTGAGTACTTACTATTGTTGAGTTGTCATTTTACATGATGCTTAATGATAAGAATCCTTTCAAACTCCTCTCTTGAAAATTTGATTTGAGATCAACTCCAAGGTTCAAGGAAATCTTGCAACCTACTAGAATCCACTTAGTTGAAGATAAATTTATTTGTTCACAGGGAGGTCTTTATTGGTTTTGACCAATTTCAAATAAGATTTTGAATCTTCTTGCTATCTCAAAAGCATAACCACATAAAAAGAAATATATATTTTTTTGTTTTTTAGTTTTTTAATGAATGTAGTTTTAACTATGCAACTATATGAACTCCTAAATTAACCAAGTATTTGTAAAACCAAATAACGAAGATATGGTAATAAGAAGTTTAAGAAAATGACTTGGAAAGTAAACTCCTAATGGCCATAAGCCACATAAACAACATGTCTAGCCTTTGAAAAGATTGAAAGGTAACCAATGAAAATAGGAGAAACACTTATTTAATTCCATTGATGGGAATTTAGTAGTTGTAAGATGTTTCACTTTTCATCAAATCACAAGGCCATAAAAAGTGTGCTCATGTAAGACAAATAGTTATGTAGGAACAATATGGTGATCTCTTCTCCAACTACATACATCAATAGAATTTGTAAAATTGTAGCAAACACTAGAACTAAAAGATTGCTCAATAAAAATAAAATAATAAAACTATTGGCTCAATTACAATCCATGAACATACATTCACAAAATATAAAACATTTAGGCAAGAATAACTACACTCTGAATGAGAGCACCAATAGCATATATTATTGCATCAAAATAATAGCCTAGAATACATGTTTCATTCCTAAATATATAAGAAATCTTCTCCTCCATTTTTTTTGAAAGTAAGAGGTCTCTTTATGCAAACATATGCTTGAGAAAAAGTCTGACTCCCAAAGATAAATGGAGGTCTTGGAATTAGGAAGCTAACTCACCTCAACAAGGCTCTTTTGGCTAAGAAAATATGGCGTATCTTCAGAAACACAAGGGAATAGAGAGACATTTTGGTAAACAAGTACATAAAGAGGCCCTCTAAATAGTTTACCCTCTTCAATGAGAATATCCCAAGAGGATCCACTATTTGGAATGGTTTTTTAAAAGCTAGGGACTTGGAAAATTCTAGAGTCTCTTGGAAATTGGGAAATGGGGAGGATATCTAGTTCTCATCTGATAGCTGGCTTATTCAGGGCCCTCTTATGAACAACCCCATCTATGAGGTCTAGGTGAATGACTGCATCAACCATTTTGGGAAAAAAATTAGTAACTATAGGAATGACTAGCAATGGATAGACCTTTCTGTCATCTATGAAGATCTTAATCCTATTATGATAATGCTAAACTCTATGGCCATAAATAACAATAGGGATGAATTAGTCTGGGGAGATGACGCCAATGGGCTATATACTAACACCTCTAGGTATTTGGCCCTTTGGAGATTAAAAGAGATTCCTCCTTGGTCGAGGCCTTGGCTCCCTAGCCTCATTCCAAAAATTAATATGTTCTATTGGTTGGCTCTACAGGAAAAAATCCTCACCCAGGATAACCTCATTAAAAGAGGTCATATTATGCCCAGTAGATGTGTGTTATGTAAAGATCAGATGAAGACTAGCAATCATTTTTTCATTCATTGCTCCTTCTCTAGGGAGGTTTGGGTTTTCCTCACCCAGGACTTAGGCTTTAGCTGATGTGTGCCTTTTAACCTTTTGGATCTATTATGTCAATGGAAATGCATGTTCAATAGGTCTAATCTTCAGGAATTAAGTTCCTAGATCTTGCCTCATTTTTGTTAGAGCATTTGGAAGGAGAGAAACAATAGAATCTTCAAAGATAAAGACGAGCCAACTATAGTGATAGGGAAGAAGATATTTGCTAACATTAAGGAAAAATATTTAGTGAGGAAAGGGGCAGATATAGAATTAGGTGGCAAAAAAAAGAAGGCAAAAGATAGAAGATGAAAAGATAGGAACCCAAATGGCTTCTCCCCCTAGAAGGATGGCGTAAAGCCAACTTTGACGGAACTTCCAAGGGAAATCCTAGCTCCTCAGGAAGTAGAGGCATAATAAGGAATGAAAATGGTGATGGTATTGCAGCTTTTTCCCTCCTACTGGGATTTCAAACCAACCACTTTGTGGAATTGAATATTGTGTGTAACGTTGTCAAACTGGCTTTTAAAATTGGAGTTACTAACCTTTAGCTTGAAGGGGATTCAAACAACATTATAAAATGTATTAAAGGCAACTCTTAGCCATCATGGTTGATTGCAAATCTTATTGATGAGACATGTGAGACTCTTGCCAAATTTAATAGAGTCCATGTCACTCATATATTCTAGGAAGCTAACCCAATAGTCAAAAAGTTTGCTAATATAGGGGTCGGTGCAACCCAAAAAATGACATGGCATCCCAAAAATAGTTTGCCAAAAAATGTCAAAAGCATGATCAAACTGGACAAGATCCAAGGAAGTATGGAGAAGATCAATGTGTAATTATGATTATTAATGGATTAAGGGGAAAGGGTACTTCCCAAAAAGGTAGCATGGGAAATCATAACTACCGTAATTTATTACAGACTTTTTGACATGCTTTGTGGGTCATTTTTTGCATTTGCAATAGGAGCAACAGAAAGGTTAATTCTTTCCACATTCTACTCATACACAAAGGTTCCTATTAGTTACAGTGCAAGGTGCATATGAGAATTGAGGGTATGTAGAATGCAGATATGGTAGGTGAATGGTGTAGAAAGAAGTCGGTGGGTGAAAAAGAGAAATGGAGAAGCAAGGAAAAATTTTGGGAGAAGCGAGAATAGGGCAGGATAACCAAATACATTATGAAACTACATGGATTTGATTAGGAGGTGACCAACAGTATGGTTGGATCATGGAAGGATGGTAGAGTGAAGGTGAACAAGGTTTATTTCATGATAATTGAGGAGGTGATATTGACCATTTTTGAAATCCTAATTGAGGGTTTTAAGTTCTTTAGGGACAAGAAGCTCTTACCTAATGTTGTGCAGGATTTTGTGAAGGATGCAGAGGAACTGAAAGCCCTAAAGAAGATTGACATGTACTATGTTCCTGATACCATGAAGAAACTATGGAGGTATGTTCTAAGAGTTGTAATCGAGTACTTCACTCTTGACACTAGGTTTGATTGGGCTCATATCCACCACTTTATTCTTTTGAGTCATTTTTTGCATAGTTGTAAAAAAAAATTCCCTTTTACTTGTTAACTTCCATGAGCAAGGTGGTGGATAGCCTCAAAAAGAAGCCCACTGATAACCCCACTATGCATGAGGGGCTTGTTGCTTATTTATGAGCACTTTAAGGCTCAAACAATAAGCAATGCCCCCCCTTAGACTGCGGATGTGACCTCTAGAAGTTCTAGCTTCTCTTCTGACTCGGATGATATTCAGAGCTTAAGCTCTGAAGATGGCGGGATTTCTTTTGCTAGTAAAAAAGTCACTCATTAGGTTAGGAATTTTCCTTCTTCCATAACCCCTAGTAGAAAAAGCCCTAGGGATCATGGGTAGAAGAAACTTGTGAAGGATGAGAAGGTTGATAGCGATGATGAGGAGGATGTGGAGATGAAAGAGGAGGAAAAGGAGATGTAGGAGGAAAATAAGGAAGATTGGGGAGGGAAGAAACGCAAGAGGGAGGGTCTGGAGGATGAGAGAATGCAGCAAGAACTGGATATGTCTTTGCTACCTCTTTCTCCTATCCATCTTCAAGCCCAACCTAAGGAGAAAAAAATGGATTCTAAGACTGAGGGAAAGGAGGTACAGGTCAAATATAGGAGGAAAGCTTGGAAAAACTTTAATGTTAGGACCCCAAAAATGGGCATTTTTAGAGAGGCCATGAATCCACAGGTCCTCATGGAAAACCAAGAAGAGTCATGGCTTGAGGAACTCATATACCTGGCATTGGGGCTATCTTGGATAAAGCTAAGGAAATTGGGATGAACCTCTTGAACAATGCCTACAACAATATGATTGATAACTACAGATCAATCAAGTGGCTTTTCCATGAGCTAGAGGAGGTCAAAGAGCAGGTGGGTCATATGGAGGAATATAGGAATGGTACAGGTTCTGATAATAGAAATAGCCATAGTTTGAGGTTCAGTCTGGTGGAGAGAAGGATTAACAACCTCGAGAACTACAACCATAATCTCTTGAACCAGATGATTTTGTTGCTAAGCTCCATTAACAACAAGATCATATCTTTAACTGAATAGATCAAAGATAGAGTTATGAAGGAAGATGAGGAAGGAAAAGATAGGGAAAAAGCCAGACTAGTGGTCGACCCTACAAAGGACAACATCAACAATGGTTAGGACTAGGAGGATCAAAGGGCAGACCAACAGGAGGCTGAGGAGAACTAGATGGCCTATGAGGCTACTCAGGTCATGCAAGAGCTGGAGAGAAAGAATGAGGACTAATTCGCTACCTGTTCTTTTGTTTCTATATTTACCTTTTTTTATCTTTTTTTCAGGGCTTTTTCCTTTGTCAGTTCATGTTGTTTCTATTCCTGGTCTTTTCTATGTTCTTTGTTTTTCGACTGAGCCTTGTGCTTATTTTCAGCCTTTGAACTTGAACTCTTTTGGTTGGGCTTTTCACACTTATTTTCAGCCTTGATAATGTTTTAACTCTTGGGTTGTAGGGTCCCTATAAAACTTGTTTATCTAATAATAAAAAATTATTTATGTACAAATTGACTCTCTAAGTAGTGCTTAGTAGGATTCCATCCTTATTTATATCATTAAATGGATGCATGACCCTTTACATGTCTTAAAACAAAGAAAGCATGAGAAAATTAGAAGAATAAATTGATTAGATGATGTAAGAGTCTCTAGAGGTGCCAAAAATAGAAGCTCAACCTTCACTGAATTTTTGTAGGAGTTAAATTACCATCAGAATCCATCTGGTGCATGGAAAGCTCTAAATCTAGAACTGGAAATTAATTGTCAGTGCACCTCTAACTTCTTCAAAAACTTCCAATGCACTTCAAAAGATAGCACACCTTGGAAGTAGTGCATCTCAAAAGCTCAAAAGCTTGTAGACCTTGGAAGCAGGTCCAAAAAATGCAAAATTTTACCTAGTGTCAAAATTGAAACTGTAGTTTCTAGATTTTGCTCCCCTTCATACTAGAGCTATGTCTAGGTATTTTCTCTTAAGTTTCTTGATAATCTCCATGACTTGGGTCACATTAGAAAAATTTAAAGCTTCATATTTTTCCTTTACCTTTTGCTGATAGTTGCCTACCTCTGTGTGAGTTTCTGCAAAATCTCCCAATATCACATCTAATTCATGTAATGCCTCTTTAGTTTTAAATGCTTGTCTGACATCCTCATCAATGGAAGCTTCTCAAAAAGTCTTCTAAAACTATTCAAAAACTACTTCCATAGTCATCAATGTATCCTTTGCATGATCTTTTAAAATGTCTAAGCAAGCATTACTGTAATGTCTCTCTACCTCCAAAATTTTCTCATGGGTTTGATCGTTGAGTTTATTAATATATGCATGTAATGTTTCCATTAATTTATTTCCATATGCAATTTTCTCTATCTAGTCATCTATCTTATCTAACTCATCCACTATATATACATCCATTATCATCTGATATCTTTGACCCTTTATTAGCTATAATGCTTGCAAGTATTTACCCCAAGTATGTACTTTGTCCATTAACCCAAAATCCTAGTTCAATATAGCATCAAGCTTATCTAAATTACTCTAAATATGGTGCAATAGTTTAAGACTTCCTTGTATGATCTATGCACCTTTCTCTTCAAAATTTTCTCGACATTAATGACAAGCCTTCAAAAATGGATCTAATTGCATAGTTTCCTTATCCCTTTTCTCAAGTGTCACATTTAGAGTCTCCTCAAGATTTTAAGGATCTAAAGAACTAACTACTTCATTCAAATATCCTCTTAGGATCTCATTCTACTTTTGAATGGTTATCAATTCAGTAGCATCTTGTTCTAAATTCCTAAGCACTTCTTTGATTCCTATTGTAACCATCAATTTGGCAGTATCTACGATGGGTTTTCCAAGCATGGCCTCCCTAATTTGATAATATTTTTGAGTCAAGTCTTCAATATCTACATGCAAAGGAGGGAAAGGAACATTAGTAAATAGGTCCTCATTCTGATCACTCATTACAAAGGCCAGTGTTTGTGCATCACCTACAAGAAACTCGGGCTTCTTGAGAGCTTCAATTAATTCTCTTATTCCCTCTTCCTCAATAGAATATTGCTGCCTTTTGTTTCTAACCATCACTTCTTTCCTCAACCATCTTGGAGTATTTACTACCAGAGATTTACCTTTAGTTGAAGGAGTTTTTTCTATTGGGCCTTTTCCCTTATCACTCCTCTCTAGAGTCTTCTCCTTTTGTGAGAGATCCACATTGTGCATCTTTGTGTCTTTTCAATCCATAGTCCTCACCTCTATATCTTGGGAAGTCTATTGAGGTTCCTCATATATTTTTACTTACTCTAACACTTCATCAATAGGTATATGTTGTGGCTATTCTTCCTATTCAGCTTAGACTTGTTCTTTATTACCTAGAGGGAGGGGAGTAGTTGAACCTTTATCCATGCAAAATGAATATGGATTTGATAAGGGTGGAGCAATTTTTGTCCTTGTGGCTGAGGTGGCTATTGACTCCAATCCTCTTTTGGAGATTGATTAATTGGAGTATCCCTTATCGTATCACCCACCAACTCAATTCCAACTAGCATAAAATCAAAATCTGACATCTAAAAGAAATTAGCCCCTTCATCTTCCTTCTCATCAATCCATTATTGCAACTCATCCTCAAAAGTTGTAGCCTGAATAAGTTGTGTAGGAATGGATGGTGGTGTTATAGTAGAGCCTCTTCTTCATCTTCATCATCCTCTTCTTCCTCTTCTAGAATAACTTCTAGGACTGATGGAAAAGGAATAACCCTTCTTATCACTTTTTGTCTCCTTTTAACTAGGGTTTTTATCATTCTTCTCTTGGGAACCAATGGGGATGCTTCTACCTTAGGTGGAGACAAATCTTGTATTTTTGTTTCAGCTCCTTTCCCTTTTTTTGGTACTTGAGGATTATTATGAGTCTGGATAGCTTCTATATTTTCTACTCTTTGCACATTCTCTACCCCTTGTACATTCTCTATCACTTGTACATTCTCTACCCCATGTTGTTATGATGCTTGAGTTACGTCTTCTGTAGGTTTGGCTTATTGTGGAGATGTTCTTTTTCTCTTGCCTTTACCCCTCTGATCCCTAAAGTATCCAACTTCTCTATCAATTTGGTGCACTATTTTTGGCATCATTGGGGATTGAGCTATGAAAGTAGGCACTATCACTTTTGCTCCTCTACCGTTCACTAGGTAGGTTATAGCTTGGAATACAAGTTTGAGGAACTAGATCTAGATTAAATGGTCTTTTGATCCAATCCTTAGTCAATTGGATAACATGCCTCGCCTATGATTAATATCTAAATTTTCCTCTTTATCAATCTCTCCATATTCATAATAGGTCTATCAAATATCTTATCTCTATTATACAAAGGATCTAGGACCTCTTCAATATCTTGTTGTACTATATTTAAAGGGACCTTTAACTTCAAGGCACTACTTTCCAAATAGAGAGTCATCCTACAATAATCCCTTATATATATTTCATAGTCATACACTTCTTTCATCCAATGATCCTCTATGGCATCTTCATGTTGGAACTTTTTTCCTGCCAAGTATTGGACTCTACCAATGTTATCAAAATAGGGACAAGGAGATTTATATTCCTCCAAGGGATATTGATCCCACTCAGACTCAAAATTCTAAATATCCTTCTTCCAAACAACACTAAATGGACCTATAATGATGGGCCATACCTAGGTTTTCTTGTGTAGCTTCCTTACTCTATCATATGCAGACAATAGTTGTCATGCAATCTCTAGCAATATGTGTATGTCACATGAATATCTAGGGAGATTTTGTCACTTAGGTTTACACCCTTGTCCAAAGCCTATGCATGAGGACAACCTAGTGAAACATGGAAACAACCTCCAAGCTGTGGGACTTGAACTATGAGGTTGAGTCTCCAGAGAAGGCCAGCTTCCTCTTACTATCAGGGCACACCTAACTACTCTTGGAGAGGAAAAGGGAGAAGGAGAGCATGAAAGAAAATCTACCTAATCTAATCTAAAGAGGTGATGCACCAAAATAGAGTGTTCGGATCAAACTCTGCCCTTATATGCACTATTGAACCAGAATGAAACTAAGGCTATACACATTTAGACTTGCTTTAATCTAATAACCACATGCAAATCAGAAGACCAAGATGAATGACACAAGGAAAGAGAGATTCACTTATATTATCATTCATATGCCAAAGAGATATAGTCATGCAGATCATAGATCTCTACAAAACACTAGTAAGAGGCAAAGAGTTCTTACACTTTCATACCAATGGCTAAAGGAGATAAAATAGAATGTCATAAAGTTCAGAGGCAAAGGGAATTTACACATGAGATTGTAGAGAAATATTAGAGAAGTCAAATAAGGATCGACCCTTTATAAAATTCAAAAAAATTGCCTTTATAGTTCAGGCATAACTGAGATTTTCCCTCCAAAACTATTCGGCAACCACCGCCATCAAGGCTGTACCAAGAACAATCATGGGGATTTGAAGAAATTTGATCTAAGTATAGCTTTAGGTACCACAAAATCTAACTGTTGACTAAAATAGGGCCTTGAGAAGATAGAGGTGGTGCTATAACTATGCTCTGACCAAGTAGATAGATTAGATCGAGGTGGTAGAGTGTCTCAGCATGCTTCACATTCACTTTTGGTGGTTGGAATTGATCATGAAGATTAGATTCATGTAAAACTTGGATTTCTTATCATTTTTTGGTGCATGAATCAGTAGATTTAGTGAGTTAGCTGAACACTGTAAGCGAAACAAGCCATGTGGACCAATTAGTTCATTTCATTTTTCCACCCCACAAGGTCTTCCCGAGGTTGACCAATCTTTCTTTACTAACTGCACCAATTCCTCAAACTCCAACTGCGATGGTCACATTAACTGCTAGTGCATCTAAACCCACTGGGACACATGTCACTAAGGTGCTATGTCGCTATGCATATCCTCCGAGCAATTTCTCATAGCAAGATAGCGCCCACCATGGATCTAGACTTATCTGACGATTGTGAAGACTTGTCGTATTACTGCGCTATCTCCTTAAAACTTTTGGGCCCACGAACCACTTGGCAACCACCTGGCATCTTTATCTTGGTGACTTGGCCCCACTGATCCACATAGCACAATGGTGCTATGTCACTATGGGTAGTATCCTTGCAGCTTTCCATAGCGAGATAGCGCCCATTATCAATTTTCCTTAGATCTATGGTGATCAACAAAATTGCATGATTGCACACCGAGTTGGTTGAGTGGACCAGTGAAATACCACCATTGTACTATGAGCCACCTAAAAAATGCTACCAAGGACAAGCCATAATATTACTTTGGAGAAGGGCAAGCCCATGATGTCATCTGTGCCATGCATCATTGAGGTGCCATGTCGCTTTGGATAATATCCTCGCAACTTTCCATAGTGATATATCACCTACCGTCGATCCAGACTGATCCAAGGGTGAGGAAATCTTCATGTGTTTGAAAGGAGCGTGGGACCAGGTAACTGCTGACATCAATGAACTACCCAATTGGTGACAAATCAAAGCCTCATTTCAAGCACAATCATCCTTCCACGTTGCTTGAGGTCCCATCATGTTTTCCAAATTTCATCACCGATATCTGACGGGGCATACTTGGGACCCACCTTCCTTCTGATGTCATCGCAGTAACACTTTCCATCTGAGTGCTATGTCAATAATGGCAAGGAACACAGATTTTTTGATAGTGCCATAGTGCCCACTGTGGATCTAGCAAAATATGGCATTGGAGAAACAAAAAGGAAAGGGAAGACCCACCTGGCACATGGCCAAAAGGCATTATGTCTCTATGGAAAAAGAATGTGCAACTTCCCATAGTGAGATAGTGCCAACTGTTGATCAATCTCGATCTAATGATGGGGACCTGCAGGCCTGCAGAAGCATTCAAATGCGTAGGGAAAGAAATATATGAGATTAGCATAAAGTATTTTGTGCCCCTTTTGAATATTTGAATATTTAAAACTTCTAAATGTTACTACATTGAATTCAAATGTGGTGATTCTGGTGGAGAGGCAGAAATGACCAACAGGAGCTTCTTGGGATTAACAGTCGTACCCACTACCCTCAAATAAGTGAATGTCTTATATTGGATGTAGTAGGCACTAATTTTTGTAATCTTTTTTGCTGCCTCATCTGACATCCTTTTCACATTATCCCCTTTGATGAACCTTATGATTATGAAAATGAAGGTATCATTCACTATTCTATACCCCCTACTTTTCTCTAAAAAAAAATTCTTTAAAAATTGAGGGTTTACCACATAAGGCCATGCATTTGCATCTTGCATGTTTCCCCTTTTTAACAATTCAAGATAGTTTTTCACTCTTACAGATAACAAGTACACCAAATAGGATGTCATATAGAACTTTTGATTTTTCTTAACCACTACCAATTGCTCATCCAAATTCTCACTAAGAATCGAATCCCAATCAATTTGCATCTTCATTGTTCTAATGGTCTGAATGAAGTGTACCATCCATATATTTAGGTGTCCTAATGCTAATAACCCAATGACTCTACCCAAAAGTATTATAGAATATCCAATATCATCTTTTATATAGCCCCTTGTCATGTCCACTTTGCCTACTTTGCATCTAAGAGGAGCCTCCTCAATGAGATATGAGGATTGAATGATTTCAAATGCTTCCTCTCCATGTTCTCTATACCACCTTTCCACCTGATGATATGTCAATTTGATATAATAATCTACTCTCAGAATATGGAATACCTTCTCTATGTTCTTAGGTCTTAGATCTAGCATGGTATCTCTAGTTATACTTTTCACAACCCTTTCTTCTGAGACATAGTTCTCTACCAATGCCATGATCAATTCCAAAGATTATACTAATATAGGGTGAGACACTGTGTTGACTAGCCCTAATATGATAAGAGCAGATATCATTGGAGACCTCTCACTTGGTTTCTTGCATTAAACTATGAAGGCATTCCAATCAATATGGCCAAGTTTAGTGTCCCAGATCTTTGAATATTCATCTTGAAAGTGTGATTTTGTCAAAACACCTTGAAATTTGAAGATTACTAGTTTTGGAGCCATCTTTGCAGTGCAGGAAGATGAGGAGGAATCCATTGAATCTTCATAAAACCAATATCTATTAGTCTAGAGTTGGAAAAAACTAATTAACATAAACCCTAATTATGACCCAAAAAATAACCCAAAAACCCTAAATCTTAGAAAAACATTAAAAAGACTCAAAAACCTTATTAAACACCTTAGGAAGACAAATTTTGATGCACCTTACATGCCTCAGAGGTGTGTTGAGTGTGCCTTTTCCCTTTATCAAACTCTTAAAATAACAGTGCACACCTAGGGCACCTCATGTACTTAAGGAAGATAAATGTTGAAAGGGGTGCACACTTAGCACACCTAATGGGGTGTGCTAAGTGCACACCCTTTTTGATTATTTGATATAGGAGTTTTGATTAGTAAAGGTGCACAATTGTACACCTTGAATATTTGTGTAACTATGTACCTTTATCTCGGGTGAGGGTTTTAAGTTTAATTTTTATTAGTATTTTGTTTAGTTAATGAAAAAGGTGCACACCTAGGTAGGTGCACAAGGTGCACACCTTTACCCTATGGTTTCTTTAATATGTGTGTTTTGTGTGCAAGTGAGGGAGAGGAAAGGCATAGTGGTGCACCTTGTGAGCTACACTAGTGTGGGAGAGTGAAGCAAGGAGGAGAAAATGAAGTGAGGAGAGGGGTAGAGTTCAGGGCTTTATAGGCTCGAGGTTCAGCACACGTCTTAGAGGTGTACAACTATGCAACTACACACTTCTGAGAGGGAACTACTTAACTTGAGTATCTTAGTGCATTAGCACACCTAGTGAGGTGCACTAGGTGCACTAGTGCACCTCTTCCTACATATGCAAATTTGATTTTCTCTCTCAGCAACATGGTTTCCAAATTTTGGGTTTTCAAGAAAAGACCCAAATTAGCTAGAAGAACACTAGGCAAAACTATATAAGAGTTAGACCCTAGACTAGGGATATAAAAAGCTAAAAAACTAAAGTAGGGGGTCCCTATTTCTAGGCAAAATGGGGTGTGCATTGTGAAAACACAACAAATAGCCCTAACAAGAAGGAAGAAATGACAAAGGCATTTCTTCATATTCAAACATTCCTATGATATGTGTCCAACACCCATTAAATTTTGAATACTCCAAGAATATTTTGAGTCACTTTGCAGTCAAAACCTCTGAATATCGAACTTGCAAGTTTAGTGTGTGTTTAGTGTATCCATTTTCTTCAACATCTCAGAATGCAATCTTTTAAAAGCTTCTAACAACTTGGAAACAATCTTCCACCCTCCCGGTCCATTCATTGGGAATCCTCACAAAATTTATTTATCAATCCCTTGTTTGACTAGATGAGAGAATCAATCCATAGGGCTCTTAATGGATTATCACTTTTCATTTGAAGTCTTGGGTAATCTTCTGAATACTTGCTCCCTGTAACTCCCATGTTGCCTTTAAATTCTTTGATGAAGCAATTACTTTTATACTGGATAGCTTATTTGGAATTCAGATCCCTATAGTCAAATTACCTTGCTTAGAATTTGTAGAATCTTTCATTATTAACACCTTTTTCTTTTCTATTTTCTTTCTATACCCCGACAATGCTTAAACTATGTAGCCAAGACATTGGTGTCGTTTCTTAGATTCAATCTTTAGTGAATATCCCTTGCATTTCTCTTTTAATAACTTTTAAAAATTCTCTTGCCAAACAATGATCTTAGCAATTCCATCGAGAAGATCCTACTATTTGAACTAGTAAGGTTTGGACTATCCCTTGCTAACATTGACCTTGGTTCAAAAACACCTAACATAGTTAATCTTTAAATTTGCAAAGTGTTGAAAATGTGTTGATCTGCAATCCTAAATTCAAGACTAAAAGTCTCCAATTACTACAAGTAGGATCCATTCCTCAATTGGTATAAGAAACAAAATCATTAAAATGTTTGGACAAAGAAACACCTCTACCCAAAAGTCAAAACCAAAACGTGGTTTAATGAGATACGTCAAGATAAAACCTTGAGAGCACTATTAGTATAAATAATTAATTATTATTGCACTTTACTTAAGTTTACTTAGGTTAAATGCATTATTTTATTCTTTATCATATAGACACCTAGGAGTTTGTGTATTCATATGAGTTGTCATGTTGACAACACAAGAGTTAGCAACTCTATTTTAGCACATGGTGTCTACAATATAATTTTATGTGACACACTAATGTTAAGCTTATCCTCTCATCATCTCACTAACTCTTGTGCTCAATGCAGGATAATCCACTCTTGCTAGACATGTGCTTAGTTGTGAGGCTTATCATTTTACTAACTCCTAGTCATTCTAAATTCCTTTATATACAAGCACTTGTAGTGTGTATGTACACATATGATATTATCATTGTTGTTATTATGATCATACATCATTTGGTCAATATTGTGCTAGTCTTGTGCTTCTTGATCTTGGCATCATTTTTCCCTAAGGAAAATTCTTACATGGTATTACAGCTATACTAAATTCTTACATGGTATCATAGCCATTGGAGACCATTCTTTGTTCACCTCTCAAAGGGCCACCGATTTAGTTTTGGAGTATGTGCAGCTATTGAGAGAATCTAGAGCCAAAATGGATGTTGCCATTGTGTCCAGAGCATCAATTCGGTGACATTTGACTATAAATTCACCTATGTTGGGCAATAGTCAAATTTGACGCAAATTTTTTTGCAAACCAGCAAACGAATGCCCGATTTACAAATTTGACATGGTTATTTCATATCTCTAAATTTAATTTTTGGATCGATCTATTTTATCTTAGTCTTTGCAATTATTTTTTTAAATTTTTAGATTTGCATTTTTGGATCTACAATTTTCCTTTTTTTTTCAAAAAACTTTTTAGCCTATCATGGCTACAAATTTTTTTTTTTTGCAGGAAATCGAGTGATCAAATCGCAACTCCTACAACTAGAATTTCATCATAATCTAGTGGCATATTCTATCAATTTTGATGTTCATTACATAACTAGTAGCCTTTCCAAATTCCTAGCCAACATCTTTAAACATTCTAACGATGGACTGCATCCAGCCGGTGGCTTCCATTTGTTTGATACATTGCAAGCTTTATTTTTTTTAAAAAAAATTGTTGAGCATAGGCTGCATGTGGGACTAAAAGTCCCACACCACCCGTCAGTCATCAATCCATCCATCATGTCAACAAAAGCCTCACTAGTGATGGCTTTCCCATTAGCCTCTACATTGTCCTCTACCAAACTACTCTCCAACCAGTGATAATAGTTCCTAGCCACCACTAATGACTATAGTCTATCCTTCTTGGTGCCATGTCTGCCTTCTAGCTATGTGAACAAGTCAATCGCAAGTGTCCTCCACATGTCAGTGGGCACATAAGCACTAATAATCAACATCCATGTCAATAGGTGCCACTTAAGCTGCCATGTCTACCCACATTAGATCCTAATCACCTACCACATGGCACTACCACATTGTCGCCGTACAATACAATCCATATAGTGAAATTACCTACCACATTGCCAAGGGACTTTTTTTGCTAACATCAACTGGTCATTATATTATATTTGATAGCCATTTGACCATCACTAGTAGGCCAAATTGCACTACTACAATGGTCATTTAGATTTCAAAATTAACCTCACAATTTTTTGATCAGACCCCTCTCTAGATTAAGTTTTGATTTGACAATCCAAATTTGGGAGGACATATCTCAATCATCTAGACTCAAAATCAAGAGTATTTTTTTGATTTTGGTTATAATTTCTTGAATTTTCTAGTGGTGCTATTATTTTCTTTTTTTGGTGCATGAATTTGTCAAAAAAAATTAGTTTTTGGTGACTATACCTATCCAATCCTATATTTTTATTCAAATGCTCCGTATAGGCTCATCTGGACTCCAAATGAAGTTCTATTTTTTTAAAAAGTGAATAATTTTTCATCTACTTTCTAGATCTACAATAAAAGTATAGGCTTGTGTGGACAAAAATACCACTTTTAGAAATAGGTCCTTTCTTTACATTGCATTGCTTCAAATTTGTTGTATTTCTAAGCTACATTGTAAAGTTACAAATTTGAACTATTAGAGAAGGTTATAAACAACAAAATTTGAAGTCCTCTAAGCCCAAAATTAGCAAGTGGCTATTGTAATCACACTAGGTATAAAGTGCCAAATCATGCATTAGGGGGGTTGATTGATTATTCTTTACATTTTGGGGGGTGCATACATTTATTTATCTCATGGAGTTTTGTTTAACATGTCAGCTTGGTGTTAGACCAAGGTTGGAAAAGAGGAACTATTATAAATGGAGTGCCTTAATAATTGATCATCTAAGAAGAGAGCATAAGGAAGTATTTCCTTATCTATGTTCTAAAGAACTGCCTTCTAATGATCTGATACCTATTAAAATAATTATGTCAATCATTTATTTTAGTGTCAATGCTTATTGCATTGATGTCATTAACAAGTTCACTAATCCTTATGACATTTGGATGGCTCTTTAGAAAGCATATGGAGATGCAACAATTCCTCCATTTCTAGAGCACATTCTACCTCCAGTTACTCCAGTTATGGTACCTTCAACTCTAGATGAGATTCTACTTCTTGATGCTCTTATTGATTCTACTAATGTAGTTCCAACCATAGTTGCTCCTAATTTACTACAACAGGAAATACCATGTCTTCCTATTTTAGCTTCATGGGATGACTTCCTTCGAGACATTGTAGGTTTTCTTGTGGAGTCTTACATTGAAGATGTGGGAGACATGATCAATGACATCCATCTTCTCTTTGTTGAGGAGATTTCGTCTTCACTTGTTGTGAGGGAACACTTTGACCCTCAACCACTTGATCTCTCTTCCGAGATTGACATAATTGTGGACATTTCTTTATAGCAGATGGAGAAGGACTCTTTCACTTCAGATGAGACATATTAGTCTTTGGAAATTGTATTCCAGTTTTCTCAGATTTCATATCTTTCGAGCATTCTTCCTACTAGTTGGGGAGCATTCTCCACTACATCTATGGCAACATTTCTTCGTACAAGGAGGTACTTCATTTAGCTTTCATGGTGCAACTTCTTCATTCATCAAGGAGCTTCTTTCATGGGTGTGCCTACATCATTGAAGGGAGGTGGCATTGCTTCTCTTCCCCTATCTTCATATTAGGATGCTTCATTAACTTTGGAGGTTGATTTAGTTTCATCAATGGACATGTTCCCTTGTTTTTGACCTTATTTTCGGCATCCACTAAATTGGTTCATTGTATCTACATTCCTCAAGGACTTGTCGACATATGAGTAGACTTCAAAGGTAGCATCCATAGGATACTACATCTGAATCCCTCTTCCATCTTCCTATCCATAGTGGGAAGCATATTTGTACTGATACTTGGTGTATTTTCTTCCTAAAGGGAGAAATGTTGTTTTTCATCATTGGATTTTCTTTTGTATTCAAGTGCTCGTCATTACAAGATCCTTCACTAGGGGAAGAATTTCAATGAGGGATTCTCTATTATATATGCATGATGTATGTCATGATACAGGGGGTTGGGGGGGGTGGGGGGCGGTGTGAGGAGGTCCTTGTTTACTCCATCCATTCATGCATCTTTCTTTATTGTACTTATCTCTCTTTTTGGGGGAAATTTTTTTCCATGAGGTTTTCCCTCTAAATTCATTTTTACAGAGATTGCATTGTATTACATAGCTTTACATGTAAAGCATTGCATTTGTACATAGGTACCTAACATGGCCTAGTAGCCAAGACCCACATTGCATTTTATATTTAGCTTTGTAAGAATAAGTGCATTCCCCTAAGTTGCACTTAAGGGGGGGGGGGGGTGTTAGTGTAAATAATTAATTATTATTACACTTTACTTAATTTTACTTAGGTTAAATGCATTATTTTATCATTTATCATATAAACACCTAGGAGTTGGTGTACTCATATGAGTTGTTATGTTGACAACACAAGAGTTAGCAACTCTATTTTAGCACATGATATCTACAACACTAGAGTTTGCATAATGAACTAAGTTTTCATTTAGACAACATAGTTTTTCACACTCTCATCAAGCACATGGTGTCTATAACATAATTTTACATGACACACTCATGTTAAGCTTATCCTCTCATCATCATACTAACTAGTGGGCTCAATGGAGGATAATCCACTCTTGGTGGACATATGCTTAGTTATGAGTCTTATCATTTTGCTATCTTTTAGTCATTCTAGATGCCTTTATATACAAGCACTTCTAGTGTGTATGTACACATATTATATTCTCATTATTTTTATTATGATCATACATCATTTGGTCAATATTATGCTAGTCTTGTACTTCTTGATCTTGGCATCATTTTTCCCTAAGGTGAATTCTCATATGGTGTTAGAGCTATACCAAATTCTTACAAAAGAGAAAATGGATGTCATCAATCATGTCTCCCACATCTTCAATGTAAGACTCTACAAATAGCCCTAAAATGTCTAGAAGGAAATCATCCCATGAAATTTAAATAGGAAGACATGGTATTTCATGCTATACTAAATCAAGAGCAACTATGGCTTGAACTACTTCAATAGAATCAATAGGAGCATCAAGAAGTAGCATCTCATCTAGAGTTGAAGGTACCATAATTGGAGTGATAGGAGGTAGAATTTCCTCTAGAAATGGAGGAATTTTTGGATCTCCATATGCTTTCCAAAGAGCCATCCAAATATCATAAGAATTAGTGAACTTATTGACACAAGGAGGAGAGGGAATCACTAGGGCCAAAGACACACCCAACAATCCTAACCACCCTACAAGAGTTTACACAATGGAAGCAAACACAAAAGAGAACAACACCATAGAGAGAAAAAAAGATACTTTTATTGATTCATCAAATGATCAACATACATGGCTAGCTGTAAGGCCTTCTAGGTTACAACTAATTACAATATACCACTTATAGATTCATGATTCAACTTCTAGTTTTCAAACCAAACTCATATCCCTTTAAATCCTCTAAGTTCTAAATTCTACATCCCCTTCTTCTAAAACTCAATCAAGTACACCTCCTTAAAAATTTGCCAAAATGACTTACAGAAGATTATAGAACATAAGAAAGCCACAAGTTGGATCACAACAAATATAAACTACCTATACCAAAATTAAATACAAGCATGGTCGGCCCAAATAGGAACCAGACATAGATAACTCAGCAAATGAAGACTTCATCAAAATATTGGCACTTGGCAATCACATATGCTTAGTGTCCAAAGGAATCACTTTGCGGCTACTACAAAATCAACATTGCCCAACACTCAGTAATCATAAAGGACTCGACAACCAAACGGTTACTCAGGAACCAAAGGAAATCACTTAGCAACCAAAGGATCACTCAACAACCAAAGGAATGACTTAGTTCTAACTACGAACTTGGCAACCATAGAAAATTAGCACTTGACAATAACTGGAACTTGATAACAACCGGAAAATGAACAAAAGTATAGGATTATAAGGTAACCTAGGATGTTCCTACATCAAACAACCAGGGTTGGAGAAATGATTCTCCTAAATCATGCAAGTATCACAACCTAAGTCGAATCCAACTCAAATTGAGAAATCCATGTAGCATCCTCAATTAGTTTGTTATTCCACTTCACCAAATATTCATAGTAATCCTTTCCTCTTGTACTCTTACCAACTCTATGATCCAATATCTATTCAACCTCCTCAATCTTCTTCTTAGAATAATCCTCTGATACAATAACCTCATCATCTAACTCATGATACTTTTATAAATCAGCAACATTGAATATAGGAGATATATCCATGTCATCAAGTAACTCAATTTCATAATAGTTTCCACTATCAAAATTCTTCGAGATCTTACAACACTAATACATTTGGCAACAATTTGCAATGGCTATCTGTCACAATTATGACAACAATGTGTTGCCACTATGATAGTAATAGATGTTGTTGTTTTTTAGTCACAAATTACGATGTCTATCCATTACCGTCACAATTATGAAAACTATCCATCGCTATGCAACTATTTTATTGTGACATCAACCCCATCACAATGCTATGGTTGACGTCACAATTATGACGGTTACCCTGGAAATTGTGACGGTAGTTGGCATCACCGCCACAGCAAACCTGTCACAATGCTGGTGGCTAACGTCACAATTGCGACGAACACCCTGGCAACTACGATGGTAGTTGGCATCGCTGCCACAGAAACCCCGTCACAATGCTGGTGGTCGATGTCACAATTGCAATGGACACCCTCACAATTGTGATGGAAGTTGGCATCACTGACACAGAAACCCCATTGCAATTGTGACAGATACAAAGTAAAACAAAAAAAAAATTGCTGGCTTCCAACTACTAATTAATGTTGCCATCTTTGCAAGATAGTTGGCCAACTAGTCTATCAGGGAGAGGACCGAACCTCCTATACCCTATGCCTACCTAAAAATGTAGGAAACCACTTTTGATGCAGGGGAGTTTGGTATTGTTTCCTCAATGGAATGACTCAGTTGTAGCTATAGGGCTATTATATCAGGTTTCATATTCCATTAATGTAAATTTCACTTTGTCCACTAATGTAAATCAAGATTGGAGAAGTTGTTAGTTCTACTGCAGTTCATGTGCTCTATTTAGTTGCCAATATCCCAATATCCTTCCTTACACTTTTTGTGGGCTTCATTCAGGGCTACATTGTTTTCTTAAACACACGTCCCTGTCAAAAAATGAATAAGTGTTCTCAGTATTTTTGGACTCTGTTATTCTCACTATAGAGAGTGGGAGCTATTCGTTGCAATATATATTTTCTAGACATGCTTACTGTATCTAACTTCTGAAATGCAACTGTCTGTACCACTATTTGAATTTTGAATCAAATTTCTTTTACCTATATTATTGTGTACAACTAATTAAGGTTTCCATCTATAGACATCCAACATTTTGATGCCAATTTGGTTCCCACATTTCTCTAAGAAGCAATTTTGTAAAAAACTTGATTTTGTTGATATAGGACTATTTTATAGGAGTTTTGGGCTTTTAAGGTTGGCGCTAAACCCATTTTTTGTTGGTCACATAGTCATGTTAGTGAGAACTTTTATTAATTTTATTATTAACTTTGCACATCCATAATCTTTGAGATGGAGAGGAGTCTTTATTTCTTACTTTTTACACATGTATATTACTGTCTAGTTTTCATGAATCTAGCATTTTGGCTTGGATGATTAACATCATTTCTGAGGTGATTTTGTTAGCTTGACCAACAAACATCACATAGTAGAGGCATCATTGGTGATTTGGTATAGTTTCAACAATTGAGATTTGTCAATAATCCATATTTGATTCAGGAAGGGTATTGTAGGTCTACCATAAAGCCCAACTGGCTTCAACATGGACACTGTGATAAAGATTGTCCATTAGCCTAGGACTTCTACATTATTGTAGGGGAAGTAGCTATGAGGTGCTAGCGATGGATCAGCATGATGAAACTATTGGATTAATTTATGGTTCTTTACATTGATCAAGCTCTTCAAGAGATACAAGGGAGGAAATATGGATACACAACCTCATTAAAGATAATGCAAGGAAGAGGGAGGAGGATGCACTCCGTAGACTACCCAGTAACTTGAAGATTTTGATAGAACAATTCAACATTCTAAAACCACTGGAGATCTTGAGGGAAACCATAAAACTTCTTTGGTTCAATTCTATTGCCTTTCTAACAGTTGCAGCAGTATTCATTTGCCCAGTATCTGTAATCTTTCTTTCCAATGTTTTTGTCAATTAGTTTAAGGTGCAAAAGTTATCTCCTGGGTTTCAATGACTAGCCAAATCCATTGGTTTTATGAAAGGTCATTTTTCTCGATTAGGTTTCTACAAACTATTTGAGAGTCTTTTGTCATTTGTATTTTGTTGTCCTTTTCATATTCTGCAAGGCTATAGTAGTTTATTATGTAGCTTAAATCTATGCAAGCAAAAAGCTTCTTGTAGAAAAAATTCTTACCATGATAGAGATGATCTGGGAACACATTGTATTCTCCTACTGGTCATGGTTTCAATAAATTTGATTGTTTCCCTAGGGGTTCTATCCACTTAGCCAATATATGTTGACCTTGGAGAATGGGTAAATTTCTCTTTGTTGTTTGCATGTGTTATGATTATTTGCAATTTGGTGATAGTAATTTCAATCTTGAAAGGTAACTATGGGAAAGAACCCAATTGGGCTTACTAATATTCTTAGGAACATGTATTGGGATAGCTTTTATGGAGGGTCTATTTGACTATAGAGTGAAGATGCTCAACTATGGGGATGGATATTCTATGTAAGAAACCTACCATAGTTTTTCCAAAATCATGTTTTTCTCTTCATCCACACTTTGCATACTTTTGAGAAGAGTTCTAATGCAGTTGTGTTTATTCCATTTTGTACTTGTTTCATTCTATAAGAAGCTTGGCATATTGAAAACAAAGATATAATTTTTCTTTCACTTGACAACAAATTATAAATAACAAAATAGCTATACATAATTTTTTTGAAGCAACACTCTATTTATTTTAATTTTTAAGTTCTAATAGCTGACTACAGTATTGTTTCACAGAGCCAAAAATAAGATAAATTTGCAACTAATTGTCTAACCTTATGAGCAGCAGATTTTCAATTCTGGGCACTTGATGAACACAATACCTCATAGATTGATTAGCCTTTAGGTTTCAAACTTGATGCACTGACCACAAGCTTTTATATCAATGTTTACAACAAAAGGATTGGTCCAGCAACTAAATACAACTCTGATCTAATGTAGCTAATTAATTAAGGACCACAAATTGGTATTGAAATTCAGAATTTCAATTATCACACTCCTAGCAATCCGCCTATTGTAGAATATTGATGTTGGATGTTTTAGGGCCTGAAGAATGGCAGACCAAGATCAGGATTGTATTTTGACCAAGCAGACAAATAAACCCCACACCAATAATATAAAAGGTCCTTCATTCATTCATTCTTTCAACCATTAATAAAATGTAACATTCAATCAATATTACATGATAACATTCATTAACACATTAGATTCATTAACATGTAACATTCATCAATATTTTGCATTAACACATAATTCATGACCATTCATTAGCACATAATTAAATTCATTGAGACATAAAATTCAATCATTATCAATTAAGGTATGTAGATGACAATCATTTCTTTTTTTTCTTTCTATTTCTTTTTTCTATGTAAGCTCTAAGAGGAGCATTAGTGTCATCATCAATTCCCCCCTCATCAGTTGTTCTGTTCTCTAGTGTTCTTGATGATCTCAAATTCCTATGTTGTTGCAAAGGGGGGTCCTCTGCAATAAAAAATAAAAGAGTTAAATTAAAAATAATTTATTATAATTGTTACAAGTATTTAATTATTTTAAATAACATAACTATGGCACTCTTTACCTGATCTGACCACATCATTTTTTCTGGACTCAACGTCAACATGCTCATGAACATCAACTCCTCGATCCTCTACAAATGCTATACAAAATGTTACGTTAATCCAAACACCAATTTCAATTACATTTAAAAATTTTAATAGAAAATGTATACCTCCACCACTGGGATGCACATCATGTGAACCTTCAGCATCCACAAATTGTGTAGAAGGATTGTCAGACTGCATTCCAACATCCTACACATTGTTATCATTGCTTACTTAAAACATATATACTCACTTTATATTGGAACTTAACATCAAATAGACCAATTGGTAAAGTATTCAATTTGAAATAAATTTCATTTAGCTTATTTACCTGTGGCTCAGATTAGAACCTTCTACATTGATTTCAGCTCGTAGCCATTCAGCCACGGCTCTATAGCCTTGGTTGAAGCCAATTCTCTTATCCTCTTTTGTGAGGCATCTCTTGAACTCTGAGCCCTACATTTTTGTGTGGTATGGTGAGTTTTACTTGCATTGTTTCATCAACCAATGGAGGGTAGTTAAAATATCAAAAGGAAATGGTAAATAGTTATTAGGGTTTCCAACACAATATATAAAAAAAATTGATACAATTTTTCATTTACTAATACTTACAACTCGTGCTTGAAGTTTTGAAAAACCACCAGAGTCGAGCTTGTGTGTCCCGTGATTTTCTAGTCTTGCTTGTGTTGCCTTTGATGTGTTAGGAAATCTATGAAAAGTTTGAAATATGTTAGATAGTATAAATATAGAGGTTAATTAGTACATAATTACATTCTCAATAGTATCACATACCTTTTTGTACTCTCTACTGGTGTAATATTATTTTTCTTATCAGCTTTATACTTTCCATCCAAAATCAGAGCCTGCCACTCAGCCTCAGGAACATAGGGTGGACATTCGTACTTGGGGTTATCCTATAAAAATTTTCTATACTGGTCCCTAATATACTTCAAACATAAACCATATTTTTAGAGGAGCTTGTTTCTCTTGAATGCACGAGGTCCAAAGAGTTGGGTCATGCTCTCTATAAGATCATCCTTCAACTTTTTGTCTTGGATATTCTACCTTTTAAGTAAAAAAAAACATGTTAGACTCATAAATGAAGTGAAGCTACCTTTAATATAGTTCAAGAAATGGATGAAAAGGAAAACTATTCTAGCAATGATATGAAATCAAAATAGTGGTTTGGGGTTTTAGTTAGGATATGATGTTCCACTAGGTAAGCAGGGTGGGCCCGAATATTTGTAAACACTCATCACTAAGTTTTTTTCCAAAAAACATCATTCCCTACAAAACAATCATGGGATCATTACTCAATGAAGAGTGATCAAAAATTAAATTACTATTATATCACTATAGAATAATAATAACTTTAAAGTACCTAGAACTTTGGCTACTTTTAATGGAATGCCTTCATTGTCCATGACAATCAATATGACATCCTTCACCATTCTCGAACTAGGAACATAGGAACATCTAGGAAATGATGTTGCAGCTCCTATTGCAAAAAGTTTCATAAGTTTCATAAGTCTTTGTCATGAAGTATAAAAGAACAAATGATAATTGATGTTAAAAAGTTGTAAAAAAAAAACTATTTGTTGCTATCGTAAGAGAGAAAAAGAGGGATTTGTGTACCAATAGATGGTGCAATAGTCGATGCATGTAAGCTACATGTTGTCAACTCAGTAGTCAAAAAGAGATTTGTGGTTGTCCTAGATGGAGGCAGCATCATCATAGGATACAATTGATTTGAAGTTAAAGAATAAAATTGTTAGAGCATGCATAAATATAGAACGCATGGACTAGCATGGACAAGATTGTTCGAGCATGTATTGTCAATGATTATGATCATTCCTATATATATTCAATGGAAAACACAAGTGGGAAATGGAACATGTGATCTACCTGAACCACCTACAAAACCCTCATCATGGGAATGGGGCTCGAAATCATGTAAAAAACTCTGTAAATACAACGCATCCATATTTTAATTAATGCCATAAAAGAGCATAACATAAAAACCATTATTGAACTCTTGTTATAATTAAAAATTTCATTAATACTTACTTTTAAGGTTTGAGAGGTGTGCAACAATTCAAATCCCCTATCTTTTATTTCCTGAGTAGTAGGCTTTATGGTTACCAAACGTATAATTTATCTACCAATTTTCTTTAGCACCTTTTTAATTGAACCAATCAGATCATTAGTCTCTGCTAAATCAATATAGAAAGGGTCCTCCTCAAGGAGGGTTGTTGAGGGATTGCAGGTTCCTTTCCCTCCCTTCGACCACTGGCCCTTTGTGACAACAATAGTATTAGTATTATCAAAATTACTCAAAAACAATGAAGAAAACAACATTAAAAAAAAAACATTTTGCTTCTATCTAGTTTGCACAATTACAATGAGTTTTACCTACTCATGTGTAGATGAGTCGGGAACATCACCAGCATCTCCTCCGGGTGGTTGCTCCATATTGTGCCCCTGTGTCAAAGATCAAGTATAAAAATGTTAGCCAAAAATTTATTGACTAAATGGTATGTTGGAGTCATTGATTAGAAGTTGGTTTAATAGTATGTACCACCCCCATGATAGTAGCCTCGTTTGTATCTATGCAGTTCAAATTTTAATCAATAAGAAGCTCTTCCCCTATACGTATTGATTTTATTGCATAGATGAATACACGATTTCCCTCGCGCGCCTCAAATATGCAATTGGGTTGCTTTATAGTTGACCCAAGTCGTGTACTATTTATAAAACCTAAAATATTCCCTATTGCTTTTGGCCTTCCATCAATGTATATAGCCACACTTTTACTTTGATTATTCTCTTGCTGTTTTATATAATTTTCCGAGAGGACATACCTATGCATACTTTTTTTATATTGAACAATATGCATCCAACTTTTGTAATCATAACATGGTCCAACATACTCCATCAATTCAAAAAAAAATTTATAAGACACCTTTATGCCATCCATAGAAAATAGGCCCAAACCATGTAATGATGATGGTGCTATGCAATATATCTTCTTGTTAACACAAAAATCAATGTTTATTGGAGGAAGTTCCTTGGGTACCCAATGTTTCTATAGATGTTGGTACCTCAAGGGCACCTCAATGTCACCTTCCATCTCATCATCATAAGAACATGACCCCCCTTGAGCAAGGAAAAATTTCATGTGTTTGTTGAATTTCCTTCTAGTCCTTTGACCTCTAGTTAATCTCCCTATTCTAGATAAACTACATGTCTCACTTTCCTCTTCTATTCCTATATTTCCCTCACTCAAGGAAGACACTTCTTACAAATACCTATTTTTTGGTACCTAAAAATGGGAGAGATCTTAGAAGATATCAATCTTACTATTGATAAGTGTATTAAATAGAATATCTATAAGGAGTATTGACTTATACCTGTCAATCCATGAGACTGTACAGGATGCTTCTGAAAGGGGTTTAGTTCCCTGCAAATGTAATTCAATTATCGTAAGCATAATCACATCATAATCATAATCACATTCATCATAAGCATCACATAAAAATTAAAAACATTAAAAGGTACACAATATAACACTTAAATCAGGCTCACATTATAAAACTATGCAACAATATAAGATAATGAATAAACTATGTAACCATATAAGACAACTATATTTCTATCAAGAAATGAATATTAAATAGATTAAGGATTGATGGCATACCTCTAAATTTCATCATCGTCATCCTCGTCATCATCATCATCATCATCATCATCCTCCTCCTTCTCGTCATCATCATCGTCGTCATCATCATCATCATCCTCACCATCATCGTCATCATCGTCATCGTTTTCATGTTGGTCTGACTTTTTTTGTAGTAAAAAATTTTTCAGTTAAATCATAGAAAAGTCAGATGTTCTATGTCTAAGTGAAGCATAGGGTTTTGGATAAACCATCTATAAGAAATAATCGCCATATAAACCCTATATTCATCCCTATTCATAAATTGTCAGGCGTGAAATTTTGAAATTTCAAAAGAGGCAAATATGTTGTCATATTCCTTTTCCTTTCTCTTGGGTTACCTTTCTTCCTATTTGTCCCAACTGTCAGATCCGATTAGATCTACCGTTGGCGTTACCTCTCTATTGAGAGTTGCATGCTCATTAAGTATAGCGAGATAGCGAGTATTGGGTTTTTTAAGTGGTGGGACCATAAAGTGAAGATGTGACGATCGGAGATTTGCTTATTAAATGTTTTATTGTGCAGGTACACTTTGCAATTCGCCATCCAAAAAAAAGGAGAGGGACCCACTAGAATATCTGACATTAGAGCCGGAATGTTGATTTTTCGAAAGTTCCGCCACCTCGCTATCGAAAAATTCAGGCACTTCACCGTTAGCGAAGTAGCGAGGCCACGTGAAAATCTAAAAATGATGACATTACATCTTGCTTGTATCATAATTACACCAGGTGGCATGACCAGTCATAAATATCGTTGTCAGAATCAGTTTTAATTAACAGAAGTAATTACTGGGTAACCCTTGCATTTTCTGGCACGGAATCCTTTTAAGTGCCGGAGCTCGCTACCTCGCTATTGGAAAATTTAGGTGCTTCACCATTAGCGAGTTAGCGAGGCCCCGTAAAATGGCAAAAGATCAGCAAGATCTTTGATGACGTGTAATGACAGATGACTGTAATAAATTTTGACATGTGCCAGCTATGCAGAGATCCGATTCTCATTAATACCTATCTGACTAAATGTACAAGAAATCTTGAATGTCAGCTTGAAGTGGATCAACGGAGCTCGCTACCTCGCTATGAAGAGTTGCAACGAAGATAATTACAGCGACATAACGAGTTGGGCCCGCCGCCTTCTTTCTTAAGAAGTCCTTAGCGTATCTTTCGATCATTTCTTGATCCGATCTACGGTTGTCGCCGCCTCGCCATGGCAAGGTGCTTGTTCTTTATGCATAATGAAGTAGCGACATGCTGACACGTGTTCTTCGTCGTCAGTGGGTCTAAATGTAAGCGCCATCAAAAGAAAGAATTTTGTACGTGGCAAGTTCTCATTGGGTAAAATAACTGACATGGCAAATATAACTCCTAGTTGTTCTCTTTGTACCGCATGATCGTAGGATCTTTGAAGATCAACGACGCATTTTTAAATGAAAAATGTAGTGCCACTCTCTGTATTAATTAGACAAGAAAGCTTCATCCGTGAGGAAAAACAGAGTATAATACAGAGAGATTGCATCAGTTTCATTTCACGCGAGAAAAGATTTGAAGCCATTCTTGTGCAGAAGCCATTACTGAAAGAAAAGTGTGCCAAGGTTTGATAAAAAATTGTCAAGTTGTCTGTTCGCAGAAATTTTGCAGGAATACAAAGGAGAATTGAGACAGAATTCAAGTAAGTAAAACTGCCATCATCTTCGTGAGCTTTTAAGTTTTAAAAAGGATAGCCCAAGATGCCTCCTAAGAAGGGATTTACAGGTGCAATAAACTACCTGGATAGAAATGTGCATGATGATTTGCTTGAGTTACTTCCTGAATCTACTATAGAAATAGTGCAAGTTAAGAGGTTAACCTCACTCAACCCTAGGCTAAGGGTAGCTGATGGATTGTATGATAAGGGTAATTGGGTCCGGGATGCTCAAACTTCTCAAACTGGCTTGAGTTTATTCAAAAAATGGTTTGCGGAAAGGAAGTTATATGCCCCTCATGCCAATATATGGAATTTTGATCTTGGGAAGCTTGTTGTCCCCAGCGTGTTTATGGATTTTGACCTGCTTGAAGCTATAGCAAAAAACTATGACCAAGCCACTAAGGTAGTGAGAAGAATAGATGGTGAGGCTTTAGTTACCATCAGTCCCGAGGAGATTAGGAAGGTTTTCAGTCTGGGACCCCTCACCATGTATCATGTGCCCATTAATCTGATAGATTTAGAAAAAGAATATATATCCAAGAGGGATGTAGTTAGACAGGGTGCACTGAAAGCCAACATAGGCCGAATTGGAGGCCTCCCAACCATAACATCATCTTCTAAAGAACCCTTCAAGAAATCATGTTTTAATGCTAGGGCAGTGGAGATATATAGGACCTTGTGCAGAGTCTTCGGAGAGGGCGAAGAAGATTTTATTCCGGTGAGCTTCATGTATATGATCACCCAAATCTCTTCTTTTGGTGTGGAAATAATTTTTGATTTTGCATCTTACTTGGCAAATGAGATTCATCATGGATTGGTGGGGATTGCACAGGGCAAGGTGGAAAAGGTTTGGGGTCAGTATTCCTTATTGACGCATATGTTTCTTTTTAAAGGGGCCACTTATTTTGGTAAAGAAATGGTTTTAAATAGAGAACAAGAAGGTGAAGCACTGCCAGTCCAATTATGGAGTGCAGACATGACCTGGGAAGCAGAAAATGCTAGCTTCGTTAGATTTGATAGGCACTTTGCCTCCAAACTAAGGTGCCTCATATTGAGTGATAATCCCAGAATCCCTAAGGCATTAATGCACCTTGTTAGGCCTATGGACAAAACCCATAATCTAAAAGTTTCACATAATTGGAGAGATATTATCCCATATTCAGTCTCAACTGTCATCAGGGTTTATGGATTCAAAGGAACACCCCATGTGCTACCCTATCAGGTACCTTTAAAGGTAGGGATAGCTGAATTTTTATGGCAGTTGGGAGGAGTGGAGGAGGCCTTTTTGCACAAAAGGGGGACAGGATCAATTTTTCCTACTTGTACTATAGCCCACCAGTTTGTGATAACTAAAGAAGGGTGGGTCTTTCTCCATAAAATTTTGGATCAATATAAGATGGCAGTGTCTCACTCTCATTTTTGTGATACAGAAGGTTTCTTTAACTCTGCCCTTAGATTGAGAATCAAGCTTCGTCCAGTTTAGCATGAATTCTATTTTCCTGAAGATATAATAAGAAATGAATACTCTCTCCATGAGCAAGAAATAAAGAAAGAAAAATGGAGAGTCTATTCAAAAGTTTTGGAATTCATTAATTGTTTTGACAAAGATTTCAGTCCTTTTAGTAATGCTGCAAACAATGCAAATAAAATACATAAGCTCATGAGTACTTTCTCTGAGATAATGGAAGTAATGAATGAGAAGAAACAACATTTTATTAATTATTTTCCAGATAAAGCCAGAGAAATTATGAGAAAATTGGGTTTCACCCCCAACATTGGAATAGGTCCACTAGTGATACGGAAGAAAACAGGATATACTATTGTTCGACAGCAGGTGCCCGTTGTACATAAAGAAAAATAGATAGTTGAATCCACCAGCACTGTCCTAGAAGAAAGACCCCCGGAACCTTCTCCCAAAAGAAGAAGAATAATAAGGGAGGAAGAATCCCCTGATGAAAGTTACTCACCTTCTCAAACCCCAATAAGAATTGAGGAAGAATAGCTCACCAGTGAGCAATTCGAACAAATGGGGTCACAAGGAGAAATTTTTGTTACACAAGCAGAAATTGATGAAGGGAACCCTCAGGAACCCCCTGTACCAAGTTTTGAATTAACTACAATAGATTTCAGAGGAAGGGAATTGGACACTATTTTGGAACAAACCAGTCAGCATTTTTTATCTGATAACAACTTTGTAAGATCTAGGGCTTTCCATCAGTTTGCGTGGAGAGTAAACATGCACATTTTTGAGCAAAGGTGTAATAATATGAAAGAAAAACATCCAAAAATGGATGAGACCTCCATTCAAAATTTAATAAAGGAACAAATGGTGCAAGAGTTCCAAAATATAACCCCTGATGAGGGAAGACAGATGGTAAAAAATGCTAATGTTTTATTATTGCCCAATTGGGACATTGCTGACACATTAATTTTTAATTCTGTTTCAAATAATTTAGGACTCTAGGATCCAAATAAAGAGGAATTCTTGGGTACAGCGTTCAGCAATGATCAAGCTGCCCTTGTTATGTGGTCCCTAAGAAGAGGATCCAGAATTACTTCATCCTAGCCTGATGATTCAGGATTAACAGGGAGTATCATTGTAAGAAGAGTTGCTGACACTTCAAATGTACAGGCAGCCCACATGAATGTGGATTATTCTAAATTTTCCTTGGCTACTGTGAAAAGAGGAGAGAGGGAAATGATTGATATGCATAATAAATATGAAATAGTGGTGGAAGCCTATAACCAAGAGGTAAAAAGGAGAATTGAGTTAGAAAATAGGGTATCTCAATTAGAAAAGGTACTTGAAAAGAGAAAAGTGGGAGAATCCAGTACACTGAGAATTGCATATCCCCCACAGTCATCTGTGGGATTAACCCCTATTATTGAGATACCTGACACCCCTGAAAGACCCCAATTCTATACTGCAGAGGAATTTGAAGCAGAAAAAACCAAATTACATGAGTGGCAGATAGAATTTAGAAATCAGCAGGAAGAGAAATGGAGGCAGGGTGTGACATATTTGAGGGATAAAATACAATCGTCAACTTTTTATGATCAGTTGACAAGGATTGTAACCCTCATGGATGAGTTAAATAAAGAAAAGGATGGACTAGATTCTCTTGCACAGAAATGGAGACGGAGAAACAATGATGTTACAATTATTTGTATATCTACAGTCCAAATGCCTTATCATCAGGTTGAAAGGATTTTTGATTTATTGAATCAATTAGATAATTTTAAGAATAAAAGAGATTCTTTACAGAGAAAATTGATACTCTGTTTTTCAAAATATCTTGCTAAAAAATTCACCCTATTTCCTTGTGCCTTAGAATCTGTTGATACGGTAAAGGAAAAAGAAAAATGGAAAAAGGAAATGGATGAATTATTCGATAATAGAATAACAAACATCATCAGTGAGACTGGCCATTGGTTTTGGGCAAAGACAAATGAAGAGCTGGTAAAAATACAATTATATTATGCTGATATAAGAAAAGAATTCGATGGTTTAGAAGAAAATGCCAATTCTTTAATAAAGATACAAAGAGAAACCCTAAGTTTTGATTGGCCAAATGATGATACTTTTAACAGATGGAAAAATCAGTTTAGTGAGCAGATGTCAGGAGATGATGACGAAGAAGATGTAAGAGTAATAGTTACTTTTGTAGTCAGCAATGATGACATAGAAAATCCCTAGGTTAAAGTGAGTTTGCATGTAACAGAAGATGATACATCACTTACAGACCTTATGGGTATGTACTCTGAAGATGAAGAATGATTGTGAGATCAAATCATAACAACCAAGAAGCATAACAAAAAGGGACCCGCCAAGAATTACTGTTGTAATCAACCTTTCTGTTATTCTTGTTTTTGTTTTTCAAAAGAAGGACACCTGTCACCTTCTGTAGCCTGAAGCTTGTTGCATCTCACATTATTTAAGTGAGATCCCAAGGCTAAAGATGGGTCCGAATTTGGTTTTTACTAAGTATTGTGCTTAGTTCTGTTTTTGGTCCAAACATTTTGGGAAGGAAATTTATAGTATACTTTTCTGTAAAAATTTCTGAGATAGATGAATGTAGAAAGAATTGTGCTTCTTCTCTGAAGGTCTTTCTGGGTCTATTGTAAAGGATATACCATTTTCAAAGGAAATGAATACAAATTATGAACTGTCCCCATATCTGTTCTTTTCTAAATTTTGTCTCCTTTTAAATACTTAGCTACCTTGATGTTGTGTGAGTAAAAGCTTATGCAATTGATTGCAATATACTAAGACTGTACATCCATTTGTTATTGCTATTAATTCAAGGAATTAAATAAAGGCTCTGATGAATGTGATAAGGTTGCTCGGGTGTTAATAAGGATTTTTGAATGATAAATTCTGGTAAGAATTGCTGATGAAAATTTGTTGCAAAGCAACAAATTAGATCTAAGAATTTACTTGACTCTAAATTCCCAATGGACTAGGCACTGATCGAAAGTATTTCAGCCAAAAGAGAAGTATATTATGACTAGCTTTTTCAAAATACATCATAAAATCAATTTTTACTTATATTTCCTGTAAGATTTTCAAAGTTGGCCAGCACTTGCCTGCATGGATTGTTTTAGCTTCATTTAGCCATTGCTGTTGGAAACATCTGTAGAGCTATAGAAGATTTCTAGGCCATATCTGTTCAACGGATGTGTTTATCAATTCGGTAAGATTTACGTATATGTTTGAGGATTTAGAGATGAGAATCAAAATGAAACTAAGAATAATTCTCATACAATTGTTCCATCTTTGAACCATCCCCGGGTACACCCGCCCTAGTTTTTACAGAGCCAAAAGAGTAGAAAACAGTCTAAGGTTTTGTTGGAGTTGGGCCCTAGTACTTTGCATATGCAAGTGATAATGAGAATTGGCTATTCTTTAGGTTGTGTATGTACTGATATCTAGGTACTAAGCCTTTTGTCGCCTAGTAGTTTTAGCACTGTTAACATCAAAATAAAACACCAACAGTTGTCATCATCAACATCATCATCATCAACATCAACATCATCTTCATCATCATCAGCAGTAGTAGCATCGTCATCATCATCTTCTTCTTCTTCATGAAAATTTGTGTCAGGAACATCAACCAATAACTGTTGATTGTGATCACCATCTACATCATCTTCTACTTCTTCGGTATCTTCTTCTTCCATCACATTATACTTTATTGGCCTTCTTCTTAGTTCATGTCTATCAACAAATGACCAACTCGGTTTATGTGGAACCTCTGAGTAAAATACCTGCTCACATTGGCTTGGAAGAACATAGGGCCCATTTCCAACTGGCTAAAATGACCTTGTATTAACCATTGTAAATCCATTATCATGTTCAATAACAATTCTATCAGGATCATTTGGATTAATTCATAGCCTGTACCATTTGACAACGAAGAGTACTAATTTGAAGGAACTAAAGTCACAGTCAAGTATATCATCCAAAATGCCATAGTATCGATTTTTAGACTCTCGAGGATGTAAGTCGTTTCTCGATGAAATATTAGTCACTTGAAAGACTGCAGTTATTCTTGAATCACAAGTTTTCTTTGTGTCATCCAACACTTTGACACAAAATTTCTAACCATTACAGAACATAGTCTTATGGTGTTTAACCTACAATAATATGTGAAACATGTCAAAATTTGTGTATTGTGAGTTGAGAAACATACAGGTTATTAATAAATTTGTACGTACCTAGAAATCTCTTAAACCACGTGCTAAATCTATTTCCATTTGTCTAACATTGGAATCTCCATTACGATGAGCTTCTTTAACCAATGAAGATACACCTTCCCATGTTAATGTGGGACCAGTATGTCGACATCATTCAATCCATATTGTCATCCAATCAAGATTGTTTGCAATATACAAATGTAGTGCATCCCACTCTCGAGCACCTATACAAAAAAAAAAATAGACAACTTACATCTGATTTATTTTGAAGATTAAGAAATAATTTATTACAATAACATCTTAAATTTATTACCTCTCACTTTCCTCAATGTACCTTTCCCCATCAAGTACTCCCCTTGTAATTTTTAAAAAGGCTCAAGATCCCAAATGCGATCTACATGGATATTTGATGCAAACATAGGAAGATATTCAATAATGTACACCATAGTCTGGTATACCATATATCCCTCTACCATAGAACCCTCAGGATGTGCTCTTTTTCGAACCACAGCCTTCAAATATTTCAAGTGCCTCTCAACCATCCACATTGACCTAGTGTGTATAGGTCCACACAATTCAATCTCCTCAACTAGGTGTATGAGGTAGTGTTCTTGTGCATTGAAAAAAGTTGGAGGTAGACACTTTTGCATTTCACACAGTAAATGAGGAATTCTTATCTTCCAATAGTTTATATCTTCTTTATGGATTTCTTTAGATGACAACCACCTACATTAAGAGATTCAAGTCAGAAAAAATATATAGATACGAGACTTTACAAAATAATATACAATAAATTACATAGCAAGAAAAAAAATCACGAATATAATAAATATATACAACAAATTAAAATAGATATTAATTCTTACCTCATGTATTTTCCAAGATTGTATATCACTTGTTTGATGTTATCGTTGAAATGCTCTAGGAGAGATAGAGGAAGCACATATTGCAGTAATTATAAACCAATCATTTCATTATTTTCTAACATAACATAAAAAATAGTACATGTAGTTTATGAATATATTGTAAATACAAAAGAACATAACTTACCTTGATGAAAGTATGCCAATCATGCGTTTTGAGCCCTAGCCCAAATTCAATTTTTTTTGATATGAGATTGTTTATGTTTGCAGCAAATCCTATGGGAAATCAAATTTTTCGTATGACTTCTTTTATGGCATCACTTTGTTGCTATGTTAATAACCAAGGAAGGGCACTTGTATTAATCTGATCTCTATTTCTATTTGAGTGAATGAAATTCTTCAATGCATGATTCGATTCATGAATGTCATTAAAATTTTTGACAATTTTTTCTTTGTTACACCTTCCATCCAATATTTTCCACAATGTCTCTATTATATTCTTTACAATATTCATAGTATCAAATAAATGCACAATTTGTAAGTGCTCATAGTAGGGAAACCTACTAAATTGTCTAGGATAGCTTTTTAGTCCCTTTGGAAGGTTGTTAGTACTGCCTTGACAACCTTCATGATCATCAATTACACAATTAGTAAACAAAAATTACAATAGAAATATATAAATTACAAACATAAACCATTAGGTGGAATGACATTACCTCGATGATTAATTCTATAATATTCCAACATCCATAGGTGAGGTGTCATTCTTCATGAATTTGATGTAGTCTCTTCTTTCCCATTGAAAAGATGTTTTTCCGCACTACTTATGATTCATGTGGAGGAAGTGTCTACACTCATCAAACACCTACTTTCCTAAACTTTTTGAATGATGAGATTTCATCTTTGGACCACAAACTAGACATGCAAATTTTCCCTTTGTTTGAAGACCTACAAGATAATGATATAATTCAATTATTAAATATGTTGATTTTTATAATTAGAATTATAGTGTGCAACTTGAATTCACTATAACATACCACAAAAATGTGTTAGCCCTGGGGCATCATGTATTGTCCATGCAAGTATTGCATGGAATTGAAATTTTCTTTGTCCTATTGGTCTAGACACGTCATACATAGTGACACCATTCCATAACTCCAAAAACTCATCGATAAGAGGCTCAATATATACATTCATATCTTTTACTTGATATTTACCTACTTGAATGAACAGTAACATTACATAATTATTGTGACTGTTTTACTGCAAGATTTGTAAGTACATGTAAATTAATAACTATCAAATGATAAGATACCTGGAACAATCATTGCCAACATAATGTGCTCCCTCTTTATTGACATATAAGGAGGAATGTTATTGTTGATAACAAAAATAGGCCACATCGAGTAAATAGATCTCATCTCTCCAAATGGATTGACACCGTCCGCTACCAATGAAAGCCTGAGATTATGAGGTTCTTCTTTGAAGTGTTGCCACTTTTCCTCTATGTGCATAAATGCCAAACCATCCACAGGGATTCGAATAATGTCATCTCAACTTCTATTGCATGCATGATAATCCATAAATTGAGCCAAGCTACTGCACCTGAATAATTGTTGCAATCATGAAATAATAGGGATGTAACAAAGAACCTTTTGAGGCACCTTTTTTGTTAGTCAATCTGTTTGATATCTACTCATATGACATACAGGGCATTGTGTTACAAATTCATGTTCTTTATAATATATAATATGATCATTCAGATAAGCATGTATTGCTTCATACTCTATTCCAATTCTTTCATAACAATAGATAATTCTTGATATGAATGAGGTAGAATATTTGATGGTGGTAACAAAAACTAGCCTATCAATCTACAGTAAAAAATATAAGTTGTTAATATAAACAATATTAGTGGTACATTATTCACCCTTTGTTAACTATAAAGACATAGATGACATACCCTAACATACGTGAAATTGTCATAACCTTCAAGTTCAACGACAACAATACAGGAGAGAGAAGAGTTGTTTGGGAGTCTTTGTATAGGGGCTCGTATGCCTTTTCAAGTAGAGGTACATCGAGGCTATCATCATCATCATGATTAGATATGCTTGGACTAAATGTGTCATTGATCAATGTATTTATACCATCATCTTCAATTGTGTTTTTTGGCGCATGATCGTCATCTTCCATGGGATCATTATCTTCACCTTGGATATTCGCACCTTCATGTTCCTCCACTTCAAAAACCATATTCTTTGGATTGTTGTGGTTCATATCATGTACTTCCCTGGGAAGATCAACCTATATAAAATTGATTAACATAAATAAACCATGATCATCAACTCATCATCAAGTGATTTCATATGTATATAAATTGTCAAAATGATATAATGTACAACTTACCAATGGATGATAGTCATGCCCCCCTTCAATGTGACCATTCTCCTTGCAATGTCTCTTAACTGTTTTGATTAGCAATCTTCTATGGTTTAAGCCCTTACAAATTTTGCAAGGACAATAACATTTTCCATTACCTTTTATTGTCAAGTTAGACCACAATCTAGTGATTGTCTCCCTATTTTGTTCTTCACTTATATTATCTGACATGATTTTTCTTCGTAGGAAGTAAAAATCAGGCTATGAAAACTTCGATCTACAACTTTCACAAACTAAGAAAAAATTTTGAAAGTACACAAATCTTCTTAGACTTAGTTAAATACTTTAATATTTTAAAAATACTTTCTTTGACTTTATTCCGAAGATATTTAACCCCATCACCTTTTATAACATTCAATCAATTTCTCTAGGCAAATTTGTGGATAAGATTATTTGTAAAACTTTGACCAACTGCCTAAAGGTCTTATTTCAAGAAACCTTACAACATTAAGCCACTAAAAGAAATTTCAAAACATATAAGCTAAAATTTTAGTTAAAATATACATTAGATTAAAAAATATACAATTTTCATACCCGAGCATGGGGCTATAACTCATGCAACGACCTTATTGCTTAGCTATAGAAGCTCTCCAGCAATCAAATTATACAAGCTACAAGGCCTAACAACAATTTAAAAACATATAAGCTACAAGGTAGGACATATTACATGACATGGAAAAAGGAACAAAATTTACAAGCTTTAGTAAGACATATTAAACAACATCATAGTGCTAGAGAGATCACAATTATATGAGTCGAACATAGTCATGAAAAAGCACATAAATTAGTTATTATATGCAATTAAAAGATATATAGTTAGATAGGGACATCCATAGGTCATATTGAAGAAATGAAATGGTCATATAGATTTCATATAGGATTTTGAAGATGATAGTGTTCTAAGGCAAAGAATCCATTCATATAACCATAATGACATTAAATGTTTAAGCATGGACAATCATCAAATACCAAAATAGAGCAGCAATAAATCATTAGCAATAGTATTTTCTTGAAAGTTTCTAAAGCCTTTTCAAAAAATCCATTTTGTACATATCATGCAATCATGGAGTTCCATGATACCAGGTTTCTTAGATGAATTTTTTCAAAGAGTTCATGTGCCTCATCTATATTTCCACATTTTACATACACGTCGCAATTGGTTTTGGTTCTATGATGACTACTAAGGGGGATGTTGGTCTCAACACAAGAACTAGACATACCATAAAGAAAAATGATAAGTGTGGTGATAAACAATGTCAAGACCATTAGGAACTTTAACAAAACTTCTTCCAAGTGGAATTGGAAGCTAGTAGTACCATAATTCCAGATAAACGTGTAAAATAAATTGAGTCAAAAAAAGGAATATAACAATATACTATATTCTTTTTATGAAAATTAGTAGTTTTTAAGAAATCAATTTGGAGGTTTTCAATTACCATGAATTAGATTGAGAAAGCCTAAACACCTATATCTTATGAGACTACACATAAAAGGTGTCAGGAATCTACCTCCAATCAAACAAATTAGAGGTTCCTACAGGATCTTGGGTAAGTATGGAGAATTTTTTTACAAGTTGTTGTAACCACCTTATATAGGTCTTTCTCCTATAGTCAATATCTAAGATTTGACCATGTTCAAATATTTTATGGATGGAGGTGTTAAACAAACATATTCAACTCTAAATGATGAAGACTAGGTGTTTGAATTACCATTGACAAAGGAAACATAGATTAAAGCTATTATGGATACTAGAGAATCCAAAATGATAAGGCACAAGGTGTAATGGGAAAAAATAATTGATAACGGATCAAACTATAAAACTTGGAAGCCACATGGATGCTAGAGGAAGAAATTAGGAAGAAATGTATTGATTTGGATCAATTTTTCTCTAAGAGGACTTTAGACTTCTTCTCTTTGGGAGTATCATGCAAGAACACCTCAAGCTTAGATTGAAGGACAAAACTAATTAAGTTCCTAGCAGGGCATAATAAGTATAATAAATTACATCGATAATTTAGACCAATGATGTAATGGAAAACATTATTTTTAAGCCAAAGTTGGCATGGATTTATACTTTAGGACCAACTAGGCACCATTGTGCATATTTGGTCAAAGAGAGTCGAATGTGATAAAAACCATATCATCATGTTTTTCATGATATTCAATGTCATCATCACCATTTTATATTTTCTTGGGCCTTAGAGTGCATATGAATCTTCATATTGCAAAACTACAAAAATGTTACGATGTTGTCAATGATAACATTGAAAATATTTGTGTTGGTCTTCTGGATCCTGTTGGCTTTTGGGATTCTGTTGGTGTTGAGCCTTCTACAAAGGCTAGAGGTGATTTTCCCTATAGTGTAGATGTTGGTACCTTTTGTGGATGTGTGTTTTGAATTAGCATCCTAATATGAATCGTATGTATAGGGATATCTATTATCAATTTGCAGCTGAGAACAAAAATAATTGGTGCTTCTTGTTTAATCTCCAATTAAAATAGGGCACAAAAACTACATTAGACTTTCTTTTTTATGACCTATTTGAGATAGATTGGGCTGTAGTTTATGCTAACATCTGTGACGCATCCTGTATACCAATTGCATAGCTGTGAGAGTGATGCTCCTATTTTGTTTATAGATTCAGACAGTCAAATTTCAAAATAAATATCCCCACATTCTTAGTTTCTAAATTGAACATCTGATTGTTGTGGAAGAAAAAACAAGTTTATAGGATATAGGACACTATTCATATAGGTGTAGGTGAACTATTCTCAATCATAAATTAGGGAAAGGCATCCAGAGTCAATACTAGTAGCGAGTGTTATGTTGGTCTAGGGCATTCCCATGCAACCAAAATTTACATAAAAATATAGTTCAAACTAATTTGATCAAACAAAAACAAATACTAACTAATCTTATCTATCTCAAAGGGTAGAGCAAGTCCTTATCCAAGTACATTTCACAATCTACAAGGAAACCATGCATTTGTAATCTATGATAGGTGAATTCACTGTGTTAGTTTAGAGTCCCAAGCTTGACTTCTCTATCAAATTTTTTTGGACCAATCATACTTTCATGTGAGGGCATTTATTGCCACATATGCAATCTTCTCTTTTCTCGACATGATTGCATTACTGTTGATAGTGCATTAAATCCCACAAAGCATTCATATTAGTGAGAAAAATCAAGATCAGATTTGGGACGCTAATGCTAGATAGGTTCCTTATTTAGCCCAAATATCTGATTAAGTTTTACCTAAAACTTCAAACTTTTCTTGTCATTGCCACTCCAAGAAATTTTTCATATTGGAGTCTATATGAATATTAAAATGGTGAGTTTCTTTGCCACAAAAAAACTAACATCAAATTTGAGTCCAACAAAGGGAAATAGTGCAGATCTAATGATTCTGCACAGAATCCAGTCAATGTCAATAGTAAAATTCAATAGGCAATTTTTTAGATAGTTTATAAAAATTAGAGGAGCATTTGACACTAATTTTACTTAAATGGTGATGCTCAAACCAAAAATGGTAGTTGTCTCGATTACCAAACCTTAAAATCATAAACAGCTTTCTAATCCTCACAAATTGTAAAAACCTAAGCTGACAAGCCTCATTTCATTACTATGAATATTTCCTCCATTTTGCTCATGCCTAGATTCAGAGCCGATACTTGTCATCTGAAGAACACCATGAAAGGGGCGGCCCACAACATAAATTTCAAAGATTTAATAACTTTAGATTTATACAATTTGATATTTGTTTCTTATTCAATGTGTATACTTTTTAGCATTAAGGTTTTAGATCACACTCTGTGATTCTCTTACATTCTGTGATTCTCTTTCATTCTGATAATAGATCACAAAGTGTGATAAAACAATGTTGATGATAAATAATATACACAATCTCTACAATTTCTTACAATAATTTTAGTCTTCTTGGTAGAACCAAATTGAACTGAACTAAAGACATTAAACTTACAAAGTTTATCCAAACACCAAACACTAGAGGCAAGTGATAGTGATGGACCTATTCATTAGTGAGACAGATGACCCCCTTATTCTACGTGGCCCTTGAGTGCCTAGAGTGGAATATTGTCCTACATTGTATACTAATGACCTTTTGATGGTAAAATAGGGCATGAGCTAAATGACAAAACCATCATGTCTTCAAGTGATGCTTTTGGGATTGCAATGATTATTGAGTATAACATAAAATCATTAGGTAATTGAACAAAATGGGTGAGGTACAATTTTAATACAATGCAAATGCAAAGTTCAATACAATACATCAACATTGAGAATAAATAGGACAAAGTGATGAATGCCTTAAAGGACTTAAGATATAAAGTTGTTAGAATAGAAAAGGGCATAGGTCCAAAGATCCAAAACTATTGAAAGGGTTAGTGTAGTAAACAAACACCTAATCCTCTATGAAAAATTGTCAATATGGTCACTGAGACTTCGTGGTGCATGATTTGTCTAATGCTTCATTCTCCTTTGCAACATATGGTTGCTTGATCTAATTAACATGATCCTAACCCATGTTAGAATGCAATGAGAAACATTATAATGAAGATGATACAATTGATTCATTTCTTCACTAGTGAAGGTTACTCTTCCTAAAATAAGTAAAAGGAGAAGGACAATCAAGAAAGCTTTCATGGTTGTAGTAGTTTCTCAAGTTAACATTAATTACAACCTTAAGAGAAAGGGTGAGTCTAGAAAGCCAAATAGCTTATTTATGAAATAGAAAATCCAGAGAAGATTGTATGTATACAAAAATACCCCAAACCATTGATAAGAGTGAAAGCCTCAAATACATCAACAATATTCATACTACTATTTGCATACAAAATGCTTGAAATTATGAAGATTGATGTTGGATTGTTTCTTAGACCGAAAGCATCAAATACATCAAGAATAAGTCATACTACTATTTGCATACAAAATGCTTGAAATTACAAAGATTGATGTTGGATTGTTTCTTAGACCATTGAAAATGGTAAAAATATCAATATATCAATTTTAAGTTTGTGTTCAAAATTATATTCCTTTTGATATGACTCAAGTATAGTAAACTGCTTGAAATGATGAAAGTTCATGAACATAGGGATAAGAGGATTTTTTTATCTTTGTAATAAGAAAAATGAAAACAAGAAGCATGAATATGAAATTGAACTAGACAAAATAAATAAAGTAGATGAAGATTTATATGAAATTATTTAGGTGCATTTAGGGACAATTTTGAGTGTGTCTATTATGATAAATGGTATACTAGCACTTGCACACTTTGAATGATAAATGGTATACTAGCACTTACACTTTGGATGAGATGAGATGCAATGGGTATATAAATGGTATATACTAGTATTTGCACTTTTGATGAGATGCAATGCAATGGTATAGCTAATAGTATTGTATTGGTCAGAACAAAAGACTATATTTATCTCTTTCCCAATCCTTCCTCACTCCCTCTCTCCCTCTCTCTCACACATGCCTTTCTATACATATTATATTATCTCTAGAATGACACATTTGTATTTCTGAATGTATTATTGAGATGGACCTTGTATAGAAGAGGATAATGGAGAGCATGCCAAATCTCTTTTTAGCTTTCATTTTGGCTTGAACCAAGGTATCTCAAATTTTATATATAGTGGAGATTGACCTTTCATGATACTACATTCAATGCTTCACCCATTTGTATTTCGGCCAAATCAGTTCTCAAGGGCAATGCAGTTGAAGCTGTAGTGCCTCTCCCATTTGACTTTTGTAAGTCGTCCTGATGGATGCACCTTTGCTGATATTTTGTTGTGATAGATCATGATTGTGACCCTAAGTGGTTTACATCATTGAGGTGTTTGGATTTATGTTTCTTTATCAGTTGCATTGATTATGCTTTTGTCTAATCTTTGAGATTATGATGTGATTTTTGGTTCACTGAGGTTTGTGCCAGTGGTTACCAGGATCGATGTGGTATCATGAGGTTGTTTCGTGATTGCCTTGAGATGTGTGTAGAGATTACACTATGTTCTATTACCATGCTACACGAGACTAGGTTCCTGTAGCAGTGGTTAGTCATGTTTATGACTATGTTTTCTTATGTGTTTTAAATGTCTTTTTAATGCAAAGTAATCAATCATTATTAAATGCTTAAGTAATTAGAATGGATTTTTCTTGTTGGATTATTTGGTTATGTGCTGTGTACATTTACCTTGTTTTATTTTGATCTGAGAGATATCTGTTCTTATGTGATGTTTTACATTTGAGATGACCTAAGGGTCAAATGTTACTCTTTGATTCCAGTATCATACATATTAGACTACTATACTGTTAAGTTAATCATATTGCATGATGATGCCATTTTGAGATGACAGTGTGTTTTATGATGATATCTAGTTATCTGGTATTTGGACATACCTCCGATTATATTATGTGATGGATTTAATACTATGGTTATTTACTTCATTCCTACGTTGTTATGCTTTATGCGAACGTGAGTGATGTAAATAGATTATTTTAATATAATTAATTAAAGGGCTAAATTAGGTGATTTAATGCATTTATTGCTTCGGCTATGTTATTATATGCAATTGCACTTGATTGTGTTGTTTAGTGTGCAGGATTCATATCCCTGGCAGTGGCACATGGAGTTAGTGATTCAGCCATTCATATTTTACTAATGTCACCTTTGTATGGTCGATGTATCCTTAATTAAATGTTTAATTTAAACCTTTCGATGATTATTAAATCTGAACTCATTTGCATTATGTGATTAGACTAGTAAGCATGTCTGTGCATTTAGAGGTTTGCATTGTCGCGAAAGTTGTTAAGGTGATTTCTGTGTTTTTGGGTTTTCAGGCTTTTTAATTGATTTATTTATATTCCTGGTAGCTTTGCCATAGATGAATTCCTATTTATAAAAATAGCCTATTTTCATTTGGGTCGATTCGGGGGTTAACTAGGTTGGTTGGTTAAATGCCCTAATCAATTATTCACCCGAAAAGTGAATAAGTATCCAAAGAGGAATTTAATTCCTCACTTCTCACTTTCAAATTGGAAAGTTGGAGAGTAAAACCCAAAATCCTCTTCATGAGGATTTACTGTTTTGTTCGTTGTGGGAGCTACGGGCGTGGGATCGTCGCAAGGTTGAGCTCGTTGGATCCAGCTCGAGGAAACCTTGGATTGCCGCGATTTTTAGCTACTTCTGCAAGATATTTATTTTATGGTTCAGATTCCCATTTTACCCTTTTGGCTATGAGGTAGGGCTTTCCCGTTTTATTGTTTCTGCTCCATTTCAGCTTTTGTTTTTGGTAGCCATTTGTTTGGAGGCTGAGAACTAGTGTTCCCCTCCGTTTCTATATGTTAGTTCTACCCGGTTGGGCGGGTATGAACATTTCCCTATTTTTTGGGACGAGGGTTTGGGATTTTACATCGTTATGCTGGCCGTTTTTGCATATGGTGTCTGATTCCATTTATTTTTGAATTTTTGGAGTTTTTGAACCCAATGGCCAAATGGGTTTTAATTTTGATTTTTTTTCAAAATTTGGAATTTTTACCTCATTTTGCATGCCGCCCTATTTTCTCAAGTTTTCTTGGCACAATGTGGGTCATGGACTTGGATGATCCGTTTGGATATCAGTCAGACCACTTTTTCACTTTTATGTTACATTGGGATGCGTGTTGCATCCGCACTCTCGATATTGTGTTCGGTTGAGTGATTTTATACTTGTTGTTATTGTTTCTTTTAGACCTTTGCTTTTGTTCGTGAATGCTAGGATTTGTGTAGAATCCATACTCTCGAATTGAGATCGATTGAGTGAGTTCATGATGTTTGGTCTTGTTACATCATTGGGATTTGTGTAGAATTCATACTCTCAAATTGAGGCCGATTGAGTGATTTTATGATGTATGGTTTGATTGGCTTTGGGATTCGTGTAGAATCTGTCCTCTTGAGTTGCTTTCCATTGGGTGTTTTGTTTTGCATTGTGTTCTCATTCCTGTCCTTGTGTTATGATCTTCATGATGGTGGTGCGCCACACATGAGTACGTACGCATACATTTGTTGGGTGACTTGCGAGGCCCGATCTTCCGTGGATTTGCCGAAAGTTATGATCATTGGGGTTGGGATGGGAGTATGCATGCCCACAGGCACTTGTCCTAGGATGAGCTTGGGTAGGGTAGGGTAGCATATGGAGGGGGCTTCTATCTCGCAGCCTGGTGACCTTAGTCCCATAGGGTTGGCAGAGGAAGTTTTAAATAAGTGATAATTAAAGAAAATGTGTGACTAATAATAAAATGTGTGTGCAGGGCCCTCCGTTGAGGAGTTGAAAGGCATGATCTGAGCTTGGGCTTGTCGATGCCAAATGACTCTCCATGATGTCAGCCCCTACTTAGTAGCCTTTTGAGTGTCTGACCAGGACCTTTACTCCTTGCATTGTCTTAGGTTCTTGGTTCAGCCATCATACTGTCTGGCATGAGTGTTAGCCTTGGTTGTTGTTTTGTGTGTTTGTGGTTGGTTCATTATCTCCATCAACACAACAGGTGTGGACCTATGGGTGTCACGTGGTTGGGAGGCGTAGCTACCTTCACCACTGCTAGGGACCAGTGTACAGAGATGATCTTTTGTCCTAGTGTGACCGTTGTTGGATGTCTTCACTTGGTACTTCGGGTTTCAGAGTATGCTTTCTTGTGATTTATGCTTTTATTTGGATGCTTGTATATCATATTTAGATGATGTTATTTTATTTGGTGCATTCCCTTATTATGATGTTTAGCATATGATTAGATGATGTGATTTGCTTTACTAGTATATTTTTTGCTTACTATTGTTTAGCATGTGATAGGTGATGTTATCTACTATAGGATTATCTTATGCATTATCACTAGCATGTTAGATTTTCTTATGCTGTTATTATGCATGTTTTAGTAGTGAAGTCCCTATTATGATAGTACAGATGATTTGGTCGGTGGCTTGGGATGTTACGCGCGGGGGATGGCTAGGACCCACGATGGTCTTATGATGCTATTGACGGCTGGGAGGATCTGCATACTTAGTTTGGTTGTTCATTTCACTGCAATGTTTATTTTCAGTGTGTTCTTTGCTGCTGTAGTTTAGATGGATTGATGTTCTCCTTTCTGTGTTGTTCTTGCACTCAAGTGTTTGTTCCTCGAGCCTTCGTGGATCCATAACTCCCTGGTGTGGAGGTTCTTTGCTCTAGTTTTGGTCCTTTTTTCTTTTGGAAGTGTTTTCATGTTTCTATGGGCGACATTTGTTCAATATGGTGTGACACTTTAAAAAGTATCGCACGCCCATGCAAACTATGTCGTACAACACTATAAAGTATCGCACACCTTCTTGATAAATGTTGTACAACACTGGAAGAGTGCCGCATGCCTTCTTAAGAAATTTTGTACAATGCTGAAAAGTGTCACATGCCTTCTTGAGAAATGTCATACGAAACTGGAAGAGTGTCGCATGCCTTAAGGAGAAGTATCACCCTCCCTTAGTAAAAAGTGTCGCACGATTTTTTGTAAAAACTTGCGTGGGCGGACAGTGGGCACTTTTCTTTGTGATCCAAACTTTTTGAGAGTTGTCTTGGATACCCTTTTGGGTGTTCTTCGACCTTGTACTATTGCATTTTGAATTCTGTTGGTTTCTCTTGAAATCCAATTTTTGTGTTTTTGTTTTAGTCTCTTGGGGTTTAAAATATATCGTTTAAGTATAAGTTGAAATTTCTTATACTTAAGATATATTTTAATATATGCGACAAATCATTTGAGATAGGTTTCAGACCTCTCAGAGATAAGTTATGGATTCTAGGAAATTTCAGGGCTTCAAAAATCCAGACTTAGCCAATTTTCAGGGCTTCAGGATTTCAGGCTTAGCAAAATTTTGGGATTCTGCATTTTACTCCAGCTTGGTGTTTTGTTGATGAGTGGTCATTTCTTGTGCCCTCATCTTGTTGTGGTGATTGTTGGCTTTTGTTTAGGTGTGTCAGTTGGGTAGTGGCATTCAGAGATTCGTTGGTTGTCGGGATTGTGTTGAAGTCTTCTGTTGTGATCTTTGTGATCCTTGTATGATGTTGTCTTGTGCATTCATACTTGTAAAAAAATATATATATCTTTGCTTGATTTTAATCCTTGTTTCCAAGGATCTCTGGGCGGGGCATTACAGAAGCAGAGCATGATCCATGTTTCCAATTATATGAAACCCCTATTATAATCTCTCTTCAATGGATTTCAGATTCTGAATCAATCGGTCTTTAGATGATTATAGTAGAAATTTCTAACGTGACTACATCATTTTTAGTATCAGAATATCAAAAACTATTGAAAGTGGTTATATAATTATATGGGACACGCTAAATTGCAAGATTAAAAAGTGCAATTTTGATTCCTCTAGACACGAGATTGATACAACTTATCTAAACATCACTACGATTCCTATATCTATTGTTTAGTTGTTACATATGATTCATAGGTTTTTAAAATGCAATTTCAATATGGAATGTTTTAGGATACAAGTTTTTCTTAATATAGGCTATAGAAGTGAAAATTGATAAATCTGATATCAATTCATGGACTATTGGAACATTGTGAGCTTATCCAGATACATAGAATATCCAGAAATCTCAAAAAAAATTATATATAGAATATGATATGCCCATAGGAAACAAATAGTTTCTAGATTACATGCTAGCCTATCTTTGTCAAAGGGTTTTAAGCATAAAATATATACTAAGATTGAAAGCACTTCCTAATGATAAATGCCCTTACCTTGCAACTCCTCTATGCTTGGAAATGCCCCTTGAAAATCCATTGGTCCTCTTGTAACAGATCTTGGTGACCATTAAAAAACATCCCATGACCCACATCATAAGCCCTGGCTACTGAATCCACAGAAGAAAAGAGAAAAAGGAAACAAACCTTCTAAAGCCCTTGTGCACTCTAGAGATGGTTTTTGAAAATGACCAACACACCTTTTTTTTTTCCTTATATCTCGTTAACATCGCAATTGCAATGTTGTATCTTGTTAACATTGCAATTGCAATGTTGTCGGGTTATAATAAATAAATAAAAAGCCAAAAACACATTACATTTGCCCATCGTCGCAAATTGATGTCACAAATTCACCCCTAATGTATTAGTGCAAGGTCCAAACTTATTTATCTTTAGCTTACTATATGTTCCAACAAGAAATCTTCCTTTCTTCAAATGAACCATCACCTCATCACCAACTTGAAAATCATGATGTCTCCTAGACTAATCAACATTCTCCTTATACTTATGTTTACTTTGTTCTATCATTAACTTCACTTTCTTATGTAAACACTCCATAAAACCAACAAATTCTTCTCTTGCAACACTTCTCTTTTCTTCACCAACAATATCTCTCAAATATAATACTCCTCTAGGCTTCATTCTAGTAACAATCGCAAAAGTTGTCTTCCTTGTACTACTATTCACAGATTTATTATATGCAAACTTAGCTTGTACTAACACTACTTCCAATTACTTGGCTTATTCCTAACTAAGCTTCTCAACAAATAATCCAAGCTTCTATTCACAACCTTTGCATGTCCATCTATTTACAAATGAAATGTAGAACTAAACTTCAACTCAGTACCCATCTTCTTCCACAAAGTCTTCCAAAAATAACCAACAAACTTATTGTCTTTGTCAAAAATTATACTTCTTCATAATCCATGCAATCTCACAATCTCCTTAAAGAAAAGTTCAACAACATGCTCAGCATCTAATATCTTCTTACATGGTATGAAATGATCCATCTTATAAAATCTATCCACCACAAAAAATATGGAATTATACTCCTTCACTTTCTTAGGTAATCCAAGAACAAAATTCATATTGATGTCACTCCAAGGTTTCTTAGGAATAGTAATAGGTGGATGCAAACCAATATTTTGACTCACTTCATTTGCAATTTGACAAACTCCACAAATCCTTACAAATTTCTAAATATACTCATAAATTTGGGGCCAATAATACTTATCCTTTAGCAAACTCAATTATTTATCAATTCTATAATGTTTAGCCAATCCACCACTATGCTTTTCCTTAATTAGATTCAGCCTCATAGACTTCTAGAAACACACAACTGAATACCTTTGAACAGCATAGCTTCTTGAATGAAATATTTATCATACTTACTTATGTAATCTATCAAATTTGGTGCTCTACACTCTCTCTGTGCCTCATAAAAATTAGGATCAGCATCATGCAACTCTTTCATTTCATCAAAACCAAGAACTTCAACTTCATTTTAGTCAACAAAGAATTTCTTCTACTCAATGCATTAGAAACTCTATTAGTAACTCCACTCTTATGCTTAGTTACAAATGTAAAACTTTTCAAATACTTAACCCACTCCATATGTCTCTGATTCAATTTATGCTGACTTCCCAAGTATTGTAAAGCTTTATGATTAGTATACAATAGAAACTCTTTAGGAATCAAAAAATTTCTCCACTTCTTCAATGCTTGAACGATAGCATAAAACTCTTGATCATACACATAATATTTTCTTTTAGCATCATTCAACTTCTCACTAAAGAAAGTAATAGGTTTTCCTTCTTGACTCAATACAACTCTTATTTCATTGCCACTTGCATCACATTCAACTTGAAATACTTTATTGAAATCAAGTAAAGCCAATATAGGCAATTTAGTAACTTTTTGTTTCAAAGTCTCAAAAATCTTATCAGCTCCATGTGTCCACTTGAATTCCTTTTTATCTCCCCTCATTGTCTCAGTCATAGCATTACACAGCATTGAATTTCTTTATCAAATTTCTATAGAAACTAGCCAAACCATGAAATGATCTTACCTCACCCACATTCTTAGGTGTAGACCACTCCAAAATTGCTTTAACCATCTCTGGATCCACTCTCAAATTGTTAGCTAAAATCACAAATCCCAAATACATAATCTCCTCTTGCATAAAAGAACACTTTTTCAAATTAATTAGCAACTTTTCCTCTTTCACCCTCTATAATACTTGTCTAATATGCTCAAGATGTTATTCCTTAGTCTTACTAAATATCAAAATTTCATCGAAATAAACAATCACAAACATACCCAAAAATCTTTTCAAAACTTCATTCATCAATCTCATGAAAGTACTAGGTGCATTAGTCAAATCAAAAGGCATAACCAACCATTCATACAAACCATCTTTTTTCTTGAAAGTAGTCTTCCATTCATCACCTTCTCTGATTTTTCTCTAATGATAGCCACACTTCAAATCAATCTTGGTAAAATACTTTGCTCCACTCAAACAATCCATTATGACATCCATCCTTGGCATAGGAATCCTATATTTGATGATGATTTTGTTAATAGCTTTGGACTCAGTACACATTCTCTATTCTCCATTCTTTTTAGGTGCTAATACAGTATGTAAAACACATGGACTCAAACTTTCTCTAATTAATCCCTTTTGCAACAACTCACGTACTTGTTAGTTAAGTTCTTCATTCTCTATAGGTGTCAATCTATATGGTGCTTTGTTTGGAAAACTAGCTCTAGGAATCAAATCCATAGAATGATTTATACTTCATATTGGAGGTAAACCATTAGGAATATCCTCAGCAACAATATCTTTATACTCATTCAGAAATTCTATAATTTCTATTGTTACTTTGTCATTACCAACTTCTACTATTTGGTGATTACAACCAACACTCTATCCTCTAGGAACTATAGAAAAAAAAACTTGATTCTTCTTCACTTCATTTTCAAATTGTTTCCCATTAACCATGCAAACCTTTATTATGGTACAATTAACCTCATTTGGACTTTCAACCAAAGGAAACAATATTTGCTTCTTCCCATTTACCCAAAGAGTATATTGATTCAATCTTCCATCATGTAAAACTTATCTGTCATATTGCCAAGGTCTACCCAAAAAAATATGACAACAATCCATGCACATAATATCACACAAAACTTCATCAAAGTAATGTCCAATTTTGAACTTCACAATACATTGCTCACTTACCAAAATCTTATGCTCATCTTTAATCCATGAAACATGATAAGGTTTGGGATGTTTCAATCTCTGTAATAGTAACTTTGTAACCAACTCTTCTAATGCCAAATTTTTGTAACTTCCACTATCAATGATCATCTGGCAGCATTTTCTATCCATTTTACATCTACTCATGAAAAGACTTCTTTTAAGAATAGGTTCCTCATCACTTCCCTTATTACATAAGGTTCTTCTCACCATCAAATTTTCTATAGCCTTAGGTCCACTTGGTGAACTCTTAATGTCTCCTTGAATCACAACATTTCTATTATTTTTCCTACTTTCAAAAGTTCTATAGTTAAAAGATATATGTCCTTCTTTACCACATCTGAAACAATTACCATGGAAACCACCTCTAGGATAAGAATGACCTCATCTTTGGTAAGATCTGGTACCTCCTCAGTATGAACTACCACCTTTCCACTTAGTCTTATCTTTGGCATAGTTCTTCTATTCAAATTTTCCTTTATCATGCATAGAATTGTTTGATCTGCCACCTTCACCATAAGATCTTCCTCTGTCTCTCTGGAATGTACCACCTCTACCTCTTTTTCTTTGTTCATGCTTCTTTGTCAAGATCTCCTTAGCTTTCAAGGCATATTGATATGCTTTCCAACTTCACAAAACTTATTTCATCTTGAATTCTATATCTCAATCCATTTATGTACCTTGCAATTTTCTCAACATCATCATCTATATGTCTAGATCTTATTTCCAATCTATAGAATTCTTTAGTATACTCTTTCACAGTCATGTCCTTTTGTCTCAAAATTTGCATCTTTCTCAACAAGCTAATTTGGTAATCAGCAAGAAGAAATTTGTTCTTTACTTTGTTCACCATTTTGGAAAAGTTCTTATCTTCTCCTTTCCTCTCCTTTGTCTATCAGTTTGTAAATGCTCCCACCATAGTGAAGGATGACCTTTCAACTTGGTAACTACAATCTTAGCTTTCTTATTATTAGGAGTATTTTCATACTCAAAGAACTTCTCTATTTCAAAGATCTAATTCAACACAGCATTGGCGTCCAATTTCCCATCATAAGGAACAACTTCAACAACAAGCTTTGAATTAACTCTTGACAATACTCTCAACAACCTTGCTTCATATTGATCTTCTTCATGTTCTAGATTAGTGTTTGGTGTTACTGCTTCATCATCACTTACATCATCTAGATGTGCTCCTCTCCTATGGGCTATATCCACAAAATCTAATATGGCTACAATTTGTCTCAATTGATCCAATATAGCATTATCAACATTTCCTCTACCACGAACCATCTTTACAAATTAGGTTCCTACAAGATCATAACACTCTACAATTTATAGTTCAAATCTACAAATTTGCAATCCTTCAACCAAATCCAAATCAAGGCTCTACATGATCGAAGCCCTAGTACAAACTGCCTAACACTTTGGCAATCTATTTGCACACTTAGGAACAACTATGCTCTGATACCACCTAACACAAGGAGGAGAGGGAATCACTAGGGCCAAAGGCACACTTAGAAATCCTAAGCACCTTGCAAGAGTTAAGACAATGGAAGAAAACATAAAAGGGAACAACACCATAAAGAGGAAACAAGATACTTTTATTGATTTAGCAAATGATCAGCATACATGCCTAGCTATAAGGCCTTCTAGGTTATGACCAATTACAATATATCACTTATAGATTTGTGATTCAACTTCCATTTTGCAATCTAGATTCATATCTCTTTTAATCCTCTAAGTTCTAAGTTCTACCTCCCCTTCTTCTAAAACTCAATCCTAGACCTCCTTAAATGCTTGCCAAAATGGCTTATAGAAGATTCTAGAACATAGGGAAGCCACAAGTTGGCTCACAAAAAATATAAACTACATATACCAAAAGTAAACACAAGCAAGGTCATCCCAACTAGGAACTAGATATAGATAACTTGACAAACTAAGACTTCACAAAAATACTAGCACTTGGCAATCACACAAGCTCGACATCCAAAGGACTCACTTGATAGCTACTATGAACTTGGCATTCCCAATGCTCGGCAACCATAGAGGACTCAGAAACCAAAGGAAATCACATAGAAACCAAAGGATCACTCGACAACCAAAGGAATCACTCGGCAGTAACTAAGAACTTGGCAACCACAGAAAACTGGTGCTCAACAATAACTTGAACTCAGTAACAACTGGCAGATTAAACAAAAGTGCAAGATTATAAGGTAACCTAAGATGCTCCTACATCACTTGTCAATGACATCAAAGCAATAAGCATTGACACTAAAATAAATGACTGACATAATTACTTTAATAAGCATCGGATCATCAGAGCTCAGTTCTTTGGAACATAGATAAAGAAATACTTCCTTATACTCTCTTCTTAGATGATCTACTATTAAGGAACTCCATTTTTTATATTTCCTCTTTGTCAATCTTGGTCTATTACCAAATTGACATGTTAAACAAAACTCCATGAGATTAATAAATGTATGCAACCCCCAAAATGCAAAAAATAATCAATCAACCCCCCTAATGCATGATTTGGAACTTTATACTTAGTGTGATTACAATAGGCCACTTTGTCAAAATGGATATAGTGGACTTCTATTTTTTCTATTTACAACCTCCTCTAATAGTTCAAATCTAGAACATTACAATGTAGCTCAGAAATACAACAATTTTGAAGCAATACAACATAAAGAAAGGACCTATTTTTGAAAGTGATATTTTCGTCAGGTATAGTCAACAAAAAACTAAAATTTTTGACAAATTCATGCACCAAAACTAGAAAATAATAGCACCACTAAAAATTTAGAAAATTCTAACCAAAATTTAAAAAAATTGTACCTAATTTGGACTCTGGATGACAAAAAAATGGTCTCTCAAAGTTGAACTATCAAATCAAAAAACTATGAGGTTAAATTTGACATCTAAATAATTATCATGGAATTATAATCTGGCTTGTTGATGATGGTCAAATGGTTGTCAAATTTAAGATAGTGACCAGCTAAAGTTAATGAAAAAATGCCTCCCTAAGTGACATGGTAGTGATGTTAGCATAAGGAATGATGATGTCACATATGGAATCTAACATGGATATGCTTACATGTCTATTGTTGAGTCAAATCTTCTTGGCTAGGTAATTGGGTGGACATGTGTATTAGTGATTGTGTATATCTGTGACATGTCTTAGGCACTACTTTACGTCTGCATGGCAGGAGGGGGTGTCATATGGAGGTAGTTGATAACACCATGTGGAGCTTAGACGTCTTGGGAGGTGCAGAAAATGTACACTAGAGATTTTTCTATTAGTGAGAAGATTGAGATCAATGGTAGGGAGTCTTAAGCAAAGCCAGTGGTCATTGGGAGAAGCATCGGCAACCATCAGAGTGGTTGCAAGGAGTTGGAAAACTAATAGGGGGTGTGGGGGACTTTAGTCCCACATGCACCCTGCACTTAAACAATTTTTTTTAAACAAAACAAAGCTTGTTGAGCCTTTAAATGACTAAGAGGACCCATTATGCATTTCATCATAGCTTTTGTTAGCTTAAGTGCATTCCCCTAAGTTGCAATTAAGGGGGGGTGTTAGTGTAAATAATTACTTATTACACTTTACTTAAGTTTGTGTAGGATAAATGCATTATTTTATTATTTATTAGGTTAGACACCTAGGAGTATTTGTACTCATATGAGTTGTCATGTTGACAACACAGGAGCAAGAAACTCTATTTTAGCACATGGTGTCTACAACAATGGAGTTTGCATAATTAGCTGAGTTGCCATGTAGACAACACAATTATTCACACTCTAATTAAGCACATGGTGTCTACAACATAATTTTATGTGACACACTCATGTTAAGTTTATCCTCTCATCATCACACTAACTTATGTGCTCAATGGAGGACAATACACTCTTAGTGGACATGTTTAGTTGTAAGACTTATTAGTGTGTTGATTCCTAGTCAGTCTAGAGGCCTTTATATATAGGCACTCCTAGTGTATGTACATCTAAGAACATAAATTATTAAATGATTTGATATCCAAAGATTCAAAAATTATTCATTCTCATATTGTTATTATGATCATACATCATTTGGTCAATATTGTCCTAGTCTTGTGCTTCTTGATCTTGGTGTCATTTTTCCCTAAGGAAAATTCTTAATGGTATAAGAGCTATACCAAATTCTTACAGGCACCAAACCCTTAGATTGACACAACTTTGAAAGTAAGCACACAACTAAAAGTAAACACACAACCGAAAATAAGCACAACATACTTGCAAAAATAAACACACTTGCTTCTTTTTTAAAACTTTTAGGCCTCAAAGTAACGTTTAAGGAATTTGCCATTAACTGGCAATGACACCAATTCCCCTTGTATGAAACTCAGCCTAAAAGTATTTTCTCCTCGAATTTTTGCGATCTGATAAGGACCAATCCACAAGAATTGAAACTTAGTGTGGTCTCCCGACATTTCTTTTTCCTTTTCCTAGAGTAAAACAAGATCAGATATTCTAGAAGACTTTATCGTGGCCCTCTTCTCAAACCACCTCGTGATGATGGCTTGATGTTTCACTATATGCTCCAAATAAGTTTTCCATTTTTCAGTCATCTCCAAAAGATTCATTAGTTTGATTTTTACCCTATCAACATCTTTAGCATACCCACTCATAAATTTCAAAATATGAATCCTAAGGTTAAGTGGGAATACTAGCTCTTGTTTGTAGATAAGTAGATATGGAGATGTCCCCAAAGGATTCTTGACCCTAACTCGATCTATCCATAGTGCATATTTGAGTTGGGTATGCCAATCTTTAGGATTTCCTTCAACAAACATCTTATTACCATGATCAAGTTCTTATTTGTAGATTCAGCAATGCCATTTCCTTGTTGGTAATAATTTGAAGAGAACTTGATAATAACCAAATTTTCCAATGCCCATTGAGTAAGGAATACCGATGAAAAATCTGATCCATTATCACACACTAGAAAGAATGGCATCCCAAATCTAGTAACAATGTGTTCTTCCAAGAAATCTACAACCACTTTAGCCATGCAATTTCTGTAAGTTTTAGCTTCTATCCAGTGTGTGCAATAATTAGTAGCTGTGAGAACACAAGTGTGTCTAGTTGATGATTGTGGGTTTAATGGACCAATGATATCTAGCCCCCACTTTGCAAAGGGGCATACCTTAAACACTGGTTGTAATGGCATCATAAGGTGTCTTTCTCTATTGGCACTAGTTTGACAAATGTTGCAAGTACACACATGTTCAAAAGTATCTTTGAAGATCGTAGGCCAGAAATATCTTGATCCTAAAATCATATGGGTCGTAGCCTCTGTTGAACCATTTCTTGTACCATACTTATCATGAAATTGCTCCAAAACTCCTTTTACATCTTCACATCCCAAAAAAATTTGGTAAATCCCTCCGTAGTTCCTTTTTGTATAATTTCCTATCATGTAGCATGTAGGATTCACACTTCATTTTGAGTCCCCTACACTACTAATTTTTTAAAAGATAGTAAACAATATCTTGGTACCAGACATCTATTATTATAGCTTGGTCAATATCAACTTGAGATACTATAATCTTCTTCTAATCTTCCACATATATTTCACCATCAAACCACAACTTGTTTTCATCCTTGATTTGGTTATCTGCTATCATTTTTTATAATCCTTGGCCTCTTACCAACTTCATGGGTTGAATCTCTAAATCAAATTCTTGATGGATTACCATCCATTTTCCTTGCCTTTCAACTAGTTCATTTTGCATTAATAATGTCTTAACCATAGTATCAGGCACAGTCGCATATACCTTGCTCCTTAGTATATAATGGTGGAACTTCTTTATCACTTTGATTAAGGAAAGGGACTTCTTATTGAAGTTAGAATAATTTAACTTGGAATTTTTTCAAAGGGAAACTCATAAAGGTAATAGGCCTTTTATCTTCTTTTTCAGGGAAACTCATAAAGGCAATAGGCCTTTTATCTTCTTTTTCCTTTTTCTGTGTAAGAATCCCAGCACATGAATGTTCTGAAGCAAAAGACTAAATTTTAAAAGGTAATCCATAATCTAGACTCACCAATGTTGGGGCCATGGAGATGGCCACTTTGATATCCTCAAATGATTTCTTAATATTGGGAACCCTTTTTTTTTTCTCCCCTTTTGAGTAAATCATTAAGGGGGCGAACTATCTCTACAAATCTGCTTATAAATTTAGGTACAAAATACTTCCCAAAGAAAAACTTAAATTATTTTCGACTATGAGGAGGTGATAACTTCGGACTAGCTTCAATTTTATCAGGATTAATAGAGATTATGGCTTTAGAGATCATATGGCCAAGAAGCTTTCCTTTAGTAACCCCAAACAAACATTTCTTGGCATTAAGTGATATGTCATATTTATGACATCTATTGAATACCTATCTTAAATCAGCAATGTGAGTGCTTCAATCCTTTGAAAAGAAAATTAAGTCATCCATATAGATGACTGTAAACTTATTTATTAATCCCTTAAAAACTTCATCCATGGCTCATTGAAATGTATCCCTTGCATTAATCAGCCCAAAAGGCATCCTTCTATAGGCACAAGTTCCCCCTTTAGTCATGAAGGTCATCTTCAACCTATCTTCTTCATTGACCATTACTTGGTTAACTATATCTTGATCAATATCCATCCAAGAAAGACATCATCTTTGATCCATTGAAAATTTTTAGAACTTCATCCAATGGGGGCAAAGGGTAGTGGTCCTTTTGAGATGCAAGGTTCAGGTTATGAAAACTTACAAAAGATGAATCCCTCTAGTATTTTTTCACATAGGAACCAAGTTAGGCACCCACATAGAATGGGGAATGGGAGAGATGATCTTGACATCAAGCAACTTCTTGGATTCCTTCATTATCAAGGGTTCAAAAATAGGATTAATAGGTCTTTTCGTTTGATGGAAGGGTTTGGCATCTAGTTTGAATGGTACATCATGCATAATGATTTCAAGATCATAAGTTTTGAGCTCTTCATAGCTCCAAGCAATGACATCCTTATATTCAGTGAGCAATTTGAGCATATCTTCCCTTTCCTATGTGTTTTATGCCTTTCCAACTCTTACCATTTTAGGATCTTCATTACTACCTACATTATATGAATCACATTCCTCAATCCCTTTTTCTTTGACTGTTCTTTTGTTAAGTATTGAGTTCAGGATTCCATCTCCATCTTCAAGTTCATCATCCTCAAGTTTGTCATCTGGAGTGTCATCAATATCTTGCCCTTTAAACTGGCCATTGCACATGATAAATTTGTGTATATTTTGATCATCCTAAAAGACTTGGAAGTTTGTAATATTTTTGGGGATAGACTCTTTTCCTATAAGAAAGTAACCTCCTATCATTGCAAGAGTATACCAATTTCACTTGTCTTATAACAACCAACTGAGAATCTCCTTTGATTATGAGAGCTATGATTCCTTTCTCCAATGCCAAAAGAAGTCCTTGGATTAATTCTTTGTACTCTTGAAAATTATTAGTACATCTAAACTGCAATTTATATGGTGTATAAAAAGACTTACCTTTTGGGTTGATTAACTTGATACCTACATCGGCTCCCAATTTGCATTTGGAACTATTGAAGTAGAGCATCTAGATTGGATCTTCTTTGAGCTTCCTAACCTTATGCTTATTCATCCTTGGATTTTCCTTTAATTGTGCCTAAAAGGTATTTTTCTTGGGGATCCACTATAGTCTTTTGTGGTGTGGACTTGATAATTTTCCATTGTTAGTCCTTGATATAGGGGGCATACATTTTTCTTGTTTGTCCTAAATTTCTACTATTAATTCTATAATTTTATCCACTTTGGGTTTAGGATGAATGACTACTTGTTGGTGTAAATAAGTATTTATGATTTACACTTTACTTAAGTTTACTTAGGTTAATACATTATTTTATTATTTTCTTAGATTGACACTTAGGAGTTTGTGTACTTTTATGAGTTTTCATGTTGACAACATAGAAGTACACAACTCTAATTCAACACATGGTGTCTATAACACTAGAGTGTGCATAATTAACTGAGTTGTCATGTAGACAACATGGTTATTTGCACTCATAATTAAGCACATGGTGTCTACAACATTATTTTTCATTCTACACCTTTGTAGGCTTACCCTCTCATCATTGCACTTACTCCTATGCTAAATGGAGGATAACCCATACCTGGTGGACATGTGCTTAGTTGTATGACTTATCATGTTGCTAACTTCTAGGCATTCTACAAGCATTCCAAAGGCCTTTATATATAGGCACTCCTAGTGTACTTGTACATTGAATTAAATGCTATACTATTATTCTTATCATACTTTGGTCTATTTTGTGCTTGTGTTTGAGTTCCTTGGTCTTGGGTGAATTATTTCCTAAGGTGAATTCTTACATGATATTAGAGCTAAGGGAGATTCTCATCACATAGCCATTGGAGACCTCATTGCTTCATCTCTTAAAGGGACCTAATTCATATCTGAAGCATCTGCAATAATTGGGAGCATCTAGAGTTGAAGCAGACCTCGCCATTGCATCCAGAGTAATGATTCAATGAAGATCAACTATAAATTCACCTATGTTGGGCTAAAGCTGATCATGAGGCAAAAATATTTTACAAACCAAAACCTAAAGGCCCAGTTTACAAATCTAGTATGGTCATTGTTTGATCTGTTCAAATTAATTTTCAAATCTCCTATTATTTCTGCATATTTTAGAATATATTTTTTGGAATTTTTAGCCCAGTTGGGCATGCAGAGAAATTGTTTTTGCACGGGCACTAGGTAGTCACACCCTGGCCGTATGCAAAGAATATTTTGTAGGATATTATTTTAAGGAGTGGCATACATTTTTTGGCTTCTATTTACATGGTCCAGTCACACACTGTGCAATATATCAGTCTTGCAAATACTGGCCGAGTACTCCAATTTCCCAGCTAGTATCCAACCCCACCGGAAACCCAAGTCCATGATGCCTTTGGTTGCCATCCTTAGGCTCACATGTATAAACTATGCAAAATCCTTTGGTGGTGTCAATGTGGGATAATTTCCCATAACTCTTGATCATTGTAAAAGGATGGAAAGCCCCAAAAAAGTGTTTTTGGGCCACTGTTTTTAAACCATCGGCATTAAGATCTCGGTGACATCTAGAATCCTATCTGCCAGACCTCCGTTTAACTATAACCACCGATATATAATTTTGGTAATGATACTTTTTTTCTTGGTTTGGCTTGCAGTAATTAGGCTACACGGTGCAACCTGAGCCACCCACATGGCACTCATCCACAAGCTAACACATAGCACAACCTACATACTGCCAAATAGACACATGACAGCCACCTTTACTTAGTGATGTAAATACCAAGTCAATAGCCAGCTCTATCACATAAGCTCCATGCAAGTAGTTTCATACTACCAAGTTGACTAGACACCTCTGCAAGTTTTGCACAAGTCCATACAAGTCTATACTATTGATGTCATTAGCCATACAAGTGATGTCATCGCTACGTCAGCAAGGGCCTACATTTTCACTAATGTTAGCAAACTATTGTGCTAAAATTGATAGACGTTTGACCATCATTCTCAAGAAATTTTGAACTACTAGAACATTTGTTTGACCATCAAATTTGAGCTTATGTTTTCCTCTCTAGACCCCTCTTCAGATCTAGTTTTGATTTGGTAGCTTGAATTTGAGAGGCTATAACTTGATCATCTAGACTCCAAATCAACTACATTTTTTTATATTTTGGGTAGAATTTCCTAATCTTTTTAGTGGTGCAGCTCTTTTCTAGTTTTGGTCCATAGATTTGTTAGAAATAACACTTTTTGGCAACTATACCTATCCAATCTTACATTTTGCAACTTCAAACGCACCGTATGGGCTCATCTAGACTCCTTTTTAGGTTCCATTTTTTTTTGAAAGTGCATAGTTTTTCATATACTTTTTAGATCTACAATAAGATTATAGGATTGTGTGGACAAAAATAGCACTTTCAAAAATAGGTCTTGTTTTGCATTATATTGATTCACAATTGTTGTATTTTTTGAGCTACATTGTACAAAATCTAGATTTGTACTCTATATAGAGGTTGTAATCAGCAAAATCAGAAGCCCACTTTGTCCATTTTGACAAGTGGCCTATTGTAAATGCACTACATATAATGTGCCAAAAGCATTTAGTTGGGGGGGATTTTTTGATTGAGTGAAAGGGGGGTGTGTACTATGTATTGTGTCTCCTTGATCTTTTGCTCTTTCATTATGGGTTTTTTTTTCAAAATTAACTCCACATAATTATGCTACTTGGAAAGAAAAAATTAAGGAACCATTGGTAAAAAAAGGTTTACTATGTTATGTAAATAGTGCAGCAAAGAAACCTCTTGCTAATGCTAATGAAGCTTAGAAAGAAGACTAGGAATCCAAACAAGAGATGGCCCTAGGAACCTTGCTGAAATATATCTATAATCCCATCAAATTTCACATTAGGAAGCTTGGCAATCCAATAGAGGTATGGGCTAAACTTGAAGCATTGTATGGGACAGCAGATGAAGACATGGCTTACACCATAAAGGACAAACTTCTCAAGTTGAGTCCTAGGAATTTCAACACCATCAAAGACTATCTTACCCAAGTAAGAATGTATAGGACACAACTTAGCGATTGTGGTGAACCCATCAAGGATGGAAAAATTATTAAACATATCATGACTCATCTTCCACCTAAATGTGCTCCTTTGTTTCTAGTTATAATTCTCATAAATTAACAATTGGTAGTGCCTATGTTAAGCCTTCATTCGAGAAATTTTTAGAAATGTTGATCTTAAAACATGACAATCTAGTGAGTATGGGAATTCTCAAGTCTTCTAAGACCAAAGCCTTGGTAGCTAATGAAGGTAATTCAAGTGGTAAAAACTCCAACGAGAAGTAGATGTAGTGGAAGGCTAAGCCACAAGATGACACACAAAAATCCTTCTCAAAACAACAATCTTCCTCAAATCAATATTCTTCTAGTCAACAATATTCTTCATAACAAGGAAAGTCTTCTTCCAAAAATACAAAAGGGGAACAATTCCAACAAAAATGAGAAGAAAACTTGTTCTTATTGCAAGAGGAATGGTCACGATGAACATGAGTGCAAGGATAAGTAGATTGATGAATTGGTTAACATAATGAGGAAACACAAAATTGAAGTACCAAATGCATATAAGGACAAGCTATCTTCATCCACTTCAAATGGTAAGGGACAAGCTTTGGTAGCAAGTACAAACAATACTGAGGAATGGGTTCTTGATCAGGAGCAACACATCATATGGGTGGTTCAAGGGAGCAATTTTCCTCTTTGAAACCATCAAATGTACCTTACATCTATGTGAGAAATGATACTCAAGTGGAAGTAGAAGGTAAAGGGAATGTTGAGTTGGAAAATGGCATCTTTGAGGATGTTCTTCATGTTCCTAACCTTAGCACCAACCTTCTCTCCATCTACTAGATAACCCACTATGGATGAGGCAACAAAGTGGACTTCCTCCCTGATATAATTATGGTGAAAAATCTCCAAGATGATTCTATGGTGGTAGTTGGAAAGGCTAATCATGAGAGAAGACTTTATTCTTTCTCACATTCTATGCCTAAGTCCACTTCCCTTGCCTTGTTGACTCATTCAAATACACAAAGTAAACTATGGCATGAGAAATTTGGACATCTCAATAATCACTACCTTTAGCAACTAAGAAGCAAGGATATGGTCATTGGTCTACCTCAAGTCAAGTATTCAGAGGGTGTATGTCTAGGTTGTGAAGCAAGCAAGCATTTCGAAGAGAAATATGATAAGGGGAAGTCTTGGAAGGAAACTATTGTTCTTTAATTGGATCATAGTGATGTAGCTAGCCCATTTCTAATACCATCATTTAATAAGGCCCGTTATCTTCTAAACTTTATTGATGATGTTTCACGATACACTTGGGTCTTTTTTCTTGCTCATAAGAGTGAAGTATTTGATAACTTCATCACTTTCAAAGCTCAAGTTGAAAAAAAAATTACGAAAATCCATCAAGATTCTATGAACAAATAATGGTAGGGAATATGTCAACTCTAGGCTTATAGAGTTTTTCACTCATGAGGGAATTGATCTTCAACATTTAGTTGCATACATGCCATAGTAGAATGTTGTCACTGAAAGGAAGAATAGAACCCTTAAGGAAATGACTACTTGTATGCTTCAACAGAAGTCTCTAGATCAAGTTTTTTGGGTAGAAGCCATGTGTTGTGCCAATTACATCCAAAATAGAAGTCTACATAACGCCTTAGATGGAATAACACCTTTTGAGGCATGGTGTGGTAGAAAACCAAGTATAAAGCACTTCAAAGTTTTTGGTTGTCTAGCATGGGCAAGGACACCTCCACAAAAGTGAAAGGAATTAGAACCACAAAGAAAACCATGTATATTTGTTGGATATCCTGACCATCTCAAGGCATACAAACTAATGGATCTAGAGACTCATGAAATCTTTTATGAGAGGAGTGTTCACTTTGAAGAAACTTGTCCAAGTTTGGCTTCTTCAACTCCTCCTTCTTCCTCCTTCATGGAAAGTGATAATAGTGATGATAGTGACTTGAAATATGACATTCCTTCAACTTTCACTCATAGGACACCACCTCTATAGGGTCAACGAATAGTTGAGTGCATTCCTTCTTCTTCCACTAAACCTTATTAGGCATAGAAAATCCTTGATGCAACAGGTTCATTGGTGGGAAATTCTTCAAACACTCAAAAGAGAAGCTCACAACACAAGTCATTTCCACATGCATGTATAGCCACTACTTTAGATTCATGATCATTTAAGGAAGCATCAGGGATTCCAAAATGGGACAAGGCTATGGACGAAGAATATAATTCTTTAATGAAAAACAATACTTGGGACTTAGTTCCCTTTCCTAAGGGAAGAAAGGTGGTTTAATGTAAGTGGATCTATCAAACCAAATTTGTATCAGATGGAAATTTGGATAAGCATAAGGCCAAACACAAGTTCTAGGTATTGACTATACAGAGAATTTTGCACCAATCACCAAGATGAACTCCATTCGCCTGACACTAGCTATTATTGCAGCTCATGGTTGGGTTGTACACTAGATGGATGTGAAGAGTGCCTTTTTGAATGGTGATCTCATGAGGAAATTTATATGGAGCAGTCACAGGGGTTCATCTAGGATTCTACTATAGTTTGCAGGTTGAAGAAATCTATTTATGGTCTTAAGCAAGCTACTTGGGCTTGGTATGCCAAGATGGATTACTTCCTACTCTCAGTAGGATTCACCAAGTGTCATTCTGATTTAAATGTCTACATTATTCAAAAGGATGACACACACTTGATATTAGTGCTTTGTGTAGATGACTTGATCATTACAAGAAGCAATTCATCCATCATTTCTAGTGTCAAGACCTCTCTATACGACAAATTTTCTATGATAGACTTGGGTTTGCTACATTACTTCCTTGGCATTGAGATCACACAGTCTTTAGCAAGGATCACACTTTCTCAACCCAAGTATGCTCTTGACTTGCTTTCTAGATTTCACATGAGTGACTACAAGACTACTCTCACTCCCTTTCTATCAGGTGTCAAGTTAGAGGCTAAGTGTACCACTTCACTTATTGATGTTATATTGTATAGATAGTTAGTTGGGAGCCTTATCTACTTGACACATACATGCCCTGATATAGTTTTTATAGTTGGCATGGTTTTATGTTTCATACAAGAACCACATGAGCTTTATTGGAAGGCTGCCAAGTGCTTCTTACACTACATAAAGGGTATACATCCACATGGGATACACTATGCAGTAGGTATAGGACTTTAGTTGGTTGGATACATAAACTCAAACTATGCAAGGGGTCTTGATTCTCACAAGTCTACTTAAGGTTACATATTTCACCTTGGTTCTGGCCCTATTTGTTGGCAAAATAATTTTGTTCTTTCTTCAACTGAGGCCAAGTATCGAGGAGCTATCAATGCAGCTATAGAGGCTCTTTGGTTCCATCACATCCTAAAGGATTTTGGATTTGATCTACCTAAACCTACCATTATTCATTGTGGCAATTAGAGTGCTATTGAGATCTTTAAGCATCTAGTTCAGCATTAGTGGACCAAGCATATTGAGGTTCATATACACTACATCAGAGAGCTAATACATGAGTAGATCATTGCACTACAGTATTGTCCTATAGTAGAGTAGGTTGCCAATATCTACACCAAACCCTTCACTGAGGTCAAGTATACTCATTTGTGAGATCTCTTGGGGCTGTGGATGTTGTAGAAAGGGGAGTCCCTTGACTTCTCTCTTCTTTATTTTGGGAGGGATCTTTTCCTCATCTAAGGTCTTCTTCTCTCCTATCTTCTTTATTGTATTTATCTCTTTTTTTAGAGGAGGGTTTTTCCCATGAGGTTTTCCCTCTTTCTTTGCTTTATGAGAGATTTCATTACATTATTTTATGTAGAGCATTGCTTTCATACATGGGTACCTAACATGGCCTCATATTCAAGACCCATCATGCATTTGTGAGCTTAAGTGTATTCCCCTAAGTTGCACTTAAGGGTTGGGGGTGGGGGGGTGTTGGTGTAAATAAGCATTTACTATTTACACTTTATTTAAGTTTACTTAGGTTAATGCATTATTTTATTATTTTAGATTGACACTTAGGAGTTTGTGTACTTTTATGAGTTGTCATGTTGACAACATAGAAGTACACAACTCTAATTTAGCACATGGTGTCTATAACACTAGAGTGTGCATAATTAACTAAGTTGTCATGTAGACAACATAGTTATTTGCACTCCTAATTAAGCACATGGTGTCCACAACATTATTTTTCATGCTATACCTTTGTAGGCTTATCCTCTCATCATCACACTTACACCTGTGCTAAATGGAGGATAACCCATACCTGGTGGACATATGCCTAGTTGTATGACTTATCATGTTGCTAACTTCTAGGAATTCTAGAAGTATTCCAGAGGCCTTTATATACTGGCACTCCTATTGCACTTGTATATTGAATTGAATACTATACAATTATTTTGATCATACTCTGGTCTATTTTGTGCTTGTGTTTGAGTTCCTTGGTCTTGGGTGAGTTTTTCCCTAAGGAAAATTCTTACACTATTGAAGTCCATCCTTGACCTTTTATGTAACATCTCCTTCTTTGGACTTTGATCATTCCTGGTACAAGAGAAGACAAACCTCCACCATCTGAAGAGGTATCACTATATGATGCATTTAGATGTTCAATTTCCTCTTCAACTTTTTCCATAGATTTAGATATGTTTGTAGAATTTTGACTTTCTATGGGTTCATCTTTTAGAATGTTACCACTCTTTATTTCCATCATCTATGCTAATACTTTAGCAACTGCTTCTTGGCAAAGTGAACATTCAAACTCTGAATGACTAACTTTATGCAATCTACAAAATCTTGGGAGAAGTAGAATATTGGGGTCAACTTCTTCTCCTATACATTGTAAGTTAGCCAACATGTTGTCTATGAACTGTGTTATGATCTCTTTCTTTGGGATTGAAATCCTAGATTTTTCATCTTGATCACCTAATATTTTAGTTGTTGTATCAAATGTCATCACTTTGTAAGAGCCCAAATCTGATTATAAAAATGCAACCTCATTTGGTGCATTGTATTCTGTAATCATTATTTTTAACTTTGGCTCTACATCTATCTTGAATTGATTATACAACCCTTTCCATGGTAGCCATAATTGAGTAAAATCTATAGAAAACCATCCTCTTAGGCATTTTTCCCATTCTCTACTTAATAACAATCTATATGTCTCAGGAATCTCTACCACGTGTATATCAATGATGTCTTGAATATGGTGATCAACTATCAACTATATCCAAACATCTTTCAATACACCAAAAATTTTACCTCTATTTTATCCAATTGTATCACTATTTGATTAGAGGGTTGAGGAGTGACTCTCAACCTTTGTGCTATTGACAATGGCATAACATTACAAGAGGCTCCTAAATCAATTAGTCAATTAAAAAGGTTCTTCCCATATATTCTAATGCTAAGAAAAAATGGGGGCACCTCGACCTTGTCTTTAAACATAATTGGTATTGTCTCCAAAGCATTGACTTGTTGAGACACTATCTTTTGAGGAACAATATTCATATTATGGGGTACCTTTGTATGATCAAGATTTTTCATCAGTGCTTCTCCTTGATGAGGGAAATTTTGCAACATGTCAAACATGGACATGTTAGCCTTTGTTTGTTTCAAATCTTCCATTGCACTATACCTTTTAGTAGACCAAGCAAGATTTTTCAAGATTGTATGCACATTTCCTTGATTATAATTTTGTTGTCCTACATACAGGGCTTTGATTGGTATGGGATTATTAATCGCTCTTGGATCGGGAGGAGTTGGTTGTAATGCTGGAGGAATTCCATCTATCATAGGTTCTTTTTGACTTCACAAATTTTGTCATTTCAAAAATCCAACATCTCTTCAGGTTGAATATTTGGTTCCTGCATGAATGGAAAAGAGAATTCTTCATTGTTGGTTGTTCCACCTATGTATTTTGTGCAGAATCATAAGATTCTAGTAGCATAGAATCAAAATGCATAGGAGTGACATTATCATTTTCTTGAGGATTCTGATTCTTTTCTTGATTTCCATTGTAATATGAACCATCATTCTTAGATTTTTTTTGAACATCATCATACTAATTGATGTCTACATATTGAACATTATTTTTATTATTATCTATAGGAATACTTCCATTGTTCGGACTAGTGTTCCATTGTCAGTCTTGTCTCTAAAAACCATTGTTGCAATCAGGAGGATTGAAATTGTTTCCTCCATTATTGTTTCCTGCATTGTTGTTCCCACTAAAATTCCTATTGTAGTTCTAACCATAATTGTTATTATTGTAAGGACCAGCATTACTTCTCTCAAAAAAAATTATTTTGTCTTTGTGAAAATCTCAAGTGAGTTAGCTCATTGTTCATTTGAGACATGGGCTTCTTCATTTCACCAAACTCAATGGAAAAATTATTGTCTACTTCAATAGAGATTGTTTCCTTTTGCTTGAAGAAAGTAGCTTTTGGAGGTTCACATCATGGGTATGTTATATCTAGGGTTTGCAGAGTAGGTGCCAACTATAATGGAACTGGATACATGGGTATGAATTGGCTAGACATCATAGGTGGTTCAACAGTATATGTTGGCATCATTGTAATAGCTTGAGTTGGAAGTATCAATCCTCCTCCATTAAGATTTTCCTACTTTGTAAAAGTAATTACTTCTAAGAAGACTTTATCCAATGTGTTGATATTTTCTACAGGAAGTCTTCTTAGGAAAATAGTAGTAAGATGATCCATGGCATTTAGATATATCTGAATTGCTACTTCAACTAGTATAGTGTATGGCATTTCCAATTTTTGGTATGCCATATGAAAGTGATGGTTGAAGCATGAAACTATCTTGTCTAGATCCCTTTTGATTGATATGAATTGTTGATGTATCACAATTGGGTTGATGAAAGTTTTGAATTGTTCCAAGAACAATTTTTTGAAAGTTTCCCAGTCTCCAATGCATCTAGGTAGAAAATTAACATACCAATTAAAGGCAACTTCCCTCAATGAGTAGGGGAACAAGCAAAGAAACACATTCTTGTTAGCCATCTACTTTCGGTTGCAAATTTCCATAAATACCTTAACATGAACTTTGGTTGTTCTTGTCTCTCCATAGATGAACCTTGTAAAAAAATACTTAGGATTCTTAGGAAGGTCATTAAGTGCACCTATCAAGTTGATTGGTGAGTCTACAACATTTGTGAAAAAGGTCATTAGAGGATTTGGTGGAATAACGGGTGGTTTTTGTCAAGGCATAACTGAAGAAGTTGATGAAATGTTGAATGGAAGTGGTAGAATTCAAGGGAATCCATTTTTAGTATGAGGCTTGTGGAAATGACTAAGTTTGAGAAATATGTGTGCATTGGGTGAAGATCTTAAAGCTCACTGAAATGGAGATGACGGATCAAGATCTTCCAGTTTGTGTCAATTCTAGAAAAATTGCACCTTTGTAGAAGTACACTTTCTTAAAAAAGATGGCACACCTTGGAACCTTACACACCTCGAAAGCTAGTGCACCTCGAAAGCTAAGCAGTTTAGAAAATTTTCTAAACTTGTAAAAAATGCAAAAGTTTGAAATTGCAAGTTGTTTTCTTCTATTCTTAATGGTTGGGGCCCTCCTTCTCATGCCACTTCTATTGAGCTATCATTTTGCATGATGCTTAACAACAAGAATCCTTTCAAACTCCTCACTTAAAAAGATGATCTAGGATCAACTCCAAGGTTTCAAGTGATCTTGTGACCTACTAGAATCTAGTTAGTTGAAGATAAATGTATTTATTCATAGGAAGGCCTTTTCTAGTTCTAACCGATTTTAGATAAGGTTTTGAATTTTCTTCCTATCTCAAAAGAATAACCACACAAAAAGAAATATATTTTTTGTATTTTTTTTATTTTTTAATGAATGTAGTTTTAACTATGCAACTATATGAATTCCTAAATTAACCAAGTGTTTGTAAAAGCAAATAATGAAAATAGGGTAACAAGAAGTTTAAGAAAATGACTTGAAAAGAAAATTCCTAATGGACATAAGCCATGGAAACAACATGTTTGTGAGTTAAGCCTTTGAAAAGATCTATAGGTAACTAATGAAAATAGGAGCAGTGCTTCCTTTAATTCCATTGGTGCAATCATCGATGGGAATTTAGTAACCATAAGATGTTTCACTTTTCATAAAATTTCAAGGCCATGAAAAGTGCGCTCATGCAAGACAAAAAGCTATGCAAGAACAATATGGTGATCTCTTCTCCAACTAAGTACAAGAGTGAAATTTTAAAATTGTAGCAAACACTAGAACTAAAAAGATCACTGAATGAAAATAACATAATAAAACTATTGGCTCAATTACAATCCATGAACATACATTCACAAAATATAACACACTCAAGAAAGAATAACTACACTCCAAATAAGAGCACCAATAGCATACATTATTGTATCAAATAACAACCTAGAATACATATTACATTCCTAAATTTATAAAAAGTATCCTCCTTGATTTGTGTTGAGAGTGAGAGATCTCTTTATGCAAACATATTCTTCCAAACTAATAAAAAAAATCTATTTATGTAAAAAATGACTCTCTAAGTAATGCTTAGTAGGACTCCATCCTCATTTATATCATTAAATGGATGCATGAGCCTTTACATGTCCTAAAATAAAGAAAGCATGAGAAAATAAGAAGAAGAAATCCATTAGGTGATGTAGAAGTCTCTAGATGTGCCAAAAATAGAAGCCCAACATTCACTAAATGTTTGGAGGAGTTAAACTGCCTTTAGAATGTATTTCTAGTGCATGGAAAGCTCTAAATTTGGAACTAGTAGTTAATTGTTAGTCCACCTCTGACTTCTTCAAAAAAATTCAGTGCACCTCAAAAGCTATTACATATTCGAAGTAGTGCACCTAGCACATCTTGGAAGCTCAGGAAGTAGGTCAAAAAAATGAAAATTTTTACCAAGTGTTAAAACTTAAATTCTAGCTACCAGATTTTGTTCTGCTTCATACCAGAGAAATCTCTAGGTATTTTCTCTTGAATTTCTTAATAATCTCTATGACTTGGGTCACATCAAGAAAATCTAAAGCTTCATATTTTTCCTTTACCTTTTGTTGATAGTTTCCTACCTCTATGTAAGTTTTTGCAAAGTCTCCAAATTTTAGATCTAATTCCAGCAATGCCTCTCCAATCTTAAATGCTTGTCTAATATCCTCATCAGTGGAAGCTTCTTCAAAAGAATTCCAAAACTATTCAACAACTGCTACCATAGTCATCATTTTATCCCTTGCATCATCTTCAAAAATTTCTAAGCAAGCATCATTGTAATGTCTCTCTGCCTCCAAAATTTGCTCTTGGGTTTGACCCTTGAGCTTATGAATATCTACATGTAATGTTTCCATTACTTTTTTTCCTTTTTTAATTTTCTCTATCCAATCATCTATCTTATCTAAATTATCCATTGTATATACATCCATTAACATTTGATACCTTTGACCCTTTATTAACTGTAATGCTTGTAGGTCCAAACCCTAGGTATGTACTTCACCTATCAACCCAAAATCCCATTCCAATATAGCAACAAGCTTATCTACATTACTCTACATAAGGTGTAGTAGTTTAAGATTTCTTTATATGATCTACACACATTTATCTTCAAAAATTTCTCACCATTGTTGACAAGCCTTCAAAAATGGATCTAATTGCATAGATTCCTTATCCTTTTTCTCAAGTGTCCCATTTAGAGTCTCCTCAAGATTTTTAGGATCTAATGGATGAACTAATTTGTTCAAATATCCTCTTAGGATTTCATTCTGCTTCCAAAGGGTTATCAATTTAGTCTCATCTTGTTCTAAGTGCCTAAACACTTCTTTGATTCCCGTCATAACCATCAATTTGGCAGTATCTAGAGTGGTTTTTCCAAGCACAACCTCCCTGATTTGATAATCTTTTGGATTCAAGTCTTCAATGTCTACTTGTGGAGGAGGGATAGCAACATGAGTGAACCACTCCTAATTCTAGTCACTCATTACAAAGGCCAGTGTTCTTGCATCACCTATAGGTGACTCAAGCTTCTTGAGAGTTTCAATTAATTCTCTTATTCCCTCTTCCTTAGTAGAATATTGTTGCCTTTTTTTCCTAACCATCACTTATTTCCTTAAGTAGCTCAAATTATTTACCATCAAAGATTTAAGTTTAAAGGAAGAAGGAGTTTTCTCTACTGGGCCTTTTCCCTTATCACTCCTCTTTGGAGTCTTCTCCTTTTGTCAGAGATCCACATCAGGCATCTCTATGTCTGTTGAGTCCACAGTCCTCACCTTTGTATCTTGGGAAGTCTATTGAAGTCCCTTATATATCTCCCCTTCCTCTAACACTTCATTAGTGGATATTTGTTGTGACTCTTCTTCCTATTCATCTTGGACCTATTCTTCATTACCTGAAGGGAGGGGAGTAGTTGAACCTTTATCCATGCAAAATGAATCTAGACTTGGTGAGCGCAGAGCAATTTCAGGTCCTTGCAGCTAAGATGGGTGTTGACTCCAATCCTCTTATGGAGGTTGATTAGTCAGAGTATCCCTTATCTTATCACATACCAACTTAGTGTCAACTAACATAAAATCAAAATTTGACATTTGAAAGACATTAGACCCTTCATCTTCTTGCTCATCAATCCATTGTTGCAACTCATCCTTGAAAGTTATAGCTTGAATAGGTTGTGTAGGATGGACTGAGGTGTTATAGTAGAGCTTCTTATTCATTCTACCTCTATAGCCCTAGCAAGATGAGTCCTTTGACTCAAGGGAAGATTATCTTCTTCATCTTCATCATCTTCTTCTTCCTCTTCTAGAATAACTTCTGGGACTATTGGAAAAGGAATAACCCTTCTTATCACTTTTTGTCTCCTTTTAACTAGGTTTTTTATCTTTCTTCTCTTGGGAACTGATAGGGATGCTTCTACCTCAAGTGGAAACACTTGTTGTATTTCTATTTAAGCTCATTTCCCTTGTTCTAGTGGTGGTACTTGAGAATTATTCTAAGTCTAGATAGCTTCTACATTTTTTTCTCTTTACACATTCTGTACCCCTTGTACATTCTCTACCCCATGTTCTTCTAATTCTTGAGTTGCCTCTTTTGTAGGCTCAGCTTGTTGGGGGGAAATTCTTTTCCTGTTGCCTTTACCCTTCTGAGCCCTAAAGTATCCAACTTCTCTATCAAGTTGGTGCACTATTTCTAGCCTCACTAGGGACTAAGTTGTGAAAATTGACACTGTCACCTTTGCTCCTCTACCTTTTACCAAGTGGGTTGTAGGTTGGAATACTATAGTTTGAGGAATTGGATCTAGCTTAAATGGTCTTTTGATCCAATACTTATTCAATTGGATAACATGCCTCACCCTATGATTAATATCTAAATTTTCCTCATTATTGATCTTCACATTCATAAAAGGTCGATTAGATATCCTATCTCTATTATACAATTGATCTAGGACCTCTTTAGCATCTTGTTATACTATCTATAAAGGGACTTTTATCATCAAGGCAATCCTTGACAAATAGAGAGTTATCCTACAATAATCCCTTATATGGATTTTTTAATCATTCACTACATTCATCCAATTATCCTTTATGGCATCTTCATGTTGGAATTATTTTCCTACCAAGTATTGGACTCTGCCAATGTTATCAAAAATAGGGATGAGGAGATTTATATTCCTCCAAGGGATACTAATCCCACTTAGATTCAAAAGTTAGAATATCCTACTTCTGGACAACACTAAATGAACCTATAATGATGGGCCATACCCAAGTTTTTTTGTGTTACTTCCTTACTCTTTCATATGCAGACAAGAGCTATCGTGCAATCTCCAGTAATTTGAGTATGTCACATGGATACCTAGGGAGCTTCTTTGGATTGATAGTCATGCCGTCTACCCTCAAACAAGTGAATTTCTTATATTGGATGCACTAGGGGTCAATTTTTGTAATCTTTTCCTCTGCCTAATCTGACATCCTTTTTGCATAATCATCTTCGAAGAACCTAATGATTGAAAAAATAAAGGTATCATTCACTATTCTATAATCCTTACTATACTTTGAAAGCTTTTTCTTTACCAATTCAAGGTATATCACATAAGGCCATGCATTTGCATCTTGCATGCTACCCCTTTTGAACAATCCTAGATAGTTTATTGCTCTTACAACTAACAAGTACACCAAATAGGATGTCATATAGAACTTCTAATTACTCTTGACCACCACCAATTTCTCATCCAAATTCTCACTAAGAATCAAACCCAAATCAATTGGCATCTTCACTATTCTGATGGTCTAATGAAGTGTACCATCCATATATTCAGGTGCCCTGATGATGGTAACCCCATGACTCTACTCAAAAGTATTATAGAATATCCAATATTATCTTTCATATAGCCCCTTTTCATGTCCACTTTACCTACTTTTCATCCAAGAGGAGTCTTCTTAATGATTTATTAGGATTGAATGATTTTAAATGCTTCCTCTCCATGCTCTTTGTACCACCTTTCTACCTGATGATATGTCATCCTGATATATTGATCTGCTCTTGGAAGATGGAATACCTTCTCTATGTTCTTATCTATTAGATCTAGCATGATCTCTCTAGTTATGCTTTTCTATATGGCCAATTTGAGTGTCCTAGATCTCTAAATATTCTTCTTAAAAGCATTATTTTGCCAAAACACCTTGAAATTTGAAGACTACTAGTTTTGGAGCCATCTTTATAGTGAGGGAAGATGAGGAGGAAGCCATTGAATCTCTATAAAACCAATATCTTTTAGTATGAAGGTGGAGAAAACTAATTAACATAAGTCCTAATTATGACAAAAAAACCAACCCAAAAACACTAAATTTAATAAAACTATTAAAAAGACTCAAAAACCCTATTGAACACCTTAGGAAGACAAATTCTAGCACACCTTTTGCACCTCAAAGGTGCACTAGGTGCACCTTTTCCCTTTATCAAACTCTTAAAAATAAGAGTGCACAACTAGTGCACCTCATGGGGTGTGCTAGGTGTGCACCCTTATAATGTACTTAAGGAAGAGAAATATTGAAAGGGTTGTGCACATAGCGCACCTTGTGGGACATGCTAAGTGCATACCCTTTTTAGTTATTTGATATAGGATTTTTATTTTGTAAAGGTGCGCAGTTCACCTTATCTCGGGTGAGGGTTTTAAGTTTATGTTTTACTAGTGTTTTGTTTAGTTAATGAAAAAGGTGTGCACCTTACACACCTTGAGAGGTGTAAAACTTTACCTTAGGGTTTCTTTGATATTTTTGTTTTGTGTGTAGGTGAGGGAAAGGAAAGGCACAGTGGCACACCTTGAGAGTGGTGGAGGTTTGAGAGAGCGAAGTCAAGAGGAGAAAATAAAATACGGAGAGGGGCAAAGTCCTAGGCTTTATAGGCCTAGAATTTAGTGCACCACTTAGAGGTGCATAGCTATGTACTTCCAAGAGGGAAGTGCTTAACTTGAGTATCTTAGTGCACTAGCGCACCTAGTGTGGTGTGCTATGTGCACTATTGCACCTCTTCCTCTGCAAATTTGATTTTCTCTCTCAGCAACATGGTTTCTAGAATCTGGGTTTTTAGGCAGAGACCCAAATTAGCTAAAAGAACTAGGAAAAACCCTAAAAATACTTAGACCCTAGACTAGGGATTTGGAAAGCTAAAAAAATAAAGTAGGGGATCCTCATTTCTAGGAAAAATGGGGTTTGCATTGTGAAACCACAATAAATAGCCCCAACAAAAAGGAAGAAATGAAAAAGGCATTTTTTCATCAGCAAACATTCCTCTAATATGTGTCCAACACCCATTGAATTTTGAATACTCCAAGTGTATTTCAAGTCACTTTACAATCAAAAACTTAGAATCTTGAATCTCCAAGTTCAATGTGTGTTCAGTGTATCCAATTTCTTTGACATCTCAAAATGCAATCTTTCAAAAGCTTCTAACAACTTGGAAAAAATCTTCCACCCTCCCAATCCATTCATTGGGTTATCATTATGCTATTTACTTCAATGTTGTCTAGTGTGACACATGGGATTAACTAATGTTGCATACTTTGGTTGTGATAGACATTTGAATTTGAAATATCAACCAACTTGTTGAAAATGAGGTGTGACACTCAGCCCAAGGGAGGGTGATACATCTTGATGAGAAATTAGAGGTAAGAACCACCTCTTATTGTCACCTAAGACCATGAAAGGGATGTCAACACAATGCCAAAACTCCACCTCTAACCTACCAAAACTAAGGTCACACATATAATTTTAATAATGAAACATATCCTACAATCTAACTTTTAGAGCTGAAGACACCAATCAAATACCCATGAAGGTGTTCCTCCAACATTCTAGCCAAGATAAACAAATAAACTTGACTCATGGGATCTAGCCACATGTATAACAAAGAAAAAATATGAACAACAAATGATGCCAAGATGGAAAATTCTCTCCTAGTAGGGCCAATACCTAAGAAGACAAAAAGAGATGATCTTGCACCACCAAACAACAAACCCAGAAAAAGAAACTAGTAGAACAAACAAAAACCTTCCTCCCATAGAATACATCTTGTATCAAGAATGCAAGCTACCATAAACAACCAACATTCATGATACTGAAAGTGCTCAACATGAAAAATGTTAAATTTTTATGCACACAATGAGTATGGAGCCAAAAAAAACCACCAAAGATAAACAAGTAGCAAAAACAAATAGAAATATTAACATCAACCTATGAAACAATGCTCCAAAAAGATGAGATGAAATAAAGAAAAAAGGAAACCAAAGGGATGAAGAAAGGATAGACAAAGAAAGGCCAAAGAAAAATAGGAGTAGTGAAAAAGAAAGAAAAGAGGAAGGTCAAACACCAACTTGTAGAGACACCATGGTGCTCGGGCTCATCTTTGTTTGAACGTGAGCCAAAACCATAAAAATCACCAAAGAGTTTGCATAATTTTAAAATGTATAATTTCAAATGATCGCATGCAAGTGAGGTGGAAACCCCCCAAAAAACTTGTGCTTGTAGAGCACAATTGTGATTAATAAATAAAGTGACAATTAAACCCTTTAGGCATCTTAAATAGCTTGTTAAACATAGCACTTAAAGGTGCATTAATTGTACATGTCCTTCATTAATAAACCTTGCCAAGTGTCCAACTTGAGACCAAATAAGTCATTTCCTACAATAAAGGACACAAAGAAAAGGGTTCCTAATAGGTCTAAAAATTACTCATCTCATTAGCCTTAGACCCCTGGCACAGAGCTAGGGACCTTACTTCCTTTCTTCCACACAAGAGAGACCAACACCCTAGATAGGAATGTGGGAAACCAAAAACCAAACCAATCCAAAGGAATAGCCTCCACAATAGACAAGATCAAAAGAGAAAAGAGGGGACCCAACTTCATGCTCAAAAAACATTGGAACATGTATGCAACACATAACAAATGGTGACTTAATTGTGCAAATGCCTCACATTTCAGAACTCTAGAACTTATCATTTAAACACATCAATTCCTTATATTTGTGACACATTTCCTTTTAAGCATGAACTCAATGTTTATACATCCTAACTCACCATAATCCATGAACTTACTAATGCCAAGCCATCAAGTGTGTACTTTGAAAGGGGGTGTATCATTTGAGTCCTAAAGAAAAAAGAGAAAACAAGCTTGGTCAAGATTTACCTTTATCAACTTTTATTGGATATTGTGTAATTTTAGGAATTGGGGATTTTTCTTTCTTGAACCTTTTATTTTATATTTCCAAGGCATGGGACATGATACTTCTTTCCCTAGAATTGGAAAATTTATTTTTTTCATGTGGGGGTATGTTTTTCACCATCCCATCCTTGTGCATTTTCTCATATTTTCTTGGAGGAAAAATATACCCAATTTCTGAGATATCACTTAGCATTAGGTTTCATCAAGTTTGAGCATGATCAGTCTATTCATTTTATTATTATCATGATTCTTCTCTTCCCTTTTTCTTGCCAACTTAGTTGGTCACTAGATTACTTTAAGATAGGAGCACAGTCATCCACACTCGATTAAGGTTGGTCATTCCCTAATATCATACTCCTATTTTTTCAATTAACAAAAATAGGGTGAGAGGGAATTCACAGGGTAAGAAAATGAGTACTTTAATACTATAGAATAGATTTCAATTGAGACACATTATGTCATGCAAAGCATACCCACTTGCTTGGAGGAGAAAGAAATCAAGTCCTCGAAAAGACCAAAACAAAACCAAGACCAAATCAATGGAAAGAACCGACCACACTATTCACAAGGGTCAACAAAGCAAAGGAAAAAAAGGAGAAGCAAAGAGAATTTAAAGGGTGGAACCAAAGGCAAGCATGCCATAGCAATATTTATTAGCAACTACACATATGGTACAACAAAGAGGAATGTACACCCTTGTCCCTATTGTTGCCAAAATTGACAAATTCAGTTTCCTATGCAATGATGATCCAATTATGGGAAATCCTAATAATTTTTTTCCAATTGACAGGTTCCACACCAAATGAATGTGAACCTCTGTGTTTCTAGCTCTACAAAACCAAGGCTAGTAGGCCTAAACCTCACACCCTAGAGGCTTTTTAGAGCATATAGTTTGTGGAATTTGATTATTTTAAAGAATATTTAAAAGTTGATAAATGTTTGTAGGTGTAATATATAAATCTATAATTAATTTTATGACCGTTGTCACTTGGATGTGTGTCCTTTCTGAAATCAACATGAAAATTCAAAACAATAATCAATAGACCAATGCCTTAACTGATTGAGTTTCTATCATTCTTCTATCAATCATTCAAAATATTTAAAGTAACCCTCAAAGACAAACAAAAAATCCCTTTGAGATAAATTGTTATCACTTTAATGATGCATGAAATCTTGAATGCTTAAATGAATTTCAACAATCAACCTTACTAAATTTAACTCCCCTGAAGATTCAAATAAGATAGCAATGAACATTGATTTATCAACACAATATTATTGATCTTAAAATACTGAAATTACTTATTACATTCAATCAATTGAACTATCAATTAAAGAAAACTCAAAGTTTGATTTGAGGGAAAAAAAAAAGGTATGAGACAGAGATGATATTACCAAAAGATCAGTTGGGCACATGAAACCCTTGTATTGAACTTGAAATGCTTTCACCACAAATACATGTGTTGCTGGTGCATACAGATAACACAATCCAAAGTAGCAATAGAATCAACTTTCTCTATAAAATGTATATGAAAAAATATATGAAAATGACTATGATGATCCCTCTCCCAAATTCGGTCCTTATAATTATAGACATTGAATTGGTTACAAAATGAAAGGGTGTGACCCTTTTTTTACAAAACTTATCCTAATCAACCAACTAATAACAAATGTTGATTAAGAAAAATAAGTTTATAAGAGAAAATATTCAGTGACACAATTTTGATGATGATTCCTTAATATAGTCATTGGATTATTTGATATGTTCCTACTATTTTTCATCTTCAAGAAAGTCTATGTCAACAATCACCTCAGGAATTGATCTCTAAATCTGTCATCTTCTCAATCTATTTGTTTGTTCTTGTCATCTCTAGGTCATTGTTCTTTCTTGCTCCCAGGGCTTGATCCTACATCATATGGCACATCCCAATCCATGTTTCCCAGTCAGTTGTCTTTCTGTCAACATCATGCCATGATAGGACTCCATTCTCTATTACCAAATCCTCAATTAATTGAAAAGTGGTCTTAAACTCTTCCATGCATATGTTGTGATGATTGATCAATTTATTTGCTTCTTGGATATCTTCATCCTCTACAAGATCATTCTTTTCCTTGACTAGTATTTTGTACACCTCATTATGTTGGAAGGAAAAAGGTTTATATGCACTATACAAATCCCAAACCCTTCCCTAAACTGGTTAGCAACATTTTCAAATGATTTCTTCATATGGAGCCAGATATCTCTCTTTGAATAAAAGATACATCTTCTAGCCTTTTTTTTTCTTCATATAGCCTCTCCAATTCACTCTTCAAGGCATCATATGATGATTGAATCATAGGCTGGGTTATTGGCCTTCTATTTTCAGCAAGCTCTTTTTGATGGATAGCATTAGTTGAAGTAATATTAAATACTTGAAATCATGATTTATATGAACTCTATTTTTTTTATCGGTGAAAATATATGCATACATACATACATACATGTGTGTGTGTGTGTGTGTGTGTGTGTGTGTGCACCTATATATACAAATAAATGATTGTATATATAGATATATAGATACATTTAATTTTTTAAGATAAATTCATCAATATCGACCTCATGTCTTGAAGAAGAATATTACTATCAGGGCTTTGTATTTATCTATTTTACTACCAATCAAAAAGGAAATAGATTACATGGAAACAAATTACATTTGTTAATGTGGGAAAATAATTATTAGTCATGTCCACGTAGAGGCAGGACCCTTCGTGGCCTTTGGCCATGTAGAGTCATGTCTCTATGGGGACATGATTCTCCATCTTAATACACACACACACACACACACACACACACACACACACATACGTGTGTGTGTGTGTGTGTGTGTGTGTGTGTGAAGTAATCATTGGGATCAATATCAATATAAGGCATACAAAGTCCTAGTGATTTCTCTCCTTGCAAGTTAATAAAATCAAGATCATAGATCCTCCATTGGTGTTCAAGTTTGAAGATTATATTACATAGACTACAATTCAAAGAAGGATATCTACATCATTCAAACAACACCATTAGTCTAAGATACAAGTAGGGTAATCTATATTTATGCACGTCTGCTATAATAGTTTATCTCTATTAGAGTTCCTTACATTTAACATGGTATCAACCTTCCTGATAGGGAATTATATTATTTAGAATTAAAATTAAAATCTTCGATTTATTAGAAAGTTGTCCTCAAATTCAAAATGGTTAATCATGTAAGATTAGAGGATAGACTTGAGAGAGCATCAAACTTTTCATCATGGAAAATTCAAGTCGTGATAATACTAAGAGAAATGGAATTAGAAGAGTACATAGAATCAAACAAATCTATTCCCAAAAATGATCCAGATAAAATGACATGGAAAAGACACAACAACAAGGCCATGAAAATTATTATAGACTCCATGAAAGATCATATTCTCCCTTCTATATCCAATCTTAAAATTGCATTTGAGGTATTCACTACTATTAAAAATACTTTTGAAATAAATAATACTAGTATATTGCTAACTTTAAAGCGAGATCTTCTATACACAAAAATGAATAATAGGGAGTCAATTACGTTCTATTTTCTAAGAATCTTTGAATTAAAAGATCAACTTGCAACAATTGTAATTCAAGTTGATGAAAAAGAACTTAGCATGATAGCCTTAAGAGGACTTCACTATTTTGGAAAGCCTTCATTTGAGGTCTAAGATCCTAACCTAAGCTTCCTAAATTTGATTTATTCAAAGATGAATTTATCCAAAAAGAATCAAGATTAGTTTCAATAGGATTAAGTATAAATCAAGAGGGAGACATTCAAGCTCTTTATGAAAATTCAAACAAGAAAGGATAATTCAAATGTAACAAAAAGGAAATTAACAAAACTTATAAGAAATGAGATTGGTCAAAAGTAAAATGCTTCAAATGTGACAAAATTGGTCACTCTCACAACTTCTACCTTGAATGAAAAAGAATTCAAGCAACACTAATAGAAGTCAAAGAAGAGAATGAGGAAAAAGAAGAAAACCTTGCATTTTATCTATCTCTCTCAAGTGAATTAAACTCACACAAAAACACTTGGATTATAGATAGTGGAGCATCTTGGCATATAACAAGTTTTAGAGACAAATTTGAAAGCTTCTTAGAATACTCCTCAGAAGAAGTAAGCATCAGAAATAATTCTACTCGTCTGATTAAAGATATTAGGTATTGCTCAATTCATTTAAATTTGAGTATTACTCTCCAACTTTAAAATTTTTTATATGTACTTGGTATAAAAAGAAATTTGGTCTATATTTCTAGTCTTGTTGATCAAGGATTCAAACTCATCTTTCAAGAGGATAAAATTCTATCTTGGCCAAAGAAACCTAACATCAAAAAAGCTATATCTATTAGATTTAGAGAGAGAAGTATATATAAAATTTGTAATCAACAAAATTTAGCCCTAAGTTGGCATAGAAGACTAGGCCACCTTCATTTTCCTACATTGTCATTAATAGGGAGAATTGTAAAAGGGTTACCTAGTCTCAAAACTGATCACTTAGGTATTTGCAAAGGATGTTCCCTAGGAAAATATACCAAGAAATATTTTCCTAAAAGCATTCACAAATCAAAATCTATAGTTGAATTTATTCACACTGACCTATGTCGTCCTATGTCCATACCTTCCCTAAATGGGTGTCTCTATTATGTAATTTTTATTAATGACTATTCTAGAAGAACTTGGATCTATTTCCTCAAACAAAAGTAATAAATTGAAGTATTATAAAAATTCAAAGAATTCAAAGCTCTAGTTGAAAACCAGTCAGGATAGAATAAATAAAAATTCTATGATCAGACAATGAAGGTGAATACATCTTTAAAATTTTCAAAGATTTTTGCATTACTATTGGGATTAAAAGGGAGTTTTGCATACCCTATAATTGTCAATAGAATGGAGTTGCAGAGCATAAAAATAAATTAATCATTGAATCGGCTAGAAAAATGATGCATGACCAAAGTCTTCATACTTCTTTTTGGGCTGAAGCATCTAACATTGCAGTTTACATACAAAATAGATGTCCTCATTTAGTATTAGAAAACATCACTCCTAAAGATGTATTTACAAGTATTAAACCAAATCTAAGTCACCTAAGAATATTTGGGTGTCCTATTTCTATTCATATTCCTAAAGAAAAAAGAAAAAAAGTAGAACCATCTGGAAAGAAGGAAACACTCATTGGATAGAGTGAAACAACTAAAGGCTACAAGATCTATGTTCCAGGTCAAAGAAAAATTGAGATTAGTAGAGCTATTAAATTTGAAGAAGATATTACCTTCAATCTTTCTAAGAATAGTGATGAATTATATATAGAACTTGTCACTAAAATAGATGAAGATCACCTAGTAGAAAATGAGAGGGAGAACGATACTAAACCCCCTTTACCCACTATTTCGAATCTTGAGAATATTGAAAATGCTACCAATAAAAAGAGGCAACTTTGGGCTAGGAAAATGATAGAAGAAAATTGTATCAAACTTGATGAAGTAATTAGAAAAAGTAAGAGAACAAGAAATTAGTCATGTTATGTGGCACTTTTAACTAAACTTATCAAAATAGAACCTTCAA